>CM077838.1:5808085-8208085 GCA_039776855.1 Mylabris sibirica
CCCCATTATAACAGGTAACAATTTATAATTTTAACCCTTTTAGCGATTTTTTTTATTTTTAAAGAGATTTAATTAAACGTCGTTATTAATTTTGTTCAATTCAGGTACACAATATTATCAAGATGCTTACGTACTTTAATTGTAGGTATACATAAAGATTATAAAATTTTCTATAAAAATTTGGAGAGCTTATTCAAATTTCTATAGAGATGTTTTAGAAATTTTCCTATCAATTCTAAATTTAACAAATCACATCCATTGTGAAACTTACACTGAATGGAGGGTGAGAATTTTCGGTACACAAGCACTAAATATGTTCCATAACATATTTACCATTAAGTGTCAATGGGGATACATTCGAATTGGTAATCATTGTTATCGATTATTCAGATGTAAAGTTGATAGTTTACGATAATAGTATCGTTATAAATTCATTGAGAATACCATAAAGATGGTCTAAAGTCTAAACTATCTTAAGCCCTGTCCGCACCAATCATTTACGTTTGCCTCTTCGAATGACTCAATTTCGGGACTTACATCTATCAACATTCCCTCTTATTGATCATCAGTGATAATGATATTGACACATAATAGTGTCGAGGGTGTGAATATTTTGAAGACACGTCTGAATTACTATTCAGATTATTGATTAAAAAAAAAAGTTTTTTATTATGAATAAAAAAATAAATAGCAAATATAGGGAGATATCAAATTAGGTTTGTAGTTGAGACTGTATGTTAAGGTGTAACTCTGTAAAATCATCAATTCCAATTATTTCTAAATATTCTAATTTGTAATGATATTTTTTTCTATTACAGCTCAAAAAAACAGACTTCCACTAATAAACATCGCTGACAACACAAATAGGACTCCGACCCAACACGTTTAATTTTAATTTTCTTGGGAAAATGCACAGTTATTCGAATAATCTTTTTGTTGCAAAATAAAGCTTCTTAAAATTGAGTTATTTCTATTATTATATGTGATCAATCCAAAACCATTGATAATAAACCTAAAATTTTCCATAATACTAAATTTGTTGAGATTTTGATCTAAGTAGAGTGGAAACTAGTGTCTTCAATCACAGGAGTGTTTCAATCATGCGAGTTTCACAAAAGCCGTTTCCACTCGAGTAGGGTGCACAATTTTTTCTACGATTTAACAGAAGCTCAGTAATTGCATGTTATATAAGACATTATGCATATATTACATGACAGCATTGACATTATTGCTTATGATCATTAACATCAGTACCAAATTGTAAGAGAAATATTCAACTTGCAGAAAACTGATATTTTTCAGTCTAGTGCGGATAAATCACTTTTTCGCACGTTGACAAACCAATCAGAAGCGAGCTGGTATCTTGTTATTTACGTTGCTAAGGAACGGTCACACTCTGTTGTAATCTAGCGCTTTACACACGCCCAAAATGACAGAAAAGTGACAGTTTCTGTTCAATCTTAATCGTAGAATAACGACTATTATAAACATTATATACCTACGATATTTTTTTCTGCTTTCTATCTTGCTTCTCCATCGTCTTTACTTTGCCTGCCAAAAAATTAACATGTGTGGAGTGACAACTTTAAATAATTTTCTAAATAATTTATGAGCCATGCACGTTTCCAAATAATGAACAATAATTCTTCAGATAAAGCTGTGAAAATTGTGGTAAGGTGCGAGCACTCTTTATTTAGGTATTTTCCGAAACTGAAGTTAGCAAAGTTATATGGATGAAAAATGTGAAACTAGAATGTTTTTTCTTCAAATAAGAGCCATGCAAAACTGTAAAAAGTTCGTTGTATTGCACGTTTTTTTTTAAATTTGTCTTTTTAAATAAACTTCTCAATAATTTATGAGCGTTGTTCACTGTTCAGTGACCGAGTCCTGAGCGAGAATATCACAGATTTTCGTTTCTCGCGTGAAGTTATAAATGTGGGCTGGTAGGAAGTCTTACGAATTACCACCATACCTGTAGAAAGTATTTTTCTATTCAGGCAAATACCCAAAATGGCATCAGTAATCTTCTAATTGAATACCTGTTTTCCCAAATTCCGACCTGTTAAGATTCTGTTACATTGTGACGACTGTCCTTAAAAGCCGGTTTTACACAGCCGCACAACAAGTCGTCTTTTTTTGTTAATCACCAGTGTACGTATTAAAAATAATTCTTTAGATTAATTCTTTAGATAGTTGTGAAAATGTACTTGCTGAAATACTTTCATTGGATAAAATTGACAACAATTATAAGGGTTAAAATGGGAATAATTTTGATCTATATTTTGAAATTGAATCTATTATTATGTATTAAGAATGCATTTATTGGTGTTATTGTGGTGAAGGCTCTTCAAGTTTTCTTTTTATTGTTCAAAATACAACTCGGAATTAATAGAAATCAACATTCATCTAAGGTCAACTGCTTTTCTGTTTCTTTATAAATTATAAACTGTGTTATTATAATTATAACACCGTGTTCATAACGAGAATATGTCGCGAAATAACAGCATTTTAATATTTTTTGTTTTATTATTGGTAACAATGGCACTTTCTTTGAACGTTACAAATACTACAGATGACTATCCTGATACAGATGGTAAGTGAAATGCAAGACATTTTCCACTGTATATGTAATAATGTTAACTTTGTTTGTACGTATATGTTTGTGTCAGCGCTTATATCAATACATACAGAGTGTGTCCTGGCGATAGGCCATTAAAAGTAAGTATAAGAATTTCTAATTGATTCGTGTTTCTGAAATTTGGTATATAGCCATTTTGCCGCCTGAACTACCCTTGGAAAATATTTTTATTATTCTAGCAACCCCCGTTATATAGGGTAGTTCAGCCTACTCTCTTATTTTAAATAGAACGGTATATTTTTTTTGCATTTTTGGATTTTTTGATTAAATCGAAAGAAATTTTAACCATACGACTTATGGTCTAAAGCTCAAGGTTTTTTAGATATTTTGATTTTTTGTGAATTTTCAAATTTTAGTGTTTGATTTAATAATTTATATTTTTGAAATTATTCGCCAAAATGTTGATATTTGGAAGACAAATAACATGAGCAATGGACTTTCTACTAAAACTTATCGCCTCTAATTATTTTTCAGAGTTTTGCTGAAGTGAACTTTTTTTCAGACCATTTTCAAAGTGGAATTTCTTGCCAATTTTAAATAGAACACCATATTTTCCCCCCTAAAAAAGTGTAACACTTAGAAGGCTTAGGGAAACAGCATTCAATTGAACTGCCACAATTAACATGAAATTAATTAATTAATTTTAATTTATCTTTAAGAAGAGAAATGGAAGGAATTGATAATAATTAATTAAATCATGATTTATTGGACTTGCTTTTTGAGCATGTAGAATGTCCTAAACCTGTATTAAAAAAACGTGCAGAAAACTCAAGATTAATATCATTTGTGACATTTTGTCATTTTTCAAAGCTTTCTATGCATTTTATTAATATAATTATAATTAATTTGAATTAATTTTTCAAAGGCGATTAGACGTATTAAATTTTCTTCCAATCGAGATGATTGACCGAAATTGAAAATCTTAAATCACTGATAAATTATCAAAGATAGGTATAAGGAATGCTAATACAATTTGATGTAAGTAGATTTTTCTCTCTATCTCTCCATATAAACAAAAATAAGCAAGATATTTCACTTGGAAAATGGCCTGAAAGAAATATTAATTGCAGCTAAATGAAGGAAGATAATTAAAAACTGCATAGGTTCATAGAAACTTTATTATTTTTACTATTTAAATTACAAATTTTAATCTTTTAACTACAATCGAGCTTTTCAATCAAACACTGCAAAATCTAAACTTTCATGAAAGGTCAAAATATCTGAAAAACTTCCAGTGTCAGACCATAACTTGTATTATCAATGTCTTCTTCGATTTAATCAAAGAATGCAAACTACCCCGTATAAAGCCCCCTACACACGCTTCGATAAATCTTAAAATAAGTACTGTATAGTTCTGATCTTAAGATTTATCGAAGTGTGTGTGGGGGGCCAAAGGGTGATGCTAGAACAACGGAAATATTTTTCAAAGGTACTTCAGATAGAAAAACGGCTGTTTACCAAATTTCAGAAATATCCATCAATTAGAAGTTCTTATACTTTCAATGGCCCATCGCCAGGACACACCCTGTATAGCTAATACTAATTATGATAATTGTAACAGATTATATAGATGTGGGGTTCTCAATGCGATTGATAATAGTCCCATGCCAGGAGGGATACCAACGAGTAGGGGATGAATGCAGAGAAATTTACTCAAATAATGTTAAACAATAAGAATTTTATAATTTCATCAAATTTTCATGTACATATCCTACCTATGCATTAAACTACTTTTGCTCATTATTAATTTAAATTTTATTAATTTATTGTTTCACTTCCATAACATGGTAAGTTTGAGTTTGGGACAAAAATCAAATGTGGCGCCCTAAATTTTTGATTAGAAGTGCAGAAAATACAATAAATTGGCTCCAAGGTGAACTTAATCTCATTTTTTTGATTATTCTATAAGTAACTTCGCAAAAATGATGATTTAAGGACAAAATGTCAAAAAAATCTTTGTTAAAGTTCGAAAATTTACCTCAAAAATCGTTTACAAATATCCAAATTGTAATTTTTTTACGATTCATTAGTGAAATTCCATGAAAATCAAGGAATTAAGACAAACATTTTTGGAACTAAAAACTCAGTTTATGACAAAAATATTCTAAAATTGAGAGGGAAAATTAAAGTGAAAATTGTTTACTGTGAAAATTTTGACTACAGTCTGAAAATTCTCCTTAAAAAACAATTTAAAAACTTCAAAATTTGTTATAAACTAATTATAACTAGAACTTTTGAGGACTCGAGAGAAGAAATTACTCAAGAAATTTAACAGTAAGAACAGAAATTTCTTAAAAACTGGGTTAAAACTCAAGAATTTAGCTTATAATTGGATTAAAAATGATTGAACCTTTCAATAGCGAAATTGGCAAGAAATAAGGTGATGATTTAAAACAAAAATATCTTAAGATTTAGTCCTAAACTCAAAAATCTTCCAAAAAAAGAATGAAACATCGGGTATTAAAAATGCATTAATTGGTGTTTGTAGTGAAAACTTTCCAATGCTTCTTTTTGTTTTCCAAAGTGCAATTCAGAATTAATAAAAAATCAACACTCATTTAAGGTCAACTGGTTATTTTATATGTTGACGTGTTTGTTTAAAAATTGAAAGTTGTATTGTTGTAGGGTCTGCTTAGAACGAACGTGTGTTTTAATCTTTTTTAGCTTATTGTTGGTAACAATGACACTTTCACAAATACTACAAATAAACATTCCCATATGCACATCGTAAGTGAAACAGCTGAGATATTCCATTGTACAAGCATTAATGTTAACATTGTTACATACAGATGTGATATTTTAAAAGTGGAGAGTTTTTTTGGAAAATCATATTGATTTGTGAGCAATCTGTAGGGTAGCGAAACTAAGACCAAATAGATCATTTGGAAATCGGTGCAATCTTTTTTGAAACTGCTTTGATTTTCAACTGCACTTTGTTCTAAAATCTGCTATATTTCCAGTAGAGAAAAACAAAAAAAAAAAATTTTGCTAGAGTGTTTGAGTCATTTTTAGTCATTTAACGTGTGCAGCTGGATGGGTGAAAACTGCCTTATTAGCCGACAAATCCTTAAAATATTGCTCTCTAACTAATATGAGTTGCTTAAGATTAAGAACATTTCACAATTGAATAGCCACATAGGTGTATTCAATAATGATAAAATTGTCTTATACAGATATTGGGTACGAACCGGAGCCAGCTCTTATAAGAGTCCCATGCCAGGCGGGATACCAACGCGTAGGAGATGAATGCAGAGAAATTTATTCATATAAGGATAAACAATAAATATTTTATAATTTCATCAATTTTTCTTATATCTCCACATTATTAAATTACTATTGCTAATTATTGATTTAATTTTGATATTTTTATTCCTTATCACTTCCATTAGTGCTTGCCTTCATACATTAAAATTTAGGCAAAATATGGCAGAAACACAAATTGGAAACATTTTTCGAAATTAAAGTTAACAAATTTCCAACGGTGGGTTCTTACTTCTAAAAAGAGCCTCAAAAAACTACAAGCAAGTATCTCTGTTTCTTGCATTTTATTAAGTTTTATCACGACGTTACAGAACTTCCTACAGACATCGATTTTCCGAAAAGTTTCATAAGAATTTCCACAATATATTCAAGAATTGTTGCGAGTATCATCTACCGAATGGTTCGGTTTGATAAACTTCTAAAAATTGGTCAAAAAATGACAAAATAGGACGAAGATATCTTTAAATTTGGGCCAATAAATCGACTTTCTTGCTGAATAGCAACATTAACTAGAAACGCTATACATGTAAATGCCTAAAAATTTGTTAAAAATGTCTCAAAATTTTGAGAAAAATTAAAGAATTCAGCTGAAAAGTTGACTTAGAGTGTCTAAATTGTCTTCTTTTTAGGGTTTAGCGTTAAAATTTTGCAAATAGTCAAATGATGCCTCATACTAGTCAATGTATGGAGCCATTTAGATCTTTCTTCGGGAAAAAATTATTTACTTGACTTCTAAAGCCACAAAAGAAACATTGCTATCAATAGAGTTGTATCGAAATCGATTAATTATACAGCCAGTTTTTGTGGTGTAATTAATTATTTTAATTGCTAATTATTCAAAGTTTAACACGAAATTATGGTTATTTTTTATATTTGTAAAGATAACAGTACCCTTTAAATATAATACTTTTCGAAAATCGTAATTCATTAGTGGTTCATCTTCCACATTAATTTCCTGTAGATACGTTTGCTTTAGAATTAAAAGTGTGTTGTAACGTTTGAATAGAACAAAAATGTCCTCACGAAATACCTGTCTTTTGATAATTTTCGGTTTATTATTGGTAACAACGGCACTTTCTGCCAACGTTAAGAGTACTCCAAATAAACATTCCAATGGGCATCGTAAGTGAAATATAAGAGATATTCTATTGTATAAGCATTAATCTTGTGATATACAGATGTATCATTTTTACAGTGGACAGTTCTTAGGTATGGAAAATCATTAATTGATGAGCAATTCTAATAATCTAAAAGAGGTAGTAAGATAGCAAACTTCACCAACCAGCTGCACACGTAAAATGACTCTGAATGACTTAAAAATTCCTCCAATCTTGCTTTTTTCGTTTTTTCTCTACTATGTTCTGAAACTTATTTGCATTTCATTCAGAATACAGTCGATAAAAATGAAGAAAATCAATGTTGCAAAGGTCTTTGTGTCATTTTTAGTTATTTTACTTTTGCTGCTGTTTGATGAAAATCGCTGCATTGCCGGAATACAATCGATTATTCATCGACTTTTAAATAAGGTTTCTAGGCTAAAATGTTCTCCTATGACTACCCAACAAATCCTTGAAATATTATTGTTAATCAACGAATAAGAACTGACCACAATTGAATGGATATTTCTGTGTATATTTGTGTCAATATAGGCATGTAAGTTATGAAAATTGTTTTATCTACAGATGTTGAACCGGCACCATTTGTTGTAAAAACCGTATGCCAAGAGGGATATAAAAAAGTAGGAGATGAATGTAGAGAAATTTATTAAAATAATAATAACCTATGCATTAAACTTCTATTGTAGATTAATAAGTTAATTTTGAGAGTTTTTTTTGCTGTTTCATTCCCATTAGCTCCTTTTTCTTATTGTAGTGTTTCGAAGGAAATGTAAGAAAATCATCTGTTGCATTAAAATTTAGGAAACTTAGTCGCAAGTCATATGGCAGAAATGCAAGTTGGAAACATTACTTATTTTACTATTCTCCAAAATTAACGAAATTTTAACGTTTGAAACTCCTTGAAATGGATTTTACTTTTAAAAATGCCTGAAGAAACTACAAGCAAATTTTCTCTGTTTCTTGTACCTTTGAAGAAGAAACACCAAGTGCTAAAATGTCTCAACTCAAACTGAAAAAAACGCTTGACAAAGCGACTCGGCGTGCATAAATGGTATTCTTTTTATGACTGTAGAAAAGTTTGTTAGAAAAGCCTCAATGCCTTAACAAAAAGTGAAGAATTCAATTGAAAAATCGAATTAGAAAGTTTATATTGTCTTTCTTTTAGAGTTTAGTGTTGACGTTCCTTAAACTTGGATCAAAATTTGAGAATCCAACTTGAAAATTGACTACAAAAGTTTGCTAAAGATGATCTTTTAGGGCAAAAATGTGTCCAACTTATGTTAAAAAACAAACATAAAAGTCTTAAAAAATTAAAGTTCGCGAATTTTTAACGATTGAACCTCGTTGAAACGGATTTCACTTTTGAAAAAGCCTGAAGAAACTACAAGCAATTTTTTTTTCTTATATTTTTGAAGAAGAAACACTAAGTATTAAAATGTCTCAACTCAAACTCAAAAGGACTCTTGACAAAGCGGCTAGACGTGCTTAAATGGTATACTTTTCATGACTCTGTACAAAAGTTGTTAGAAAAGCCTCAATACCTTGACAAAAAGTAAAGAATTCAATTGAAAAATCGACTTACAAAGTCTAAATGTCCTCTTTCTAAAGTTTAGTATTGAAGTTCCCTAAACTTGGATCAAAATTTCAGAATCCAACTTGAAAATCGACTACAAAACTTTGCTAAAGATGATCTTTTAAGGGAAAAATGTCTCCAACTTATGTTAAAAAACAAACATAAAAAACTTTCTTGATTTTTTTTAATTTCGGAAACCTAGTCCCTAGTTATATAACAGAAATGCAAGTTGGAAACATTGCTTATTTTGGTATTTTCCAAAATTAAACTTCGCGAATTTTTAACGATTGAAACTCGTTGAAACAGATTTTAATTTTAAAAAAGCCTGAAGAAACTTTAAGCAAATTTTCTCTGTTTATTGTATCTTTGAAGAAGAAACACTAAGTACTAAAATGTCTCAATTCAAACTCAAAAAATCTCCATAAAGAGTCTGGACCTGCTTAAATGGTATTCTTTTTATAACTCTGTAGAGAAGATTGTTAAAGAAACCTCAATACCTTAACAAAAAGTAGAGAATTCAACTGAAAAATCAACTTAGAAGGTCTAAATTGCCCTCTTTTTAAAGTTTAGTGTTGAAGTTCCTTAAACTTGGAACATAATTTGAGAATCCAACTTGAAAATCCACTACAAAAATTTGATAAACATGATCTTTTAAGGCAAAAATTTGTCGAACCTATATCCAAAAAAAAACTTCGTCCAAATATCGACTAGCTTAAGAGCCTCTAAAAGGTTCTGTTTCTAATAAAAATACCTCAAAACCTATAGTAGACGTCAAGAATTCAGTTCATGATTTGAACAAAGCGGTCTTCTAAATGTTCTCCTTAATGATTAAGTTTACAATTTTGAATCGAACAGGCGATGTTTATAGAAAAGTTCAGTTCGATGATAAAAATAAGAACAAATAAACGTAAAATCAAATCTAACAAATTTATAAATAATAAAAAAAAATGAAATAAAACAACTAAATCTCAGCTGTTTACTTATTAAACTACGTCAGTTTTAGGGCGTAGAGGAGAATTCCTACCCCCGCAAATTTTTTGGTAGATTTTCATATTTTGGAATTTTTTTGATTTGTTTATAACTAAAGTTTCGTTCAGTTAATTATAAATTTAGTGTTTTACAGTTGAATAGAGTGCTTGAAATATGTCAGTTACAAATATTTTCATCTATACAATGTATAGTTTAATATTGATAACAACAATGATACCTTATTATATTTTAAAAATTGTTGGTCAAAATTTCACAATAGAGGGTAAGTGTTGAAATATTTGTCTTGTAATTTGTTCCTGTTAAAAAAAATCAAATTTTATAGATCTTTGTATTAGTGGAGCTAGTGATGCTGGATGTTCATCCGGATACGTACATAATTCTTTTAAAATTCATGATCTATAAACTTTTATAAATAAAAAAATAACGAAAAATTTTAATTGTTTTAATGTATCTAGAAACTGATGTATTTTTCCAAAAACAAATCCACCAAGACCATATAAACGATGCGTTGATTGCCGTTTTAATTAAAACGTTGTGAACTTTCCGAGATGACAAATTAGAAAATAACTACTTTAATAATAATAGAATTATTTCTTAATTAAAGTCGAAATTTAAGTTAATTGATTAATTGCACAAAAATCGGCATTAAAACTTATTGTGTAGAAAAACTTAAAGTGGCTTAATTTGAGAATCTTCCACCACCCCTATTGTGGAAAGTTTGTGTATTATAAAAGGGGTAGCCAGAAACGTAAACAGATCGAAGATTAGAAATGGAACATTTTAATTTTGATGATAACAATAATAAGGTTATAGAAATGTTTAGGTAGATTCATAGGAAATTTCTTTGAATTATTGATTAGCTTATTTAAATTATTAAATAAAGGTTATTCTGTAGCATGTTGCAAGAAAATCATCGTTTTGTACAGTTGTTTTACAACAGTTCAGAGTTCAATTCTGTTATGATGACTATTTGTAGAATACCTCTGATAATTTTATTGTGCATAAACTTTAAATCTTGTTGATGACGAAAATATCGATAATTGCAAGAGAATTCTTGACCTCAAGCCATTTAAAAAAAAATATCTCTCGCGATATCTCGAATTTAATAATGAACGAAATAGAAACAGTTATAATTTCGAATTTTAGACACACATTCAACTTTAACGAACAGTTTAAAAAACATGAACTTATCACAAATTTACATTTGTATATTTTATACATTATTAATTACGAATTTTGTTTATTCTATCGGTATACTTACGAAAATAAATCACACTAAATTTTTAGACGTACCAAATTTATTGGGAAGCAAATCGGAAAATACATCAACAACTGGTAAGATAATCGAATATTTTAGAAATTTTATCATTTATCGAACGTATTTTAAAAGGTGTTGAAAGGCCAAAAACAGGCGCTGTTGTTAAAGTATCATGTCAACCAGGATATAAACGTGTAGGGGATGATTGTCGAGAGACGTATTAAAAAATTACCTAATTTATCAATAAATAATTGTTAATTATCAGTGCATGTTTTATTGTTCTAGAATACGATTCAAGCTCGACTTCCCTCATTACAACACCTTTTTCTACAGATTTAGCTTGAAAGACTAAGATTAAATTGAAATAAGTTGTTGATGATTTTGAAGTTGAACGTCTCTTTATTTGTCTTAAACAAGATTGAAACCTTCTCAAATAAGTCAATAGTTATCGTCTTTGATAATATCCTTTATCCTTTGTAAATTACAAGTTTTAAAATTACGTGTTTCAATCATTGTTGGATGAATTTCAAACAGTATTTAGAATTGATTATGAGTTAGTTTCATATAAGACAATTTTTCATAAAATTTAATAATCCCTAGATAACATTACAAGTTGTCAACATTTCTGAGAATTTATCGTTGATTTATTTGTTTTAATTTTGATAAAATTCGCGTTGATTCTTCTCATCTCGTTTCAAATTAACTAGTTTTAAATTTAAACTACCAATGAAATGTTTCGAATTTATTCCGTTCATTTAATAGTGATAGTTTTTGTACAACAAATATTTACATCACCTATCAATGATCAAATATTGAAAATTGATGAATCTGGAGCAATTAAAACACAAGATAATTGTAAATATATACACAACTATTAATTAAATTAAATTAAATTCTTGTTTAATTTCAGCTAGTCAAATCAATTTAGAATCACGGAATATGTTTCAATCACCTTGTAATCCACCTGCACAAATGATCATGAATAAGTGCCGGTTTATTTGGTCTTAAAATCTTGTAGTTTAATTAATTTTCAATAATCCTATATAAATTATATTAACTTTATCTCGATGTTAACATATCGATAGTTTATAACTTAGAGTAACATTAAATAAATAAATTTTCCCAGTTGATAAATTTCAATAAAACAATATGGTTGGTAGATATTTTTTATTCATTTCAATAAGTCTAGTTTTGTTTAATTTGATAAAAATGGAAGATGATGGACGTATTGTGTATCCTGATGAGTTGGAGAAGCTGAAAATGAGCTCGTTACAGACCGATATTAAAGGTGAGTTAATATCTTAAAGTCACTATTAATTGATTTATTATCTAGATGATTTCAGTATCAAACGATATTACATCACGTTATATTTTTCATACGAAATGTAATCCACCAAAACGAATGATCAATGGACGTTGTCGAACGGTTTGGACTGATTAAATTTTTTTTTAGAAAAATTATGATGACCTCAATATGATAATTTGTCAAATCTTTAAATATTATAACATACTTTAATAAACTAAGTTTAGTTATCGCAATTAGATTTTATGTGACTGTTGTCTGTTAAGAACAAGAAAAATTATGTTAAAATCATTCGTTTCTTTATTATTATTGTGTGTTTGTTTGGCGACATGTTACGTTTATAATCCGTGTCCAACATGCCCGTACCCAAATAGCCCATGCGGCTATAATTTACCCTGTAACGGTGGTGGTGGTGGTTATCAAATACCTTGGTGTTCTCAAGGTACGTGTTACAATAATTACTGTCAATATCTGCCATGTTATTATAACGTTAACAAAAATAATCCATTCGGATTTAATAATATTGGTACGGCAAATAAACAAAATATGTACAATTACCCATTTATGCAATTTACAAACAATGGTAATAAATTTTCAAATAAACCGAACAATGACCCGTTCGCTAATGCCGAATTAGAAATAATTGATCATAATTCAACACCACCATCATCGGGACAAATACAACAACAACAATATCCGAATTATCATCAATTCTTCCACAATATGATGAATTTCAATCAGGACCCGTTTGCAAATATTCCCGTAGAGATTATCGACGAGGATAAATTGGAAGAGCACGGGATAGATCCGAAGATGGTAACATCATCGTATTCATCCCATTCAGTAAATGGTAGTGGACAACAACAGTCGATTGTGACACAACAGAAAAGTATGCCGATTTCAGCGAAATTTACGCGTACATTTACACCCCAAGAAAACGTTGAAAATGAGGAAAATTTCGTTGATGGTGAGAAGATTAGTGAGTCGACAACCAAAACAACAACGACAACAACTGAAGAAAATGATGAACCGGAACCTATAAGTTCATGGTTTAATTAATAAATCACAATTTCATTAATCAAACAATATTTTTAATAAATTCGTATTTTATCACCATTATTATTGTTTTATTTTCAATTAACCATATGAAACTTGGATATTATTTGAAACTTCCCAAAACTTACAGTCCGTTATTATACTACAAAGATATTGTTCTACTTTACAGCTCGACTTCAATGGAACTTTTGACAAAAGCCAGGAAATTTTACAATGTAAACTTATCTATGGAAATCGCTCTAGTGCTGGGCACTTTGTCCTTTCCGATTCAGATCCCTTAAGCCCTCAGTATTTTTTTATGCAACCTGTAGACATTCTTAACATATTTCCCACCTTTATCTGGCTGAATTGAAAGAATTTAAGGTCTATTCGTTCGATTCCTGAAAAGTTCTATAGAACTGCAAATTCTCCACAAATATGACCATTAAAACTTTTTCATATTCGTGTTCTAAATCAATGAAAGACAAGATTGGGACACAATCGGAACTCTTGAGTATTGGTAGGTTAAACTACAACAAAGTGTAAAATTGACATTAAAACTGCTTCTATCGTACTTTGGTCCTATGGCCTAAGAAGACGGCAAAATAGATCAATTTAGTCTTGTAGAGCTTTAAATTAAAGCTTCTAGTTAATTGTGTTTTTCTTCTAATTACTTGTGAATGGTTTAGGACGTAACACCTATTGAATTTTCATCATTAACCTTTTGTAAAAAGAGTATTAAAAGTTTTGAAAAAAAAGTTTGAAGTATATTATAAAACCAAGTTCACCAATTCAAAACTGATAGGATTTAATGAATTAGTATCAATTTAACGAGGTATATGGTAAACATAGCGTAGAGTTAAATCCTATAATGACCAATTAATTATCAAAGTGTTATCAGAAAATTAAAATTAAATTAAACTTAAAGATAATGAAAGAGCTCAATAACGGATCTATTATGTTGTAATTAAGATAATTATAGCAAACAATCTGATATATCAAAAGTCTTACATAATAATTATTCAAAGAACGACAAATCACAAAATTATTAAAGTTTTGATAACTTCTTATCAATAATTTGAATAGGAGAAATGGGATCATAGATTCGATATATTTTCCTATCGAGATTCTGGTTTTATTCCACCCTCCAGAAATATTTGAATAAGAAGAGCAGTACCTAATAGAATAAAAGCCTGAAAAGCTCCAACGACAACAACTGAAGAAAATGATGAACCGGAACCTATAAGTTCATGGTTTAATTAATAAATCACAATTTCATTAATCAAACAATATTTTTAATAAATTCGTATTTTATCACGCATTATTATTGTTTTATTTTCAATTAACCATATGAAACTTGGATATTATTTGAAACTTCCCAAAACTTACAGTCCGTTATAATATAAAGTTATTGTTCCACTTTATAGTACGGCTTCAATGGAACTAATGATAAAAGCCAGCAGGAAATTTTAGAATATAAACTTATCTACGGATATCGCCCTAGTGCTGAGCACTTTCCGATCGAGGTTGCTTAAGCCCTTAGTATTTTTATGCAAATTGAAAGACTTTGGGGTGTATTCGTTTTATTTCTAAAAAGTCCTCTAGAACTGCATATCCTTAACAAATATGACTATTAAAACTTTTTTATATTCGTGTTATAATTCAATGAAAGTCAAGATTAGGACACAATAGGTACTCTTGAGTAATGATAGTTAAAACTGCTTCTGTTGTGCTTGGGTCTTATGGCCTAAAAAGCGAACAAAATAGTCTAATTTAACCTTTTAGAGCTTTAGTTTATTGTGTTTTTCTTCTAATTTCCTGTGAATTACTTAGGAAGTCACACCTATTGAATTTTAATCATTAACCTTTTGTAAAAAGAGTGTTAAAAGGTTTGAAATAAATATCGAATTTGTTTGAAGTGTATTATAAAGCCAAGCTCACCAATTCAAAATAATTAGAATATAATGAATTAGTAACAATTTAACGAGGTACCTGGTAAACAAAGCGTCAATTTACTACAAATTAGGTAGATTTGGATCCTATTATGACCAATTAAATACCAAATATTATCAAAGTAATATGAGAAAATTAAATTTAAAGATAATGGAGCTCAATAACGGATTTATTGTGTTGTAATTGAAATAATTACAGCAAACAACCTGGTATCAAAAGTCTTAATAATTATTCAAAGTACGACAAATTACAACATTATTAAAGTTTTGATAACTTCTTATCAACAATTTGGATAGGAGAAATGGGATTATAGATTCGATATGATTTTCCTATCACCATTATCCTGGTTTTATTCTACCTTCCAGCAATATTTGAATGAGAAGAGCAGTAATAAAATAAAAGCCTAAAAAGCTTTATTAAAAGATCATTATGAAAAACTATACAACCAAATAAACGTTTATTAAAAACAAATAAATATGATGATAACGACAATTTTGTTTAAATATTAAACGGATCTTATCAGTGGCGAGTGATTCGAATATTATTTCAAGAATGTGTAGGTGGCCCCTGGAAACCATTTTAACAAAATTGGAACCTTGTAGCTGATTTGAAAATGAGTCGAAAAGCGCTCCTTTCTGACAATGTCGCGATATTTAAAAACTTGCTGCATACGTAAAATAATTTAGAATAACTGAAGGATCCTCGAAACTTTGAGTTTTTCCGCTTTTTTTCTCCATTTTATTCTGGCATAGGTCGAATATTTCGATTTTTGTCAAGAATGCAGAAAAGAAAAATAAAAAAAAAACAATGTTGGGAGGCTCTTCGAATCACTTTTAGTCATTTTACGTGTTTATCTTTTTTTTTTGAAAATCACGGCATCTCCCAAGGCGAGTGTTTTTTTAATAACTTCCAAATGAGCTACTAGGTTCTCATTTTGTTAAATGGTCTTCATTGAGCACCCTATTAAATATTTAAATCGCTCGCCAACTAATAGGAGTTTCATAAGAATCGGCCAAACGTAAAACAGACACCCAATGAAATGAATTGTCTTAAGGCTGACTTTTGTCCGAACTGAATGCTATCAATTACATGCAATTTCCATAAGACAGTCAATCACATTTTTCTTGTAAACGGTAACAGATAGCGTCCAGCAAATAGTTGAATTCGATTCCAAAGGCAGTCATATACAAAAATACGGGCTTGGATTTTTGAAAATTTGACAGGATAAGGAAAAACTGAGTTTTTGTGCTGAAACGAGTGGTTTTGGCGAAACACAAAATTCCCTGTGTAAAAGTTGATTAATTTAATAGTCACGTATATAAAAAGATCGAGCAAAGTTCACTCTACAAAAATGTGAGCTTCGATTTTCAATTTTCTTTACCGGTTTTTCATGATCTGCATCCCAAGTAATCTATTTTTTCCAAAATTGAATTGAAATAACACGGACAGACATTAACATTAAGGTGGGAGAAGTGGTGAAATACTGGGTCGTCTTTTGGTGGAAGCGCTGCGACTATGACAGTCAGCCTTAATTATTCAATTTAGAGTTTATTTTGAGTACCGCCGGCATCTATAATTAATGAAGAGACAATCAAATCCCTTTTTCGGTGTAAATAAAGCTTCTTCGAGGTGATTGTTGTGTATTTCATCCCTTATTTTAGAAAATCCTTAAGTCCAACAGCAAAAAGTAAATTCAAACACTTTCAGTCAATGTTAGAAATTAAGTATTTAAGAGTCAGGTTTTAGGATATTTTCCACTTAAATTATTAGTTTTGATCATAAATAATTAAAAGGGGATGACATAGACACATTTAGTCGTTTTTCCAGGAGTAGGTGTTATTGAGTTTAAATTAAGATTTTGAGACATTCTTGCCTATAATTATAAATTTTATTTGAAAAGAGACAATTCCAACTTTTGAACTTTTGAATTTTAAGTCAAAATTTAAAGCAGTTTTTCAGTTTTTCTCCAATTTTTGCCCGTAAGTCTTGAAAATTAAGCGATACTACTGAATCGTGCAGAGGATTTTCAAGTTTGAGATATTGTTTTAAGACATTTTTGTCCTAATCATGCTGTTAAGTTGTAAAAAAGAAACAAGACGGAGAATTCGAGCTTAAATTCTTAGCCCAGATTTTAAAATAAAAATATTCGTACTTTATTATTAAATTTTGTAAACTTTTGCAATTAAATTACAAAAAAGAGACGATTTATGAAGTTTTAGTCTTTTTTTGGGTCGATCCTTCTTTTCGTTCACGTTTTAAAAAATATTTGTCGCAAATTGAAAGATTTTTAGACAGTTTCTTCTTAAATCAAAATTTTTTGTTAATGAATCATCAAAAGGGGGAGCTTTAATCAAATTTGGTTTACAGTCACTAAATATATACAGTACCGCAAATGACCGCCATTTTGGATCAAAATTTATGGGGACATTTGAATTTTAAACTATAAGTTGGTGACATTGAGAAGTAGAATTTAAAATCAAGATATCTGACTCCATGACAGATTATTACAAATGCCGTCATCTAATATTAATGTATTTAGTAATTAATTAATATTACTTCCATATCATTTATCAATTTTAATTTTGCTTTTGTTTTAATTAAATTTTAATTTTGATTTTGTCATTTTAACAATTCTATTTGTCCAAGTACGGCAACCAGGCCGTCAGCGCACGCACGAATGCCGCCATTTTGGATCAAAAATTTGCTTTCTCTCTCTAACACATTGGCCCATACAATTGCGGTACTGTGTATATTTAGTGACTGTAATTTGGTTGATTTTTAAGCTCATTTATCATATTTTTTTAAGCGAAATTCAAAAATATACCAATACTTGAATGTTTATCGTTAATTGTGCAATCAAATTTTCGATCCAAGTATTCAGTAGTATTCAAATTCGAGTCTATATTAGAAATTTTCAGTATTTCGAAAATTGATTCGATGAAAAACTATACAACCAAATAAACGTTTATTTAAAAATTGATAAAAATGATGATCGCAACAGGACAATTGTATATTTTATTCAAAATTTTCAACTTGATTTGATAGTAGTTTCGTAATCATAGTATTTCATAACCAACTATAATAAAATGCGTCTCCTCTACAGTCTTTATATAATCTTAATTTTTTTAATTATTAACGTATGTAATGGTGCTAAGAAACCATTATTAAAAAATATTATCGATACACCTGAGAGATGTGAAGATGGGCAACTACGCGCCCATACTGGTGTGTGCGTTGATATATTTCTTGTCAAATTAAATAAAACAGTACCATTAGTACCAGCAATATCAACAACAACAACCACTGCTCCGTAAGTCATTTTTTTATAATATCGAATCACCAAAAAAACCCCAACAGATTTTGACTAATAATTACAGCGAATTTGATAAGAGAACTAATTGTAAGAATTACTGTTATCAATATTGTATTACAACAAGCTTTATTAGTATTATTTATTACGTATAGTTTTATCGATAATTAACTAAGAAACATGAAGGTTTCTATTTTTTTCGTATTATTTATTTTCACGTTAATTTATTCTTGCAAAACTACGAATAGTTGGAAGAACTTTATTGATACACCTAACAAATGTCCTGATGGTCAAATGATGACCCATACTGGTCAATGTATGGAACCGTTTCGATTTATCTTCGGTAAGAAATTATTTTCTTGTCTTTTAAAACCACAAAAGAAATTGTTATCAATAGAGTCATATCAATATCGGTTAATTATACAGCTGGTTTTTGTGGTGTAATTAATAATTAATTATTTAAATTACTTATTTTTCAAAGTTTAGCACGAAATTATGGTTATTTTTTTGTAATTTTAACGATAACGGCACCCTTTAAATACGAAACGTTTGGAAAATCGTAATTCAGTACCTACTGGAAAAACTTCTATATTCATTAAAGAAAAATGAAGACCTATACTTTCTTTGTATTTGCTGTAATTTGTTTGTGTAATGTATTGTTGATCAATGCTGATCCTAAGGTTTGTCGTGATGATGAACTGCCCATGGGTGATGGTCAATGTAAATATGCCCCATTATAACAGGTAACAATTTATATTTTTATCCCTTTGTTTGGTCTAAGTATGATGAGTTCTATGAAACTCCTCTTAGTCGACGAGCGATTCGAAAAATATTTTAAGCATTTGTAGGAGGGTCTTTAAAGAACATTTCAACAAAATTAAAGCCTCATAGCTCATTTCAAAGTTGGTCAAAAAGCGATCATTTCTGGACGATGTATTGATTTTCAAAAACGAACTAACGACTTGGAATGACTTTAAGATCCTCCCAAAATTGATTTTTTTCGTTTTTTTCTATTTTATTCCGGAACAGGTGGAAATATTTCGTATTTTCTCTGGAATACAATGGAGAAAAACGAAAAAAATCAATATTGGGAAGGTCTCAGAGTCATTTTTAGTCGTTCTGCGTGTTTTGTTCATTTTTTAAAATTGCAACATTGTCCAAAACGATCGTTTTTTTGACCAACTTTCAAATGAGCTACGAGGTTCTAATTTTGCTAAAATGTTCCCTAGTGACTCTTCTACAAATCCTCAAAATATTTTTCGAATCGCACGTCGACTAATAGGAGTTTCTTAGAACGCACCATACTTGGACCAAACATCCTGTATTTAAAGAGATTCAATTAAACGTCGTCATTAGTTTTGTTTAATGCAGGTAAACAATATTATCAAGATGCTTACGTACTTCAATTGTATACATAAAAATTATAAAAATTTTCTATAGTCATGAAGGGAGTTTGTTTGAAATTTCTATAGAGATGTTTCTACGAATTTTCCTATCAATTCTAATTATAACAAATCACATCCATTGTGAAACTTACACTGAATGGAGGGTGAAAATTTTCGGTACACAAGCCCTAAATATGTTCCGTAACATATTTACCGTCAAGTGTCAATGGGGATATATTCGAATTGGTAATCATTGTTATCGATTATTGAGATGTAAGTTGATAATTTACGACATTGGTATTATCAGTTAATTGAGAATAAATACCATAAAGATGGTCTAAAGTCTAAACTATCTCACGCTTTTTGCATCAAATATTTACCTTTGTCTCTTAAAATGACTCAGTCTCGTTACTTATTATTATTATACCTACCAACATTCTCTCTTATCGATCTTCACTGATAATAACATCGACATTTTTGGTTTTCATTTTTTATTGGTGTCGATAAAGTTCTAGTTGGTGGTTTTAGATAAAACGTATCGTTGTATAACCCAAAAAAAAAACCATGAAATCAATTCTCTCTATTATTCATTATTTATTTCTATTATCAATAATAGTGTTTATCAATGTCGAATGTGTTTGGATAACGTTTGAAGAATTCTTTAAGATGGATAATAGTGTAGAGGGTGCGAATATTTTGAAGACACGTCCCAATTGTGACGCGAATTCCGTACAAATTATACGCGGTGATTGTCGAAGAATTTATTGAGAAGCGACAAATAAACAGGTAATATTGAGAGATATCAGATTAAGATTGTAGTTGAGACTGGCTTATCAAAATTTACTGTTCTTGATGATAAATTTAGTTTGTCTTATCGTATAAGGTAAAGTGATCGGTGTTTTTTTTTTAACATAAAATGCGTCGTCTTTCATTCTACATTATTTGTATTGTTTTATTTGTTGTATTTTTTGAAAATTCTATATGCCAACAACGAAATAAACGGTCTGTTATGACATATAGTGAATATTTTGGTAAGAAACCAACAAATAAAACAAGTACAGACAATCCAGATACGGCAAATATAATTAGAGCACCATGTACACAAGGTTATAGACGGATAAGTGGCCGTTGTCGTCGTATTTTCTAAGTAAGTACAGAGAAATTGTTGGAAAATTATTATTAAATTTTCCATCTATCAATTCTCTTGTTCGTTATTTGATTATCTCTTGACAATTATTTATTTTCCATTATCTGATAAGATTTTATCATTTATTTGATGTAATATAAAAGAACACAAATTAACGATCGATTGTATTAAATTAAATAAAAATGTCGAAACTGTTATTGTCTGTGATGTTACCTTTATTATTCTTGTTAATTTGT
Source organism: Mylabris sibirica (assembly GCA_039776855.1). NCBI lineage: Eukaryota > Metazoa > Arthropoda > Insecta > Coleoptera > Meloidae > Mylabris > Mylabris sibirica. The sequence continues at coordinate 5,829,293 of CM077838.1, forward strand.
GTATGTATTAGTGGGGGATTTATTGTACAATCTGATATTATAACAAAATTACAACAGAATCAAACGAAAAATATACATCTAGAAAATATAATTCACGTACCATGTCAACCTGGCTATATAAATATTAACGGGAATTGTATTAAAGTCGGTTAAGGTGTGACTCTATAAAAAAAATTAACAATTATAATTAATTCTAAATATTTTAATTTGTAATGTTTTTTTTTTGTTACAGCTCAAAAAAACAGACTTCCACTAATAAACACCGTTGACAACGCAAATAGGACTCGGACCCAACCCGTTTCTTTTTAGTTTGCTTGGGAAAATGCACAATTATTCGAATATTTGTTTATTGCATAATAAAGCTTGTTAAAATTGAATTATTTGCATTATTTTATAAGATTAATCCGAAATCATTGTTGATAAGCCTTTCATAACATTACATTTGTTGATGTTTTGATTTAAAAATGACTATTGTAAATGTTATCCAAGATTACCTAAACTTTATTTTTTCCGTCTAAATTTATTAAAAATTTTCCTTATGATAAACCGAAAAACAATCACGATAAAACTATACAGGCTGTTTCATTTATCCTTGCACTTTGAACATCATTCACAACTTGCACAATCTAATCTGATTTAGACGACTTGACTTTGATTGTAGCGACAAACACAAAATTTTCAATACACATTGACATCCTGTATATTTATGATTTATTTGTTAATTATCCATTATTGATAATACATATGTAAATTAATTAATTATATTTCTGATATAATCCGCTTCGAACGAACAAAAACATTGCGATACCAGGTTTTTTTGCACTAAACTGAATAAAATTTTGCCATTCACACGTCCAGTTTGACTTGTATATTGTGGTATGAGGAATTGTGAAAATTATAGTTTTCTAAATTGAAAATGGAAAAGTTAAACTATGAATTGTTCCCTACTTTTTATTTTCTATAAACAAGGAAACGATTCGTATGTCTGAATAAAATCACACAGAAGCCCTTTCTCGTTCGAAATTTTGACCAACACAACAATAATTGAATAATAACCCGTAAATAACTGATAAGTTAGCAACGGGATCGTAAATTTATTTTAAATTGTCGCGCGTTTATCGTCAGCGCACGCGTCACAAACATACGTGACTCTCTATTTTTACTATAACCGTTATTTGTATATTTGTAATTCATCAAGTACTTGAACCCACTTATTTTTTGCACTTATGAAAATGTAACAAGAGGGGTAAGGCACAAAAATCAGTTACAGTAGACCGCATGTTTATTGTTTGTGATGTCGCTCACTCAGTTCATCAACTACATTGAATGATTGTACTGTTAGTATCGCAATAAATAAACGCATAACTCCGATGAGAGATCGATAGAGGCCGAGTGCGATTGGAGAGTGCTAACATACAAGATAGTTGAGTGCTGTGACGTCAATTGCACGAAAATGCGGGCAAATACCACTGCTAACTGATAAGGTTTTAGGTAACAGGTGATAGAAGGTTTTCCCTGATGCGCATGTCTGAGATTTTAATTGAGGCTCAGACGCTCAAGCTAATAAACAAACCTCAAGACGATTTTCAAGGTGTTTCACTCCCTATAGAGAGTGATCATGTCACCGCCTTATACTAGAATCATAGTCATTATTATAGCACCATTTCAAGTTGGAAGCTCCCTAAATGATTATGACCGAAAAACATGACAACCTCACCAAAATTATGGATTATAATACATATGTTGTAATATTTAGTTGTAGTAACAATGTTAAATGTTGCGTTTGTATTGTACAAATTAAATTTTGACTTGCCCTCGTATAAATTAGTAACGTTTGATTGATCGTGACGTGTTCCTAATCAAATTCTTAGAATATAGCAGAAAATCAAATAAACAGGAAAATGATTTTAAAGAGTTTCGCCTCTGTCATTTCTAAAGATAATATTCGATACGTAACCAGAGAGAAATTTATTTAAATATTTACAAATAATTGCAAAAATAATATTCACGTGATGATAAGAGGCGAATGGTCGTTTTCTTATTTTATTTTATTCTTTGTTGAACAGTGGCGGAACATTAAAATTTCGGTCGCCACACTAAAATTCAGCTCAGTTTTTTTGACAACTTTTGATTAAATTGAACAAAATAGTAAACTATTAAGAGAATGTAAATTGAATAACTTAACTAAAGTGTGAATGTACCTATTTATTAATGAATGAAAATAGCCCTTATCATAGTATAACAACTAATTTTCATATTTATAACCCAACCTCAGACTCGATCTCAAGTTTTAAGCTCAAGAAAGAGTTCTAGTTAACGAGTCGAACTTCGGGAATTCTCGGCGGAAGTTAGGACTGAGTATATGGAGGGTTGAGAGTTCTGGCCATATTTATAAACCGATCTCAGACTCGATCTCAAGTCTAACTTCCAAGCACGAGTTCTGGTTTATAAGTCTTTCTTCGGCAATTTTCGGCGGAAGTCAGGATTGAGTATATGGAGGGTTGAGAACTTGACGGATTCTAGTTACATTTTACAGGGTCACGTTTTTCTTAAGACAGCTACAATCCAATCTTGGCTTGGTTACCTATTCTGACCTCAAGGCCAAGCTCATGCTATAAGACGGTCTCAAGATCGGTTTATAAATACGGGCATTAGTTTCAAGGCAGCTTGAGTACAAGTCTCGTTGTGTTTGGTTTGGTTACACAAACTGGCCGCGAACTCATGCTCAAGCATCGAGACCGTCTTAAGTGCGGTTTATAAATACGCGGTATAAGAAAAGTTTAGATTTTCGTGTGGGATTTTTAGATTTGTACTCCAGGCTCTACTAACTGAGCTAACGGTACGATGATAAGGCATACAATGATAAGGGCTATATTATATTATTATTACTTGAACCAATTAGAATGTTCATTAATAAATACACACGTTCATTCAATTTAAGATATAATTAGCAATAAAAACTAGAATAGGTGCTTACCTGCTCAGTTGGTAGAGCCTTGGAGTACAGATCTAAAGGTCGTGGGTTATTATGATAAGGATATTTATTTGGATCAATTAGAATATTCATCAATGATAAGAGGATGTTTTATTTTAGCTTCCCGCACTGCGCCCTTTTGTTGTACGATAGTTCCGCCACTGGTTTGAATTAAAAAAAAGCTATAAATTTCGGGTGCAATACTTTTGACCTTTTTAGGAATAAATTGCGCCATTCATCCAACTGTCCTCAATTAATAAAATATCTTATTATATGATGTGTTAATATAATTTAAATAGAAGTAAACAGTTGTTAGTTTATGCTTTAAATAAATAACAGTTGCAGTTTAGTTTCGAACAAAGATACTTGTTTGTAATCAGATGGGGGTTGATTATCGATTTCTACCCTTATATTACAATTTACACATTCGGCATTATATTTGACTATTATTGTACGTTTATTATTGTTATATTCTGACAAGTTAAATGGGATTTTATCAATGAAAGTTGAAAAGTTTCATTGATAGATAAAAAAAAAGTATTACATTCATATATTTGTGAGAAAGTTTATAAATATTTAGTGATACAACAGTAACAGACCAGTTGCTTCCGAAAACATTGATGTAGTCTCTTGGACTTGGAACAGTTACGATAATTTTACAAATTTTTCTATTTAGAATCGTTACGAATTGTAATTTTAACAAAGAAAATGAGGCCAGTTTTCATATTATTTATGGCAGTATTTCTAACAATTATTGGTTGTTTATTTGCTGTACCAATTGAGAATAACGCAATAGCATCAGCATCATCTACAACAACATCAACATCGACATCAACATCAACATCAACATCAACAACGAGTACAACAAAGACGCCGATGATAATAACAACAATAACAACAACAACAGCCCCATCACCAGCACCTAGTGCACCCGCTAACAATAACACAATTTGTATTTACGGTTTTGAATACGTTAACGGTGATTGTAAGGAAATTTTCTAAGGTGAGCGCTGTGTATAGAATGGAAATGCCGCTGAAATCCCCCATATTTATATTTATTTATTTATTAACTACAACATAAAATCTATTATAATTTATATATTGTACAATTATCGAATTTTTTATATAAATTAAATTTTTTCTACAAAAAAAATATCAATTGCAATTGTCTTTTATTGAAACTGTTATTCAATCAAACGTATTTGATGTGTATAGTGTGGAAAATTACGAAATGTTTTAGAGGCGCATCCGACACGTGGTCATTATTATTGTTTAAAATGTTGTTTTGAATGAAGCATCAAGGAAATCACGTGTATACATATGTTTCACATATTTGTATTGTATGAATAAAGTGTTATTACGTTTAGTACAATCAACAATTAAATATATTTCCCACTTGTTGCATACAACTAGTAGCAATCATCTCATATTAGAATGAAGATTGTATATGCTAGCTAGTTTTCAGTTTAAAGATTATTTTATTTTACCTCAATATAATAATTTACGATTATTGTTTGGAAAATTCCTATAAGATTTTATGAATAATTTCTTCGTTTATTTATCACAACAAGGTCGCATCTGTGTTTACAAATCAATCCCTCCAACGACAACATCCGCGGTGATATGTTAACGTTACTATTGATAAGATTGAGCCTATAAACATTCCATAAAAAATATATTGGGCACCGCACAATTTATAAAAGAACCCAATCTAAATGGGCGAATAAGGTTGCCAAAAACATTCAAAAGGGCACATATCACACCAGCTCCGGTCCTGTCAACAATAATTAAACTACATTGTTGCCTCTTGTTGATAATGATGATAATATATTGTTTTATTGACCTGTTACCTTTCATCCCACAATTAAAACATTATCTTATAAAACAAAACCGTTTACTATTGTCTCTTTTTTTGCCTTGAAACGAGTACAAATTACGATACAAAGAACGGAAACAGTGGATTTTTTCTTTTTCTTCAAATGATAAAAATTATCGCAAATATTTTCCATTAAGTAATCAACTAAATTTAGATTTAAAGAGCAGAGAATCATGTAGAAATGATGTTTTTCTATTTTGCATCTATAACAGCCTTGTTAAGGCAACATGAAAGTACTTTAATACCTATTAAAACACTTTTTTAGTGTTTTCTTATAGCTAGTGTCATTTTTTCTTTTAAAGTTGGTAAATTCAAATGACTGCTGTTAAACTGCCTTAGCGAAAATAATTTTTAATTAAAATTGTTGTTAATGTTTTTATTTACTTTGTTTTACATGCAATAATTTATGATTTTAACAAAATAATTGTTAAAAAATATGTAGAAAATCCCCAACTTGTTATTTAAAAAAAAAGTGTGCAAGGAGGTGCAAAATAATAGTATATTATATTACGAGCTTATAATGAGTGCTATTATTACCGAGAATTAAAGTTACAATGCTGTAATCGTTCGAGGTATTAATAGCAAACATTATAGCGAGTTGGATACTATACTTTATCTACGATTTATTTCTAGAGGGTACAGGTAGTAGTGGTCTACAAGTATATTTACCTTCTTCATCATTCTCGATTATAAAAACGCACAAAAAAACGGATACTTTAGAACTATTTGTTGAAACTGTCGTTTGTCGTTTTATTTATTTTTTGTCATTACCATGGTTTTTTATATTAGACAGAAACAATGATTCAAATACTAATTTATGATTGGTTTACTAGAGATGGAATAATGGTTCATTATTCCCTTTCGTAAGCCATAGTAGGGAATAATATAGGGCATTGTATTGCAAAAGCTACAAGTGTAATAGTCACTTTATATATAAGTCGTAGACAAAAAGTCATTTATTATACTGGTGCTTTATGAAACTCCCCGTTTCGATGGTCGTGTAATAAATTGTGCCTTTGGTACTTGTTTCTTATTGTTAGTCCACTATTTTAGAATCCGAATACAGCAAAAGCTACAATTTAAGGCTCTTTTTACGTTACAGGTAGGTCGAAATAATTTGAAACTATTATAAGCCGATAATTATCCTTGATTGCGCTTAAATTACGATTTTATTTATGATAAATGATAATCGATTAAACCATTTTTTTCCCATCTAATAAATAATAAAGCATAGTTTATCGCATTCAAAACACAAACAACATTTTTTCTATTTACATGAACAGAAATATCGACTTTCCAAACAATAGAAAACCACCGATGCTTATTGAAATAATAACGCGTCGTCAACGTTCAATTTATTGTTACCCTATCGATAACGTTAATTATTAACATAAAAGAAAAAGTATTCGATTTGAAATATTTACGTATGAAAGCATTTACCTCTTATAAATCGTTTTATTAATCTGTAATGTTTTCCATTAAGATGATTTATAAAAAAAAATATAAGAAATCGGGGATGAAAGAAAGGAAAAAATATCGATACTCCAATTTTTATTGTAGAAATAACGGTAGATTTAGATTTTCCATTATTTACTCAATTCAAAACGATCATTGAAGCATAAATATTCAAATTATTGGAAATTGATTATTGTAGGAAAAAAAAATATGGAGAAAACAATGAAAATTACAGAGAAATTATCAAAACACTGTAAGATTTATTTCTATAATAATTCTAATTATAAAAAAAATCTCCAAAGGCAGCAAGTACCTTATATAGCGAATTTTTTTATGTATCTACATACTGAAATATTAATTGCAAAACATTCTTATGATACTGACAATTAATATATTTTAATAACATTGAATCAACTAATAAATTCATTTCCCCGATGTTATTTTAATATTTATGATTTTTATTGAAAAATACTTTTTCCTATTTTGCGTTGGAAATAGACTTATTTTGACATAAAAAGTAGTGTGGAAATGAAATATTTCTTAACTACTTTGAGTGTAGAAATATCTAGGATAATTTATTTTTTAGAAGTTGGTAACACTTGCCTTATTATTGAAATGTCACTTTTTGACAGATATTAAAAACAGTCAATTTAAATAAAAATTTTATTTCATTTAATTCAAATTGTTTCTCCATTGCATTTTCAACAATTTCCCACAGTTCGGGTGGAGTACACGATAAGTGGTCACACATTTTCACTTAAAAATTGTAATGAAAATGGAGACTAAAACAATTGAAAATCAACTTGATGGATACTAGATACAAAAATTGAATATCGGTCACACCTACAATACCAACTCCTATAAAATTCCCTAAATTTCCAAAATTTTTTTTTTTTTGCAAATAGGGTGCAAGGGGGTGCAAAATAGGAAAAATAGTATAAAAAACTCGGTTCAGAAGTCAATTCCTGCATTCGACCATTAAAAAACTCGCCGCTTCGCGGCTCGTTTTTTAATATTGGTCTCATGCAGGAATTGTCGACTTCTGAAACTCGTTTTTTAATATACTATTAATCCACAAACAATAAGAAACACTAAAAAAAAAAATAATAATGAAGTTTGTTGTTTGTCTAATACGTCTAATCAAGGCCTGCTTGATTTTTTCAAGCGAAATTCTCTAGCAGGCCTTGCGTCTAATATTAACTGTCAAAATTAGTTGCCCCCCCGCGATATTCAATTTTTTTTCTAATATCAATAGTCAGAACATATAGCCACCTGAGATAATCGATTTTACTGCTTATACTCAAAAAAGAGATTTTTGCATTTTTCTTGCGAACCAACGAACCGATTTTGATGATTTTTTTTCTGGGTCATAGAGAATGGTCGGCTCTACTGTTATTTTAATTTTCATCAAAATCTAAGCAAATGTAATATTGAAAATGATTTTTTTTAACATTTCTTCAGCTCTTATTCCAAAAGTGTTGGCCCTACCAGTCTGGCCAACGAACTCATCCAAGCTATCACAAAGACCGATTTTTGTACCAAGTTTCATTAAGATTGGTGTATTTTTACGGCAGTTATCGTGGATATACATATATAAATATATATATAAATATATATATAAATATATATATAAATATATATATATATATATATATATATATATATAAAAATTTTAACGAACGGTGGATATGGGTTCCTGAGGTTCCAAAACGAACTTCTGTGCAAAAATTTTTCGGAAATTCAAAAGTGAGGATCTCGTCATTAGCTAATTTTTTTAAAAAAAATTCGCTAAAAAGGGGGCATTTAGATACTTTTATTCGTTTTTTAAGCAGCTTTTTCGACTATAATAATTGGAGTCGGATTTTCGAATTGAACTCTGATCTTTTAATCCAAGTTAGAAGAAATCTCCGCTCTAATTCATCCATTTTTAGCGAATTTATCTTTTAAAGCGTAAAGAAGAGGTTTAGCAAACACTTTAATCGACTTTTTAAACTAAATTTTGAAATTTTGTCTATATTTTTGTTCAAAATTATTAAATTTTTCGACTTTAAATCTTTTAGGGTTGATTTTACTAACGTCTGTTAAATTTTAACGAAGTGATAAGTCATAGAAACGATTTTTAAAATCGTGTAAAGATTGTTTTTAACTGCTCGTTAGGCGTAACTGAAGTTGGTGAAATCGTCGCTTAGCGATATTTTGAATCACGAGCTTTTAGATTTTCTCTTGAATCCTGTAAAAAAGAGGTGATTTATACGCATACAGAAGTTTGTTCACCACAATTTTTGACTTTAAATCTAGGTCTTATGTTAAAGAATTTTTCTCTTAACTTTTTTTGGAAAGTTTTATTATTAAGTCGAGAAAAAGATGCAATTTAGATACTTTTAGTCGCTCTTTGAGCAACACTTTTGACATTAAGTTTAGTTTTTGTGGCATTTCTATTCCAAAGCATTTCTTTAACGACCTTTTTTTAACTAAATTTTGAAATTTTGTCTATATTTTGGGATATTTTTGTTCTAAATTATTAAATTTTTCGACTTTAAATCGCTTAGGGTTGATTTTACTAACGTCTGTTAAATTTTAACGAAGTGATAAGTCATAGAGACGATTGTTTTTAACTGCTCGTCAGGCGTAACTGAAGTTGGTGAAATCGTCGCTTAGCGATATTTTGAATCAGGAGCTTTTAGATTTTCTCTTGAATCCTGTAAAAAAGAGGTGATTTATACGCATACAGAAGTTTGTTCACCTCAATTTTTGATTTTAAATCTAGGTCTTAAGTTAAGGAATTTTTATCTTAACTTTTTTTGGAAAATTATTAAGTCGAGAAAAAAATGCGATTTAGATACTTTTAGTCGTTCTTTGAGCAACACTTTTGACATTAAGTTTAGTTTTTATGCGGCATTTACATTCCATAACTTCATTTTATAGCGAATCTAACTATTGATTTGTCAACATGAAGAAATTCAAACACTTTTAAACAATTTTCGACTTGAAATATCCCCTTTTAATGTAGATTTTAATAAACTTTCGTCCCAAAATTATCAATTTTTTTGCTCATAAGTGTTGAAAAAGCGACGATTTTTACACATTTGACATCAATAAATGTAGGAAGGCTTGTTAACAATGATAAAATAATAGAAATAACTCAATTTTAAGAAGCTTTATTTTGCAACAAAAAAGTATTCGAATAACTGTGCATTTTCCCAAGAAAATTAAAAAGAAACGGGTTAGGTCGGTGTCCTATTTGTGTTGCCAGCGGTGTTTATTAGTGTAAGTCCATATTTTCGAGCTGTAACAGAAAAAACAACATAACTAATTAGAAAATTTAGAAGGGCAGCATAAAAATCGTAGATAAAATGTTATATGCATAAGTAATAATTGAAATAAAGGAACAATATAAATATAATTTTAACAATTGATCTGACGTCATTATCATTCTTGGAGGGGCGCCGAAAAAGTCTTGCCCAGGTCGCTAGACTGGCTAGGACCGGCCCTGTTCAGATGGTATAACAAGAATAATTAACAAGAATATTAGTGGAACATATTTAGTGCTTGTGTACCGAAAATTCTCACCCTCCATTCAGTGTAAGTTTGGATTTGATTTGTTAAAATTAGAATTGATAGGAAAATTTGTAGAAACATCTCTATAGAAATTTCAAACAAACACCCCTTAATGACTATAAAATTTTTTATAATTTTTATGTATACAATTGAAGTACGTAAGCATCTTGATAATATTGTTTACCTGAATTAAACAAAATTAATGACGACAGTTTAATTAAATCTCTTTCAAAATAAAAAGGGTTAAAATTATAAATTGTTACCTGTTATAATGGGGCATATTTACATTGACCATCACCCATGGGTAGTTCATCATCACGACAAACCTTAGGATCAGCATTGATCAACAATACATTACACAAACAAATTACAGCAAATACAAAGAAAGTATAGGTCTTCATTTTTCTTTAATGAATATAGAAGTTTTACCAGTAGGTACTGAATTACGATTTTCGAAACGTTTCGCATTTAAAGGGTGCCGTTATCGTTAAAATTACAAAAAATACCCATAATTTCGTGCTAAACTTTAAAAAATGAGTAATTTAAATAATTAATTATTAATTACACCACAAAAACCAGCTGTATAATTAACCGATATTGATATGGCTCTATTGATAACAATTTCTTTTGTGGTTTTAAAAGACAAGAAAATAATTTCTTACCAAAGATAAATCGAAACGATTCCATATATTGACCAGTATGGGTCATTATTTGACCATCAGGACATTTATCTCAATAATATTCTTCCAACTATTCCTAGTTTTGCAAGAATAAATGAACGTGAATAATAATAATACGAAAAAAATAGAAACCTTCGGTAATTATCGATAAAACTAGACTTAATTACCTATAAGATAATTTGCACAATTCAAATGCTATTATAATTAACAATACTGATAATATTCGTTCTAATGCAATATTGATAACAGTAAATTTTAGTTCTCTTATCAAATTCGCTGTAATTATTATTAAAAGTATGAAATCTGCTGTGTTTTTTTTTGCTTATTCGATTTAATAGCAGAGGTTGATAGTTGACAGAAGCTTTTAGTTGCTTTTTGAGCAGGTATTTTTGACTTTAATAAGTTTATCTCTTGAGACATTTTCATTTTAAAGCATCGTTTTTAGCGAAGCTTACTTAGCATTGAATCGTCATCACGAAGAAATTCAGATATGTACTTTTTAATGCAGCTTTTAAGAAATTTTCGTCACAAAATTAGCCAGTTTTTGTTTATAAGTGTTAGAAAGGAAAGAATTTGGACACTTTTAATCATTTTTTGAGTAGAGCTTTTGACTTTAAGTCCAGATCTTAACTTATGTTCATTCTGAATCTTAATGTTTGGGAGAACTTTTTAAAGGCGATTCAGACATATTTTTAGTGACTTTTTGAATCACTGTTATCTTCTGACGTAGAATGTAGATTTAAAAAAAATTGTCCCAAATTAAAGTAAGTAGTGAAAAAGTGATGGTTCAATCGTTTGTTCAAGTAATTTTTCGATTTTATTCAGGTTTTAAGAAATTTTTACCGAATTTTGCTTTTAAGGCGTGTTAAAAGATCAACTTATACACTCTTTATAATATTTTAAGCTAAAAGACGTTAAAAAGACGATTCGGACAATTTTATTTAAGTTTCAAGATCTTGTAGCTTATATTTTAAGAGATTTTTGTCTTAAGTCGTCAGTTTTGTATATCTTAGAAGAGATAAGGGTAACGCTCGAATACATTACCTTACTTTTTATGAGAATTTAAGAGGCAGTCGATATGTATCTAGAGGAGGCTTGCTTTGTCTTATAAAAGCTTAAGATGTGTGAAATGATTGTCGGCAATAAGTTTGAATTTCAAGAAAAGCAAAAGACTTGGAACATTTGTCTTTATTAAAGAACGTGATTGGTTCTTTTGAGAGTTGAGATCACACTTGCTCTGTTATTTAGATTTATAATTTATGAGAAATTGAGCTACTTTGGACACTGTTTTTAGAGAAACGGCAAAGAAAATTAAATCAGAATAAGCTGGCGAGGTAGCGCTAACTTTCCTCTATCTATCTATCTATCGGTCTTATGATTAATGTTATTAATTATAGAAAGAGATGTGCTAGTTCCACAATACAATTTTTTCAGTGCAAAACGTAAATTTTCCGAATTATACGAAAATTGTGTCATTTTTTCAAACACCTAGAGGGTAAGCGAGGTGTAGAATTGTATTTAAAATCGAATTACACTAATTCGATTTCGATATCTTGAGTCGTTTTCGAGATATTTGAATTCTATTTCCTTATCCAGAGTATTTGGTCTAAGTATGGTGAGTTCTAAGAAACTCCTATTAGTCGACGAGAGATTCGAAAAATATTTTCAGGATTTGTAGAAGAGTCCCTAGGGAATATTTTGGCAAAATTAGAACCTCGTAGCTCATTTCAAAGTTGTTTAAAAAACGATCGTTTCGGACATTGTCGCTGTAAAAAAAAACGAACAAAACACTCAGAACGACTAAAAATGACTCAGAGACCTTCCCAACATTGATTTTTTTCGTTTTCCTCCATTGTATTCCAGAGAAAATACAAAATATTTCCTCCTGTTCCAGAATAAAATGAAGAAAAACAAAAAAAATCAATTTTGGGAGGATCCTAAAGTCATTCTAAGTCGTTTTACGTGTTTAGTTGGTTTTTGAAAATCATTACATCGTTAGAAATAAAAGTTTTTTGACCAACTTTCAAATGAGCTACGAGGCTCTAAGGATCCTCCTACAAATCCTTAAAATACTTTTCGAATCGCTCGTCGACTAATATGAGTTTCTTAGAACTCACCATACTTACAACAAACAGCCCTGTATAGTTGTTTACTTCGAGCGTCACCTTTAAGGGTTAAATTGTTTGCTCCTATAGGAGATTATTGAGAAAATAACAGAAATATTGCTAAATATTCAATCGTTGTTAATTCATCCCTTTTGTAGCCGTTCAAAATGACATTTTCAGTGAAAATTTTCAAATATTTAAGTGATAGAAGAAAAGAACCGCTTTGATTATTGTGAATCCTCTCTCATACAAAAATAAAATTGCTGTCAGTTATTATTATACAACATGTATGTGTAGGTGCCCACAAATCATAACCAATCCGATTCAGAATCAATCCGAGAATGATTTATATCCTAAAGCCGGCACTGTTCCTAGACCATTAAGAATACAATTTTAAAAGTATTTAGCCGAAGAAGCGAAAAAAATACAACAATATGAGAGGTAAAATACTCAAAATAACAAGGGTTGTTAGAACGATGAACAGCTTTAAAACCCGAATTCCATAAACTATCCTGTCATTTAAAAGTTGACCATTGATTAAAATTTGAAATTAAAGGATAAATGAATAATGTGGGTTAGTTTATTAGATTTTATGGTTCCTTTTTCGTTTCTAATGATTGTTGTTGCAGGAGAGAGATCTAATCCCAGTTGAACTGACTGTGTAATTTGATCAAGATAATTAAAAATTTTATAGATGATTTAATTATTTTCCCACTATTTATTCGAGGACGATTTTTATTTTGGAAAATTCTAATTGTGTCGACAATGCTTACTGTAAATCGATTTCAGGAAGCAAAAATGGTATTTCAGTCCACTTTCAGTCCATTAGAAAATTGCATTTCGTTCTCTTTATCAAATCAATGATTAATGATATTGTAATCAAGTGGAAACTGTCTATTACACAATATTTTGTAAAGTTAACATAATTATTGATAATGAAGTTGGTATTTATCACTAGAACAATACGAAATTATTTCGTTAATTAATACGATACAAATTTGATAAATCGTCTAGTTGATATCCTTGTTACAAAAATTTATCATTCTGCTTGTGTAAATTGTAATCAAATTGTTGGTAAATTTTGTGGTCGTTTTAGTATCATCCTTTGTTGTAGCGGTGTAGTGTTGGCACCAGCACCGCCGCCACCGCCGCCACCACCACCACTCTATGGCCGTCATCGTATCAAACCCGGGCGTTTCTTAATAACTTAACATTAATTACTTCCGCATAGGAAATGGTGGTTTTATGAGATTGCCAGCTCGTAATTTGCACTAATTCAATTATAATATTAATTCAGGAACACGAACCACATTGATTTCGTGTTCCTGTTCTGTCGTTGATAACATAAAATATTTTATTACAAGTTTATTATTAAAAATTCACATAAACAGTTGATGTTGTGTGCTATTATTGTAAAGACAATAACAACAATGCGTCTATTTCTTATAGTATTGTTTATTATTTCAATGATTGTTTCAATTTCTGAAACAATTCCCATGTATTTTCCGAAACGTTCACATTGTCCACCCGGACAAGTACTATTAAAGTCTGGCATATGTCGTTCTTTGGATTATTTCTATGACAGTGAAGAATATTAAAGGTAAAACTATAAATTACAATTTCTATTTTTTTTTTTTTAGTCTAGAACAAGATCTAATTTTCAGGATTGAAGATTTTCAACGTTGAAGCTTTTAAAATATAAAACAACTAATGCTTTGAACAACTTAACAATAAATCTTTTAAATAAACACAAATTTATATTATTCATTCGCCTTTATGCATGAAGGAATTGTTATACCTTGGAATTTAACAACGTCATGTTTCTATCATAATTCAGGATTAAGTCGTTTGTGTTGGTGGTAGTGGTAGTGGTGTATTTACAACGGGAAAATTCTAACATTGGCCGGATGTCCGTGCTTTTTCTAAAAAACGAGAACGAGGCTTTTTTCTCACTACCACTTCTTGGATACTTTTTCAACTGCGACTGATGAATTATTTCCTTGTACTACATGCTATTACAATCGGTCTTTTCCTAGACAATTTCCCCATATATACAACTGTTTTAAATCATCCTGGTGAGTTATCAAATTTTCTTTTGGACGTTTTTACAGAGACGTACAGTGTTATTTGAATAATAAACTGCTTCCTCTTAGGTTCTCTTGATTGTTATGCAAAGATTATGGTTTTTTTTTGTTGCTTCCGGCTTTGCGATTGTCAATTATGAGTGGAAATATCTCTTTTTTAGAAGGTAGATTGTAGTGTTTTACGATCGTATTATTTGATTCAAATATTCAAAACGATGGTGAGATAATTCTCATCATGAACTCTCTCTCTCTCTATAAGTCAATCTTGGTGAACGGAAATGATTCGTATAGTGGGAATCAATCGAATACAATAACGCTATATTGTATTCAAATTTTAATGGTATCACAATACAGGAAATTAAAATATATATCGGCATGTCACTGATATCGTTGATTTATTTGTTGTATTTGTTAACATGGCATTGTCTGTTTTGGTCTATGTGTGTATAATGTACACCTACACGTCTAGATTTTAGGTTTTGTTGACAATTTAATAAAACAGGCCAAGCGGACTAGAAATGTTCGTATATAGAACAAACGTTAGGCAGTTTGTAATCGTTATTGTCCGTTTATCTATTAGACGTTGACAGGGTAATCCCGTGCGGTTTAGGTATTGTTTATATGTCCTTGGATGGTACATCTCACTTGTTATAATATCCTACAGTAAGCTGGGGCGTCTTACGCTTACTGACGTCATAACTCATGCTTAATGTCACCATGTTTCCGGTAGAAATGCTCCAAACTACCTTAGATATCTCTTGCACGGTTCCTATTGTTTATTGTGTCATCATTTATTGTATACCACATGACGGTAGTACTTTTGTATAATGGAAAAATTACCACGTCTCCCCATAACCAGCAAATAAAAAATTAAAACCAAAAACGAAAACCATCGACTACAGGGTTATTCAAGTCAGACGAAATTGACGAAAAGTTATAATGGCCAGTGGCGTAGCTAAGTTTTTTGGGCCGTCAAGCAATAGTCTTAGGCCCTCAATTTGTTTTTATGTAAATCTGAGTTAGGAATGATGTGAAAGAAATATAACTATCAATACAGGGTGATTCGTTAGCTCCTTTACAAACTTTCAAGATAGAAATTAGATTTCAAACAATGTGATCAATAATGCACCTTTTTCCTTCTGAAATATCTTGGATTTTCTTAATGAAGAAGTAAAATTTGGACGTATTTTTATATATAAGATTTTCTTAATAAAATTTTATCTACTTTCCATCCTTAAAGTTTGTAAAGAAGCTAATGAAATCACTGATAATATTCAAGCCCTATGTGCTAAGTACGTAGCCAGGACTTTTTCCAGGAGAGGACAAAACAAAAATTTGGTAGTTTTTAAATCTATAATTCTCCCTGGACCCATCAATTTTTTCGGTTATTTCCCTTTAATAAACGAGCCCCTGTCTGCGCCACTGTAGTTACGCCCTTGCGTTCTGGGTGTTTAGTTCGTATTTGAAAATGAGCTAGGAGGTTCTAATTTTGCTACAATGCTCCTCAGACACCCTCTTATAAAAAAGTCAGCCGCATTCATAGATTCTTTATCTATCTCACTCTGTACAATTTCATTAAACCTAATACCTAACAAGTGAAAAAAGAGAAGTCTAATTTATCGTGATTATAGCCTCATCTCTAAAACTTGTCATGATCTCGTTCCTCTGTACAGGGCCGTTCTTAGGGGTATTGCCGCCTGCGTGCAAAGGTCTCAACTGCTGCCCCTATATTTATTAGTATACAGGGTGTTTGGTCTATGTATGGTGACTTCTATTCTAAGAAACTCCTATTAGTCGACGAGCGATTCGAAAAATATTTTGAGGATTTGTAGTAGAGTCCCCAAGGAACATTTTAGCAAAATTAGAACCTCGTAGCTCATTTCAAAGTTGGTCAAAAATGATCGTTTTGGACAATGTCGCAATTTTAAAAAACGAACAAAACACGCAGAACGACTAGAAATGTCTCAGAGGCCTTCCCAATATTGATTTTTTTCATTTTTCTCCACTGTATTTTAGAGAAAATACGAAATATTTCCACCTGTTCCAGAATAAAATAGCGAAAAACGAAAAACATCAATTTTGGGAGGATCCTAAAGTCATTCTAAGTCGTTTTGCGTGTTTAGTTCGTTTTCGAAAATCGCTACATATCGTTAGAAAAGAGCGATTTTTTAACAACTTCCAAATGAGCTACGAGGCTTACGGACCCTCCTACAAATCCTTATAATATTTTTCGAATCGCTCGTCGACTAATAGGAGTTTCTTAGAATAGAAGTCACCATACATAGACCAAACACCCTGTATTATACTATACAGGCGTCCCGTAAGTCGCACCCTTGCTCCTTCGGGGCAGATAGTGGGTGAAATTCTAAGGTGAAAAGTCCTGTAGCATTTTTAATTAATTAAATCAAGTAGCCAATCAGGTGCTCTCTTACTTTGAACGGCTCTCGCGCCAGCCTGCTAACTGGTCCGCTTCCTACGTCCTTCCGTCAAAACTGTTTCCTTCTCTCTTTTTATCGCTATATCGAGCAGCTGATTTGGTTATATGATTTAATTAATAACTGATTATGTGTGCGTCAGATAAAAAAATGGTACAGGAATTTTCACCTTAGAATTTCATCCCTTATCTGCTCTTTAGCAGGAAATGCGCGACTTACGGGACATCCTGTATTACTAATCGGCCACCCTTTCGGGCGGCCGCCTGTGTGCGGGGCACGCACTGCACGCCCGCTAGGAACGGCCCTGCCTCTGTACAAATGAAATGAGATAAGCGATGCAGTTGATCCTTAAAGATTCTCTTCGAATTGCTCGCCAAATAATGGGAGTTGCCATAAAAAAATTGTCCGATGTGAATAACCCTGTACAGACACCATTATTGTGACAAGTTTTCAAGCTTCATTAGCTTGTAAATTAGCTTGTACAACACATTATTGGCCTATTTGTGCGCCGCGCTGTGCTACACCGACTTTCTATGCATATTCAATTAAAATGTTGCCGTTATCGCCACTAGAATAATCGAGTTATTAAGAACATGCCAGTAAGTTTAATGATGTAAAATAAAAGAAATGCTTTTATGTAAAGTTTAACTAATAAATACCAAATTTATAATAGCTTTTATATAAAGCTCACTCATTTGGAAGTATTTTGTAACTGTGCGTTGATGATTTCAAGTTTGGCAACTTTATTACGAACGAACTCATTAAACAGATTAAATAGTTAATCATTTTAAATTATAACAAATTCACACGAAACTAGACGTTGTGCCACAATGATGGATCTTGATCTTTAATAAATTTTAGAAACAGGCTTAACACTTATTGTTCTTCTTGTTGTTGTTAATATAAACTTCAATTTTAATAAATGTGTTTATTTAAACAAGTGAAGCTTTTGTTGGAAATCCTGAGAGCCGACGGTTTAGATTAAATTGTTTGGTAGTTGTTTACCAAGTTGTAAGGTGTTGATTTCATTAAGTGCTGGGCAAACTAATATTGCGGCCCTTCGTATAAATTCCTGAATACACAACATTAACTATATTTACTTACATACTTAGACTGAACTTGCTGGAACATTGCAGAAACCATTAAGGAATAATTTCAGAAGATGCACACCTGCAAGTTTCTATCAAGTTTAAAATTATAAATTAAAATTCTACATTATTCTATTTGTGAATTGACAATCATCCCTTTCGACGGTCTATGTGTATACATATCAAAACGAATAAAGGAAAATAGTGTTATCTTGTAGAGAGCAGCCTATTTTATTTTACGACTATTCTACCCCCCCAACCCACTATCCAGCCCTTGAGACCCATAATTCGCCCACGGTAAATGGAAAAATTGACTAAACACAAACACACGTATTGTTGATGGCCCTAGCTATCCACCCAGAATACACAATCACGTCCGTTTATTATCAGTAAGGGAATCTTCTTATATAATAAGGGAATGTGCGGTAATTACCCAAGTCTGATGGATTTCCCTATCGGGTATAAACCGTTTATTTTTTAAATCCCTTAGCTGTTGGAAATCAAAAGCTCGTTTGTGAAGAAACTCGTTCAAGAAAGATGAAAACATGAATAGAATTTTAGATCGTATGTTATGTTTTCCAAACATTGGATTTCTATAAGGTTTCTCTCTCTTACTTGATCGCTTCTATTTTTATAAGGCCCAAACAAAGTCGACCCATTTTTAATATTGAAAACGAAGCCACCATCAGGTGTGTCTAGTGAGGCTCAAATGTGGTCATTATTACAACATGCCAGATTTCTATAATCGGAAATCGTTATTCCTGTTGCTTCCAATCTAATTACATTTACACAATTTTTATAGCCGGAAAATCATTTGATTTATAATTGTAAACGCGTATTTTATGTACCAATAAAAACATCCTTATAAGGTGTGAAATGGACGAAGGTAGCGTAATGAAAATACCATCTATCCTGATATTTTTCGGTTTTTTTTTTTATTTATTTCTCTATAGGATATAAAAAAGGGGACTTTATTACGGTTACGGCAGATGGGTTATGAATCTGTACTGTTCACAATTCGTTTTTCTCTTCTTTATATTTATTTCCACAGCAACATTTTTCACCATCGACTATCAATTTTTCCAACGGGAGACAATTATCGAATTTGCACACTTGATCGCTCCCACTGAATCTTTTCAATACAAATCCAATACAATTGAAAATTGAGAATATAGACGAGGGAAACGATGGCATAGTGGTTCATAATTCATAATATTACCGTGAATATATCTGAGACTTGTAAATCATTTACAGTCTGTTGAATGTTTGAAAATCGTTGTGATTTGCCAGCTTTATACCCAACGCACACACATGTGTGTTCGAAACCAATTAAGGGATGAATCTTTTTCTACCTTGATTTTCAAAAATTCGTTACATATTAATCAATATTGTTATTGAGTAAAAGTAAATATAATAAATCCAACAGAATGCAACAATTTATTCAGCATTTATACTTCAGTTTAAACAAACAAAACTTCATTAAACATAAATAAGTGGAGCTTGTTTAGAAATTGGACAAAGCTATACAATATTGTGTTAGGTATATTTACTGAAATACGACATTGTTGATGTTTTCCGGCTTGTTTTATTTCAACAGAAAAAAAATTCCACCACTATTCGATCAATAAGAGTCGTATCATTTATGGAAACGATAATTATTCCAATATTACAAACTTTTATTGATCGTTTAATAGTGATGGACAATTAAAATTAATTCAAAATTTCCTAAGAATCTACATCTATACTAATTTTTATAAGCAATATCACGTCAGCTTAACACATAATTCAGTCATTATTATACAGATTTTGCAAGGTATGATATGTTTAATTATTATATTATTATTATTATTATTATTTTAATTAATTTTATATTTTATTTATTTGTTGTCATTAATTTAATTTAATTATTTAAATTGAATTCAGCACTAGAATTTGGTCACATCACTTGATAAGTTTTGTACATTTTCAATTTTTTGAATATATTTCCATCAATTATTTAAGTTAATTAATTTTTAGTTTGCGGCAAATTTCAGTGTTGTTTCCAGCTGTTTGCTTTATAGTAAACATCCTTATACATACTGGGGCACTGTTTTCCCGTCTGAAACAATAATAGATTCATTAATATTTCATGGTTCAATCACCAAACACCTTTACAATTACACCAGAAAAGAAAACAAAACGATTATATGGTGGATTAATTATTTTAATTTAAAATTTCTATTGCAAAATACTATGGGTGTTATTAATTTTATCATCAATCAAATCAAATGTTAAATTTGCATTAATTATTTTAACGTACTTGTTGTGTTTCTCTATTATAAATTTTTAAATGTTTTAAAGACGGTGGAAAAGTGGTTGTTGTTGTTGTAGCGGTAGTGGCAGTTTTAAGTGGAAAGTGGTCGTTTGGTTAAAATAAATTATTCATTGTCGAAATGGTGGATGCGCCAGGTAGACGAGTATCGTTTCCGATCGATTAACACATTTCTAAATTCGTTTTTTTCCTCTCTATACTTATATTGTATATAATTTATGAAATTTGTGTTAATTAAATTAATTGAAATTGTTAATCAGCGTCAACCACAACTGTAAATACATAGTCTCAACAACACGGTTGATAGATTGTTTGTTTAGAATTGTGTTTATGTTTAGACAGTTGGTTTAGTGAGATTTATGGTAATCTTATTGTGGAATGCTTCGCTAAATTCCAACGGAATTTAATATTTTTTTTTTATATTTTTATAGAATTCATCCACTATTTAAGGATAGCGCTCAAACATACCTCCCTACTTTCTTTGCGAATTTAAGAGACACTCGATATGTATCTCGATATGTTTTATAAAAGGACGTGATTGGTTCATTTGACCTGTCAGGAGAGTCGACACCACACCTGCTGTTATTTACATTTGCAATTTAGAAAAATTTTGGACGTCTATTATAGGAAAACAACAAAGAAAATTAAATCAACAATAGGTTGTTGAGACACCAATAACACTCCTCTATCTATCTATCGGTCTTATAATTAATTTTTATCAATTGTAAGTTCCGTCAATGCAATTTTTTCAGTTCAAAATGTGAATTTTCCGAACTATCGGAAAATTCGGTTATTTTTCAAATATCTATGGGTTAAGCGAGGTGTAGAATCGTATTTGAAATCGAATGAGACTAATACGATCTGGATATCTTGAGCCGTTTTCGAGATATTTGAGTTCTATTTTTTATGTAATCTCCATATACAGGATGTTTGGTCTAAGTATGGTGAGTTCTAAGAAACTTCTATTAGTCGACAAGCGATTCGAAAAATATCTTAAGGATTTGTAGGAGGGTCCTTAAAGAACATGTCAGCAAAATTAGGGCCTCGTAGCTCATTTGAAAGTTGGTCTAAAAATGCTCACTTCTTAGATGTAGTGATTTTCAAAAACGAACTTAACACGCAAAACGCAAAACGACCTAGAATGACTTTAGAATCCTCCCAAAATTGATTTTTTTCGTTTTTCTCCATTTTATTCTGGAACAGGTGAAAATATTTCGTATTTTCTCTGGAATACAATGGAAAAAAACAAGGAAAATCAATGTTGGGAAGGTCTCTGAGTTATTTTTAGTCGTTCTGCGTGTTTTGTTCGTTTTTTTAAAATTACGACATTGTTTTTGATCAACTTTGAAATGAGCTACGAAGTTCTAATTTTGCTATAATGTTCCCTAGGGACTCTTCTACAAATCCTCAAAATATTTTTCGAATCGCTCGTCGACTAATAGGAGTTTCTTAGAACTCACCATACTTACAATTTGATCAAACACCCTGTAGTTGTTTGCTTCGAGCTTCGCCCTTAATGCAATTATTATTGCAATATTTCGTAAGGTAATGTCAACTATTGTCCGGAGCTTTGTACTTTGCTGTCGCCGGGATTATTAAAACTCAGGTCGTTGGTATGCATTGTCCGTTTTTTTTTCTTCCTCCAACATTGTGTAGAATATTTTGTACAGCAACAATTAAATATGTAGTACTGGAATCACAGACAGTTAATTGTTCGAATATAAAGGAATTTAATTAACAAATCGTCGACAATATTGTGCAAATACAATAAAATTTAATAACTGACATTTCTGATGTGAATATCAAATTTTGATCGGTCGCATCAGTTGTTATTGTTACAATTATAATTGAAAATTACAAATCACTCATCAATATTGCAGATTAGATGGGATTATATAGTAATGATTTATTGGTCATTTATTGTGAATTGTCGTGAACAACAAATAACAATAAGATAAGTCAACATAATATTGATCGATTATATTTGTGCAGATGTTGACTGTGATGCAATAATTTCAACTGAATTAGTTTCCAGTTTTGCTGTTTGATAATATCATATTTGTTGGTGTGGAATTAATTAATTGTGCTAAATTGAGTATAGATACACATTGGTAAAGATTCAACGTTTGATTTGTTAAATATTTAGAATTCTTAGTAGACTTACTTCTGTGCGATGTTTAACGCTAAAGTCGATATTGGTTCTCACAGGTCTGTGATGCAATGGTTGTGGTGGACGAAAATTGTTCCCCAATGGTGCTTTCGGGTGTTTGGCATCGCCTTGCATCAATTTCCTCAACGCCATCATCTAAAATTCATTAAAACAATTAAAAAAAAACACACCATAACCACGGTGTTACATTTGTTTCAATTGTGTTTTGCTCATTTATTTTCAACTGTGTAAAATTTCAAATCAATCGTTATAGTTCAAATCGTACATTGTAGCTGTGGAGTTGAATAATTTGACTGGCTATTGTTGTGCAAATGAAGCTTTTATTGGAACTTCCTGCTAGCTGCGTGTTGGCTCGTCATGCCCTTAGATAATTTATTTCCCGTAGCCAATGAATCACGCGGCAGTAACCGGATCGAAAACGGCGGCGCGACCTCTTGATTAACATGTACAACTTATCAGCGCCTCTTATCTATAACACGACCCCGATGAAAGAATCGCAAAATATTCCATTATACAAAGAGTTATGTATAAAAATGTATAAAAGTAGAGCGTAAAATTTTTCATAATTTACCAATCAATTTGCCAAGTGGCAAATTGAGTTGAACATAAAAATCGAATGTACATACAACCACCAACTGAATGTACATTACCGGTAGTTCTTGACGGGACGCCTTAGTGCTATAAATCCAACCGCACCCCAGGAAACGGAAACTCCACCAGACTTTGAATTACATTTATCGTTGGAGACGGGACGGCTTTCGGGCCTTTACAAACCGAAAAGTAATCGTCACGGGAAATGCCGGGTTTTAAAAATAAGGAGATTTCCCGTTCAACGACCACCATGTACTTTTTTAAATCACCCTTAATAGTTTATAATTTTAGTATTAATTTATTAGCACCCTTATGCGCCAGCTTTGCTCATGATTCATACGTAATTGGACTTAATTATCGTAGACGATTGCTTGGTTGAATCAAAAATTCTGTTATACTTTACGAAATAATGATTTTATGTTTAGAATGTTTTATTCTAGGGCCGAGCAGTAACCGGTACTCGGATATTCATGAAAGCGACTAGGTAATATCATGAAAAACCAACAAGTAGAATGTGGAGCACTGAGTTCTATATTAAAGTGGTCTCGTTTGTTCAACAGTACTTTAACGTTGAATAAAAAAAAAAAACGAGATTGAAGATCTGCATACACAAAGAGATAAAAATTTAGTAATTTTGTCCAACAATATTCCTATCAAATAAAGTAATTACATTATTGTAGTGGGCTAGATGCGTGAGATATGTATCAGTAACGTGAATTACGATAATTAAAGGTTTGTTCACCGGTTATTAACAGCCAATTATTTAATTGAAAAAAAAAAACGCTATTGTTAACGTCATATACACTTGCAGAAATTCAATTAGTCTCAATCATGAGATATTTTACACAGTCACACAATTTACTAATAATCCAACATAAATCCTGGAGATATTGCAATAATACATGGTGTGTGGTAAGAATAGCGTGTGAAAGGATTGGGGAATATAAGGCGTAGATTTGCGTAAGGGTTGGGATTCGTTTGAGATTCGGATGTCACCACATGTACCTGTTGCTTGGTGATGTAGATAGGTTTGTTGAGGATCAACCATGTGACGGTTTCGTGGCAGGCCGGCATCGTTGTAGACCCATCATAAGTCATATAATAGTCAGTTTCAGGAAGCAATCCACGCACTGACAATCTCTTCACTTCCACTTCATCCCCTAGAATAAAATTATAAAAAAAAAAAACATAACGATTACAATAATTAAGACTTTATATCGATTTATTACCTCCATAACGAATTTTTTCTAACTGATCGGTGAGTATCCGCAATTCTGGATTGGACAAATCACCCATCTAGAATTCAAATCAATTTTATTTCAATTTTAAAACGGCAAGGGCGTAGTTTAAAATCTTGTACGGACATGCCGTTTCATCAGTCACACGCACCACTTAACCCAAAGCAATAAAATTCCCCCTAGCGGGCCGGGCTCATAAATATGCATTTTTCTTGAGGACTCGTACAATTTAAAGGTGCACACACATACACACGCACACATACACAATTTGTTTATACAAAAGAAGAAAAATATATAAATTCACAATTCCGGAGGTGCCCCTTAAAAAGAGTCTTTAAATAATAAAAATCCAGATGGAGTAGCCGTGTTCCTCACGTTTTCTTATGTAAATTTCATTGTAGTCAAACTTTTAAAACACAGTATCTTTAAACTACACCGGATAATCATGCAAATTCAAGGGTTGTACCTTTATTATAATTACTTTTTTTATTACAGCTGTCGCTCAATGTCACCACTGTCTTGTTTAAACTTAATTGCTTTAATAATAAATCACTATCTTGAAACTCTTTAAATGGTGAATCTGCAAGCCAAATTTTATTTGAGAAACAATACACGTGTTTATAAAGTTGGTACATGTTGTGCTAAAGTTTCTAAACGTGAATTATCTTGTGTATGATAAACAATAATTTAATCTCAACTACCACGACAAGAACATAATAGTTGACCTTTATAGTCATAATATTGTATTTCAATTAGTTTGTGTGTCTGTTTTCATCGATAAGATCATTCAACTATTGATGAATTCAGATGTCAGTTAGGTTCAGTGAGGATATTGACGTTTTGGTACCCCTTCTGATTTAAAACAATGACGCCATCATTAGAATCCACATCTAGGATTTATGCAGACAATGTAAGTTGGGCTATAAATTATGGTCGGTATCAGTGGATTTAATTATAAGTTGGGTGTATTTCAGCAACGCCAACCGGTGAGAAGAAGATGGAGAAACTAACAAGTAAAGGGTGCAAAATGTGATGAAACAGAGATTGTTCGAGAGGTAGAGAGAATAGAGAGAGGATGGTGGTGGTGTGGATTTTGTACGGTGTAGCAAGTTCAAGTGTCGCATATTTATAATGAACCTTGTCGTCGTTACTGATTCATCAGAACCTCAGAGGTGAAACTAATTAAAATTGCGTAATTAATTCCAGAGGATGACTTTTTCAGATTTATTGGTTCCTACTGACTATCATCATGTCTCGTATTTTCTTTACATTCTCGAGTCTTTGAACTTGTCTTGATTAAAAGTTTATAGAAGCCGACACCGTTCAATTTATCATTCAACAAATTCCCAATTATACAACTGAACTAGTAATAGAAGGGAAAAAATATCTCAATAGGCGATGGGCTATTTGTACATTTCTACAAATGGTTTTCTGGCATGATATATCACACTAGGGTCAAAACCATCATGCCATTAAATTAAAAATGTTCATCTGCGAATAATTGTCTTCATTTTATTCAGCACAGTCATCCGTGCAATATATGAGAATAGAACGAGCATAGAAAGGGACAATATGAAAGGGATTGTCATAAATCCGCGATAAAAGATCCAACTGGCTAGAGAACGCCCACAGGATTATTTCAAATGGGACTCTTTTAATCGTCGATTTCAAATTCTCGCTCTTTTAATGATGTCTACTGTTATTTCATTTCGGACATCTATATATTGAAACTTTACATTTTTTCTTTTTATATAAAAACTGTTTGGTCAAGTTTATAACATTCCAGTGCTACTACCATTGTTTATTGGAGTTGAGGGAATTGGACAAGAATCGAACAAAAATTGCCTGAAGCCACCACCACCAATTCACCCCTTTCTCTTATACATCCTGCACATACCTGTAACAGTAGCGAAATAACCACTATCCCTTGAGCCTTGTGGAGGGCTTCTGAAAAGTTGGTATAAAGTTGAGAGTTGAATCCGAAAATCTGTATCTGGAACAAGACAAAAAAAGAAAATAAAAGGGGAAAAGATGAAAACGTTGAGAATGTATAGAATGTTGCCGTTTCTATTTTGCACCGGCTGGTTCAATCATCGCTTTATTGCTCTGACGCTCATCGAATTTTCCACCCCTGTATGTTTTCTTCGTGATTTTATTTTATCGTGTGTCAAGCCTATCCGAACCGGTAACAGGGCTTGGAATTGGGGGATGGTGTCGAGAGATTTTTCACTTTCACAATTTACACGTCGGGCAAATATTATGATTACTTCAGTCGACGACTTTGATATTCGATTTCATAACTGACAAACAGCACCGTCCCTGTTATCCAATTCAACATTTACACCATTCGATTCGTAACGGTAGATTTTTCGTCTCGAGATGAATCAAATAAAAATTTTATTCTGATCTACACACACACACAGATTTGGTGGTGTATTATCAACGATTTTTACAGTTTGGGATTAATTTGTTTAAAACAGATATTAAACACCTGGTTTGCTCGTAAACAGACGTGAATGTATTAATTTAGTATTCAACAACAGTTGCCTGAGCCTTGTTGTCGAAAGCCGCAGAGCACCATTAGAATTGTATAATGTTTTATACCCAACACTCTCTCTCCTTACCACGATTATATTTAATCGTTATATTTAACTTTAGACATGGCCACAGTTACTTAGTCCTTTGTAGTCCACTATATTTGGGTTGTGTTGTCATTTATACTAAATTCATTTGTGATAAACACAACTTGCCAATTGTCGGGTCGACCGCATGAGAATTGTGTAAATCTTGTCAATTCATTTAAGAAAATCTCAATAGAAAATCAATTATCAACTACCTAATTTTGAGTTTTATATTGTGTAACAAATTTGCTTTAGAAATTGAAACGAGTTTGATGAAAGTACGATGAAAGCTTTTAACGCTATATCAACACATGTCAACTGGAAAAACATTTTATTAAATCTCAACCCGACGGTCCTCTAACATCTGCATTATCTTGTAACACGCAAACATCAGAAATCCATTTAAATGTCTAGACTTTAGGCATTAAAATAGATGATCTTAAAAAGTATTCAAACTTTCAAGTTTCTTTTACATTATTATTGAACGGAAAAAAATACGCGAAAAAGGCTTGCAAATATTTTCAAAGGCAAAACTTTTAATCGTTAATAATCACTAAAGTAGTCGAGTACTGGACTGGACTACACGAAAATAGGGATCCTGGGGAGAGACATTCCTCACGAGGACCCCCAACAGTATTAAGCTGAATTGAATCTTGGCGGGTTGTGCTTGTTATCTTATCAAATCTCGGTATCATGGAGGAAAGTACTATAGGCAGCTCTTTTTCTAGTACTAAACGGGCTCGATATTTGGATTTCATTGCAGCTAATGCAGAAAATCCCGTTTTAGATATGATGTTAGGAGGCAGTAGTACTTGAATTGCTTTGCTTGATACTTTTTCTTGTTTCTTCCAAAATTATTTATGAAATGAATGAGCATCTTATGAACTTGACACTGAAAACAATCTTTAATGTAGTCAAATTTTTACGCCTCCCTGTGCAATTTGGCCGTTTTTTACAAAAATATTAAAGCGATTAAATTAATATCTCAAGGATCTATAGGATAGCTTCTAGAGAATCTTTCACCAAAATTAGAACCTCGTAGCTCACTTGGAAGTTAGTCAGAAAACGCTCGCTTTGGACAATAATGTCGTCGTTTCTAAAAATTCACTTCACAAGCAAAACGACTTAAAATTACACGATGCTCCTTTCGTTTTGCTTCTTAATATTCTAAAAAAAAAAAATGTAAAAGATTCCTGCTTGTCTCAGGAGAAAAAGGAGGAAAACGAAAAAATCAATGTTGAGAGGATCCTCATTAAGTGTGTAGCAGTTTTTTAAGAATCATCAGAAACGAACGTTTTTTTAACCAATTTCCAAAAGAGCTACTAGGTTCTAAATTTACTGAAATGTTCTACAAGGACCATTTAATAAATCCTTGAAATATTTTTGGAATCGCTTTATAATTTTGACTTGGACACTGATAATACAAGGTATCTGTCCTAAATGTCGTTGATTCTTATGGAACTCCTATTATATTTCAACGATTTATAGGGGGTTCTTGAGAATCAGTCTAACACGATTAGAACCTCGTACTTCATTTGGGAGTCGATCAAAAAACGGGTGATTTTGACAATGTCGCGATATTCAAAAACTTGCTGCACGCGTAAAATGACTCCGAGGATCTTAGCGAGACTTTTTGTCGTTTTTCGCCATGGAAATGTTTCGTATTTTTCTAAAATGTAATGGAAATAAAGCCAAAAATCAGCGTTGAGAGGGTCTATTCTTACAATAAGCGTATTTTGTTTTTTGATAACCATAGTGAATCCCAATCATCCAGATTTTAAACCACTAAGAAATATTCAGCCGTCCCAGAGATATTTGGAAAAAACTGATTTTGTAATGGCACCTTCAACATAAAATATCTTCTTTAAGCTTGAATATAGGCACGAACGACAAAACACGCATACCTTAGTATAGAATGAACTACCTATTTACGAAAAAATCATCAAAATCGACCTCGAGTGGCTTACTTGTTAGTCGTCCTACGTGTATAGCTCGTTTTTGAAAATCGTGATATTCTCCCAAAATTACAGTTTTTTTGACTGCCTTCAAAATGAGCTACGAGGTTCTAATTTTGCTAAAATAATCTCCAGTGTTTCTTCTACAAATTCTCAAAATATTAGAAAAATCGCTTTTCAACTATAATAGGAATTTCATCAGAATAGGTAAAATAATGAAAAATGCAATAAAAGACATCAGTAGTTTACTTATTCTTATTTTTAAGTTGTAAACTTTTCCCCGTTCTTGTTGCCTCTGAGGAAATAATATGAGAAGTCCTATAATTTGTTATCGAGATGATTAATTGTGGCAATTTTCCGGTGATTGTCAATAGTTAAAATGACTTGCCATCATTATTTTAACACTAATTCGGTAGTAAACTATAGTCAACAATCGTATCTGTATCAACAATACGCTAGCACAACGCTGAGTCTTACAAAGTCTCTTTCTCAGTTACTCTTCAAGTATTCGTACAAATGGGAATAGTTATGGATTTCTATACGCGCTAATATATCCATATGGAGAAAATACTCGACATTCATTAATTAAATGCAGTTATCTGCAAGATTCCAATTGTGGTTGTGAGGCCACAAATATCAATTAACTATTATAAGCACAGAACTAGCCCATAATTCTCATTATTGTTGCATTTATTCGAGGATTCACATTTATGACAATGGAAATTTATATATTAAACGTTGGTATTGCATTTAATAATGTTGAAAATTTCCAAAAAGGAACACAAAAAAAAGTAGCGAGAGAATTTGAAAACTTTTCCAATAATGGGCGGTCGGTTTGTGTTCGTTCAAGTTCTCTGACAAGTTTTCTTGGCGACATTCGAACGGAAATTTCGCCACCATCGTTGTCGCTATGGGATTTAACGTTAACAACAACAACAAAAAGTTTCTTAGCTTACTTAAGGAAAGTATCCCGGAAACACGTCTCAACACGCTTCTGTCTGTCTATTTCCATTTACAAATTCACAAAATATCTATCGATTAATAAATTATTAGCGAAAATTTCTCATTAATTTCTCAGTAGGAAAACGTGTAATATTGCCTTATAAATGATATTAGAAAAGCAAAAAAAAAAAATTCACAAAGATTTCGCCAATTTTCCTTCCATCGTTGTTCAGATTTTATGAGAAGATTACATAGTCGGGTGTAATGAAGTAATTTCTTTTATCCCTTCTTATAATTCCAATGTGTAGCTTCACTGGCTAGATTAAGGCTGTTGGCGGTTTTTATTCAGGTTATTCACGTTTAAGTAGGAAACGCTACAGGGTCTTGTGGAGTGGCCAAATTATTCTCATCTCGTCTTGTAAAAGTTTACTTGCAAAGACTATATAGGGCTAAATGCTTCTGTGTTCTCTGATAAAATACAAAGTCGGTGACATCGTTTTAATTTAAAAATTAACATCGTTGTAAAACTGTGGATAGTAGCAAGGGCCCCAGAGGTCTCGCTACCATCAACTTTTGATGATAGACTGCAATTTAACTTTAATATAAACGCGATTTTCTCGTTTCTATTTTCATTTTTTTTTCCAACCAATTATTTTCATTTCCAAGTATTCTACATTTAACGACTAATATTATTAGCACTTTTTGTGGATAAGTGAGTGTTTAAGTGTAATTAAAAGCCGGAAAATTTGCTGCGTGTTTCCAAACGTTCAAGTTATAAATATGAATAAAGTTCGGTTGTAATTTCCTTGTAACGCTCATAACACGTACATTCATCAGCATCTGATACGTCACGCATATTGCCGCCCACCAGCCGTCTCTACGGAAAAGTTGTCATGTTCAAACCAATTACCCTCTGTCATATTCGATAGAATAGTTTTACAATTGAGTTTGTTTAGAAATTAAACACCAGTTGTCGTCGTTATAAAATAAACTTTAAGGGTAGCAAACTCACCTCAGCTGGGAAGGCATAACCATTTATTGAATGCTCAGAACCGAATTGATCATGAAGACCATAATGTATGTGAATCTC
Source organism: Mylabris sibirica (assembly GCA_039776855.1). Classification (NCBI taxonomy): domain Eukaryota; kingdom Metazoa; phylum Arthropoda; class Insecta; order Coleoptera; family Meloidae; genus Mylabris; species Mylabris sibirica. The sequence goes on from CM077838.1 coordinate 5,860,466, forward strand.
TTGGAATTGATATTTATATGACAATGGTCCCCCTGTTATATTGATATGATGTCTAGTATCATTGTCAACGGTAAAAATTACACTATGACCAGTATTCATAATTGTACCGCTCACCTATAGAAAAAATAAACATCATCTATTTCAATCATTGAATATTAATACAACTTACCCTATGCTTATCAATGTGCAAAGGTCGGAGATTTGGGTCAAAGAGCAACATATTTGGATCGAGATTAACTGGTGATTGCCTTCTGCCCTTGTTGCAGAGTGACCATTCTGGATTGATTAGGCCCCAGAATGCTGGACCTAGAAATAATACACCAATTACTATAAATCGTTACAATTAGTCTTTAATCTTAATTGTGTAAATATAGTAACACAACTATCCCTTAATTTATCATTTGCGATTAAGAGTGATAGTATAGTAACAATAAGTCGAGAGGCTCATTTGAAATTGTCCAAGTTTTGGCCAATTATTGGTAATTTTGCTAGTGGATAGAGACCGGAATTGTTGATGATTGTTTGTGTAAATGTTGACTTTAATTAGCCTTAAGCCGGATGAGGAACACTAGAAAAATCTGATTAAGATACGGTCAGCATTTAGGCAAGTTTTCAAAGTAAATACAGCTAGACAGAATTGTTTATTTATACTTTTTTTGCTAAAAATAGAATCAAATTTGATTGGAATTGTATTCGTACTTTATGTTGGCGTATTTTAAAGAAAATCTCAATCGTGTGAAATGTAATGTGAAATATTTGTATTGCTGCAGTTTGTGCAATTCACAACTTGCACAGTAAATTATACGTTTTCCAATATTGGGTAATAAATTTTCTATTTTCAACCATTTCTAATGTGATTAAAATACTAATCGAATCGTCGAGAAGTTGTAACTATTTACCAACGAACGGAAATGGGGGAATTTAGTCTCTTAACAATGAATAATTAAGTCGATTCTTTGGAGAAATTGTCAAACAAAAAGATTCTCACGTTGTCTTGTGTCCTCTGTGTATTGTGATAACATTTGAACTGTGGAATTGTTGATTTGATTCGAACTAAGAGCTTTATATGATTCTATTATAATCACGCCTTTTGTTCGACAATATTCATATTAGATGCCGACATAAATACATATTCACGTGCATTTCTAACGTCAACAATGGATATTTAGAAGCACTCCCTTTGATTGTAGAACGACCTTTCTAATTCGAATCAATAATGTTGGAAACAAAAATAAATTATTTTGAAAATATGCAATTTTAATGATTGTGAATGTTGATTGTTACGGTTGATTTCGTTGGATATCTGTTATAGAAGGGTATATATAGAACGTCGTATTTAGGGGGTGTCATGGGCGGTTGTAGGATTTCTATAAGACACGCGATCCGGTCATAACGTGTCCCGCCGCACCTAACACTAAACCTTTGAGTTATAGTTCAATATAGTTTATGACTGTGTGGCATTTCTTGTAATTCATTGTACCCCCCCCCCAACTAGCTACTAAGCCACACTCTATACCATGCATCTTAAACTTATAAATCATCTTTGTTTTAGATGATTTTGATAAATATCGATTCATTAAAATATCATTTAGTAATTACAAATCGAATTTCCTGGGTAGCTATTGTTTTAACGAATTAGTTAATTAGTTTACCTGTTTTTTGACTGTTTATATAAACACCTGACACGAATGATGATAATCTTCGTATGGGAAATACTTTGATGTCCTTTACTAGATATTAATTAATACGCATCACAGAATAGTTTTGAAAGTTTTTAATTAATTAAAAGAAAAATAAAAAAATCTTAAAGGATTAACAAGATTTGGACGTCAATCCTCTTTCTTGAGACACTGGTGTGTACGTTGAATAGAACCAAAGAGCCGGTTGCAAGTGGAGAAGCTTTAATGCTGACGAACTTTAATGGCAGATAAGACCAGAGTTGGGGCCAACAAAATGATTGCAAATTATCGACGCGTGGTTGCTTATTCTGCGTTGTCAGTGGCAACAACGAACAATACGCTTACAATGGGAATTGTTAACCATGAAAATCAGAGGCGGCTTTAGAAGGGGCGACTGCCCAAGGCGCCAACACATACCCTCAGTGTGTAAACTGGGTCTTTAATTTAATGACCTGACTTTGGCTTCTTCTGGGCCATATGGAGACGGAACCATGAATTTTTTCAGATGTTTGAGGGCTTTGAAACTTTTGGAAAGTATTGATCTGGCTTCTTGGAGGGACGCCGAAAGGTCTCCCGCCTAGACTGCTAGACCCGCTAGAGCCGGTCCTGTTGCAATTCACACCTTCTACTAGACAATTCTATAAGCATAAACAGTGAACGGAAAAGACAAAGATGGATAATAGATTGCCATTAATGTCGGCACAAGTAGAACATTGCTTTTAAGATTAATTGACATGTCGACAAATATTCTAACGCCCCTTACAACAACATTTGCATATCGTTAGTTAAACAAAACGATTTTTTCTTCTCTTTGTGCTTGTCAGTCTTTGTATGTGTATGTGTTGTTTGTATATTGTAGATCTATAGATCTTCATCACAAACCGCACCGTTCATTTTCCAAAGTACTCCACCGCAAAACTTTTCCAACTTAGTTTATACCGATGTACATTGTAATTAATAGCTACTTGAATTCATTCTAATATATTAAACTTGTCCAGTAGGTAACTTAATTATGGATTTCTTGTGCGTTTCAACGGATGAAGAAAGAAAAAAAAAAGAAAAATCACCGACTTTCTCCCTTTGCAATAAAGTCACATTTGAAAATTCACTTTATTGTGATAGATTGAGTCACGTACGTTGGCCAATCAAATCAAATCGCAGTGAATGAGTGGGCAATAGAGATTCGAAACGACTCAATGTGTATCAGCAAGCCGCAAGAAATATGGGGCAATCTATAAGAAAAATATAGTCGTGTTTTCACGATCGTTTATTTTAGCAGTTTTCCTTCAAACTTTCTCATCCACACTCTACCGACAAGGATTTGTTATACAGTCCTGACAATATGTTCAAGAGACCATGAAAAGTTTTCGGTCTTGAATATATAAACCACAATATATATTGGTTAGTAGATAAGTGAAGATTTATCACGGATGTCGATTCAGTTAAAAATTGTTTGTTGAATTAATGATATAATTTTGACATATAAATTTTCTTTGGATGTATATGTAAGAAGTATATCTAGAGTATGTTGGGGTATATAACGCCTTAAATTTGACTTTAAATCCGTTCTTTTAGCCGCATAGCAATATTTCATGAATGTTGGGAAATGCGAAACGGTAAATCAATGTAAATAAGAGATAAAACAACTCAATAAGGAGACTACAGCATGAAGATTTATTGGAAATGCATACAGAATGGACTCGATTTTCTTTGCAACACTTTTAAAAATCTCCAAAAAGAAAGAAAATTGATCAATATTTTTAAACTGACTACCATTACGGTTTATCTTATTGAATTTATTGCTGATCGTTATAGTGCAATTAAAGTCTCAATTGAATCGAATTGAAAGCAAAAAAATAATCATTGACCAGTTTCTGCAGTAGTTGCTAAGCTACCACTTGTAAATAACCATAGACTTGGACAGATATCGTTTCCCTCTAGTCGTGTTCAAGATCCCATTAGACGTTTTTTTGTTGGACAGGTATAAGCCGTAGGCCACACATCTCCTCTATCACCTGGTCCAGTTCACATGCTTTGGCCATTTTCATTATTCAAAAAAAAAGAATAAAGTTAAACTTGAGTACAATCAATTATTCAATGATAGAAATAGTATTAGTAGTGGCAAAAAAAAATGGTATAAAGAGACGAGACTGATAGAGATACGGTTGGTGAAATTTCGATTAGTTGATTGTAGAGCAAGTTTAATCAAAGTGGCTCAATTCAGTGTGACACGAACTGACAATAATGCCACATTGGTGGTGGACTTTATTGGACGTTTGTTGTTTTTGACTGAATGAATTTCAAACACGTTATAGTGGATCGATTTTATTTCAGTTTTTAATAGCGTAAAAATATTTAAAATTCTTCTATTATTGAATATTTTAATAATTTAGATCGTCTATAATAGAGATGCTACTGCAGTACAATCATTAGAGGTATGATGATTGATGGAAACGGATGCAACTGTTGACTGTCTCTCATCGATCTAAATTTAATAATAGTGTCTGGTAAATCATTCATTACCTGCGACAAATCTACGTATCCACTGTTGGATTAACACTATTATTTTCAAAATGATTTATTATATCAATTACTTTTAGATTACTTTCGGAAATAAATACGTTTTTTACATGATAACTGTATAGCGATAATCTATAATTTATTATATTTTGAGTATATATTGTAGCATTGTAACAACACAGTATTGTTGTATTGTATATTAAACATTATATAGTACGATCATTATAGAACATTGTCGATACTGATCTGTATGTAGAAAATTGAAATACGATCCTTTATAACAATGATTCAATTTATTCTATAATAGTACTTATACAATACTCGAAACGGTTTATATTATAAATATACTTGTGTGGTAATACACGTTAATATAAATACATATATAGCTAGAATCTATTTCATATTATTAAACTATTTGTTAAAGACATTGAATACCATCACAGTTGTAGCTCTAATAGGATGTGTATAGTCAAGATAACATACAATTGGTTTCTAAAAGACAAAAGCTTCCACATTCAACATATCTCTATTATTATAATCCCGAATTGTTGGTAGGCGACTTTTCGCAAAAGTTACTCCCGTTTCCGTTATTATCTATCTATTTATATACCTCTCTATACAGGGTGAGCCAAGAGGATGGCACCCTACAAGTATAAGGAGTTCTAATTGATGAAACTCTATGAAATTTGGTATGTGGCCGTTATGGCACTTGAACTACCTTTGGAAAATATTCTCGTTGATCTAGCTACCCCCCTTATATAGGGTAGTGCACCCTACTCTCTTATTTTAAATAGAATGGTATATTTTTTATTACATTTTTGAATTACTTGATGAAATCGAAAGGGACTTTGATAACATGACCCATGGTCTAGCGCTGAAAGTTTTTCAGATATTTCAGCTTTTAGTGCAATTTTAAAATTTGCAGTGTTTGATTGAAAAATTCATATTTTAGAAGATATAACATCTGAAATGTTGAAACTTGGAATTTAAGTAGTACAAGTAGTGTACTTGTTGCCAATTTAAACAGAATTCAATTATCTTTCAGCGTTTAGCTGAAATGAATTTTTCTTTCAGGCAATTTTCAAACTATAATAACTTGCTTATTTTAAATAGAACCCCATATTTCTCTTTATATGGTTGGATAGAGAAAAAAATTCTGCATCGAACTGTATTAACATTCTCTATACCTATCTTTAATAATTTTTCAGTTATTCAAAATTTTCAATTTCGTTCAATCACCTCCCTTGAAGCAAAATATAATACTTCTAGTCGCCTATGCCAAAATAATTCAACTATAATAATATGCATAGAAGGCTTAGCAAAATGACAAAATACCACAAATGACGTTAATAATGAATATTTTACCTGTATTTTTTACAACTTTAGCTCATCCTACATACACAAAAAGCAAATGAAATAAATATTAATTTAATTAATTACTATTTTCTGTTATTTTATTTCATTGAAACAGTCCAAATTTAATTAATTAATTTCATCTTAATTGTGACAATTGAATTGGAGGTTGTTTTGCTAAGCCTTCTATGTTTTACATTTTATTTCAGGAAAGAAAATTAGACGAAATTGAAAATTCTGAATAACTGAAAAATTATCAAAGATAGGTATAGGAAATGTTAATACAGTTCGATGCAGAATTTTTTTCTCTATCCAACCATATAAACAGATATATGGGGTTCTATTTAAAATAAGCAAGTTATTGTAGCTTGAAAATTGCCTGAAAGAAAAATTCATTTCAGCCGAACGCTGAAAGATAATTGAATGTTCTACAGTTTGATAGAAAGTACGTTATTTGTACTATTATATTTCTAAATTTTAACATTTTAACTGCAATAGTTTCTATGCTGTGAATTTTTTATTTAAGCACTGCAAAATTAAAAATTTCATGAAAAGTTAAAATATCTGAAAAACTTTCAGCGCTAGACCATGGGTCATGTTATCAAAGTCCCTTTCGATTTCATCAAGGAATTCAAAAATGTAATAAAAAATATACCATTCTATTTAAAATAAGGGAGTAGGGTGCACTACCCCATATAAGGGGGATAGCTAGAACAACGAGAATATTTTCTAAAGGTAGCTCAGGTGCCAAAACGGCTATATAGCAAATTTCATAAAGTTCCATCAAGTAGAACTTCTTATACTTGTAGGGTGCCATCCTCTTGGCTCACCCTGTATATTTAACAAAATCTAAACCGATTGAAGAACCAACTTGTACTAAATATTATAATGATGTTACGGATCTCTGTTTCTGGTTCCGTAACTGCGGAAATTTCGATGATTTTAAAGCTGTGTTTCCGAAATTCTGCTTCCGCACATTTTTAAACGGATATATAACGGACATTTTTAGCATTTGCACTAGAGAAACACTATTACTAAAATATATCCATTGCCGTAGTTCTTATTATGTACACTCGGGTGCACATAAATGAGACCACTTTTTGTGCAGTTATGTAAGACCGGCTTTTGAGAGCGGTCGTAACTATGTAACACATTGTTCAAAGGTTAGGATTTGGAAAGAAAGATGAGGGTGCCACCTTCTTAGCCTAACAAGAGAAACAGCATGACTTACACTAACCAAAGAACGTGATCTTCCTCGTTCAAGAGTCGATCCCTTTTATGTGCACCCGAGTGTACAAAGTTCCAACTTTTTGGTTCAATGAATCAAATAAAAGTGTCTGAACCATAACTACTGTATTCGTATTAGATTGTAACAAACCTGTTAATTCATTTTTTGTACGTTTTTAGTTTCGGTTTCCGATTCCGTTTCTGTTCTGTTTCTGTTATAATAAATATCAAAAAATCTGTTTCTGATTCTATTTAAGCTATGACACTTCTGTTACATCTTCACCAAATAACACACCTGTTAATGGAATTTAGATACAAATTTGTTGATTATTACACCATTGCCCTCTCCTCTATCAATCAGTACGTTTACACCGCACAGTTAAATAAGCTGGTAACTTATTGTTAGTTAACAATTCTTTAACACAACTATAGTCAAGAACCGTAGCTTAGCTTAAAATTAACACAACTATTGTCGGTGTAAATTGTAAATTGAATGATTGTAGTTCTAAAATCGCAACAAATAAACGTATAACTAGTTCAGAGTAGTGACGTTATTTGCACGAAGGAGCGTGCAAATCCTTCTGCTAAGTTATCACACGGTGTAAACGTACTGAATGTTGCTTGTGTTCATATCGTTTGGTCCGAGTAGTTTACAGTTGATCTTATTGTAAGGTGGAGAGAATTGAACGAGCGATCGAATAAAAATCATTTGAACGAAATTGAAAGCTTGCTTAAATCCTTTAAATAGCGAGTCTTGTCTATAAACTTAAAGATTAAAATGTTGAATATTTCTACAACAATACAAATGGTTGTGATTTTTCTCTAGCAAAAGCAACAATAATGAAAACATGGTCTTTAAGCTGTCGTGTTCAAAACAAAAACTCATCTCCTTTGTGCCATTTAGAAGCAATTAACGCGACTGGCTTGTTGAAAATTCAATTCTAATCTGTATCATTAATGTATACAACAATTGTTGTTGTTGGAAAATGAAAAAGTGAAATTTTTGTGAAAACTATCCGAGAATTTCAGTCTGAAGAGATGTCATTATGATGGATTTCTAAGCACAATTCCCATGATGCTTATAAATCCATAACGGTAACTGTATTTTTGGTATAAAATGTAACAGATGTTACACACAAGTGTGTTTGCCTTTTTTTTCTAAATAAGTTATAAGAATTTTACTATTTAAAATATAATTTAAAACTAACTGCCTTGATATACATACATAATCGTTATGTTATCTAAACGATAACTTTAATGAAGCCAAAAAATAGTCTGTCATTAATGTTGATTATTCTATTTAAGAAGAAAAACTCATTAATAGTTCTCTAAACAAACTTACAATGTTTATTTAAGATTTTACGGGAGAACTCTTAAATGATCAAAGTTCTAACCGACTACAGTAACATAGCTGGTTGTTTTTTGATGTTGAATCGATAGTTGAAGAGTTGTTGTTGAAAATTAACAGGAATCCGCTGTGCAGGGGAAGCTCAACGCTGAACCTGTCGGCTTTCTAATAATAATAATAATAATAATAATAATAATAATAATAAGAATGAATTGTCTAAAGGAGTTTTCGACATTTTATGAGCTACATTCTCGACAAGTCTGCATTTTAAATATTTTTGTTTTGAAGGATTAATTTTCAGCGAACTTTGTTCCCAAATTGTGGAAAATAGACTATTTAGATAGTTTTAGTCGTTTAATTGAGCTGGATTCTCGGCTTTTGATGTTGAATCGTTAAAAGGAGATTTGGGGTTAAAACACGAATCCGACAAAATATCGCATTTTCAAAAATTTTGATAAATTTCTGCAATACACACTAAAAGTTTGAGGCATGTTATCTTTATGTTGTACACTACATAAACTTAACTAAAAGCCTCTTTACATTATTCGATTTTTTGTTCCGAGCAAATCAAACAAGAAATTTGTGTCTTTACACCATTCGATTTCTTATCCGAGTCGTTACATCCGAGATATTTAATCCGATTTTTTCAGAATAGAACGGTCTCTAATTTCATCCGACTTTTTATCCGATTCGCCAAAAAGTGTCATGTGCAGTATACTGTTTTCAGAATTTGTTGTTTGTTGTTTGATGTCGTCGTGTCAACTCACTCGTATAATGTAAAGATGAAAATATCTGAGATTCGAGATGAATTCGGATATAAAATCGGATACAAAACTCGGACAATGTAAAGGAGCTTTTAAATTTTTGTAGGAAAGGATTAAAGCATGATCTAGACACGTTTTTAATGATTTTCAAGCTTAGTTCTCGATTTTTAAGTTTCTTGTCCTAAATCGTCAGATTTGTTTTGCAGATTTTGCTGATTTTGCTATTGAATCGTCACAATGAGGTGATTCGAGCACGTTGGTATCGAATTTCTCACATTTACTCCACGTTTTGAGCTATGTATTTGGATTCTAAATCAGAGTTGTTAACAGATTATGCTTTTAAACTGTAGAAAGAGGCTAAATTAGATACCTTTAACCTATTTTTGAGTTCAATTTGTAATTTTTTCGTAAACCATCAGTCTTTTATCAAATTTTCTACAAAATCATCAGTAAAAGCTTCATTAGATACATTTTTAGTCGATTTTCCAGTAGATTTCTCGATTTTTTCCCTAGATTTTAATTTTTTTTTGTCCTGAGTTATCCACTTCTCATCAATAAGAGGAGTTTATTTTTTTTTTAGAGGTTCAGAAGCATATCCATGTAACCGCTTTAATTGCCTACCAAAAGTTTCTTATTTTCTTTTTATTCGTGATTTCAAACGAAATCAATATGCCTTATTATAATATCTTTGTTAATAGGAACCGTATCAATTAAAAAGAAACATTTAAAAAATGCCCAAACTCTGTATTGTATATATTTTTATCCAGTGACGTAACGGAAAATCTCAGGACCCTCACAACGAAATGCCCCCTCTACTAGTTACCTAATGACTTACGTAGAGCTTGAATGTAAATCATTCATTAAGAGATATTTATTACATTATAGAGCTTAAATATTTCAAGGGAAGATATTTAAACTTAGTTGAACCCCTTTGATGTCCCTCGACTTTACGCCACTGCCTTTACGATAGAACATGTGAATTCGAATTATATCCTTGAGCTGTTAAAGAAGAAAACATTTATAGTTTATCCAGTTTCAAAAGCAAGTTATCATTATTATTATTATTATTATTATTGCTGTTATGTTCGCACATAAATCGTGGCCGCTGGAGGGCGCCTCCGATTCTTGACGCACCCCTATCTCTAGAAATCTAGCTCTTTAGCTCAGGTAAGATGGATTAGTTGCTTCCATTTTGGATTCTTAAAGAAATAAAGATAATCTACAGGTCTGAAGTTTTAGTCGATTAAACTCTTCAAACATTCACGTTACAATTTTATTCGTTTTGAAAAATTTATTTCTTACACTCGACTATAAAATTGCAAGTCTTGTGTTATATTTACAACTTTTGCTACTACAATGCCCCGTATATAAAATATGAAATCTTTGTGGTTGTATCATCTCTCTTAAGCACAACAGTATACCAGTTTTACCATTTTACATAATTGATATTAAATAATTTACAAGTTTATATAGTCTTTCTTATATTATATATGCAGTAAGTATAGTAAAGTGATTCAATTACTGTGAAACGACAATGTTCAGGAAATTTTAACAGAGATAAATCTTCTTTAATTTTCCTTTTATAAGATAAATATGTTTATAAAAGACTACTTAATGTTGAACCAGACAGGGAACAAATTATTTGCCATGATTCACTCTGTGCGAAAAAAAAAAACGTCGTTGTAGAGAATTCGACAAGTTTTATTAGATTTTGCAAAAAAATCACGTAATTTCCGAAAAAAAAAACAGCAATTGAGTGTTTCTAAAAATCAAGACGTGACATTTTCTTTAAGGTCTTAGTTCCACTATAATCCTTTTTAAGTTGTCCAACTTTTGTGCTTGTTTTTGGTAGATTTGTACAAATCAATTTGCTCTATTCTCTTCTCTTTTTACTCTTGTGTGTAATAAAATACTTTAACAGTAGAAACTAACATCAGAACAATATTTTTTTTGAAAATTGTGACACATTACCATCATTAAAGTCTAAATTTTATTCCATCTCTAAAAAGTAAACTCTATGCGGCTTTGTTTAGGAGTGGAATAAAATAAATTGAGTTTGTTATCAAACAATTCTGTTTGTTCTCCCCTGTTTCTGTCCGCTACTTGGAATTTTTTAAACTTTTATATTTTCCAAACTGTTACAGATACGCCGCACAGTTAGATTATCAATTCAAAATATTTAAACACCAATAAATTTCTAAATTGTTGTTTTTCGTTTTGACGGTTATAGTTTTTCTGTTGTTGTGAGATTCTAGCCATATGGCTGTAATATTTGGAAAGTTGAAACTCGAACCCGAACCCGGACTAAATGGTGTTTCTTTTATCAGTTTGTTTGTTGGTAATGGATCGTAAGTGTAATAGTTACTAGAGTTTTTAACGTGTGTGTATAACTTTGTAGATGAGTGAACTGAGCCAAATGTTACATTAGAACCACCACCATCACCATCCCCTAAATCTACTACACTCCACCACTGAGACGTGTCAATCTGTAAAATGTAACAAAGTGGAGAAGACTTTTGCAATTAGTTGACTTGTAAGTAGTTTAGAGATGTTGCGACGGTTAATTTTGCTCGTACAAGAATTTCAACAAGGAAAACTTTAACACGAAATGTATACTACAGTGATGCTTGTACAGTTTACATCTGCCAACATCACCTGTCATTAATAATTTTACTGAGCCAACTTTGCAAACATACCTCAACACTTTTTGTACACCTACAAAGTTCATTAAATCACTAAAAAAATATTTGTTTGTTAGTAAATTGCGAATGTATTTATGGAATGTTAATTATAGAGAATTCTTGACTCGATTTCATCACTTTCATAACAAAAATATTGCAAGTATTCGAAATTTGAGAGTTGATTATAAAAATTTAAACAATCCAAAATTCAAAAAATCTAGTCATTTTTCGATAATTAATTAATTATAGTCCAACCGTTGTGGACTGTATTCATCATCAACACATCTTCGACTGAGTTATATAGTAACTGTCATCATCTTTTCTTTGTTGTTACAAGAACAAAAGCCATTATTCAAGCGTCATCAACTCAAGTTACTGGCATTGAATAGGAAGCTATCCTAACTGGCCTCCAGCACGCAAACTGTCCGCCTTAAAATTGTATAATCCATCAATAGAATTCTGTTAAGAAGTAGAAGAAAAATAAATCTTGATCGTATTATCGAATGAATTTATCTGGAAAATTGTCGATTTCCTCTCCTTTCTATTTTCTTCATACCATATACATTTGGAAACGTTAATTACAATCTTTAACTTTAGAAAATAATATAATTTTACCCAACGTTTGATCTTAGATAGTTTAATTGTGATGAAGTTTACAGAGATTTCATGAGTTTAATTTGTCAAATTAGGAGGGTGAATTCCCTACAACAAAATACTGCAACTATACACCACGTCAAGTTGCTGACTAACTAACTGATTTGAGGGGCGCTCGTAAACGACACTAATTATAAGTGGAGCGTTCAAAGATTCACTAACAATACCCTATAGGTCTTTTCATTCGAGAATTTGCAACGTTGATAAGAACTGTAATTTACTTTGGGTGGCTCCTCTAACATGTGCTGATTTATAAATAAAACCGATAGCTTTCAACCAAAGACACATATACTGCATTGAAAAAAGAACAAATTCAGTCAGACGTTGGTTTTTGTGATTATCTCAGAGACTTTGGTATTACTGTAAAGTCCGATACCTTAGAGAAACAGTCTTTGATACTTTGAACGAATTTTTCTCCAATCTGTTTATTTGTAATTAATTTATTCGAATATCAGAATATCGTTCCTCAATACAAAGATATATCGAATTTAACTGAAAGTTAATCTCTTAATGTGGCTAATTTCCATCAAAATTCATACAGAGAGTTTTTGATCGTCACCGATCCGTTATAAATTCTCCGTTATGCTTATAACTTATAAGATCTAGACTTAATACCGTTTTAGGAGACTTTCTATACAATTTCTGAAAATAACGGAACCAATGAAAAGCTGTTGCGCACTTAAGTTAATATGACAAATACAAATCAGCTGATCGTACTGTTAAAAGCGATGATCTCAATGTGTGTCACTTATCATTATAAGTGCTTACATCTTTGACGTAAAGCAAAAACGCCTTTTCGTTATAATCTGGACCGTACAATATAAGGCTATAACGTAGCGTATCTGTAGTGTTTACCCGTCACCGATACGTTATAAACTTTCCGTTAGAGCTTATAAAACGTAAAATCACATCGTGTAAGGTGTATTTTTACGATATTATCAGAAATAACGAAACCAATGACAAATTATTCTCAATGTTTGTAACTTGTCGTTATAACCAGTGCCGTAACATGGTAAGTTTGCGCCTGGGCTGAAAAAAGGCTTTAAAATAGACAATTTCAGAAGAAAATCTAAAAATCCATTAAGATTCTATTACATTATGATGACCGCCCTCAAAAGCCTGTTTTACACAGCCGCACAAGAGGTGGTTTCTTTTTTATGATCGCCACTATACCTACAATTCAATTAATCACTTTCCATTTTACTTTTAACAGATGTTTGTACAAAAGAACTAGTTTTTCGTTATAATACCAATTAATATTTCTAATTGGATTATTATATTGAAAAAAGTAGTATCAAATTATCATTATGCTGGCTGAAATTTCAAAGTTTTGCGCCTCTATTTTTTTTGAGCCTGGGACACTCACCCCTAGTTACAGTGCTAATTATTACAGCGTAAATCTTTGACATAAAGCGAAAATGACTTTCCGTTATAATCGATACCGTACAGCTTAAAAGTCTCTTTACGTTGTCCAAGTTTTATGTCCAATTTTATATCCTCGATTTTATATCCTCATTCATCTCGGATATTAGAAACTAAAAACACGCCACCGCCATGCTTTCAACTTGGGTATAACCTCAAATTCTCAAAACAGTATACTGCGCATGACACTTTTTGGCAAATCGGATGAAAATTCGGATGAAATCTCAGATATGGCAACTCGGATAAGAAATCGAATGGTAAAAAGACACAAATTTGTCGTTTTATTTAAATTATTTGCTCGGAACAAAATATCGAAAGTAAACTCGGATAATGTAAAGTGGTCTTAAGACTATAAGTATAACATAACAATAAGCGGCGTTCTCTGTACAAAACACTGGAAATTTGTATGTTTAAGATAGGATAGAAGGAGGAAACGGCATGACATATATCAACCAAAAATTTCCATTCAACATCTCGCATTTTCCTCCTAGATTGTTTCGAGCCAATTTGTAAACGTCCAATGTATATCATTCCCATGACTTTCAAGGTTCAAAAAATATAAATGGTGGCAACAACATCGCCGTCGTCATAGTGGTGGTGGCATTGTCATTTCACAACAACATGTGGCCAAGTGATTTATCATTTCAATGGCAAATTGCTGAATTTGTGGTCCTTATAATAGTCTCTGGATGGGTGGTGTTTTATTTACTTTGAAACAATATTGTTGGCGGGGGATCAGGTGATTGTAGTCTATATATATAATAAAACAACCCCTGTTGGAGTAAATTATTTAATTTCATTCCGCAAATTATTTCATTTGTCTTAAGGAAATTATAAGACTGAATTATATAATTATAACGGTGCGGTTGATTAATAATAGCGATAAGGTTTCCGTCTTTTATTCCGTTGTAATTTTGTATGAAATGAAATTTTGATGATGAGTTTAACGGATAGAGATCAAATTTTAGCTACAATAATAAATTTTATTATTTTACGTATAAATCCAAGAATTTACTGTAGATAATCCAAATACGTGAATTTTCCATTCTATTTTTCTTGTTTTCTCGTCTTTTTTTTTTGTTGTTTTGTTTTCCTCTGTCTGTAGTGCCATTCAATAATATTTGTTTGCTTGGTTATGACAACTCTAAATGATTTTTCCACTTGCTTGTCACGTATTTTCCTAACAAATATTTATTCTACTGAGAGACGTATGCTCCAAATGACAAAATGCACAATTGTTGACTACTGTAGATTGTTTAGTTGTGTAAATGACGGTAACTCTGTATAATGATATATGGAGAATATTAAAAATCATGTAAATGTTATACGATAATCCAATATTTCGTAAAGATTTTGATTTGTTTCCAATAGGGATGAAAATCTGCAGTTGGAACAGCGTTAATTTGCTGAAGCAGCGGTTGAGAGTCGAGTTGTTGCTTAATTAATTAATGCCAGAGATGCTATATTTAATCCATGACAATAGCAAAATGCCAAAAAAAAAGAGAAGAAACCGTGTAGAGTCCAGTTTGTGAAACAACACAAACTGTGGGCGGTTTACATAAATATCTTAACTCAACCGGGACTTGTTGTAATTCTACCGTTATGGTTTAAAAGTAAACCATTGTAAATCTCTAGAGTTTGAATTAGTTGTTCTATTTACTAAAAGTCTGCAAGTTAATAGTCAGTTCACACATGATTCACATTTTTAATAAATTCTCCGTCTTGTAAGAAACGTCATTGATTTTCGAGTGAAATTTATTTAAATTTTGTGTCATTGTTGGAATTAGCAATTAATCCAAATCGTTGCACAAATGAAATGTTGACAGCGAGATATTTATGTTTCCGGAAGAAGTACGAAATTGACGTTAAGCTTCCGATGCGCGCGTGTTGCGTCTATGAAATTTCCGGAGGATCATTTCCGTTTTACGTGTCAAAACTAGTTGATTACATCCTGAATTGTTGGAATTTTATGACATATTTATTATTTCTACCCCAAATTTTATATTTCCAATGAAAAACGAGAATAATTACTAAAACGCAATAGTTTTAATTTTTTTTTCTCCCCCTATCTCGCATTGCTGTATTTTATTAATAATAAATTTGGGTACGCCGTTGGATTCCGGGGCCGTTCTGCATTGCAGGATCCGGAACGTTGGCGCGAGCCGCCCCGTAACAGATGAGCTGTCGCAAACGGGCACAACTCACATACACACATACATACATACATACATAGATATATACTCAGGGCACCCTGGGAGTTATTCATAAAACAAAACACGTCATGGCCGACTCGACCAAACACACTAGGCTATTGTCTCTGGAAGATTGAGTGTACGTGCTTAGTCAGTAGTCCGGACGGAATCACCTCCGGAAAAATACAGATAGTATTCGTTCCTATTTTCGTAAACCACCATCACCACAGCAGCATTTAATTATGGGCGAATATTAAGAGATATAAAGAGATCAAACGTGAACAATCGAGAGTAGGTTGACGAATATGTAGAACACGCAATGAATAGAGTTATGTTGGGGTGTTGCCACAATATGAGTGGTGGACACATTAGGAGCATCATTTATTTCCTCTTAAAATACTACAAGTGAACACAATCGTATCGAATCAGTAATTAGTCAGTTTTCAGTACAATAGTGAGCAATTTAGACTAAATGAAGCCGATTTTTTTCCCGACTTACAATAGATGAAATAAAGCATAGAAATTTGTGTAAAGTTTTATAATAAAATCTAACTCGACGCTTAATATTGATTGTTGATTACATTAAAAAACACACAGTTGATTAGCGAGTAAAAACCACAACTCATTTCTATTTAACGAAAATTGTTCATTAGACCTACTGAAAGAGCACCATTAGACGGTGTTTCGTCGAGTATCCTTTTTTCTATCTTATACAGCGAATGAATTTTAAGCAGCACAAGTGCTTCAAAAATGAGATCTTGTAACTGAATCTAGATATATAAATCAACGACAGTGTCATTTATTGTTAATTAGTTGTTGAGCTGTACTCCAGCAGCAGGTAGATTGTAAGCCTATCCTAGTAGAGGATAGGTTACATCATCGGTGGTGTTATGTATACACAGGGGCTGAAATGAATACTGTATAGTTTGCTGTAAGGCTAGTGATGGACGACAAGCTTATTGCCTCAACTTCGTCTTTCTATTCCTCATGTTTCAATCATTATTACAACTATGGATACCTGTCAACATCAACAGCAGGTATATCTCTATAGAATCAACCCCGCATACCACTTATGATCCAATTAACGGACAAAGTAATTGTTAATTAACCGAAATCAATTATGATATCGTCAGGATGCCGTCATTGCCACGTAAATAGCTGACGATGGATGTGCTCTATCATCTATACATATATAACCTAAATATAGCCAATTGACTCGGTGCATTTGACTGATTTATCGAAGCTTTTGTTTGAAAGACATCTAAATTGGATTGTTATCCTGTAAATTTTGGTAGGTATAAAGTAATCGATTATTGTGTGACCAAAAATTCGATTGTTAGGACTCCTGTGGGAGAATGGTGACAATTATGAAAATCGCCCAGCCGTTAGTAGAACAGTAAACCAGTTGGTAAACAAGTTATAGAAGAGCGAGGTTGAAATGGCACCCCTAACAAGCAATAAACGCCAACACAACCACGACGAAATGATCCCTCACTGACTCGCTTTGGAATTAGTCTAACATGAATCTCGTTGGATGTAACTGTGGCCGAGTAAACATCGTTTTAACTTTATACTGTGTTGCTATTATTTGAATGACACGCCAACGACCCTTCTCTCTCTCTCTCTCTCTCGCACACACCCTCTCATCAATCCGCTTTGTTACTAAACATAAAACCTAATATCCATGATGTTTTAGTACAGTGGAGTAATACAAAACTCTACCAACATTCACCACTATACAAGAGATAAAGGAAGCCGCGACATTCATTTCCTAGATCACTGTGTTGTAATTAATGCCACTGCAGGACAGCAGCCCGAGGTGTGTGGTTTTATTGTTGTGCCCCTACCGGCACAATTCTTTAGTATGTACGTTCTACCAGACAGATTTCCCAACAAACATTCAACAATAAAGTTGAATTTTATCTCGATAGATAGACGGATAAAAAATCAACGAAAAGAGGTGTACCTGAGAGATGCTAAGTCGACTCTCTCCCCGATTTAATTACAACTTTTCCCATTATTCGTGTTGGATATAAAAAGAAAATTGCTGCTTTAACATTCTAGTTTCGATTCTATATTACTAAACTGATCGGATCCAACCACTCATTTGGTGTTATCTGATAAACAGGTTCTCGTTGATAAGACTGCTCGTTAAAAGAGGCCTTCTTTTGTTGTAAAGAAGGATACAAGTGATGGATGTCAGTCTCAGTTAGTCCACAACTTTCGCTTTTTCATCATCAAATTCACCCTTAAACACACTAGAATCTCTCTTTTAATCTCTTTTGATATCAAATCCATACTTAATTAGAACTAAACAAATCGGCAAGTCTTAATGTGAGAGGATGTAACTTTTCTTGTAATCTATCATTTTTTTATTTAAAATAAAGTTACAATTACTAGATTTGTTGTAGAATTTCGTTTCTAAGGGTGTAATACGCTTATCCCTGGAACGGCAACGGATTCATTCTATTTCACTTCATGATAATGTAAAAATGAGTTCTATCTTTTGGCCTGCAACTTTATACGGCTTCATCCTGGTCTAATCTGCTTGCAGAATGAAATCGATTTCGGAATTAACCACAAAAACTACGCTCCAACAGACCGAACTTCTTACACCAGCTTACTATGATCTGGATTCTATAGGAATTCCCTCAAAATAACATCACAACAAATTAAATATTTATTTTAATAAAAAAGAAAAAAGATAATTAAACAATTTTTCGTTTTAGAATGGAGAAAGAATAATGTGAAGATATTCAAACAGCTCATCTGTGTGGAATATTAAGTGTCGCTAGATTTGAAGAGAAATGGTACAAAAAAGCACATTGAGATAACAAAAAGAACTCATTCGCAAATAGTCTTTCTGAAGGAAAACAAGAGATAAATTATCTTGTTCTTTAGGTGTATTCGTGTAGTAAGGGGGTAGAATGTTATAGGGGATATAAATGGGGACTTAACACGGACAATGCTGGGATTCCCCAGGTGATAATGATTAGGAATCTAATGTCTCAACATTGCTAACGGCAATAGGCTTTACGGTTGCAAGACAAAAGGAGCACTATTAGTGTGTCATATCGTTTCCATGATGCTTTCATGAATAAGAAATCGTGTTGACGAAAACGACGACGACGACGACGAACATTTACGGACGTTTTTCGTGAGCTCCCATCCAACTGGACGTGAACGAAATTACAAATTACCTCAGAGATTCGGATCGATGCAAATTGTAAATTTTTCCTACACGTTCCCTTGTTGACTCGAAAATAGTAAATTGTTGGAATTTGAACAATATGTTTATGATTGTGTATAACAGGGATGCGAACATATCGAAATTCTTATAAGAGATGATAGTCATTTCGTCGACTACAACTATGATTTCACAAGAATGTTGTATTGGTAGGAAGCAATTGTCAACGCGCATATAAATCGTAAACCGATAAAAAGCAGCAGAGGAAACGATATCTACCAACAAATCGGCTCGTCGTCCCTTTCCCAATTGGAATTTATACATTGTATCGAATATCTATAAAATATGCCCATTCTACCATTTCGATCTAAAGGAGAAAGTAAAAAAAAAAAATGATGTTTCATATATACTTTTATGGGATAGTGTTGTAGCGTCGATTTCGTTAAGCAATCTGTAACGAATAGAATTGGAAAATCGATAGGAAATAAGTGGCAACTTTGTTATTTTCAAATGGGATTCTACTGTTAAAACTAAACCGTTAATATTACCACTTATTCTTCATTTAAACCGGCAAAGTAAAGTGATTTTATCATAATTATTGATCGACGATCAGTTCTCCATCAACCCTTCGTTCGATTTAATTCGATTAACATGAAGTCACTTATTACATGAAAGTTAATTAACGATAACCAAGTGTATGTTCGTATTTTAATTTTATCAGTCTGCTTTATTTATCGATATTTTCATTACAGTGTAAATTGCTTGTTTACTATGTTAGAAAAAAAGATAGCTAGACTATTAACTATCATTCCGTCTCGTTTTTTTTTTTTGGTGTCTAAAAAACAAATTACACCTACAAGTTACAAATCAAATCGGCCATATTCAGGTTGGAAAGTTTCTACTAGTATTAACTCCCCACACATCAATCACTTTGTGAAAGATAGGAAATGAACAAACCGAACTTGTTCCTGATTTTCTATATGAAAGGTTTCATGTATATAAGCTCTTTTGTTTTGGTGATATTTTGATGCTATTTGATTGACTATCACGCACCATTCGCGCTATCAAGATTACATTTTTCTTCTATTGTGAAGGAATACAATTTTAAATATTGAAAAATGATACGTAAACGACGTTGGTGGAAACGAATCGTTCAATGGATATTCGAAACAGTAAAATCATCAATTTCTGTTGATCCTAGTGAAGAGGAGACAGGACGCATAAAAGCAATATCTTGAAGATGGTTGGTTGGTTGGTTGGTTGTTGTTGTTTGATCGGCAAAAGATACACAATACAATTTCCCTTTAGAGATCCCTATGTTAATGGGGTTGTGGAACGTTGACGATGACAACGAGATCAGGATCATTATCATTGTTGACAGCTAGAAACGCAGCAGTAGGGCCTGTTCGTGAACGGTATCGTTTCCTTTTCGACCCTTCACTACACTTATATTGACAGATTGACGCATCCTATCCGATATAACAAGTATTAGATCACGATTTATTGGAAATGTTTACGTTTTCTTTCTATTGATAGATGTGGAAGTCGACCAATATTAATTAAATTAAAAATTAAAACCATAAATTCATCGTGTATACAGGGTGTAATCGAAATCCCTGACAATCTACAAACCACGTATAGACCTAGAAAAATTGAGCCGATTTTTGTAATATATTAGAGAGTCGATAAGGCTCCGGGAAAAAGGAAGATTTTTACATTTTTAGAGCCACTGGAATCCAGCAGTATTATTCTATGTGTATATGCGACAGATGTAGTGAATACCGATCGCCTTGATACGACAAGAATTCCGGTGATATTCATCAACAATAAACTATAAACATTTATGTCCGTATTTATAAACCGATCTTGAGACCGTCTTGGAGCTTGAGGCGAGAATATGTAACCAAGCCAAGATTGGGCTGTAGCTGCCTTGAGACGAGCTTGAATTTTGCAAAAAGTGCGCGTGCGCACAAAAAGGAAAACGTGACCCTGTAAAATGTAACTAGAATTCGCCAAATTCTCAAGCCTCTATATACTCAATCCTGACTTCCGCCGAAAATTGCCGAAGCAAGACTTATAAACCAGAACTCGTGCTTGGAAGTTAGACTTGAGATCGAGTCTGAGATCGGTTTATAAATACGGACATTAGTGTTCACTTGCTAGTGGAATATGTCTGGTGATTATATGAATTTGTGAATGATTGCGGATTTTTTGTAATTTTTTGGATATTAACTTTAATTAATGACTAATTCGCTTAATATTTGTTAGTTATATTGTGTAATATTAGTGAAATGTCACAATGGTGTAATTTACAGCTGGTAATCGACCTGTGTTGTGGCCAGCGCGTTCACCGGACCTGAATCCGTGTGATTTTTTGTGGAGTCACATGAAACAATTAGTGTACTTAGTGCCGCTTGAAAATGTCGAGCACCAACAGACTCGAATTCGTGAAGTCACAGACTCGAGAACTTCCAAACATTGTTTGTGTTCAACAGGGAGGGGAGATATTTTGAAAAATTTTTGTAGTGTCTTACGAATTACATTATTTTTTATAATTTTTGTTATTGGATTGTCAAAAGTAAAAGATTTAGTTAGGTTTGGTAGATTTTAAAATTGAACACTTCAGTTTCAATTGAACTTTATTCTTAAACCTAAAAGAGCAAAATTATGACACTTTTGGTTAATTTTTGTACTAAAATCACAAAGTTTCGGCAAATTTTGCTGCTGGATTATGAAAAATAGTTACTTTAACAATTAGTTAATTTTCCAGCTAAATTCTAGTCTTCTAATCTAGATTTTAGAACATTTTTATCTAACAATTTATGAGACTTTTGGGCGATCTTTGAGACCCATTCTTATTTTTGGTTTTAGATCTTAACACATTTTCAGACAGAACCACCAGTTTAGGTATAAGGTTTTAGAACTGAATTTTTCTGGATTTTGAATTAACCTAAATATTAGGACGCATTGGTCCTGGATCATCAATTTTTGACCAATAAAAGGACTATCTACATTATAGATTTGAAAGCAACAAATAAGGTGCCTCTACTTTACTGTGCACATATTCTGCAAGAAATAGCACCGGCCCTGGATATTAAACATCTATATTATTGATTCTTAAATTTTGATGAAAGATTTACCATCATGCTAGTCAAAGAAGGAAGAATTCAATTGAAAGGTCTCTTATTATATTCAAAAACATTAAAAAATTGAGAAGATAACAAAAAAAAATCTCCAAAGGCAGCAAGTACCTTATATAGCGAATTTTTTTATGTATCTACATACTGAAATATTAATTGCAAAACATTCTTATGATACTGACAATTAATATATTTTAATAACATTGAATCAACTAATAAATTCATTTCCCGATGTTATTTTAATATTTATGATTTTTATTGAAAAATACTTTTAATCCACAAACAATAAGAAACACTAAAAAAAAAATAATAATGAAGTTTGTTGTTTGTCTAATACGTCTAATCAAGGCCTGCTTGATTTTTTCAAGCGAAATTCTCTAGCAGGCCTTGCGTCTAATATTAACTGTCAAAATTAGTTGCCCCCCCGCGATATTCAATTTTTTTTCTAATATCAATAGTCAGAGAACATATAGCCACCTGAGATAATCGATTTTACTGCTTATACTCAAAAAAGAGATTTTTGCATTTTTCTTGCGAACCAACGAACCGATTTTGATGATTTTTTTTCTGGGTCATAGAGAATGGTCGGCTCTACTGTTATTTTAATTTTCATCAAAATCTAAGCAAATGTAATATTGAAAATGATTTTTTTTAACATTTCTTCAGCTCTTATTCCAAAAGTGTTGGCCCTACCAGTCTGGCCAACGAACTCATCCAAGCTATCACAAAGACCGATTTTTGTACCAAGTTTCATTCAGATTGGACTATTTTTACGGCAGTTATCGTGGGTATACATATATATATATATATATAAATATATATATATATATATATATATAATATATATATATATATATATATATATATATATATATATATATATATATATATATATATATATATATATATATAAATATATATATATATATATAAAAATTTTAACGAACGGTGGATATGGGTTCCTGAGGTCCCAAAACGAACTTCTGTGCAAAAATTTTTCGGAAATTCAAAAGTGAGGATCTCGTCATTAGCTAATTTTTTTTAAAAAAATTCGCTAAAATGATCGTGTGTATTGTTTTTATTGTCGCAAATGGTAAAATCACAAATGACATAGGATTGTGGTAGCACCTCTAGATAGTGGACCGGCATAAAAGTTTTTGCCTAAGGGCGACACATATCCTCATTACGGCCCTGATTGCAACTCCTATTATTTGTTTTTATTTATTAGCAAAATTAGAATTCTGTAGTTTATTTGAAAGTCGGTCAAAAAATGCCCGTGTCTGACAATCTAGCGATTTTCGAAAGTGAACTAAATACTCAAAATAATTAGGAATGACTCAAAGACCCTCCCAACATTGATTTTTTCGTTGCGAAACATTCCCACTTGTTGTAGAAAAAAAGTCATTACAATCAGCAATTTTTGCCAAATTTCCTAATCAACTGCGAACTCCTAATTTTGCTCAAATGATCTCCAGAGACTCTCCTATAAATTCCTAGAATATTTTTCAAATCACTCGGTAAATAATGAGAGTTACAATGAAAACTTTTCGTCCGACATGAATTATCCTGTATATGTCATTTCCAATCTATCAGGCCAATATTTGTCGTTTTATAATTTCTGTTCGTTCGCCTTTGACCACGGTTCATTTTCATTTTCCAGTTTGTCGATGTCGAGTGCTTTTCGATATATATATATATATATTGCTCATATCCCGTTTGTTATCTTTTATTTATTGACGACGATTTTGAACGGTCCAACCGTTTTAGTAATCGAGTCTCGCACCAAGGATTGATTGTAATGTCCAATAGCGAATATCGTAGCGGCTTTGCGGTCCATTTTATCCTGCCATATTGAAAATGATCGGCTTTTATTTCATCAAAACTGTCATAGCCATTTCTATCTCTATAGGTATATAGACTACATATAGAAATTGATTTTTTTTTCCTTCAAATTCATATATAGAACAATTTAAATGTGAAATAGAGGTAAACATTAAGAGAACATACACAAAATTGTTATGGGGATGCTAGATTGTAACTGTAAAGGCAAATATTCCGTTGAATAATGCAATAAAAAAGCAATTTCACTGTATGCGGATATAACAATCAAGACGACTAGAGAATTGCCTCAAATATGACTATTGTAGAATTACTTTATTCTCTTGATTGATACTACTAGACCAAGAAATGGTGGAATTGTATCGCATTTTTCTATTAAATCGACAATACACGATTATAAATTTTTTAAAACGTAATAATTTCCGTTTAAAATTTCTAATAATTCCACCATTATAACACATTGTAAACACTATAAAAGTCGAGATATTTCCACTATAAAACTACAAATCATTAGTAAAATTATCTACAATTCCGCAAAATTATTACAGGAAATAATACGACTGTATGCGTGGATTTTTTGATTAAATCAATACGAAATAAAACTTTTTCTTATTATAGTTTCCAGAAAGTAATTTCATTACCGTCCATAATAGTCGTTCTGTTTTTAATAGAGAATCTACGATGAAAGTTTGAATATAAATCCGAAAATAACGTTAGGTGACAATAACGATTTGTTGCCGTTTTTGGTGCCATTCTTCTATCGCTAATAGACCAAGAAAACTCCACATAACTTGTCCGAATGTCCACAATTCTGGTTCTTAGCCTCAGTAAAATCTTGCTTCAAATCGAACTTAAGGCGGTCTTAAGGCTATTTGGAAGCGGGCCTCGTTTTATTGCCTGAAAAAGTGACAATTTTTAATCGTCGATTTCTCAGTTATTTTCTGAGATATTCAAACGCTGCAGCCAGTGTTGAATTGGGCATTTCACCGTGAACCCGACAGACTTTTCCATTTTGAAAAATTTTCACTAAATTCTAAACTGCAGAGGAAAATGTCGGAGCATGTAAAAAAAATTCAATACAACGTGTTAACTACAATTTTAAAGATAAAAAATCGTACAGCAGCTTATTTGAAAACTTATTTATGTGCAAAGGGCATATGGAGCTCCAAAAATCTAATTTTTGAAAATCCAAAAAGTTATTGAACAGAAATTAGAAATTTGTTTTCAACAACTTTTTGGATTTTCAAAAATTAGATTTTTGGTACTCCGTATGCCCTTCGCACATGAATAAGCTTTCAAATAAGCTGCTCTACGATCTTTTAGCTTTAAAATTAAAAGATAATGCGTTGTATAAATTTTTTTTGACATGCCACTTTAAATGCAATATGTTCAGAAATTAAAAAGAAAATTGAAATTTGAAGAGCATCCCTCAATGCAGTTGACTTTTCTCTATTTATTCAGGCAAATTTTATTAAACTATTTTCACTATACAACACCGCTTAACACTAATTTTTTAGGTGGAAAGACATGATATTCTCAGATATTTGGAAAATCCAATAATTTTTTCACTCAAGTCGGACGTCCCCCAATGACGAATTA
Organism: Mylabris sibirica; assembly: GCA_039776855.1. Lineage (NCBI taxonomy): Eukaryota > Metazoa > Arthropoda > Insecta > Coleoptera > Meloidae > Mylabris > Mylabris sibirica. The sequence goes on from CM077838.1 coordinate 5,886,071, forward strand.
AAATTTGTGATCGATTGAAGTATTTTGGAGCTCCATACTTTTTACCGTTTACAAATTACACGACCCAAGAGTTCGCTTATGGAATCTCCATGTAATTGTACCATTTCAAAACCAAACTCGCGAATCCCCTTAAGTAGGGCGGAAAAAGAACTGGCCATGTTCCGCCGATTGTTGTTTCTATACCAATTACGATTTTGTGGTAATATTTTGGTTAAATTTCCCTTGAAATAACAGAGATGTTATTTTGAAAACAATAAGCATCAGTTGCAGCTGAGTCTGTGTGCATTTTCCAGCCTATTTTACATAATGTTACCCGTGGGCCGGAGAAGACTGCCGCACAATAGCATCCTCTTTCTATTCTTCTAAGCTTCCGTTTTGTAATACGACTACTACTGTTACAACAACAACAACAACAACAACCGTAGCCCAACATTTTTCTACATTTCTCCTCTATACACTCCCGAATTACATTCGTTATTTTGTCAGACAACATTCTTAATCGTCTGCCCTGTTATTGTATTTTATTATACTGCGAGTCTTATACCGTGAATATACAAAAAAAAAGAGAGAAGAAATTTATTATATTTTTTATATTGTGGATAATTCGTTTGTTCTATTATATTTATCATCAATAATTCCCGTTATATCAGAACGTATTTTCATATTGGTCTCTTGTATTTGTTACAATCTTTTGATTTCGTTTTCAGTCAAACAACAATATCTTTAAAAAACAATAAAATATAAAAGGAAGCGCTTCAATTTGTTTGACAAAATCAAATATTTAACCAGTCGTGAATCAATAAAAGACGGGAAAAAATAATATTGCAAAACGATTTTAAATCATTCCAATTAAGTAAAAGGAAATAGATGCAGCTTTGTATTTATTATTTATTATGATTGAACATCTCGTTTGTATTTAGAATTTCTGATTATACAACAATACCAACCAGTATTATAATAACACTAGGGACAGTGAGACCCATAACTTTTAATTATCTCAGTTTTATGAGTTAAGCTTTAGGATTCACAGAGAAAATATACGTACAACTTTGACAATATTGGTGTATTTGTGTATTTCATTATTTCTAAGCGTTTTTCTATTGTGCAACAAATACAATTTCTCATCAAGGTTTTTATTAAATAGACAAGAAATAGTAGAAGAGTTGAGGCAATCTGTGGTGGCAATTTAATCCATGTATTTCTCAACGAGGTGAAAATGCAAATTGAACGCTACTACTACTACAACACAACAAACTATAAATTGAATTATATTTTTGATTTAAGAACGAAAAATATAAATTCGATTTCTTCTCTCATCGTTACCGTTGTCGGATTCCAATTTGGTGATTTCAAGTGGTTGTGATTATACGTTTTACAGTCGCTGAGTGTGGTTTATGTATGTGTTAGTATAAACGCACCCCTTATTGCTATACTACAACATGTTGGCATTGAAATCAGGGTGGTGATTTATGATAGAGATGACGGGAAACGACCTCAAAAATATAAATATTATCGTGAAACTCTTTAAGGCGTCTGACATAAGAATTAATATGTTTTCTAGATTAAAAATTTCAGTGAAAATTGTATATTTTTCCAAATGTTATATTTATTTCATCAGCGATGACAGGTAAATCGGGTGTATTGGTGCTGAAAATTATCCATTATTGTTATTTTTAACGGCCATTAGATTGGAGCAAATCGAAAATACTCTGATACGTATCCTGTTAATTAACCAGTGATTGTTAATATTATCAAAATTGTTGTTATTATTATTATTGTTATTAAAAGCTAGCGGCTATTATTGTATGTATACGTATTAAATTCACTACTCAATGGTTTACGGATTGTACATATAAGCCATTTCACACATTTTGTACTAATTAGTACGGTTATAACGGAATTTATATGTAGAACGTGCTTTAGTGGATATTCTAGATAATCACTATTGTACTATTACTACAGTTTGTGTGTGTTTTTAACTTCCCCGACCAGAGGGTAGGGAAGTTATTAGTTTCGGACCAAAATTTCGAATTCGAGATTTCACCAGATCTTTACGTTTTGGGGTCCCGTGAACACGTTTTTGAAGTTTTTAGCATGATGTGTGTGTGTGTGTGTGTGTGTGTGTGTGTGTGCGTCTGTCGTTTCTCCAACGATTACTCAAAAACGGCTTAACCGATTGCGTTCAAATTTGGCCAGCATCAACTATTCCGTGGACTTTCGAGTTGATTAGTTTTTGGTGCCAATCGGACCACGGGGGTGGACGGGGGAGGGGGTTGATGGAAAAAAATGTAAGATAACGTATTAATTTGATATCACCAATCGAAAGGGCATGTGCTTTTATGTCAGAAATAATACCCATCATGTGCGATATTTTTCAATCTGGCGACTTATAATGATTAAATTAATTAGATGGACAGTGATTCTTTACTAATCAAGTATGTACGCAAGACAAAAGAATAAGACATTAATATATCAAATATAAATCAGGATTTACGGCCGTTGTCTAGCAACAAGACTGTTTCGTGAAAGATCGAGTAGGTGTAAATAATTGCGTTGTTTTTTTTTAAAATTTCGGTGCTGATTTTGACATTTTTGGTTTTGTTAAAAGCTTTACTGGAATATTTGTTTAATCTTTTGTTGTGAATTTATTGTAATGGATAACATAATGAGTATCTAATAATACTTTTACTATCCATAGAGGCAGTAAGTAAACTAAAGTTTTCTATTTGTTAAGAATAAAATAACAAAATAGTAAAGATGATTATTTCCATAATTGAAAAGAAAAAAAATAAAGTTATTCTGGCGAGAATTGAACCCCGTAGCAAACAGATGTCAGGCGAGAGCGCAACCACTGTGCTTTTCGCAGAAATTTGACAATTTTCTCTTGATCGTAGAAAAATTTTTTTCTAATTAATGATTAACTACTGGGACTGATCAGTCGGGGAAGTTGCTAGGCCGGGTCTTCGATTCGGCCCCTTTTCCAACTCGTTTATTGTTAATTTTACTGTTGCATGTATGAAAGGAAGCAACAAAAACCAATCGTCACAAAAAAACCATCGGATAAATGAATAAATACGACCAAATATAGTGGAATAGAGACAATATTCCACAAACTATATTCTCTGTAGTATAAAATGACATTTTAATAAGATTTGTTGAATAATTTATAGGTATAATAAAATTGCATTCTATATACAACAATACGAAAATCAGCGCAATTCGAATTTTGTCGATTATAAAATTGGTGGATGCGCCAAAACTATATTTTAACATTACTCTGTACACAAACAATAAAGCGCATAAAATATACAAGTTTGAATTTTTAACGTTATCATAAAAATAAACGTTTGAGATTCCGGTAAAAATACGATTTTCACTCACCAGAAATGCCATCATACGTCCACCATTCTTCCCAACTGACGGCGTACGTAACTGTAACAAAAATATACGTTTATTATTTATCTAGTGGAAAAACATTGATTTATTATTTAATCTAGTCGATTCTTAGTTTTTCTTCTCGAATATGCCTAAATTTCCACAATTTTTGTAGGTATATAGAATTCCGGATTGATTGTTGACAATAATTGATGTATGACAATACTAGTCCTGTGTAAGCCCATATTTTGTCAGCTTTGTCGGGATTACTTTCAACCGCCGCCACGCGTCGTTTCTAGCACCAAGCACGTATCTCATTTTTAATCCGGGATTATCTCTTGACTCGTCTGTTCTTGTATTTTTTTTTTATTTTTCTATTTTATATATTTTTTCGAACATCGTTCGTATTTTTGTCAGATGGCCAAACATCTGGATTGTCGGTGACAAATATTGTTTCCATTTTAACTAAATTGTTTCATTGGCAAAAAATTTGTGTTTTTCTTAGTTTTTTTTTTTTTATTTGGGTTTTCATTTCGTTTCGTTTTTCTGTTAGAATGGGGAAAACTTCCATCGGTGTTGCTTGGATACGAAACTTAAATAACTAATAGTGAACACAATACCCTATAGAGACTGCGATAAGATTGTGAATTGTTCAAGTTACAAATTAGAGGAGCTCACAGTTGCTAAATCCGCAGATTTGCTAACTCTACAGAAAAATTAAGCCATTTATTATTAACAGACAAGACGTACAAGCCAACGGAAAGACGTGAATTGTTTTATATTACACGATTATACATTTGAACTGAAGCAGGAAAAACTCCAACAATGAATAATCAGTTTATGCATTATCATAAACAACAACCGTTACTGATTTGCATATGAAAATAGAGGGCGTCAATCGTACTAACGTAGAAGAGGAGGTTTTGCTTTCTTTGCCTTTAAAAATTTAGCTCCACATGAAGTCGATTTTATCAAAGTCGGACGAAGTGATTGCATAAGCAAATAGAAATATTTTAACGAATGAGCAAACTCGCCCCCCGTTGCTTTCTTCCTCAAATACAGAACATTTCACGTAAATATGGTCAATAAACCCACTATAAAACATTCATTTATCTATAAAATCAAATAATTCTTACAAGAATTTGAAGGGAGCTACTAGGATTTTTGAGATTAAATAATATTGTATAAAAATTTATATAAAATTTAAATTCAACTGAATACAAAGTTAATTTAATCTTGCGAAAAAAATTTGTGAGTTTTGCCTGTACGGAATCCCTCAGTCGTGAACTGAAAAGTTGCAATAAAAATTTGAAGGAAATACCCACTATTGTTAACCCACTGTAATAAGCCTCTGTTGGCTCACGTTTTCTAAAGGCTTTTCAATCTAGACAATTCACAAATTTTTCGCGTTTTTGACGTCAATTTCTCCTCTCTCAAGAAACTGTAGAGGGACGCTTATACCTTCATTAGATAGCCTAGATGTTCCCTTCAAGTTTTTATAACTATATTTTTATTTTTTTTTTAAAAATGTAAGAATTATAGCGAGATTATTGCAATTGACCATACTTACGTGAAAAGCCCTGTATATGTGACACTAATCTATGTTTACTACTATTTTGGTTGCATTTAATAAGCAGTACTAGTTTTATCAGCAATTTTATTAATTATTCCCTACTTTGTATTGTGTTTAATATCTGAACGTCGATTATAATTCGATTGAATCGATTCGTTTGCCTTTGAAAACATGTTTACACTCTCTTATTTGTATTGAATAGAAAAGTGGAAGATGGTGGTGTAACTATTTCCGCTTCGTATCGTTCGACTGTTGACTCGTTCAGAATTCACGACTTTTTAAAGGTAGAAGAGAGGAAGAAGAAGAAAAAAAATCAAATGAACCGTTCTGTGCTTCCTTTGATTTGATCTCATTTCTATTACATCCCGTTTGCTGTCACCACCCAACGATTTCACATTGATTGCCTAGCTTTTACGCTCTTTTTTATGTATATGTATATGTCTATCTTATACATATACAGAAAGTTTGCGTAAAGTCAATCGTTGGGAAATTGAGGACCGATATTTAATAGGTCCAAGAATCGTCATTGATTATTCACAATCGGATGGTTTGTCTTGGTATCTTAAATTGAAAAGTAGCGTAAGAGTTTTAGAGAATGGATCTTTCATTAACTTTTGACTGTTAAATCCCAAGGGATCAAAAAAGTGAAAAGAGTGGTGAAAGTATATACATATATAGATATAAAGTTGGAGTGTGTTAAATTTGTACATGTGTGAGAATGGTAGAGTTTCGACATTGATTATGATGGACGGTAAATGTTTCGCGACACAGCAGTCACTTCTTTAGAGACGGTCGACACCACAAACCTGCGGCCATTCTTTCATATAAACGGCACCGGAATGTCGTTTGCGCGTCACGTCTTTATTATATCCGTCCCTTGGGATAGACCGAACGTTACATAACTTCTTGTAAAACTCGAAACCTGCCATACCGACGAGTGGGGACTTTGGTTCTTGTTGATTTTTATTTTATAACTGGGACCTTTACGTTTCACTTATCTAAATAACTTTTAAGATACTCAACACGGAATCCATCGAAAACAACACAAAAGGAAAATACAGGAATTAAACTGAAATACCGAAATAAATTTAGAATAGGAGAATCATTAAACGGTTTCGATGAGGCACACAAGGATAAATATCGGCTATCTGTAACCTAATGAAACGGCATTAACTGGAGATTTACATTCTTCAACTTTATCAAATATCCAGAAATATTGTATAAAACTTTTAAATAAAATGAAAAATCTACTAAATTATGCAGATGTCAGGTGGAATTTTTTGTTGTTGTTGTTTTATTTGAACTGTTGGCCATAAGGTCACGTAATAATAAGGGGGCCAGTGCTGACGTTAAGCCAGTTAATTTACAACTATCTAGTTGTGCGTGCGTCGACGATTAGATATTATCAAGGGGGAAACCGTCACACAGTTTTCCTCAGAGATGTGCAAATTAGCTTTGTTACTGTATAAATACAACCACAACAACGTACTATCACGAAATATAATTTAGTGAAGTAACTAATGTTGCATTACAGTCTTTGATGGCGATCACGAATATGGACACTCTACAGGTCAACGATTCCCGACTTGAAAACAATTATATGACATAGCAACTGATATATGTACATATAAGTACATATATGTATGTATGTATGTATGTGTAAGTCTGGCTATAATCATTTTCCAATCATCGATTTACATCGTTACCCTTATAACAAATTGGGTAATTGGAACCATCAACTCACCTGTACAGGGTGTTTTTTTAAAGGGTCAAAGTCCTATTAGGCGGCGAGTGATTCGAAAAATATTTCAAGGATTTATAGGAGACTTCCTAGAGAACATTCTAGCGAAATTAGAGCTTCGTAGCTCATTTAGAAGTTGGTAAAAACACTCGTTTCTGACAATGTTGCAATTTTCAAAAATGAGAAAAGCACGCAAAACGACTAAAGATGACTCGTAAATCCTCCTGAATTCTAGAGAAAATGCGAAATATTTTCACCCACAGTCGAAATGCTCGATTTTGATGATTTTTTAGTATATTGGTAGTTTATTCTATTCTAAGGGATGCATATTTTACCGCTCGTGCTCATATTCAAAGAAATATTGGAGGTTGAAGTCACCCACGTAAGATCAATTTTTTCAAATTTCTCCGAAACGGATGAATATTTTTTAATGGTTCAAAAATTAGGTAATAGAAATTCACCAAGGGTCGATTTCACCAACGTCTGTTAAATTTTAACGAACAAATAAGCTACCAATAGAAATGACTTTTATAATCACAGCAACGATTGTTTTCAATTGTTAATTTAGCTTAGTTGGTGAAATCGTCCCTATATAAAGCTATCTTAAAATGAAAATCGCGTTTTCATCCCTTATTAAGGGTTCAAGTTTTAGATGATTATTTGCGTTTTTTTATGATTTTCGACCTCATAGTAAAACACAGCAATATGAAAATTCTTCTACTGATAGAAAATTAAAAATTTAAAGCTATCTGTCCGAAGATTTTTCTGTATTTAAAATACTTACCCTATAAGAAGCTTCTAAGTGCTGTAAGGGGTAAATTCTGAGTACGTAGAGCAAAAGGAGCAAAAGTATAGTTGTGTAAAACGGGCTTATGAGGGCAGACATAACAGTGTAACAGAATTTTCACAGGTTAGGAAACTTAACTGAATACAAAAATACTTTCTCCTAGATACCAACGTTCTTTTCGTTACGAGGCAAGCAGCCTGATTCACATGAACCGAAAAATGTGATATGCCTCGCTCAAGAATCGGTCTCTTTTATGTGCTCCCCACTGTACATGTATTATTTTCAAAAATTCAAATTATATGGATCTTAAAGACTTTTAAAAGATCATTGAAATGATATACAATCAATTACACCGTATTGCCTCTTATCGAATTATCGGGGTATAAATTTGTGTAAGTTCTTACAATTAATAATTCTTTTTTTAATGACTTAATTTTTGAAAATCACAACACTCTCAGAAACAAGTGTTTTTTAAGCAACTTGAGCTATGAAATTCTACTTTTGCTAAAATATTCTCTATAAAGCCTGCTATAATTTCTTTCTTTCTCTCTTTCTTTCTTTCTTTCTCTCTTTCTTTCTTTCTTTCTTTCTTCTTTCTTTCTTTCTTTCCTCTTTCTTTCTTTCTTTCTTTTTTCTTTCTTTCTTTCTTTCTTTCTTTCTCTCTCTCTCTTTCTCTCTCTCTTTCTCCCTTTCTCTCTTTCTCTCTTTCTTTCTTTCTGAAATATTTTTGGAATCTCTCGCCAAATAATAGGAATTTTTTTAAGAATTACCGACTTAAAAAACATCCCTGCGTATAATTCTCCATTAAGTATTTTCCATTGACGGATAGTTTTATAATTTACAGGTTTTCTTTTTTTGTGTAGAAAGCTTGTCCGGATGATGAAATAAAAGAAAGACAAGCGACTTCAATAAGAACTAATGAAAATTGACCTGACGTCGCGCCGCCGGATGTTGACCATAAAAGAGCGTTTCCTACCTAAAAGATATAAACACAACTATCCGAAACAAAGATATGAAACAAGAAATAAGGTTTATATACAGTATAGGGAATGGGTGTATTCAAGACGGTGGAGATAGAAAACCAATTGTGCCAAGTAAGCTGGGTGTGTCTTTGTTATAGGGCAGTTTAGTATACGAATGTTGGTTCTGTTGCATGCAGTCAGTTTAGACTTTCTTTTGCTTGTCTTATAAAGAGAAGCTTTTGTGTGTTTCATAGGCTTTTCTGCCCTTTTTGTTTACTATAAAACATCACACAAGTTTATTGTATTGTTTGTTGATACTCTTCTATAATACATTGATAATGTTATATCTGTATTGATCTTACTTGACGTTGATATTTCTTTAAAGTCTTAATTAAAACTTTTGTTGAATCTATACAAGGAATTAGGTTGTTTCAGTTGAAAAATCTCAAGAAACTTTATCTAATTAAGTTGAGTACAGGTTTCTGTTTAAAGAAAAACCGACTATCGAGTGTATGTCAAATGAAATGTTATCCAATACATTGATTAGAAAACTCATATTAATGACAATATTCTTAGATAACATGAAATGTTACGTTAGAAACTGAAATAGAGTTAACCATACAGTGAAATTCTAGAATCTTATTGGAAATAAATGTCTTGTGTCGGTTCACGTGATCGGCTTAATAATCTACATGGATTGTTCTCTTATAACAACAAAAACCTCAATCAAGACCCTTACAATAATTCTAAATTGTAAAACGTTATCTATATTAGTACAATTTTTTTTTTCTAACAAAATTAATTACAAGTAATGTTTCATAAAAACTATAAACAACTTTAATAAAGTTTGTTTTAATTAAATATTACAATTCTAGTCTAGATAATGAACTTTTGTGTATATTTTTTAATCCTTTTGTAATATCGAAAACTTGGAGGGTGTTAAATAACAACACACCAAACATCAGAACCGTCTTCTGTTAATTTGAGTCGAACACGCAAGCCAATCATCAACGTATATGTTAACAAATTTTCCGTCGAAAACTATCCAACACGAAACTTAAATGATGAAAAAAAACCTAGAGCTTTTTATGCATTAGTAATGATAAAACAGTTCAAGGATTCACAATTGATACAATTGACACAATACTAGAAAACTACATTTAGATTTAAATTAATCGAAACAACACCTTCTGCCAATGCAATATTTGATTAATTTCGTGGAATTTCGCGTGTGCACCATCCGGTTGTGCTTAATTTGGTTTGAATTAATTGAACCAGCGATGCTTTGACGGCCAAAGCTGGAAAAAAACGATATGAATTCTTCCTTGAAGCTTTATTTATCAAGTTAATCATATTCTATTAATAAAGCAAAACAAAACGATAACAATAGTCACAAAGTAAACAAAGCTTTCAATGTTGAAAATAAAGAGAAAGAGAGATAGGAAGGGAGTTGATGTGCTTTCATCTTTGAGAAGCTCCTCTGTATTAGACAGCTCACTAATTGACTTCTTATATTAACTTTAATCCATTACATTTGAAAGCTGAACATGTTCAATTTATTTACCTTATCTATAATTATATCCATTCTGATTTTATAGGGGGTAATAAAGAAAAAAATCTAATTTAGTCGAGCGATATTATATGATATTCGTTTATGTGCGTGAACTAAGAAACAAAAATGAACGACCACACTAATATGAAAACTTTACCGGAATTGTTCATCATCTTTCCCAGGATTCATCCTTGTCTCTACACCAACCCTATAAAAGATAAGAACAGGGAGAATTCGGACGTAATATTGATCAAGAGACGAGATTATTATAACGCCACCGGCATAACTGAGAAATTACTCAAAATCATGGATTTTTCCTGTGTATTTCACTACTTTTTAGTCAGTAATAGTAAAGAGTTGCTTTGTTAATTTTCAAGCGGAATTAATGAGGAATTGATTAAACAGTGTTGAGAGTATGGAATAGAGTAAAGAAAAGAAAATTAATTAGCTCCAAATTGATCATGCTGATGATGATGATGATGGTGATAGTGTAGTATAGGTGTAGAGGTATATCGACTTATTTTCCATCCAGAGTTTCGATCATCTAGGCACCATATCGAACTAATGTTTAATAGGGAGAGCAGTAAATCTCTTGAAAGTATTAGCAATTACTTGCGTTAATTCGGCGTGTAACACCTGCTCTTGCTTAAATTGCAGTTTTCGAAATCGACACTCGGTTCTTGATATATTTTCAACGATGAAAAGCGAACAGAAACGTCAGAAATTCAATTTGAATTTGTGTGTGTGTGTGTGTGTGTGTGTGTGTGTGTGTGTGTGTGTGTGTGTGTGTGTATGTGTTCAACAATTAGAATCATCTTTAGTTTCATTAATAATTAGACGTTTTTATTCTAGTCAGGTAGACACCGAGCTCGTTTATCGGTCACTACCATTGTTGTAGATAAAATATCAGGGGGCAATGCAATTAGTTAGCAAAAACCAAAACTCCATCCTGTATACTTTTCCAACAAACTTTTCAGTTTACTAAAACTCCAACAACTGTACGAGTCCTTATATTTGATATAATTGGAGATATCTTAGAACCCCGGCAACTCTTATCGGCCATTCGAGAGAGAATTTCTCGGCGAATTTATCACCAATTCCATAATTAAAACCCTAATTAGTCTGATGTTGCCAACGATAACCACCAACTCACACCGCCACTATTTCTCGCTCTTTCAATACACCCATCTGTACTAATAACAAACTTTTTTTTTAAAAAAAAATGTACGAACATCCAGACAGGAATTCAAATTAACTCGCAGAAAAAACGAAAATCCTACCAAGGCATAATTTTAAGGCGACCGGTCGCATTTTGCATTCAGTCAACATGTCCAACTTTAATAAATCATAACGCCACCCTTAACAATAATACAATTAAAAAAAAAAATTGTACAATATATCTGGAAGGATCTAATAAAAGGCGGCGGCGTGTGTGCATTGGAAGAAATGAGAGATGAGTCGGATAAAGGGGATCAAGAATGCCCGATAGGTTCCAGTTGATGATGCCCTAGAGATTTCCTACTGTCTACTCTGAGGTCAGTTCGAATCGATTGTGAAAATATCGTTGATGGATTAATCATTTCGTTGCCAGTGAAATGGAAACCTTTGACACCAATTATATTGAAACTGGCAACTGGTATGAATTGATTGTTTTGTAAGTGAATTGATGGAATTCCTTTAAGGGCGGTAAAATTGAGAAAAACAACATTCTAACTTGTTTATTATTTTTTGGTGTTTTGTTGAAGAAAAGACGACGACAACGACGAATCTTAATTTAACTTTTTCAAAAAGATTGACTCAAAACTGGATTGGTTGTAATGAAAAGTTTTAGATTCTCTTTGATAATAAAAGTCTCTTAATGAGATTGATGCTCTTTTCTTTTGCTAATTAAACAAGAATAAGCATATTTTTCGGATTATTTTCCTTGTTTTCTTTTATAGAATTTATGTCGACTGTTTCATCAATAATAATTGACCTAATAAGCAGCTTTATTATTTTTAAATATTAATCGAATTTATTCTATCATTGTCGTTATTGATTGATGTTAGTTCCTTATAACAATACCATCATAGTAAATTAGCAAGAAGGAGGGTAATGATGCGGTTGAAGAATAGTATTTCGGTTCCACTTGCGGTTACCCCTTTATAGATGTTGCCTCAATAATAGGAGTAGCGCAGCCGCCAAACTACTTGATACCACAACGACTCTTCAGAGGAAATCCTTCCTTTACTTCATCGTCTTTATAATATTATAATAACTCAACTTTACTAGGTCAATATTTAATTTGAAAGCTCTCAATTACATCTACTTTGCCTTATTAAATGTCACAACGGATCTTGGACTTTTATTACAAAACGAATCTAACGATTAAATATAATAGAGATAATCATAATTGTCAGCTGACAAGAATTCTCGATTTTTGCATTAATTATAAGTAAATTTGATTTAAAATTAGAGTTTTAGTTTTCTAACTTCTATGTTGATCTTCTTCTAACTCATTGAGATCAATCACCTTAACTATACCTACCCGCAATTATTCGACAAACTATTGTGCTCACTAACAACCGGAACTAGATCCAATAGAGATAACAAATAGAACGTATCCAGAATGTTTAAGTGACATTCACGAATTTCAAGCAACTCATACTATCAGAATATCTGCAGGTGTTTCCTTTATTGTATACTTTTTCCTTAGTTTTTTCCCCCTCATCTTTGTCGTACTATTGCTTACAATATATATCTGTTGATTTCGTTTTGCTTCTTACGACTAAACTTGTTGAAAACAGAAAGTATGGGGAATTTATAAAACTTTGACAATAAAATCTGTACCGTGTGGATAACATTTTCGAATGGAATATTTGAGATGGAACACAATATTTCAGCTATGCGAGCAGTCAAAAATGCATTATTGGAATATTTTCACGTACTTATTCGTGTAATTATTGTTGTTAAATTAATTTCGACAAGGTGTATCTAGTCTACCAAAGGTACTGCTGGTGCCAGTTAGTAACTTTCACAGATTACGTGATTAGCAAGTTGTATTCCGGCTACTAACAAAAACAACAAGAACAACAACTAAGAACAAACACACGAGCAATAGAAATCAATCACAATAGAATTCGTATGCCCTACGAATCATCTGAAAGACTGTCGCATTTAAACGATGTAAATATTTCCAAGAATGATAACATTTCAAAAACGTCATCTGATACTTTACTCAATTGCCCAATGTTTAAATCGACTTTTATTTCACAAAGTTGCGGCATTAAACGAACATCATCCAAGATTATAACGTTATTCTATTGTAATTCAAAACCAATTTCAACTTCATGCAATACGCGTTCATGTAGTAAATGATAAGCTGCGATTTTCTGTGGATTGCAGTCTAGAATATGGGGCGTTTTATTTTTTTCCGCTTGCATGATTTAAATTTGGCCCGAATCATCGATCAGACATCATACAAAAGGTGCTCCATCGCTACATAAAAATAATGGCGAACAACAAAAGATGCAATTTGTGTATATATAGAAGCGTTCGAATTAATAATGGTGGAGGTGCTACCCCAAAGGTGCTATACAGTCTACGAAAAAATAAGCAAAGAGAGAGAAGAGCAAATATTGTATTACTCGTATATTGGATCACTTCAAGTGGCACAAAAGACGATTTGACCGTAAAATTCTCAACACATGTACGATTTTGTATATGAAAATATCGTAAATTCCCATCCCTTCTTTTCGGTATTGTGTTTAATTATTGAGTGTATATATATATTGGCATCGATTTGTGTATAATCGAACTATAAATCTACGTTTTCAACTACAAATAAGTCGTTATAGTTTTTTTTCTGGTGATGTATGTCTGATTGTAATTGCTGGAACATTCCAATTCATATACGAATTAATCCAAACGGTGACAGGCCTTTCAAATATTTTCATTCAATCACAAAATTCATAACGGCGGCTATCAAACATTCTGTTCGATTTCAATTACATTCCAGGGAGGGAGAAAACAAAAAGATAATATACACAACTCAATAGATTGTCATCAGATATGAAAATCAAACCGAATTGTAACAGGAAATCGATGTTTATTTGTATAAAAACTATATCTGAAGAGATTACCGAATTTTCCAACGTTTCATCCTAGATATTGTAAATATGTTAAACTCTCAAAATCAAGTACAGCGGAAAATATTTTCTAAAATGTAGTTTTCAATGTGTAAATATTTACATATTTAACAAGTGCCTCATTTTGCTCTATTTCTCGTCGATATTTTTTGAAATAGAATAAAAATACAACTTTACAGTAAAAATGTACGAGACTAAAAGTGTTTTGTAAATATCAGTCTGTTTTAGAGTTAGTTGAATTAAAAGAACTCAAATATTAATAATGAGAAAAGTTAAATCGAATATAAAAATAACAAAATGTGGGGCTCTATTGTAGCTTTGCTCTTTTTGCTCGATTTGTGCAGAAATCTAGCTTTTACCGACAAATCATCGTCATAATGGCGAGTGAAGATGCTTTGATGCTTGGTTTGGAGATTTCAAATTCCCCGAAATTCTAAATAAATGTAAGAGAAAGTGGGGAAATCCTTACAACCCAATATTATTGATATTACTACATATATACTGTATAGTTTTGGGGTTTTAAACCCTCAGATACGGCCCTGAAATCAGCCATTTACAAATTATTTGTCAATAATTTTTCACCCTTTACCCTGAAATTTTCTTCTAAATACGGCCCTGGTTTGAACATACCACGTTACTGCTCTGACTAACGGCATCATATGGACAAAAAAGGCAATTGCCTGGAGCCCTATAAGCAGTGGGACCCAAAAGTCTCAAAGTCAATATTCTGATTTTCGTAATTAAGAAACTCGATTCTAAATTTGATGATCCTTTATAACAGATGTGACGTACAGTGGCGATCAAAAAAAAAGAGACCACCTCTTGTGCGGCGGTGTAAACCAGGCTTTCACAATGTAACAAAATCTTATTGATGCCATTTTGGGTATTTATCTGGATAGAAAGATACTTTCTATAAATTTGCTATGGATGAAACTGGCGTCAACGCCTCCTAGATACCTACACACATCGTTAACTTCACGAGAGAAACAACCCGACTTACACCAACGAAAATTTGTGGAATTCTCGCTCAAGACTCGGTCTTTTTTTTTTGATCGCCAGTGTACATGGACGTGTTGAAGAGTAGCAAATAAATACAAAAAAAATTCCTTTTGCGAAAGAAAAAATTATCAAACACTCGCTTTTTTGTAAAAAGATGTCCTCCGCGTC
Organism: Mylabris sibirica; assembly: GCA_039776855.1. Lineage (NCBI taxonomy): Eukaryota > Metazoa > Arthropoda > Insecta > Coleoptera > Meloidae > Mylabris > Mylabris sibirica. Next base: position 5,901,355 of record CM077838.1, read on the forward strand.
CTTAAGATTTGTTTTTATAATCATTTTTTTTTTGCTGTAGGTATACAGGGCGAGTCGAGAGTAACGCATAATAGTCGTAACTTTTTTATTTATGAAAATTTCGAAAAACGCCGACACAATAACTTTTAACTTTTGGTATTTAGTTACAGCAGAGCCAAAATGACTGTATCTGTTACTACCCCATATTTTTCAATAAATTTTGGAATAGGGTTGTTTTTCCTACATTTATAGATGTAGTAGTATTATTTAATCCAATAGAAGTCACTGAACTAACTGAGTTCATTTATAACTATGACATTTTCTTGTGGATTATCACATTTTAAAATAAAGGAGAGAATAAAAAATTAATACTATACATGGGGGCCCTCAAATGCAAAATTGCCTGGGGCCTCATGAAGCCATAACGTGCCTCTGGCTCTAAATGTACTAAATTCGTATGGAACTCCTGTAAGTTAGTGAGAAATTTGAAAAATATTTCAAGGATATGTAGGGGAATATCTACAGGTCATCTGAGCAAAATTAGAACCTTGTAGCTCATTTAAAATGTGGCCAAAAACGACCTAGAATGACTCAAAGATCCTTCCAACAACAAAAAAGAAATCAATGTTATTCTCGATTTTGAAAATCGCGATATTATTCATGACGGTCGTCTTTTGACCAACTTCTAAATAAGCTTCAAGGTTCTAATTTTGCTGAAATTATCTCCAAGTACCTCCCTCCTTGAAATATTTTTCGAATCACTCATGAACTAATAGAAGCTCTATACGAAATTGGTGTATTTAGAGTATCAACGTGGTATTTGAAGCATAATCAGGAAAGAGGTGTTCTTGTTTTTTTCTGTACGAGTCTTATTGCTCAAAGATCGTTGCTGGGCCGGTCTCTTTACAACTTCAGGAAGTGTACAATATTCGCTTACTATTTATTTCATAAAACGTATTGTTTCAGTACACAATGTGTCTCTGTTGTATTGCAACTTGTATTTCAACATTATGAAAACACAGTATAGAATTCCTGTTTTTTTGACTTGATGCACTGATACAAAACAGTTCAACACTAAGCCTCTCAAATTTCAAGATTCTTGAATTGACAATCTTTGATTTGTTTTTATTGTTGTGGTATGCATAATTTTCAACATAGAAAAGAAACATCCAACTGTAATATGTAGAAATACTAATGTTTCAAATTCACTTATGTAAAGCTTCAAATTTCTAAAGTTTAACATGAATTTTAACTTTGCAAACTATCAACTACAGGTACATTTACCAGTGTTCGATGTTAATTTGTAATTATTTCAAGCAAATTGGTGGAAATTTAAACATGTACAGGCTGTCTGTTGGTAAATTTATACAGGGTGTTTGGTCTAAGTATGGTTAGTTCTAAGAAACTCCTATTAGTTGACGAGTGATTCGAAAAATATTTTGAGGATTTGTAGAAGAGTCCCTAGGGAACATTTTAGTAAAATTAGAATCGCGTAACTCATTTCAAAGTTAGTCAAAAAACGAACGTTTTGGACAATGTTGCAAGTTTGAAAAACGAACTAAACACGTCGAACGACTAAAAATGACTCAGAGACCTTCCCAACATTGATTTTTTCGGTTTTCTCCATTGTATTCCAGAGAAAATACGAAGTGTTTCCACCTGTTCCAGAATTAAATGGAGAAAAACGAAAAAATAAATTTTGGGAGGATCTTAAAGTCATTCTAAGTCGTTTTGCGTGCTTAGTTCGTTTTTGAAAATCGCTACATCGTCAGAAAGGAGCGGTTTTTGACCAACTAATAGGACTAATAGGAGTTTCTTAGAACTCACCATACTTAGACCCTGTATGTTGTCAATAATCGAACGTAACTGTATATTAAAAGACTTGGTAGTTATAATGTTTATATTGTTGTGTAACAGCTAATATCCCAAATCTAATGGAAATTTTATAATGTACACAGATACAATACACAATACCGCTAAATCCATGAATAATTAAACGACTCCGCTTTTTTTATCTTATCATAAATCACAGTTAGTATGTTTCGAATGTTTCAATTCCACCCTCTCTCTCTCTTGTAATTCTAATTCACCCTCTCATTCATTTCATATCAGATAATTTTACGGTTGTATAAAAGAAAGGTCATCATTGATACAAAATTTGCAATCGTACACGCGATCAATCAGTTATCGTTAAATATAAATAGACGTGAATACATGTTGACATGTTGATAAAGCTTATATAAGATTTGAGGAAAAATCGTCAATGTAAATATTTAACGTCCGGTTAAGTTTACAAATACACGCTTATACGCACACGTTTCTTTCCATTCTCACTAATATACAGACAGAAATTTTCTTTATTTGTTATTTCTTCTTGTACCTGTCAACTGATATTTTGATCAGGTGTCAGTAATTTACACTTAATCCACCCCTTGACCATTCCGACTATCAACAACAACGAATCAATGCTCTTTCAATAAAAGTTCAGAATCTATCTAGTAGATAATCCATAAGGATTTGTAGAGTTTTATTTTTTTGTATTCGTTGGATATATCTTGAACATTTTAGTTTGACAGTATACGACACCACAGTTTTCTCCCTTAACGCGTCAGTTGTCAATGTGACGCGCCCCCCTGACTCGATTTCAACGTCAAACGAATGTCGAATTGACTCTAATCCATGACATTTTCAAATTAAATATATATATCCCATTGGTTTCTTTATAAGTTTTCCATTGAATAATTGACCTTAATTATGGATCAACAACTTGTTAGTTAATTAGTTTTCAGTTGGTAGAAATTTGATGAATAGTTCTTTTGATATCTAATTGTGTAATGCATTAAATTGTAAACGTAAGAGGATCAGGAAATTCAGGTGGTAGTGGTGGAGATTATTTACTTGCTAGCGTGAAATTGTTAAGATCTTAAGGTAATTTTAGATTTAGTATATATATATAGATAGAGATAGAGAGAAAGAGAGAGAATTAAGCTGCCTATGTTGATGCTCTTTTTAGTTAAACTTCGCTTTCATGGATTATTTGTAATGAACGTGCTAAACTGGAAAATAGCAATTTTCCAAAACATACATTTGATGTAAAACGTGTAAAAAATTAATAATATTGTTGAAACAAAAGTATAACACCACCTGATCCATAATGCACACGTTTTAAGGCGTTTATGTATATGTAACACAACTATATTGTTTAGTATTTATGAGCTTTAGGACTCTCTTACGGGAAATGGACTTGAACGATAAAACGCCATCGTGCCTGTACTACCCTTGAAAACAATTTGCATCAACAACTGTATTTTTTTTTATGCAATAACAACAAAAACTACCACACTATATGATGTTTAAATTATTCAATATCCGTATGTGTAATGCATATTTGAATTTAAAATTGAAAAATACATGAATACTAGATAGAAATTTGTCTAAAACTGCCAATAACTCAATTATTCACCAATTTCATATTGAATAAAATTCAATTGTTGTTGGAAAAATTATTTTAAATGATGTTCGAATAATTACGGTGAATTTTGTATAAAATCAAACAATTTTCAATTAAATTCCAACAGAACAAAAACAATATCGATACTATTACTGATTAAAGTTGGTAGTTTGCAAGGTGCAAGTTGCAAAAGCACGAACCACAACATGTGACTGTGATAATTTCACGATTCGACATGTTGTTCCATTTGATTGCTTTGTTTAATTGAAACAGCCCGATCACATCATTTTGAAATTAAAGTACACGTTACATTCATTTAATTTCCTTCCACTAATAGAAATCGCAATTTATTGAAAATTATCATAATAGAATCACTAAATAATTCAAATATTGAACATTCTTAATTCAATATATAAAAGTGTGGCCTGTTAAAAATGAGAGTCTACTCGTCGTGTTAGTGTGTTCGTTTAGGCGGCAATATCCGCATCGGAGAGCTCATTTCCGCTTCCGTTAATTTTGGAATTTTCAACTTTTAACAAGACTGAATCGAGGATCTTTGTTGATTGAAACTACGTTTCTAGTTTCATTTGAAATTAAAGTTGTTGATTTTTTTTTTTTTTTTTTTAGTGATCGTTTCGTTTAATCGAAACGGAAATCAACGGTTTAAAACTAGAGTCAGATTTCTTCTTTAACTCACAATCATTGCGCTATCGTATTAAGTGTTTTGTGATGGGATCTTTGTAAATCTAGAAACAATACGATACTTTTTCCACAACTTTTTCACATAAATCACTTTCTACAATTTTTTGATTCAATGCTATACCCGAAAAGATCAATAAGTTATGTGTAAAGTTTGTAATCTTTAGCGAAACTATACACAAGATGTGTAGTTTCGAGCTTAAATAACGTCTTTGACGAATTTAGCTACAGCAGGTAAGATTGATTATAGTTAAGTAGAGTATTCTGTGTATTGTGCGCCAATTTGTTTATATTTATAAGAATTTCATGAAACTTTCCACGACTTTACTTAATTGAGAATAATTTAGTTTAGTGGTGACAAGTTTTAAAGCAGCCTTTGATCGAAATGGAAATTTGATCGGAATTCTACTTATAAACGTTTTAAAAACGTGAGGCTATACTAAATTCGTAATAAACTATCTATATTTAGAATTTGCGCTGCAATAGCTAGGTACTAAAATAATTTCGCTGTTGGCTTTGTTAATATTATTACAATTGAAATTGCTATACGACAACAGTCACGATATGGGAATAATTTTTCTTTCATAAATCAGCAAGGTAATAACCGTGTAAATAGACGAAATTGCCGACACTATACATCGACAACGTCTCCAACTGTTTCACGTAAATATCGAACACTCACCTGTGGTTTGTTGCAAGAAAATCTGCAGAACAACACCGGTAATCAAATAAACTAACATGTTGAATTGTTCGTTTGTCACGCTATTTGCATTATCAATAGATGGACTATTAATATTTCATTATTCTTGTTGTCCATTACACGTTCAATATTTGACATCAGTTACTCCAGTTACTTTTGACATTCCTGCAACATAGAAATGCAATTTATTTCGATAAGGCAATAATAGAAGACGGCGCCACAACAACCTGAACGACGTGTACATCGCAGACGTGCACTCGACAAGATCACCGTGCCGCGTCCGAACACCATGTGGCATCACGACGCCTAGCGTCGACTGTATACCACAAGAGGTGGGCTGTTTTCATAGTGTAGTGGGGCGCAGGAGAGGGTCACGACGCTGCCAGAACGCCTGCGGTTGACGTTGATGCGTTTCGTTCGACATTTGATTCTTACTACCTGTGGGAAATTACGATCAAGTTTGTGATTGTGGCAAGTTTGAGAATTTTGTTCGTTATATATATGTGAAAAGGGTGAATTTCTTCATGTTACTCTTTATAAAACTAACCAATAGTAGTTTGAATTCCACATCTATAGATCCTTGAATACATAATCTAGTTCTAAAGACGTGTTGGCTTCATTAATTTTCATAAGATCGTTGTTGGATATTCAGGTACAGATATGGAACAGTATGATCTTCAACTTGGATTGTACAGAAAATGAAACAGATCCAAGTTGATATCAAATTATATTCATGAAAGTTTCCGTCTTATATGTGTATAGTATCGTTTTAAGACGTGCAATGTTAATTAAATTTCAATTAAATGAACAAGTGTAGGGCACTTGTGCAACCTTTGTCTATGCAAATGATCAAGATCTAAGGCTTACTATAAATAGATACACTCTATATTGATTACCCTAAGGCTCTATTAGAACAAAATGCAAACAAACTTTTAAATTTTCAAATAACCGAAACGCATGCAAAAATGGTGGATGCGCCGGGCAAATTTTTCATACAACTACAACTATTTTCAATTTTCATGCAAAATATTGATAAAATATACCACAAATAACTGAAATTGCGACGAATCTAATATTTTAAAAGAAAAAAAGACGGGAATAAATTGAAAAGATCTCGATAATCTGGATGATGAAGAATCTGTGGACTCGTATTACCTTATTGAATGTTGTATTCTGATCGTGCACATGTCCTCTGTTTAAAGTAAAAATCAAAACGAATCTAAATTGGATATTTCGAATTCAATAAATGTCCCTCAGAAAGGCTACCAACTTCCTTGTAAAAGTCACCATCTATGATAAGCTTGAAAAATATTCATTTTGGACAGCTGTTTTTCTAATACATTTTCTTTCGCCCCTCTGGGGGAATTAAAGGGGTTGTGGGGGGTGGTTGTCTACTTGAAACGTTTTCAATGGATTTCCCATTATTCGATGGAAATATAGAAAGGTGTCTGGCTACTCTCTAACTCTGTTAGTTGTGTTTGTGAATGTTGAAAGCAACTTGAATAAATGGTTACACATAAATTTTCTGTAAATGTAAAACGACATCACCTTGAAATTAGATAAAACACAAATGTACCGTGTCAAATCAACGATGTCTGAAAATCTGATAATATCAAGTCGTTTCAACTATAAGGTAAGGCAATGTTAAAAGATTGTTTGACTCGATAAAACAGGTATATATCAACGTTGCTGAATCAAATCATTTGCTCGGCGGCGGACATCAGCTTTTGCATAAAATATATCAAAGGCAAAACTGAAAGCACACGTCATTAGCCTAATGAGCTTACTAGAGCTTTTGCAATTTTTAAAGTAGCTCGCTTAAAGAAACTATAGGGGTAAATGTTGTTGAATTTTTTTTTCAGTGGGCGTTATGCCGCTTAAACTGCCTCACTTGTTTCACTCTCTGATGAATTTTTGATGTTTTTTTGAGTGGCATATGGCATAATTTTCGCCGCAACATAAATCTTGTTGCCCCTGTCAGCTTATTATTACTGCAAATAACCCTATAGCTAATAGTTTATTTATAGAGAGAGAGCTATATGCTAGTTTTGATCAATAAACTTGTTGGCTACACTTTCACCGTTATTATAGGATAATATTTGAAGTTAAATACCTGTGTATTAATTTGGTTTGAGAACAAAGTCCTACCAATGTTGTTTACAATTTTGTTGTTTTATTTGTATAATCTGCTACAGGGCGTTTATTACAATCTGAAAAACTACATGCAAAATTAAACAAAAAATTGTTGACATTTCTGCATTTCATCCGCTACAAATTCCACTATTTTTAACATTGCATTTTGTGTTTATTTTTACATCTCTTTACAAGAGCCACGTTGTAGATCCATATATAACCTAGTAGCGTCATTTTTATTTGCAAAGAGCGCTATAAAGCTGTCTAGTAGTGTTAGATAGAGTGTCATACAGGCACAGTTTATGATTGAGCCCTACGGTCACTTGCAATGTTGCGTATGGGATACATCAGTTTCTATACCCCAAAGCGATATAATTGTTGTAATATAGGCCATGGAAAGGAAGAAGGAAAAAAAACAACAAAGACGACAACATGAATCCTAGTTCTATACTAACAAAAACTAACAAACAAACATTCATTCGTGCTAGTCTGGGACGTTTCCAATTCCACTTGTTTACCAAAAGAAAACAATAATGTTCATGTCTTGATTAAGAATCTCCCGTTTTTTTCTCTTTCTGTGTTTAGGGAGAACATAAGAAAAATCATCGTGTTTTAATTGAAAGTTGGATTCTAAGCTGGAGATCTTGAAAAGATGGGCGAGAAGTTATCGTAAACCGGACACTGATTTATAGTCAGCCCTTAATGGTAAATAAAAATAAGTGCAGAGTGGTGTTTTAAGGGTTTTTCTTCTCTTACGAGGGTAATTAATCTCCGGCATTCGTTGCTTTGTTCTTTCACTGACGTCTCGACGGTCTAATCTACAGTGTTTTTGATACAATCTTTATGTGTCTTTTCTAATTTAAAAAGGTGATTGAAATCGTAGAAAAATTTAAAAATATCGTCATTCTAATTGAGATTGGATAGAAAATCGAAAAAATTCAAAACATGAAAATTTCGTTTAATAATAAACGTCCTACGGCTATTTTCATTTCATCTGGTCGGTTGAATCGAAGCATCTTCATAGAGGCAAATCGCTCCAGGAAATGTAGATTTTTTTTAATCAAAACCGTTGAAATTTACTTCATGATGACGATAAAGTCTGTTTATAAATGGCGTTTCCAGTGAAACTACCATCAGGGGTAGTAAGGTGATGGATGTGTTCAACCCCCGGACGTATTGTAAATTGTCCCATACACGCAAAAAATTAATCCCCTTCTACAATCATGAAAATAAACTGCTATTGCCCTCGAATCGGTCGTACCAATTCAAACTTGTGTGCTTTTATTATCCGATTTGACGGATTGTTATTTTTTTTTTCCGTCCTTGTAGCTGTTTATTCATAATAACTAACCCTAATTTACCTTTCTATTACAGTTTGTTTTGTCCTTTTACGGAATAGTTTTTATAGGCGGGCGGTGTTCACTCTTGTTTAAATTCATTACCACACACTGAACCCTGTTTGTGTAAACATTCAATTTCGTCACAATACATATGTAACAGACCCATCGATTTCGGGGCCCCGATCTTTTACAATTCAATGCGCCTCCACATGAATATCCCATGCACTAGAGTCCTTTAAAAGGCGTCAAGACCGTTCCGTTCGATTGCATTTTTATTTTCATCCATTGATACAACGTAATAGAGATGAATTTGATGGTGGTGGTGGTGGTTGAGATCGGTAAACACACCGAGTGCAAAAGGTCAACGGATAATAGAAAGGGCTATAAGGAAAAACGGACCGATTCTATCCTAATGTAGTCCTCAACCTTCACCGGACTGATTGATAACAAAGCTATTCTTATTGAAAAAAAGGAAATTACGACTATTGTATGTTACAGTAAAGATATGTTCGTTCTCTTTTTCTTTCTCGACCATAACGCGCCGATGGGGATGAAAAATTTTCATTTTTGCAGAAAATTAACAAAAAAAAAACCTCATACTCTTGTTGTTGTATGCGTTCACTGATTGCCTCCTGGATAAAATTACAATCGTAGCTAGAATACGATAAGCTTTTGTTCAAGTATAGTTTTGTCATTGTTCGACAAACTCGCTTGGGAAAACAGGGCGCGATCGTAATGGGGAAACCGACAGAATGGTCTTTCGATAATTACAATCAATGGTGACCCCTGGTATTGGGGTACTTTTTTTACTCTTTGTACTCGGTTTTGTTGTAAAAATATTAATATCGCGTAGATAGTTAGTACATGCTCGCAACGGGTATATTTGTACGATTTCGATTGATTTCAGCTGACTCAAACATATAAAACAGGTCGTTGTATAGTATAGTAGAGCCCTGTACTTGTCCAAATTTATAATTTGAACGGTACGCGATAGGACAATGGTAAACTGTGATAGCTGACACAGCACGCTTTAAAGAACCCTTTGAATCGAGTTTGCTGATTGGTCGATACAGGCTGATATAAACGAAACAAAAGCAGATTTTCATTATATTATATGTATTATATATGTACACATACATACAAACATACAGACATATTGAGAGAGGGAGAGTTTTTATATTGTAGTGGCTATATCAAAATGTAATCTAAAACTGGGATGTTGTTTTATTATCATTTTTTTCCTTATACAATATATATTCTTCTGCCCTCTTCAGACAAGCCGCCATCATTCTCTCACTTGAACTGGCACATTCAATATTTCACATGTGCTACCAGACGTCTTCTGAAATGGGCCACAGGTGCCGGCCATCACCCAGTTTAAATTCATATCTGCATAACGGACAGCATCGTAAAGTTGGACGAGAGTGCCATTTGCATGGCCTTGCCTTCAAAATCGGTCACTTGGCTCGCGAAATTGTATTCAATCCGATTTCGTTTATTCAGCATCAAACCAAATATACAAATACAATTCTAATATTGTGTGTGTGTGTGTGTGTGTGTGTGTCCCCTTTTACAAAATGCTTATTTAGCTAAACTCGAAAATTCTGCGTGGGACCGTAATTAGTCGCTTTTATTAATGAATGCTCTAGTTGAAATTATTATGAATAATTGTTTCAACGGCTAGTTACTAAACAGTAATCAACTGTTCCGTAAATAATGAAAATAGTTTCACGAATGGACGGTTGAACTCTATATGTATAGTATGCACTTTTCCATCCGACTTGCTTTCTGTAATGGTTTTATTTCTTTTCTTTTAATCGAGAGCGCAAGGCATAAAATTAGCTGCTTTCACACAGGTTCGAGGCATGCAAAGAGGTCGTTTAGAATCTAGAGGAAATGACTAAGGTGTCTCTAGAACTTGCAACATTATGAAAACTTTTACGTTGATTTTTACCGTCACTCTGGTATTATAACAAACAAAGTGGGATAAAACAGCAGAAAAAAGCACACGACGATGAAATTACGTCGGACTCGGTTCGTTTTTTTTTTCGACTTTCTCGACATGGTGAATTTATTCATTCTGAATTCATAATCGTAATTGCATATTAGGCAGGATAATAAATTGGGTGTGAGTGAAAGAGAAATGTCTTGTTCAATTTTCGGGTCATGGTGTGGAAATAAGAGAAAATTAAGAAAAATGACAAAGTCAATAATAGTAACCGAGATGCAGACGTGCGACTGTAACGACGGAAAACATTTAGAAAATGAATGTAATTAAGGGTGGAGGAGCTTGGGCATGGAGCAATCGACGATACGGAAGCTTTTTGACACATTTTGAGCGATGTGATTTTAACGAACCAGAAACAAGAAAGTATGCTTGTTTTATCAGAAACCAAAAAAAAACACGTGCTACAATCACGAAACATACATACACAATGATTTAATAGATTGAAAATTTGTTAAAGTTACCACTTCTATAACTAATATTACGAAGAATAGATTATTTAAAGTGATACCTGCTAGATTTATCAACAGTATTAGCCGACATTTAATCAATAATAGGAATATTAGAGTAAGAATATACACATATAGAGCACGTATAGTTGATGGTATTTGTAATCCGCTTCTGTCGAATTTTTATCTAAAAGCACATTCGTCTAACTTGATAAATGTGATTATTACAATTCTCTCACCCTCTCTCTTTATGAATACATACATACATATGTAGATTTGTGTAGAAAAATGGATATGCTAGAAACTCACTTTTGAATACTGACAAAGCTCCTGAACTTGCATTAAATATTGAAAGCATATATTATTGTACAGATCTGATAATGTCTAAAAGTAATATTTGGAATGTGATGGATTTTTATTTGTGAAAATCATTGAAACATCCACGATTTCATAAACTGTAACGCAAATATTGGCATAACCGTACGGTCTATTTATAAATATTGTCCACTTTTCATTTCCTCTTCTATCGATCAGAAATATTCTAACAAACATCATAAAATGTTCTTGTCGTAGCTCGCAGTTGTTCACCCTTAACAGCACTTGTAATAAACTTTGCTTTAAAAGGTAAAACCTATTAGACTTTATATATGATTCAATAACATCTTTAAATTTCGTTTTGTAAACATAATTAGTGGAATATATTTAAAAGGATATCCGTTTTTAGTGATAAGAAATTTGTTGTTGTAAAATTCTGTGCGTGTTGCATTTTGTTAATCCAAAGAAGGTTGGAAAAAATCCATGTTGCAACTAACCTTCACTATTTCAATTTTAACTGCGAACAATGCAAACTTTCCGATTTAAAGATAAGATAAAATGGTAATTATTTTCGTGATTATTGTAGATAATTGGATTCAGATAATTGGTTTCTACGGTCCGTTCCCTTCCTATCCAATTTGTAATTTAGTTTGTTTTTATTATAAATAGAAGAATTGTCGATCAATTGTAATCCAATTTTGTTATAGACAGTAATTAGACAATTGGCAAAAGAGAGATATTTTTTTTAATAGTACAGAAATGTAATTTCAACGTTCATCAAACTCAGTTTAAACCGTTGATGTAATTTACGAGGAAATTTCACCGTCTCTCTGTGAAACAAGATGAGCTTTACAAGTTTTTTTTTGATGGAAAGTTAAAAGAATCCTAATGTTTGTATCGTTTGACATGTGTTTCAATTAACTGTTTGTTCAAGGCGGGAATCTTTTACGATAATTAATGGTTGTTGGTGGTGTTAATGTTGAAACTGTCTGTCGTCAGACATCACCATCGATATTTCTCCTTAAAAACGATTAATGACCATTTGCTTTAATTGTGATAGGGATGAATTGGGTATTGTGTCTCTGTTAGTCTTTACGTTGATATTAGTTTGAATTTAACCAAACCAGATTGAGTTTTATCCGTTTTATCTATCTGTCTGTCTCTACTAAGCGATCCACTGCTTTTCCAAAGCGTTTCCTTTTTGATCTGACGGACCGTGAAACAAGTTGCGCGCCTGCCAAACATCCAACACACTCATCTGGTCTGGTTCCCATGCTGTCCGCCACCCTCTCTACATACACACACATACATACACGCATTACACTATTAGATCCTTTGTATTGTCTTGCTATTATCCTGTGGTTGAAATATAAACTAAATGTTACAAAACAGTAATTCGTTGATTCGATCGATACATAAACAGGTCTAGACTAACAAAGTGGTAAGACTGCTGAGGTAGTTCCCAATGCTATCATCCGCCTCTTGAATTGTCTCAAAGTGGGAATAAATACTCGTTTTATAGCTTACATCAATTTGTTCCAATGGACGACGATGTCGTGGCTCCAATTAAAAGTCACAACTTTCACTGTAAATACCGACCCTCTCTTACATCTTCCCCTCAATACAATAGGGGATTTAGTAATTTATTTCGTTGTTTATACTCATACAATATTGATATGGTATATGAGAATATGATGCTATAAAAAAGGAAGATTTTACTGTTATGAGAGGATGGTATAGGATCACTTTTGGTTGATAGAAAGAGGAATAAAACACGCCCAATGTCGGCTTTTGGTACATTAAGACCCAATATTAGTGTTGTTCTTCATCTTATGAAATATAAAAGAAACAGTCTTGAAACACAAGTAGAACTTGAGGGGAACAACAGGTAACCAAAAATATGTTTTAACAGTAATATAATCATCTACATTATTCAATATAAACTGAACAGCATAAAGACCGCAGGCAATTCGGGTAGACAATATATGTATAGATCAGTAAATGAAAGCCGCAGGATAATCAACACACTAATTTGATATCGCCAAGAAATTGTGCGTATACGGTAGAGAAATTTGATCTTGTAAATGTTTGAAATTAATTACCCTAATACGTATAAACATCATCAACATCAATTTAATCTGGTAAATTTGTTATTATTCTTCTGCCAATTATTCAAATGTTGCATAAATTGTCATAGTAACCTCTTCAACGCATTTAGCTTACGCCTTCCGGTCGTCCTTCTTATACAGGAAGAATGCGCTGTAATTCTCAGTAGCAAATAATTCGCTCACTGAACACCTATCCCATTATTTGCTAGTGTCGGGGTGACTATTCTTTCTCTTTCTCTTTCTCTTATTTTCTCCCTGTTTTCTCTTGCTCTTTGCTTATTACAACAGTAACCACTGATGGATGAACGTTGCTTCAGTGAACGTGTTTATTCGATCCATTGAAAAATAGCCAACCGACCTCAACTAATAGCCTTCAACAAATGTTGGTCATTTTCTCGATTGTTACAACGAAAAATTAACATCTAAACTTGTTGTGTTTATTTCAACAATTTTTAATTCTGAATCTAAAATCAATATTGTATAAGAAACTGTACGATTGGTGATGTTGGTAAATGATGCAGCAATATTGTCGTATAATTACATTCAGCTAATGTCTCCTCTTCAATGCAATGCGGTATTGTGAATGTTTGATAAAGAGCAGTTAAATCGAGTCAGTCTACATTGTACTACTATTCGATTATTGACTTGATACTGTTCAATTACTAATAAAAACTGAATACTTTAAAGTTAATTGGTGTTAATTACTTATTGTGATAGTGTCTACCTGCTGACGTGGCAATCAAGTAGAGATAAATAGATGACAATTGATCGCTTTTTGTATACAGAAAAACTTCTATTGTTGCCTTGTATTAAGGGCCGAATTCGTTGTCAAGTTGTGGGGGATAGTTTTAATTTTCTTTTATCTTCAAATGTCTATTGTATCAAATAATCAAAGACAATTTTCACTGAACTGTAATCATGTGTGAAAACACATATAGGCACGTTCCTTTCTTATGGTAATGTTCGATCTGTAGTCGAATACTGAAGAATTGATCTTGATCCATCAATAAGGCTCAGCAACATCTGACAGCCGTTAGCTAAGGATTTCCACTGGATTGGTGAAAAAGCTACGTCCGATCAAGTTCTCTGTCTTTTTTCCTAAAATTCCCCCTTACACCTTTATCTTGGCAAAAGAATTGTATACTAAAGACCATGCTGCTTCTGATAGAGGTTTGACATTTATGGCATTCGATTTACTTTTCTTTTGCTTCTTTTCTTTATCTTGAGACAATTTACATTTCAATACTGATAGTTGAAGTTTGGTTCAGAGTGATTCAGTTGATGGTTGAAATAAATTTTCCCCCATCAAACAATAACATCAACAAGAACAGTAACAACAACAACAGCGATAAACGTAACTTAATGTGTGGAAAATGAATTAGAATTTAATAACTCTACCAGAAACAAGACGGGGGAAATTAGTTGAGCGTAATCCTGGATAAGATTTCCTGGAAACGCTCGAATTTGCATATTTTGTCGACAACGACGACAGAGACGGTTTTGTCAACAGCAATCGTCGTTGGGGCGATTAACGTCTTGTAATTTTTCTTTGCCGCAATTAATTTGGATTTCTTCGTTTACAATGGATGTCAGCATAAATTCCATCCGAATTTAGAAACTATTCGTTTTAGTTAAATAATAGTCGTACGAAAATGGAGATTATCAAATTAAGATGTCCAAGATAAGGTGGTAGTGGTAGTGGTAGTTGGGAAATATCTGGAATAAAGTGCTGTTTAAACTAAATGGAATTGTGCTGAATATGGTGCATTCTATTATCTAAACAGTCTATCTTGAAATGTTTACCTTTCTGTTCAACCCGGAAAAATAAAATTACACTTTTACGTTTGTTATTTTTTTCGTAAATTATCGGATCAACTTATGTTCGTACACAGAAACACACACAATCAACATGTTTTCCCACACTTTTCATTCATATGGTAGAGAACAGATGAGAGAAAAGGGCTCGTTATTAATATTTCACGTTCAATGAAAAGTTTGAAAAATTGTCGAAATGTTCGGTATATGGTTGGGAGTTTTTCGAGTCGATCGTAACAAATATTCGTGTAGACATGATGGACTGTGGGAAAAGATATTGGTAGACCATCTGACGAACGATGGTGGTATTTCGTGTAGGAGGTTTTCGTGTACATAACGAAAACTTTCGCTTCGATTCATCGCAATGATCCGATTGACAACAAACAATATCAATGTGGAAAAATGGTAGATTGTCTATACTCTAGAAAACTCCAACAATATAATGGCACTTATCAATAATAACAGAAAATACTGCCACAACTAAAGCCACTCTTATTATCCAGAATAACAGAAATATGGAAATTTCAAGGCTGGATTGGAGTTATAAAAGGACGTCGCACGACAATTAACTTAACAAAGTGAAAAATTATGCCGTCTCCTGTTTATTGTCAGGATGGCCCCATTGTAATTGCCGTGTTTATAATAACGGTGTTGCCCAAGCTGTCGTTGGCAATAACACGTAGAGTATTGCTCCATCACCAGCTAATAACTCGGTTAGAGAGAGGCCGTGAGGTTAAATGATAGTAGTAGTAGCAGCAATGTTGGTAGTGATGGTGGAGGTGGCTGTAGAGACGGCCAACGGGTATCATACCCATTAAAACTTGAGAGCTTATCGTTTCAACTTTCACAATCTTGATCCGTTAAATAATTTCTCCAGTTCTATCCGTCTTTCCGGCAACATACTGTTTTAATATCAACGTTAATTTGATAAAAGCAACATGATAAGAGTCAAGGGGGAGAAAAAAAAACGAATTTATTCCGCATATACATAAAGTTAAAATAGAACAAAATGAGTTTTCGTGATCGGTAACATCGATCTAACTACTTTGCATATGATAATAATCTGTGTTTTTTTTTATGTATGTGGATGAGTACCTTCCTATTCTATGAGTAAACCAAAAAAATAAGAAATAAAGATAACTTCTTTACAACGATTTGGAGGAAGCTGATTCGATATTCCGGTCATAGAAACGGTCGATATCTGACAATCCCTAAAATTCTCACGTAGGACCGTTTAATCTGTTTCTCATCTCCCTATACTATTCACATTTTCTTTTCCTTAAACACATTTATCGACAGTTATTCACCATCATCCGTTCAACATCCACTTTTTGATAGAAGCTCAAACAAAAACTCCCTATTTTAACCAGCACCACCAGTCGCTACTATTATTACGATTTCTACGTCCGCAGCAGCGTCTTATCAATATTAGCGGTGACCTGTGTGACACTCCGTATCACTATGGACGATAAGCGACACGAAACATACATCTTTTGCACTCATTGGCGTATACAAATGGAGAAAATCGAAGCAAAGCGGAGAATCAGGCCGGTTAGGGAACTTTAGGCATATTACCTGATTCGGCGTGAGAAAATTGCTAATTTTCAAACATTGATATCTCGCGTGGTTTTTGAGATATCGTGGAAAGTAAATGTGCGTTTGATAGAGAATATCAAAGTGCATGTCCTAAAGTTTTATATCAAAGAAAAATGTGATAAAATTCTGAATGGCAGAGGAAACTCTTGGGCTCTGTTTTTTTCGTATATTTCCCTACATAACCGGCTAAAAAATAGCTAAAATTATTGATTTAGATAGAAAATAGAAAGAGTTTTCCAGATTTCAGGAATTTTCCGGATACGTTTGTTAGTTTTTGGAAAGGACATGGAGCTCGCTTAAAAGTGAATTTTGAAAATTCAAGATTTAAACGGAGCGACCCCTTTTTCACTTATTATTAAGAACTATTAATTAATTAATATCTTCATTTTTTTAGTCGACCATGTTTGTGGTAGTGTACTAGATCTATCGGGCTTATACCAGATCTATCGGTACACTGCTGACTAAATCCCAATAACAATAACGATCACAACACAAACATGGTCGACTAAAAAATAAAAATATAGACAGGTTTTTAAATATTTTCCATTATAATCATTTGGTCGTGAAATTAGATAAAATTTCCAACATTTTCATATCAATCATCAATCAAATTAATTATTATCTATTAATAGCTGTAAATAACAAGTAAAAAAAGGGGTGTTCAAAGTCTTCCTATAATTCATTTAATTTTCAAAATTTCCTTTTAAGCGAGTTTCACGTCCTTTGGTCTCATATCATCTTTGTAGAAACAACAGTAGCATGATTCTGTATCTTTAAAATTATGCACAGCATTACTGTTCAATTATTTTTTTAAATTTTCTCCAGTTATGAGAAAACTAGCAAATATATCGGGAACATTTTTAAAGATCTGGAAAGCTCTTATAATTTGCTATCTAAATTGACTTGATAAATATTGAAAATCGGTAGTATTGGCGAAGTTTTAGCCAGTTATGAAGGAAAATGTACGAAAAAAACAGGGTCCAAGAATTTTCTCTGCCATTCAGAATCTTATCACATTTTTTTCAAATAGAAAGCTTCAGGCATGCACCTCGAAATGCTGCACACAACGCACGTTTACTTTTCACAATATCTCAAAGAACAAGCGAGATATCGATGTTTGAAAATTGGCAATTTCCGCACGGCTAATCGAGTAATACACAGGATGTTTGGTCTAACAAGGAAAGTGACACAATAAATGTCCCTCGCCGATTTTGATAAAACTTTGCATACAGGTAGAGCATCAAAAAATAACGGATGCATATTTTCTTTAGCTGCCCATATTCACATTAAGGGGGTGAAATTGCCTCATGAAGTTACCCCTCAAAACACATTTTTCGCTATATCTCGATAACCAAGCGAGATAACGAATTCAATCAAAAACTGAAATATTCTGCACATCCAGTACTATATTACTACCCAGCAAACAGCACCCTTCTATTTTGCAGGGGTTGAATAATACGTAAGGGTAGGTACTTTTTTGCCCCCCCCTGGCAACATTTTTTGGAAATTTAAATTGTTCTTTTTAAATTGATAAACTTTATTGAAGAACTAAAGTTACCTGTTTTGGATTTTTCGATTCACATTTTAAGGATTTGTAGGAGGCTCCTTAAAGAACATGTCAGCAAAATTAGAGCCTCGTAGCTCATTTGAAAGTTGGTCAAAAAGCGCTCATTTCTGACGATGTAGTGATTTTCAAAAACGAACTAAACACGCAAAACGACTTAGAATGACTTTAGGATCCTCTTAAAATTGTTTTTTTTTTCGTTTTTCTCCATTTTATTCTGGAACAGATGGAAATATTTCGTATTTTCTCTGGAGTACAATGGAGAAAAACGAAAAAAATCAATGTTGAGAAGGTCTCTGAGTCATTTTTAGTCGTTCTGCGTGTTTTGTTCGTTTTTTAAAATTGCGACATTGTCCAAAACGATCGTTGTTTGACCAACTTTGAAACGAGCTACGAGGTTCTAATTTTGCTAAAATATTCCCTATGGACTCTTCTACATATCCTCAAAATATTTTTCGAATCGCTCGTCGACTAATAGGAGTTTCTTAGAACTCACCATACTTAGACCAAACACCCTGTATATCCAAAGTCTCCTTAAAGATTTTCAATCCGTCTCTGGTGTTTGATAAACTTTGTAAATATTTGGGCCACCTCTCTGACCCCATACTATTCCATTTCTGATAATTTCCAAATAAACAACATTTACAATTGTGCATCAAACTGTTCTTCCATCAAAATTAGGTGAGTTTAGTTTAATTTTGTTTATCACAATTAAACACGAATTGTTTTAAAACTGAGATAGAATCGTTTCCTGTAGGATAATGTGGCCGCTATTTACCATCATCACAATCATCTTGTCTGTTGTTGTTGATGAATCATTACAACGATGTACGTCAACAGTTGCAATAACAGAATGTGAAAATGAGCTAATTTCAAGACAACAACCATTAAAATTATCCCAATACAAAACAGTGTTCCGTTTAAATACAAATATTAATGAAATACCATCAGGATCTTTTAAATTTCTACCAGAAATCAAAACACTTTATCTCAGTTTTAATACAATTAATCGATTAGAAACTGGTTCATTTCAAGGTTTAACCAAACTAAATCGCTTATTATTGAATCATAATCAATTAACAATCATACAAAATTATGTATTTGATGATTGTCCACATTTAAAATATTTAGATTTAAGTAATAATCAGATTAAAACAATAGAACGGAATGCTTTCAATCAGTTAATTGAACTTGAAGAATTGAATTTATCATTTAATCATCTACAAGAGATACCGAAGAGTTTATCGAGTTTGTATCGTTTGAAAAGATTAAATTTAAGTTCGAATCGTATTGTCCGTTTAAATACAAATAGTTTTAATGGTTTAGTTTCATTGGAAATGTTGAATTTAGAAACTAATAAATTACGACAAATAGAAATTGATGTGTTTAATGGATTAAGAGAACTTAAAGAAATTAATTTGAAAGACAATTATTTGACAAATTTAAATGTTGATAATATTGTTAATAATTCACCAAAACTTCAAACAATCATGTTGAGTATTAATGATTTTCATTGTACAACATTAAGGGTGATTATAGAAAATTTCAAAGCTAAAGGGGTTAATATTGTTCGTGGTGTCTCGAAATCGAGTACACAAATTAATGGAATCGCTTGTAAAAATCAATAATTTCCCATTTTGTTAATTTGTATGTAATAAACAATAGATAAGGATTCAATTTTCTTTTATTTCTTATCAATTATCAACTGTTGAAAAACTAAAAAGGAAGAATATTTCTAATCAAAAAGTCTACTATAATTTAATTTAAGACAAAATGAAATTAGAATATTTAAAACTAGTTCTATGGGATATTATCCGTCTTTGTCACATTTATTACAAAATTGTCCATGTTTCGTGTGCGTTTTAAAAGAAGTGGAACAGAGAGGGTGAATATTTTCATCAGTTTAGTAGTACTCACATGACTAACAATAGACACTTGCAAATTTAGGCTAAAAAAAGTTGATTTTTGTAACCTATCTATTTTTTATTCTTAGATAAATCCGGTTATTAAAAAAAAGGAAACTAACTACCTAGAGTAATTACAGATAATCACTTATTCATATCATTACCTTGACTTTCAAGTGATAATATTCAACTTAGGTGAGTTCTGTTTATCAGAAATAGAAATAGATTTCTTTCAAAAATTCAAAACTTTGAACCGGAACTAAACTGAAGATCGAAAACCGAAATCTGGAACTGAACCGAAAAAACCTGTTTTTTATCCGTATTTTGTCGTTTTTCCTCACTCAAGTTTAAGGGAGATATTGGGGGTTAAGTTTACCCTTGTAAAATCAGTTTTTTATAATTATTTCTGTATAGGCTCAATATTTTTTAGTGTTTTAAAAACTACTTGATATAGATTTATTAGAGCTAAAAAAGGTGTAAGTTGCATTTTCATCCCTTGTTGTAGATTGAAGTTATAGATGATTATCTAGCATTTTTTATGTTTTCTTGCGATTTTCTACTCCATAGTAAAACAACATGAAAGTTCTTTTACTAGTTACAAAATAAAAGTTGCCTATTTGACGTTTTTTTTGTATTTAAAATAGTTACCCTGTAAATAGTTCTTTGGGAAATTTAAAAATTGATCATTTGGAACTGAGCCGAAAAAGAGAAGAAACCGTTATTTTTGTAGGAACAAAAACTGGAACCGAGCCTATATTTTTTCTAATTGAATCGGAACGAAAACGGAACAAAACGGAACGAAAACGGAATGAAAACGGAACAAAAAAATAACGATCCTAAGCTCTGCAAAAGAAAGAGTACAATATGGCGTTTACTGCCGATGACTGTTTTGTTAAGTCATTTGATCAGTGTAATTCAATTGTAAAAACATGAATATTTGAAAAGATGATCTGTTAAAATTGAAATTATCACGTTATCGACAAAATTTGTGTCTCCGAACAAATACGAAACATAATCAGTTTTCGTATCTGAATCTATCTCTGTCATATTTGTTATAAAATACCCACCTGTAGCGAAAGATTCGTAAGTTTCACTGTAAGTGTGACGAAGATGCTGAATGTTTCCAGCTATCTATGTAGCTAATGAGCAAAACTTTTGCAGATATAACCCCCATGTGGTCTCTTGTGTTTGATAATAATTCAGCAATTAATTGTTGGTGTTCATATTTAAGCTATTTCAACCTTCAGGAGATAAAATTGCTGATAATTATCTATAAACGATATTTGTAACATATTTATTCTTGTTGATAAATCATTTGAAGAGTGTATAAGAGCCTTCCCAAATCCAAAAATCTGCAATCAAGAGGAACTTTCAAATGATCATCCATTGAAATTAGCTAAAAATGGAAAAATAGTCATGATCCAAACGAATACTAAAGAAATACCAGCTGGAGCTTTCAGACTTTTATCACACGTTGAAATAATTTTTCTCCGATCTAATAAGATTACTAGAATCGAACCGGGTGTGTTTCAAAATTTAACGAATTTAAGTCGACTTTCATTTAAGAAAAATCAATTAACAACCGTACAGAAGAGTGTACGTCTAAATTTAAAATATTTAGATTTAAGTCATGATAAAATTACAATAATTGAACTTACTAAATTAAAAAAAACTAGATTTATCATACAATCAAATAGAACACATACCAGAAACTTTGATTAGTTTGTTACGATTAATTAAATTAAATTTAAGTTCAAATCGTATCACCAAATTATTTACAAATACTTTTAATGGTTTAGGTTTTTTGGAAATGTTGAATTTAGGCAGCAATAGAGTAGAACAGATAGAAATTGATGCATTTAATGGATTAACTGAACTTGAACAATTCAATATAACGGATAATCATTTAACCGATGTAAATGTTGTTAATATTGTAGACAACTTACCGAAACTTAAAACAATTAATCTGCTTAATAATGATTTTGATTGTACAATATTGAAGACGATTGTTGAACAATTTCAAGACAAGAAAATTTATGTTGAGCCAGGTCGTTCTAAATCGAAGTCAGCAATCAATGGAATCGATTGTAAAAGAAATAAACAATAAATAAGTAAACTTTTAATAGTAGCTTTTGATTTACCACTCTGTAAGATTCATAATTTTTGAAAATGAACTGAAACATTTTCAGAATTCTTGTCGATGTCTGTTTTTAAAAACAATTTCTATAGACAGATTTTCAAATATTTTTCATTATTATGATATGGTCCTGAAAAAAAAAAAATTTCCTACATTTTCATACCAATCATCGGTCAAATTAATTAATTTTAATAGCTGTAAATAACAATTAAAAAGAGGTTCAAAAAGTCCGTTAAAATCTCTAATTCTCAAAAAAAAATTTTAAGCGAGGTTCATGTCCTCCCTTCCAATATCTTTCTAAAAACAAGAGTATGATTTTCTATCTCAAAAATTGTGCACAGGAGAACTCGTCAAAAATTTGGGAAAATTAATAAATGTAACGGGAAAATTCTTGAAGATTTGGAAAGATCTTCTAATTTGCCATCTAAATAGATATTTAAAATCAATAATATTGGCTAAGTTTTAGCCAATTATGAAGAAAAATATACGAAAAAAGCAGGGTTCAACAAATTTCTCTGCCATTCAGAATTTTATCACATTTCTCTTGAATGGAAAGCTTCAGGGCATGCACCTTGAAATGTTCTATCCAAAGCACGTTTAAATTTCACAATATCTTAAAAAATAAGCGGTGTATCGATGTTTGAAAATTGATAAATTTCACACGCTGAATCGAGTATTTTGTCCACACAGCCCTTAAGTTCTTGCAGATATTAAATTTAGCCAGCAATAAGGCACAACAGATAGTAATTGATGCATTCAATGAACTAACAGCACTTGAAAGGCTTGATTTAAGTAAAAATGAATCATCGGTTTTGGACGTTACTAATATTGTAAATAATTTACCGGAACTTGGTAATATCAAGTTGAATAAGAACAATTTTGAGTGTACAACCCTGAAGTCGATTACTATAAGAATTTTGAAAATAAAAATGTAAAATAAATATCCGTACACATAATCTTTCCATAATTACAAATCTCTCAATCATGATTAATTCAATTTGGTATTTATAAGAACTAAGATTTTTTTGTGATTTATTCTTAGTTTCCAGATACTTCATAATGAAAGGATTGTGGATGGTCCTGTCGGTCCTTGTACCAACTTTACATATTACCAATGCAATAAACTATACAATTATCGACGAAATGACCGAATGTAATTTACTACAGCAGAAAAGAAACCAACCAATTTCGATTCGAAATTATACAGAAACATTAAAACTATTACCGATATTATCGGAAATACCACCAAAGACATTTATTTTATTACCCGAAATCAAAACATTAATCATTAATTATACAATGGTTGAACGACTCTATATTGATTCATTTGAGGGCTTATCGAAATTGAAATATTTGGATTTATTTTGGAATCAAATTCAACATTTACCAAACGGTATTTTCGACTCATGTACGCATTTAATTTATTTAAATCTAGGTGGTAATAATTTCCACAATTTAGATGGTGGAATTTTTCGTAATTTAAACGAATTAGAAATATTGATTTTATCGTGGAATCAACTAACTACAGTACCGAATTTGAATTATATACAAAATTTAAAATTATTGGATTTAAGTAAAAATCAAATTATTCAAATTGATGGGACTCCGTTTGACCGTTTGAAAAATTTAAGAGAATTAAATTTGAAAAATAATAAAATTGTTCAGTTATACGGATCATCATTTATCGGTTTAGTAAATTTACAATTCTTGAATATTGAACGTAATTATTTAACTGATATTGATGTTGATGATATAGTTAAAAATTTACAAAATTTGAAAAAGATCCATCTAAGTTCGAATCGATTCAATTGTGAAACTTTAGAGGTATTAATTGATCAATTCATGAAACGTAACATTTATATACCTGAAGGTTTAGCAGAAGATGAATTAATCCATCGTCATGGTATATTCTGTTTACCAAACGATTCGATGCCAAAGAAAAATTAATAATGATGGATTATTATAGTTTCAGTTATTTTCGTTGCCCATCTATCTAGATTCTAGATTGATGATAATTTGTAATTATTATTGTAATTTGCTGAGTTGTTATTTGTTTTCTGTTGCTATCTAATGATAATATTTGATTTCAGTTTATTGAGAAAGTTATTATAATGTTTAATAAATACATAGATACTATTTTTACGATTATTTGAATCGATTGGAATGAAAATATTAAGTCACCCAAATTATACCCTTGAGCATTGTAATTTTCTACAATTTCCAATACTTTTTGTTGTATTGTTGTAATTAAATCGAAAAAAGGCACAACAAATAAAAATCGATTGTGAGAAATTTATTTTCCATGAATGATATCAATTAATTTTATTTTAATTAAAATTCATTACGAAAATTTTGGATTTTATTATAAGTGAAAACAACACATTTCGTTCAGTAGTTGAAACTGAATCTACTTGAAAAGTTTTCATCATCGAGATTTCAGTTGTATAAACACCTTCTACCTGTGGACAACAGATGGCGTAAAATTCCCAAAAACGCCTGAAATTCTTACAATTTAGTTTTGTAAAACAGAACATGCCCTTACATTAACTATATTAATTCACAAAGAAAAGTGGGAGAAGTGGTAAAAGACTAGGTCGTCTTTTGGTGGAGGCGCCGGGACTGTAACAAGATACATAAAATAGCTTGATGATCACATCTTTGGTGGCGCAACCAAAAATACTTCTTGGGTTAGCTCTTCACAACGATTTATAATATCTTTACCTAAACCTACAGGGTGTTTCATTAGAAACTAATTATGTTTACTTATGTCGAAGCATTCTAACAACAAGCTTCATTTAACGAAACTTCCAGTAAAGAATCTACCTAGATATTAAATAAAGTGGTAAAATAAATGATGTTGCTAGATCCTTCCCCCTGTTTGCGCCACTGGTAGAGCATCATTTTTGATTTTGGCTTTAGACTTTTAAGCGACTTTTGTAACTGAATAATCCGAAAGAGACGATTCAAACACACCTAGTTTGCTTTCGAATTGAATTCTAATCGTTGAGTCTCAAATTTGGGAGATTTTTGTTGTAAATTGCTCAGTTTTTACTAAAACACGACGATTTAATCAGTTTTAAGTGAATATTTCAGCAAAGTCCCTAACTTTATGTCCAGGTTTCAATAAACTTTTGTATTAAAAGAATTCGTAGCAATGTTTAATAAGGAATCGTTAAACACAATTTTGGAAACAAATTCGTCTGTTTTAATCTAGGTTTTAAGATATTTTTGCTCTAAATTATCAGTTTATACTCACAATTAGTAACTATGTAGTCATTAATATTTGGGTAACAATGGCGTGTTTTTGTAAAGTCATTTAAGTAAGGAAGGCTAAGTAGCTAAAGTAGTTACGTTATCCCTAAGTAAGTATAGTTAAGTAATAATTACCGGTATGTATGTAGTTAAAGTAATTACAGATAATTACTTGTTCGCATCATTACCTTGATTTTCAAATGATAATATTTCAAATTAGGTGAGTGAATACCGTTTAGGTTTATTAAGAAAAGGATAGATTCCTTACAAAACAAAAATTCCTACAGGAATACTACAATATGGCGATTATTCCCGATAACTTGATTTTTGAAGAGAGTATTCAACAAAATTTGCGTCTCAGAACTAAAAGGGAACAAATACAATCCGAGATCTCATCCATCTTTATTATACTTGTTGCAAAATGCTCAATACTTGTACTATCATTGAAATATTGCTATAAGTGCAACAAAGAGAGAAAGGTTTCAACTATCCATTTATATAATATGCAACCGCTTGCTTTTCAAAATTTGGCCTTTGTAGATTTTCCGTTATTAGATGAGTATCATCTAGCAACCATGGAAAATAATGTTTTTGAAGATTGGCTAGAGTCTTAATAAAATTACAATAATTGAACCAAACTCATCGACTTCCTTGTCTAAACAAAAGAATCTATCATTTACCCTAAGGATTTTGATTGTATGTACAGCTAGGTGCATGGAAAAGTTAACGACTCTTCAGTTGTGTAAACCAAGCTTTCTCCATCTTGAAGGAAAGAGAAGGTGGGTCCATGGAGATTGTTCTGTGTGGACAATTTGTCATAAACTTGATCTAACGAAATATGTTAGGGAGCAATATAACAACCCTATTCTCACGTAATCTTTTTAGTTGGATCCTTATTTTAAAATTTTAACCTGCTAAACGCATGCTAAATTATGAGGATATCCCTCGTAAACCTGAATTACATAGGCTCACAACTATCGGTAATTTTTCCATACACCTACCTGTACAACATTGAAGACGATTGTTACAAGTTCTGAAAGATCAACCCAATGGAGTTCATTGTAAATATTATTAACACGTTTATTTAATAAAAGAGAAAGAATAAATGATGATTGCAAGCAAATTGTATTAAACACGTGTAGTTCTCAAAACTTAAATTTTATACTTTTAGCAGTAATTTTTGTTATACAGATGTGTAAATCACAAAATTTTGGATACACATTGAAAAACTTTCAAAGCTCTTCACTATGTCCTCCTAATTAGGGATCTTCCATTACTTCAATAAGTTCTATAATTTAAGTTTAAGTACTCGTTTTTCGTTTAAGCTTTGAGGGAGTTCATATATGTGCAACAAAGAGAGTGAGTGCTTGTCGTATTTTTATGTGTCTAATTCATTTGTCCTTTACTGTTGGATAATTCTGTAATTAACTATTAGCGTCATACCTATAACTTTTTGGTGATATAAGTTTAGGTATATATAATGATAATTATCAACATATACCACCATAGTTTTGCATCAAACGTTCGTTAAGTATGTTTGGGTGAGTTATAATTTTAAATAAATTTCCATAAAAATGAAATGGATTAATTTCAAAAAATTCCTTCTAATATAGGATGATAAAAATGTGGCGATTATTTATCATAACTCTTATCTTGGGCATATTTGTTGATAAATCATTTGAAATTTGTAAATCCATATCATCATACGAAACAACGTGTGATGATGAAAATATAATAAGAAATCAACCATTAACATTATCTGGATCCGAAAGAATACTGCGTATCAAAACGGATACTAAAGTAATACCACCAGGAACTTTTAAATTTCTACCAAAACTCGAAACGCTTCAGCTTACATTTAATAAAATCAATAGAATCGAATCGGGTGCTTTTCAAAATTTGGAAAATTTAACTGAATTATTATTAAATTTAAATCAATTGACAACCATAGAAAATAATGTTTTTGATGATTGTCTAAATTTAAAATATTTAAATCTGGATCATAATAAAATTACAACAATTGAAGAGAATGCATTCAATAAATTAACTCAACTTGAAAGATTGATTCTATCACATAATCAATTCAATGAAATACCAAAAACATTAAAAAGTTTATCAGAATTACAGGAATTATGTTTAAAAAGAAATAATATTGTCAAGTTGTTTGCGAATAATTTCAATGGCATGAAATCCTTAGAAACATTAATTTTACACGCTAATATAATAAAAGAAATAGAAACTGACGCATTTAAAGGTCTAACAGAACTTAAACTACTTGATATAAGTGATAATTTATTAAAGGATTTGGACGCTAATAATATTGTAGATAATTTACCAAAACTGGAAAATATCCGATTGGAGGACAACGTTTTTAATTGTACAACATTGAAGACGATTATTCAAATTTTTAAAGATAAGAAAATTAATGTTGTGAGAGGTTATTCGAAATCAAATACAGCAATCAATGGAATCGATTGTATAAATTAATAATTTCTTCTTTGATGTTATACGAAATAAACAATAATAAATGAATGCAATAGAATATATTTTTGTTATATTTATTAAAAAGACTAGTCTCTCGTGTAATAGAAGTACTTTTACATGCACTCTAGAGATGTAGGTAAGTCCTATATTGCGTCTATTTATGCGTTTATATAGTCAAGATTCCTGCAAAATTTATCCTTTATTAGTTTTGCATTAAATAAATATAAATTATTGTAATTAGCTCAGTAAATACTACGTTTGAAAAGGAATATCAAAGAAATAGCATCAGGAGCCTTTGTATTCCTACCAGACTTAAGCCGCTTAAGTAAAATCATCGTTTAAATCACTTAGTTTTCAAAATTTTCTTTTAAAGCGAGCATCATACCCTTTCCACTTATATCATCTTTCTATAAACAAGACTATGATTCTCTATCTTTAAAATTATGTACAGCATCACTGTTCAATTTTTTTTTAAATTTTCTCCAGTTATCGGAAAACTAGCAAGCATATCGGAAAAATTCTTAAAGATCTGAAAAGCTCGTTTAAATTGCTAGCTAAATTCATTTGATAAATATTGAAAATCGGTAGTATTGGCTAAGTTTTAGCTAGTTATGTAGGAAAATGTACGAAAAAAGCAACGTCCAAAAGCTTCCTCTGCTATTCAGAATTTTATCAAATTTGTCTTAAATGAAAAGCTTCAGGGCATGCATTTTGAAATGCTCTATCCAAGTCACGATTATTTTTCACAATATCTCAAAAAACAAACGGGTAATCAATGTTTGAAAATTGGCAATTTTCGCACGTCGAATCGAGTAATATGTCCAAAGTCCCCTTAATTTGTAGTCTTTATGGTGCCCCAGCTTTAATTAAATGTGAATGGTGTAAATAATAGTTTTGTTTTAAACATTTCTTATGGATTATCGTTATTATAATTCGTACTTATGAAATAATATAAATAAACGTATTTTTATTCTCAATCTCAATGACACAATTGTCAATATTTCCATTTTCTCAAATATTTTATCATTAAAATCAAGATTTTGGCTTTCAGTGGGTCTCTAATTATAAAAATATTTATAATAATAGGACTTTTATATTATTATCTATGTATATTTAGGGTTGATACCTCTTAAAAATGATTGAATCAAAAAAATCTAAAAACAGGTGCCTTTAGTTCTTCAGTGAAGATTATGAATTTAAAACGAACCAAATAAAGAAAAAGAACTAACCCTCTTGTATTTTTGACACTCTGCGAGACGAAGGGCTGCTTTTTCTGGGTACTATACATCAAAGTTGTTTCTCGAGATATAGCGAAAAATATGTTTTTAGATGATAACTTCAAAGGGCAATTTTGTTCACCCCCTTTATTATGAATGTAGACAGTTAAGAAAATGCATCCTTAACTTTTTGAAGCTCTATTTGTATGCAAAATCTTATCAAAATCGGCTAGGGATAATTCTGTTTTTTTCCTTGTAAGTAAATTGGTAAAAGGTTCGTTATCTATTTACGTGTTTTACTTATTTCTCGTTTTTGAATAATTAACTACGTGTGACATATCTTTAATCTCCAGGTATTTAAGCATATGAGTATATAATGATAATTTTCACTAAACAATATTCACAGTTTTGCTTTAAACGTCCGCTAAATAATGATTAGGTGAGCTTTATTTTTTATTTAAAATTTTTCTTGTTATAAGAAACTAGATGGATTAATTTCAAATATATGTATTTTTGTAATAGAATAACAACAATGTGGCGTTTATTTAGCATTACTTTTACCATAATTATACTTTCGGATAAATCATTTGAAACGTGTGAACTCAAAGGAGCCGACGAAATGGAGTGTAGAGGTGAAGAATTAGAAAGTGATCAACCATTGAATTTCTCTAAATCCATACGAAAACTCAGTGTCCTAACGCCTACTGATAAAATACCATCAGGAATTTTTAGATTGCTACCCAATCTCGAAAAGCTTGACATTGATATATTTGCATTAAACGGACCCAACAAAATAGAACCAGGTGCATTTAAGAATTTACAATATTTAACTGAACTACATATACATACATATTATGTGGAACACATAGAAAATAAAGTTTTTGATGATTGTCCAAATTTAAAATATTTAGATCTGGATCATAATAATATTAAAATAATTGAAAAGAATGCATTCAATAGATTAACTCAACTTGAAGAATTGCATTTATCATTCAATCATTTAAGAGAAATACCGGAAGCAATAAAGGTTTTATCAAAATTAAAAGTATTAGATATAAGTAATAAGAATATGATTGATGAGTTATTACCAAATAGTTTCAATGGCATGGGCTTTTTAAAAAAATTAAAGTTAGATTTTAATTCTATAAATGTTGTAAAAAATGATGCATTTAAAGGATTAACGGACCTTGAAAGTCTTTCATTGTTTGACAACTCCATATGGGTTATTAATGTTACTAATATTGTAAATAATTTACCGAAACTTAAAGAAATCAACCTGGATGAAAATTTTATGGATTGTAATGCGCTGAAAAATATTGTTGATGGTTTTAAAGATAAAAAAATTAATGTTATTCAAGGTTCTACGGAATCAGGTAAAGCATACAATGGAATCAAGTGTTTTGATTATCCTTCAATCACTTTATAAGAAATAACAAATAAATGGGAAATGGGCAAATGGGTACACCAAATTACATTATCTTCACTTCTTAAATTGTAGTTTTTAAACTTGTAGATGCAATAATTTTTAGAGTACTTATTGGCAAATTAAAATATTCCAAAAACTCATAAAGTTGTACATTTATTCTCCAATTTATGGTCTTTTAATTTGAGATTTTCCAATAAATTAAGGCATTAAGAAATCGTAACATTATAAGAATGTTCATGGAAAGATGGACGGTTGAATTCAATAGCTCTGTAAAATATTAATCTGTCTCTGTTATATTTCTTAGAAAGTCTACATGAATCATAAGAAATTTAAGCAAATTGCTAAAAGTTCAACAAAGAGGCCGAATATTGTATGATGTATCTATACTCTATGCTTATAGAAACAAAGCTCTTGCAAATTTAAAAGTCGTGTTTCATAATTTCACAATTATTTACAAAATTTAAAATTATTGGATTTAAGTAAAAATCAAATTATTCAAATTGATGGACTCCGTCTGAACGATTGAAAAATTTGAGAAAATCAAATTTGAAAAATATGTAATAAAATTGTTAAGCTATACGGATCATTATTTATCGGTTTAGTAAATTTACAATTCTTGAATACTGAACGTAATTATTTGACTGATATTGATGTTGATGATATTGTTAAGAATTTACAAAATTTGAAAGAGATCCATCTCAGTTCGAATCGATTCAATTGTGAAACATTAGAGGTATTAATTGATCAATTCATGAAACGTAACATTTATATACCTGAAGGTTTAGCAGAAGATAAATTAATCCATCGTCATGGTATATTCTGTTTACTAAACGTTTCGATGCCAAAGAAAAATTAATAATGATGGATTATTATAGTTTCAGCTATTTTCGTTGCCCATCTATTTAGATTCTAGATTGATGATAATTTGTAATTATTATTGTAATTTGCTGAGTTGTTATTTGTTTTCTGTTGCTATCTAATGATAATATTTGATTTCAGTTTATTGAGAAAGTTATTATAATGTTTAATAAATACATAGATACTATTTTTACGATTATTTGAATCGATTGGAATGAAAATATTAAGTCACCCAAATTATACATTTGAGAATTGTAATTTTCTACAATTTCCAATACTTTTTGTTGTATTGTTGTAATTAAATCGAAAAAAACACACAACAAATAAAAATCGATTGTGAGAAATTTAGTTTCCATGAATGATATCAATTAATTTTATTTTAATTAAAATTCATTACGAAAATTTTGGATTTTATTATAAGTGAAAACAACACATTTCGTTCAGTAGTTGAAACTGAATCTACTTGAAAAGTTTTCATCATCGAGATTTCAGTTGTATAAACACCTTCTACCTGTGGACAACAGATGGCGTAAAATTCCCAAAAACGCCTGAAATTCTTACAATTTAGTTTTGTAAAACAGAACATGCCCTTACATTAACTATATTAATTTACAAAAAAAAGTGGGAGAAGTGGTAAGAGACTAAGTCGTTTTTTTGGTGGAGGCGCCGGGATTGTAACAAGATAGATGCAATAGCTTGATGATCCATTGCAAGGACGTTTGCAGGTGACCATTTAGCCATTGTCGAGCACAGTGGCGCAACCAAAAATATTTCTTCTGTTAGCTTTTCACAACGATTTATAATATCTTTACTTAAACATACAGGGTGTTTCATTAGAAACTAATTATGAATACTTATGTCAAGGCATTCTAATAACAAGCTTCATTTAACGAAACTTCCAGTAAAAAATCTACCCAGATATTAAATAAAGTGGTAAAATAAATGTTGTTGCAAGAGCCTTCCCCCTGTTTGCGCCACTGGTGAAGCATCATTTTTGACTATGGCTTTAGATTTTTAAGCGACTTTTGTAACTGAGTAATCCGAAAGAGTCGATTTAAACACACCTAGTTTACTTTCGAATTGAATTCTAGTCTTTGAGTCTCAAATTTGAGAGATTTTTGTTGTAAATTGATCAGATTTTAAGAAAACGCGACGATTTAGTCAATTTTAAGTAAATATTCGAGGAAAGTCCCTAATTTTAAGTCTAGTTCTCAACAAACTTTTGTGTTAAAAGAATTCGTAGCAATGTTTAATAAGGAATCGTTATTATGTTTTTGTACAAGTTCTTAAAATAAAATAATTCATTAGAAGAAAAGGAGGATTTTTTAAGGTATATTCTAGGAGGGGATAAATTGTAACTTACATCAATTGCCAAGTATACAAAATTACATTTGTATTTGGTGATTTTCACATTTAAAATATTTAGATTTTAGTAAAGTAAGCTAAGTAGCCAAAGTAGTTGCAGGTAAGTAAGTAGATAATTAGTAATTACCGGTAAGTATGTAGTTAAAGTAATTACAAATAATTACTTATTGATACTATTACCTTGAATATATTTTAATTAAGTGAGTTCGATCTGCTTAACAATAAATTATAATATAAATTTCTTTTAAAAAAATGACCCAATAGGATGACTACGATATAGGGGTTAATTCCGACAAATGTTTGTACAAAGATGGATATTTGAACAGATAATCGGTTAAAATTAAAATTATCACGTTGTCAACAAAATTTGCGTCTCACAATAAATACGAAGCGAACACAATCAAAAATTGACGAATATGAATTTGTCTCTGTCATATTTGTCATAAAATACCTATCTGTATTGAAAGATTTGTGAGTCTCGCTGTAAGTGCAACGAAGATGCTAAATGTTTGCAGCTATATGTATACCTATCTACTAATAAGTACTCTGATCAGACGATGCGAACACAAGCAACATTCAGTACGATTACACCGCGTGATAACTTAGCAGAGGGATTTGCACGCTCCTTCGTGCTTATGACGTCACTGCTCTGAACTAAATTTAATATAAGCGCTGTCAATGAAATTATACGTTTAATTGTTACAATTGTAGCATTATAATCATTTAACGTAGTTGATAAAGTGAGTGAGCGACGTCACAAACAATAAAGAGGCGGTCTACTGTAGTTGATTTTTTGCCCCTCCCTTGCTGGATTTTTATGACCGTAGTGGGTAGGTGGGTTCAAGTACTTGGTGAAATACAAATAAACATGATATAACTTGAGAAGCAAGGTGGCCTTCGGTGCGCAGATGGTCTAAATGAGCCCAACTGAGATCGTGTTGATGTCTACTACTAGACTTAAAAATATTGTCACAATTCTGGCAGCGCCATAGAGTTCACACTGCGGAGTGGGAAGTGTTTATGACTCAAATATCTTATATTTTCAGGACTGAGTTTTCTACTCCGGTGCCGACCGAATATCTCCGATAGGCTGCTTAAGCCCCGCCTTCGCGCATCCTAGCCCAAGGTCACCTTGCTTCTGAAATTGTACGTACCCTACCTATACAAATTACGATTATATAGTATATATAGTAAGAATCGAGAATGATGAATGTCTATGGCGTGCGCTGACGATAGTCGCGCGGCAATCTAAAATAAATTACCACCA
Organism: Mylabris sibirica; assembly: GCA_039776855.1. Classification (NCBI taxonomy): domain Eukaryota; kingdom Metazoa; phylum Arthropoda; class Insecta; order Coleoptera; family Meloidae; genus Mylabris; species Mylabris sibirica. The sequence continues at coordinate 5,935,419 of CM077838.1, forward strand.
CCGTTGCCGAATCATAAGCCAAAATACTGAAAATTCAACCCACATGTGGTGTCTTGTGTTTGATAATTTGGCAATATTTGTTGGAATCGTTATTTTGACCTCTAAGTAATAAGATTTCTGGAAATTCTGAATAAACGATATTTGTATTATTGCACTAATAACGCCAGAGCCGGATATATGGGGGGGCAAAGTGTGCACTGCACACGGCCCCGCGGTTAGACCAGCCCCGCGCTAAACTCTATTCACTCACATAAAATAGGATTTTATTTGACAGAAATGTCACTGTCCAGTGAGTGCTTCTATACAGGATGAGTTTAAAGTAACGCATAATCGTCATAACTTTTTTATTTATGAGGATTTCTTGCAAACTTTAATAATTTTTTTCTCGAAAATTTTCTTATGGACCCCCCTACGATTTTCACATGTCTGAACGCAGAAAAATATGCTCTACCCAAAAATGCAATAAAAAATGGCGGTTGCTACTTGAAAAAATTATTGATGGTGGCAGTTCTTTGCAATGGTAACTGGTAGAGCCGTTTTGGCTCTGTCCCACTTAATTAATTAAAAATAAAAAGTTATCTGTCTCGGCGTTTTTCAAAATTCTCATAAATAAAAAAGTTATAGCGAATATGCGTTACTTTAAACTCACCCTGTATAATGACTTTTCTTGGCCCCGGATTTATTTTTGCACACAGCCCCGCAAACCCTAAGACCGGCTCTGAATAACGCATTTATTTGATAAGAAATAAAGAGTAAATAATTGCAAGCAAATTGTATTAAACAGATGTACTTCTAAAATCGTAAATTTTAGACCTTTAGCTGTAATTTTTGATATACCGATATGTAAATCTAAAAATTTTATATATTAATTAAGATATTTTCAGAACTCTTCACGCTGCCCTTTTAATTAAGGATATTCCACAATTTCTATAATTAATTAAAACACCTTCATAATTTCAATACAAATAATATGCTAATGTTAATAAGATAGTCAAGAGAAAATAAATGTTTAATTTTTAGTAGATCCTTCTGTTCAATATTCGTCTTTGTCATTTCCGTTAGAAGGTACTCGTTTCTCGTTTAAGGGAGTTTCTATACATGCAACAAAGTAGATTAATAATTGTCGTCTATTTATTTGCCTGACTTAGGTATTTGTCATTTGGCGTTAGAGAATTTTGTAATTAACTTGTAATTAACGTCATATCTTTAATTTTTTGGTGATATAAGCTTATATATAATGATAATTGTCAATACACCACATTTAAGTATAGTTTTGCATTAAACGTTCGCTAAGCATAATTAGGTGAGTTTTAATTTTAAATTTTTTTACAAAAATGAGATGGATTTATTTCAAAAATTACCTTCTAATATAGGCTAACAACAATGTGGTGTTTATTTAGTATAACCCTTATCTTGACCATATTTGTTGATAAATCATTTCAAGATTGTAAATCCACATCACCATACGAAACTGTATGTCGTAATGAAAAAAAAATCTCCAAAGGCAGCAAGTACCTTATATAGCGAATTTTTTTTATGTATCTACATACTGAAATATTAATTGCAAAACATTCTTATGATACTGACAATTAATATATTTTAATAACATTGAATCAACTAATAAATTCATTTTCCGATGTTATTTTAATATTTATGATTTTTATTGAAAAATACTTTTTTCTATTTTGGTTCTATAATAAGGTTGTTAATATAACAAAAGGAGTGCTTTAATACCTATTAAAGCACTCCTTTTGGGTATTTTAATACCTAGTATAATTTATTTTCTTAAGGTTGGCAGCTTGCACATGCATCTTTTATATTCTATGTGATTGGTGTTGAGAAAAACAGAAGTTGACATTGACAATATAACCTCAAATTATTTTGTGATTTTATTTATTGATTTTCGTTAAATGTGCAATTATTATAAACGGTAACGATTACATGAGACGTACCGCTAGAATTTATCGTAATAATTTAATTTAAATACAAACAATCGAGCAAGTGCAGAAGAGAAAACAATTGAACAATTTTAAAATGTCGTTCTAGTTAATACCAACTGCCGCGAAATTCCCTAAATTTCAAGGGTTCAATTTTTATTAAAAAAAATCTCCAAAGGCAGCAAGTACCTTATATAGCGAATTTTTTTATGTATCTACATACTGAAATATTAATTGCAAAACATTCTTATGATACTGACAATTAATATATTTTAATAACATTGAATCAACTAATAAATTCATTTCCCCGATGTTATTTTAATATTTATGATTTTTATTGAAAAATACTTTTAATCCACAAACAATAAGAAACACTAAAAAAAAAAAATAATAATGAAGTTTGTTGTTTGTCTAATACGTCTAGTCAAGGCCTGCTTGATTTTTTCAAGCGAAATTCTCTAGCAGGCCTTGCGTCTAATATTAACTGTCAAAATTAGTTGCCCCCCCGCGATATTCAATTTTTTTTCTAATATCAATAGTCAGAACATATAGCCACCTGAGATAATCGATTTTACTGCTTATACTCAAAAAAGAGATTTTTGCATTTTTCTTGCGAACCAACGAACCGATTTTGATGATTTTTTTCTGGGTCATAGAGAATGGTCGGCTCTACTGTTATTTTAATTTTCATAAAAATCTAAGCAAATGTAATATTGAAAATGATTTTTTTTAACATTTCTTCAGCTCTTATTCCAAAAGTGTTGGCCCTACCAGTCTGGCCAACGAACTCATCCAAGCTATCACAAAGACCGATTTTTGTACCAAGTTTCATTCAGATTGGACTATTTTTACGGCAGTTATCGTGGGTATATATATATATATATATATATATATATATATATATATATATATATATATATATATAAAAATTTTAACGAACGGTGGATATGGGTTCCTTAGGTCCCAAAACGAACTTCTGTGCAAAAATTTTTCGGAAATTCAAAAGTGAGGATCTCGTCATTAGCTAATTTTTTTTTAAAAAATTCGCTAATAATAAGAAATCAACCACTGATTGTAGCTGGATCCGTAAAAATACTCCTTTTCCAAACGGAAACCGAAGTAATACCAGCCGGAACTTTTAGACTTTTAACAGACCTCGAAACACTTGAGCTGAAATCTATTAAACTCACCAGAATAGAACCGGGTGCATTTCAAAATTTAGGAAATTTAAATGAGTTGTTTTTAAATTATAATCAATTGACAACCATAGAAAATAATGTTTTTGATGATTGTCCAAATTTGAAATATTTAGATCTGCGTCGTAATAAAATTACAACAATTGAAAATGATGCATTTAAAAAATCAACTCAACTTGAAGAATTGTATTTATCATTCAATCAATTAAAAGAAATACCAGTAGCATTTAAAAGCTTGACAGGATTGAATACATTAATTTTAGTTAGAAATTCTATTGTCAAGTTATATGCAAATAATTTCAGTGGCTTAGGCTTGTTAGAAACGTTAAACTTGAATAGTAATCAAATACAAGAGATAGAAAATGATGCATTTAAAGGACTAACAGAACTTCAAGAACTTTATTTAAATGGTAACAAATTAAAGGATTTGGATGCTAATAATGTTGCAAATAATCTATTGAAACTTTACGACATCAAATTGGAGCGGAATCTCTTTAGATGTTCAACATTGGAGCCAATTATTGAAACTTTTAAAAATAAAAATATCAATGTTAAGCCAAATGATTGTGAAAATTAATAATACATTTATTTTATAAGAAATAAACAATAAATGGGAAATGGATGCAATAAATGGGAAATGGTTACATTATCTTCACTTCTTGAATTTTAGAATTCACTGTTAGATGCAATAGTTTCTAAAGTATTGAAAATAAAATATTTCAAAAAATAATAACATTATTTATTTTCCACTTTATGGTCTTCTAATTAAGAATAATCCAACACCACATGAAATTGTAACGTTAAAAAAACGTTCAAGTAAAGATAAGCGGTTGAATTCAAGAGTTCAGTGCAATAGAGTCCGTCTTTGTCATATCTATTAAAAAGTACAAGCTTTGATGGAGTTTCTATTAGTGCAACAAAGACGGTAAATGTTTGTCGTCTATTTATTACCAGTGCCTTATTATACGGTAAGCTGAGTAAGCGAGCACTTAGGGCTCGACGTTATGGGGCTCCGTCGACGTTCGAAAATTCATAAAAAAAGTGGATAAAAACAAAAGAAAATCAGCCATTCTTAATCGTTTAACGTGTATAACTCGCTTTTTGGATGATGGATGGCGGGACATCGTCAGAAACGAGCGATTTTTGACTTACTTCAAAATGAGATACGAAGTTCTAATTTTGCTAAGATGATCTCTATACACCCTACTATAAACCCTTGAAATACGGGAAATACCAATTATTCAAATTGCTCACCAATTTATAGAAATTTTATGCGAATTATATACATTTAGATTATGATTATTTGTAATTTGTATTGGCGGGTAATAATTGTTAACAGCGTGACGTCACGTGCAGCTATCACCAAGCTACTTTAAACTTCTGACAGTAATATTATTTCTATCACGGTTGCTAGGTGAGTTGGTGAACGGTGTTGCCATTCTTGCAAAAATATCTAATTTCAGTGGGAAAATTCGCGTGCATATATACAATGTATACGTCAAGGAGACCTGAAATCCCTTAATTCTCAGTCGTTTAAATGATTTGGCCAAAATTCGGTAAATCCACTGAAAAAATTCAATTTTGATATTCTTAAATTTCTATTTTTTTTGTTCTATTCTTACATTTTTTATCTAATAGTTTATGATTTCTTTTTAAGAATTTTTTTATTTACAATGCAATAAAAACTGAACATTTTTAATACCTGTATGTAATTTGAATTTCCCGCCTTTCAGTACGTTGTTGAAGAGATTGCGGCAACACTGTTGGTGAATTCTGCGTCCTAACCTATGGTCCTAACTGTCATTTGAAGCAATTAAAATAGAATTTCTATAGAAAGATTTCGAAAATATCAACATATTTAGGTAAAAATAACTTTGATAATCGATAATTTGAACTAAATTATAAATTTAAAATCAACAATAAGCTAATTTATATTTATGTTAGTGTCGCAAAGATGGCTGATGGGGAAACAATTGAATCAAAGAAAAATGAATCGTCGTCAGAGTCAACTTCTGATCAAAATAAGCAAGTTAAAAAAATCACGGTTATTGTGAAAACACCTAAAGAGAAAGAAAATTTCACTATAACTGAAGAAATAAGTGTTAAAGCTGTAAGTAATGATAATGATCATAACCTAAACTTTATTTAATATTTTAATTTAACAGAAATGTCAAACTTATTATTAGTTAGATCCTTATCCAACTTAACGTTCCAAAAATTACTAACTTGTTATTGTTATTTATGAAAATAATTGTAAATTTTTGTTGGTACCTCTGCACAAGACATTGTTGCCAATGTTTGACATTTCTGTAAAATCATGGACTATTCAGTAAATCTTCCTATAACACGGGTTCGTATAACACGGAACATATCTACCAGTGTTATAAGGGGTTTACTGTAATTGCTCATACATGTATACTTATTGATTTTTGTTTTGTTTTCTATTAAGTTTAAAGAAATTATAGCTCCAGTATTCAATGCGGAAATTGATCAATTATGTTTAATATTTGCTGGGAAAATTATGGATGATAGTGATACGTTGATTCAACATAATGTTAAAGATGGTTTAACTATACATCTGGTCATTAGATCTGTTCCCAGGAATAATGAATCAGAAACATCACGTCCTCCAGGTAATATCACATGAAATAATGCAATAATAATACTGTTTGTGTGAGGTCTACTAACGCCATATAAAGTCGTTTTTACACCCTTCATCACACCTATTATGAGGTAGCTTATTAGCTTACTAGTTTATTATGGGTCAATGTCAACCTTGGACAATTCGGACGTCATTACTTGAAACTATCATACATGTAAGCGCTTTGCAGGCCCTAAACACTATGCTATTTTTAAATCAATAAACTTCCTCTTAACACTAGTGTGTTATACGTATAACACACTAAAAAGGGAAAATTACTCCTCTCGTTTTCTCTCGCGTCTTATTTACTCCTTAACGCATTTGTTGTATAAATAACTACTAGATGAATTTCGAAAACAAATTAAATATAAAGAATTTGAATAACTGAATAGGTACACTCACGAGCACACAAAAGAGACCGACTCTTGAGTGAGGAATATCATGTTTTTCGGTTCGTGTGCGTCAGGCTCCTTCTCTCGTCAGCGGAAGAAGGTGTAGAGGTAGAAGTGCTGTAGCCAGTTTTCGCCATAGCAAATTTTGTAGAACCACCCTCTTTAGAGAAAGTTATAATTTACTAGCTATTACCTGCCTGCTTTGCTATTCTATTTCCTGTCGAAATTTCGTAAATATGGAGAAGTGACAATAACTCCACCCCACCCTTGCTCCGATTGGACAACTCTCTTCCCAAATTCTGACCAGTTAAAATTGAGACAACTGCTCTCGAAATCTGGTTTTACACAGTCGCACAAAAAGTGGTCTCTTTTATGTGCTCGTGAGTGTACTATATGTATACCAAATTTTGTGTAATTTGACTAATTTTTCTACTATGCATATTTTATCGGTGAGTAGGTAAATTATTTTTTGTTAATTAACCGATAAATAGTAAATTATTTTATTTACCAGTAAATAAAGACCCATCATCCTCATCACTCTTTCATACATATATAAATTAATAATTCTTATTTCTCATATTTTTATCGTTTACAAATTATTATAGCTGATATAAGTGCAACGCCATTCAATTTGGGTGGTTTAGGTGGTTTAGCCGGTCTAGAAAATTTAGGAATAGGTTCTGCAAATTTTATGGAAATCCAAAGTCGTATGCAAACAGAATTATTAAATAATCCTAATTTATTAAGAGAATTATTAGACAATCCATATGTACAACGTTTAATGAATGATCCAGAAGATATGCGTACATTATTAACGAGAAATCCACAAATGCAAGAATTGATTGAACGTTATCCAGAAATAAGTCATATGTTAAATAATCCAGATTTATTACGTCAAACAACGGAATTAGCAAGAAATCCATCAATGTTACAAGAATTAATGAGAAATCATGATAGAACTATTAGTAATTTAGAACCAGGTGGTTATAATTCATTACAACCAATGTTTTCGACAACAACTGAACATTTTGGACGTAATTCATTTACTGGTTTAATTGATAATACATCTGGTAATAATCGACAACAAGGTATTGAAAATAGAGTACCGTTACCAAATCTACGTTCAGGTGGTTCAAGAACATCAGCATCATCAAATATAAATAATCAAAGACCCATTCTTAATAATCCTGGGATGGCTAGTTTATTACAACAAATGTCTGAAAATCCAAATTTAGTTCAAAATATGTTATCAGCACCATATACACAAACAATGTTAGAGGCTTTAGCTGATAATCCAAATTTGGCAAATACAATATTAACTAATAATCCATTATTAGCTGGTAATCCAGCTTTACAAGAACAAGTTAGAAGTATGTTACCGCATTTTATACAACAATTACAAAATCCTGAATTACAAAATCTCATGGCAAATCCACAAGTAAGTTGTAAATATCGGGTGTTTTTTTACGGGTGGTCAATTCTTGTAAAACTCCTATTACTTGATGGGGGATTCGAAAAAACATTCAAGGATTTTTAAGGAGGTCCCTGGAGACTATTTTAGCAAAATTAGAATCTCGTAGCTCATTAGAAAGTTTGGTAAAAAACTCTGGTTTTGGGCAGTATCGTGATTTTCAAAGATAAACGATCAAGAATGACTCGAAGACCCTCTCAACATTGATCTTTTTTCATTTTACTCCAATGGGAATGGATTCCAAAAAGAGTGCGAAACATTTCCACCTGTACTAGAGTACATTGGGGAAAAATGAAAATAATCAATTTTGGGAGGATCTTCTAGTAATTTTACGTGTTTAATTACTTTTTGAAAATCGCGACCTTGTCTAAAATGAGCGTTTTTTGAATAACTTCCATATGAGCTACTAGGTTCTAATTTTGCTAAAATGATCTCCAGGAACCTTCTTACAAATCCTTGAAATCATTTCCAAATTGTTTGCAAACTAATAGGAGTTCCATAAGAATTGACCACATTAAAAAAACACTGCAAAAAAATATAATTAAATTATTCAATTATTTAGACGTTGAATGCAATTATGCAAATACAACAAGGGATGGAAACGTTACGTCAAACTGCACCAAATTTAATTAACACATTTGGTGTTAATGGTGCAACACCATCAACTACCAACAGTACTACATCTACGGCTACTACAACAACGACAACAACAGTACCATCAACAACAGGTACTGCTACTACTAGTACTACTGTTACATCAAATTCTACAACTACAACGCAAGCTTCAGATCCGTTTTCAGAGGTAAATCTATATTTATTATTATTAAAATAATAATAAATATATAATTTCTTATTTGCAACTATAGTTTATGGCTCGTATGGTTGCAAATATGGCAAGACAACGTGATACAACATTACCACCAGAACAACGATATCAAACACAATTAGAACAATTATCAGCAATGGGTTTTGTTAATAGAGAAGCTAATTTACAAGCTTTAATTGCAACATTAGGGGATTTTAATGCAGCTGTAGAAAGATTATTATATCAGTACTGAAAAAGTATTACTTTAAAATAACTGTATTTACATCTGTCTTTATATCTGTTTTGTCCGAAATCTAATACCCAGGTGGATACCTGCAAATTTTATCCCAATAAAGTGCATACTTTGTATCCTACCTTTTTTTATTGTTAGATAACTATGATTATCAAAAAAGGACTCTACCTAACAATAAGTAACAACAACTAACAACAAATAATTATCGGCAAGTATGTAGTCAAAGTAATTACAGATAATTGCTTATTGATATCATTACCTTGACCATCAAGTGATAATATTCGGATTAGGTAAATATAGTCGACGAACAATTCGAAAACTATTTCAAGATTTGTAGGAGGGTCCTTAGGGAACATTTCAGCAAAATTAGAACCTCGTAGCTCATTTGGTCAAAAATCGCTCGTTTCTGACGATGTAGCGATTTTTAAAAACGAACTAAACACGCAAAACGACTTAGAATGACTTTAGGATCCTCTCAAAATTGATTTTCTTCGTTTTTCTCCATTTTATTCTTGAACAGGTGGAAATATTTCGTATTTTTTCGGGAATACAATAAAGAGAATATTATAAATGATTTGCCGAAAATTAAAGGCATATATCTGAGACAAAACAGTTTTAATTGTTCAACATTGAAGAAGATTTTTGGATATTTGGAAGAGAAAAAAATTCATTTTGATCGAGGTACTTCGAAATCAGAAACAGCAGTCTATGGATGGAATTGTAACAATTAAAAAATCATTCTTTCACTTGATAAGAATTAAAAAAATTAAAGGAAAATGGGAAATAAATGCAGCAAGTTATATTATCTTCACTTCTTAAATCGTAGATTATAAACCTTTAGATGTAATATTTTTTAAAGCACTTCTTAACAAATTAAAGCATTACAGAAGCTCATAAAGTTGACTATTTATTTTTCATTTTATTCTCTTGGCATTGAAAATTTTCCCATTATTTGATCACAAAATTAACAGAATATCTAAGAAAATATTGGTGTTTGAATTCAATATTTATGTGGTAGATAATCCGTCTATTACAAAATTTCAATCACTCATGAGAGCTTTGAGGAAAAGTTCAACAAACAGACCGAATATTTTCATCCGTCTATAGGTACCTATGGAAATAAGATTCTTGCAAATTTAGTCTTCATCGAGTCTCTTATTTCTAATAATTTCAAAATTACGTATTTCCGCTGTTATTCTGACCTACAATTGATAAAATTTTCGGTAGTTTTCACTAAACAATGCAGTATTACACCAAATAATTAATAATTAATGAATGATAGTTTCAGTTATTTTCGTTGCCCATCTATCTAGATAGTAGATTACCTAATGATAATATTTGATTTCAGTTTATTAAGAAAGTTATTACAATATTTAATAAATATGTAGATACTATTTTTATGAATACTGGAGTCGATATACAAGTCTTTCAAATTATGCCCTTGAGCATTTTAATTTTATAGGGGAAAATAGAATAATTAACCGTTGTAGGGAACAGAAGCATCTTTAAAATGAATATATGTACGTATTCGCGAGCCCATGCTTTTTCGTCTAATCGAAAAATACTCTCAACGTGTGAGTATTCCGACCACCAGATGATGAAACTATCGGATGATCGCAACATCCAAAAACAGGTAATTTTAGTTACTTATGAATTTGAATGGGAAAACATGAATTTCCATAAAATATCACTAGGGGGAGGAAAATGAATGAAGGACTGCTTTTTGCTGGGTCCTAATATTTTTGAAAAATATGTTTTTGGGTAATAACTTCAAGGGAAAATTTCACCCCCATAATTAACAATATAGGCGACTAAAAAAAAATACATACATTATTTTTTTAGTGCTCTACCTGTATGCAGAATCTTATCAAAATTGAAAAGCGACAGTTTTTCACTTTCCTTGTATAATAAGTAGGTAAAATAAAAAAAATGTTTGTTATCTATTCACGTGTTTAACTTTCTTGTAATTTTCTTTGGATAATTTCGTAATTAACTATTTGTGACATATTTTTAATCTCTAGGTATTTAAGCTTATAGATATATAATGATAATTTTCTATAAACAACATTTACAGTCTAACATTAAACGTCCACTAGTGATGATTAGGTGAGCCTTACTTCAATTTAAATTGTTACTTGTAATAAACGAGATGGATTAATTTCAAAAATATTATTCTAATAGGATAACAAAAATGTGGCGATTATTTAGCATTACCATTATTTTAATTATATTTGCTGATAAATCATTAGAAAAATGTGATTCCGAAAAATCATACGGAATAGTGTACTGTCGATTAGATAAAATAGTAAGAGATCATCCATTCAATGTAACTGGTGTATCTGGGGACATAACAAAACTCCATATCACAACATATGCTCAAGAACTACCAGCAGGAACATTTAGCCTGCTACCAAATCTTGAATTTCTTCAACTTCTATTAAGTGGAGCCACCTATGTAGAACCGGGTGCATTTAAAAATTTAAATAAATTAACAGAACTGAATTTACTTACATGGCGTATGAGTCACATAGGAAATAAAGTTTTTGATGATTGTCCAAATTTAAAACGCTTAAGTCTAGGTGTAAATAGACTTGAATCAATTGATGATGAAGCTTTTATAAAATTAACTCAACTTGACGATTTGGATATTCGAAGTAATCAATTAACAGATATACCGAAAGCAATAAAATTTCTACCAAGTTTAAAAGTATTACAAGCAAGAGACAATAGAATTGCATCAATTGATGATGAAGTATTTGATAAATCAAGTCAACTTGAAGAATTGTATCTCTCATCTAATGAATTAGAAGATATACCGAAAGCAATAAATGTTCTACCAAAATTAAAATCATTACTTTTAGACCACAATAGAATTACAAGGTTACCTGCAAATATTTTCAGTAATCTTCGTAGCTCTCTAAAAATGTTAAGCTTATCGGTTAATGAATTAGGACAGATTGAAGATGATGCATTTAAGGGATTAACAGAACTTGAAAATCTTGGACTATATGAAAATTTTTTACAGGATTTGAATATTGAGAATATTGTAAATAATTTACCGAAAATTAAAGGCATCTATCTGAGACGAAACAGTTTTAATTGTTCAACATTGAAGAAGATTTATGGATTTTTGGAAGAGAAAAAAATTGATTTTGATCGAGGTACTTCGAAATCAGAAACAGTAGTCTATGGATGGAATTGTAACAATTAAAAAATCATTCTTTCACTTGATAAGAATTAAAAAAATTAAAGGAAAATGGGAAATAAATGCAGCAAGTTATATTATCTTCACTTCTTAAATCGTAGATTATAAACCTTTAGATGTAATATTTTTTAAAGCACTTCTTAACAAATTAAAGCATTTCAAAAACTCATAAAGTTGACTACTTATTTTTCATTTTATTCTCTTGGAATTGAAAATTTTCCCATTATTTGATCCCAAATTAGAAGAATATTTAACAAAATATTGGGATTTGAATTCAATATTTATGTGGTAGAGCTTTGCCGAAAAGTTCAACAAACAGGCCGAATATTTTCATCTGTATATACCTACAGAAATAAGATTTCTGCAAATTTAATCTTCATGGAGTCTCTTATTTTTTATAATTTCAAAATTACGTATTTGCACCGTTATTCTTACCTAGAAATGATAACATTTCCGATTGTTTCCACTAAATAATAAATGATGAATTATTATAGTTTTAGATACCTTTTTTCGTTGTCTATCTATACAGGATGGACCAAATTCGATGCAACTATAGGCTATCTCGGTAACCAGAAGACATAGAAAAAAACTAATGGCACAACACCGATCTACTTTTTTCCGACTTGCTCAATGGTGAAAACAAAAATGGGCTATCTTCTTTTGTTTTCGAGTAATAAGCAAAAATTCAATATTTCGTCATTTCACCAATCGCTTATATCTTGAATAATATTACAGATACAAGAAAACCAATAGTACCTTCTATAGGCACTTTTTAAAGTGTAATTCAGTGGTGTGTTTTGTTTTTTGATTACTTTGATAATTTAAGAGCTATAATATAAAGTTGTATTTTTTTAAATACAAACTATATTTGAAAATTAGATCATCAGAAAGATTATTTTTTGCTGATTTCAAAAATATATACAATTATGGCTTTATTTTAAAAAATGACGAAGATATTTAATTTTTTTCAATAATTGATACAATTGCATGTGTATTTAGATACATCAAGTTGGCTATAGTCGTCTAAACATTGTTGTTAAACGTGAAAAGTTGTCAAAATTCTCAAAATATGGCAAAATTCCTATTTTTAAGCGACAGTGTTTCAATAAATTTAGAATTAATAAGGGGATACTTTTTTTTACATTGCAGTCAAAGATACCTATGGAAACTTAACTGTGAACGTACCACAGTTTGTGATACATTTGCTGTATATCTATACAGTATAATTCATAACAATACGAACATTGGAGAAACTTTGGCCACGCCTATTTAAACTACTTACATATTAGTTAGAAAGAGACAGAGAGACCTTGAGTTGTCTAAAAATTAAAAATGATGGCGGAAATTATTCCCAACCCTTAGTCCTCTGACCAAACACAGCAATTTCTTTTTTACGAAAGAACCTTGAAAACTTTCTATTTTGAAAGATAACAATAACCAGATCTGGTTTGTGGATTTGGTATTTCTGTCTGTTATTCATGAAACATGTGATTTTGACAAAGATGGGATATGGGCGTGGCCAAAGTTTCTCCAATGTTCCTATTTCTAGGACGGAATCTGTATACATAAACTCAAATGCCAAACTATTGGTTGACAGTTCAGTGGTACGTTCACAATTAAATTTTCATAGCCATCTTTGACTTCAAATTTAAGAAACCTCATTATAAATAATTAAAAAAATTAATATCTCCATTATTTTTTAAGATAAAACTAAAAATATTTATATTTTTGAAATCAGCAAAAAATAATCTTTCGGATGATCTAATTTTCAAATATGGTTTGTATTTAAAAAAATACAACTTTATATTATAACTCTTAAATTATCAAAGTAATCAAAGAACAAAACACACCATTGAATTCTACGTTAAAAAGTGCCTGTAGAAGGTGCTACTAGTTTTCTTGTATCTATAATAGTACTCAAGATATAAGCGATTGCTGAAATGACAAAATATTGACTTTTTGCTTATTACTCGAAAACAAAAGAAGATAGCCCATTTTTGTTTTCACCATTGAGCAAGTCGGAAAAAAGTAGATCAGTGTTGTGCCATTAGTTTTTTTCTATGTCTTCTGGTTACCGAGATAGCCTATAGTTGCATCGAATTTGGTCCATCCTGTACATACATATACTAGACTAATGATGAAATCTTCAAGGATTTTCTCTATAAAGTTCTTAGTTTCCCGATCACTGAAGAAAATTAAAAAAAAAACACCAACATTAATGCATTGCTTAATTTTAAGAATAGAGAATCATACTCTCGTTTTTTAGAAAACTGATGTAAATGGAAAGCACATTACTCGCTTAAAATCCAATTTTGAAAATTAAGTTAGTTTCACGGAAAATTTGAAATACTTTTTCACATATAGAGCTTTAAAAAATTAATTGATTTGCCTCGTGATTGATATGAAAATGTCGGAAATCTTATCTAGTTCACGATCGTATCATTGAAATAGAAAATCTTTGAAAATCTGTCTAAAAAATCGTTTTTAAGTAGATCATGTTTGTGTTGTTATTGTTATTGTGATTTAGTTCGCAATGGACCAGATCTATCGGTACAAATAATAATAATAATTATTATTATTATTATTATTATTGATTTTATTATTCTACTTTATGGCAAAAATAAATTGTTTACACTTAAGAATTTGAAAGTTAATCACTTGGACCTAAACCGAAAACCGAAAAACAGCGTTATTTTTGCAGGAACCAAAACAATAAAGGTTTGATGCTATGTTTTTTACATTCTGAAGTTGCACATCTCTGAATCCTTTATTAGAGTGCGAATCAGACTTAAAGGACATAGTTGAGATAAAGCACGTTCGTTTCTAGCCACGCCTAATCGGTGGAGTTTAAATTGTATTTAAATGATCAGTGGTATTTAGATTAATTTTTTAATTACATTAAATTTATTAATACAACTTATAAATTAAAAAATTTAATTTCTTTCTCTGCTGCTTGTTTGTTTTTTGGGACTATATAGGGTACCATTTGTATTCTTGCATCAAACATTCTTGGAGCAATAAGTATTTGGTGAAATTTATTTGATTCTCGAAAATTTTATCATTAAAATCAATAATTTAACTTTCGATTAGCTTCTATCTACTGATAATACTACGTCGTTTGCCTAATTATATTTTAGAGGTTTTAACCCCTTAAAATCACGCAAATAAAAAAATTTGAAAGCAGGCAATTTTAGTTTCTCAATGAGGCTTATAAGTTTAAAAAGAAATTTTTTAAAAATATTACCAGTGGCGCAAAAAAGTACTAACCCCCACACATTTTCCAGCCCCCGTTAGATAAATCTTTAGAATAGTAACTGAATGTGAGGAATATTTTTAAAAATTTTCGATTGAATTAGATACAGTTTATAACAATGTTTTATCCCGTTGCTCAGGACTGCGGAGAGTATGGGGGGTTCAAAAAAATAGAGGAGGATTTAAAAATAACTGGCTTTGGGCGCCACCACGATTTACAAAACTTATAGAGCCCACAATCGTGGAATGAGCTCCAATAAAAAAATTAATTAAAATAAATTCTTTAATTCAAATGCAAATATATTATTAATTATCAATTAGATATTAATTAATTTTTAAATAAATTAATGAACATACAATAATAATAAGCAAATCGAACGTTAACTTAATGCAGGGCTAGTTAAGCCGGTAGTTTTAAGAATTTTCAACTTCAAATCAAATATGATAACGAAAAAATGTACTAATCAGTACAAGAGATAATAATTCTCTTTGCAAATTTAAAGTTCTTTTAAATTAACTAAATAAAATTACGACAATAATTAAAAATATCAGATGGTATATGGATAATGACTTTAAATTTTAAGTAAATTTTCAAAAAAACGTCGACGATACGTGAAAAATAACACGATAAAAAAAACTTATCTGAAACGATGATGTTGAATATTTTGCTGATCGGCCTTGATGAGGTACTCCGATAATCTTCTAAATTCGCCGTCTCAACGAGAATTTTGTTTTTACCATAGAAAATACGGGTGTTTCCAAAGTCGATAACTGATCTCGGAAGTTACGTTCCAGAATTCCGATAGATAGAAATAATTTCCAAAAGTGGATGATCAAAAAAATTCCAAAATCCTCTAAATTGAAGATTCTCAATAATTCCACGGCTCCGGATGAAACCACACAAAATGGAACCACCCAAAGTTAAATCTACCGAGATTAAATGTCCCAAAATTCCCCTAAAGAATAAGATTAGAATTATATAACGATACAATAGATAAAAGATATTACATTTTCTCAGGGGATTTAGAACAATAATTTATTATACGATAGAAGATAAACGATAATTAGTGGTAAACGATAAACGATAATTAAGCGAATTATTAATAGATTCGCCAAAACTGAATAGAAATCACGATAATTAGCAAGGGGAAAACTACCTCACGCACACACCATCCACTATTAAATGCCCGGAAGAACGGAAATATTCAAGTCGTTTTCAACTGGTTCCGATAAGATTTCAGTGGCTAGAATTCTCTAGAAAAGACTAGAAGGGAAAGAAGATCAAAAATTTGAAATACTCGTGACTCATTTCCGTCACTCAAAATTATTGCCAACTTAATCTTAGAACCAGACAACCACCCCAATTGATGTTAATAAGAACTATCCAGATTAAATATAAGAGAAACACCATAAAACAATAACCATGGGCCTAAAGACATTCTTAAGGTACCAATTGCCCACAATGGTACGGTCACACAAAAAAAGAAATAACTTAAAAGGTTCACAAGAATAATGATGAAAATAGACAATCACAGAAGAAACATGAGCCTTAAAAACAAGTGTATGGTGCTCATGCATACACCCTGTGAGCATTAACACTATGGTGTTTAATCGCCCACAAACCCAACACCAAAAAATAATCATTACAAACGACAACGTGAGCCCTAAAAACAAGTGTATGGTGCTCATACATACACCCTGAGAGCATTAAAATTGAGGTACTAAACCGCTCCCAAATCTAGTACCAAACGTTCCATGAACGAAAACAATACAGAAAAATACTACAAAACGATACGATACGGAAAGGGAAAACCATCCAAAAAAACTTGTGACAATTTAATTGTTACAAGTTGATTCTCGGAATGTAGCAAAAAAAGGGTTTTAGGTGGTAATTTCAATGGGAAATTTCGTTGACCGCCTTCATTGTGAATATGGGCAGCTAAAAAAATGCGTCTATTACTTTTTAAAGCTCTACCTCTATATAAAGTCTTATCAAAATTGAAAAGCGACAGTTTCGTCACTTTCCTTGACAGTAGGTACAATAAAAAAACTAAATGTTTGTTATCTATTTTGTTGTTTATCTTTTTGGTCATTTTCTTTAGATAATTTAGTAATTAACTATACGTAACATATTTTTAATCACCATTTATTTAAGCTTATAGGTACCTATATAATGATAATTTTCTATAAACAAAATTTACACTTTTGCATTAAAGATCCACTAGTGCTGTTCAGGTAAGCTTTATTTTTATTTTAACTTTTATTTGTAAGAAGCAAGATGGATTAATTTCAAAAAAAAAAAATTATTAGGATGACAACAATGTGGGGATTATTTTGTGTAATCAGTATCGTAATTATACTTGCTGATAAATCATTCGAAACGTGTACATATAAAACACAATACGAAGCGAATTGTACAATTGACGAAATAAAATATAATAAACCATTGAAATTAAATGGGTCCGAGCGAAAACTCATTCTAGAAACCGAGACTACAGAATTACCACCAGGAACATTCAAACTGCTACCAAATCTCGAAAAGCTTACGATTGAAGGTTCTGGACTCAGAGTAATATATGACGGTGCATTTCAAAATTTGAAAAAGTTAACTGAACTGACTATAAGATCACTTGATTTGATATTCGTAAGAGAGAATATTTTCGATGATTGTCCAAATTTAAAACATTTAGATCTGTATGCTAATCAAGTTGGAAAATTAGGTGATGATATATTTGGTAAATTAACTCAACTTGAAGAATTGAATTTATCATCAAGTCATCTGGAAAAACTACCGAAAACAATAAACAATTTATCAAGATTAAAAGTTTTAAATGTTAAATACAATAGAATTTCCATGTTATTTGCAAACAATTTCAGTGGCTTAAAAAATTTAGAAATATTAATATTAGGCTATAATAGAATAGAGAGGATACAAAAAGACGCATTTAAAGGCCTAACAAAACTTAAACTACTTGACTTAAAGGGTAACAAAATGGATAGATTGGACGTGGATAATATTGTAACTAATTTACCAAAACTAGAAACCATCCAACTGGATGTTAACGTTTTTGATTGTACAACATTGAAGACGATTATTGAAGCTTTTAAAAATAAAAACATTAATGTTCCTCCAGGTAATTTTAAAACAGATACAGCAGTCAATGGAATGGACTGTAGAAATTAATATTTTTCTTCTTTTATTTATTTAAATAAATTTATATAAATGGTAAATGGGCTTAACACAAGTCACATTATCGCCACGTTTTAAATTGTGTATTTAAAATTTTTAGATTCAATAGTTTTAAAAATTTTTACTGATAAATTAAAGCATTTCAAAAACGCATAACGTTGTTTATTTATTTTTCACTAACTGTTGCACGCAACTTTGCTCGCGTTGAAGGATATCGTAATCGTAAATACATTTTAATTCACATTAATTTAGGACCTCCATACAAACTTTCATCCTTTATTTCGCCCCCGTTACGGGTAGAATTTCCAAAAATGCTAAACCAATTTTTTAATCAAAAGCCCAAATACGTAGGTAGTAATAAAATAATGTTTTACGTCTTTAAATTCAATTAACTTCAAAAATCATCCCCCACGTCCTACCCCTTAAGACTACGATTTTCAAAAACGACTGATCATGTGTTTAGTGCTCTCTATTCAAGAAACATGATAATAATATTCCTTGGTTTTAACCTAAAAAATAACAGAACTCCCATACAAACCTTCATTCCCTATTTTACCCCCTTAAGGCTGAAACATATTTTTATTTATGTCTAATCAAAATCATAAATATAAAGTTTCATGCTTCTAGTTTAAAAAATGATGGATTTCCATCCAAACTTTTGTCCTTTATTTCACCCATTTACGGGTAAAGTTTCCAAAAATTCTAAAGCGATTACTTATTGTTTCATAATCAAAAGCCCAAATAGTAATAACTAATACCATGCTGTAAAATACTATTAACGCCATATATCGACTACTATTTCTCAATAGTAATAGTAATTGATTCTTAGACTTTTCTCCTACTTTATCCCGGTAAACTGAAACTCATAAATATAACAGAGGTGTTTAATCTAAAATTAAAATCGATTCCCTTTTCCTACCTAAACTCAAATAAAAAAATCTCCAAAGGCAGCAAGTACCTTATATAGCGAATTTTTTTATGTATCTACATACTGAAATATTAATTGCAAAACATTCTTATGATACTGACAATTAATATATTTTAATAACATTGAATCAACTAATAAATTCATTTCCCCGATGTCATTTTAATATTTATGATTTTTATTGAAAAATACTTTTAATCCACAAACAATAAGAAACACTAAAAAAAAAAATAATAATGAAGTTTGTTGTTTGTCTAATACGTCTAATCAAGGCCTGCTTGATTTTTTCAAGCGAAATTCTCTAGCAGGCCTTGCGTCTAATATTAACTGTCAAAATTAGTTGCCCCCCCGCGATATTCAATTTTTTTTCTAATATCAATAGTCAGAGAACATATAGCCACCTGAGATAATCGATTTTACTGCTTATACTCAAAAAAGAGATTTTTGCATTTTTCTTGCGAACCAACGAACCGATTTTGATGATTTTTTTTCTGGGTCATAGAGAATGGTCGGCTCTACTATTATTTTAATTTTCATCAAAATCTAAGCAAATGTAATATTGAAAATGATTTTTTTTAACATTTCTTCAGCTCTTATTCCAAAAGTGTTGGCCCTACCAGTCTGGCCAACGAACTCATCCAAGCTATCACAAAGACCGATTTTTGTACCAAGTTTCATTAAGATTGGTGTATTTTTACGGCAGTTATCGTGGATATACATATATAAATATATATATATATATATAAATATATATATATATATATAAAAATTTTAACGAACGGTGGATATGGGTTCCTGAGGTTCCAAAACGAACTTCTGTGCAAAAATTTTTCGGAAATTCAAAAGTGAGGATCTCGTCATTAGCTAATTTTTTTTAAAAAAATTCGCTAAAAGCATAAAAATGATACCCATATAGATTTTCAGACTTTATTACCCCATTTCACGCCTTTAAGGGTTGATTTTTGAAAAAGCCTGAAACACGTATTTACTTATTTAGTACTTCTGTGAATTTTCGAGCAAAAAAGTCTGTCTAACAAACTTTAGACCCCCTTTCATCCTTAATGGGGTGAATTTCGGAAAATCCTTTCTAAGCGGATGCCTACGTTATAATAGTAATTTGAGTGCCTAATTTTAGCGCAATCCGTTACACAGCGTCTACATTTTTCAATTCGGTTTTCAAAAAATGCTAACTTTTAATAGTCGATTTCTCCCTTTTTTACGAGATTAAAATATGTAAAACCGCATTGGAAAGAGCATTTACAGAATCATCTAAGGACTGTTTCTGTTTTGGAAAGTTTCGATGAAGTTTTGAAAATCTTGAAGCATGTTTTTTATATTTTCATCTATAACTTAGCCAATAATTTTTATTTTGCAATGAATATTGTGCAGTCGATAGTAAATCGAAGTCGCTTTCTAAATCTTCAAGAAATTTTCCAATAGGCTTGTTAGTTTTTCGGAAAATAAATCAAAATCTTAAATATACTTTGTTAGAAAGCTTATTTAAACATGGAAATTCCAAAAAGTGTTGATCTATTATATTCATCTATTACAAATAATCTGCTAGAAAGTTTTCAAAAAGAAGTGCGTTGTGGAGCAAGCGCCATCTAACGTTTTTAAATCTTAATAGCCCTAGATCTATTTTACGGCAGGTTCTTCCTTAAGTCTCTCAAACCCTTGAGCATTATAATTTTCCAGAATTTCCAATACTTTTCGTATTGCTGTAATTAAATCGAAAAAGGAAACAACAAATAAAAATCGATTGTATGAAATTGATTAGGAGCATGAACTAATACTGATTAGAATCCATTACGAAAATTTTGAAATTTATTGAAAACGAAGACAACACATTTCATGCAGTAGTCAAAACTGACTCTCCTTGAAAAGTTTTCATCATCGAGCTTTCAGTCGCATATGTGTTTTTTACCTCTGAACAATAGATGGCGCAAGATTCTCAACTACTACTAAAAAACTTGCAATTTAATTTTTAAAGTACTCATTTTTGAAGCCTTTACTAGGATACTTCCAGGAGGCGATTTAGCCTTTATCGAGCCTCATTTTAGACTTTGACTTTAGATTTCTATCGACTTTTGATGCTGGATTATTCGAGATAGTAGATTCAAACACATTTATGTCAGTCTATTTTTGAATACCTATCAATGATTCCGAATTTAGCCACATTTTACGCAAATTCATCAATCTTTTAAACATGTTTAATTGATTTACGAGTTGAATTCTCAAATTTTAATCAAAGTATTGACAATATAAAACAATTTTATTTTGTTTTCTAACAGAGTCCCTAACTTTAAGTCTAGGTTTCAACATTTTCTGTTAAAATAATTCGTAGCAAAGTTTACTATTGAATCGTTAAAAGGACATTTTTTGAACCAAATTGAAGTCATTAATTCCTACTCAAATAAATCATTATAGAAGAAAATTGGAATTATTTTTGTGGTAGGTATATTTTAGTACAATTTAACCGTTTAAGGGCGATATAAACAATAATTTGCAGGGGTTCATCCAGTCTTTCAAGCGTCTCTAAATTTTAAAAGTGTTAGGAAATATTGCAGATTCTGATAGCCCAATTGAAGATGGTTTTTTTTAAACGATTTCTAAAGTTAAACAATTAATGTTCTTAGAGATTTTCGCTTATTATCAGTTAAAAACCATAAATTTTTCCTTAAAAATGTGGCATAGAAATCGTTGATTATCAATTTAGTAATTTCAACTTTTCACCTTCGAAATCATTCTGTAATTACAAGTAGATAAACGAGACCATAATAAAACAATAATGAACAACTTTCATATTACTATTATCGTAATTGTTGAGTCAGTTTAACTGATTTGAGACAATTTTGTACAAGGATTGTGAAGCTGCACTTGAAATCAATAAAATTAATTCTTTTTTTGCTATTAAAGAAAAATGATAACGGGCTTTCTAATGATTTGAAATTACAAATCAATGTTCAAGGTGCTTATTGCATTACCTACAAATTCTTTCGTCATAATTTAAACGCCCTAATTTTGCTAATACTACAGAATTTTAAATAGAATCCAGTAATTAAGAACTTTCCAGAACTTAAGAACCGTCCAGTCAAAAGTCAAATCATTGACTCGATTGGAAAGCGACTCAAATTTGGACTTGATTTCGACTAAAATTAATGAATGATTTATAATTTGTTCATGGAACAACAGAGCTTTCTTTATGAGCCTTTGGCAAATCTTTTAGTATACTGCCTACGACGATAAATTTACATAATTATTTATTATTAAGAATAGTAGAATAGGGCTTCTAGAACTGTTTTGATATAATAAATAGTTTAATTATTTCCGCTAAATTGACGTTATCCAATCGTTAGAGTTACCAATAAATTGGTCTACCATCTATCTATACATATCTATTAGAGTTTCCCACACAAATTACACAAATAAAAACATACTAGAATGAATATTTTAATGCTGCAGGCATACAACAATCATTGCTAATTATAAACATGTGACACGCAAATACATTTATCTGTAATTTTTCAATAACTGCTCAATTTATCTTATAACATGTATGTAACAATTTTCTAGTCTAAGTTTAATTGTTTTACGGAAATCGTTCGCAATTCTGTCTCACCTTCCCATCTTATATCAATACTTTAAACATAGGTACTCATTATCGACTTTACCACAATTATCATTGATTGAAATAACTAACGGCATGCTGGTGGCTTTTTATTCAACATTGTATTAACTTGCACATTTTGTATGTACAAAGACAGATGGTATTGATCAAAAATAGATAATTTAATATTCAAATCCATCTATAAAAGTATAGACAACAGGAAATAAGTCTTGCAGGAAGTTACTATCATGTCGTCTCATAGGAGAACTTTCCTATGATCGATTGGAATAAAAACATAAAACCCTTCTTAAAGGCAAAAATAATAAAAATATCTACAGGTGCTCAATAGATGTAAAAAAAAGGGTTTATCTATCTGTATCTAGTATAGATGAAGAAATTAAAAGTAGAGTAAAAAACTTGTATATTTCAACCACCTTGAAAAATCAATTAAATTTCTTAACAGGGTATCTAGAGGGTCAATGTCTTCTCTATACGTAGATATGTATTATACATCTGTACTTTAGGAATTCATAGATTTTTTTCTCAATTAGCTACTGTATTCAAATTTGGTCCTAGTATACAGGTGGCGCCTTATAAATCTACACTCCAACAAACTATCTTATCTATTGTTGTTGTTATTGTTATTATTGTTATTCTATAGGAAGAGATATCAATAAATTTTTTTTCTAGAAATTAAAAGGAATTCCAATGGAATTATTGTAACAGCACGGCGGTGGCCGGAAGGAGAGTTATCCAAAACACCACCCCTATTAAATAATTAGACTTAATAAAGTATGTCATTTATGCTGCTTTCGTTTATACATTCGTAATGCATTGTAGTACAGGTGAATATCATTTTTTTATATGCTATATCTCAAATACTACAACACATATGTATACGGATCACCTGCTTATTAGAAAACCCAACATTATACCCCACGCATTTATTTCTAGTTTTTTTTTTTTTTTCATCCACTATGATGCTCTTGAATTTGTACAATTTGTCGGTATAATAACGAAACATCAACCCTCGACTATCTACAATTTCTATCGGAAAGTTTTTGTGTCATTATTTAATTATAACATCATTGTATCGTTCAGTGCCGTAACGTGGCACATTTGGGGTAAGAATCAAAAATTGTGCCTTTAATTTTTGGATTCAAAAAAACAGTAGAAAAATCTTATACTCAAGGTTTCAAGGGTCGATTTCACCAATTTCAATTAAGCTTAATGAACAGTTAGAAATAATCGTTTATATAACTTATTTATTGATTAAATTTAACAGACATTAGTAAAATCGAGAATAAATCAATTAGAAGTTACGCCTACAACAAAATCGGGGATTTAAGAAGAAAACCTCAAAAATATCTTGATTAAAGACCTAAAAACTTGTTCGGAAATAAATTAGGGGCGATTTCACCAACCGCAGTTAAGCTTAATGAACAGTTAGAAATAATCGTTTCTATAATAATTATAACAATTGTTTCTATGGCTTATTTGTTCTTTAAATTTAACAGACGTTGGTAAAATCGACCTTAAATCAATTAAAATATACTCTTACAGCAGAATTCGTAAAAATTGCTGGTGATTTAGGAAGAAAATGTTAAAAAAAATCTTAATTAAAGATTCAGAAACCAGTTCGAACGTCGATTTTTAAGGGACGATCTTACGAAGTTAAGTTAAGCTTAGTGAACAGTTAAAAAGAATGGTTGATGGGATTATAAAAATCGCTTCTATGATTTATTTGTTCGTTAAAATCTAACAGAACTTGGTGAAATTGACCCTAGAAGTTTCCAAATTTGAGTCTTGATTGAAAATTTATTAGAAACTAATAATTAAAAATCGAGACTAAAATTGCCTATATTGTTTTTTTTTCTATCACTCAAATTGCTAATTTAAAACGCAAACATCTTAAAATTTTGAATTTATTTCAAAAATATTCCACAAATAACGATTAAAATCTTCAAAATTTCTGTCTTTATCGGATCCTGTAGCCAAATACGTTGCAAATTGGTGGTTTTGAACAAAAAATTTATTAAAATTGCGACAAAAAGTCGTGATTTTAATGCAAAAATAAACTAAAAGGATCTAAATTGACACTTCTTTACGATCCAGGAAATAAATTTAGTTAAAACTGATTATGTGGAGCGAAATAGTCTTGAAACATTAACTACTAATGAAGAAGTTAACTTGAAAATTAACTGAAATTGACTAAATCTAAGAGGAAAATGTAAGAAAAAAGATCTCCAAAGGCAGCAAGTACCTTATATAGCGAATTTTTTATGTATCTACATACTGAAATATTAATTGCAAAACATTCTTATGATACTGACAATTAATATATTTTAATAACATTGAATCAACTAATAAATTCATTTCCCGTAATACGTTTAATCAAGGCCTGCTTGATTTTTTCAAGCGAAATTCTCTAGCAGGCCTTGCGTCTAATATTAACTGTCAAAATTAGTTGCCCCCCCGCGATATTCAATTTTTTTTCTAATATCAATTGTCAGAACACATAGCCATCTGAGATAATCGATTTTACTGCTTATACTCAATAAAGAGATTTTTGCATTTTTCTTGCGAACCAACGAACCGATTTTGATGATTTTTTTTCTGGGTCATAGAGAATGGTCGGCTCTACTGTTATTTTAATTTTCATCAAAATCTAAGCAAATTTAATATTGAAAATGATTTTTTTTAACATTTCTTCAGCTCTTATTCCAAAAGTGTTGGCCTTACCAGTCTGGTCAACGAACTCATCCAAGCTATCCCAAAGACCGATTTTTGTACCAAGTTTCATTAAGATTGGTGTATTTTTACGGCAGTTATCGTGGGTATACATATATATATATAAATATATATATATATATATAAAATTTTAACGAACGGTGGATATGGGTTCCTGAGGTCCCAAAACAAACTTCTGTGCAAAAATTTTTCGGAAATTCAAAAGTGAGGATCTCGTCATTAGCTAATTTTTTTAAAAAAATTCGCTAATAGGAGAATCTCAGATTGTTCACAACTTATTAGTAAAATTTACAAAAAATCTTTGATTTAGGAGAAATATTTTCAAAAATAGACCAAAGACAAAAATTTTGATGAAAAAGAAACTAAAAGCTCTTAAATCACAACCGATTAGAAATTTACAATTTAGAACGAAAAGTTCTAGGCTAAGAATTGAGACTAAAATTGCCTTAAGAGCAAAATTTGCTAAAAGCTGATAATAGTCAAGAGTATCATGAAATTTGAACTTAAATTCTAAGATCCTCCTCAAAAAAAGGATTCAAAGCGTCAAAATTTGTTTTTTCTACAAGATTCGGTGGCGAAATTTGTTGAAGATCGATAATTTAGCATGTCTTAAAACCTCACTTAAGTTGACTCAAAAAATTGATTAAATGTCTCTAAATCTTCTCTTTTATGGTAGACCACTTAGGGTCAGTTTTTCTTCCCCTACTTATAATTAAACTCATCTTAAACATTGCTTTAAATCAGGCATTTGTGTGGAGACCTTTAACTGGACAGACCCTCACCCAAATGTGTTAGTTAGATCAAAGCCAAGTTCTGGCTAAGGCAAACTTAAGTGTGGAAGCAAAAACAAGTAATGATAGAATTCAACCTAAAAATTGATGACTTTGGAAAAACTTTTTAGAACTTGGATTAAACGTTAAAAATGACCAAATATTCTCCCTTCAGTAGCAAAATTTACCACAAAAGCTCAAATTTAGTGTTAAGCTTAAAATATTTCCAAGATATCGATGAAAAGTCGCCTATTTTCAACGATTTGATGAAATTCGATTAAAATTGATATGTTAAGCGGATATTTTAAAACTTTGGTTATAACTTAAGTACTTAAG
This sequence comes from Mylabris sibirica, assembly GCA_039776855.1. Lineage (NCBI taxonomy): Eukaryota > Metazoa > Arthropoda > Insecta > Coleoptera > Meloidae > Mylabris > Mylabris sibirica. The sequence goes on from CM077838.1 coordinate 5,962,150, forward strand.
GACGCGGGTCAGTACTTTTTAGGAATTTCAATCCACTATTTCTCGCTTCTTTTTTAAGATGTAGAAACGCGTGATAACGTTATCGAAAGAGCGTTTCAAGGTCCAGGGGATGGACGATCCTGTATTGGAAAATTTTGAGAAAATTCTGAATTACAGTCAATTATCTCGGACCATGTTTTTTTAACAATTTCCCCCAGAGCTCGGCCTATGTTGATAACTTTTGTATGAAAATTTTATTATATATAACAAATTTAAAGGGCTTTTCAAATGTTCAAGAAATTTTCCGATCGGCATGTTAGTTTTCCGGAATTTTAATAAAAACGGGTAGGCTTATGCAGAACTTTTTTTGTACAGTTTTAAAGGTGGACAAGCGGACGATTGCTTATTGGAAAGCTTACCCATGTGAGGGAAACCTGACGTCCGTGGAAAATCGAATTTTTGAAAATTTTGGAAAATTTTTGGAAAGCTCATTTGTCTTTTTTATCTATTAAAAAATATATGTTCGTAATACAATTGTCTAAAGATAATATTTTTGTCGGAAAAACTTATTAATTTTCCCGTGAAAATTGAGATTATAAGGATTTTACATATTTCATGTGTAAGTTGTGTTATCTACACTTATACGGGCCAAATCACATATGCTAAATTTGGTTATCATGACTCGACCACTCGCTGTTTGTGGTTTCATTGCAAGGTTGTCACGTTGTCACAATTGCATTCAGATTTACAATATGTATTTACGGTTGCCACCCGTACTAATTTTTGCAGGATTTTCAGAATTATAGGCGTTTGTTCTGCGTCCGCTGTGAATTATGATCAGGGCGTTCTTTGGTTCGTCTGTTTATTTTTTATCTTTGTCGGGTTTCACTATAAAATATATGTTATTGTAATATAAGTATTTATTTTTATTTGATTTTTATTCTTTGACTCCCAAAATGGTGGCAGCGCCCCTAATGAGGCCACGTCTTATTCTTCTAGTGAAGAAAGTTTGAAAATGGACACCTTCTCTTGCTGTTACAATTTGAATATTTGTGAATAATGAAGTATAGATTTACGAATTTACATAAAAAACGGAAAAAGACAGAAAACGAATTTGAGAATGATGATAATTGGTATTTATTGTAGAAAAAAATGAATGAGGAAATAATATGCAGATACATAAATATATATTTTAAAACATTTATTAATTTTAATTAACAATAATAATAATATGGTCGTGAGCGTGGTGCTGGTGGTGGTGGTGGTGGATCTGGACATGGTGGTTGTGAACGTGGACGTGGTGGTGGTGGTGGTGGAGGACGTGGTGGTGGAGGACGTGGTGGTGGTGGACGTGGTGGACGTCGTGGACGTGGACGTGGTGGTGGTGGACACGTAAAAGTCACCAACAACCACAATTATTATTATTATTGTTAAATAAAATTAATAAATGTTTTAAAATATATATTTATCTGCATATTATTTCCTCATTCAATTTTTTCCACAACAAATACCAATTATCATCATTCTTAAATTCGTTTTTTGTCTTTTTCCGTTTTTTATGTAAATTCGTAAATCTATACATCATTATTCACAAATATTCAAATTGTAACAGCAAGAGAAGGTGTCTATTTTGGGAGTCAAAGAATAAAAATCAAATAAAAATAAATACTTATATTACAATAACATATATTTTATAGTGAAACCCGACAAAGATAAAAAATAAACAGACGAACCAAAGAACGCCCTGATCATAATTCACAGCGGACGCAGAACAAACGCCTATAATTCTGAAAATCCTGCAAAAATTAGTACGGGTGGCAACCGTAAATACATATTATTGTAAATCTGAATGCAAATGTGACAACGTGACAACCTTGCAATGAAACCACAAACAGCAAGTGGTCGAGTCATGATAACCAAATTTAGCATATGTGATTTGGCCCGTATAAGTGTAGATAACACAACTTACACATGAAATATGTAAAATCCTTATAATCTCAATTTTCACGGGAAAATTAATAAGTTTTTCCGACAAAAATATTATCTTTAGACAATTGTATTACGAACATATATTTTTTAATAGATAAAAAAGACAAATGAGCTTTCCAAAAATTTTCCAAAATTTTCAAAAATTCGATTGTCCACGGACGTCAGGTTTCCCTCACATGGGTAAGCTTTCCAATAAGCAATAGTCCGCTTGTCCACCTTTAAAACTGTACAAAAAAAGTTCTGCATAAGCCTACCCGTTTTTATTAAAATTCCGGAAAACTAACATGCCGATCGGAAAATTTCTTGAACATTTGAAAAGCCCTTTAAATTTGTTATATATAATAAAATTTTCATACAAAAGTTATCAACATAGGCCGAGCTCTGGGGGAAATTGTTAAAAAAACATGGTCCGAGACAATTGACTGTAATTCAGAATTTTCTCAAAATTTTCCAATACAGGATCGTCCATCCCTTGGACCTTGAAACGCTCTTTCGATAACGCTATCACGCGTTTCTACATCTTACAAAAGAAGCGAGAAATAGTGGATTGAAATTCCTAAAAAGTACTAACCCGCGTCCTTAAGGTATTGTCGGCAAAAATTGACGGGAAGTGCCTACTTGTTACGCCTCTGACATAGTCTACCCAACACAACAATACGATTGCTCTATCGTGGAGGATTCACCAGAAAAATCGACCATAAAAATTGTTTAATTAAAAGATATCTGTTTGGGGTAATTTTATTAATTAATCATATCGTGTGTGGTCGTTGGAGGATTAATCAAGCGGCCCCATGTACATACATACAAACATCGTTTGGAACAATTAAAAAATAAAATTAAATTGAATCCATAAGTTGATATTAGAGTAGAATCGTAAACGAAAAAAAAAAAAAATCGATCGTTCTTATTAGCCGTCGTACATGTGTTGTTGTGTCATAGAACTTATTGTTCCGGACACGTGGCTCATTTAAATTTTTAAATTAGACCACTGTTGTTACTTTTTTTTCCGGTTGATTTTTATTTTTGTAAGTTTATTAGATCGCCCTATGTTTTTGTTTGACTAATATCAGATTTTAGTTCGACAGGTGGACGGGACAGGGTTGTCCACCCTCTCACTCTCACCACAATCAAACAAATATAAGTTTTATTCTCGATTTGAATTGTGAGCGATTATTATTAATTTATCCGTTGTCATTGGATAGAGGTTGTACGACTAGTAGTAGCAGTTGTATGAGCAATAAAATATGTGTGACAGCTACGATATGAGTTAGTGGATTTTGGTTATTGTATTGCCAATTCCTAGGCTAAGATTTCGCTAAATTATGTTGTGGATTATTAAGTTACAGGCTGGTTATGTAAATCTATCCGTCCATTCATGTATTTTATGTATCTACAATTACGATTTATTTATGTATTGTTGTATATAAATCCATTTCAACTAATTATCCGACCAATAATGGACCGATAATCGGAGTACTGATTCGACAAGTTAAGTAGTTTTTGGTACATACATACACACACACACACACACACAGCTGCTGTCTTTAATGCATTCTAAATTTCCATCGTATTTCGGGAAGTGATATGTATTTTTTCGTCTTATTCTTTTAAATGAAAAGGTGCAGTAATATCAAGATAATAACTAGATAGTTTTTATAATTACCCAACTTGTCTAGTCGTCTAGTTCATCTGCCCTACAAGCCAGATTCTCTTCAACCACATTGTGAGTACATATTAGAAACAAACATGAATAGATGATGATGATGATGAAAAAAACAACAATCTAAATCTACTACTAGCTCAATTTGAATATTTAATAACGAATGAAATATCTATCGCCATTTATACCAGCCATAAGGCACGTCAATCATGTCGTCATTCTTATTAAGAAATTCATAGATTTGAAGTCAAAAAATTGTAGTTTAATCAAAAAGACAAAAAGCGGCCACCCAATAAACGATATGTTATATTAAATATATAAGAAACTTGTTGAATAGTTACCGATCTAAACTATACAATAGAATTTCGACTTGTTAAATTCTCCTCGAACGATTTCACACAATACCTGTCAAAATCGGACAACTAATGGGGCGTGATTGGAGCAGCGTTAAATGACCAAAACACCACCCTCTTATAGAGAGAGAGGAAAAAAATATCTAGAAACAGGTAGTCGGGATCAGGTGGCGAAAACAGATGTCTATAAAGGGGTTGTTTTGTCGATTTCTATCAGGGATTTCTTTTGGAATAAATCTCAACCGATCGATCGATTTGGTGTTTTTTATTTTCTCTCCAACCGAAATCTTTTATTATTCAACGTTTGTTACTTATTCCTATTATCGTATGATTTATATTATGGATCATTATATAGAGTCTCCCCATCATATATGTGAGGGATCTTTCACTATGACAAATAAGTCACATTACGACCTCGAATGCCGGCAGTAATCCGACAACATTCCTGATAAGTTCGATGGATCCATGCGGTCCATTATTCATATTGGTTATGATCTGTCTATAAATGTGCTTTTACATGGTTGTGTAGTGTTTGATTATGACCATTTACAACTTGTTATTACTCATTTACACGACGTCTGTCAGATATTCTATTAATTGATTTATTGGCGGAGCGTTTGTTAGGTCCGAGGATTCGTCCAAAGACTGGTTTTCGTGGCAGACTTCTCTCTACCTGATTGAAATTTTCAAAACTATAAACGCTTAAATTTACATTATTAATTATAAAAGATTGTTTGTTCAATAACTTTATAACTAGAGGGGTAGCAATGGGGTAGCAGGCGCTTGAGACCGAAGGGTGCCATTTAACCCGAATGCCTCCAAATGACCTTGTGAGACTATTTCGTATCAATCTTGTCCAAAATCATCAATTCTTCAGGCAAACTTTTCCATTTAGTCACTTTCAAGCTAAATTCTCAACTTTCAGAACATTCATACTGATAGTCCGTTCTTGGTGACGAATTTTACCCCAAATCATCATTTTGAAGGAATTTCTCTACTGCAGAGGATATAAATTTTGACGATTTATATTGCTTTCAAGCTTAATTGTTCAACTGGTTTCGATTGGTGAAAGGAAAACGATTAAAACAGTCTCAATTAAGATAGATTTTAAGACTTTTTCGTCCTAAGTCATGGGTTTTTAGTAAATTTTGCCAGTGGGTTGCAAAAATCAGATAATTTGAGAACAAATTAAACTTCACATGTGGTCATTATACTAACACACATTTTTCACTATACATGATTCGTTGTGAAAAATCGAATAATAAGCAAATTTGGAGAAGTTATGGTAAAGTTGATTCCACATAAAAGTGACCTAATCGGTTTGTGTAAGTTTCTATAATGAGTGTAAGAAGGTAGGATAGATAGGTAGGAGGAGCTATAATGAGTTTCTAAAATACCAAATTTGTAGAAAATATTTGTCTATTTAGGTAAATACCCAAAATTGCACCACTAACCCCACCCCAATCTTCTGACAATTCTCTTATATTGTTACGACCGCCTTCTGTAGTCTGTTTTACACAGCCCCATAGTATTTAGTCATTTTTTGGTACCAACTCATGACATCTTTTAATGCTCCAATTTTCTCCAGTACTACAGCTTCAGTATTTCCTTCGCAGGTTGACATATCAATGATAAAAGGTAGACAGATAGAAATAATAGTGATCGAGTTTTCTCAATACTTATTAAAGGGACCCAAAGCCTTTAAACTTAAAAAAAAAAATAACGAATGTAGTTGTAAACAGAGTCACTGAGGTATTTTTAATGGACACGAAAAGAATATGGAGTACCTATAATAGGGGTGTAATTGGTTTGTCACAGTATCCTACCAAGTACCTAATAAATCCTCATAATCCCCTACAAGTGCCTCTTATACAAAGTATCCAACATATTTTTCCTACATACCTATTGAGTATCCACCTATATACCTACAGGGAAAAGTACCTAGCAGTTATTTTAACTTTAATTTAACTTTAATTTAAGTTAGTTTCTGTAACCGTGTATTTTAAATTTTAATCAGTATAGTAATAAAAAGGTTGGATATCAGTAATAAATCGCGATAAAAATAAAAAAGTACTTACTACTTAAGTGCATCCCTGCTCCTGTCCCATGCTGTTCGAACCTACTGTAATTAGAACAAAAAAATAAGGTTAGCAATTTGGAACAATATTTTGGATTTCTTAAATTACCCTTTTTTTGAACTTAGAAGTTAACTAAATCCTTGGTCCATAAAATCACAGCACTAACACATAACTACACTTTATTTTAAAAGCAATTGAATTTATTTTTAAATTTCACAAACTAACAATAAACTTAACATTACAACGATCGAAACTGAACTGAATAATAGATGACAATTTTAGAAAAGAACGTTATGTAACTTTTCTTTTGTTGTTTTCTTATCAAAAACATTTGTATCTGTATATACATAGAATGTAATCGTTTCTAACAAAAAAAAATGATATGATTTGAAAATATTTTAAAGGTCTTATACAGTAAATTCCATTTCAATAGAGACATGGGAGAAACATTGGTCCCGCCCATGTCCCATCTTTGTCAAAATCACATGTTTCATGAATAACAGACAGAAATACCACAAACCAAATCTGGTTATTGTTATCTTTTAAAATAGAAAGTTTTCAAGGTTCTTTCGTACAAAAGAAATTGCTGTGTTTGGTCAAAGGACTAAGGGTTGGGGATAATTTCCGCCATAATTTTTAATTTCTAGACAACCTTCGCTCTCTCTCTCTCTCTCTCTGTCTCTTTCTAACTAATATGTAAATAGTTTGAATAGGCGTGGCCAGAGTTTCTCCAATGTTCCTAGCTCTAGGTCCCAATCTGTATAACATTCCAGCAACGACAAAAATTATAATAATATTCTAGATTTTAAAAATGTATACGAAAATTTTCAACTAGCCCAATATTAATAATGAAAATGAGGATTTTATTTGAGAATACATTCATTTTAAAATTTCTAGTTTTAAACGGGTATTTTTTCAAGTATATCTGGCTAACTTCCAAAAAAATCCACTGACACGAGTTTAAATAGGCTAAATCGACGTATTTTGACGAAAAAAGGACATTTAAGCTACTAAAAAGCCAATTCCACCTACGTTTAGCTACTTTTTTCGGCCAAATAGTTCAAATATATGTTTATAGCAAATTTTGAGGTCAATCAATCTCTAAATTCTCGTTTATTTGCCAGGCAGACTGGTGTTTCTATCTGTTCATCTAGCTAATATAAGCCAATTTTAGTCAATTTTTAAACTTTTCCTAGTTTCTAAATAACTAAACAAATTTTGATACTGAATCCTGCAGGGACACAAATTTTAACACTTTTAGTTGGTATTTGTGCAGGATTCTTAGACTTAAGTCATCAATTTTTGGCTAAGTATAGACAATTTTACTCTCAATTTCAAAACATTTCCATCATAAATCAAAAGTTCTGCTACCAAGTTGTGAAAATTATCCGGCTTAGAAATTTTGACTAGAATTTGTAATGAAATAGACTGTAGTCTATTTGATTCGTCAAATAAAAAAATCTCCAAAGGCAGCAAGTACCTTATATAGCGAATTTTTTATGTATCTACATACTGAAATATTAATTGCAAAACATTCTTATGATACTGACAATTAATATATTTTAATAACATTGAATCAACTAATAAATTCATTTCCCGTAATACGTTTAATCAAGGTCTGCTTGATTTTTTCAAGCGAAATTCTCTAGCAGGCCTTGCGTCTAATATTAACTGTCAAAATTAGTTGCCCTGTGCGATATTCAATTTTTTTTCTAATATCAATTGTCAGAACACATAGCCACCTGAGATATTCGATTTTACTGTTAATACTCAAAAAAGAGATTTTTGCATTTTTCTTGAGATCCAACCAACCGATTTTGATGATTTTTTTTCTGGGTCATAGAGAATGGTCGGCTCTACTGTTATTTTAATTTTCATCAAAATCTAAGCAAATGTAATATTGAAAATGATTTTTTTTTAACATTTCTTCAGCTCTTATTCCAAAAGTGTTGGCACTACCAGTCTGGTCAACGAACTCATCCAAGCTATCCCAAAGACCGATTTTTGTACCAAGTTTCATTAAGATTGGTGTATTTTTACGGCAGTTATCGTGGGTATACATATATATATATATATATATATATATATATATATATATATATATATATATAAAAATTTTAACGAACGGTGGATATGGGTTCCTGAGGTCCCAAAACGAACTTCTGTGCAAAAATTTTTCGGAAATTCAAAAGTGAGGATCTCGTCATTAGCTAATTTTTTTTAAAAAATTCGCTAAAACCGTAAATTTTGAGGACTTTAGTTGATTTACTAAACAAATGGAAAATTCAAAAGCCGACCTAAAAATGTAGAATTTCACTATAAAAAAGATAAATATGCTTCTTTCTCAACTAGATAATTAGTAATTTTGTTAATTAATAAATTTTTCTGTTGTTTTTATCCAAAATTACCAAATTTCGGTACTGTTTATAACACTATTTATGTCTTTATTAACGTCGATTTGTTCGGTAAGAATTCGAAATTTATTATTGTTGATATGATTTAAAATTGATGGATTTGTTGATTGTATATCGGGTAAATCGATCGAGGGGAGTCTGGTAATTATACAGAGGTGATTCAGGATAGTCCCAGCGGGCAGCCACCAATGGTATCCTATTGTTATATCAGATATATCGGTAGCAAACGTTAATAGAATCCAATATTGTTTGATACTTTGCTTCGTCATTTGTTGTTAAAAATTACTTATAGATTATCGTAATCATTGGTAATTTTCGTTGAGTCATAAGATTAAAAATTCAAAAATATCCATGTATTATGTCTAATTACCAATAACAGGCAACAAAACTCTTTAACAATCAGTCATAGTTAGTGAGCATTCAGCTTTGCTATAATGTCTATATGAAGATCATTAAAATCGTTAACTGTATAGGTACAGAATGGACGGTTTTGTTCTTCAATTGTATTGAATAATTGAGTTTAAAATTGATGGCGATTGATTGATTTTGCAAAATTAACTGTAGCTTAAGTTTAGTAGAGTCGATCAGCAGGGGATACTTTAACCTTCACCACATTCCAACTTTAATTACCATCTTCATTATCTATATATTTCATATTTAATTAGTAATTTGATTGTTTAGATCGGTGCAGTAACTCGATTATAGTTTCACTTTAAGATTTTTATCAAATGATAAAAAGGTACGGTTGCGTAACACGGATTTCTTGTAAATTGAGACTGTTTGGTTTCTTCCATATAGCTACACAAATTAAATAGAAGAAGAAGAAGAAGAGTCAAATAAATTTACGATCGTCTCGTTAACACACGAATATATCGAATTGCCAGAAACCAAATGTTAACATTCTTCAGTGATGAAGCACAATATTGTATCGTTAATAGTTTATAAAGTTTGTAGCTTCTTGACTATCACTTATTGTTAGAATATTCTTAAATAATATTAGTTTAATTTCAGTTGAATTCACAGTCTAATCGATTTCTCTACGTGTTCGTTCATCTTTTGCTATATACGAAACGAGACAATGTAATTTTACGGTTTGATGGACGGCCAACGATACGAATAGTTTTTCATTATTTCGTCCAAGATCTTGTTAGTTAACATTGATTACGAATCAAAATTATATCGAACCGACAATTATACGATTTGCTTCACGTTCTTACAACGTTTGTGTTTTTATTTAAAATAGTTAATTTAATGGGAACGATTTTTGTTTCTGTTTTGAATATTATACAACAATTTAATCTTGATTGAAGTCTGCCAAATCTTTGCAACTTTCACTTTTATAATCCGCACGATAAGACGATCTGATCTACCTACATAGTTTTGTTGATTATGTCAATTTTCACCTGTCGTATATTGACATCTGTTGACATCTGCACATTGTTTAGCTTCTGGCTATTAACAGAATACTCTCAATTGGAACAGATACGATAATGTCACAATAGAGGTTTCCGGGTGATAACCAACAGATTCTTATATACTTTGTAATATGTCTTTTTACATAAATTATTCATTATTAATTATAGATATTATATATTTTTTCGCTTCTTAATTTATCGCCATTTTTACGACATATGCATAAAGACAACTGATCTACTTTCAAACAACGAATATAAAATCAATCATTTTAATGCTTGTTGTTTTAATTGAACAGATGCTTATGTTAATTATCAATATTTCATTTGGATTTTTAAATGTCAAATCGACCACATCTCAGCCTGATTATCACGAGAAGCAAGGTGTTCTCCCTTAAAAACCAACAACAAAGACACACAGAATCTCGTTATTATTATTATTATTATTATTATTATTATTATTATCATCATTTGCACCCAAATATTATCCGTCGATTTATTGCCAAATTGGTTATAATAAAACTGCACACACAACACAAGAATGTCGTATTTCATAAATCATAAAAGGATGCTGCTTTGGTTCAATTTAAACGTTGAATAAAATAGTGTTTTATTGTAGTGGTGCGATCGAACATGCACATTCACATAAAGATTTCGTTTTTGTTAATAATTCAAGATGACATTAAGCCGTTAGGTGGTATAAAATTTCAACAAGAACGTTGTGTCAAGTTCTTGATATGGAACATATCAAGATTCGTTAATTTATTTTAAAAATTTTAATAAATAACAATAAAATTGAAGCTTTAAATCATCGATAGAGTATAAGTAATCATGATGAAACAAATATAACGTAACAACAGGATAACACTGTCAGTATGTCTTGTATTTTCCACAATACATATTGTATAGTTCTTATTTATGGCTACTCATCAGTCTCGTCGTCTACCTTTCTGGCTTGTAATTAAGTAAACTTTGTTGTATTCTATAGTTATAAGTTTATAAGACAAACAACAATCAATAAAAGGATACAATTGGTAGTTTTTTTGGTATTGTAAAATATATCGACCGGAAGTTGTATCGTTCAACACAACGACTATTTACTTTTTACTTAATTAACTACCAACCCATTATGTCACCAAAGTTTATGTTCTACACGTGTTATTTATATATTCAACAGTTGATATTGTCGGTAGTCATTTTGGCGAATTGTATCGTTGCTAATTATCTATTAAAAACAGGACATTGTTAATAAAAATGAACTGGATTAAAATGTTAATGAATAGTTTCATAATTCAATTACAACATAATAAATGTTAGAATTTCACTTTAATTGTTTGTTTTGAATGAATTGAAAGAATAGTGTAGTAGAGAAGTGAATCTCACGATATGATGGGAACGATCAAATATTTTATTTTGTATTGTTTAGAAACCGACAGCCATCATTCGTTTAATAATAACTTGTAATATAACATGAACTTGTTGTACCGCCCTCAATCAATATTAACAATACAACCAAACATCCAATAAAGTTGTTTTTTTCATACGAAAAACATGCAAGCATATATGCGAATCAGTATAAAGATGGATCATTAGTGCTTGTCATAAAATCTACAACTATTGTGATTATTGTAGTTTAAACTTTCGGTGGTAGTTTCTATATTGTGAATATTATATCAAACAATTCACAGTTGTGTAATTATAAAAAGGGAATCGATTTCTAAACATCTAATTTGACGCCTATGGTGTGAACGCTCATAAGCAATCAGCTGTCTCGTTATAGTTTTGATTAATTTTCAATCAATTGTTCGATGATTAATCATCAAATACCTGTTAAACTATACAAGAAAAACATCGAGCTTATACTCCTTTCATGTTTCAGCAAAAACTAATGAAAATAATGATTCTACTTATAGCCAATAGCGTATATGTACGTATAAATAACAATAAAACATCCCATACAATGTTTACATGGTCAAATCGAAACCATATTACTGTTGTAATTAAGTATAATTTGGTTCAGGAGCGACAGGCTGCACCCCCGCTGTGTTCGTAATCAACTAGAGGAATAATAGGACTGCTCTGACTTGCAATAAATTCGAACAAGGTTCGTTTCTTCGAACCATTCCTTCACTCAACAACACAACAACATAACAACAAGAACAACAACAACACGATACCACTCCATTTCGATATCTTTCGTATCGGCAATGGTGTGGTTTATAATTGGTACAATTTCCACCTGGATCAACTATTTTTTCCGCACAATTCATTCCCCAACAGCGGTCATTTTCAATAAAATTTATCGATTGTATATCGAATTGTGTAAATTTCCGGATTTCGTCCAGCTGGTCCGGGACAATAAAAAAAAAATTAAAGCGATTGAGATGCGATTTCCTTTACGCTCTCACCTCAATCATAATATAAGAGAATGCTTTATTTACACCGATTTTAATACAAATTGTATACATGAATATGTTGATGTGGTCAATAGGGGCATTATCGTCATGTATAGTTTCGATATAATAGTGTTTCTTTGATATGTTTCGGATTCCGAACGTCTATTGTCTGTTCTTGACAGTAATAATTATTGATCAATTATTGGTAAAGAAAAATCAGAAGCATCCAGCTATTTTAAACGCCACATCTTTATTTCTTTACAAATCATTGATTATAATTACAAATCGTGAAACGTCTCTTGACTGATTCTCTATCCAACTGATTCTTCTCCATTATTTATCCCTCTATGTCTTTCGTAATGATTTTCTCACCGGAATCAATAAATGAAACGAGACAAAAAAAAATCGAAATTCATCAACAACAATAACAACAACATATGATCTTCTCATCAAAACTTCTTAAACAATACATTGATCATTGTGTAGATATCGTATCGATCATTCAACACGATAGTGGTCCTGTTGTTGTGCCTAACAAATACACCAAATACAACAATCATGTAAGTTAATCACTGATCTTAATGAGTTGAAATGCCAATATGTTAAATCAATCTATGACCGGATAACAACAGTAGCCAATATGATGATTATAAAAAAGGAGATTTGATAGGTGAAGATCCCATTTATAATCCAGTGAAAATATGTGAATAGGTGGTTCAATTTCGATTAAAAATTAAACACCACAAGGATGACGCAGCTCTAAGACCATATAATATAGATTCTACTTCCTTTTATAGTGCGTTTTGTCATTAATTTATCATGGCGCAGTTTGTTGTGGAAACGTTTATTGTTCCACTGACAGATAGAAAACAATTAGTCTTTCCAACACGAAAAAGAACAGGTAAATCGTAATTAGAATAAAATCCATCCACCAAACTACCAAGCAATCGATTAAATTACAAGAGATTACTTCAATATCGTTGTAAATCATTGGCGTTCGTGTAAATTAAAATAAATCCTTCATATATGTCAGTTGGGTACGCAAGCTTTATTATAAACACAAAGCTACCGCATCATCGAATTAGACAATAAACACCAGGTATGATTGTAGTGATGGTGGTGTATTAATTAGTCCAATATGTGTATGTGTGTGGGCTACCAGACAAAATTGTTACGCCCCTGTTGTTATTGAGCTTCCCGTACGACTAAGATTTATTAACTTGTGAGTATTACCAACGAAATAGAAGAAAAACGAGTTATTATACTAAACAAACTGTTTGATAATTAAATCGACATTGGTTGGAAATATTTCAACAATGACGTCAACAATCCGAAGAGATATCAATCGTGAATCAAGATTGTAACCTTTTCAGTTGTTCAACTAAAAATATTAGCGACATTATGGAAATTTGATTTAAATTATAATTGTGTTATTTGCATATTAATCGCTATTATAGCGATTCTCTTATTCGATAATCTTTTATTATAAGTGAATCACTGTGTAACATGGTAGTTAAATAATCACATTCTGCAATACGATAATAATAACAATAATGGTATATCCTTGGGTGGCTGTATGAACTGTAGACTACCTGAATTTGTAACTGGCATACGCCTTGAAGCCCTTTTTATATATGAATTATCTGCATCACCTGGATTTATACAATATGAACGTGTCAAACGAGGAAACGATTAATATTTCAAGCTCCAAGCGACTATGTTTGTGTAGTTTGCTATTTCTCAAAAGCTCTATTACAACATGATGATTACAATAATTATAAGCCTTCCAGTAATTGGGCGACATATTAAATAATTACGTAAAACGATCGAATTCTTTTAAACAAATTTCGTTTTAATTCTATTATTGTTAGAATATCAACCTATAATATAAATAAAGAGCGGTTGTGTATCCTTTGACAACAAAGGGTTTCTATCTATAAAAAGTTAAAATTTCTGTATATTAATTCGAATAATTTCAAAATTTCGAAATATCAAAATATATAATTTAGATAATAACAAGAATCAAGATTATTGGAAACAACCAAATACGTTCTTTTTTTGTAAAATTTTAATTTTTTTGTTGTCTTCTCCGATGACCCAATGAAGAATTATTGAAGAATTATCAGTGGACGCACGCGATATAAATCAAGTCACGCAAAACAAGAGGTAAGATTGTTTATAAATTTCAATAGTAGTGAATCGATAAGAAGAATGTTTTTACAACGTGACACCATCGACATGTTAATAAAATTTTAACAAAAAAAAAAACAACACTGCCAAACAATTAGGATTTAAAGCGAATTGTGCAAGTTGTTGCATGCTCATCAAATGGCATATCTTTTAGTACAATTTACATTAATTAACAGTAAAAATTGACAGAATTAAGTTGTCGAAACTGGACGATCGTTCTTACTACTTCATTTATATTCAATCGGTGTGTTAAAATTTATAAGAAATAATTAAGTTGAACTGATTTATAATAGACTGAATTGGTTACAGTGTTTCCTTATAAATTGGTACAACCACAAACCACAGATCGGACGCCTCTTGAAAACCGAAAATTGTTCGATAGCAGTGGCGTAACTATCGATAAGCAAGATATCTAAGGACCTATTACTATTTGATTTTTGAGTCTATAGAGTGTCCGGCCAGAGAGTATTCAATTCGGTTATTTTCACCAAAATAATAGAGCGACTTGGATAATTTTTTAAGGGTTTATAGGGTAGCCCTTAACGAACATTTTAGCAAAATTAGAACCTCGTAAATTATTTAGAGATCAGTCAAAAAACGCAAAAATCAAATAAATATATGTAAAATTGGCCTCTTTTTACGATCCAAAAGCTAAATTTAATCAAAACTGATGATTTGGAACGAAACTGTCTAGAAACATTGATTACAATTTAAGAGGTTAACTTGAAAATTAACTGAAATTGACTAAGGGACGATTTCACCAACTTCATTTAAGCCTAACGAACAGTTAAAAACAATCGTTGCTATTATTATAAAAATCGTTTCTATGACTTATTTTATGGTTAAAATTTAATCGATGTTGGTGAAATCGACCCTATATCTTTATATCTTAAAGATTTATTAGAAACTTATTTCACAATCTATTAGTAAAATTTGCTAAAAATTTATGATTTAGGAACAAAATTTCAAAAAAGACTAAAAGTCAAAAATTTAGCTGAAAAAGAGACTGAAAGTTTTTAAATCACAGCCAATCAGAATTTAGAACGAAAATTTCTAGGCTAGAATTGCCTTAAGAACAAAATTCGCTAGAAACTGCTAATAGTTAAGAGTATCTTGAAACTTGAACAGAAATTTGAAGATCCCTTTCAAACAAAAAGTATAAAAAGTGTCAAAATTTCTGTTCTCTGAACGATTGAGTGGCAAAATTTATTAAAAAACGATAATTTAATGTTTTGAAAGCTCAATAAATTGAATAGAACTGCTTAAATTTCTTCATTTTGACGATGTAGACCCGGTTTTTCTACCCCTATCTAAGCTCATCTTAGCAAGACCTTGCCTTAAATCGAACTAAGCATAGATTTACAAACGGGGCCTAAAAATGATTCAATGACCCTTCTAACACGGACTTCTTCCGTTTTTCTCCACAACATTCTGGAAAAAATTTAAAAACGAAAAAATCAATGTTCGGAGGATCGTTGACTCATTCTTGATTTGTTTAACTTGTGTAGCTTGTTTTTGGAAATTGCAACATTATCCAAAACGAGCAGTCTTTGGCTAACTTTCAAATGAGCTACGAGGTTCTAAATTTACTAAAATGGTCTCCAGGGACTATTCTAGACAGCTTTGCAATTTTTTTCGTAGACTAGCCAAGTAACATGAGATTATGAGTTGTCATAGTTTTAAATGAACAACCCGATATGTTTAAATTATTCTAAGGTTTGGCTGAGAGTCCCAAATTTCTAGCTACGCCGCTGTTCGATGGGTTAAAATTTTTTTTTAGTTCGTGGTAAGAGTCGTGGGCAACTATCGCATTAACATCAACTTTATGGATAGATAAAGCTCAAACTTAAAAGTTTATCTTATGGTAATGTCACGTTTATTACTATTATAAACTATAAAACAATGTTCCCACGGAATACGTAATTAATTGCTAAATTTCGTACAATTTCGCCTAATTAATACACATTTACAGGTGCCAAATCCTCTCTATAAATGTTCGATTTTAATTTTATTACCATTGCAATCGGTCAATTTGAATAATCCGAATCTGGGATGTAAATTGGGAAATTATTTGGACGACAATTTTGAAGCCATTGTAATTAAAGGAATGGTAACAATAAAAGGCGTCCGAGTCATCGATAAGGTCGGATTGATTTAAGGCGACCGTGTCCGGTAGTGATTAGGTAACACGTTTTTTTTTTTTACGGGGAACTTATCTCGAAATGGGACAGGTTCTCTTCTATAGGTCTTCGTCTGGTTGTTTCGTTTGAAATAAATATTGGAAAGTATACATTTCTTTAAAGAAAATTATGTTTATGTTAAGGATATATATGTTGGATGCGTTGAAGTCAATTGGACGGTAGTTGGGGATTTAATGTCTTATTTTATGGACATGATTTATAAGCAACATTAAAGAAAGCAACTAATGTGTGCATTGATTTTTATAGCGTTATAAAACCACTTTGTTTGAGATTTTAATTCTATGGTTTTTAACAGCCGTCATCGTTGTCGTGGTTGAGGTGTTATTGTAGGCAGCGTACACTGTTCCGGCTCCAGTCGCTGAACTCGATCACATTACAACAACAACAACAACATCATCGATTTATATACACCACAAAGATTCTGCTCAATAAATCACTAAGAAACTGTTTCTTCAATCCAACAAATTGTTAATTATTAACTAAAGAATGGTGGCAATTAAAGTGAATTTACAACATCGTTCATATTGTGTCGTAAAATCAATATTGGTAGATTTTAACGTTGGTCAATTGAATAATTGATCTGTAATTGAAAATATACAAAATAATCCAAGAGGATGGACTTTTTAAAAGGCCTCTAGACAAATTAGGTACTCGATTAGGCGTGCGAAAATTGTCAATTTTCAAACGTCGATATCTTGCTTGTTTTTGAGATATTGTAACAAGTAAACGTGCTTTGAATAAAGCATTTCAAATTGCATATTGCAGAACTGTTTATTTTGGAACAATGTGATAATATTCGGAATGACAGAGAAAACTCTTCGGCCCTGTTTTTTTCGTACATTTGCCTCCATAACTGACTAAAACTTGGCCAATATTATTGATTTTTCATATTTATGTTTATTGTTAAAGTTATTGTGATTAGTTCGCAATGTATCAGATAGATGGTGTGGCCATTATTATCTATGTACTATGCTTAAGAATTCAACGTTGCCAGATGCCGTTTACATTTAAATGAGACCACGCCTGATGCTTCTATTGAATACAAATTGATTTATTGATGTATTCATTTTCTGTCGGTTCGTTTCTCATTCTATTTATTTATTTCAATTATTTTCACCGATTGGTGTCCTCGCCGTTAGATTAGCGGCTGCTATAAGCAGGAGGTGTGGTCTCTTTTATAAATGTAAACGACATTAATAATAAACATAAAATAAATAGGATCTAGACAAATACGGATTAATCGAGCGATTTTTAAAATATTTTCCATTCATAATGATATAGTTGTGAAATAGATAAACTTTCTGACTTTTTCATATCAATCAAAAAAGGAATTTAGTAATTTTAATAGTTCTTAACAATAGATGGAAAACGGGGTTCAAATTTTCAGTGAAATTCAATTCTCAAAAATGGATTTTAAGCGATCTTCATGTCCTCTCCCCTTGCATTATCTTTCTAAAAACAAGAGTTTGATTTGTTGAAGATTTGAAAAGCTCTTTTAATTTGCTACCTAAATTCGCTTGAAAGTTATTAAGTTTTAGCCAGTTATAAAGGAAAATGTACGAACAAAGCATCAGGGTCCAGAATTTTCTCTGCTTTTCAGCATTTTGTCATATTTCTAAAATAGAACATGCAACTTGAAATGTTCTATGCAACGCACGTTTACTTCTTACAATATCTCAAAAAGCAAGCGAGATATCGACGTTTGAAAATTAACACATGACTTAAAGATTTAAAGGAATTTCACCCTGTATACCAAATTTCATCAACTTCCATCACTTAGAACTTGTTATACTTTCAATATGCCATCTTTTTGAATCACTCTGTATACTAATAAGAGTCGACGAAAAACATCACTTTAAACAAATAAAGTTATAAAGATCAGTGCGACCGAGTGAACTATCCGGTTATGCAAATCTACTATCCTGTTGAACAGTGCTTGTCCGTTGTTGAACAGGATTACGTTCCACAATAGCCGTATAATATATTACAATAGTGTCTCAATTGAAGCCACCCGAATTTGTCAAAAAGTCAACGATATCACAGTATCAGAATCGATAAAATCGGGCAAAATGCAATGGGATGAAAAGCAAACAAGCATCGATTAAAATTCAATTGTCAGGCAATAATAAATTGTGAAAGAAAAGGCGTTCATTCGCACTGTAACCAACCTATTTAAAATGCTAACGAACTGAATGTATATGAGTTAAATCGTCACCATATAAACGTCCACTAATTAAAACTAAATTGTCAAGCTATTATAAAATTTCCTTTAAGTAATCTTTAAGTAGATTTGGTGTCATTTGTTGTTGATCAAATACAATTGTGTTGCTGAGGTGTCGTTAATTTCAGGTTTTAATTAAATTTAAAAGCCGACACATCCTACGCTCGCAACAATTCGATTAGGCGACCGTAAATTGTGACTGAAAAATAAAAAAAGATTAGGATAAAGACACGCAAGTTGTCCGCTTTTTATTTCGTCTTATTAATTTTTTAATTTTAAAAAAAATATCTATTTATCACAAATTTGTTAAACAACACAATCATCAAATCAATAAACATTAGATTTTATATAATTAATTGATTTTTTGTGAAAATCCACATTATAGACTTGCCTATTTTTAGGATGATTTCAAAATTTCACCAACATTCCTGTGACCATGTCGTTTACATTCGTTACAAACGGTTCGTCGTTCAATGTGTCGACTTTATCAACCTACAAGTATCTGTTAAAACCATAAATCGGAACGCTACCATCCACTTTCGACACTCCTTATTGTGTTAACACGACGGAATTCCACAGTTCTTACCAAACACATTTGCATAGAGCCTGTATCTTGTATTCTATACGTACACAAAACTACCCCTTTTTATTATTTAATAAAAATGGAGAAACAAACAATAATCAACATTTATTCTCAAATTGTATTTCGTTTAACAATTACAATTATTACAAGTCCTGCTATACAATAAACAATTTTGTTTAAAGTGTTTCGATTGATAGAGCCTTGAAACTACATTACGCATACACATTCAATGTAATAATAACATTTTATATAATTTCTTACACAGTATGTACAAATTTAGACAGTACGAAAGGTCTCTTGTATTTATCGTGAACAGAACACAAAACGTGAGTCTAGCCAGCTGTCAGTGTAATTTCGTCGAGCCACTTGATGAGAGAGCCGGTGCTTGTCTTCCTATTTAAGGAACACCGTTTCGATGACTGTCATTTTTTCAGGAGTTGTTTATTAATTGTTGGAGCTTTGCAATTTTGTCAGTCGAGTCACAGCCCCTGACATATCTCATTTAAATAGATAATGAAACAAATAAACAGAAATTATATTTACAAAGATAAATTAAAACGTAAAAGTCCGATTGCTTTGGTAATATTGTTTCACCATGTGTATTAAAATAAGTTCAAAGATTAATCACGATTGTGCATGGTGAGTTGAAGTGGCTGTTGACACGTGGGCGTATCCTTGGCAGGTGGATCGACCACTTCAACAGGACTCGATGATGTTCTAGAGCATTTGTCCTGATGCTGTTCTTCTTCTATATCCGATTCATCATTAACATTGATCTCCTCTTCGGAATCCGTGGCATAATCCATTGATATATTATTATTATTATTATTGTTGAGATGGTGTGGTGTTAATGCTTTGAATGCGCTATTCTCGCCGCCCATTTGAAGGAGTAGAGCTGGTGCCGCCGGTGCACCGCCGGTACGATGTGGCGTAGTAAGCGGCGAGCCAGGGGTGGAAGCGGCAGTGTAATGCGGTGATGGCGTCAAGCGGCCGGAAAATATCGAAGACTGGCTGCCTTGGGTGCCTGGTGATGACTGCTTCAGCAGATTCATGCGCTGGTGGCGTCTCCATTTTGCTCGTCTGTTAGAAAACCAAACCTGGTTTCAATCGTTACAACTATTAGCTGTAATCTAATAAATAAAACAAAACAAACTACTACCTGAACACGGGCCTCTGACAGTGATGTCTTTGATGCCAAACGTTCTCTTGTGGAAACACATGGATAATGACTCTTTTCAAATTCTTTCTCTAATTCTTCAAGTTGATCCGGACTAAAAGTGGTACGATTTCGACGGAATTTCGGTTGTTCTGAACTATCCAAACTTGAATCATCTTTACTATCAGGATGTGTACCAGATGGTGAACTTAAAATACCATGATCGGGATGTGGTGAACTTGAAGAATTTGGTGAACCGGCCATTATTGATGATGCACCACCAGGTGGTTGTAATCCCAATGGACTATTAGGCCACAATGGTGAATGCCAAGGAAATGCTGCTGCAGCGGCAGCATACGGATGCGGATGATACAAGCCGTATCCTGCTGCTCGAGCAAATTCTGCTGCTGCTCGCTCTGCAGCCCGATTTCTCAGAATCCTATTGATACTACTAACAGACGGAGCTGTAGCATTTGTACAAACTCCTGCAACAGAATACAATCAGTTAAAATATATAATTTAAATATTGTATTTAAAAGTTTTTTTGTATATTCAACGCTTGGTTAAGCAATCCAGTTAATAAAAGATCTAGATTCGATTTGTCACACAAAGGTGTGGTACCGGTAATCATACAAAACAGTCTCAATCACGCCCCCCCTATAGTGCGGAAAAGATTGCCGTTTCCAAAGGGCAAGTGGAATTTCTGCAGGTGGTCATATAAGATCTCTCGATCATCAGACCGAAAACATTTACCTAAAAACCGGAATTGCGCTTATCTAGCCCGGAACCAAATTAAATAAATAACAATTTTTATCATTAAAAATCATGATCAGAAATTACCTCTTCTTCTACACACTGTCGATTCACAACATCAGACGAATTCCGCCACGTATATCTATTGAAAAAGAAATCCCAGAAATCGTTCTATTGTTCCATCATGTTGAATGTGTTGAAATTTTAAGTACCATTCAAGGTATTATAAAACTCCACTTGAATTGAGTGGTCTGAACCTGGGAACCGATTAATTTGTGTTAAACAAACAACCTGGTCCAGGTCATTATCGACGATCAATGACAATAGAGGCCGTTCATTACATCTTTATTTCTTTCAATTCCCCGTACTGGGGTTATAATGATAACAACAAGTCAATGCCAATCTTGAGACCATCATAGAATAAGGGTCTCATTTCGCACTTTACCAGTATTGATCGACGATTATCCTGTCAAGTCAACGATCACGATGCTGTTGATCATCAAATATAAACGATTTTCTACATCAGAACGATCAAACGAACATGGTGGTAAATAGACATGATAGAATGTGAATGGCTGACAGATTGGGAATTAATAATAATAATAATAATAATAATAATAATAATAATAATAATAATAATAATAATAATAATAATAATAATAATAATAATAATAATAATAATAATAATAATAATAATAATAATAATAATAATAATAATAATAATAATAATAATAATAATGAAATTGGATTCGTTACAGCATCAAGAGAGGTCAGTATAATTTCTGGAAATATCAAAAGATATTTTAAAATTATCTGTAAATAGTTTGTAATGTAAGGAAATCATTCCAGCTGGTAATCGAACGAGTTCTGCATATTAAATTAAACAGATTAATCAAAATTACCATAATTGCAATCGAAAATGAATAGCTATTATAGTTTAGTTGATAGCGAAGAAAAAAATCGTATTATTCAATTATAAAACATAACACTCTCGGAATGCAATAGAGACAGAACTACATGTGCCATTATGAGGTGTCAGCAACGGACAAAGAATTCCACAGACAATCGGCCTTTTCAGTCGCGTGTCCAATTGAATGACCATAACCAATACGACTATTGAGTGGACGCAGACTTATAACCGACATTGTTATTATTTTATAAATTTTTTTTTTGTTTTCTATATTGAAAATTGTATTTAACATGATTGGTTTGATGCTGGCCCACCTCGATGTATGTACAACCAACATCAATTGAAAAGATATTACGTTTTGTTGGATAATTAGGGACGTATTCAATTTTATACAAGTAGTTGTGGTAGTGGTGGCTCTTTTGTATTTTACAAGTTGGTGGGGCTGTGTGGAGATAAACCGAATTGGATTCTTCAATGTTGCCGTGGGCCATCAATGTGGGAAATTAACGTGCAGATAAATCATATCGAAGTGATCGTATCTTATAACTTACATCTATGAGTGTGATCATGATCAATGCGACCGGAATGATAAATCTACAATTATTAATCATTCTTCGGTCACGGTATAATTGGTCTTTTAACTGAAAAACCACATCCCTCCTCACTTGTGCCCTTTTCAAGATCGATCACGAAGATACACTATTTATTATACAACTTTCTCATCTAAAATTCGTTGGATTCTTTTTGGTTTAAATTTTTATGGATATTTGTGCCGTTACTGTTTAAGGACGTTTTTCCACAAAACATATAATTTTCTTATATCCTCCCTACCTATCTATATATGCGACCCATATAATTATATGCGGTTTAGTTTAACAATAACCGCCGTTGCCGATAGCTCCGTTCAACCATCCCAAACAATATCAACAACCCTTAAACATTGTCATTTTATTGTTAGTCTCTTTTATAAATATTGTGAAAGACTTGTGGTTCTCTTATTATATCAATATGTGTCGATCATAATTTGAACGTTTTGTTCATTCACACGAATCCTAATTGTGTGGTCACGGAACTGTTTTTTTTTTTTTTATATTGACAAAACTCACCTTCGGATATTAAGCGCTCCCGGATCTCCCATGCAAAGATCGTTGGATTCTCCCGTTTGTATTGTTCAATCTTGGAGACAACAGCTGGAGTTGCTACTTTCGGCTTACTACCGCCTATAAGTCCTGGTGGACGCAATGTGCCTGCAAACAACAAGAAGAAAAATCTTTATCTAGTTGGTAACGAACCCCGGAGAGATAAAAATATACAGAGTACCGGTCTGGGAGTATAAAATTTGACTGTTTCTACTAAAAAATACAGCTCTGCGAATTATATTGTAAGAAAATGAAAAAAGGTTGCCAATTATTTTAAAACAAAATTGAGAAAAACGAAAAAATCAATGTTGGGATTATCTTCTAGTCATTCTAAGTCGTTTTAAGTGTGCAGCTGTTCGGAAAATATCTTGACATTATCAAAAACGAGCAATTTTTAATCGACTGCAGAGGTTCTAATTTCGCTAAATTGCTCTCTAATGACGTAATGACTATCCAATAAATTCTAAAAATATTATTCGAATCGCTTTATTATTTTGATTGAGAAGGAAATATTGCTTATTCTCAAGTCGGACATCCATCTTTTAAATGTGACCGATTCTTATAAAACTCTTATTAGTTGGCAAGCGATTCGTAAAATATTTCAAGAATATGTAGGGGAATCCCTGGAGGTCATTTTTGCACGATTATAACCTCGTAGCTCATTTAGAAGTCGGTTAAGAAACGCTCATTCTGGACAATGACGAGATTTTCAAAAAGCATCTACAAGTGCAAAACGATGATTCGAGAATCCTCAAGTCGGATCTTTTTCGTTTTTCTCCACAGCATTCTAGAGAATATGAAAAAAAATTGCCAATTATTCTAAAAGAAAATTGAGAAAAACCAAAAAATCAATGTTGGGATTATCATCTAGTCATTTTAAGTCGTTTTTAGCAGCTGCTCGGTAAATATCTCGACATTCTCAAGAACAAGTCTTTTTTGATCGACTTCCAAGTGAACTACAAGATTCCAATTTTGCTAAAATGTTCTCCAAGGACTAGCCAATAAATCCACAAAATATTATTCAAATAGATTTATTGTTTTGATTGAAACGGAAAAATCACTTTCTCTCAGGCCGAACACCCTCTTTTAAACGTGACCGATTCTTATGAAACTCTTATAAAGTTCCCCACATATGCTTCGATAAATCGAAAGATCAGAACTGTAGAGTTTTCGAGCGATTTGTAAAATATATCATATCAACGATCTTTAAGGGGTAACTTCGAGATCATTTCAGCAAAATTAGAACTTCGTAACTCATTTGGAAGTTGGTCAAAAACTCTCGTCTTGGAGAAGATCTCGATTTATAAAAATTTGCTAAGCACGACTAAAAGTGTCTCGTGGACGCTCTCAACATTGATATTTTTCGTTTTCTTCCAATGCACTCTGGAACCGGTTAAAATGTCTCTCTTTTTTCTGGAATCTAATAGAATAAAAAAAAACTTAATATTGTAAGGGTTTTCGAATCATTTTTAGCCATTTTACGAGTTGAGCTCATTTTTGAAAATCGCGACATTATTCAAAAGAAGCGTATTTTGAACAATTTCTAAATCAGCTACGAGGGGCTCCCTTACAAATCCTTCAGATAAAATTATGAAAAATACGAAACAGAAAGTTAGCTTACTTATTCTTATTTTCATACTGGGAACTTTTGGAAATACCTACCAAACAAGATTCAAAAAAAATCACAGGGTTGCCGGGCTCCGGGGGAAAATACCCCGGCTCTAGTCGGGTCTGTTAGTTGGTTGTTTAAGTATATCAATTAAGGGATGATCTATTCTACCGAATATGGTGTGTGTTTGTTTGTCGTGTATGAAATTTGCAATCCACCTGCTGTTGCTTGCAATACAATGCTCTGACCTGCATTCAATCATCGAAACAATAAATATCACGATACAACAACAACGACGACGACATCTGCCATGTCGTCGCACTTATACACAACAATATTGAAGAGGTAGTTGAAGAAGAAGAAGAGAAATATAAGTGCATATATCTATGACAGTTACTACCCTTTAATATTTATAAATTCACAACACACTAAACAGTCTTTATAAATTACATTTGGACAAAAACTTGTGTCATTAAATTGTTATAAAATTCTGTTATGGGCATTGTATGCGAGACTGGTCCCGAAAATTCATTGAAGCTCATGCGACGTCGAGCCGAAGGCGAAATTTTTTCCATTTGCTCGTGATTTGTTCAATTTTGAATCGATTTTAAGTGTATCTTAATAAATATTGAACAAAACAATAGGATAACAGATGTACGATAATAGAATTGGAAAAAAAGCAACAATTTCAAGATATCTACTATAGGTATATAAATGTTGTAAATCGAAACGGTCTGTGTGTTGTCTATAAATTTGTTCCTTTCAATACTCGATATTTATCAGGCGTAGTGCATTCTTTAACGTACGTATTGGACGGATGCCGAACTTTTTTATCATTCTACAGATTTCATGATGTATTCTGTTTGCAAAACTTCTTATTAGCACTATTTAAGGAAACCATTGTGTCAATGCTTAAGTTTTTATCTACTTGTTTTTCCGGCAAACAACAATACTCGCTTTGGTCTAACAGTAAGCAATAAAAGTTGGTGTTACTTTTTTTCAAATGAATTTCTTATTGCCTGCCTCTACTCTCCCGATCTATGTACGAACAATTTTATTGTTTTAACAGTTTACAAGATATATTAAACGAAATTGTGCAATTGAAATTCTACAACTGTACCAACCGGCCGCTACTGGAGGAAGCGTGTACATTTAGGACGCGTGCTACCCTTGTACAAGCAACATTCAATATTCCAATCAACGGAGCAATAAAAATTTCGCTGCATCCGCCACATTTTCTACAGAATTCTGTTTTAGTAAAAGTAATTCCCAATTTTTCAAATCAACAAAATCGCTAATTCGAAACGTGAGGTGTTCTCCAATAATCGAAAACAACCTGTGTTTAAAAGAGAATTTATGCATAAATCTGACAATCAGTGGCAGAACTTCAAAATTTGGGCGTCCCAATAAAATCAGCTCAGCCTCTTTAACGTACAAGGTGAAATCGAATTGCCTTTAAATACGCAAACCCTTTGTAAAATAGAGTACAATAAACATATTTGAAGGGTTAAAGAAAGAATGGCTAAAATTGACCAAAATTGTTCAAAATGTCTTCCTCCCCTGTTCCACACAAAGCTGCATTTTCGGCAGTTCCTAAATCGCGTCTGTAGCTTTACAAATTCGAGTCAACAACTGTTCGAAATTTCCGACAGGCATTGAATACACTAATTATTTCTTTGGGTGTCACAAAAAGTAGACAAAAACAAGAAAGTTAATAAATGAAAGACAAGAGAATTAGTTCGCAATCATCCACAATCAACGTCCCGGTTTTACTCTCAATCAAATTTTCTCGAAAACGAGGACATACCGACCACCTCATATATTACACAAATCGGCTCAGTTTTTCGGGCCCTACACGTAATTTAAAGGCTTAAAGAAATTTCGATTTTAACTGTACCGACCGGCCGCTGGGGGAAACGTGTGCTACCTAGTCAATATTGAATATTCCAATAAAAAAATTCGCTGCATCGGCCACATTTTCTACAGAATTCTCGCCTGTTTTGGCAGAAGTAATTCAAAATTTTACAGGTCGACTAAATCATTAATTCAAAGCGGGAGATATTCCCCAAAAGAGCCAATAGTCGAAAACTACAGCTGTTTAAAAGAAAATTTAGACATAGAGCTAGTAATCAGTGACGGAACTTAAAAATTTGGACCCCCCCCCAGCGAAATTCAGCTCGGCCTCTCTAACATACAGCGTTGTTGCTCTAAAAGTAGACGATTCGTGTAAAACTCTTATTAGTTAAGGGGAGATTCGAAAAATATTTCAAGGAGTTATAAGAAGGTACCTAGATAACATTTAAGCAAAATTTGAATATCGTAGCTCATTTTTAAGTTGCTTCAAAAACAAGTTATACACGTTAAACAACTTACGTTAGAATGACTCAGGGATCTTCCCAAAATTGTTTTTCCGTTTTTCTTTATTTTATTTTGAAACGGGAGAAAATGTTTCGCTTTTTTCTAGTACGCAATGGAGAAAAAAGAAAGAAATTAATGCTGTGAGAATCTTTGAGTCACTTTTAATAGTTTTGTGTGTTTAGCTCGTTTATAAGAACCATGACCTTGTTCAAAACGAACGTTTCTGGACCGACTATCAATCTATCAAATACGCTACAAAGTTCTAATTTTGCAAACAAATCCTTGAAATATTTTTCGAATCGCTCGCCAATTAATAAGAGTTTCATACAAATCGTCTACTTTTAAAAATAATTGCAATCAAGTACACGTTTACAAATTATTTTGTTTGAAGACTGGATTTTAAGGTCCCCTAGCTCCTCTGTACCCCCAGCACTGCTCCCTTTTATTGTACAGTAGTTCCGCCACTAACAATAATGATATTAATTAGACATGTTGACTGATTCTATACAGTACCTACTTATCGTATTTTCCTTCAACGAAACCGACATATTCCGCAAGCACTGACATAAAAATAAAAATAATGTTTAAAAAAGGTAGAAACTAATTACGTTTGCATGCATTTTATAATACATACAAGTATTCCAAGTAGCTGTCTAGCTAACGGCGATAAGACCACATCATCGTTTGTATATATATACACACGCAAAACAATTTATCCTTTTAAACTTTCCGATTGATATTCATGTGTGACTGTGCTTTTAGATTTTAAGGAAACCTATATCATGAGAAAAGAATATAAGAGAATGGGTAAAAAAAAGTCGACTAATTACGGTTGTCGGTAATAATAAAAGGACAAACTGTATTATGGACGTCTTGGGGCTGTGATAGTGTACACACGAATCGGTTATTGGGTGTTGTTTGGCCTGAGGCTTGACCAAAAACCTCCACAAATTCACACCGAGACCAACCTCAAAAACAACAAATACAACGAAATCAGAGTATACCTACGTGTGTGTGTGAGTGTGTGTGTGGTAAATTTTTACAATGTTCAATAAAATGTGCAATTATCTTTTCTAATTAACAGCTGTCATTTCGTGGTTTTATTTATTGCCCGGTTCCGTTTAAGGTGACCATATTCCAAGACCAATGATATGAAATATATCAACAATATAATTCGTAGATGCATAAAAATCGACAAGTTATCATTGTGCAGTTCATATAATTCCACTATACCAATTATACCCATATTTATATCTAACCAAGGTTTCCCTAACATGCGATCTACAAAATGGCCGTCTCATTCTCAACTATAGTCTAATATCAATTACTAATAACGGAAATTATAATATCAACACACAAAATATATAACGTAGCTTGTTTATTTATTTAAATACATTCGCCATTCTAGCTATACTATTGTTCCACTATAATTTCACAAACTATAATAGCTAATTATATTAGATGATTGATTATTTCATTATTAATTTATATGTTGTATTTATAGGACAATTTCATGTCCCTATAAGGCTAAATTGAATGATGATGCGCCGGCGCCCATCGACGCCCACCGCACAATTCTACCCCCAAAACAAATCGAACCCAATCGAAAATTCAACATATCTACGTAATACCGACCCTATAATCACTCAATAAATCCATATACAATAGGGTTAGTTATGTAGGTATTTTTAATTTCCATTTGTTTGTTGACAGTAAATGAAAGCGTTGTGAGCTTCAAGGCTTCTCCTACACACATGTGAAATCTTTATGGGCGATTTGATTATTAACAATCTAATTTAGGCCCCGTACTGAAATGCTGAAAATTCAAGGGAGGTCTTCTGTATTTTGAGTATCGATTTTTCAGGATTTTGGGTTGATTTTTGAGCTTCTAAAACTTATAAATTCTTGGTAAACTCAGATATTCAATGAATTATGCGGCTTACAATTTTATTTTATGCTACAACTATTGCAGAGGAAGGAAAAACATCTAAATTGAAGAGAAAAATATTAATTATTCTATGAAAATGAAATTTGTTTCATTTGAAGCTTTCTCAGTAGTCCGAGAAATTTGCGTTTAAAGATGTTGTAACTTAATTATAAGCTCAAAGTTAAAAAATGTAATTTTCTGTCACTTAAATTGAATCCTTAGACATGAGAAAACGAAGATAAACGCTAAGGAACGATATTTAACCAACTTTAGTTAAGCCTAATGAACAGTTAAAAACAATTGTTGCTATGAATACAACAATCGTTCCTATGACTTATTTGTTCGTTAAAATTTAACAGAAGTTAGTGAAATCGACCCTTAGTCTATAAAATTAATTGTTAATTTGTAGAAGAAAGCTTTTGTTGATTTGGAGACCTTTTGCTTTACCTGATTCAGGGGGAATTAGAATTTTGAGTAAAATTACGGCTTTTGAGGTTCGAGACTTCTTTTCGAGCTAAGTACAAGAATTTCCTAATCTTGATAAAATTTTAGTAAATTTTGTAGTATTTTTGAATTTTGCTTAATTTTTTTATTTTATGCTTATCACTGGACGGATTTCTGTTTTTGTTATTGTCTTAAGGATCAAAAATTTTACGAGATTGAGGCTTTATAACCAAATTTGACACATTTCCTCTGCATTGTCATTATTTTACAGTAAAAACATAGATTTGGAGCTTCGTGAGATTTTCTTCAGTCTGTTAAATTTTAAACTTATCTTTGCGTATAGATAAAAATGATTCTATCAGTTAAGTTTGTTCCTTCAGCATGAAGAAATATAAAATGCTTGAAGCTTAAAGCTGAAATTAATCGTCAATTTAGGACAACTTTTGTTCGTTTTGGGACCTTCTCTTTAGTCTGATCGTGAGTGAAATTATGGTTTTTGAGCTTCAACACTTCCTTTCAAGTTACAAGGATTTCCCAATCTTGATCAAATCCTAGTAAATTTGAATAAGCACACAAACTGAATGATTTTCAAATTTTGCTTAATTCTCTTATTCTATCTTTATTCTCTTATCACTGGACAGATTTCTGTTCTTGTTGTTTTAAGGATTAACAAATTGAAGAGACTGAGGCGTCACAACCAAATTCGACACTTTTCCTCTGCATTCTCAATATTTTGAGTAAAATGATAGATTTGAAGATTCCTGAACTTTTTTGCAATCTGTTGGAATTTCCGAAAATTCATTAAACCTCAATAAACTCGAACTGTTAAAAAAAAACGATGCAAATTTTGCTTCTACGTTCAATTTTGCGCATAGATAACAACTATTCTATCACTATAATAAGCTAAAAAGGTTAATCGCTAATTGGAAAAAAATATATGCGTTTCGAGACCTTTTCAGCCGCCTGATTGTGAGGAATCCGAATTTTGGGGCGCCACAATTTATCACTCTTTTTCTTCTGAAAGATCACCACCAGCTACAATTTGACCACTCTGTTTTTACGGCTGATATCAATCGGAAGTGTTTCTTTTTTTTCACATAAATCTGTATGACTACCTATACGTGTGTATAGAAAAAATATCACACATACATATACAGAAAAAAGGATTGTTGAAGATCTTAATCGAGTCGGCGATGTGTGTAATTAAAATCTATAACAAATCTGTGGATTACGTCGGGAATCCTATCATTTATTACGAATTATGGTTATAAATAATATACAGTCGAGTTGTAATAAATCGTGGTCGGTTTTCAGCAACAATTAAGCTCAAATTTATAGTGTCGTTTTCGCCCTAACCGATAACAATACGGCGTCCAGTTGTTGTGTTGTTGTTGTTGTTGTTTTTATATTATAATAATGTGTCTTGATCATTGTATACTCTACTATATACATATATATAAAAGAGAACAAGTAACTATACTCCAACTGTTCAAAAGCGATCTATATCTTTGTTATCCTCTCTTTTTTCTCAACTGATATGCTAATAAACAGTGCCGAAACATTTATAAAAATACCATTCAACTTCACTTAATTATAATCTACACAACCAGATTTTCAGGCGACGTGTGTTAATTGGTCGACAAGTAGCTCCCGAAATTTTTCCACACACACAACAAATCCACTATTGTTTCTTTTTTTGATATTTTACAAAAAGCAATTCAATTGCATCTTTTGCAATAATACAAATAAATTATCTGGGAAATACATCAAAACAACGTAGAAGAAGAAGAAGAAGAAGGGATATGAAATATTATAAATAATAACAGACTATACGTATAGCGTTTAATCCGTTTGTTCGTTTAACTGGCCTTCCGTCGTTTGTTTGAAAGCAAACCATGACGCGCTTCTGACAATCAAAAGACGTATAAACTGCCAATTATTTTATATGGCAGTTATTGCAATTTTCCATATGAAAACCAACAAAACGTATTGATTGTAAGCAACAGAGAATAAAATACATGAATTATAAATCATATATTAACATTTAATAACAGTAAATTTTTAACTTCCTGATATAATCCTCCTCTATTTTATTTTATACAATAATACGCAGTTGGGGATAATTTTAGAAAAATAATTATGAAAAATTTGGTGCTTTTGATTTCTAATTTTATTATTGTTATTGTTGTTATTGTTACTATTCATTATTTATTTGTGAGTTAGAGGCGACCCTGCACGATATCTGTTCTAAAACTAATAATTTTCCTTCTAGTCATTAATTTTGGAATTTAACCAACATGCCATCATATTAAGAATTACCTTCCATCTACTATTAAATAAATAAATGAAATTTAATCGTTGAAAAACTTGTAATTACATCCCCGACTGCTCATTTTTTTTTATCTATTATTATTATTTAGCAGTTTTTATCTTATTTATTATACCTAAATATAGATGGATCAAAGTAAGTTTTCACAAAACCATGGATGTGTAGTACATCTTGTCTACAGTAGAAATGCAATAGAGTGTACCATCTCTGTTTAACTCCACAAGTAATAGGTACATTAAAAAAAATCGAACTACACCGAAAACCTTGTGTGGATGTGCCGAATTGGGCCAACTTATGTTGATCCATCTATACGTATGTATAGTTGAGGAATGGAAATAATGAATCTTGTAAGAAATTACTTTATGGTTGAGGCACACAAAGGAAATTGTCCTCTGTAAAGTATAAAAGGATAGGTAGCTTTAAGTTTTAATTCAATGTTATGTGGCCCAGCCTTAAAGTTATTTGACTTTTCTTATAAGACGCAGTAAGTCTTGAGCGAGTAATAACCCGTTTTTCGATCCGTGTGAGTCTGGCTGTTTCTTCCGTCAGTTTAAGAAGAGAGGCTGGTAGGAAGTACTAGAGCAAGTTTTCACCATACCATATTTGCTGACATTTTTGTCTGATTAAATAAATACAAGGGCTTCAAACTGGAACTGAACCGAAAATCGGAAAAACAAAGTTTTGGCTGGAGAGAAATCCGGAGCTAAACCGAAAACAGAAACAGAAATCCGGTTCAAGCATACCACTTAACAGGATCTTTTACTTTTTTTTTCTTTTTATCTCCTCTTTCCTCCCCGGAAATGGGTCAACAATATGTAGTTCAGGGCACTTACAAGTAAACCACCCGAGATCAGGACTCCCGATTTCGATCCCTGTTATTTTCGTGGGTATTTCTATTTCTTTCTATTCTAAGGGAAGAGTATTTTGTCACTAATGCCCATACTCAAAAGAGAGTTATTTAAGGGGATGAAAGTTGTCCCTGCAAAATCAGTTTTGTTTTTCAAATATCTCTGTAAAGGCTCAATATTCTTTAGTAAAGGTGTAAACCGCGTTTTCATCTCTTGTTGAGGGTAAATAGCTCTTAGAGTTCGATCTTTTAGGGTGAAATTTAAAAATTGATCATTTGAAACTGAACCGAAAACCGAAAAAACCGTCTTTTTTGCTTGATTGAACTGGAACGAAAACCGAAACAGAAGAAGTTCGAAGCCCTGTTAAATACACATAATGGAACTAGTAACGCCACCCCTTACTTCTTATTGAATACCTTTCTGTGAAAATTCTGCTAAATTGTCACGACTGGCCTGAAAAGTCTGTTTTACACAGCCCTACAAGCGGTGGTGCCGTTTATTTGCACATAACTGTACAAAACGATAAATTTTCTAAATTGTAGACGGAATTTTTAAAATATTCACCCAATAAATTCTATATTCTTTAAATTGTATTTTATTTGTGAACGGAAATTATTAAGTAGTCTAGATCGACAAATCGACGATTACAACGGCATTCTATGCAGATTTCTCAGCTACTGTAACAACGTAAACGGTGCATAATTCTCAACAGTTTTCTCTTTCTTTCACATACACACTTTCTTCAAGACAATCACAATAATCGTGAATGATGATAACTCTAATTCTACCGGATTTGAAAGAATTCTTTGACCAAAAAAAAAATGGATGAATTAATCGAAAAAATGCGTTAAGAATTGCTCACCACGCTGCAGCAATCCGTTCAATTCACGCTTGAAGGAATTAATGACTCTTCACGGTGACAATATTGACAATTTAAGAACACATTTTTAGAACAGAGTTTCAAAATTTAGTCAAACCTAATACTTTTGCAAGCATCGCGCTTGCAGCCCATGCTTTATGCTTAGAAGTTTCACGAAAAACTCAAATTAGATAAAAACAAGGTGAATCATCAAAAAATAATGTAATGCTTCTCCGAATCCAGTGCAATTCCAGCTTGATGAATAGCGTTTCACAATCATGCGTGCAATTTGTGAGTCGCGATTGCACTAGATCAGATAGTGGATTGTGACAGGAAATAGTCAATTTGCATCTTTGTACGTGTCATAATTCCTATAATTATTACACCAAGCATCCCTTGTAATTAATGGCAAACATATAGTTGTTTTTCTTCATAGTGACAATAGCATGTAAATTCTACGAATTGCAACCACAATTGCATGTATTAAAGCATGTTGTTTGTTGCAGTTTTATTAGTGTTCGATATGTCATCTCTCGACAATACAAAATGATTAAATTACTGATAAAAAATGTGTCCCTGTATGTATTAAGTAAGTATACATATAGAATATAGAGTCACGACATTATTATTATCGAAATAATATAAAACATGGCCATTTGGGTTGTGTTTTCCTCTTTTGTCTAGGGTTAGGTGGGAGGACTAGTTGTGTTGTTCATGGTTGTGTACTTCCTGCTTAGGAAGGAATAATTCTATTGGTTGGACGCAATCATTATAGGCATTAGGGTGACGATTACTGGTTACAAAATGGAATTTCCCTTTAAATTTTCTCAACAATAATACAAAAAATTATAGAATTGTTCATTCCGTTTTATTCATTGATCAGTACCTATATTCGAAAATCCGACAATTCGTTTATTATATCCGTAAGGTAAAAAATTATAATGTTCATGTTTAGTGTATAGCATGCAATTGTCTGAACGAAGCATGACTCGCTTCCCCCCTTGATCCTTCTCTCCCTTTCTGTCTTTATGTATGTTTGTATGTATGTATGTATGTATGTACACATACTTATATCGACATTCAGCCAATTTCGCCCATCATAATAATAATAAAACGAACAGACATGTGTGAGTGCTTGCCTTTTACACGCTGGCAATTATTTGTTGTAATTGTGACGGCGGCTATTATCCAACAACTCTTCATGCGAACGAAAACTCCTTTATTAGACATCCAACATAGTTTCGGTTGCGGCTATATAAACGAAGCCGTAGAAGGATAACCGCAGGATCTAGTCTTGCAACGTGATGATGATAATGATGATCGTTTCTATTTGACGCCATTATACAAAAAAAAGTATGCTTCTATCCAATTTCAACATAACTATCTAATACTATCACCGTCCGTTTTTCCCCTCCCCCCCAGTTTATATCAACACCATAAAAAACAAAGTTGAGATGAACTCACCTAAAAGCTTCGTTACAGCACCCTGTTGCGTTAGCATATGTTGCGCTAAATCGTAGTGTCGCAAGCCGAATCGCGACAATTCCAAGAATCTCTGTTGTGATACTAGCGATGCCAATGGGTGTCCTGGTGCTGTTGTATTGCCGTATAGTTCACGTAATGCTTGCGGTGCCAATGATGATGGGACGGTAGATGAAGCACCTGAAGTCGCCCCTGCTGCACTTGTTATCGTTGGCGAAGATGCCACTGTAATTCACAAATAACTCAATATAATTACAATGCAATAACAACAACAATAACAACAATCGAAAAAAAAAAAGATAGGGCATAAAAGAAACAATTTATGTCGACAATACACACACACATAGAAATAAATTTAAATTTCATTACGGCTACCATCTGTGTTGACGATACTACCGATGTTCGTGGGCCCCTAATCAAATCTGTTGAAAACGTCTTGTTTAAAGCAATAACAAAACACATGTCGTTTGTATGTGTATGTGTGTGTGTTAATTTGTTATCGTATTCATTGTACCTTGTTAAGAAGGAACCTTTGCATATTTTTAAATATTGAAAGAAAAACATCGAAGTACACCTGTTTTCTGGATTTATTCAATTAAATAAGTCTTAATTATAAACGACAATAAAGGACAATGGTGGTATTTTATTATAATCGGTATCTAAAATTAGAGACTTAAGTATATAAAATAAAATTTCTTTAATTGGAATTTTACAATTATAAATACTTAATAATCAATTTACACCTACTGTAAACGAATCAATTGCTATTTTAAACTTTATTGAAACGGCTTAGATGTGCAATAAATACAGAAAACTCAAACGATAACTTTGCTACCATTTTATCTCTTAACTTTACTATAACATGTCTATTTTACATATTCGGATTTTCAGTAAAGATTATAAGGAATCAAAGGTTTTCCTCAACAATCAGTGGAGTTAACGCAAAAACGCATGCTTAAATTGATTCGATCATGCGCTTCATTCTCCCTCACACTCTAAACAATTTGAAATATCACCTACGAAATTTAGCTTATTTGAGGAAAACTGTTGCACATCTTTAATAAGCGAAAGTCTCCCTAAGTGACGATAGCTGTGAGGCTGTGTAAGTCAGGCTATTAACGAGGGAGGTTCTCACAAAACGGCGTATGTCTTTCCTTTAAGATGGAGAAAGCTTGATTCACACATCTAAAAGCAGGGATATTTTTCGTTCAAGAGTCGTCACATTTTCAATGCACTCAGCTGTACATATAAATCTAATCGTTTTCGATATGGCGGGCTGAGTCGACCGATAAAACTGCACAGTTTTTGACTATACACACTACGGAAAGTAGAAAAGAAGAAACTGTAGGTACAGATTTATCATCTCAATTTTATTATCATTGTGTGTAGGGGCCGTAGGGGGAGGCTTTAGTTCCTTAAATGTGTTAACAGTTTTTTAAGTAGTTCCTGCACAGTTTCCTGTAGATTATAAAATGTTGATTTCTTAGGTTAAACGTGCACTGTTCTAATATTATTTTTCATAAATGACAAATATTGCCTTGAATTAGTCTAAAATGGTAAATTAAAGTTCGCCTTCAAATGTCATTGTGCCGTCAATTGACAATGAACTTTATTAAAGCATTTAACTCAATGAACACTCGTATTATTTCTGAAATCCAAAAAAAATTATCGAGGAACCAGATTGTGTATATTTATTTAATTGCTGTATATTTAAAAATAAAAATTACATAGATGTTTTACTTATAAGAAAAGTAAAAGAGAACTATTATGTTAAATATTAACTGTAAACATGAATAGGGTGTTTTTTTTTAAAGTATGGTCAATTCTTACGAAACTTTCATTAGTTTGTAGGGTAGGCCCTGTAGTACAACTAGAACCTCGTAGCTCATTTGCAAGTCAGTCAAAAAGCTCGTTAAAAATGACCTAGAACAACTCCAATTCGTCCAACATTGAGATTTTTCTCCATTTTATTCTGGAACGGGAGAAAACTTTTCGCTTTTTTTCTAGAATACAATGGAGAAGAACGCAAAAATCAACGGTAATAGGTTTCTGGAATCAATCTTAACCGTTTAGCGTATTCGACTAGTTTTTAAAAATCATATTGTTGTCCAAAACTACTTCCAAATAAGCTACGAGGCTCTAATTTTACTAAAATGTTCCTTAGGGACTAATAAGAGTTACATTCCACATTTAAAAAAAAAACAGACAGAATGGAGAGGTTTCTAAATTAGTCTAAATATTGCAAATTTCTTTTGGGAGTGCTAATTTAGATTTTGTACCCCCCTATAATTGCGCCTCTGTAGCAAAGCAATCTAAATTTTACATTTTGGGAGACATCAGCTACTGTTCGGCGGTTCTCAGACGCCGATGATAATTGGACTGAATTCAGGTATGTGCCCCTGAATAAAAAAATCCTCTAAATTAGACTTAATTTTCTACAGTTTTTTTGTTGGTATATCCATGGGGAAGCTTACAATAATGTTGGCATATTTTCATAGATTGATTTAAAAATACAATGGCAGATATCTTAATTGCTTTTGTTTTTCCCTCTGGATATTTCCCCATTATTCAACATATACCTGTGCACATAATTAGCACAAATATATGGACATTGTTGTGAATTATTATGTAAAGGTCGCTAGTCTCACAGATAACAAAACAATCCTTGATTGCACAGCAATAAATTATAAGAAACTTACAAGTTTTTATCAATAAATTCCAAACGTTCGATACATACGAATCTATTAGAAATCAATTTCTTTTCAGTGTTTATCTGTTTCTCTTGTAAAATCACTTTTATATATAAACGTTGCAATTTTTTACAATTTACTTACAAATAAAGAAAACCAGCCTAGCATCAATTGTCATAATTAATATTTATATCGGGCTCTCTACTTGGTTACGCATCGACTATATAGTTAGTGAAACCTGTAAATCTTGATAATTGCTATCAATTAAACAATATTTGTATTTGGTATGCGTTGACAAAAAAATTGCTATAATCAAAATTTCATGAATAGAAAGAGCGAACGTTTTATTTTATATAAAAACAAAAAGCAGAATGAACAAAATCAGAAAAGAAACAATAAAAACAAGAAACAATCTATGGAGAGATGTCACGACAAATTGTTTGGCCTTATAAAGATGTGATTGATTTTCGTGTTTTTGTTTTGGACGATTTTCAAAGAAAAACTCTTGTCAACTGTTGTTCTACGGCCTAATTTTTGATGACTCGTTCGTGTCCAAGATGTTAATATGTAACCAGATATGTCGATATAGTTTCGAATTACTTTTGATGATGATGATGATGATGAAGATGGAAAAAATCGAGTTTTTGTTATAAAAATCATAACACAAAAAATAAACAAAGGACAACAGTAGCTCAGATTATAGCGCTTTATTATTATTAATATTATTTATGAGTTTTCTATTATAAATTTATTTATTGATCGATTGATTTGTTATTAGAACGTGTGCTATTTTTGTTGATTTAAACTTGTTGCTACTGCATATCGTATAGTGTAACATAAATAAAGATTAATATTTAACTTATGTACAACTGTCACAATTCTCGAATAAGAAACCACGAAAGGGCAAAAATCAAAACAAATAAATAATGTAATAAGTAACCAATCCTTGATAATTTTTAAATATTATACAAGAATTTCAAGTCCAATTGTAATGATAATACTTTCTATAATTTACGATCAACAAATTATCAAAGATCAATAAATAAAATCGATTTATTAGCATGGTGTAAAGCAATCGATTTAATTAAATAACACACCAACTATGGTACTACTAGTAGTGATAATAATAATAATAATAATAGTAGAGATAATAAACATATAACAAATAAGAATGTCTCTAATAAAACTCGTCTAATTCGTTCGTTGTCTAAATTCGAAACTAACTCTTTTTCTCGATTATTTCTTCCCATTCAATTTCAAACTTGTATCATTTTATTAACCATTTATTTTACAAGATAATTACAAATAAAATTCTAATATAGGTGCCTATTGGGTTCTGCCTACTTACATGCTATATCCTTCCCACAATGAATATTTAAATGGGTTATTGATGCCTCCTTTTAGTATACTTTACTGTATTTTATATGAATATAACGAACTAACTTAAAACATTTATTAGCTATAATTTCATCGAATATCAACGATAATTTACGTTAAATTGATACCAATTGATATCTATGTATATATGAGATAGAACAACAGAAACTACCAATATTAATGTGAATTTTATTAAATTTCTAATAGATTAATTTATAAATTTGATTGTTATCGATTGATGATTTACAACAACTATTAAGGATGTGTTTAGTGAGGAAAAAAATCGAATTATCTTTATTTTAATAGGAAACCTTAAAAATAGACTAGATTTGAATTAAAAAGCTTGTAAAATTTGTAGAAAATGTTAGAAAAACAATTATTTTTGGAGATTCTTTGTCGAAATCGCCGAGCGAGTAGAGTTTTTCAAACTGTTCTGTGTATTGACTAACATTATAAATTGTGGCACATTTTGACAACTCGTAAAATTAATTTGAACTCCACTTGTAGAACATACCAAAAATGTAATAAACATGCAATTAATGGCATTTTATAAAAGCTCCTTTTTAGTTTAAAAATAGTGCTATAGTGCGAATCAGAATTAAAGGACACAGTTGAGATAAAGCACGTTCGTCTCTAGCCACGCCTGACAGGTAGAGTTTAAATTGTATTTAAACAACTTTTTATAGCAACAATCAAGTATTTAGATTAATTTTTAAATTACATTACATTTCTATAGTGAGCTACGATACTCAACGATGAATGACTTTTTATATTTATTTACATTCAATCAAAAGTATGTGATTATCTCCCCGCCAGTCAATAGGTTACATGTCCTCCATTATTGTTTTTTTATTGGTTAACAGCTCTATTTCTCCACCTACTTTTAATTGGAATTTTTGTGAATTTGCACGTGCCTTATCTCATCGATGTCCTATTAATTATTGCTCGAGATCTATCATATCGATTATTTTGCAAAAAATTTAACCGAGCAAATAGAGCCCTTCAAATTTCCTTATGTTTTGACTGAGACTATAAATTGACAACTGTTAAAACTATACTGAACTCCATTTATAGAAAACAATAGAATTCGTTAATTTGTAAGGCGTTTTTTGAAGGCTTCTCAGACTTTTTCATTAAAAAGTTTTGCTGTTATTTCGATTATTTTACATAAAATAACCGAGGGAGTAGCGTCCTTCAAATTTTATTCTGTTATTACTTTATTTATAAATCATTAAGCATTTTAACAACTAGTGAAATTAGCTTGTGTGTTTTTTTTATTGTTGATTTTAGTCAAACCCCCAGTAAGTTTGGAAACTTATAATTTTTCAAAATCAGCTGTATCTTAAGACGTATTCGAAATTTTGTGTTATAAAAGAATGGTTAAGCATCAAGATTAGGGACATTAATAATCTGGGATACGGTCCTGTTTCGATGCTAACTCCAGTGGTTCTTAGACACTTTAACTGATCAGAATTCAGAAAGCGAGATAGCTGATCATTTAGGTGTTAACTTATCATTCTATCAATCAACAAGTAAAATGTTGAGAATCACTGTTGTTTCTGAAAGACTCTTATGTACAAAATTTTACTAATCAACAACTTCACTCGGTATAAAGAGTGTAAATTAAATTAAATTAATTTTTGTAATAAATTGAGATGTAAGTACTTAAATTAAATGTTAAATATCAAATTACTTTAAATTTGTGTACTTTACAAATTGATTAATTACAGTTTAATTAAAAATGATTGATTCTATAACTGTAATAACTTCTAATTAACATTGAAATAACACTTTTTTGACAAGAATTAGGAATTTTTGAATTACTAAAAGGTGTGAGTGTAGTTAATTAAATTAATTATTTAAATATTATAAATTACTTTAAAGAACTAAATAGTTAAACATTAACCGATAAAGTAGAATATTAGATCAAGTTATAAATCACGAATTAATTAATATTAATTAGATGTGACATTAATGTTTATTTATGTGAATTTGATCTGATTTCAAGATATAAAATCTAAATATTTTGTATAAGAATGACAGATAAAATAATTCAATAATTGTTATGTTTTCTTGTTGGTGTGGTAATTATTAAAAAAAATCCGTTGAATGAAAGCAAAAAAAACGGACGTCAAGGTGAAACAGTCACGAATCTATTGTAATTAAGATTTTTACAAAAATTTTACGATCACTTGATAATAATTTCTCGATTCTTGTTAAATCATTAAGACAATTACCGGTAAGTCAACTAGCTGAAAGCGACGGCTTTCACCAATTGAACAAAAAAACATTTGGCTTTTCTTTTCTATATCTTGATTTTAAATCTTAATATTGATAATTATTGTTATTTAGTAGGTAGGTAAGTATACTAAATGGTGTTTTTTTTTTGTTCTGACCTGTGGGCGATAACGGTAGTGCTGTTGATAACACATTGGGCGCTGTATTTGGCGCCGGCAGACCGACAGAGTCCATTTTCCAATTGACAATGGCCGATCTGGCAGCAGGAGCGACCGGACAGCACCCGGAAAGTCCTGGCACGTTGCTGAAATCGCTTCCGTTCCCTATCGTCGTTCCGTTCGATATCAACATTTTGGATAATCACATAAATTGTTCATTAATTCGTCTATCATCAATAAATTAAACACTATTTTAATTGTTATTTTATAGAAATTGTCACAATTCTTTTATGTTCGCGATGTTACAAATTTTTTGGTGACATGTTAATGTTATTGTTATTGTTATTGATGATGATGGTGATGATGATGATGACGGATCGAATGCTCATCGGTTGCAGGCACGACACTGAATGACTGCGCTATAGCTACCTGGCAGGTAAGCGGCGCTACCTCGAGCTCGGTTGGCTACTTGTGCTCACACGATAGGTAGGCTTGAGCCCTCCTCAGTGCTCTGCCCACTGCTTTTGCTTACCTTTCAGCTTCTTCGTCTCGAAGACCGGCGTCACTTCAACAATACACAAATCGTATTAAACCGAAACAGAGATAGTCAAACAACCAACGTTGAACAAAGACGAAATAATAGAATAACAAATAATAATAATAATAGTAATAAAAGGTGTGCTGGGGGCAATACAAGTCGAAAGAACAGGAGCGATGCCCGATGAGCGATCTTATTTGATGATAATGAAGAATTGTTTCAGCTTCCGAACGTTCACAAAACAACAATTCAAAGAGGTGACAAGATGATTTAATCGATATTTGACGAAATTTCACCCCATAAATAGGAACAAGGGTAGGTATTTGAGAAAATTTTCTCTTTTTTCAAATCAAATAACTCGATTTGTTTAAATTAAAATCAATTATTTTTTATTGAAATCAATATTCTAACATTAATCACGTCGTTGATTTATTCACACATATTGAAATTAATCTTGAATAAAAATCAAATATGCATGTGTGAGTTAATGAGAGAGAGAGAGAGAGAGAACGAAAAGGAACAAATCATAAATCAATCTGACTTAAGATTGGTCAGTCGCAATCGTAGAATGTTCATGCCCAGTGGCAACGCCCCTCGCACACCAATGGTTCGGTACAAAGGCGGAGCTTATATTATATATCGAAGCCAACTCGCACGCCTCTCTCATTTTCTTTCTCTTTCCCCCATATATACACACACACACACACCAACACATACAAGAATTCATAATAATAAACAACAAGAGCATCATCTACATCTCCACGACTGCTACATACAACTTCTACTTCTTCTTGGTCTCATTATCGCCAAATTGAGACGTAAATAACGTATTTTACCCTATCGTCGTCTCTTTCCAACTTTATTCTCCTGTATTGTTTCATCTTTGTCGTTCATGTTGTTATTGTTGTTGTTATTACCAAAGGTGATTCTTTATGTTGCTCGTGAGACAGCGATAAGGACGGGTTGTTTTATAAAACTCGGTATATGCAGAGGTGTTGTTGTGGATTTGTTTATAATGCCGACATATACGTAGAGAGAAGTACGGAATCAAATAATAAGATCGTGAATAGAG
This sequence comes from Mylabris sibirica, assembly GCA_039776855.1. Classification (NCBI taxonomy): domain Eukaryota; kingdom Metazoa; phylum Arthropoda; class Insecta; order Coleoptera; family Meloidae; genus Mylabris; species Mylabris sibirica. Next base: position 6,005,513 of record CM077838.1, read on the forward strand.
ATGGATGATGACTCGTAGTCGGCAAATTTAAAGCAAATAAATAGAGTCTATACAGTTGGTAAAACTGATTGAGCTATAATTTTCTTACACATACAAACAATCATACGGTGAGAATTGTAGAAGCTTTCATCCATTTTGTTTGAAGACAATTCGATTGTTATACAATGAGACTTCCTGTAATTGAACGCTATTTAAGGCGCACCATACACGTGACAAACACACGATAAAAAAGGTAACTTTATCGCTTAAAAGCTGGTGGTCATAGTATGGCTCGTGGATCAGATTTAACGAATCATTCAGTAATCCTTGACCAATCCTCACCCAATTCCAAGACTATATACTTATTTTTTACTCTTAAAATTTCCTGTATAAAGGGCATCATACACGTATCAAAGAGTCCGAGAAAAAATATAGGTAGCTGTACCTACCAGTTTTGTTGATTCATGAAAAAACGTCTTAGGTACTCTGGCAAAATTTTCAAACTCACAGAGATTAAGAATTTTTGTCATACAATAGGTACAGTGGGAAGCAGATAAAAGAGACTATTTTTTGTTCAGTTGTCTAAAACGGGCTTTTGAGGGCGGCCGTAACAATGTAACAGAACTTTTACAAATTAGAATAGAAATAGAAAAATACTTTCTACAAATTTGCTATTGTGGATACTCGTTCTAACACTTGATATTACTTACTCATCTTGTTACCCTCACGAGAGAAACAGTCTGACTCACACGAACCGAAAAGCGTGATATTCGTAGTTCACGAGTCGGTCTCTTTTATGTGCTCCCCAGTGTACATACAGTAGCGATCAAAAAAAAAGAGACCACATCACAATGTAACAGAATCTTAACAGGTCAGAATTTGAGAAGATATTCAATTAGAAGAAGAGAGTGGGGTTACTGATGCCTGAATAGAGAGATACTTTCTACAAATTTGCTATGGCTGAAACTGGCTCCAACACCTCCTACCTACTCACCTTTTACCTCCACGAGAGAAATAACCTGACTCACACTAAGGAAAATATGTAAAATTCTCGTTCAAGACTCGGTACTTTTCTTTGATCGCCAGTGTATCCATCCATAATTTTGGAAAAAGTGATCTTGATCAAATAGGTGAACTTTTTGTCACTTTGTCGGTACTGAGCCGTAGTAGAGAATGGCTTAAATCTGACACCTTTTATCCAGAATACGGTCCAAAATAATAAAGTTTCGTAGAATCTAACAAAAATTAAATGATTATTCGGCCAATATTTCAGATCTTGATAAAGTGCACAGGTGCTTGTTCTTATTTTAATCATGTTTATTTTCCACAAGTCATAATTGAGTAGAATACAGTTGCTTTAGTTACTTTAAGAGACTGTCTTCTATCCAATTTAAATTAATATCAAATCTCCACCTTCTGGAAACTTCTTTTTATTCGTATAATAATTTTATAATGACGGTGTAATGACTTACAATTATCGGCCACCTGATGTTCTCTTTTTTCTTGTTTCTATTAAATTTAATTGTATTATTATTGTTATTATTATTAAATAAAATGTTTGTTTTAGAGCCTCCTTTCACTAATATTTTATATACAGCGACGTTTAACGCCTAATTCGTTATAGCTTATGTATAGTCTTAAGTGTTTTTAAAGTAGCCTTATGTGGGGACGTATTTAATTGAAAATCATCGTTTTTTCTTATATCTTATTACTATAATTATATCCATCATCATGGCAGTTTGAATAAAATACAGTCTGTTAACAGCTAATATAATGAAATGTTCTCACAAAGTTCAAATTTTAAATATGGTTATTTTAAGGATTTAGCGAATTTGGAACTTTGTAAATCATTTAGAAGTTAGTTAAAAAAAAACAACTTTTGGACAATGTTGATCAGCTGTATACATAAAATGACTCTGCCAACCTTAAGAGCTTAGATTATACTAGCTATTAAAATACCCAAAAGGAGTGCGTTAACAGGTATTAAAGCACTGCTTTTGTTATATTAACAATGCTATTATAGACGCAAAATAGAAAAATATTTATAAACACACAAATACATTTCTTCATGTTGTTATCTAAAATATTATACAATTTCTAATAATTATCGGATTACATTTGATAAATTAATCGATGAAATTGGTCTAATTCAACAAATTTGTTTGTTTTTCTCCTTAAATCGTCTTACCAGTCCTTTTTCTTCTTTTTTTATTTTAATTAATTACCACGTGAAAGATAGCCGTAAATATAAAAGACTATTTTGACAGCAAATTAGTGGCAAGTTCTCTAAAACTAATTTATAATTATATCGACCATCATAGTCAACTTTTATATCACTTTTATGTAGAAATCAAACTAAAATTTATCTTTTTCTAACTTGTTTTTATTTTATACTGTATAGATACAGTATAAATAAACTAGGCATTATAACTTAAATGTAGGTATCACTAAAGTGTTAGGTATCAGTGATACAAAGATTTATGCACCTGAAATTATCAATAATATTGTTTTTCTAACAAATATCACTTTTATATTGTCAGTCGTTTAAAGGTGATAATTGTATGAAATTCAATAGAGTTGTGTTTGAAGGAGCCACTGTCCGACTACTTGAACAAGCCCACTTATCCTACCTGTTCGAAAGACAACACCAAGAAACAGTTCAGCGTTTCGTTATATCGACTTTGGTGTTTTATTGTAATAAATCATTTTATACACACAACTCACTAACAAGATGAGATTTTCGCTAATTTCAAGATTATACATAGGGAAGCAAAAAAGAGTAATAAGGCGCCAGGAGGGCCTAACATCTATCGTAGTGTGTCGAAATCGTAAAATTCGCCTTTATATAAGATTATAAATGGTGATAGAAATCTTAATTGGACGGTAACTAACAACAGGTACAGTTAGGTACATGGTAAAGTTGACGATAGTTGTGAGGCTGTGTAAGTCAGGCTCTCGAGGTGGGTCCTCAGACCGTCTAGTATCTCATAATTGGCAAAGAAACATATTCAAATAAAAATAATAGATGGGAATAAGTATCTTATCTTGTTTAGTTACAGAGTCTCACATGCCACCACCATCTTTCCTTCAAAATGGAAAAAGCTTTGTTTACACAACTAAAAAAACGAATATCCCTCGCTCAAGAATCGTCACCTATAGCTGTACATACAACATATCTCAAGCTGATTTTGGTATTTTCTTGTGAAAACTCACGAAAACAAAATTGCAAAAAAGAAGACAGCAGAGCCCAATAATATCCAATATCTGGAACACAAGATGCGATGAGAATCTTGATTGGGCTGCCGGTATTTTTTTCTTAATTATCACTAATTTTTGAGTAAAAACGACCAACTTACACAAGCATTAATAAATGATGCCTACCAGTAAAATTTTTATCGTTTCAGGCATCAGCTTAACGGAAAGCAGAGTCGGCCTTAATAAATTTGTGGGTTCTGGGTGAAGCTCTAAATTCTCCCCCAATCGTTCATTCTGTAGATTTAAAATTTTGATCATTTCTCCTTGAATCTGGTTGTTCTTAGAACATTAATCAATTACAGCAAAGTTGTCGGTTCTGTTTATTTTAATTTTCTAAGAGTCAGTGGTCCTCCACCCTTCCATCGGCAAAAGGGTCCACCCCCCGACTAATTCTATTGTTGGTGTATAGGTCAACTTATCGTAAAATCCAATATGGCTGCTCACAATATATCATAATGGCACGTAAACGGCTGCAGTAACATTATTTCAAAAATTTGAATAACTGAAAAGCGATAAGACTTAAGGGAGAGAATTTACATAACAATATAAATCGGGGTTAATGTCGTGTGCGTGCACTTACCAGCTAACATATAGGCAAAACTAGCGAGCTGGCGCACCACCCGATAAGCTTATTTCACATGATTTACATATTTATACAAGTACATTTCATTTTTTTGCTCTCTCTTTCTCTATTTTCTTATATACTTCAATAAGTCTTGTAAGTGTTTCACATAGAGAGGAAATTTCAACAATAATTAACGTGCCATGGATGGTTGAATAATTAGGAATAATTGTGAATCGTACGTTTTGAATTGTATGTTCAATCTTTTTAATATGAAAATTTTCTCAAATAAACGCAAAAGTGGTAGTTGTGTGCAAAGTATATTGACTTTAAAATATGAACACTGCATTAATTAAAGTGTCTAGTGGAACGAAACATGAAAATTCAACATGCGAACTATGACTTCTTTTCATATACCTACCTACTTACAACGAATAAACATAAATTTCATTGTCGTCTCTCATCAAATATCTGTAGGGGTGGAATTTGTTGATAAGCAGCAAAACAATAAGGGTACCTACATCAATTCAATTTTATTATTCTTTCAACAAAATTCTGATGAAACAATGAGAAGAATTTGCTTATTTGAATTCTTTTGCAACTAGAATGGGGGTTGTTAACACTTCGTTGGTTTCTAAGAAAATATCGTAACGGCTGTTTCGGATTTCCCTACTCGCCAAAATGTATACGAATTTCCTCCCACAGCATCCTATAGGAGCAGTGAGTTATTAAATAATTCACTAATGATTTTCTGATTGAGTAGTTGTAGGAAAGCTCGAGTAAGAGGGCGTTTATCCAACAATTCAGTTAGGAGAAATTAATGAAAATTTAATCAACTAATTGGACATCTCATATGCATACACGAGAAAATTATGTATCGTCGATACGTATAGAATTGACGACTAAGCAGAAATCCGTTTAAATTATAGCTTATATGTACTTATATTTTCCATCCGTTAGCCAGCTACTACTCTGTTATCTATTATTGTTAGAAAATTTATGAGACAAAGCGTATAGAAAATTATTCAATTATTAACCATTCTAGTTTTCTGTTGAACATTATCAATTTGTAAAATTGTCGTCAAGTTTGTTGGAAAAAAAATTGTAAGATCTATACATTCTTATTTTTGTCGTTAATAATTTAACTAATTGTCCAATAATCTTTATAGATTCATGACCGCCCTGGCAATTTTGAATTTGGAGGACCCCATGATTGGTGTTATAATCAGACCAAGGTATTTCACTCCCTACAGCGAGTGATGACGTTACCGACTTATACCACGATCAAAGTAAGCGCGACGCTCTAACCGGAGAAGATATTATCAAATCGCCAGTATTTAAAAAGAGACAGTTCAATTCATCGTGCAACTGGCGTGCGTTTGCAGAACGACAATAGCACGACATCTCAAGGCGAGTTCACACGCCTAGCTTTAGTTATAATCCACAAAAAATCCTGTATACTAATAGCAAAACTAAATTGGAAATAAAAACAATTTTTGAGGACGTGGAGAATATTTATTTATGAAAAAGGCAAATTTTTTTCTCAAAAGGAAATTCTCTTGTCAAAAGGAAAATTTTTATTGCTATACAGAATGCTTTTTTAAATGTAGTAAATTCTTATGAAACTGCTATTAGTTGGCGAGCAATTTGAAAAATATTTCAAAGATTTGTAGAGGGCTCCCTGTAGATTATTTCAACAATATTAGAACCTTGTAGCTCATTTCAAAATTGATCAAAAATCGCTCGTTTTTGACGATGTCACGAAAGTAATTAAACACGTAAAATGACTAAAAATAATTCCCAACATTGATTTTTGCCGTTTTTCTCCCTTTTATTCTGGAATGGATGGATGGAAAATTTTTGCATTTTTACTAGAATGCAATGAAGAAAAACTAAAAAAATCAATATTTTACGTGTTTAGCTCATCTTTGAGACATTGTTCAAGACGGACGTTTTTTACAAACTCACAAATAAGCTACGGGGCTCTAATTTTGCTTATATGGTCTCCACTGACCCTTACAAATCCTTGAAATATTTTTTGAATCGCCCGTCAACTAATAGGAGTTTTACAAAAATGGACCACCTTTAAGAACACCCCGTTCACATTCAATTTTCAAAAGTTGACGTCAATTTTTGCTATTTCCAAACATTGTAGAAGGGCACTTTCAACAAAAATAGGTAGCTTAGGTGTTGTCCTTCAAGTTTGATAACAATTATTTAATTCTTTAGATAAACGAAAGAGTTATAGCGCATTTATTGCAGCATGTCATCAAATATGGAATCGACTGTTTTTACTACAAAAATCAGAATATTGATTTGGGGACTTTAGGCCCCAGGCAACTGCCTTTTTCGCCCATAAAAGAATGCGCCGCTGCCAATGATATTGATCAAGTTCTATAATTAGTCAGTACAACTTCGAACTTGACAGTAATTTAATTAAATATATAATAATTTCAAAACGAACACCACGTAGTCAGTGGTAAACTTTCCATAAATTATTCAATTATGTCGTGCAAAGCATATCGGAGTTAAACATGGCTGTAGTTTTTCTATATATACCGTCTTCATCAATCAAATCGATCGATCGCATCGTCTTAATCAATATTAGACAAAATCAACATAAAATTTTCTTTGATATTATTAGAAATGAATTGTGAGCAATTAAATGAGCAATTTTCGACAAAAAAAAACATCAAATAATTTTATATATTATTATAATTTCGTATTGTTATCAATAACAATGAAAAATTTATACAATAAACTGATATTTTTTTGATAATTCTAGGGTTCTATTTAATATAAAAACTGTAAGTGGCCTGTAATTATAACCCCTTACCAATATAAGCTTGTCTGTCGATAATAATAAAGAGCGGTTATCTCGACAAAAACTACAATTTCGGAAAATTGATTTTATTTTTTTTACCAGGCGATATTTATAAAATTGTGTTTGTTAACCTGTTTTACAAAACAATATTCATAAATATTAATAGTAAAGCAATTAAAATAACACTATTATTATAATAGTTACGTATGTAGTTACACAAATACATATCTAAACGACAATTTCAAACATATATAAATATTAATTTATTTCGTTCTTTTTTCCGCTACTTGTTCTTGTTATATGTATGTGGTAATTTTATCTATAATTATAAATACCATTACGACAATCTGCATATTGTAATCATCATTATAGGCCGCCTTGTCTATGTAATTAACAACAAAAACCTATCGTGACTGCATTCGATTTACAACTACTCCATCAAATGTCATTATAACAGTGGAAAATACATTAAATGTTGAGATTTTTTTGAAATGATAAAGAAACATCAATATAAAGCTTGTTATTATTACCGGACATCAAGTAGGTACAAAGAGAGTACCTACTTGAGAAAGCTTGATTTGTTCAGATACACGATTAGGAAGCTTTTTCAGTCATAGACAGACCTTGAATATCTTAGAGATTGAGAACTTGTTCCGTTTTCTCATGTAAAAGAATTTCATAAATCATAAAGCTCTTTATATTTCAACTCCCTCAAAGTTCTATTTAGATTGTCCTAAATTTAGAGGGCAATTTTACAATTAAACAAACTCACAATAAGTCCTTTTTCATCTAGAAGGATATACCACTACAGTTCTTCAATGTTTATAGCCCTCAAATTTCTCTCAAGATTGTCCTCAATTTAAGTGGCACCGCTAGTGTGTGATGGCCCAAAAACGAAGTGACTTTCGGGAATTTTTTGGAAGAAAATTATACCATCGAATGCTTTCAAATTTTAAAGGCATATTTAAGTATACATTGTGTATACACAGTAATTTTTTTGTATAATAATTTTCAATATACAGCGACTTATGCGCCGTTTTCCGAGTCTCCAAAAAGAGTTCTTCTACTGCTGCAGTAATTACGCTCTTCAGAGTGCCTAAATTCAAAAACTAAAAAATCCCGTTAAAATAGATAATATTGCCTGTACAATGACGCAGGATTATGGAAGAAAAAATTAAAATCGAACAAAATAGCGGAATTGGAAAAAGAAAGTTTTGAATTAAGCCCAAAAATTTGATGATTTTTTGCACGACAAGTTTACATTTTTTATCTAATTGAAAAACTGGAGGGTTATTGGATGAAGGAACAAATTCTAAGCACGTTAAAACAAGATTCAAATCTATCGATAATTTGTATTCAAGTTAGAACTGCAGCAAATTTGAAAATTTCTGAAAAGACTGCGTTGAAAAATGAAAATATTGATTTCATTGTTATAAATGGATAGGCTTCATACCTCGAGCTAAAAAAAAAACGATTTAAGATCCACCCTTAAAATTTTAGTATGTTGTTCTTGATGGTATAAATTATAGAAAAATGCAAGAAAAATCTTTTTTTTTTGAAAATGTCACACTAATGATGCCTTTTAAATTGCAATTCTACAATTAAGTTAACCCAAGTCGAAGAGCTGACATTTTTTGGCCACTAACAATGCTGTGTTGGGATAAAGAGACCAAATTCTTGTTTCTAAAGCACATTAATTATCCGGACACACACGATCAATTTACGACTCGTATCAATATAAAAAAAAAACCTAAATTAGGGGTTTTGCAACTAGACAAATCGAAGTTTCTGAAGTACTATTTTCAGCAGCTTTTCAGATGATTTCAGTCACTACATTATATTTGGGCTAAAATTTCACAAATAGGTAGACTTACAATGATTCTTTTTTCATCTAGAACTACTACTAAGAACTTTAAGCTGCTCTTCAATGTATAATAGCCCTCAAGTTTCTCTCTAGATTGTCCTGAATCTAAATGGCAATTTTATAATTAGGCTAACCCAAGTTTCTTGACTTCTATATTGAGTTAAGGGGCCCAAGATTTTGGTTCTGAAGCACATCAATTATCCTGACACACACACGATAAACTTATGACTCACATCAATTATATTTAGTTTGGTGCAAATTTAGGGCGAAATTTTGCAATTAAAGAAATCCAAGTTTCAGAGGTACTATTTTCAAAAAACAAGCACAAAATTTCTTACTCATCACATAAAGTTGCATGCGGGTACATACACCTTTCACTTTCTGTATTCAATTTGAATTGGATTAATAACGATAAAAATTGACAATGATGTCGATCCCGGAAGGGGCTGTACCATCAAACACCACACACTATACCACCTATACAATTCATTCAGGACAGTCTTTAAAGTATACCGAAAATTGGTCCTTTCCGCATTTCGTGTTTATTCACAAAATACACAGACACGTCTATATTTTTATATTATAAATATATCAAAGAACACATTTTTTTTTGATAGTGCGTGCAGCCTAAATGATAGGTCCAACACAAAAAGCTTTAAACGTTTCCACCATTCATACCGTGCGAAAATAAGACTCAATTATAATTAAATCGTATAACTCATCTTTATTGTGTTGGACTTTTTCTTCTTTATTAAATATAATAATATTTATATTGATCGAATTGATTGGGTTAATATTATTCAAGTCCTCTAATTTTATTGCCGGTTTTCATTCAAACCATACACTCGAATATGAACGAACAACGCCACAATTAATTATTTCGTATATTGAAATTGTAATAGAAATATTCCGAGGGCGAGAACTATTTACGTGGCCTTATACTTCACCCCCCCAAAAAAAAGAAAGAAAGAATACGTTCCCCTTTATTGTTATAAAACGTACAAAAAGCTCATAATAATAGTAATGATGATGATGATGATGATTATGGAAAAGTTAAAGTTTTCTGTGTTTACATTATCGATTTGGTTTGTTTGAATAGATCAGCATATATACGAAAAAATATTTCCAAGTCATATGGTCTTAAATATAGAGAAGACTAAATTTTTTCCACTGTGTTAATTACAGGTTAAATGGTATAAGTAGCAGAGAAAAGTGAAATAACTAAGATTAAATAAGGATTATGGAGAATGGAGTCGTTTATAACGCGGCGGCATCTGTTCAATGTTCTTGCTGTTGTATAAATTTAATTATAGTCCAATCGGTAGTCTACTATTTATTTGTAATAATATCTCAGTAATTTCGTAAATGTACCACATGAAAGGTGCTCAACTATATTTAATTCAATTTCAAGCTATATCATCGACACGATATCAACAATGATGATGTTCTCACACACACACACTTTAAAATGATTCCCAATTTTCAAACAATTAACTGACATTATTTGAAATGTACTATAACAATAATTATTAATAATTTATTTGTAGAATTATAACTATTTATATAATTTATTTGTCGTTAATTAGCAATAAACTGTATTTGAATCTACAATTAATTGTAGTAGGTAGTTGTATGTATTATTATTTATGTAAATAATGTTAATTGAGCGGGACAATAAAGAATTCTGATTTGAAATAATGATAAATACATGGTAGGAATTAATTAACAACGACATTATAAATAAAAGAAATTCTAATGACCTCTTGATTCTTTTCTTATGATTATAATGTGGTCGAATGTAGCCAAGTGTAAACTTACAGGCAATTTAATAAATATTTATTTATTATGATAATAAAATGAACATTTCTTCGACAAAATGGCGACTATATTCTACAATTAAATTCAACATTATTCAAACTTATAGTTCGACCATTTTGAGACGGCCCACTTAATCGAGTTTCATCAAGTAACGCTCAAATTTTTAATCTTCAGGCCTCCAAGAAGCTCATAAGAGTTTCAAATATTTAAGAAATTATGGGGTATCGAAATCAATGTTGTCGTTGTAAAGCCAAGCTTAAGTCACATTCAGCACGATGAACTTTATGAGAAAGCGTCAGTACATATGAGGCTAATTCATCGGCGTAAGTACACCCCCACTAGCACCCGCTGAAGCAAGGAGCTAAATGAAAAAAGGATAAGAGCAGGAGTATCTATCAAATTTTTAAATATTGTGTCAATTTTTTTATGCATACGAGCATTAATTAACACTTAAACGGTAGCATGGCAAGTTGGCCAAAAATATGAAATGACGCCCTTAATTTTGGTTAAAATTGGCTAAATCTCCAACTTTTTTGATTATTCCATAACGAAATTGATATAAAATCTTTACCAAAAGTCAATACTTCAGCTCAAAAATTGACTAAAATTTCTTAACTCGTCTAATTTCGACAACTCAGTAGCAAAATTTACTAAAAACTGATGATTTAGAAAAGATTTTTAAAAAAAACTGAGACTGACATTGCTTATAATATTTGCTTTTCACCATTTAAGTGTAAGATTCGCTAAGAACTAATGATGTGGAACAAAAATATCCTAAAGATTAGATTTAAACTCAAAAATTTTGCTCAAGCAAAAGCGTCTAAATTTTGATTTTCTGCACGATACATTAGCAAAATTTGCTAAGAATTTTTAATTTAAAATAATTATGTCCTAAAATGTCAACACAAAATTGCCTAGCAGTCCCTGATGTGCATCTCCTCATTTATTTAAAATGGCAATTAAAACACGACAATTCTACTCAAATAACGATTTTATAACTTCTAAATCGCCTCTGTTACACCATATTCTTGGTATTATTATCATTTGCAAGCCATCAAGTTAAACGGCGCCACTCCTCTGAACGGCCATAACTGAGAATACTACTCGTTAACCCTTTGCTATGCTTTTGACAAGTCTGTCGAGTATCTATTTTAAATGTAATTGATTTTTGTGAAACTCCTATTAGTTGACAAACTATTTTAGCACAATTAGAATCTTGTTGTTCATTTGGAAGTTGGTCAACAAATGCTTGCTTTGGGCTATATAGCTATTTTTAAAAATGAGCTAAACACGCAAAACAAGTAGGAATAACTGGAGGGCCTTTTCAACATTGATTTTCTTCTACAGGTACGTTGTATGGTATTTGGACTCATTGTCAGTGATAAGATTGATTTTTTGATTTTAGCGATAAGAATGATTTTTTTCATTTTTCTCAATTGCATTCTAGAAAAAATGCTTATAATTCACGATTTTTAGCTAACATTTTGTAAATAAAATCATAAAAATCTGCATTTTTGATTTCCAAATTCTGTAAAATTCGACAAATATGATAAAATGATAACACATTAACAATTTAACGCGTGAGAAAATATGGGAAGTTTTATAGAGTTTTGGAGAAAATTATAGCTTAAAATAATCAGAACTTCTTGGAAACACTGTCGAAATAACTGTCATTCAACCGAAAATAATTGGAGATGTTAATGTTAAAAAGTCTACTGAAATCTTCGATATTTCCTACCAATCAAAGAAAAATTGATCCATCAAAATGGCAGCTAAAGAGACCTAAAAGTGGAGCATTTTTTTGTAAGAAAAAGTCCAATACTGACGATATTTCCGCAAACAGACCGTGCGACCAGTTCCCAACCACGATAATAATATTGAACCGTTAAAGTGAAAAGTCGATTTGAGTACGTGAGAAAGCAATTAGAAAATCATACGTTAAACAACGTCAATGGATAAGAAAAAAGTGTAGTACATTTATAATAGGAAAAGTTGAAAGACCTTACGATTTTATAAATAAATTCATCAACAATACAATTTCTAAATAGATCATTGTTTTTAATCTTCTAATTTCAATCTTGATTCTATTAAAATAGTAGAGGTTTTCTAGAATAATAATAATAATAATAATGTTGATAATGATGATTGTTGATAATTAGTTAGTAGAAAATGGCGGATATGATAATGAAATGCAGATTTTATGTTAGAAGGAAGGAAACAAACCAATTCCCCGGCCACTGCTTGGACTCGTTTCGTGTGTTGTTGTTCAACTTGCACGCTCATTTAATATTAAATAAAAGACGCATGCGTGCATTATATGCATATTGTGAGCTTTAATGAGCTTTGATTCCATTTAAAATAGTCAACAAATCTAACGGCCATATTATCTAAGAAACAATCGAAATTGTATAAGGAACAATAGAAACTCACCATCCTATATCCAAGAAATATTGCATCACAAACAACTAAACAACAACAAGTTTAATTTAAAAATGTTATTGTCAAGAAACGAGATACGATAATATTAATAAAGTATTACCACCCCCACCCAATCATTTTACACCCTCATTTCCATAAATTTAACAACATTTATATTACCTGTACTTATAAGACAGTTAATAAATTAGGGGATATTTTAACTGTTTCCGGATGGATTGACAGATATGTCGTGTTTTCGGTGTCTAAACAGATGTACTTATTAAAAAATAAAACGCTTTATCTTGATTACAATGTAGATGTCATCGTATTTAAATTAGTGCAAAGTAGATTGTTACCATGTTAAGAAAATTGTAGATATTAAGGTAGATTGTAGATATAAAGGTATTTAAGATAGCCATATGTTCTTATAATATACACACATATATTCACCCCCTTTACAATTCAAACAATTTATAACTTATTAAGGTGAATTAGCATTTTCCAAGCCGAAAAGAAAATATATTTTTAAATATCTATCTGTTATCTTTTGTTGTTTTTAATGGGGTGTTTAATTGTTTGAATTTATTAATAAAATGTATTAAAATATTTGTTAAAATCGGGTCGTTTCCTGTCTTCAACTTATTATATTTTAATTATTATCAAACATATTTTATTCTGTATATGATTAGAGTGTTAATCCAGGGCTGGGGAGCCGAAGTCAGAGCTCCGAGCCATGGAGCCTGTCGATTTTAGAGGAGCCGTAGCTTAGCTCTGGCTCCTGAATATTAATTCAATGGAGCCGGAGCTGGAGCCCTGGTTTAATCTCAAACAATAAGGGATAGTGGAGAAGAAATCCACACAACACCGAATTCTTCAAGATGCTTGTTTTGATATTTTTTAGATAGAGAAATAAAGTTCGTCTCAAAGCTCAATTGGAAGCTCTATAGATTACCATTAAATACTTCTGTGAGTTCGAGAATAATTTTTTGCTCCTGTAAAATCCGACTCGTTAATTTCGTTTATTAATTGTTTATTTACAACAAGAGTGATTGATTAGTTTTATTTTCAATTTAAAAGTGACTTAAATCGGTATCAGTGGACACGATCAAGATCCAGTTTCCCCTTAAATGGCAATCATCTAATATTATTCGATTAGCCTTCTAAATACGATTTTGATATTAATCACCTTAGTTAGTGTTCTTATCAAAAACAACAATCAATAAAATTATTATAATTATAACAATTTTATAATTGGTCGTTTTATTTAAGACTGCCTATTAAAGAGTGGTCCACATGTTACATTTACTATTGAATTCTTTGTTTTGGGAAAAGATGGGAGAAATCGTTACTAAATTGATGAATTGTGTGTGTGTATGTATGTGTTTTTTTATTTCGATTTAGCGTGTTCGGTGATTGTTCAATTAATATCAACAGACGTCTATTTATATTTCTTGATTTCTTCATGGAATTTTCGATATTTGTATCAAGTAAATTGTCAATGATGTATCGGTTGTAATTTTTCCAATTCGACATTTATAATCAACTCCAATCAACTATATGATAGACACTGGTAATAATAATGGATAGGGGTATCGTACAGGAATCGGTGCTACTGCACCTTCAACGATGCTTAATTGAACAATGTTCAATCTTCAGACTTTAACGATTCTGATTGATGACTGTAGATTTTTAATGTTTTCTGTTGGTTTATTTTTTATTGTTTGATATTTTAATATTACCACTGTGTTCATTTCGAACAATATTAGTTGATAATGTTAACAATCACGACATTGCTGCCAGTTACTATTGGCCGTTTTTGGAAGATGAGGGTAGTACGGTGGCGTCGAAGGTAGTGGTGGTGGTGTAATTATATATATAAAGTGAACAACTATAACTTGTCATTTACATATTGTAGTATGGCACGAAGCACGATATTGGCTTTGCTGAAGTAATTGTGCCCATGAATATTGAAGATTATTCGTGACCGTTAAATTTATGCAAGTCAAATCTCACTTCATTAGAATTACCTACATCAAAATTATCGGTTATTGCTTTTTTTTGTCGTAATGGAATTTCCATAATTTGTTGAATTTTTCTCGATTGCAATATTGGAAATCTTGGCCGACTGTATCATTTCAGTAGTGTCGAACGCGGGGCCCACATTAGGTAGTCACGTCGTTGCCATTAGGGTGCGGTTCGGGACCATTTGTTCACGCAAAGACCGATAAAGAGGCGAGCCATTTCAGTCAGTAAACTAGGAAATAAATCAGCCACATAATCGCCCAGAGAAACATTCCAGTTTCTTTCTATATACATACATCCACACATATACAACCGAAAAACCAATTAAGCCTGAATCAATATCGAATGGTGAAGAACAGAAAAAGCACAACAACAACGATAAAAATAAAGGTAAATAAGTCATCATTCATTTGGGCGATTGTTGGAAATTTAGTTGTACGATTTTATTTGACGTTAAACTACTTGTTCGGTTTCAGTTTTTGAATCGTTATCGTTTTTTCCTTCGATCCCCGCTTTACGTCTCCATTAGTTTTCAGGGATCTATGTACTATATTGATGATTGTAACGTCGTCATCTGGGTGCTTAAAGCTTGATTTTAAACCACTTTGACGCCCTTTAACTTGTTTCGGATAGATCTGTTGATCTGGGAACATCAAACGAACGAATCAATTAAATTTAAAGAAATTTAAAAGGAATTCGTCAACGACTTTATTTTTAAAAAAGAAGACGAGGAAGAAACACCAAGACCAACAATAACAACGAAACAGTTAATTGATTCTTTGATGGATGATTTATGTTTTTTAAACTAATTTCATGATATATTTCCGGTTATTAAAAATGAATCATCATAACAATCATACATCTTCGTCAAAAATGCCAGAAGGTGTTGTTGGTCGGTTGGTTGTAGAACTTTTACCCATGTAATAACTCTTTCATTATACACAATTTAATTCGATTTATTCTTTTTCTGGTAGCTTTATTTTTCAATTATCTCTGTATGTTTGTGTGTGTATTTAAAACCGAATGCCACAATTTATCGTATAGATGCCAAATTATAGCAACATTTACATACTAAATCAATTAATCGAATCCACTAGTCTAGAAGTGAAACAATTCCAACGCCTTCGAGTTGTTTTATGGTTTCCATTAGGACATTCCGAATGGTAGTTGTGATGCAACTTTATCAATACTGTAGTACAGCTTGAAAAGAGTCCGCCCGATTGTCTATATAACAACGAATACGTGATGACCGTAATTTCAAGCAACAACAACAAAAACAACAACAAAAAAACGTATTTGTGTCTTTAGTATTGTTGATCTCGATACAAGTCGAAATTATACTCCTTGTAGAACAATAATAATTAAAACATTAATAACAAAAATAAAAGGCAGGACAACACACTACCGACTACTTCAGGAAACAACGATAAAGATTATTGTTGTGTCATTGCATATATTGAATTCATTTTAATAACGACAATAATTAATTGAAATATGTATTGAAAATAAGGCTTATTAAGAGTGCAGTGTGTCCTGATTAAAACATATATAGTAATCATTAAAGTGTAATAAAAAATACTTAAATACTTGTTACAATATTACAGGTGCAAATCCTGAAATTACTTTCATTTTCAGTATAATGAAGCACCGGTAATAATTTACTTACCTGTAGCGAATAATCAAAAAAATATTATTAATATTTTAATGGCTGTAGTAAAAGTTGTGGTTTTTAATTATAATTTTGACCTACTTGTCGGCCAAGATAAATTAAAACAAAACGACGTTAAATTCGTATTTAAAAGCTTCTCCTCCACAAGCAGATGTTATTGATGTAATAATAATAATAATAATAATAATAATATTCTTGTTGGATATTAATAAATAACATGTTGAATAAAATCCGACAAATATTATCATAAAAGTGAAATTACTGCATTAAATTTCAATATTTTAAAGAGAATTTATTTACGCATTTTTATTTCGAAACTTATTAATAAATTTAAAGATGAAAATTTAGAGAATGTTGTCTGTTTGAAGAACTGTGTGCAAAACCGGACCAACAAAAAGAAAATTAGTAAATTGTTGAATGTTTGTCAATGTCGTTGATTGGAATTTTACTGTGCTGGTTATAGTAGATGCACACGTTATGAGATTGAATTTTTACAATTTATCTTCAATATCGGTGGTCTTTTCAATCTATACCGACTGCTAGCAGTGGCAATTATTCAAAAACTACATAAAAAAAAACACAAACATAAATTTCAAATTAATTTTAATCATCTAAACCCAACAACATTCCATTAGTTTGATGGTTTAATCTGTTAATTAATAGCCAAATTTTCGACACTTTTATGTCAATATTGGTGAAATAATTAGAAAATTTTGAAGATATAAATCGATCTCTATCACACCTGGTGGAACACCTGTATTGATTTCAGTCTAAACTCAGTTTGTGAAAGAGAGATATCTTCTATAGTTGAACAGATTCGACATAAACGACTAAAGCTCAACCTGTGCTTAATTAATTATGCCCTCAGTACAGTTTTTAATTAAATCTAAAACGATTCATTGTATTGAATGTAAGCGAAAAGTAGAGCAGGTATAAAACATTACTCTGAGAGCTTGTTTGATGAAATATGTGGATTTTTACCCCATATCTAGCCCAGGGGCACATCAAGAACTAATGAACCCCTGGTGGTTACAATTTATAGACGACTATATACATAATATGCTTTGGAAAACAGTGGAAAGATTCATAATCATCAAATCAGTCTCTATTTTTTCATCAAATGAATGACTGAAAGTTTTTGTTGAAAATTTCATCCGTAAGAAACGATCAACAAATTGTCTGGAGGTGAATCAATATTTCCTTTACTATGAAATTTTTCTTCGCAGGGGTTCATAAAGTGTGAAAGTGTCTCTTTTCTCAATTGTTCAATTCCGAAAACTTTTAAAAAAAGCTTTTTCTTGGCCAAAAATTGAGGTCTTAGACTAAAAATCAGAAATTCTACTTTAAAAAACGACTAAATATAACTAAATCGTCCCCTTATTACAACATAAAAGCAAAATTCAATGGAAACTAATGATTTAGCACAAGAATTTCTCAGGGCATTGGTTGAAAGAGAAGATTTAACTGTAAAAGTGCCTGAATCTCCACCTATTGATGATTCATTAATAAACTTTGCTAAAAATGAGTCTGTCTTAAGATGAAGAGTAAAATTTGAGAATTTCATTTGAACATTAACTCATTGAAAACTAATATTTTAGAACGAAATTGTCTTGAAGCATTAGCTACAAGTAAAAAATTCGCGTTTAAGATCGCCTAAAAGTGCCTCAACTCTTTTTTTGACAATTCAATAGCAAATTGCTTCTTTCAAGTGTTTCATCAATTTGGTTAAAAAATCAACTAACAATGATTGTGTCTTTTTCTTTTTACTATTAAAAAATAGATAAATTATTACAAAATTTCACAAGACCTAGATTAAAATTAGACGATTCAGCCCTCCGACTGACTGAAAGATGTATTTACACCTTCGATCAACTAAGCGTATCAAAATTGGCTCCTTTTCACGTAAACTTCCCTGAAAAGTTTCCCAAAATTCAGATTTCAAGACGAGCATCCAACGCAAAAACGTGTCTGAAACTTCTCAATTTATCGATTTACATAATAGCAAAACTAACTTAAAACCCAAAGTTGGAGTCGAAAATTCTGTTAAAAAGCGAATCATCCCTTTTTCAACTTCATCCTTATCCATTACATACCTCAAATAAAGGATTAGAAGAAAAAGTTTATACATCTCGGTTTCAATTTAGTCACACTTTGGTCTTCTTTGAACCGGAACTGAACCGGAAAAGAGCGAAATTTTGGCCAGAACGAAATTCAGGGCTGAATCGAAAACAAAAACCGTTTTTTTTCGGTTCAAGCATACGGAAATGTTTCCGAGCACTTAACATGAAATGCCTAATTTGTCGTTCGTGTCCACAGTCAATTTTAAGGGAAATATTGGGGTTAAAGTTACACCTATAAAATCAGTTGTTTTTTTTTAAATAGGTATGTAGAAACGCGTTTTCATCCCTTGTTTTGGTTGAAACTAGATGATTATATGCCATTTTTGTATGTTTTTTGCGATTTTCTACCCCATGGTGAAACATATCACGATAAAAATAAATAAAAAAATAAAAGTTGCCTTTTTGAGGGTTTTTCTGTATTTAAAATAGTCACCTGTAATCAGTTTTTAGGGATTGTCCTTTTTAGGATGAAATTTAGAAATTGATCATTTGCAACTAAACCGAAGACCGAAAACCAAAAAAATCGTAATTTTTGAAAGAATGAAAGGTTCGAAGTCCTGTTTATTTTTATTAAACAATTGGACTTGATTTAATTTCGAATCAAGTCCGTTGCGGTTTAGTATAGCTGTGAACAGGCAGAGGCAGTAAGGAAGGAAGGAAGAGTTAATTGAATATTTAGTACTTTTACTCCAAGTTTCGGTTCCACTTGGTATTTCTTATAATACTTACTGTTATAAAATGAATCGATATAATTGGAGCATACAAACTAGAAGTTTTCCACGAATTTTCGTTTTAAAATTTAGAAATATTTCAATTGTCATTAAAAATGACTATTATTTACCTACAGTACGTAAACATTGAATTTTTTAGTTTTCATTTAATTTGTTGGTTTCAATTTTCAAACTAGTGTGAGAATTTTCTCTTATGAAGAATACAAATTTCGTAATCTGAAAGTGTAGTCTCTATCAAAGGATGATTAAATTACACATCTATACATATAGATTTATTAATTATGTATAAGATCCATTTTTCGATATAGAAATTGACCGATTTCCTGAAATATCAGACCGCCCATGTCGTCAATATAATTATCTTATCTAATAATCTAGACATGACTAATTTATTTCAATAGAAATTAGAGAATTCCCGTTTAGCAAAACGAAATGTATAATAAATAAAAGGATATGTTTTAAATTCCTTTACCGGAAGTTATTAATGAAAATTGTTGTTTGTAAATCTTTAATACTTTTTTTCTTTCGTTTTGTATTATTTAAAAAATACCGTTAAAATTGAATATAATTTCAACAATAAGAATAGCATACAAAATTTCTCAGATTTATAGATATCTTGACTAGTTTGAATATTCAAAATGTCCGTCATGTTGATTATCGTCCGGTTGGTTGAATGGAATGAATTTTTTATCAGTAGTCCCGATCCATCATCCACATATCGCACCCTGCTGGGCAGGTCGGTTTAGTTTTAACATTTAATCCCCAATCAAAATTCAAACATTTTTCCGGTGGTCGGTGGGTTTCTTTCCCCAATTCCATCGGTCATATATGTAAAACAAGTACAACTAGGGGTTGAAAAGAAGGGAAAAACGACCTTGTTACTATGACATTATCAATTATGCATACGAGAATTCGTAGTGAAAATCACGCAATCATACAAAATAATACAAAGTACCTAATGATTCGGTGTTTTTCTATATGATTTTTTATGTATTTTTTTTTACATGTGGAGGTTATAGAAAAATATAAAAAATAGGACGGTTCTTTCTTTGCATGTCAACAAATAAACAACGACACTGCAATACGGAACGAAAGTCAAGAATGATTCTATAAATCATAAGTTGAATGAATTATGTGTAGCCGGTATTAGCATATTAATAAATATATGGTAGGTTGTTATTAAATCAGAACAATGGTTTGAGAAATCGTAAAATTACAGTTTACATATATTCTTCATATGGATATAACCGAAATTAAGTGGATCAAATGCCGAAAAAATCTAGTTGAAGACCGTATTATTGTCCCGTTCTCAGTCTAGTTTATTCAACATGCATATCATTAAATAAATTACAGTGTAGACCAAGCATGTTTAACAAAACTTTATGTGTAATTTTTAAATTCGGTCGTTGACAGTCACAGTTGATGTAATAGAAAGACTGCCATCAAAAACTCGCCCCCTATTCAAAATAAATACGATAAATAATTCTATATACAGGGTGAATATAAAGTAACGCATCAACCTCATAACTCTTACATTTATGTAAATTTCGAAAAACGCCGAGGTAGCTCTTCATTTCTTAATTATTTAATTGTAGCTGAACCAAAATGGCTTTATCAGTTATCAGTTACTACTGACTATGAGAAGAAATTGAATCATCATTCTTTTTTTTTAAGTGACACCCCCATTTTTGAATTGCATTCTCGAATAAGGCATATTTTTCTTTGTGCAGATATGTAAAAATAATAGGAGGTTCCATGGAAAAAAATTTGAGACTATTTTTTTAAAATTTTCAAGATTTTGTGTTATCATAATATCCATGCATCAGCATAATATGCAAAAAATACAACACCTTTGACTGAGCATTGCAAGCCACAGATCATTTACTGATGGTTACTTGTAGAAGGGAAAATGAGAAACAGGGTTGAAATATTTGCGACGTATTTAACACTTTGTATGCAGTCAAAGCCCTCAATTTCCCCTACTTAATCCAGTAAAATAAATTCTTGCAATGCTTAGTCGAAGGTTTTGTGTTTTTCTTGTGCTATGCTGATGCATGGATATTATGACTGAAAATCTTGCAAGGTTCAGAAACTTTTTTCTCAAAAATTTTATTAAGCAGCCCCTTAATATTTTTAGATGTTTGAACGTAGAAAAATTGTCTACCCGAGAGTGCAATAAAAAGTAAGGGGTGCTATTTTAAAAAATTGATAATGGCATCATTTCTTCGCAATGGTAACTTGTCTTAGTCACATTTAAATAAATAAAAAATAAAAAGTCAAGAAGTAATGAGGATCATGCGTTACTTTACACTCACCTTGTATATGTAGATATATAAATATACAATAGATGAGATGAGTTGTCTGGTCCTCAAAGATGCCGAGAGGACTGTCACATGAACACCAACAGCAAACTCATCCATCCAGATACTAATCGATCTGAAAAGTAGAATTTTAATATTCTCTTGCCTCTGGAACTGTTTTCTTTTTTCTTGTTATTATTGTTGTTACTGATGTTGTTGTTATATTATTAAAAATTTACCGATTGAACATGGCGGATGCATGCTACAATCCATTAGTAATGTTATTGAAACAGATTAATATTTGTTTCGGCAACTATTGCTCACAAGATATATTCTCTCTTTCTCTCTTATTATAATTTCAGTTAAAATACCACATTTTATTAATAGCGTTCGCCCTACTATACAACAGATTCTTTAAATACATCAACCAGAAAAGTTGATTCTATACGAACCGTCCTTTTATAAGCCTTTTATAAAAACGAATGGAATCTTAACATAAACAAACAGAAATAATTTAATTATTAATTGATATAGGAGTAAAGCTGACATACCTATAAAACATAGCAATCTTTCACAAATGCACACGTAAATGTGCGAGGTAGCAAACCTGTTTTTCGAAAATTCTACAAATACTGCACGGTTTATATTACTGGTCGCTCCAAAAAAATAAGTACAGAGTGTTTCTGTCAAATTTAACTTAGACGGATTGACTTCAAATCGGTCAAGTTTATCAACTTTATGGCATAATATTAGCTGCCGCAAATTTCTTATAAAATCATAATCCATGTCATTATCATAACTCATAGGCCTTTACAAGAGATTGAATGGAAGCATACACAATCATATTGGTAAATTCAACAGCCTTCTGTTTTTGAAACTATGGGGGGCCACCTAGCGCTATTCCTCACCCTCCTGCCATAAGAACTGTCTTCCCTTGAATCACTGTTGCTTTAAAAGATGCCTTACTTTAGAAAAAAAAACCTCCTGAAATAATTTTCTGACTACGACCCTTTTCTCTGAGATTGTCGATTCTGTGTAAGAAACTAAAATTCTTCAGCTTGTATATGAACCTGTGCTTAGAAACAGTCGACTTATCTCACTTTTCTGTTGCAGAGTTTTCTTACAAAAAACTGATTTTGCAGGGTTAACTTCAGCCCTAATTTTTTTTCCTAAACTTGAGTATGGCCATAAAAGACAAGACGGGCCTTCCTGAAAATAAGATGAACTACCCATATACCAAAAACCATCAAAATCGAGAGTTCTGACCTCGCGTGGTTTACTTGTTAGATCGGCAGAAGGTTATTTTGCGTAATGATAGTGTTGCTTGTCATTTCTACAGCAATTTCTGTTTAATTCAATTTTTGGCCTTCTTGGTCCTATTAGTAGAAGGAGACCACCTGGATTGCTAAGGATAAGGCTGTTTTTGCTAATCATTTTTTTGTCAAAAGTCAACTTGCGGTTAAATTGAAAATGACGGAGTATATAAAAAATACCAATACGTATTTACCCTTAACTATCACTAGTTCTTCGTTCACTCTGCAAGGGACTTGCCAGAATACCTGCCAACTCAAAAATCGAACAAGAGGACAGTTGTTAAACAATTTTGAAAGATAATTATGATAATTGTGAAACAGGCATGATGAAGAAATGTAATTGAGACATCGAAAATGACAAAGGTTCCAAGAATGCTTGTAGCGTCTCAATACATGCTGTGCGTATAAAGTAAATGTACCAGACATGGTAGAACTAAAAATATATCGTTTTGTGCCAGTATAAGTAATACCTATATTTACAATAATTGACTAAAAATATGTTCAAAAATTACTCTGAACTTGGTAGATGATTTAAAAACAGTCTTATAGACACATTTGTATATTTTATTTGTATTGAAAGATGATCACGAATTGCCTTTGGTACGCATGCAAAACACTACAGAACAGAAGTCTAAACTGGAATTTTTTCGCTAAACAATTGTATTGTTAAACAATAAACTCAAAGTCTTCTAACAATGCTAATATCGTTGTTTATTTGTCAATAAATCTCTGTCAAAATTCGTAAATTGTCGGTTAGCATCTAAAACACCGGGTGTGAAGTTACTAATGGCCATCCGCAGTCTAATAATAGCGTCCGTGAACCGCATCCAAATCGAACTCAACACTTGTAATCAATAAATAACATCGTATTAAACTGTGTTGACTTGCAATCAAACTGGTATATAATCTGTTCTTTCTTAATATATTCATGTGTGTGTGTGTCTGTGTGTGTGTGTGTGTGTTGGGTAAAGATCTAGTGATTGTCCAGATATGATAATCGGTGTGTTATTTTCACCTCCTCACAAATTAGCGGGTCGTGATCGAACTCACCTGGGGCCCGGAATCACACACACCTGCCCCTATCCGTCTTCCTTGCAAGAAGGCGGTATTGCATTTGAAATCCATAACAACAATAACAACTAGACACTGTCGTGTCAGTTTAATTGAAATTATTCCAGAAGAAAAAACAGAATTTTTGAAATAATTGCCAAAAAGGTCGTCTAATAGACAATGTTCTTCTCTAACAATATTTCAATTCCGGACAGGTGCATACTGACTATAATCTAAAAAAGGATTCCCATTACGGCTACTTTTTCTAATCGTATTGTATTGATAAATATTAATAAATATTAAATTAGAATATTTTTTATTGTCATTTCCTGCAAATTTTTTTCGATTTCTTTTCCCTACATCAATGTTTGTTTAATATTATCACCATCACCAACGCACATTTTGTCCAGCAGGTGAAGGATTACATGAAGAAGATTGATGGTGTAATGGTGGTCTGTTTAACGGTCATTAACGTGTCCCACCGTTTTGTTTAATTAATATCATTCATTATGTAATTTTTACAGTCCTATATACTACTGAAAAAAATTACACACAAAATAATCGTTTTGTCAACTTTTTTTCTCAACTTCCGTTAATTTCCTCAAATGCAACCGCCTTTGATTTATTCATTAATCACTCGATTTTCCTGTCATTTTATTTACTAATGAAAATGTGGTAATCAATCATAATTCTGCATAGATATGTCGATTATTTCAAGTTAAACGTTGTAAAAGTTACAATAACACGCGATCTCGTGATAGGTAGACTAAGGGCACTTCTCACGACCAACTTTCCATATTTTTTTTCCTACAATTTTTTAATAGTAATAAAATAAAACATTGATATGGAAGAAGGGTAGACAGTCTTTTGTTGTTGTAACAATCGCGTTTATGGAATGTAAATCGAAGGAATCTCAAACCAGTAGCAAAGTGGAGGTGACACATCGTTCAGCGAAGCAAAAGATCTGATGCTAGTGGACTCCCTGTTGTGTACAGAATCGTATCCAGTCAACATTATAATTTGAATTTATAAAAGTGTTTTTTTTTTTTTTAATAATTGAATAATAGCCGAAGTCGGTCCTGGTTGATGTTAAAGTGTACATCCAAGTTGAATTTCTTGGTACCCTTCATCCTAAATCTGTTTAAATATTTAAAACAACTCTAACTTGTCGTTGTTATTTTATTGTTATTATTATTATTATTGGAACCGTTGTCAGTTAAATTAACTCAAACTCATTTAACTTATCATATTTAACATCTAAATCGTCGGTTCTCTTTTGAATACAACATTTTGTGTAGAGATTTTTTTCAACGTTTAACTATCGTGTTTATAATTCGAATGAAACGATTAAAAATTCTAAAATCTCAATTGTATCTCTCTCAACTTTCTTCTATTATGATTTCTTGCGATTTGTATTTTTTTTTTACTGTAATTGTGGATTCATTCATTCTTCAATCTTTTTGTTATTGCTATTGAATTATGACTTGTTCGTTTATCTTACGTAAAAATCTGCCTTTCCAAACAGCGATCTGGAAATGGAACATAATAATCGTTGCTATTGTTCGAATCCAAAGGTCCAACATGAATATTTACATCTGCTCACCTTACCCGTTCGACTATTGTTCTTTCCACATTCTTAACAAACTGAACTTTGAGTAACAATTACCGGTTCGTGTAACATTCTAATTTCATTTCATTCGATGAAAGCTTCCCCCCAAAAAAAATGATGTTCGATTCTTTCGAAAATCAACAATAATACCGAATTTCCGTTGTTTTAATAACTGAAATCTAATCGCATGATAGACGATAATTTAATAATTACAAGTTTAAGAAAATGATGATGATGCAGGTGTAGGTTGGATGGATTTCAACAGTAAGCACGAAGGGGTGGCTAGCAACAATTTCAACAAATCAACCTCACAATAACGCTATTACTTTCCAACCCTTATTTGGTAATGTTATAGTTTAGACATTTATGGTAAATACAGGTGCATAGTATTTAATACAAGCCAGAATTTTAACGTTTGTTGTTCTAATTTCAACAAAATTTATTATAAATAGCATCTAATTAGCATATTTCGAATACTTAGTTTCTAAATTAATTTGTGGTGATCCTATTTATGCACATTGCAAATTTAATATGTCGATATAAAAAAAAATGAGCAACGACGACAAAAAAAAATAGATCGCGCCGGAGAAGATCTAGGAATACAAAGTAGCAGGTGAAATAGATTTTTATAATCGGCAAAAATAGCAGGTGAACCAGACCGTTTGGAAATTGTTGTATAGAAGAAATTCGCTTTTATAGTGTTCTATTGTATTATTAGTGATGCTAAACGGTCTGATTATAAGCTGCCTTTTTTCCATATACACATATTCTTCTTTAGTCTTTTTTTTTTTGTTATTATTTGATCCCCTTCATATTTATTATGTATAGCATATCTATAGAGGTATATCACACCCTATTATAAGACGATAATTTAGTAAAAAAAAATCGCGATTGTTATCAGATCAGAAATTGGCCTCGCCAATTACCAACAACAGATTGCTAATATACTCTATTCTTGTGTGTGGTAGTTAACTCTTTTGTTAGTCAAGCAGAAAAAAAATTAAGACATTTGTTAGTTATTTGTATAATTAACGAGAATTGATTTGAATTGATTATTATACGGTGATCAAAAGAATTATCGGTTAGAATCGAAATTTTCAAGGTTTATTGCTTGGAATTTGGAATTATGTGAAGATTACACCGAAAAATTGTATCACTTTCATTAAAATTATTGTTGTATAAAATTAAAGCTTTGAGGGCTATATCAAGTTTTATTTGAAGCCCCTATCAATAAACAAGTTTTGAGGAAGCTCAGCTTTAAAATTTATAACAATTAAGGCAACAAATTTTATTCAGGATCAAAGTAAGCAAAGAGAGGTCTTATCCTAAATTCTACAAGGTGGAATCTATTTGTCTATCAACCTGCAGACCTCGTATAGGGCCCGAAGAACTGAACCGATTCGTTTAAGATATCAAGGGATCTAAATAGGTCTGTTTTCGGGGAAGAAAAGGTTATTAATTATTAAAGAATATTAATTCATTAAGAACTCTTAATTTGCATAAATGTATTGTGTTTACATTCAATAAATAAAGTACCTACTAAGAATTCTGTAGGTCAATGCCATGAAAATTTTGCCAATTTTTTTTTTTAATTTTTGAACCATTTAAAATACTTTCATTTTACTCCATTCCATATAGGGATAGTGAGGCTTGAGTACTGTAAAACAATTTAATTACACCCTATATATTAAAAGGTGTAATACTTCTATGTCATTTTTACATACTTTTATGCTACACTTGACAGGGCCGGCGCCTCATTATGTGCATATTGTGCACCACACAAGGGTGCCAATTTAAGGGGACGCTAATCTAAGGAACTTAAGGATGAGCCAATCTAAGAGGACAAAAAAGATGAGCGAAAACATCAAGAAATGTGAATTAATAATCAAATTATATGTAAATTAGCAAGGGGCGCAAAACAATTCTTAGATCAATGGCGCATAACAAATCGATTTGTAATATGTAATGGTGCATTTCAAGCTATAAATGCTTTGCTTTTTGTCATTTCATATAGATTCATAAAAAAACAAAATGCACACATATTTTTTTGAAAATTATTCGATAAAACATTTTGGTTTGATCAACAATCTGAAAATCTTATCGACTTAAAAATGCCTACATAAGGATTATTTGCTTAGATTCTTTTCAAAGATTCAGCATAAAATACCCATAGGGATGTCATTGCTAATTCAATTCGTGAAAAAGTCCAGAATTTCAGCTGAAAATGTAGCAATTTGTAGATAATTAATTTTAAATCTTCTCACGTCCTGTGGTGACCGTCACATCCTGATCCTCATTAGTTTCAACCGTATCTTTCAATTTTCGAATTAATTTCATTTTTTTTTCATTTTGAAAGTTTTACATACCAACACGCAAACTTTTTGAAGACGAATACTTTTCAGACTACGATTTCAACTATTTAGGTCAGAATATTTTCCTTGTATAATTTACAGATTAATGACGTGTTATTTTAAATAAAGATTAAAACGAATTCTAAATTCGATCCTTTAGTTTCATCGTTTTAGAAAGAGGGAATCTATAGTTATTAATGACTATTGATTTGTTGAAATAGTTCTTTGACTTTTTCATCATCCTAATCATTTTGGTTTGCACAATTATAATTACCGGAAGTATATAATTTTTATGGTTATCGAATATCATATGTATTATATTAACAAATCCATTTAAAACAATCTCAAATTTCGAATATAATCGAGAATAATTAAATTTTATAAAACAACGTATAAATAAATCAATTGTGTATCCGGTGTTAAAGTGAACGGATTTTATAAAACAAATAACATATTTACCATCAATCATTCTATGTTTTTTCCTTCTTCACAATTATTAGTTTCTGTAATTGTAAGAATTTATGAATGAAATTATTGTAGAGATAGGAAATAGACATATAGACGTACGAATCGTCGTTTTATTTTGTCTACTAGTTTTATGGTTGGTTTACCAATGCCATGAACATGAATAAAAATCAACAAAAATTCTCAATTCTAATGACAGTTAATTTGCAAGATTATTTAATATCAGTTGAGCGGAAACTTGGCGATTATAACAATCATTGCTGACAATTATTTTGTTAATACCTTTGAAACCAAAAACGCACGACCAATTTCTCATCTAGATTTACAGTAGTACCGTTCTTCAATTTATTCATGAATTAAATAAACTTAATTAAACTTTAAATATACAACAATTGAAAACAGAGAATCGGACAGAAGTTTACGGAAATTGGATTATTCGTCATATAAACGAATAAAAAGAAAAAAAGTGGAATATTTTGTATAGATTTGAATATTCATCAATTGATCTACTCATAAGTAATTTAACATTAAAGATTCTTCCATATAGCTATCAATCTAATCTAGACTTTAATATCCAACAAGTTAACACGTCATGTATCCAATCGATTTGAAATGGAACAAATTAGAAAAATTGTCAAAGAACAAGAAAAAAGCCTAAAGGCATAAAAAATTAACCACTAATCGTACGAATTAATCAATTATTTAAATTACTACCAAATAAAATTTCCATACATTTAGAATAATTGAATTTTTTATACAGTTTGCCTCAATAAAATTGTAGTAATAGCGCCATCTTTACCAGAGTAGTTGTATCAAAGGATGATCCTTTTTACATTCTTTAACATCTCATTTTCCTTTCCATTCAAACAAATGTGTATTACTGGTCGTATATAGCGAATTTAGGCTAAACACGGATCTACTTCATTCCGAATTTGTGAGGCAAACATGTGTAGACAGCCAATATTTCTGCACGTAGAAAACACATTGTAAAAAATACAAGGAGCTTACAAGATAGATAGGGAGTAATACAACTTGCAAGTGAAACCACGACCAGGTTTTGAAGCGTATAAAAAAGCGATATATATAAAAAGGACTTACTACTTAACTGCATCCCTGCTCCTGTCCCTCACTGTTCGGACTTACTGTAATCAGAAGAAAAAAAGAACAAACTCAATAAATTTAAAAATGATAGTTTAGACATTTCGACTTACCCTTTCGTTGAACCTTCTATCGCCTAATTCTAAGGGATGACTAACATTTTGAGTCCATAAAAGCACCAACACTAGTACTAACACTATATTTTAAAAAGCACTTGATTTATTATTTATTAATTATTATCCCTCCACTGCAATTTAAAAGCACTTGATTTATTTTTAATTTTTAATCTTATAAACTGATATTTAAACTACGATGATCAACACTGAATAAGAGACTTTACTGATGACTAATCTGGAAAGAAACGTTAAGTAATATTTCCTTTGTTGTTTTCTTATCAGAAACTAGTAAGAAAATTTGTCTGGACATTCTTGTAATCTTATTATTTCTATCAAGAAAAATTAAATAATTTCTGTCCATAGCTTCTAAGCTGCCGAAATGTTAGACGATACATTATATCATTTGTAGAAAAATGTTAGATCGTAAAAATAACAATATTAGGTAGTCCTTTCTATCTAACTATAGAAAATTTGATTGATTACCTATACTTGTTGGTGACACAATTTCGGAATAAAGTTCTATCCAGATAAGTCGACTATGAAAAGAGCGCCGAATTCAGAGAAAACACGATGAATGTAAGTCACTCGCCAAATTTTGTGGCAAGGTCCCCGACAATAAGCAGTCAGTGCTCTAAATCTATGGATAGCGCTTTATCCCGAAATTGCAAAATAATTATAGTTGCTATCATTGAATTCTATACATTATTGGAATAGCTACATGTGTCTCTTTGGTCTGTTGAGTGTAGCTCTGTCGATAGCTCTTACGGGGTTCTAATTTTGCTAAAATGTATATTATACAAGGTGTAATGGCAATTAGTGACAATCTTCAAGACACGTGTAGGATCTGAAAAACTGAGCTGGTTTGTGTCATTATATTAAGGACATCATTGTGGCCTCTTTTTCGAGAAAAAAAGGCTTTGGGAATTTTGTCAAGAGTCCTAAAGCCACTCTAATAGAACAGTCTTAAGATAAATAGTTGTTTTTAATGGACAGACGTAATTAATACATATCTGCTCATATCAATCAACGTTCGATGTTCAACTGCGAGTGCAACGGGAACGTTGTGGATTTATTCTATTGCCTTTCATCTATTAACTTTCATATTTTTGTGGAACCATACGAACCAAAAAATATATTCAGTGGCGGTCAAAAATGACGAACAGCTGCAGAACCGAGTTTGTGAAGCTGAAGACGTGATTCGGGAACTACCAAAACGTACAGCGTTTCTCCTTATAAAGAGTGCAGCTTTGAGTGGAACAGAAACGACTACATTTTGAACAATTTTTGTATCTTTTTCTTATATTATGTACTTCATTTTTATACTTTTTAATCAAATGTCTTGTGTATAGGTTCAATAAGTAGATTAGTAAGCTTTTCGGGGGTAATTCATGTAAATCCGAGACGAGATATACTGGCACATGCTTTCTTGTCAACTCTCAACAATAACATACGGTAGGTGATTACTTAACCAGGGACTATCAAAAATATTTACAATTTTACTCAGTTTTAACCAATTTTTCCCCCTCTTTTTGACCCTTCAAAATACGGTTAGGTGCCAGTATAACTCATCAAATTTTCATGGACAAGCCACGCAAATCTTACTAACATGCTTATATTGAACACACAACTCATTTGATTAAAAACTAAAATTAATAAAATACAAAAATCATTACAGGAATTGTTTAAAAGGTATCCACCCACCGGTTTTACACAAAACTACCTTTTACATAGCCGGGAATGGTGTACGTTTCCACTGGCAACTGAACACTGAACGTTGATATCAGCTGAGGCGTATTAATTACGTTTGTTGATTAAACACAATTATTTGTCGTTCAGATTGTTCTACTTCTATCGCACTAAGAACGTTGGCGAAAACGGAGGCATACCTACCCCATAATATATAATAAGAATCGACTCAATTTTTTGACCCCATACGTGGTTTGAAGATTTCAACGAATTGCGATTTCACCCTGCATATGTAGCCATTCCAGTTAATGTATAGAATTCAATGGTTGCTATTTCTGCCATCTGCCAATTTTCATGAGATGTTTTCTATGTGATATTTAATGTGTTGCCTAACTGGTTGGCGGGATAGGTGTTAAAGATGAAATTAGGGAAAGTGCTATCCTTGGACATAGTATATCTATAAGGGTGAATTATCCAATTTTCGTTTTTAAGAAAACTCATTATTTTTAATATGGCATCCACTAAAAAAATACAAAAAATATTAGTTACATTTGGATTGGTCTTCTATAAAAATATATACCTCACAAGGCATTATAATCAGGTAATTTTGGAATTAAAAATTGTTAATAATAATAATAATAATTAAAACTAGGAATACAAAATAAATTAAAATATACATTGACTGTTCGTTCCACCATTCGACAGTAACTTTGTCCATTTCTATTACTTTTTTTTTGGTTTTCTGTTAAGAATATACTTTTCGGGAATTAAACTAGAAGTAAATACATTAAAATTTCATGCAAAAGTTGACAAATATTACGACAAAGTAACACAGTTCTCTAACAAATAATAAAGAAAAACATAATTGTAATCTTATTTTATAAATATATTCGAGAATAGTTGATTTAAGAGAGGAATCCCTTCTCATTCATCATCATCATTCGAATATAATCGGTTCGTTTCTAGGTGTCAATTTAGATACTTGCAAATATTTTGTTGATTTATATTTATCATGTATTGCATGTTGTGGATTTGTTGGTGCTTTTACAAACATATCAAAAACGAATGCGATTGGTTGTTGTAATTGTTTTAAACTATATCCGGTAGATTTTTGTAAATTTTCATTCCATACATCATCACCTAGTGTATGCCTTGCTAGGGCGATTGCGGCCGCTGCTAATGTTGATGGTAAAAATTGTAAATATCGTTCCACTTCTAGGATTGTTAATTCGCACATGTACTGTAAACGAAATATTCAATTCAAATATAAATTATGTTGATGGTAATTGAAGCTTACCGTGGCAAGATATCTAGTTTTGTCCGATAAATCCACAATAGTAGAAATTGCAGTGATAAACGTTAAAGGTGTTGGTATTGATAAATCGAAACCTAACACCCTTAAAATCAGCGCTTCCATACGGATTACTTGTGATTTATCATACGTATCGTCTGTTATATAGACAAATTCACCAACATCAGGTGGGAAAATCTCTTCGTATTTACTAAAAAGATTAAACAATTTTTTGATGTTGTTTTACAAGTACGAAAATAGAACTTACGCTGCAATAAACATAGCAGCTGTACCGACTAGTTGTAATTTAGCCCTAACTACAGACATATAACTAAGAAAACGATCAATAAAATTTACAGCCAAATACAATGTTTCCGTATGCATACGGTATTCCTCAGCCACTTCAACTAACCAATCGACAAGAATGGCACGCATACTTTCACTAACATCGGGTTGTTTTAAAATATAGCCGGGTTTGGGGCGGTGGCGTAACTGGAAATGAAAACCCATAAATTAATAAAATTATGATTGAGACACAAAGATTTCATCGTATAGAGAACAAACTAAAAGGTGTGAATTTTTTGAAATTTTGTCAACCAAAAAAAAACGCGTTCACCTTTAAGCATGTTCTGTCCCAGACGATAACATTTTTGTGCTCAATCATCTGCCTCGACCACCTTGGAGAACGCCTCCAAAGTCGGAGATGTACTTGGGGATTAATTTCAGTATTTTTTCATTATAACCACAATATATTTTATTGATATAGAAGAGAAAAAAGTGATCAAGTTTGAAATGAAAACCGTTGATTGTACGATGTTACCAACTGCTAGACCGGTTCCCCTAAATATATTTACCTCGTGTTCTCTTAAATATTCATAGATATCTGCACGATACTCCGGCATATCGAAAAATACATCTTTACTACTTCTCGGTGAGATTGCTGTTACAATACGATTTTCATCTGTACATTTCTCAGTGCTCATTGGTACAATTTGGGGTTCATTATTTCGTCCATTATCGTTGTCTTGACAATGTTCATTTTGAACGATTTCAGGTTTTGTAATCTGTACACGTTCCTCTTTATTCATCTTTTGGTTAATACGTTGGCGTTCTTCTTGTAATTTGATATCATCATCTTCATAAACATTGAATGCTTCGAATTGGGCAACAGGTACTACAGGTGCTACCAAATTAAGACCACGATTAGATTCATTTTTACGTATATTTGTATTGTTGCATGCACGACTTGTTTCTGCAAAAGGCTGCAAAAATTTCAATTAAAATAAACACGTTTTTTATTAAGATGAAAACTTCAAAGTATTTACCACTCTACCCTTGCCATTATTTGTTATTTCTTTATTAGTATCAATTGTACCGAAGGCTGGCCGTTTTTGTTGATTTATAGTCGCCATTGAGGAGATATTAATCGTCTGTTTTTGGCGCAAATCAGGCAATTTTCTCCGATTTTCTTGATCTTCAAAAATCCGTAATGACGCCATTATTTTATTAATTTATATTAGAATAAAAACAAAAACAGAAAAAAACGAAATAGAAACAACCCCCAATTATAAACAACTAACCCAAGCCAACCCCATACAACAAACCGACCAAAATGACTGTTTTTTTAACGGACGGAAACAGAAACAAGTAGAGAGTGCGGGAAACGAACAGCTGAGACGGTTAAATTGTCAAAAATCTAACCAATTGTATAGGTGATTCCCGTCATGTGACTATGACGTCATGAAGGTCGAACACCAATTTTTCACAATTTTCATCAAATTCATACACTTTTAGAAGAATTACATGACTAAAACTAATAAAATTTAATTATTTTCAAGATTTTATAACGTTACTTAATTGGATCAATTCAAAATATAGCTAAAATTTTAAAATAACACTTCTCCCTACTATTTTCATGCTAGTTAAGCAACGTTGCCGGCTGTCGATCAATTCCGTAAATATTTACAGCGTCATGGGTGCCTAGCCAAATTCTTACAAAAAAAATACTTCATACGAAAAAAAAACAAATCAAACAATCATAAATAAGTCATTTACTGTGCTTACAAGCAAATTATTGTCGATAAATTGGAAATACAGCAATAATTACTATATTTAATTTTTTTATGAGACCTCAAATTTTCAATTAATTGTCTTTTTTTTAGCAATTTTTAAATAATTAACTTTATACTTTGTTGACAATCTAGCAATTTTGAGAACATTTATCTTTGAAATTTGTAAAATCATAATTTTCGCCCTAATATTTAGAATCTGGGGGTGGTTTATCTGGCAACGTTGTGACTGAATGTCAACAACAAAACGTGTTCGTTTCATGTGTCAACAATAACTGAAATTTTGTAATTTTATTTGAAAATTTCAACGGAATTTTCAAAATTAATCAGAAATTATGGCTGAACAATACAAGTATTACCATCAGTCTTTCTAAAATCAATAAAATAATTTATTTTCAATAATTTTCCAGGGTACTTCATCCGGTAAAATACTATCGTCACTATTTAGATAATAAAATTCGTCCTGATGGTCGTGAATTTGATAATTACCGTCCGATTATTGTGAATTTAGGATCAATTAAAACTGCCGATGGTTCAGCAATTGCTAAAATTGGTAAAACAACAGTAATTTGTGGTATAAAAGCTGTAAACATAACAACTTTATTATTATAATACGATGATAATAATTGTTTTGTATCGATAGGAATTATGTCAACCGAAAGCTGAAATACCAGATGAAGGCTATTTTGTGCCTAATCTCGAATTGTCACCGTTATGTTCATCGAAATTCCGCCCAGGACCTCCATCTGAACAAGCACAAGTTTACACACAAATCATTGCAGATATTGTAAAGGATTCGAAATGTTTAGATTTAAAAACATTATGTTTACATCCTGATAAATTAGCTTGGTGTCTGTATGCTGATATGGTTTGTTTGGATTTTGACGGGGCAGTAATTGATGCTTCTATTATAGCCTTAATGGCAGCCTTAAAATCTGGTAGTAATCCTCTAAATACGAGTACAAACCGATTTTAAAACAAATCTATTCCAGTTACTCTACCATCAGTAGAATACGATCCAGCGTTAGATAATAAATTGGTAAATCTAGACGATAGAAAGCCGTTAATTATCGAGAATCTTCCATGTTGTACAACGTTTCTAATTTTTGATGAGTAAAACCAATCTTGTTGTGAAACTTTAATATGCTTATTGTTCATCTTTACAGACATATATTGATAGATCCAACTGTTGAAGAAGAAGATTTAGGTACAGGACAAGTTACTATTGCTGTTAAAAATGAGGAACTTTGTTTTGTATTGAAACCAGGTGGTACACCATTAGATCAAGATCAATTATCTAAATGTATATCGGATAGTATAAAACGAGCTAAAATTATTGAAAAATTGATAACAACAACTGTATCGAGTTAACGATAAGTTCTTTTGTTTTAATATGTCTATGTACAAAAATGTAATTTAACTTGAAATTATGCTAAACAAAAAAAAAAAAATTAATGACGGGATTCTTGTCTGGAGATGATGTAAGCGAATTTTAACGCCTCCAGATGATTGTCTAGATTATAAAACCTGTTCTCTATTCTTAAAATTGAACTCTACTGGATAAAAAAAATGTAAATTCAAAACTTCTCAAAGTATTGCAAGTTTAATATTAGCCTAAATTTCATTTATATCAAATTTAAACGTAATTTGATAAGTCGTTATTGAAAAAAGAAGTGAAAAAACATCAAAAAACGCTGTTTTTGTACTACTTTATTTTTTATCTCAAAAACGATATAACAGATTTTGTTTGAATTTTGTGATCACATCTGATTTAGTTTTATTTAGAATCTGTATTTTTGGGTGACTTTGAATTTACAGTTTTTTTAAAAAACGATGAAATAAGCGTAATATACGCTTAAGGGGATTCGCGAGTTTGGTTTTGAAATGATATAATTACATGGAGATTCCATAAGCGAACTCTTAGGTCGTGTCATTTGTAAACCGTAAGAGGTATCGAGCTTCAAAATAGTTCAATCGATCACAAATTTTATTCTTTATTGGGAGACGCCCGACTTAAGTGGAAAACTGATTGGATTTTCCAAATATCTGAGAATATCATGACCTTTCACCTAAAAAATTAGTGTTAAGCGTTAAGTTAACAAAAATGAAAAAGTTGAGAAAATGTTTTTAATTTTTGTTCAATAACTTTTTGGATTTTGAAAAATTGGATTTTTGGGACATTATTCATGTGCCCTTTGCACATGAATAAGCTTTCAAATAAGCTGCTGTACGATTTTTTATCTTTAAAATTGTAGATAATACGTTGTTTTTGATATGCTCCGACATTTTCCTCTGCACTTTAGAATTTAGTGAAAATTTTCCAAAATGTAAAAGTATGTCGGGTGCACGGTGAAATGCCCAATTCAACGCTGATCACAGCTTTTGAATATCTCAGAAAATAACCGAAAAATCGATGATTAAATTGTATTTGGTATATATTTTATACAGTGATTCGAAAAATATTTTAAGGATTTTTATGGTAGTCCTTGGAGACTATTTTAGCAAAATTAGAACATCGTAGCTTATTTCGTAGTTTGTCAAAATACGCTCATTTCTAACGATATCGTGATTTTCGTTTTGCGTCTTTAGTTCGTTCTTGAAAATTGCGACCTTGTTCAAAACGAGCATTTTTTGCCCAACTTTCAAATGTGCTACGAAGTTCTAATTTTGCTAAAATGTTCTCTAGGGAGTTACCATTGAACTTATGAATCCCCCTGTATTTAATATAAAATTAAGAAAAAAACTATCAAATGGATGATTTTAACACTAAATAGCTAGTAAAAAATCAAACTTACTTATGGAATATAATTATCCCCATTTTTCCCTTTTCGAAAACGCACCTCGATTGAAAAACTGATATTGCAAATTATGTTGAGTATCAAAACTTACTTGTTAAAAATCTAACTTTATTGTTTATTATGGTTCATTTCCTCGTTCTATTACTGCTTTTTTGATCCAATTTCTTAAACCTTTATACAATTCTGCTATTTGGATAGATATCTTTGTATATTTATAATTACTCAGAGATACAGGGTGTACAACGCTGTTTGATCTCGCAGTTAACCATGCCTTTATTATATGGAGTCTTAGATTGTGTCATACTTTACTATATTTGACATTTTTTAATGAAAAAACAAGCGGCTGAACCAAGCCAAGGTCCTACGTAATCAAAAGCACAGTCAATTGTAAGGTGATATAGCATTGTACTCCCTGTATGTTCAAAAATAAAATTGTTGTTATTGAATCTAATTAACTTGTATTTGTATCTGGCATTATTGATTTTCGATAATTATTTATGATGAACAATGGCATTTAAATATAATATGATAATAATAATTATAGACAAATAACATGATATTTGTATTTTGATAATATTAATTATACAGGGTGTACCACTGTATTTCCTCTCGTAATTGGCTGTGCCTTCGGTAACGTTGTACCGTAGTTTAGTTCAGCTATTTGAAAAATACGTACACTAACAAATGTCAAGTGTGAATCAAGTTACGATACTGCGTCACCAAATGTACAGCCAACTACGACAGGAAATATTGTGGTACACCCTGTACTTTATTCTTTCATACGTAAGATGAAATAAAAGGGGTAACCTCTGATAGCCAAATTTTCCATCAAGCCTTTTCGCGTTCATTTTAACTTCTGTGGGATCTCTAGGATCGAAAGGAATAAAATTGATAAGTACAGATATGCAAATAAAAGGAGGACGATCCGTTAATTTTCTTTTTTGTTTTTCTTTAATATTTAATTATAAATGTACTTTACTGTTTAAATGAAATTTTAATAACAGGTTTAGTTTTCTTTTTCTTTACGTTGTAAATTTAAAAACAAAAATAGATAGTAATTATTGTTTCATTATTTAAAATTACACATTTTAACAAAATAATCAATTTGTTGATTTTAAATAATCAAACAATAATTGAAACAATTCCAAAATAAAACTATTGTCAAATTATTTGCTTTGTGTATTTTTTTGCTTTCACTTAATTCTTAAATCATATTTGATGATATTATCAACATTTTTTTTTCCACAATTTTCAACGAGTATACATTGGTTGTATTGCCAAACAATTAATATTTCACCTTATTTACTCTGTTCATTTTTTTTCTATCATTACATTCTCAATAAATTATTTACATAATTACCAAACATATATGCAAATAATATACATTATCAATAAATCATCATTATTATTATTACAAAAATCTACAATTCACCACATATACAATTCTTCAGGTAAGACTAAAAATCTTTAGGATTCTTATTTTTTTTACAATGTATTTTACATAATTTTCTCAATTACTTGTTTTTTTTCCAAATTTTTGTTTAATTTTAAACAAAGATAAAAACAATCTAATAAATTTACCGTATTTACAGTAACTCTTTTCTAACTATAATTAATAATTAAACAATTATAGAGGTCGCAAGACACTGAAGACTAGTAATTATAGAAAAATACAAGGAATTAAAACAATATAAAACTATAATAAAGCTGTTAAATTAAATTAAATTAAAAAAAAGCTGAAACCAGCTCTATGATAATAAAACTATATAACCATCCCCCGCCTTACATGTTTTAATCACTAAAAATTGCTAAAATTTGCATGTTTTTTACAAGTTATTCTAAATAAAAATAAATAAGTAGCCGAAATATTATACACAACCATACATTGAGTAGAAAAATAAACAACTAATAAATAAGAAGTTAATTTAAAAAAATTATCTACAAATTAATTAATGAAATCACTTTAAAAGTCATTACCCAACAACTTTCCTAATGCACTTTGTGATTTTTATGTCTTGTTCATCTAGTGAATCATTCCTGTTTAAACAATCACAAATAATCCACTAGAAATATTTACAAATTGATTTTGTAAAATTAAATTTTACACAAAATTCCAGTAAACATAATTTGTACTGTTATTATTATAAAAAAATAAAATTAAAAAAAAACAAAGAATGGACAAGGTAATTGGCAGTAAAATCAATAGGCCACCATATGTTCCTACTATTTACCATAATTTGAGCCGATTTCAATTTGGCACCATAATTTCTGAATTCTTTCATTTAAACCAATTAAAAAAAAAAATGTAGGAACAATTGTGTCATGTAGCAGTTGAGATCAAAGAATTCCACGACTGCTAGCGTATCCATTTCAAATAAGAATCAAACTAATAAAATTAAGCATAAATCGTTGTTTTAACTGTATTGCATTCGGCTCAGTTTGATTTTTATTTAAATAGTGAATAACAACAAATTCAGGCAGTATTGTGTTTACAATTTGATTTAATGAACAATATTAACTAAAAAATAAGCGACTAGTTTTATGATTGAGTGTCAGTAATGTTGGATCTTCGTCGAAGTTTCCCACTGATGGCTGCTACATTTTGTTGTTGTTGGTGTTGGTGTTGCTGTTGTTGATTAACAATCTGTTGAAATTGTTGGTACTGAGCTTGTTTCGGTATTGGTGAATCTGATGACAGCACACTTTGAGCTGTAGCATTTTTAAAATAATAGAAAAAAAATTTACAAATACAAACACAAATTAATATCACAGAATTATTGAAATTTAAAAAAAAGCATGCATTATTTTATAAGTTTTTTTGTTGCTATTTTTGAAAAAATCGACTTATTGAAATCAAATTGAATTATTTAAAGATTAAAATGAATCAGTCATTTTCTTTCAATATTGAATTGTAAATCTGTTAACTGACTTGAATTCGGTGCTGCCATTTTGATAGTAATTGGTGTTCTTTGTATAGTCCTATTTGCCAATGTTTGTTGAATACTAGTAGCTTGTTGCATACGTGGCCTTTGTAATGATGTTAATAGTTGAAATTGTTGACCAGCTTGTGATAATGATACAGTTGATGTGCCAGTTGCACGGATATTTTGTTGACTTAAACCTTTCACACCTGATGTCACTAATTGTGCTTCAATTTAACAAAAATAAAATAAAAATTAATCAACAAAATGTACAAACAAAAAATTAACAATCTTACCAATACTAGAATTAGCGGTATTGGCTAGAACAACAGTCGGTCCACCCATACCAATTGAATTACCACTAGCCACATTACCCGAACTTTGTGTTATTGTATTTGATGCTGATGTTGTTACTGGTAAGGATACTAATAGACTAGTTGGATGTCCTTGTAGATTACCAGTTGATAACGATAAAGAGATGGGTTGTGCAAAACCAGGTAATTGTACTTGAACATTTTGTAAACCGGATATACTTTGTAATTGGGCAAAATTAATTGTATTTGTATTCTGTGATGTTTGTTGTTGTGATGGTGGTGGTGGTGGCGGTGGCGGCGGAAGTGGTGGTGGTGGTGGACTTGATAATGGTGACATAACAGTTGTTTTTGATGGTGATGGGGTTGATGATGTTGATGATGATGATACAGAAGATGCTGATTGTACCATATATTGTAAGCCTGATTTAATATTTTGTATAAAATGTGTATTATTATTATTATTATTATTATTATTGTTTTGATTATTTGTTGTTCCAGTTGTTGTTACAACAGATGATCCAGCTAATTTCTCCAACAACAACGAATTTGTGTTTGTACCGATAATATCAGGACGATCTGCTGCCGGTGTACCAACTAATAATGCTGATAATGCTGATTTATTATCATTTGTATTATTTATAGTTTGTTGTTTTATTGGTACTGTTGTATAACTCGTATAATTACCACCTGATGTTAATGCAACTGTTTGTTGTGATTGATTCAATTCAATACGATTATTATTTACTGTTATTAAATTACTATGATTTAAAACTCTTGCATTTGCTACATTCGATAAAGTCATTTTACGTGCAAGCAATTTCTGATTAATTGTCTGTACTTGTTGAGGTAATAATGAACTACTGTTTATTGCATTCACTACAGCCGCACTAGCATCACTGTTTATATTACTGGCCGGAGAACTATTTAATAAATTTATAATAGCTGTATTACTACGATTTGAAAGTTTTTGTTGTTGTTGTTGTTGCAATTGTTGTTGCTGTTGTTGTTTAGCATTCGCTACTTAAATTATAATAACAGAAAAAAATTAATTAAAATGATTTCATTGATTAACAATAAAATACCTGCTGCTTGAAATTGTTGTGCTGAATTCATTAATTTTGTAGCTAAAGCATTAATTTCCAATTCTTGATTAGATAATTGTGATGTAGATTTATTTTGTGTTGTTCCTTGCAAATGACTCTGCTAAAAATTGAAGAAGAACAAAATTATAAAATGTCACCGTTAAAAAAAGGATTAAATGAAGCTTCCTCCTTAAAATATTCCTTAATTGAAAGTATGTTGGATACAGTACCTTATTCATGGATTATGTGCACTTTACCATAATATTTTATTTTTTATAGTTGAAGAATACCTAGAGTAATTATCTAAAATAACTCAAAGTACAACTGTAGGGAAGGTTTTCTACAATTTTGATGACTATTTGGTGAGTTGGAAAATTTCAACATGCTCCGACATTTCCCCCCTGCACTTTAGAATTTAGTGAAAATTTTGCAAAATTGGAAACTCTGTCGGGTGCAATGTAAAAGGCTCAATTCAACGCTGGTTACAGCGTTTGAATATCTCAGAAATCAACAGGAAAATCGATGATTAAAAATTGTCACTTTTTCGGACACCAAAACAAGCCGTGACTCCAGCTTAGCTTTAATCAAAACTTATTTAAATAATAAAACAGTTCGATTAAATGACCTTGAAAAATACATTTTCCGTACTAACTATAAGACTGGAAGTAAATATAAGCATAGGTTCATTAGATTTTGAAGCTTAAATTTGTTTGAATTAATACCCA
Source organism: Mylabris sibirica (assembly GCA_039776855.1). NCBI lineage: Eukaryota > Metazoa > Arthropoda > Insecta > Coleoptera > Meloidae > Mylabris > Mylabris sibirica. The sequence continues at coordinate 6,047,963 of CM077838.1, forward strand.
ATTAAATAACATTGTTTAGAAGAAGCCTAAGCTAAAAAATTGGGATGTTGATATAAAAAATATTGAAAGGAAGAAGCTTATTATTATGCATTAATTCTTACCAATATTGGAACATTTGAGGTATTTTGTATACTTTGATTTTGTTGTACTAAGCTAACTTTACCATTAACAACAGGTGTCCAATTGACACATGATTGATTTTGAAATGTTTGCCCTAATTGATTTAATTGTTGTTGTATTAAATTCACTTGAGCTGTATTTTGGGCATGTAATTGAGCTTGTGCTTGTGCCATTGCAACACGTTCTTTATATTCAGGACTTAAACCATAACGTATCCTAACTGATTTTCTACCACTTTCAGTAAATATATCAGTAAATTGTTGTATATATCTATTTGCATTAACACGTGAACCTAATGAAAAACGGCATGCTACACCATTACGTTCATTCCTTTTATGGTCCCTATCTAAATATAATTCACCCAAATATTCTGAATTTGATGGTCGTTGAAATATTGATAATTTGATATGATAGACACGCTGTTTGCCTTTCTCTTTCGATGGCATATCAGTCTCTAATACATATTCTTCAATTAATTGTGGTAAACAATCGCTTGTCTCCTCCGGTCGACGGTATGTTTTAAATTCATTTATAACAACACCACCAGATGGTGGTTGTAGATTTATTGGTGGATCTAAATTCGGTACTGGTATCGGTCGTATTTCATCCTGGATTTTTCTCGATATTTTCAATGGTGTTGTAGAAGTTGTTGTTGTTGTTGTTGTAATAGTTGATGTTGTTGTTATCTTTGGTTTTGTACGTGTCCTTGATAGAAAATCGTATAATTCTAATCCAGGTCGGTGTGTGAATTGATCCAACTTTCGTTTTCTATTCACTGTTACTTGTGAAAATTTACGAGCTGTCCGATGAAAACGATGTGTATTCCACATGTTTCTATTATGATTTAATCTCGATTGAATTGTACTGATTGAATTATCAGGTTCTAAACATAAATTTGGTTTATTAGCTAACAATATTTGACTTTCTAATTGTTGACGTTCTTCAACACCCCAATCAACTTTATCTTCAACTAAATTATTAACATCAGCCAATATACTCTGATAATTATAAAAAAAATAAAAATTAACAATAATATCATCAATAATCAATGATATTCACCTTTAGAGTAGGCCTGAGTAGAACATAATGAATATCACACTTATTATAAGGATACGATTGACGGTAATCCCTGACTTCTGCAATAATACAACCGTTATAGAAAAGGAAGCCGTAATTTGTCTCAAACAATTCAATGAGGTAAGGGGGAAGTTCTTCGTTATCTATATATCTAAGAAGTTCGTCCTCTTCATAAGGCCACTGTTTTGTTTCTATCATGTTGGCAGTATCGTCCAATAACTGATTTTGTCTTGAATTTGTTCGAAAAGCCAATGAATAACCTTTATTACCAGGATGTAAGTTTAGAATTAATGTATTCAGTCTTTCGCGTGTTACTAATTTTTCTAAAATATTCGAACTTCTTTTCAAACCCTATAAATGAAACAATTAATAATTAATAACGATACAAATTTGGTTATTTCTTTATACAATTTTGTTATCAGTTGTGTTATCCTTGGCTAATTCTTCTTTATAAAGCTGATAGAATTTTGTGAAGATACAGAAAGCCGGGATGGAGGTTTCAGGATTATCTGTTGTTTCCTGGTTTTGAAGCAGAGGTAAGGAGGGACGACTCGTTTTAAGTTTCTTGATTGTACGCTAAAAAAATTTTGAATGAATTTTGATGATTTTCGATGGAATTTTGTTGTAAATACTTACTTCACCCTCCTCACATGCTCCCTCCAGGCTTTGCATGTTTATTATAGCACACTATAAACATTCAGCTTGCCACATGTTCGTTTTGCTTACAAATAACAATTTAAACTTTGTTGATCTACAATTTATTCAAAATTGTTAGCAAGTATTGAATGTGCCACATTCAAAATTGTTCATAAAACAGTCAATCGACAATTTCTCTATTAGAAAATCGTGAATATCTAGACGATTTTTGTGTATATCTGTGTGAAACATTGAATAGACGATAGTGGAATCTAATCGACATTAGTCTTATAAGAATTCCATCCCCCAAAATACCGTTTTATAGGTCATTATCATCATCATCATCATCATGATAGTCATTATCAATTATAAAACGGTAACATAACAACAATTACCTGTGTTAAATACGAGTTAAACACGTGGAGGAATATGCTTTCTACATGTTGGCCATTCATCAATGATGAGCACATTCATATCTTACTCAATTGCAATAAGGCCGCAGCAAGGGTAACCTAACCCCTATTGTCAAATTGTCAATTCAAATCCCCAACAAAACACAATGCACAATTTATCTAATTTTAAAATTATCTATTTTCTTAAAACGATACGTATTCAATTGAAAACTAATTCAACAATTTGTTTATTTTTGAAATTTTCGAAACGATTCAGTATTTTCACAAAATTACAGAAAAACCCAGTTTACAAACATACTGGGTACCCATGACGGACCTCTATCGGTAAATGAACTATCCACCAATCAAATAACAGGAAAATTGGCGGTAATTTCAAAACTTTTAAAAATTTAACAACGAACACAAATTTCCCACATGGAAAATCTTAAATAAAACCAAAAAACACAACATAATAAAGGTGAATTTCAAAAAAATATTATTTTTTCAATAATTCCCAAATGATTTTCTAAATTTATACAAAACTTTAATTTATTTCATTTATATAACTTTCTCTTAAAATAAACAAAAATTCTTCAATAAAATCGATGATTTTTTTCGACTGTTTAATCGAAATGAAAATGCAATTTTTCAAAATTTTCCTAACCGTTTAGTTACATTAATTGCGATATATTGGTAGAATTGCACGTCTTGACAAATATCACAACAGCAAGGCCACGCTTATCAGTTTTCTGTAGATCTACCGATTTGTGATTTGTTTTAAAAATGTTCCAACTTCATATGCAATTTTTAGTTCTGCAACTGTTCGATTGCTTGAATGAATGCAATTATACCCAACTTTTTTTACACGGTGTTTTTTTACACGATTTTGAAACAACACGGATCACCAATATGCTTTTTTAGGCAAATTTTTTGGTCTAATTTTGTCAGTGTAATCAAAACCCAGTGAACACATTGATATAATTGTGACATCAAAATGACATCAAACAATGTAATGCGTTATGTAAAAATGGAGTCATATAAGAGTCATATATTGGCCTGAACGAGAGATGGTGGCGCCTCGTAGTGGAGAAAATTGTAATGAGTGAGTGATGGATACTAATAATAGGTACCTTTCTTCAGCTAACGTTTTGACTTAAATTAGTGCTTTACACTATGGACGCAAAATAGCCGGTTGGGGGTGTTATCAATTATCAATCATAGAGAGAATCGACAAATTCACCATCTTTTTATATACAAATTTACGTATGTCTTGTAGTAGATATACAGGGTGTTTGATCTAAATTTGATCGATTCTATGAAACTCCTATTAGTTGACGAGTGGTTCGAAAAATATTTTAACTGTTTGTAGGAGGATCAGCAAAATTAGAACTTCGTAGCTCATTTGGAAGTTGGTCAAAAAACGCTCGTTTCTGGCGATGTAGCGATTTTCAAAAACGAAATAAACACGCAAAACGACTTAGAATGACTCTAGTATCCTCCCAATAATAATTTTTCTCGTTTTTCTTCAATATATTCCGGGGTAGGCGGAAATATTTCGTATTTTCTATGAAACGCAATGGAGATAAACGAAAAAAATCGACGCTGGGAAGGTCTTTGATTGAAAATTGCGACATTGTCCAAAACGATCGTTTTTTTTTAATAACTTCGAAATGAGCTACGAGGTTCTAATTTTGCTAAAATGTTCGTTAGGGACTCTCCTACTAATCCTTAAGATATATTTCGAATCGCTCATCGACTAATAGGAGTTTCATAGAATTAACCATATTTAGATCAAACACCCTGTATAATTCTTAAACCAATATTCTAATTTTATTGTGGAATTAATAAAATACATTGAAAATATTTGCAAATTATCTCTACTTTCGTGTAGAAACGATAAGATTAAAGGTGTATATCAGTGTTTGTGTTTTTCTTCAGTTTTTGATAAGAGAAGAACAAAGGAAATATTATATAATGTTCTTTTCTAGACTTGTTTGTGCCCGTCATTTATTCATTTCAGTTTTGAATTTCCGAGTGTTGACACGAGTGAATCAAATTTAATTATAAATAAATTAATAATAATAAATAATAGTTCAATAACAATGAATTAATTAATTAATTAATAATATTTGTAAAATATAGTGAATAGTGCTAATAAAGTGCAGTGTTGGTACTTTGATGGAAGCAGTCTTCCCACGGAGATGTGTGAAAAATATATCATCGAAAGGGTAATTTGAGGTATTTAAACTAAAATTCCAAAATTACTAACTTTTTTTTTCTTTTTCTCTAATTACAGTAGGTTCGAACAGCGTGGGACAGGAGGCTGAGATGCAGTTAAGTAGTAAGTACCATTTTTATTTATATCGCAATTTCGTACTGTTATCCAACATTTTTATTATCAACAGATATTTAAAAAATCGAAATACTATATTTTCGATATCAAAAACATAATAATTAATTTAATCATTTATTGAATCACGAATTATAATATTACTAAATTCAACGGAAAAAAGAACTAAAATGTTCTTATTAATTCATGTTGATTAAATAATCTATACTTATAGTTAACACCTTTATTTTAAAACCTGTTAGGTACTTTGTAGGTACTTTTTGAACTTCATTGATTCTTTCAATACCTACCAGCAATAAGTACTTTTTGGATTTGTACAAAATAACCACTCATACAGGACTTTTTACAACTCTCTTCGTTCGTGTTATTGGGTTTACAAGCTTTTGTTTGTGTCACAATTAAAGCTTTAAAGCTTTGACCCCGATCTCGACTTTTTTTGCCATCGAAATCCCAATTTATTACTACAAATACCAATATTCTTCAGTTAAGTACAAGTTGACTTGTAAAAAGTGTAACGAGTTAAGCTTTAATGCTTTGAACTCGATCATTTTTTTTACCGTCCAAGTGCCAGTTGAAGATTGAAAATATAAAAAATGTAAAAGGTGTTACGAGTAGAGCTTTGATGTTTTGAGCTCGGATCTTTCCATTCTTTTTTACCGACGAGCTGTCAGTTAATGACAGAAATTACCGAAACCATACGATTAACTACAAGTTTAAGACATTGAAAAAATGTCACGAATAAAGCTTTAACCTCGATCTCTACATTTTTTGCCACAGAAATGCCAATTTGTGACTACAAGTACTAATATGTTCAACTAATTGTAAGTACAAATTGAAGACTTGTAAAAAGTGTACCTAACGAGTTAAGCTTTGATGCTTTGAACTCGATCATTTTCTCTTTTACCGTCCAAATGCGAGTTGATGACTGAAAATATTAAAAATGTACAAGTTTGGGGCTTGTAAAAGGTGTTACGAGTAGAGCTTTGATGTTTTGAGCTCGGACGCTGCTCGGATCTTTCCATTCTATTTTTCCGACGAGCTGTCGATTAATGACAGAAACTACCGAAATTATACGATTAAATACAAGTTAGAACATGGGAAAAATGTCACGAATAAAGCTTTAAAGCTTCAACCTCGATCCTTACAATGTTTTGCGATCGAAATGCCAATTTATGACTACAAATACTAATATTGTTCAACTAAGTACAAATTGAAGACTTGTAAAAAGTGTAACGAGCTAAGCTTTGATGCTTTGAACTCGATCATTTTCTCTTTTACCGTCCAAGTGTCAGTTGATGACTGAAAATATTAAAAATGTACAAGTTTGGGGCTTGTAAAAGGTGTTACGAGTAGAGCTTTGATGTTTTGAGCTCGGACGCTGCTCGGATCTTTCCATTCTTTTTTACCGACGAGCTGTCAATTAATGACAGAAACTACCGAAATTATACGATTAAGTACAAGTTAAAACATGGGAAAAATGTCACGATTAAAGCTTTAAAGCTTTGACCTCGATCTCTACAATGTTTTGTGATCGAAATATCGAAATGCCAATTTATGACTACAAATACTAATATTGTTCAACTAAAGTACAAATTGAAGACTTGTAAAAAGTGTAACGAGTAAAGTTTTGATGCTTTGAACTCGATTATTTTCTCTTTTACCGTCCAAATGCGAGTTGATGACTGAAAATATTAAAAATGTACAATTTTGGGACTTGTGAAAGGTGTTACGAGTAGAGCTTTGAAGCTTTGAGCTCGGATCTTTCCATTCCTCTTTCCCGACGAGCTGTCAGTTAATGACAGATTAAGGGTACCTTACCTACCTTCTTTTATTGAAAAACAGAAAATGTGAGCATGCTCTACCTTCTTTTATTGAATAACTGAGAATGTGAGCATGTTCCAAAATGTTGAATAAATATTGGTGCGACACAATATAAAATCCAAGTCTGATTCTTCGTTACGAATCCACTGCAACTGATATTGCTCGTGATGTGACCAACTGGCGAGAAAGTTTTCGGCTGGGCTCGTGTCGTACAAAAAGTGGTGGCCAGTATTATGCAGGATGACCCATAAGTCTCGCATAATTTCATACTGGCAGATAGGAGATGAAATTCTAAGGCGAAAAGTCACGTTTCCCTCACATGGATAAGCTTTCAAATAAGCAGCTATCCGCTCGTCCATCTCTATTAAAATTCTGGAAAACTAACAAGCCGATCGGAAAATTTCTTGAACATTTGGAAAGCCCTCTAAATTGGTTGTAATTCAGAATTTTCTCAAAATTTTCCAAAATAAAATCGACCCTTTCCTGCATCTTGAGACGCTCTTTTGCTAGCGCTATCACGCGTTTCTACATCTCCAAAAAGAAGCGAGAAATCGTGTATCAAAAAAAAAACACAACGACTTATCCATCACTCGTCCATCATATTGAATTTTCGAAGCGCCACCTATAGTCACTTTTCATGCCGAATTATCAGTTACCAGAAAAATAAAAAATACACTTGGCAACGGTGTATTGATTGTCATTATGTCCATTATGACAGCTGTTTGACATTTTTCTTTGATTCGTTGAATGGAATAAGTTTGAAATTTGTAGATATTTTTTTTAAATATTTTTCTATAAAAATACAGAAATATCGAAATGTTATCATTATTTTGTTCAATTATTGATAGTTAAGTTGATAAAAATCTCAATTAAAAGACTACCTCTGCAGGTATATTTGTTTTTTAAATAATAATTTTAAACAAAGAATTCATCTAGAAATAGATATGTCTAATATCTAATTAATATGCTATCCATAATTTTATTACAGTAATCTATAATAGACGTTTAGTTATAAATATAAAGAAACGAAATTATAGAAATGTCATTAACAATCCAACAAATAATAACTGATGCAAAACGTTTAGCTGGCCGTTTAAAGGAGCGCGATACTATTGCTGACAATTTATTAAATGAAACACATGCTATAACAAAGAAAATTGACGCAATGAAACAATTTCAAGAAGAGATCGATCAATTGAATGAAGTCGCCAATCAAAAGCCACATTCACAATTAATTGCAAATATTCAAAAAGAGAATCGACATTTACGTGAAATACAACAAGAAAATCGTGAATTACGTGCCGCCTTAGAAGATTATCAATTAACATTAGAACATATAATGTCGAAATATCGTGAACATACAACAAATGAAATTTATAAGACACGTATTGATTTTCGTTCATTACAAAACCAACACTGTGATGAGATTATACAGAAACAAGCTGAGAAGATTGAAGAGATGGCGGCTGTTATGCGGAAAGCAGCAATGATTGATGAGAATCGTTCAATTTATCACGAAGAAATCATACAAATGTTGCGAGAAGAGAATAAAGTAACACTAATTATCTTAATTATTACATAAATTAATTGGTTTTTATTTTAGGGATTGAAAGAGATGTTAGGAATAGCGGCGAAACACGGCAACTTAGTCTACAATACAACCGAAGATAAAACTGTACAGACCGATAATTGTACTTGAATTCTACCAATTATTTCTAAAGCTAATTTATTTGTGTGTTTATATAATTTTGCACTGTTGTTATAACATGTAAATCTTACATTAATTTCGATATTTTAAATAAAATCCAATTATTACAGGAAATGTATTTTTATTGAACAATAATAGAATTTTACATTCTTGAAGTGGTGTATTCTGATGGAAATTTAAATGAATGTTGGCCGTGTGCGAAAACATTCGGCAATAATCCAGCATTTGGTATAATATTCCATGACAAAGTCAATGTAATATTTTGATTACCCCTAAAAATACTCAATTATCACAAAAATTGTCGATTTAATCCTACAAATTCACCTTAAACCGTTCCCATCGTCCCAGAAGTAGTATTTCGTGTTCATATTCTTGAAATCTAAAACGGCATTCTCTCCTCTCAAGATGATTTTATCCCACAGTACTACCTGAAATGATACCACGATTATTGATGAAAATCCGCAAAAAATAATACAAATTTGAAATCAACTTGATTCAATTTGTTGTTTGGTGTTTCATATTCAGCAGTCAAATATAAAAACAACTGTTTAACATTCCAATTAAATAGGGGTGTTAGATCTGTTTGTAGATCAAACGTAAGGAAGCCTAGATCGTTTTTCTCACGAGACGCACTATAATCAGGTACGTTTTTACTGAAATTAATAAATTATAATTAGAATTCGATTGATAAATTGAATTTAAATTGGTTCTTACACGACAACTTTTACGGTTTTCATTGCGGCATCTCGTCGATAATCTAAGAAAACTGTCGAAACGAAACAGGCGAATGTTAAACAGGCCAAGACACTTAGGGCGTATGCTAAGATTGCATTTCCTCGTTGTAAAAACGAATGCATTTTCCCCTTTTATTCTTGATTTTGAAAAACAATATGAAATTTTTCAACACGTAAGACGACTTTAACCTCAACTGAAGACACGTCAATTTGAAACCAATGTAAAAACATCACCAACTGTATTAAACGAAATTTCCCTAAAGTTACTGTTTTAATCTTCTACACTAGATGGCGCGCATGTAGCAAAATTATCCGGGATAAATATGAACTGGAATTGTTGGAAATTTAGATGTTTCGGGAATTGTTTAATATTTGAATAGGGGTGGTTAGTTTACATATGAAGATAATTCAATATTTTCAACAGTTTGATATATTTATTATAAAAGTTGGAATTTCATTTTATATGTTTGTTGGCTTTGATTACCTTTTTGTATTTGATTATTTACTAATTCAACAGTGTTGCAGTAATATATTTCATTTAATTCAATCAAAATTTAATAATAGAATATGATTGTGAAAATTTCAAAATATTCGTTACATTTTGCTTAGCTATTTTCATAATAATACACGATAGTGATGTGTGTGTGTGTGTGTATAATACAGTTGTAAAATACAGCTGTATAATACAATAAATATCGTATGTATTAAAAGTTTAATACCGAGTTTAATGCAGCATTGAAAAAATTAGGCTATATTGATATAATTTTCACCCCTTTAATAGCTACACGAAAGTGAAATCAAAACAGAAAATAGGAATTTGTGTTTTTTTCTTAGTGATCAGACAAATACAGGGTGTAATCAAAATCCCAGACAAAGTTTGAACTATTGTTTGATGGTCGCTGGTTTTTTACTAACCTACTGCAATGTTTTTGTCGAGAGTTAATAAGAAAGAAGGTGTCAGATCAAGAATTTCCAAAAAGTTACACAAAATCCGCAATAATTCACAGATACGTACAATCCAGAGTGGATCTAAAAATCTTGGCAAAATTTTCAACCCCTTTTTTTCTCGAAAATGGAGCCCTATCGACCCCCTAATATATTATAAGAATCAGCTCAATTTCTTGTGCTTTATAGGTGGTTTGAAGATTGTCAGGGATTTCGATTACACCCTGTATTATAGACTCTTCAAACCAAGAAACAGTTCAGGAAAAGGAAACCAAAAATTACTCTAAATATCTTTCATAGGTATTATTGTGCATAGGACTTCCCAAGATATATGTCCAACACTGGATATTGGTTATCTATATAAGACCCTTAAGGCTTAACGGGAGTCAAGCCTCGTTTTGGTGTCTGAAAAAGTGACAATTTTTAATCAACGATTTCTCGGTTGTTTTCAGAGATATTCAAATGCTGTAACCAGTGTTGAATTGGGCGTTTCACGGTGCACCCGACAGGGTTTTCAATTTTGGAATTTTTTTACTAAATTTTAAAGTGCATAGAAAAATGTCGGAGCATGTCAAAAAATGAGAAACAGCGCATTGTGTACAATTTTAAAGATAAAAAATCGTACAGCAGCTTTTTTGAAAGCTTATTCATATAGAAAGGGCAGATGGAGCCCCAAAAATCCAATTTTTGAAAATCTAAGAAGTTATAAAGAAAAAAAATCAATTTTTTTTTTAAATAGAGACCAATTCAATTGAAACGGTCATGGTTGGTATATTCAACTAAAATTGATCGTGTGTATAGTTTTTATTGTCGAATTTTTGGTAAAATACCAAGTCACACAGGGGCGGTATAAAAATGTTTGCCTAAGGGTGGCACATATTATGACGGCCCTTACCCGACTTAAGAGGGAACGCTACCTACGATTAGTACGTCTCATAAATGTTAGGCGTTTTCTTGGTCACTTTCCATTGTAAATACTACGAATTTTCTCACAACTAAATATTTTTTTGAAATGTCAGAAAAATTAAATGTCATATTGGCATAAAAACGCCCACTGTAGGCTTACTTGTTGAAATTATCGTGTTTTTTGATATTAGGGAAAAACATTAATTGAAATACTATTTTCTGATTGGCTTACGAGAATCATTAATCCCTAAGGGATTAATGACCATTAATCCCTTAGGGATTAATATAGGTCATTATATTGCAAAAACCACAAGTATAATGATCACTTTATATTTAAGTCGCAGATAAAGTACTTTATTGATTTAAAATCGGTATAATTACGGCGTCTTTATACAACGGTGTTGGAAGAAATAAAATAGTACAAAAAATACGTCTTTTTCTCATTTTTTTTCAAAAGCTAAGAGACAGATTTGTTTTAAATTTGGTATAAGTGAAGCTTAGACTAATACTAAGCTCTGGTAATTTTTTGAAATTTCTTGAATCAACAGTTTTTATTTAATCCAATAGAGTTTCACATTAAATATACTGAATTTCCGATGACACTGAGATAAGCTCAGGAAAAAAGAATGTACCATTGGCAATAAGCATTATGTTTGCTAGCTTAAAGAGATATATTGTTGATATCTATAAGAATACGTGACATGTTGACATTAATAGGTTAATATCAAACAATTATTGACTCTTTTTTGATGAAATCTTAGTCTGACATGCACGTTTATTGAACGTTAAAGGTTAAACTCTATGCTCATCTGGAAGAAAAAGAAACGACAAAAATTACAACACTATTGTACAAAGCAATGATTTTATAGAATCCAGAAAAAATCTTGAATAACTTTTTTTTAAAAAAATAATGATAACAAAGGAAACGAACAGATCATTAACGTTATCAATATCTCCCGTGTATCTTATCTTATAAAGTTTTATCGATAATAATGATTTTATTAATACAGTTGACAGTAAAACATTAAAATCTAATAATAAAATGAAAAATTTACTCGTAAAAGACGTTACATTTTATTTGTTCTGTATCATTTCCAGTGAGTATTTCTAATTTTTATTTAATGTATTCTAATAAAATTTCAATCTAACACTTTTATCATTAAATTTATTATTCTAGGTATATTTTTTGTTGTTATTGTTAGTGGTCAAACTAATGATTCTGTTTTGAACGAAGATTGGTCGTACTGTTTCGAATTCACATGGTTCGGTCCTGATTACGATAATTACACTAGATACAATGGTACTTGTGATGATTACTTAGATGATAGTAGAGATGATCATATACCATGCAGTCCACCTGTTGTGATAACAGGTAAACATTTTGAAATTAAATTAAATCAAAATTGTTAACGAACAATATTAGTAAACACAGTTGTTTGTTATTATTGAATATTTAATCGAGTTGAAATTTTAACAACTTTTTGAATGCATAAACTGGAAGTTTTACAGCTGACTAATACATTAAATATTTACGATAAGCAACAAACTGTACAGATTGACATTCATTAATCAGTCCATTGTATGTAAATGTAATTTTAAGGTGTCATTTTGAAAATTTCAACGTTGCACTAGATTATAAAGAATTAATGAAAGCTTATTGTGATTTACTAGTAGAAATCACGTCACTGTATCTATTTTTAAATAAGATTTAATAGAAAAAAAATCGCATAAGGGGGTGAAAATTCGAATTTTTGACTTCCATTCGACTCGTTTTTCCTTACGAATTTTGGCACCTGTCCAAACGAATACGACTAACTTCATTATAATTAATTGTGTCTTATAATAACAATAAGATTTTAAAGGACCCAAGGCTCATCTTGATAATAAATCGAAAATAAAACTTGTCGAGACACACCCTGTATATTTGTATAAAAGAAATAAGTGGAACTTGTTTATCCATTATAAAAGCTGATAATGTTTGAATAATGAACAGACTTAAAAGCAAGTAAAAATTGGCTTTAAGAAAATTTCAATTTCCGTTATAAAATATTAAATTTTCTTCTTAGCTTTTACGTTAAAAGTTAATGAAACATTAGCCTTATTTGAATATATTATTGATTATTATAGAAAATAGTCCATTTAGATCATATTTCTATCTTATACCATTTTAAGATTTTGTGAATTTAAAATTAATAAATAACTACCTGTATATACCGTAAAAGCTTTTATCTGTTGTTATCATTGAATTTCTATTTATAGAAATTTTATAATTAATATTATTTGTGTGGGTAGAGATTTGAATGAATACAAGCTTAAAAGCCCACGTGAAAATTTCATCTTTTATAAATAATTTATATTTAATGTAGGTACATTTTATTTTTTTCTGTTATCATTTCTATTTTAAAACATACACATTTACCAATACATAATTCAGTTTTTAATAATGTGCATATGAAAATACTGTGGATGTAGAACTTATACACCCTAAATTAAACAATCCTGATTTATGATATTTAATTTAGCCAACATGCATTGTTTATGGTTAAAGTTTCTAACAATAATAATAATAATTATATTAGAACATAATTTTAGCATTTATTAAAATAACATTGTTTATATTACAACAATTCGAAAATATTGAATTTTATCATCTAAATTTACATAATCTTAACTCGATTCAATGATGAGTCGAGTTTAACGAATTGTAGAATCCTTTATTGAACGAATCGACGTGATAAGAGATCATTTTTGTTGTAATTATGCGTAAATTCAATATTTAATTAGATTCTCAATAACTGATTGATAATTTTCGAGTAGTTTTGAAGCGCAAATATTCTTAATTACTCATCAATATCAATGTAATATGAGCGATTTTCTAATGGGATATTTTCCAAATATTGAGCATTAAAGAGGCTTGCGTTTTAGATAAATTTCGATTATTCGATCAAATTAAACTTATCTTTGAGAAATAGGTTTTATACGTTAAAGTTAACCATACCTCAAGTTTATTTCAAGATTTCTCTTTTTACTAGATAAAACTACTAATGATATGTGTGTAGAAACATTGTGGAAGCCTAAATGTAGTGCTTGTATCTACTGTTTATATTACTCATCACTCTATACAGATCTGGCAATAGGAAATAGAAACATACAAAATATATACTGTATATTTTACGGTTATGTTGCCTTTCAAACGAGTCAGAGTAGGATCGAAAGAACTAAAAATAAAGAGCGTTTTTAGCTTGGCCCTATTTAACTTTTTAGCTAGCAATAAAAATTGCAAAAGAGTAAGAAGTTATTAATGTCCGTTGAAGATTTTGGATGGTTACTCAAATTGTAAACCAAATTTGGTGGATGCGCTTGGACAACTGATATTTTTTTGTTCCCAAGAAAAATTGATTGATTCTACCAAATTTTAGATTAATCAATTTAACAAATTTTGTATTATTTGGATCAACATTTATTATCTGGTGCAAAAATTGGTGGATGCGCCAGGCAAAATCTTAATTTTTTTTTTTTTATTCAACTAGCCATTGACCCCGCGGCTTTACTTGTGTAGAAGTAGATCGTAAATAATTTTAAATTACGTTAATTTAGAACCTCTTCCTTTAAAACTTCATGTTATTTTATTATTATTACTTTACACACCTTTAGGGGTGGAATTTCCAAGACATTTAAACAGGGTATATTAATTTTTAAATAATAGCCTAAATACGTAATTCATGTTAATTATTTCGTAAATAATTCAACATTTAGGAAAAATTATCCCTTATTTCACCCCCTTAAAGTGGAATTTAAAATAACAATAGAACACGTGTTTATTGTTTTCTAATTCAAAGCCTAAATATTGTTTCGTATTTTTAATTTTAAAAATGACAGGACCCTATACAGACTCTTATTTCCTCTTCCACCCCCTTAAGGGTAAAGTTTTAAAAAGACTCTGCAATACTTTTTTATTTCGTTTTAATGAAAAGCCTAAAAATGAAGTTCCATGCTTGTAGCTTCAAGAATGACGGACTTCCATACAAATTTTCACCCCCTATTTCATCTTCATTGGGGTAGAATTTATATGATGAATCAGTCAGTTAATCAGGACATGTTATTTTATAAGTTTAGATCTAACTGAACTATTAATTAATTGATTAATTAATTAATTAATAAATATCTCGAATTAGGTGCTCTAATTCAAATTTATGAGCATATTGTGTTGGCAATCAGAACTAGAAATACAGAAAAAAAACGAAGAGAGAGTATATTGAAGATATTTGCCTATATTTCTAGTTTTAATCACCAATACGGTATGTCAGTTAATTATATTTTAGTTTAACAAACATATGAAGCATTGGTGGATGCGCCGGGAAAATGCGAATTTTTATCTTACTATTAAGCATAATCTCCCACTTATGACTATACTGTATTGGAAAACAGATCTCAAAACATAGGAAAATGGGCGTAAATATGCGTCTGTATCTGAGAAATGTAAAAAAAAGTAACAACAAAAGTTGAATAATACGATTTTTTTTTGCAGAGGATGGTACTCCTCCCAATATCGATTATCTTTGGACTCACCACAAGACCAGTGTGTTATGTCGTCGATCAACAAATAAAGTTTGTGTAAAGTACACTTATTTATATAACGGTGCAAGTAAGATTTGTTCCATTTTTTTTTTTGGATTGAAAGTTTTATTTTTGATTATTTGTAATCGATTACAGTTGAAAATGCAACATACATGTGTACTAAAGTGCAAGCGGTTGATGAAGGTGTAATCACATCAGGCTGTTATACACAAGAAGTGGACGGTTATCAAGTAGAATTGTGTGTATGTGAATCCAATCCTGGGATTAAATATAAACCATGCAATTCTGCTCCAAGTTTATCCATAAATTTATTGTTTATATCGTCTTTTTTATTGTATTTATTAATATTTAAATTATTTTAATAATTGTTTTTGTTATAGTATTTGAGTGTTGTGCTATTTAAGGCTTAAATTTATCATTCTGATAACTGTCAGTCATTATGAATTGTCGCATTTTCTACTATTTCTCTTTCTATAATAATAGGTCGGTTGGTTGGTTAGTTATCCTCTAGAGATTTTATTCGCTTCAACTCCCTATTTTACATATACACCTCTAGATTATATATACAACACAAGCTAAAGTTCTCTTGAGTATTACATAGAGCTTATATATATATATATATATATATATATATATATATATATATATATATATATATATATATATATATATATATAGATACATACGTGTAGTATATGCGATTGTAGTAGCGGCCACAGAAATACATTGCCCTCTTTTATTTTACAAAATACGCCCGCGAGACTCAAGTTTTAATGGGCGAAGAACGACTATGAATAACAAAATTGTAAGATAATACAATTTCCACTTTTTATTGCTTTGATATACATTTCGAGTAAAAGTTGCCAGTGCACACACAAACACAGACATATTTTTTAATAAACGAAATTTTCAATGATCTTCAAAGCGAGACGTTCAACAAAAAAAAAATGATGTCAAAAAAAACGAGCTTGAAATCTACCATATAGTTATCTAGCTTGGAAAAAAATGAGTGTTATGATTTATAATAACTGTAACATATTATTACATTGTTTGTTGCAACCGATAGATCAAGATCATGTTGGACATTGGGCCCTGAGGCAGCGTTATATGTGATTAAAATAAACCGCCAACAAATAACAAATTATCAAGACGGAAGCTATTAATCAGACACAAAATTTTTTTTTTTTCAAACAACAACAACATAGAATTTCTACAAAAGAAAAATTCAACACGTGTTTTTTTCGTTCATAATTAATTTTTAATTAACAAGACATTGTTGGTTTTTTTATGACCCTTGTAAACAATTACGTAATTCCATTTCGGTTCTAAGAACGGGAAGATAGTAAATTGTGTCAAGTCAAGGTTGGTAGGTGAACATTTTTTCCATTTCCAACAAGAAGACGAGAATAAATTTGAAAGTTTTGTTCAGTGGAGAGAGACGCGAACTGAAAAAAAAAACTGGGTGAACTTTATGTAATCTTTTCCACTTAATTAACATTACATTTCCGTTATTTTGTAAAATATAAACAATATTTTTATAAAATATACACGATGTTGGGCTTCATTTCAAGATCCATTTATTGTTTGTGTTGTTTCAAGATTGTGGAAATTTATGAAAATTTATGAAAATAAGAAAAAATGATAATAAATTATACGGACAGATAGAGAAATAGGATATATACTTGAGATACATACACACTTGCAATTCTACAATATCATATTTGTTAAACATGTTGCTGTTTTATGTAAATTTCGACCACTTACTAACTTTGAATAAATCAAATAAAATAGTGTTGTGTCCCTGGAGCCGTTTCAACGCTCATATTTCAACTAGAGCACATTTATTTATCTACTTTTTATTCTATAGTTTCTTATAATTGTAATTCATTACATTAATGTTGCAATTTTCCTAAAGCGAATCGATTCACAATGAAATCAGCGCACTTCCTTAGTGGGCACAAGTTTTTCATAATTCTCACATAAAATTGAATTTTTCAAGGCACCGCTAAGGCTTACTTAACCTCGTCTTAGCCAGACCTTGGCTTAAGTCGACTTAAAACGTCAATTCACATGTACACTGGCGGTCAAAAAAAGAGACCGAGTCTTGAGCGAGAATATCACATATTTTCGTCCGTGTAAGTCAGGCTGTTTTTCTTGTAACAGCAAGAAAGTGGGCCAGTAGGAAGCGTTAAAACAAGTTTCCACCATACCTAATTTGTTTGGCTCCAGCAACCCAACCCCTATTTTCTGATTGAATATCTTTCGTCTCAAATTCTCACTTGTTAAGATGTACATTGTGACGGCCGCTCTCATAAGCGCACAAAAAGTGGTCTCTTTTTAACACTGGCGATCAAAAAAAGAGACCGAGTCTTGAGCGAGAATTTCACATATTTTCGTTAGTGTGAGTCAGGCTGTTTCAGAAGGTAGGTAGGTAAAAGATGTTAGAGCCAGTTTCAACCATCACAAATTTGTTGAAGATTAACTCAATACCAATTACAACTCATGTTAAGATTCTGTGACATTGTGACGATCGCCCTCATAAGCCTGTTTTACACAGCCGCACAAGAGGTGGCCTCTTTTTTCTGATCGACAGTGTACATGCACGGACCCTACTCAAAAGTTGGGTCACCTCGATTTCAGCAAAAAAATGATAGAGAGACGTAGGCTTACAAAGTTGAAATGATTGTGTAACGATAGACGAAAAAGGGCTCTCCCTTCAACCTTTTAATTTTTCTTTAACCTCGCAAATTGACCACGCTATATCCGGTAATTATCGATTAGAAATGTTCGTTTAACTGGTCGCGGTCAGTAATATTAAAAACTGTATGTTCGTGTTATATTTCACTTTTATTAACATATGTGGGAAGAATGGAGCACGAGGGAGCACGTTGAATTTACTACTGATATTATCCCACTTGAGTTGACAAGTGGAGGAGAAATTCACACAGGTATACATTTGTATGGAAAAATTCTGCTTGTGAAATGTTCAATCAAAATTACAAATGTGTAAAAAATAAGACAAGTTTTATTATTAACCAGCAAATATAGTTGAAATAATTATTAGAAAGCGTAAATTTGGGATATATGGGGGAGAATAATTGGTGTGTGTTGGGATTTTTTAATTTTGTCGGGCGAGAAAAATTCGCCCCCGTCCTCTATATAGTGGAAAATGTTGAATTCTGTGAACACTACCAGCTGTTGAACAAGTGACAGCAACTCATGAAAAATTACTAGTGTAAGGTTGGTTGGTATGTGGGGGTGAAGAATAAAAAAAAAGGAAATCGGGGATGAATTTGTGACACGCCCAAGTCGTACTAAAGCCTGTTTTAATACGACATTTTATGGCGCTACATATTTTTTGGGGGAAGAAAAAAGCATAGACATGGAAAATTATACACTTTTACATAGAAATATTTCCCCTTCATTTAATAATAAGAGAATCGTCTTAGATTCCCGTATTACAACGACACCATTACCATTACCATTATATCTAACAAAGTTAGAAGTAGTTTAATATATCAAGCTTTTGTTGCAAATTCTCAATGGAAACAAATTACTGAACCACTAGAAACTTTTCCTATTGATAATATTAAAGTTTATTCAACAAAATTCGAACATTACAAGTTCGTTATCATTACAATCAATACGCTAATAATTAAACATTACGATAATTAAAATGATTTAGTTAATTTGACGAGCTTGCTCTTTTTTTGTGTTGGTCTAGTTTTATTTCATGAAATTTACTGGTCGTTAATGATAGATATGCTTGAATAAAAGCATTACCTTAACGAGTGGGCTTGTCTGTAAATTACATTCGGATACAATTACAATTAAAAACGGAATACGGTAATTTGTAATTTTACAGAGAAATACAATTTGAAATGAAAAAAAAAATTGAATCGTTTATAGAATCGTTGTGGAAAATATTTTAGAGAAAAAACGAGCTTTTAATGGAACTTTTTGAAAATAATCGTCTGATAATTTTTCTAATTTTATAATCAAACGATACTTGTGGAATAATATACAGTACACGCCACTAAATCGCAAGCTAGACACATTTTTTCAACAATTTATCTAGCATAACAATAGAGAGTTTTCGCCCATACGCTACGTTATAGCCTTCTACTTTACGGTCCAGATTATAACGGCAAAGCGTTTTAGATTTACGTTAAAGATTTAAGCCGCTATAATGACAAGTGACACTAAGATCACGGCTATTAACAGTATGATAAGCTAATCAGTATCAGCCATATTGACTTAAGTGCGAATTGAATCACGTGGTTAGTACTAACAGTTTTTCATTGGTTCCGTTATTTTCAGAAATAGCGTGAAAAATCGCCACATACGATATTAAATCTAGATCATTTACGTATAACGGAGCTTTTATAACGTATCGGCGAGGGGCGAAAACTCTCTAATAAATTCGCTATAACTTTTTCATTTATTAATAGAATTAGATAATTTTATAAAAACTTGAAGGAGGCCTCTAGACTGTCTCTTGGGGGGTGAAAGCACCCTACTATAATATGTGAAAATAGGAAAAAATGACGTCAACATTGAATGAAAAATTATATTTTCCTTTTAAAAATTAATATCCATTTGGAAAAAATCAAAAATTTGTTAATATTGAAAAGCTCCAATGAATGACGTTATAGAATGTGGGTCAAGGAGTGGAATCCCTTACTAAATTGTGGTAGACTAACAAGGCACTTGACTATGGATAAAAGTTTTCTGTATTAGGTTAACAATTATTGGTATTTCCTTCAAAATTTTATTACATCCAAATTTTTAGTCTTTTTAAATTTATTACCAATAAACTGGGGAAATACCCCTTCTAAGATTCCTAAAGCAGTCCAATTATCTTCTCCAATATTTACAAATTTTCGATCTCGAGTTGAGAATGAAATTGCTGTGACGAATTAGGTGGCGTGGCCTGTATTTATAATTAAATTCAATTTTAATTCGTCTGTGAATAAATGGAATGCCGTCAGCTGGTATACGTTACAATATTTTAATTAATACTTACATGTTTTTACTTTAATTTTTTGTGTGTGTATATTTTCTAAACAATAATTACAATTATCAACCGTTTAAAATTTAGTACAAGGCTCTTTAATGGCTATTTTTTTTTCGTTGTAGTTTAATTTTATCGCTACACTATCTAATTTATAATAATAGGTGAGCTTTATCGTTAAAAATTGACATCCATCATTGTTAATTAAGATAAAGAACTGTAATTATCAACTAGATGGAATCGGTAATAACCTGTCTGGACACAAAAAAAAAAAAAATAAACGTGTACGACGGTTCAAAAGGTTGAAGCTATTAGCACTAGTCAACAATGAAATTATTTTCCATTATTTCCAGTTATAAATTTTTATGAATCAATAATATCTTTGTGGCTTTCATGAAGTTAAATAATTGTAAATGTGTTGTGACGACCATATAAGAGAATAATGATGAAATATTTTAACAACAACCACAACAACAAGCTAAGGAGATTTTCAGGTCAAAGTGTATTCTAAGATGGAGTAGTGTTTAAAGTGTCCTTTAACATAATATGCTGTAGTTGTAAAGATTGAAGAGCAAAATAGGGGGTGGTTTGTTTTGTCCTTTTTTTTATATTCTCTTCACTCTTGTTCGCCTTATAACACGATAAAACACACTTGATGTATTATCATCAGGAGTGTAACTATAAAATTTCCACTCGACAATATCAAGTGCTTATAAATAGCTATTTAAGGCGATGAACTTGTGTGTGAAATAAACATTTTGTATTTCTTTTTCGTATCGTTGATAAGAAATAGTACATCCACCCATTAACAATTGTAGAAAGTTTTCTAATCATAAGTTTTCTATATAAAGAAAAAATTAATTAAACTTGTACAAAGATGTTTTGTCGTTTAAAGCTTCTCATTAGGAAGCATTTCAAATGATTAATCTTAACGTAAATCCAGTCAACAACCCTTTATAATAATATAATCATTATAAGGCCGCAATGTTGGGTATAATGATGGAAATATATACGTTATTTTGAGATAGTTTTAGATGGTCTGACACAAAAACTCACACCAATAGACTTGTTATAGTTAAATCTACATTTAATACGTAAGGATAACAGTTAACTAAATCAAATCACTTTAAGCCTGTCCGTTTGTTGTACAAATTTTAGACATTGTACCGATATTATTTCTACTCTAATGATGTTGTCCTGTGTTTAATGATGACGTCTTTGATGTTTGATTTAAATTTAAGCGCATATATTTACACACGATTCCAACTGTTTCATGTTGAGATACTCGACCAAATAAGTTTCAATCCAGTTCAATTAGATCAAAAACATTGTTTTTATTTGTACCGCCAGTTGAAACTGTCGATTTTTAAGATTTCCCAGCGTTTGTTGTGACAATTTTCAAACAATAATTTATAATATCATTTATTTTAATGTGGAGAAAAATTGTATTAGACGGAAACCTTTATCCAATATGGTCTGGTCAGCACTTGAATAGAATGGATGGCCATCTCTACAATCATAAGATCTAGTACACATTATATTGTGTGATAACGGATAACGGATTGGAAAGGAATGGGTTAAAATTCCTGTTACATTAAAATCAACGATGGAGTCGATCGATAACGGTAATAAATATGATCGATTTTTAACGAAAAAAAACGAATCGCGTCATTGATTTTATGTTGCAGCTCTAAATGGATATTTAGAAGACAATAAAGATGTTGGCGATAGACGGCAACAAGTTTCCATATAGATTCCGATTACTTTAATTGGTGGCTTTTACTATTGTTGTAACTTTTCCTGTTCGTATTGCTTATACGGTAATTCATTTTAATGACAGACCATCAATGTCACGCAAACTTGAATTATTCTATTAACTTGTAGGAGTGTATCGTGTACATTAAATAAATCTTCTATAGCCTTTATAATACCCGCATATCAAGGCTATTTCAACTACATTTATTGACAGATGAATCAATTATCAAATGATTAAATTTAAGAGAGTGCTAGAAAAATTATAGTAACATGTACAAGATTTGTCCCTAGGGCCAAAAGGAAAATAATAAATCGCTCGTCGGGTTTTGTAATAAGGGAGGAGGTTGTGAGTATACACACGATAGCGAAGGACATAGTACCGAATCGTGCTTTATCTTACTCACAGTTTCTTATTTCCTTGACATACCATCGTCGTAAATTTCAAACTATCACATTCAGCAATCTTGTTATGCTTTTACTGATGGATGGCAGTAGAGAGGAGCAGGAGAAGAAGAGGTCGATGTTGTCTGCTAATCCGACAGACCGAGGGTGCAGATTTCATCCCCTTTTGTATATAATCAAATTGATTTTTATTATTGCATCATGCATTGATTAAATTTTGTAGAATTTAAGAGTTTAAGTTGAATTTATAACGTAACAAACGGTGACAACTGGATTACAGTCACCGAGGCTGCTCTCTATAAATACATCTTCAACATTTGCAATGCTAATATAACTTTATCTTGGTGGAAGTATCTAGACACGCATATTGCACAATGATATACGCTTGATGGGTGTTCTTTTGGAGGATCTTCAACGAATCGAGAGTGTATTTTATTTTTTACCCAACAACACTCAAACATCATCCCGAAGCAACTAAATGGACCCATCGTAAAGATAATCCTGAAGTGCTCCCCTAAATGTGAATGTCCATCCTTATTGCCGTCAATTTAGATTAGTTTTAGTGTATCGTCTGTAATATGAAATTGCTATAGTCTCATCATCAAATATTATTGTCCAATATACACAAATGTTTCTTCAATCTAACCATCTCTATATCCAACAACATTTCACATTAAATTTAGTTTATTATTTCACTCACGGACAATATGGCCAGTTTATACAATTGACGCCCATTCTATGTGTTGATAAGAGACAAATGAACAACGAAATTGTTATATGTATCCCAGTGTAAATTTCTACTCGTCATCTACAATGATTGCGGTTATCATTCGAGTTGTGTAATTTGTTTACAAATTCATAATGTATTGTTGTATTCATTTAGATCCTTTCAATATTGGTGCTGTATTAATGAAAAGTAAATTTGTTCATTCCAAACAATCGTTAGAATCTCGGATGATGGGACAGAAATTAAATTTAACAAGGACTTACACAAACAGAAACTATACTAACAAATAACGTTGTAGCTATAAATCCGTCTATACAGTCAAAAAAGAATAAAATTTTACACGCTTTCAGTTTTGAAATAAAGTCATTTCATAACATGAAAATAAAATTCTTACAAACATACGGGTTCGTATTGTTTTATTACTGTTATTACCGCTATTGTAAGGATATTGAAAGAAATATTGAAGGAGCAACTTTAGAGGGCGTTTGAGTTTAATTAAATTTTCGAAATTTCTATGCCATGAAATATGATCAAATTCCAATTATTATTGGCGGCGGTGTTATGATTTATCAACTAATGACCCGAATTGTAGTAGACGCTTGATTCCTTCTCTAATCTTTCATCAATTTTCAAACATGTATGTGAAAATTTCAATTAGGACCCCGGGGATTGACAGAAACTCATTATGCGATGTTGTTTCAGATTTTATATCATATCAGAAAGGGTTGCTGATTGAATATTGTATTGGTAGATGTAATAGTCTCGAGATGGGTAGGTAACTTGTAATCTCAAGAGAGTAAAGGTCCAATATAGTTGTTGTTATTGTAGTGAAAGTGACACTTTATCGTTTCCGTAAATGAACAGGTTAACAATAATGTTGGTCATTATTTGTCCTGAATAGAAGCAGGAAGAAGATGGCGAAGAAGAAGTAGAGAAAAAACTATATAAACGTCGAAATAATCAACTATAGTTTCTATTTCGTTTCACTCACGTACTACTTTGATTTGTTTCCAGCATAGAAGGAAATCCGCTTTTCTTTGATTTTTTTTTTTGACTACAGACTTTTGTTCGATATTTCCATCATTGTTGGATTTGAAAACTTTTGTATACGACCAGATAAAAGGCGTATTATTATAAATCTTATCTAGTCGCAATACTCTCTATATCTAAAACACCATAACGTGGTGTCTTTTCATACAAATAAGGTCCTGAGAAGGATCCTCCAATGAGGCCGTAATAAGGATGCAACGCAGATTAACCATCAAGTCCTTATCAGGACTACATTACTAGGTCCTGGTCTGAAGTCTGAATTAGATTCTACATAGGAATATCCTGATAAACCCTTTAATGAAGAAAACAATCTTGATAGTCAGTAACAAATCAACACTGAGGGTTAGACGGCCCACCAGAGGAGCTAAATTTATCGCGAAACTCCTTTTCCGTTAAAAAACGCCTCAAGGAGAAACAATCTTAAAAATGGAAAATCATGAAGTAGTCTTCAGTTACTGCTGATCATGATATTATAACAGCGACAAGAAGGTAGTACAAGTGAACTGTAACAAGTAGTGACATCTAGTTGAAGAGCTAGTTATTGTGATGTATAGTTGGGCTGGGGAACTAGCTAATTAATTATTGTATGAGGCTATCTTTAGAATTACTTCATCCTAATCTTATCAGGACTGCCCTTTATTGCATTAGGTTAGCCTAAAAGTAACCTCAGTTTAAACTAAATACAGTGACCTAGCTATTTCGTAAGGTTATCCCGAGAATAATCTCTTACAATTAGACCTGATGCTAAGTAACTTTTTATTGATCCTATCCAGCTATGGAACTCGTGAGGCTTACCTTATTTAGATAAACCTTATTTTAACCTGACAAGGTCCTTATAATACTTCAGGTAAGTCTTAAGCGAGTTCTAGTCAAGTAATTATAAATTATTGTAGTTTTGGGTGAAGAATACGTTTAGGTATCTAGAATATTTCAAAAATAAAACGACAATCACTTTGCGTTAGTAATTTTGTCATGCATGCTACACAACAAATATTATTCTTCAATTATCGAGTGTGGATAGAAATAAACTGGTAATTTCATTTAATACGTGACAGAAAAGTGTATAGGAAATCTTCAACACCTGCTCTTTCACACCAAATCATCCAACAAAAATAATCAATCGTGTAGAAAATCTAATAAATTTTCAAACGTAACTGTTTTTAAACCAAATCGGCTACTGTTGTTGTTGTTGTGCAACAATAGAAAGGCATAAATAACATCTTAACACGTAATCATTTTCTAAACTTTTATTAATAAAAATTTTATAGAGCCTGATAGGACCATTAAACAGATTGACAGTTGTAAATCCTAAGGATTGTTAATTTCAAACCGTATCGCATCGATTTGTGTAGACTTGAAATATTGGACAGATATGTGGGGATTACGTTAATCTAACACATGTCAGACGTCTACCAAGACTTTAAACTTTTAAACTTCCGTGAAAAGGCATAAAGCACACGTCAACATTTTTCTAATTATAAAATAGACGTTTAATCATTATTTTTGTCTTTGAAAATTTTATATAAGCCCTCTTCTGAAGCGTTTGTTTAGCAATCAATTCACTTCTACATCATGTATTTGGCTTTGGTGAGCTTCATTTTCATTTCTATTTTAACAGACGATAGGAGAAACAATAATGTTGTATCAAAGAGAAGAAGAATTGTCCTTCAACAACCGACAGTTCTATTTTCTTTAGCTGTGTGCGTATTTGCACAATATACTTCAAGACATGTCGACAAGCAACATCAATCATCTTCACTGGCAGGCACCTTTAAAATAAAAACGCTTCAGGTTGATTAAAATGCTACAATCTTTCCGCAACGGTTTTGTTACAACTGTTCCGGCTTTAGAAATAGGTCTTGCAAATAATATTTCTAATAAAAAGTTACTGTTATGATCCCCATAAAGAAGAATAGTGTTTTGTTAGACCATACAACTACAATTTTAGTTGGCTTTTCATCTTGCTTCTTTCGACTTTATTCTCGACTCTACCGAGGAATAAGTAGTGTATCGTAATGAACCATCAAAGTTGAAAAAAATACGAAGATTTTGCGTGAAATTCATATCAAAATTGAGCCTCTTACACTTTTACCAGAATCAAAATTTCCATTTAGAGATGGAAGAAAAAATGTTTAAAATTGCAGCTAAGTATATCCGCCTTGGATTGGTCTTATCACCTACAATCTGTGAATTAAAAATTGATAATGTAGTTCATTAATTAGTTTTGATACTCAGTGATCAGCTTTAAAGATATTTCGTACGTTCTCATTTAAAGTTCTACAACTTGAAGCTTTTTATTAAATAGAACTTCACTATTGTATAGACCTTCATATGTAAGTGAAAAAATCATCTCAAAGCAAAGCTGGAGATTATCTGAAAGATGTCTGTTTTTTCAGTTAGTAAGTTCAAAGTTGACCGGCCTATCTGATCGTTCATTCTATTATTAAATCTGGAAAATAAGAGGGTTGTTTTTTTGTCCAAAATACTGACTTGGCTTGACTTTGTTGGTAAAGATTCTTTAACATTAACATTGTAATATCTTTGTGTATTTAATGTTATTTGGGTTGATGTGATAAAGTTTTATCACTTCAAAAATCTGTTCTATTCAATAATGAATGTTATACTGTTTTATCAATTTGCAGTTTGTATTTAAAATTTCAGTATTCAAAAGCGTATTTTCGACTTGTATATGTAAATTTTAGTCTTTAGAAATAACACCCTTTTGTATTACATTTTATAATAAACGGCATAGAATTGTTGAAACTAAATCCAGAGGAATGTGAAAGGGTTGAAAGAACCATCTCACTATACAGGGTAATATTACTATTATTATAGTTATAGAAGCGACATCTAGAAACGTATGTAAATCTTGATGCAAAATGGTATTCATATAGTGTGATATTATGCAAATTAAAGGTACAATACTGTGTGTTCTTTACAGTAGTGCTGTAAGGGGAGGTTTCGGGGGTCAAGCCCTCTCCGGAGACTCAAAGCCCCCAAGAATAGTCTGAAGTGAAATGCTTTCCAAATATCTCAAATGATTAAAATTAACTTCATTATAAATTACTTTTAAGTAAGTAGACAATTTTTTTAATCCTCCTTACCCCAAGAACAAATTCTGGTTGTGCCATTGATTTTTCGTATGTAATTCGTGTATACGTTCTAACAAGGTTAGTTCCAATAAGCCCTTCTTTAAAGGAAAGCTGGAGTTTTGGGAAATCGAAAAGTTAGAAAATTTTCTTCACATTTCCAAAATAGGGATAAGCTTTGACATGCTCCGACATTTTTCGTTGCACTTGAGAATTTAGTGAAAATTTTCGAAAATGGAAAACTCTGTCGGATGCATTGTGAAACGCCCAATTCAATGCTGCATACAAGGCTTGAATATCTTAGAAAACAAGCGAGAAATTATCACTTTCTTGGACATTGAATCGAGACCTGATTCCAGCTTTCCCTTAACGGTCAACGAGAAGCTTCGATTTTTGTAAAGCTAAAGACGAAATAAAAACAACGAATAAAACGAAGCCAAAAAAATAGAACCGTTGTAGTTAATTTATCAGGGTTGACATGTACAAAGAACGACAGGAGCTGAAATGTTTGATAAGGTTTGTCAGGAAATTGTAGAGACTGAAAACAAACGGTGCCGGATTAAAAGAGACAATAGAAAATAATTTGCTTTTACATTTTCCTCTTGTTCTGTAGTTTTAATTTCGAATATTGTGCGACAATAGCCATCTAAATTGGTAGATTAAAATGCTACAAGAATTATATTATTCTGTTTAATAAAACAATTTACTCAGAACGGATTATTATGAATAAGCCATTTAGAAAAGAATTTGTTAATAATTTAATAAAGAACTATTGGTACAATGAAAACCTTCAAGGATCCAATTGAATCATCATTTATCCATCGTAACATCATCATCATGACACATCAATCGATTACAATATTGTTTTTCTCTCATTACGATTCGTGTATCTTTTTGTGTCTCTTCTTATTATCTCTCTGGATGATTGTACAAGGTTTTGTTCAATTATCCGACCTATTGTTGGTACTCTTTGGTGTTGTTTCTACACCTATAAACCAATAATCGATCAATGGCATTTCAACTGATTGTAAGTGAGCGAACTAGCATAGGAGACCTTGTTTTAAGGCGGAACGTGATGTAAATTTCAAACGTCTCTAATACGTGTAGTATCCATCAAATTTGGCATGTAACTCTTGTATACCTTCAGGATGGAAAACGCAACAATAATTGCTGGGGGTAAACAATTACAATTACGAAAACCAAAAAAAAACAACAACGACTAACTAACAAATCTAGGCGCGACTCGGAAGGCTTGACGAGGTCATTTAGTTGAAACGATATGCTGATAATTATTTGAATCTACCCACCACTGTGAATTTAAGAACATGACGGATTTCATGTCGATTATTGTGCAATGTTTGAGGTAAAAGACGAACCGATTGTAATCCTTACTCGTACATTTATCTATAATTCAAATAGTAATCACTGTAATCTCTAACGAAAGAAAATGTCACTAGTTCTATTGTCGTTCAACAAATTATTAATGAGTGTACATTGGAGTGATGCCATCTTTATAATTAAAATCCACAAGAGACTGTATCGATTATTAATGATTGTAATAAAATTATGGAGAGAAAATCACCACTTCCAACAGAGTTTTACTGAAAATATTACATGGTTTCAGTTTTACAAAAAAAAATGTCAGGTGTGTCGGCTTGAGTATTTTTCAACGACAATACTGAAAGCTTTCCTCTCTGAAAGTTTCTAATAGCTTAAACAGAATATTGTAGATGATAGCCTGATATTTAAGCAAATTCTATCTCAAAGCAGCGGAAATTACAGTTTTTTTCTCATATATTCAATCGACAATTCCCTAATAGATTAGCTTGTTGAATCTTATCATCAACATATTTCCTAAACAATTTCCGGTAGTCTCTTCATTAGTGTGCTATACACTTGACTGTATTCCCAATAGTTGCATCTAATTGCATTTCCCGTATTTATACGATTTTGATTGCATTCAAAGATAAACTTGATTCTAGACCCTATTTGTCTAAAATACCACCTATAAATTAATAATTCTATTGGTTTATTATAACAAATTATATTGTATATATTTTCATTAAGGCGACGAATTGTCTTAGAATCGGAATTATTAGTCTAGTTACACACGACTATAATATAATACGGTATTATTACCAGTTTATGGTTGAGGAATTCGAATCTACCCTCTATTTGATTTTATTGCAAATTTAATTGTAATGAAACCGGTCGTTGTCTTTTGAATTAGATGTCTTATAAGTGTTTCCCATTTGTAATTACAAAACCAACACTATTTCCAGTTTGAACGATTCCAGTAATCGTAAAGTTCCACCAATAGATGGATGATAGAACAACAGTAAGGGTAAAAGAATGGACTTTAATACGATTAGAATCACAATGGAAACTTTACTACAACTTGTATGCCAATCTAGATTGGATATTATACAATATGAGACTGCATGTATCGAGTACCTTGAGAATTAAACCCAGATATGGAGAAATCTAGATGATCTACTACACTATAGTCGTGCCCCTCAAGCTACGTCAATATTGCTAGATTAATTAGAATATGATATTGAGGCTTGGGCCATCAAATAGAAGTGAGTAGCAGCCCACCTGGGGCGAGTCGAGGATACAGTCTATGATTTTCGTCTTTAACCACCCACAAGTCTAGCTTTTCGTGGTTATAGTTTAGTATTGATTTGGGGTTATTTTTAAAACATGCTCTAATAACGATAAAAACATCCCGGCTAATGGAGGAGGAAAAAAAAACACATTTCCCAGTGTAATGTATACAATAATTAAAATTTCGTTGCGTGCCAGGACTTGTCCAGACGTGCCAGAATTGATTGGATTGTTGATTATAATAAAAATTAAACACACTATCACGATATAATTTACAAATAAAAAAAACGGGTGCACGATATTATAATTTACAAGTTGTTTAATAAAAAAATACCCCAATCAAATATTCAAACAATTTTCTATTTAAATAAATTTTTGTTATATTTTTTCGTTATTTTTTTTTTATTATTATTTTGTCGGTTGACAGGCATGACTTTATAATTAAATTAGTTACAATTTTGCTATGCACGAGTTGCAAGTTTTCCTGCATGTTGCACTTGGAGCTAATTTTAACCAGTAATGTTAACAAAGTTTAATTTGACGTGGAAATGCGTAAAACTTAATTGAAGTTGAATTGTGGTCGAGTCGTTTTAAAATCCTGATTTTTTTTTTTTTTTTTAATATGTATATTCAATTATCTCTCTTCTCCACTACATTATGTATTGTAAATGTAATCAACGTGTATTGTTGGCTATAACAAAGTGACATTTTTCATATGAAACTTATTCTATTCCGACATATATTGCGTCCCAAAACTTCTCTTATAAACTTATCCAGTGAAGTTTCTATTTGCAATATATTCAAACATAATCTTTTACATCTTGACGGGTGATTTACATACGTGCATGTATTCTTTTACGTTTTATTTATTCCAACATATACACGTTGTCGTCTAGATATTTCTCTATTTACAAAAAATATGGGGGATTTTAATTTTTCCCTCTCTATATACAAATTCAGTTGTATATTCAACAATTTTGAATATGATGAAAGATTGCTTATTCTATTACTTGATTGATATTCAACAAAATCCAACCGAGTGGAACAATTTTACACTTTCCACATGGATTATCTTTCGACGACAGTAAGATTGGATTTGCATACGACTATGCCAGTAACGTGGAACTAGACAAATATGGGTAAGAAAAGTGTCATTATTGTAACAGAATTGAGATGATATAGTAAACAAATTGTGAGCTCGAATTGGGTCAGTCTTTCTTCTCGACTATTTGTATAGGAGGCAATTGAAGCTAGCCAATGATAGATCCCTAAAAGTTATTGTCGTTTTTTTATTTGAAACGAATTTTGGAGTTGAGATTTTGTTTTTGAATCGTTAAATGGGAGAGATTCTGACACTTTTAAAGCTCTTTTGCATTGGCCGAGTTTTGTATTCGATTTTCTATTCGATTTTATATCCGAATTCATCACGGATCCCAGATATTTTCATTTTTACATTATCCGAGTCAGTTGCATGTTTACTTGTTTACGCAGAAACTTTCAAGCAAACTGTGATCTCAAATTGGGTCAGTCTTTCTTCTGAACCATTTGTACAGAAGGGAAATGAAGCTAACCAATGATAGACTCTTAGGAGTTTTTGTCGTTTTTATTTTGAAGTCAAGATATTGAGACGTTTTGTTTTTGAATCTTTAAATGGAGGAGATTGTGACACTTTTAAAGTCCCTTTACATTGTCCGAGTTTTGTATCCGATTTTCCTATTCGATTTTATATCCGATTTTCCTATTCGATTTTATATCCGATCTCAGATCCGAGACATTTTCCTTTTTACATTATCCGAGTCAGTTGCATGTATGACACTTTTTGGCAAATCGGACAAAACCTCGGATGAAATTAGAGACCGTTCTTGGGTGTGGAAACTCGGATCAAAAATCAAGGGATTACTGAATTGTACAGAGGAAATAATTTTGACTCTTTCAATATATTTTTGAGGGAGATTTTCATATTTGAGTGTAAGTTTTGAGATGTTTTTGTAAATTTTGCCTCTGCGACATTTTTTGCCGCCTTTTGGTCCAAAATTCTCAGTTATGATGACTATAATTATTCTTCTACTAAAGTAATAATTTGGATTGTTGTGGTTAAAGCTATATTTTGACACACTCTTCACCCAAACTCTTAGTTCTTTTCGTAATGCTTACTATTCGCAGGAAAGATAGATTTTCGGAATGAATTCTTAATTTTTGGCCTAGACTTAAAAGAAATATCTCTTAATCCTCAATTTGATCGAAAATTCTATTTTTAAATAATTAAAAGGATAAGCTCCTCTTATATTTAATTTTAGAAACGAATTCTTGATTTTTAAGAGATTTTGATCGTAATTCATCAGTTTTTAAAGGATTTTGCTACAGAATTGTACAGAGGAAATAATTTTCACGTTTTGAATAGATTTTTGAGGAGAATTTTCGTGCTTGAACGTAAATTTTGAGACGTTTTTGTGAACTTTGCTTCAACAGCATTTTTAGCA
Organism: Mylabris sibirica; assembly: GCA_039776855.1. Classification (NCBI taxonomy): domain Eukaryota; kingdom Metazoa; phylum Arthropoda; class Insecta; order Coleoptera; family Meloidae; genus Mylabris; species Mylabris sibirica. The sequence continues at coordinate 6,080,354 of CM077838.1, forward strand.
GCCTTTTGGCAAAAGATTCTCAGTTATGATGATTATAATTACTCTATTCTCTTGAAGTAATAATTTAGATTGCTGTAGTTTAAGACTATATTTTGAAACACTCTTGGTCCAAATTCTCAGTTCTTTCACTAAACTTAAATATCTTCAAAAAGTCGATTTTTGGGACGAATCGTTAAATTTTGGTTTAGATTTTAAGAAATTCTGTCTTCATCCTCAATTTGATCGAAAATTCAATTTTGAAATAATCAAAATTTTATTTAATTTTAGACACGAATATTTGAGCTTTTAGGGATTTTTATCTTAATTCATCAGTTCTTAAATGATTTTGCCACTGAATTATACAGATGAGATGTTTTCGACGCTTATAATTCATAACTGAGGAGGATATTCGAGTTTGAGTGTAAGTTTTGAGATGTTTTTATAAATTTTGTACAGCTTTTTTTGGCCGTCTTTTGGCATAAAATTCTCAATTATATTGATTAAAATTACTCTTATCTTGAAGTAATAATATGGATTGCTGTAGCTTAAGACTATATTTTGAGACACTCTTCGCGCAAATTCTCAGTTTTTTTGGTAAAATCTACTGCCTGCAAAAGAGTTAATTTTCGGGATGAATTCTTAATTTGTACTACAGATTTCAAGAAGTTCTGTCCGATCAAAAATTCTATTTTTAAACAATCAAAAGGATGAGATATACAGATATTTAATTTTAGAGATGAGTTCTTGAGTTTTAAGAGATTCTCATCCTAATTTATCAGTTTTTAAAGGGTTTTGATATTGATGATTTCTATGCTTATAATCATTTTAGAAGAGGATTTTCGAGCTTGACTATAAGTTTTAACATGTTTTTATAAATTTTGCTTCCACAGAATTTTTGGCCACATTTAGGCATAAAATTCTTAGTTCTTTTGGTGAATTTTCTGCAAAAAGGTCGATTTTAGGAATTAATTCTTAATTTTTGGTCTAGATCTTAAGAAATTCTGTTTTAATCCACAATTTGTTCAAAAATTTAATTTTTAAATAATCCAAAGGACGAGATACACTTCTATTTAATTTTAGAGACAAATTCTTGAGTTTTACGAGATTCTCGTCCTAATTTATCAGTTTTTAAAGGGTTTTGATACTGAATCGTATAGAGGAGATGATTTCTAGAGGATTTTTTGAGTTTGAGTGTAAGTTTTGAGATGTTTTTTATAAATTTCGCTTCCACAGCATTTTTGACCACATTTAGGCATAAAATTCTCAGTTCTTTTGGTAAATTTTCTGCAAAAAATCGGTTTTAGGGATTAATTCTTAATTTTTGGTCTAAATCTTACGAAATTCTGCCATGATCCACAATTTGTTCGAAAATTCAATTTTTAAATATTCAAAATAGTGAGATACTTAATTTTATAGGCAAAGTCTTGACTTTTAGGAAATTCTTATCTAAATCTATCAGTTTTTTACAAAATTTCCTACTGAATTGTACGTGGGAGACGATTTCGATGCTTATAATCATGCTTGAGAAGAATTTTGCAGTTTGAATGTAAGTTTTGAGATGTTTTTATAAATTTCGCTTCCACAACATTTTTGGTCCTATTTGGGCATAAAACTCTAACTTATGACGATTATAATTACTCTTCTCGTGAAGTAATAATTTGAATTGCTGTAGTTTTTTGCAGAAATTAACGTGGAGTTACTGTTATATTGTTGGATTAATTTAAAGATAATGGAACCGCCCTTAGCAATGATTAGAAAGGATTACAACTGGGAATTATCTGTTAAGTAAAGTTCATAAACTTTCCACCACACATTCAATAGTCATTAGTTAGTGTACCAGATGAATACACTCTATTCTTTACCATTACCAACATATATAACAATTTGTATAGGTGAATGTTTTGTATATGTAGTTCTAAATGGCCAAAAGGCATAGATGTTTACAGATTACATTCTAGATTAATTATTATAGACAACTAAAGAAGGATCGGCCAAGTTGTATTAAAACAAAAAAAAATATGTAGGATAACGGAAATGCTTATAAGTAAGAAAGTTTCCATTTATTTTGGAGCATCTACTGAATATTTGATCTAGTCTTTGACACTTTCCAGAAGTGTACACGACACCACTATCAACTCAATTAAACTTTAATAGTGTAGAATTTTTCAGTTTTTCTCCATATATAGAAGTTCGATAAAGTTACAAAAGTAATGTATAAGAAGTGATACTGGAATTCATTTCGTAAACTTTTCACCATCAGAAATAATTGTTGTCGTGATCACATCTGGCTGGCGTTCGACCAATTTTTAGGTTGACTGGTTACTGTTTGCCTATCCTATTGAAATTGTCTTGTTCGAAATTTCAAATAATTCAGTCAAAAAAAATCAAACAAAACGGATTCTGTTTTAATGAACGTTGACACGTTTGTAATATAGAGGAAGAAACTTGCATCCTATGTAACGTATACATTTATATTACATTCCGTAGTGAAGGATGAATTGATATATCACCATAATTATATCCTCTATTCGCTTTTCAGTTAGATTCCAGTGTAAATCTACAATTTATTATAGGTTAATATTATTAAGTTTGTTTAATTACGATCAAATGTTAGAATAAATTAAAGTCGAGCTCTTGACCTTAGCGTTTCGTTAATCTTGATTATAACAAATCATAAACAAAGAAATATTATTTTAACGCATAAATAACAACAATAAAAATCTTGCATGAGTGCTATTATTAAGCAATCAACGATTAGGAAATTGCATATATTCGTTAGTTTCAGCAATGACCTTAACCGTAACACGTATGCTACTACTACCACTTTCCATTATTACAATATCCTTTCAATCAAAAAAAAAAAATGTTTGAATTATTTCGATCTTTCGAATACCTTTCAAATTTGTCTTAAATTCTAATCACGAATCAATACAATATTTATTATTGTGGTTTATTTTTTTTTTTTTTGTTAGATTCGATTATTGGTAGAAACTTTTTGTTTGTTTGGATACTTTTTCACATTTCCCCAATGTCAAATATAGAAACAATAATAATAAGACTTTCAGGTTCCTTATTTATTTATTTTCAAATTTCTTTTATACAAAAATTCACAACTACTTAGTTTATTTGATGCATGCAGCTTATAGAGAATATTTTTCGCTTCTTGAACATGTAAATCGTTACGCATCCAGCAGAAAATTGGTATGGTGGAAAATTTAATGTCACCTGTGATTAACAATCTTGTGAATTCTGTAAAATTGCGTTTGTTTCGAACTAATCGTCAGGCAATGGAGAAATGATGAAATAATAAAAAGCTGTCATAATTTGTGGAAATAATACACAGTCACGACTAGGTAATTACACACTAATATCAAACCAGAAGCAAAGGCTTCCACTATTTCAGACAAGTTACACACAAACTGGGCGATTTAAGGGGTCTTCGGACAAAATATCGAGATTGAATGAATAAATGTAATCCTTCGAGGTAATAATAGCACACATTATAGCGAGTTGTATACTATACTTTCTCCACGACTTAATTCTACGTATACAGGTACTGGTGGTGTACAAGAATATTTACCTTCTTCATCATCTTCGATTCTACAATAGCACAAAAAATGGGCACTGTTTGTTAAAACTGTCATTTTCTTTATTTTTTGTCGTTACCATGTTTTTTAAATTTAGCAGAAACTATTATTTACTACTAAAATCATTTTCATGGTCACTTTTCCATTGTAAATACGTATATTCTCACAACTGAGTATTTGTATGGAATGTTGTTTTATTAATTTTTTGTCGTTGCCATGGCAATCTTTCATTTCATAGCAAATATGATTCAAAATCGCACAAAAAACGCCCACTTTACACCTACTTGTTAAAACTGTGGTTTATTATTATATTAGACAGAAATAATAATTCAAATACTATTTTCTGATTGGTTTACGAGAGAGGGAATAATGGTTCATTATTCCCTCTTGTAAGTCAGAGTAAAGAATAATATAGGGCATTATATTGCAAAAACCATAAGTATACTAGTTGTAGATGAAGCTTTTTATTTTGAAAAAATGTGATAAGATTCTGAATGGCAGAGAAAACTTTTGGACCCTGTTTTTTTCGTACATGTTCCTTCATAACTGGCTAAAACTTCGCCAATATTATTGACTTTCAATATTTATCAATTAATTAAGATTAATGGGGTTCAAAATTTCCTTCCAACTTGCTTAATTCTGAAAATTGACAATTTTCGCACGCCCAATTGAGTATTTTGTCCGGAGACCTCTTAAGTGGCTTGTTATGTTGATGAAAATCACCTGGTTAATGCGAACCGATCGGTATTCCTGTGAGAATTTTGAGTATCGAGTGCTTGTAAATTTCCTCTACTTGACTGTAATAGGATGAACCGAATTGTATCACTATTACTGACACTGTATAAAGCTACATAGATGACGATGATTCCAACAACTATACACTGTAACTTTATAGTTATGTAGAAAGTCGGGAACAAACTATCATATGTTACATATAGTATAGAGGTATAGTTGAAGCATATGGTTCACCTATTATACGGGGTAAATGTTATTACTTACTCTTGAAACTTACTCCAATAACCATTTTATGTTAAGTGGAGGAAATCACGAGAATGTTGTTAAACTTTAGAAATTTTATATTGACGTATATCGGGAAATAAAATTAAACTCTAGCTAGAGAACGCCAATATTGAAGACTTATTTATTTTTGCTATATTCCATTGAAATTCCTGCAACGATACTAACATTTCTTTGAGTAAAATTGTGTACGAAACTGTAGAGTTGATTTCAAATAAACATTTTGCATGCAATGTTACTAGTGGGACTCCAACTACTTGCCGAACTGTTACTTGAACAATTTTTACGACTGTAATGAAATGGAAGCTTTAATTTCTACTATTTAAACTAAAAAGTATTGAGATGTTTATTCGACAAACATATATATTTCATATATTATTCGAGAGTTAGAAACAAACAATACGTAAACACGATATAATTAATTATTGTTGAATAGAGATGTAATAGCATAAACTAACTAATTAACTAATCCCAGGTAGAGCGTATGTGTTGTTTTAAATAAACAATACTAGAAATATACAATATATGACTGTATATAATTTAAATATTATTTCATGATTTCCAAATACATAAATGTAAATCTAAATTCATTGCAAATATCGGCTATAAATTCGAAAAATATCTAATTTTAGACCACAATACAACCAACCTCCATTGAATTGGGGGAAATTAATATTTAAAAGATTTGAAAAAATAATTAGCTATTATCGAGATGTGAATAACGGACAAGATATGGGTGCCCCTATTGATCGAGGTCGAATCTCTAATGTTTAAAACGATATAAATTATACAATAACGAGTATAAAAAGTGTGGGTAGATTTTGATTCATTGTTCACGACACTATTTTAGTTAGTCCCCAATTAATTTACAAGGATATTGATGTGTAAATATAGAATGCAATTTTTGTAGTAAATATTAGTAGTAGGGAACAGAACCGCATTAAGAGCTGAAAGTAGGCGGCAGTTACCATTTGTGGGCACCCATAATTGTAAATCGCAATTATTATCATTATGGTAGCTAAGGAGCAATCTTTTTTCGTTCATCGAAAAAATACTTAAGATTTTTAACTAGGCCAAGGATTTCTCCAGTTTAGGACAAAAGAAAACCATGTAATATAAACTACCCATTTTTTTTCATTTAAGCATTTGAAAGGGTGAAAACTAATTGGCTGCAATGTTACTCGAATCAATCGAAATATTATTTCAGCATTAGACTTCTAAGATTTTGGTTAGTTCTTAATAGGAACATCCTTTTCAAATCAATTTTTTGCTTACAAACTCTTTTTATAAGCATGCTTATCATATAAAGACCATCAAAACGATTTTCTGTCATAGTCGACCGTAACCAAGCATTTACTCTACGTAAGATGCTGATGGACCTTTGTGCAAGGCTATGCAAGTAAGATAAGCATTTCTTGTCTTATAATTGGATAAAATAATTGCATCGCTTCAGCTAGCTAATTCAATTTCCTGAAGTTCAGCTTTTGGCATATTTGTCCCTTTCCATACGTTGTACCAAAGTTCTTGCTCACCAGCTACAAAAACTTACAATTTTCTTATTTAAATCTTCGTATATGTTATCATATTTTGCGAAGGTGCAGCATAAGCAATAGGAAAACGGGTGAGCTCTTCTCAGAAAAAAATATTACTAATGTACGGAATAATTAATGATCTTCTCCGAAACACGCTTTGAGTCTGTGTTGGTGGATTTGTACGTTGTTTTTGCCGACTCATAGCTCGTGGCATATTGAAATTAGTTACCATTTTATAAATGTAATCATTAGTTGGTGGTTAAATGAGCCAGGGAAGGGCAGGCGTCCCAGTTTACCTCAGAATAGTTACATCCTAAGAATTTCATTCTATATTCAATGAATTCTTTGTAAATTATATAATTTTTTAAATGAAACCAAAAATAATTTTAATGTCCTTCTGTTGAATTGCTTGTTTTGAGAGTCTTTAAAAAACTCCTTTTACTGTAGACTAAAAGTCGAGAGTTCTGCTTGAAAATCGACTAGAAAAATATGATAAAACTTGGATTAAATCGCGAGACTACTAGAGAATTCACTAGAGTTTATTAAGCTTGCTTTCTAAATAATACAATAGCAAAATTTGCTGAAAATTAATTAAGTATTTAGAATAAAAATGTATTTAAAGTTAGACTAGAAGTCGCAATATCAACTCAACAAACAAATAAATGTGTCTACATCGTTTCCTGTATCCTATTTGTTAATAAATTCATCAAGAAATTGATAATTTATGCAAAACTTGATGATCTGGGACAAAATTCTCGATAAAACTACAGTAGAAGCCTAGAATTTATTTAAAAAATTGACCACAAGTCTTCTCTTCTAGACTTGAAAGGAATATTCGCGAAAGCTTAAATTGAAAAGTTCAACTCTAAAATTGAAGCGTGACTAGTCTTCTTTTCATAATTCAGTAACAAGATGAACCATAAAAAATCTGATCACTTAGACCATAAATGTTGTAAAAGCTAGAGTAAAAATCGAAAATTAGGTTCCAAAATCAACATAGAAGGCTAGTGTTTCAGAGCTTAGACTAAAATTAAGGAATTTATCTCAAAAGGAAAAATATCCACTACTAAAAAGCGAAATTTGCGAAATATTTAGCACTAAAATATTTTAAGATCTAGAGTCTAGAGTTAACATGAAGGATTCGGATCAAAAAGCTTCTACATGTGTCCTAATTGTTTAATTTTTACGACTCAAGAGTAAAATTCTGTAAAAAGGACGACTCAAGGCAAAATTATTTTAAAACCTTGATTTAAAGCTTTGGAATCTCGACTTTTCGACTATGTAATAGTAAAATTTTCCCAAAACTGATGGTAACAAACGAAAATTCTTTTCAAAAATCAACTAAAAGTGTCTAAATCGTCTCTTTTTCGCTATTGAAGTGCAAAATTAAAAATGGATCATTCAAGATGAAAATATAATTAATAAATTTGGATGGTTAAGGGTAAAAGTGTCTTATGATCCAGATTTCAAATGAAAAATCTTGTCTAAAAAGCAACAAAAATTATACAAATGCATGATTATTATCATCATCATTAAAATCATTACGTTAATCAGATTAGAATTTGATAGTCAATGAATTCAACAATTCTAAATCTCGATTAGATTTTAAATTAATTCTATTCATGGATCTTTCCATTATTATATACGGAAATATAAAGTGTGTTCAATTTAGTAAGAAACAGGAAATGGAAATTAATGGTTCAACCATATAACTATACATACACACTTATATTGATCCTTTCTATTATTCTATATTATAGGAAAGCTTTTGATTATGGTATAAACGATTTCATTATATACCAAAAAGGGGCATTTTATAAAGAGATAGATTTATTTATACGTTAAGATTTATAACGTAACTTCTTTACAATACGATATTGTGATACGAACCATCGTTTTGTCAATTTTATAGGAGGGTAGCAGCGATTTTTCGTTATAATTCATTTTTTGTTTACAACACTGTATATTTTTTTCTGCCAGAACACACAAAACGTATCTTTTCAGATAAAATCTCAATTATAAAATCGATTCTCATTTCGTTGGGGGAGTTGTAGAAAATAAAGATGTATATGTATACATTTTTATCTATATGTATATTAAAATAAAAAACCAGCAACAACAAGAGATAAATTCAATAAAATACATATTTCTCAAATTAATATTTCTGTTTTGCAAAATGGAGCGCGTATTATAAAAGTAGATTTGAAATTTATTTAATTTATTTATATTTATATGCCAAGAAATCGCTATGAAAGTTTAGTTTATTAGTTCTTTTACAAATATAATTTTAACAAGAGCAAATGGTGCACATACAATTTCCTTCTGACTTTGGTTAATGCTATCTAATTCTTTACTACTCTGCTATATTTTTTTAAATTTTTTTCTAACAAGATACTTTATTTTGCTTCAAGCAACTGGAAGCTCATAAATATAAATAAGATTGTATTTATTATACTTACATCTCTTCTATTAGATTTTATTTTTTTATTAAAAACTAAGAAATATATCGAGATTATTTGATTTATTTCGATTCAATACAATCGATTTGAGCTTAGGAAACGGCAGTAATTAGCCACAAGATCGATTACTTACAGATCTCTTTGATGCTGCTATTGTGTAAGCTGTAATGCGAGCTTTTGGCGGAAGTAGAGCAAATGTGGCGCGTAAAGTAATAAGCGATTTGATACCAAACAAACAATGTAATTTTAACAAATCTTAGATCTGTAATATAGTCGGTCTTTTGATCAAGTCTTTCCAATTAAAAGTGTCGAAATTAATTGGAAAATTTGGGAAATTGCCTGTCTACGTAAATAATATCTATAACAACAATGTAAGTAGCGAGATTAAGGATTTAAATTGAGAGATTCTTCAGTTAGCAGACGAAAAAAAAAAAAATGAACGAATATAGGAGTGAAACAAGATAAGCCGTGATAAAATAATAACATTCCTTGAAATAAAAAACTGATCCTTGTTGTAAAGAATAGAAAAATACGAAGAGAATAGTGTATCTTTTAAAGGATTACAAGGATTCCGATTTCAATGCCTGTTATTGTTTACAGTCATATCGAAAATTTGTCCTATAAAGACTATATGTCGATTATTATCACGATTTTTTGTCTGTACAAGCCTTTTACATCACTGTTAGAAAGATAAAAGAAAAAATAATTGAGGATTATTATTATTACATTCACTTATAACAGATAACATTAAATACGTTTGACAAACGAAAAAAACTAAGGATAAACATTATTTTTCTGCCGTTCTGATTTCGTATTGAATACAAATTGTTATAGTAGTTCGTTTATATACTGTTTGACGAATAACTGGTCTGTGAATTTTGTATGATATGATATCACTCTTTTATGTTTTCCTATGGAAAAGAGAGTTGTTTGGCAACTGTAACATGAAAATTTATTCGATTCACATCCACATATACATATCTTTGATATTATATATTTCAAAAGGTAGAAGAACTATTGTGGTAAGTAGCAACAAAATTGAACATTGTTATTGTTGTATTTCTCCATCTTATAGTTTTCGATTTGAATGAAATATAGGATTTTAAAGTTTACGTTGAAATATTGGTTGTTTTTGTATAAAATGAACTATAACAAAACATTTATTCTATTTAAACCAACAAGGATTAATGCGATTGAATTAATTGTACAAATATTTCAATATTTATGGTTTTAATAGTTGGAAATAAACAGAAAAAAATATCGCAGTAATGGCTGTTTTAAAAAGTTATAACGATAAATATCAGTTTATTTTCGGAATTTCGGATAAACAACTTCCTCATTTGAATAAAATATGGGAAATTAGTCGGGGTAGTAAACAAAAAAATAAAACAAACGAGAAGCTGATTAGTTATTTATATATACCGATCTCTGATATTGTGATAGAGATTATATATTTAATTATTAATTAACATCATTTCCATACAATCAAATTTGTGCGATTTTAATAAATATGTCTCGAATGACACGTATAAAATCGTGTAAAAAGACACCCCATTGTTGTTCATCAAGTTGACTAAAATGTGTGTGACTACACAATTTAAATTCTTGTAAAAGCATCATCAACATTGGTGGGTCTTTGTATAATGTGCACCCCCGTCATTACCAACTTTAATTCCATACCCGCGGCGTTATTGTTATATAAGTTAACTGTCTTAATTGCAATAGTGTGCTGTTAATATCACCAGCGGGCCTGCAACTCACTGATATCGACTAAATAAATTCCGGATGATAATTGAACGAAAAGCGGGCAATTTCTCGAATTAAGTTAATCAACAAGCACGACTGTATTTAAAGTAAAATATGTAAATGTAAATTCTTTACCCTGTTTGTTTCTCAATTAGAGACAGGCTTGTGAAATTTTAGTGTGTGATATGCGGAGCTTTTGAGGCCTATTCAAAATCGTTCAAGCAGAATACCAAGTGAAGCACGATAAAGATGTGAACATCGATCGGATATAAAAGACATGTTTACATGTTTCTTTCTATACAAATACAGTAAACTTTTCCTTGAGAATTATTTTGAATATATCACAACTATACAGGTTTATTTTGTTGAAAAAAAAGGAAGAAATTCATTCTGTATCTCGTTTATTTTCAAAAAAAAGAAGGATATACTTTTCTCTTTTATCGCTATTATTTGTTTTCTTCTCTATTTCATTCTTAGAATCTATAACTTATGTACCTGACATTTATCCTGTTTACTTTTATTACGTTTCCCTATCGTCGAGTCGACGGAGCTTTCCTTTTCTGTATACTATAACCGATTCTCATGCTACATAATTCACGTTTTGTGCAAATTCACCATTACCAAATATAGAACGAAAGACGGAACAAAAAAAAGAAACGTAACAGAGGAAATAGAGACTAGATATTATTCGATAACAAAACACAAATCCCTATGTGACAAACTCTAATTGTCTCCAAACGGTATAAATGCCGGTTCCAATATACCATACAGGAATTGTCGTCAAAACAGGAAATAGTAAATTATAGCTAGATATCACAAACTATACACGATTATTTCTATCAATAAAATAACAGTAAATTATTGTATTACATAGTATACCTAATTCGATTTTTACAAGGTCTTTTTTACACGATTTTGAAATAACACGGTTCACTAATGTACTTTTTTACACGAATTTCTAGTTCTAGTACAAACCGCATAATATTTTTTCAATTTTATCAGTGAACTCAGAAGTGGGTCGGTTTATGTCCACACATGTGTTAGTAGGGCTTCGAAATGTTATTTTTTTGTTCCGGTTCAATTACAAAAAATATGGGTTCAGTTCTGGTTTTTGTTCTGCAATTTTTAAATTCCACCTCAATTATAATCATCTATAACTTTAACCCTCAACAAGGGATGAAAAGGCGTCTTATACTTTTTAATAGTCCTAGTGAATCTGAATGATTTTGCAGGGGTAAGTTTAACCCCCAATATAAGGTATAAGTACCAAAAAAATGTCGAAATCGGGAGTTTTGACCTCGGGTGCTTGACTTGCAAGTTCGTGTTAAGTGCTCTGACTCTGAAGTACCTATTACTGACGGATTTCCGTGTCAGGGAGAAAAGATGAGATAAAAAAAGAGCTAAACATCGTGTTAAGTGGTGTGCTTGAAGCGAAAAAAACGAGTCTTGTTTTTTGTTCAGTTCCGGATTTCGTTCTGGCCAAAATTTCTTTTTTTTCGGATTTCCGTTTTGGGTTTAACTTTAACCCCCGCAACAAGCGATGAAAACGTCACACCTTTTAATAGTCCTAGCGAATCTATCTAGTTTTTAAAACACTACAGAACATTGAGCCTTTACAGAGATGTTTGAAAAAAATAACTGATTTTGCAGGGGTAACTTTAATCCCCAATAGGTATATCCCTTAAGCTTGAATATGAGCATGAGTGACTAAATAAGCATCCCTTAGATTAGAATGAACTATCTATAAATACAAAAAAACATCGAAATTAGGAGTTTTGACCTCATGTAGTTAACTTGCAGGTTCGTGTTAAGTGCTCTGAATAGGGTTGGCAACAGTCCCGGATTTTCCGGAACGTTCCGATTCTAGGGCTTCTTTCAATAGCCCCGTTTGAAATCCTTGCGGAATGCCATTTGTCCCAGGAATCAACAAGAAACTCACATAACATTTGACAGAAGTGATTCTAAGACTTATAAAGCGATCTATATCGTATGAAGACGTTACCAAAGTATAAAGTCCAATAATGGTCCTAGGCAAAAATGTCCCGTGAGTAAATATCGAGTCCCAAAATTTTATCTAGGAAATCCCGGAACGTTATTTTTTAGTTGGTAAGCCTAGCTCTGAAGTACGTATTGCTTACGGATTTCTGGGACGGGGAGGAAAGAGGAGATAAACAGCAAAAGGAGCAATAGAATGTGTTAAGTGGTATGCTTGAACCGAAAAGAAACGGGTTGTTTTGGTTCAGCTCCAGATTTCGTTTTTTCGGATCTCCATTTAGGGTTCAGTTCCGGTTCGAAGCCCAATTTGTTAGTGACTTGGTCTACATCAAGGTCTCTGTATTTTGCATTCCTGGAGTTACAGGAATTTTTATTATCACCTTTTTCTTGATCTAGCTGTACAGAGGCGGCCAAAAAATAGATTATTTTGCGTGTGGCTGTGTAAAACAGGCGCTCGTCATAATGTAATAGAAACTTAACAGGTCAGAATTTGAGAAGACAAAGGAGATAGGGTTACTGGTGCCATTTTGGGCATTTACCTAAATAAAAAAATACTTTCTACAAATTTGCTATGGTAGGAACTTACTCCTATCCTACCCCACCTTTTTACTCTGATTCACATGAACGAAAATATGTGATATTCTCGTTCAAGACGCGGTCACTTTTTTTTGACTGCCAGTGTACTTTAAACAGAATTTTTAATAATTATTACTGTACACTAATTATTTTTTTTGTAATAAAAATATGAAATATGGATTTCATTATTACTTTTGCACGGTTTTTGGAAAAAAAATTCAGATTTTTTTAAGTTGTAGAACATATCCTCAAATTTACCATAAAGTCACATGTATTTTTCACATGATTTTTCTTGCATGGTTTGGAACGTATCTACCGTGTAAAAAAAAGAGTTAGGTGTATTATAAAATTATTGTTATATTGGTTGATGTTGAAAGTATCAGTGTTCCACTACAAAACGTGATCCATATGTTGAAGGATTGTTTATGTCAGATGTTAAGAATGCGAGTCAGGCGAGTCTACACGTGAGAACACATCACTAGATCACACAACAAACACCTCGGGGGCGTATTTTGTGTGTGTATCACAGGTGAAATAATATCATCTGCACACGATTTTTCAATGTTGTACGTTATATGTACGTTGATAGGATTATCCCAACGGAGTCTATTGCGTAGATATGTTGGAAAATACATATATAACAATCATATATAGGTTTTCACACCCGGTATCAATCTAAATAAAGCTTGGAAACCGGAGGAAAATCGTGACGAATTACAAAATTTATGATGAAATTTACACGGTTCGTCTCATATATTTCGGTTAGACAGAAAACGAAGGAAAAAAAACAACAAGAAACTGTAAATATATTATATAAAATGATGACGTTTACATTCGTTTCTGTATACAGCGATATAAAATGGAAGTTTAGAAACAACTGTATCCAACTCATATATTGACGGAGATCTATTTAAATAAAAGCTACACATTCAATGGAAATGTCAATGTAGCCGGTGATGGATTTCAAACGAAAAACCTGCAGGCTCTCTCTACAATTTGTTCATTCATAAAAAATATTGACATGGCGATGACTCGTTTCCATATTATATTCTCCGACTCACTCACAAAACAACTCATTTTATTCTACATATTGACCCTGTATAGTAGAGACGAGCTTTCACAATTAAACTAAAATCATTTTTTTCTAGCCAGGTAAGAGACTTTCAATTACCAGCAATGCTTTCCGGTAAGTGGAATTCATAATTTATAATTTATCGTTCTTATCAGATTGTTAATTAAAAATTTTAATTACAATCCCCAATAATTCTTTATAAAGTTTAATATTGAAATTGTATAACGACTATAAGACTTCAAAGATGTTTAATTAATGTGTCTGAGAAATTTGAAAGGCAGCAGGTACATTCCGTGAACGTATCTGTGGAATCATAAACAAACTCTCGCCCATATATAGCTAATATAGCTATGTAGTCGTTAACGGTGATTTACAGTAGGACACACAATAAGTGTCGTAATGTATAGTTTCCGGTCGATTTACAAAATACAGCTCAGATAATCTCTGTCTTTTATGTGTTTAAGTAAACTCTTCAGGTAAAGAATCATCGTATGAACAGTAAAAATTGAATATGAATTTCACGTAATTTAGCTTTTCCCGGGACACTCCCGAATTTTCCGTCCCAACTTTTTGCAACTCATTAATTTGTCCAGAATTTATCGCATTTATCCCAAATTGTCCCGAAAAATAGTAGTGTAAGTTTAAATGAATTATTTGTATAAATAGAGTAGCTTAAGTTGAGAGGGAGTATAAAATGGAGCGTTTATTCTAGAAAAATTGTAGTGCAAAAGTTCATTTTTCTCCCCAACCCCACAACATAAACTCTCACAGCTCAGAATTGCAGTTCAGATTTTTACTTACAGACATTATTTGTCAAGCGATTTAAAAAAAAAATGCTCAAGGGACTTGTAGGGGGTCCTTAGACATTATTTTAGCAAAATTAGAGTCTTGTAGCTCATTTGGAAGTTGATCAAAAACGTTCGCTTTCGGACAAGCTCAAAAAGTAGTCAAACACGTCCAGTGACGAACGATAATTATTCAGGATAACGATTCCCCAATTTTTCCTAGAATGGAACGAAAAAACTAAAAAATCAATGTCAAAAGAGTCATTCTAACTCGTTTTGAGTGTTTAGCTCGTTTTTGAAAATCGCTGCATCGTCAGAAACTAGCGTTTTTCGATGAGCTACAAGGTTCTAATTTTGGTAAATTGGTCTCCAAGGACCGCCTACAAATCCTTGAAATATTTTTCCAATCGCTCGCGTACTAGTAGGAGTTTCATAAGAATCGACCACATTAAAAGGACCTCCTGTATAGAGTCTTGAATTTCGAACATAGAAATCACCTTGTAAATTTTCATCACTTGAAACAATCAACACTGAAATTATTTGATTACAACATTAACATTGGAGTGATTTAATGAATTCGCTATTGTTCTAGTCTACGAAATGTAAAGACGTTAATAAATACAAATTAGATACAATTTAACAGTTAATTTCATTGGTTTACCTTGGGTGTTGTGTGACATGTCCGGGGCGATCTGTAAGCTATCTGAAAACAATTAATCAACGAAACGTGCCTGTAAACTAATTAAATACAAAACCAATTCAAGATAGATATTGATAACGTTCTCTTTTTATTACAATATGGTTCTTTTCGTTTATTTTTGCTCTATTCTAACCACTTAATACTATTTACAATCCTATTTAATTCAGAGAACATGCTTTACCCATTAGACCTAACGAAATTTTCATCAGTAATGTTGGTTAATCCTTTTTACCCAGCTTTACGTTTCTATCACAACAAATACATTAAAAGTCTATAAAATTTTCGGGGGCTTATATCAAGCATTCTATTAGAGTTGAAAGAAAGAGGACGCTGATGAAAAAAAAAACACCAAATGATAGAAATACTGAAAGAAAACAATAGACCATGAACTGGCGACCTATCATATAAACCACACCCCAGACATTTAGATCTCTTTCGTTTTCGTATAGGGACAACGAGCGGAAAATCCGGGAGATATTACATAAACCCTTTCTAATAACAGACCCGAATCGTAATTCAGAAGAAGGTTTATTATTTGTATCGAACTAATTATTGTTTAACATGACTTAATTATTAAGTTGTAAAAATTTGTATCAATATTTACATCATCTGCTCGTGACTGACCCATTTCTATGATTTTCAATCGTCGAAATAAATCAAATCAACGACAAAAGCTCATAATAATTCATATTGAACAAAGCTATGAATCATTGGTGTATATATGTTCATTAATTAATCAATCATTTTTTTTTGCGTTGTTGTTAATTGATTTATTTAAATGAAAAGCATATTTAAATATCTGATAACTGAAGTTTATTGTTGACAATTGGCAATAATGAAAGAATAAAACTTTGTGTAGTAATAATCAAGCACGCCATCATGAAGCTTGTCAACTCTTTACGTGTATCTTATCATTTGCATACAAATTGAAATCGTGGGCTCAACACCACCACCGCCCACAAGCCGTTCAATTTCAACGAAGAAAAGAAAAATTGTAAACGTTCAGTAGGACTCGAACGTATATTTGTAATTAGTATAAGGGTGGATTAATTGCGTCTTTCGATTTGCATCCATTCGAATTGTAAAATAAACTTGAAAGGAAATAAACCGAACCGATTGAAAGAAAGTAAAAATATGGCAAAAAAAAACAAACAGTATTATACGGATTGAAAGTTTATGAATAATAAATTCAACTTAAATATAGAAAGTAATAAGAATAAATCAATTATTAAAAAAGAAACAAAAATGATTTATTGTGGTAGAAATATGGAGAAATCTATGCAATATTTATTAATTTTACTGTAATAAATAAATATTTCAGAAAGAATTTCCTTAAATATGGAATAAATTTAAATATCGCAAAGGTCAATAGTACTCTTGACTGTTTGAAAGCATTCGCTTCCGTTACGAAACCAGAAAACAATACATTAATTAATTAAAATCGAATATAGATTAACAAAAGTAATGACGTGCATGTTGGTTTATTTTTAATTAAACAGAATAACGTGTAGTAATTAATTAGAAACGATGTGAATTCTATCTGATTCTATAAATCTCTATTGAAACAGTTTTTAAAATTAATCAAATATTAAACGATAAGATTCTAATTTGATTATTGCATAACGACCACCTGGTTGCGTTGAAAGTCCCATTTTTTGTTCTATCGCTAATTAAGCTTAATTAAAAATTGACAACTAAAGCATCGCTATATAAGCTAATAGTTTTGACAATTGTAATTATAGTTCTTATTAAGCTCTCTCTCTCCTCGATAACAAGCTTAATCCTTAATCCTTTATCTATATGTCATAAACACAATCTACCATCTGTCCTTATAGTGATGGTGGTGTTTGTTTGAAATAGACCGAATATTATTTGAACCTACAACACAATTTCATCTTTTACAGGTGGAATATCTTAATTAAACATTACGCTTGAAGGGAAACATTTACTGACATCTCAAAGTAAATAGGATTGGATTGCTGGCTGTAAGATTTTATTCATGTTTCATAATTCATAACAATATTTAAGCAGCATTAGTTTTTTTGATTCTATTCTTATTGCTATTTGTATTGTTGCTGAAACTTATTCGACTGAATTTTTTCATGCTTTGACTGAAATAATTAAGCTTCTCTCACGAGTGTATATCAACATTTATTAAAGATTAAGAAGATATTCCGTTCAGTTTTAGAGCTAAATTATTTGTTTTTAGTAAGTGTTTCAAATATTTTCGTTAGTATTTTCGTCTCTCAAGTTGTGAATATTTGATACAAATTTTTTTACTAAACAATCATATTTCGAACATCTTTAGAAGCTCTCGGAATCGTACAATTGCAAAAATGAGTACTTATAAAGCCCTACTTTTTGTGAAGACAGATTTCATTTCGAGTAAGTCAATGCGTTGAAAAATTCGATCGAGTATACACAGGATTTTATGTAGAAAATAGTGCTCAAGAGCCTTGTAAATATATGCGGTATATAATATTTAAATTATATAGTTCAAACTAGGTGTTTATAGACGACTTTATAATACTTCAGTCCATAATAAATGATGCCTTATTTACGTGCCAGGGTAGTTTTCTTACATGGGAAAGGAAATTTTTATGTGGCTTTAAAAACATATTTATTTAACGATATTTGACTTAAGTTGTAATTTAAAATTAGTCGTGTTCACAATGGATTTTAAGCCCCCTCCTGTACACGAAACGATAAATCGATGCGATAAATCTGTACAGTTTTTCCTTACGATTTTCCGTAGTGTGTACGGTCGAAACTGTGTAGTTTTATCGGTTGAGCCAGATACAAGCGAAAAATGATTAGATTTCTCTGTACAGTTAAAACTGTACAAATAAATCGTTGTGTATAAGGCTTAGTGAGGAATATTAGTCAGATCTCACCGGTCTAGATGGTGAGATGTGCGTTACAGGTCAGTTTGTTTGAGTCTAGCCTTTAGTCAGCATGAGCCATGAATTTTTAAAGGAATTTATTAAATGATACGAGTTGGTAGCATGCCTTAGGCCGGTTAGATGTATTTATATTTTATAGTAATATGAAAAGAAGTTAATTGAAATATTAAAAAAATATGAAATTGAAAGGAAAGAACTGTACAGATTTATCGATCGATTGTTGTGTGTATGGGGGGCTTTAAATTGAAAATAGCCGGTTGTAAAGTAATAAATCAAAAAAGAACCGACTGCGGTATAGAATCACACACAAAATTGTAGAGAACAATAAATTAAATAGTAATTAAAGAAATACTGTTTAAAAATACATTTTTCTAATAAAAGAACCGACTAATTCACATATATTTAGAACATTTAGATCCTTCTTCTATGTAATAAAGGAAATTGTTCCCTATAAGATTCACTATTTGCATGTGACAACTATACTTTACTTGCTTGCTGGAACAGGGATTCTAGCCCTTTTTACAAGTCGACACCCACATGACTCTTATAAAATGATCTTGCACCCCCTTTAGAATATCAGATTTTACTTAAATATCATTGCAAAGAGAGAGGCTTTTTTGGAAACCTTTTCTTAAAAGAAAGCGGTATCGCACCTCTAAAAATGCTTTCATATACTCTCGGAGGTGCATGCACCCCAGGGCCGTAGTCAGAAATCTATTCCTGGTGGGGCGCTTTTTCTTGGAATGTAGGCGAAATTTTACAGTAACAATGGTGTGAAGGAAAAACGTTATTATGACAGGAAAGATGACAAAAGAAAGAGGAAGGTAGAGCTCATCCCCAGATGCTTCTCCTGATAAACCCCAGGTACTTGAAGGAAGATCTAAAGATTCTAAACTGTTAATTTAAAATAACAATTTAGGTCAAATATCGTTATATTTCCAACACATTATATAAAAGGTGTGGGATCTAAATATGGTCGGTTCTATGAAATTTAGTTGAAGAGCGATTCGAAAAATATTTCAAGGGTTTGTAAAGGGGTCTCTGGAGACCTATTTTGCAAAATTATAACCTTGTGTTTCATTTGGAAGTCGGTGGAAAAACGCTTGTTTCTGACAGTTTTACAATTTTCAAAAGCTCGCTACACACTTAAACTGACTCGAGAATCCTTCCATCGTTGATTTTTTCCGTTTATTCCAATGCATTCTGGAAGAGCTGGAAATTCAATGGAGTAAAATGAAGAAAATCAATGTTGAGTGGGTCTTCGGGTCACTCTAAGTCGTTTTACGAATTTAGCTTGTTTTTGAAGATTGCAACACTGTACAAAACGATCGTTTTTTGACAAACTCACAAATAAGCTACAGAGTTCTAATTTTACTGACCTTTTTCATAAGAATCGACCAAACTTAGATCCAACACCCTGTATAAGCAAAAAATCTCCCTAAAAAGCGACTGTATAACTTATGACGCTGAAAATGCTAATTTGTTAAGTAGGATACAGTTAGTTTTATTGCCGCAAGTCAAATTGAAAGTTGAGTACCTACTCAGTTATGAATATAAATAGGCGTCGGTTAACTTTTTGAAAATCAAAAGTGACCATATGATTTAAATCTTTTTTTGATAGTATTTGTGTGGTATTGATGAAACTCTACAATTATACTTCTTGCTCATTTCCACCATGTAGTTAACTTTGGAGACGTTTTATCATCAAATATTCACTAATGTAAAAGTACTATAAAATACATTATATCTATTAGACTGTGAATACTTGTTGAATTATTAGTGAACCAAGTATGTATATGACTTTAATGTCTCTAGCAGGTGGATAGTGAATTACATACAAAAAATGAATATTCATTATTTTGTTGGTGTTGTTATTGTAATATAAATTAAATATACATACGATATAAATATAATAAAATAAAACATTGACAATATTACGGATGAATTTAATTTCCTTGATAATCTATTACAAAGCGTCTACATATTAATAAGCAAATTATAACAAAGCCTATATTGGTACGTTAATGGGATAACTAATCAGATTAATATTGCTAGTATGGGCCTCTCCAACATTATGATTCGATAAACAGATTATTATAACACAAAAACACGAATACCTACTGCTAGTCTTTGTGTAGATTTTCAAAATATTCATAATATTTTTATAATTAATTTTTAATTCTTAATTTACCATAGCAAAGCTGTATTAAGTGTATTTGAACGAAATTTACATCCTTCTCGTTACCATCTGTTTAATAGTTCTGGAAACGATCCAAAACTTTTTAATTTTGCTCGTAAATTTGTTTGATTAATTCAGTATTGCCCGGTTTTTTTTCCCGCTCGTTTCCTTCCCTATTGCTGTATACGTACAGATCTACAATTTCTTTGAAATTTTTCATTTCAATTCACAATGGGAAATTCTTTATTAACCAAATACAACATGGTAATTTGCGATTCATTAAGCTTTAATGTGGTGATTGTTGGAAGGTAAAGAAGCATAAATTCGGAGGGAATAGGGTGAGTCTGTAAAATACGATATGTAGGAAAAATTCAAGAATGCTCAAATTTTTAATAAATAAACAACAGTGCTAATTTAAAAATTCTAGTATGACATCAGACAATTTTTAATGAAACTTGGAACTATGTTGAAAGTTTCCATCGTACAAATCTTCGTTTTATAGCTTTGAAAGCAATTCAGTTTAAAGCAGGTAGATTTAAAATAACAACATTCGAATAGCTGTACGGGTACGTGTTGGAAAAGTATTTTTCCCCTTCTGCACGACTTGGCTTTTCTATTACAAAAGAGTTTTTAGCGTAAAGTCGCACAGCTCAGACAGTTTGATGTGAATGGTCAAAGTTAGATAGGAGACAAGGATGACGATGATGTGAATGTCGATCACATACAATGCTCTGAATTCTCTCTCAACTTACTACACACTTCATGCTAGAGATCTTTCCAATAGCTTCAATTAAATTACACGCTGATTTCACATCATCTATTTTTCTCAGTTTCTGGACGATTTATTCCAATATATGCTCTACTTAAACCTATAGGATTTATGCTAGTAAAATATTTTCAGTAAAATTCATCGAATATCTACACATTTTCATACAATTGAGCGTTTAATTATCCAACACATCAACAGTGGCTGATTAATTCACAATTCACTTGGCATGCACCGTTTGCAATAAATCCTGATTAAGGTGGAGTAAGACTGTTTATTGACTCTATACGAAATAAATCGCTTCAAATACTCAATTAATCTGTCTATAGGTACGTATATACAAATACATTTAAAGCAAATAATATGAAAGTAGTAGCGGAAAAATCGAAATGCTGTTAAAAACCCAGAAAGACATCACGAAATCGACAAAAAAAAACCGACCGTATTTGAGACCCTGCACTAATTTAATGTGACCAAGAGGAATCCTCTTTTCTAAATCTCTTACGTTGATGTTATTGCTTGCAGATACAGGTCGAGTCAATCAGGATTAAGACCACACACACACACACACACAAACACACGTAGATTTTCTGATAATGTTGTTCTCAATCTAAAATCCATCTAATATTATCGATAATAGATCAATATAGGAAACCAACAAAGAACCAATTAATTTTTGTAATATAAAGTTAATTATCAATGAAATTGAATGAGATAAAAGAGAACGATAGGAAAAATTGAATTGATAAAGCGGACGTGTTTTAAATTCTTGAAAGACTCTAAACGAACTCTAAAATAATTGAATAATAATTTACATTGTCAAGTTTGTACAATGTCTTTGTTGTTTTTTGCCCTGTTTCTTTCTTTTGAATGCGAAATGATTGTAATTCAACTAAATTATCTACAAATCATAATCTTAACCAACTGTACATATTTTTGTAGGCGGATTTTAGTATTTTTCTGGGTAGCTTTTTTGACATTAAAGATAACGCTCGAAATAAACAAAAGTAGAACGCAAATATCTCATAAACTACTCAAGATATTGAGATAGTATTAGTCTCATTCAATGTTAAATACAGTTCTACATCTCACTTACTTTATGGGTTTTTGAAAAATTGACTGAATTTTCGGATAATTGAAAAAATCCACGTTTTTCACTGAAAACATTGTGTTGATGAAACTAACACATCTCTTTTTATAGTTGATAAGATTAATTATAAGACAGATAAATAGATAGAGGAAAGTTAGTGCTACCTCGCCAGCTTATTTCTGATTTAATTTTCTTTGCGGTATTTCTGAAAACGGCGTCCAAAGTAGCCCAATGTTTTTAAATAGATAAGAAAGCAGGTGTGGTCTCAACTTCACTGAAAGGTCAAAAGAACCGATTAAGTTCTTTAGTAAAGAGAACTTATTGCCGACAATGATCACACACATCTCAAGATTTTATAAGACAAAGCACGCCTCTTCTAGATACATATCGACTGCCCCTTAAATACGCAAAGAAAAGCGGAGGATGTGTTCGAGAGTTCCCTTAAGTCTAGTTTTAGCTAATTTCGGTCGTATGTCGTGAAAAAAGTCACGGTTAGGACACGTTTAATCGAGTTTAAAGCTCTTTCAAATTCTAATTTGAAAGGTTTCCGTACGAAATGATCAAGTTTAAGGCTGAGTTTCATCAGAACTGAATGCTACCAATTACATGTAATTTCCATAAGACAGTTAAACACATATTTGTCTTAAACGGTAACAGATAGCGATCTGGAAATAGTTGAATTCGATTCCAAAGACAATTATCTACCAAAATGCGCGAGTGGATTTTGGAAAAATTGCCAAGATTTTCTCTGTATAAGGAAAAAGTAACTTTTCGTGCTAAAACGAGTGGTTTGGTTAAACACACAAATCGATATGTAAAAGTTGATAATTTTCATAATTGCGGCTATAAAAATATCAAGCAAAGTTCACTCTACAAAATTGCGCGAGTCGATTTTCAATTTTCTTTACTGGTTTTTTATAACCAGCATGCAAAGTAATCTATTTTTCCGAAACTATGAATGAAATAACACGGACAGACATGAACTGGCATAAAAAGGTGGGAGAAGTGGGTTGTCTTTTGGTGGAGGCGCCGCTTCTATGACAGTCAGCCTTAAAAGAGTTCTGCTGTTAAACTGTAAAAGTAGCCTATTTAGACCATTTTTAGTAATTTTTCGAGCCAGCATATTTTTATTTTAAATCCAAGTCTTAAGAGATAGTTGTCAAAAATTATCAACTTTCTAGTAATAAGCAGTTAGGTATAGTTTTATCGTTTCGACTTTTAGTCTAGATTTAAAGCGATTTTAATTCTAAATCAGTCATTTTTGGCAAATTCTGTTATTGAATCGCAAAAAAAATCCAGACGGGTTTACTCGAATTTTAAAGTGAATTTTTGTCTATAATTCCACAAATTTAAACATCTTGGTCCTAAATCATCAGTTTACACAGTTTTAATCGATTTGCGACTTGAATTCTTAAATTTTAATTTAGGTCTTGTGATCTTTTTAAACCAAAAGATTCATTTTCGATAGAATTTGTTTTTGGGTCTTGAAAACAACGAATTAAGACCTTTCGGAGTCCATTAGAGTCGATGTTTTCAGTATCTTGGGTCTAAATTATCAATTCTTAGAGAATTTGGTCAAGTCAAGTTAAGTCGAGTCAAGTCAAGTCAACGTGCAAGCAGAAGCCTCCACTTTTCGTGTATCTTTTAAAACAATTTTTCACAAAATCAAAAAAAAAATCATGAAAAGCAAAATATTGATTCGTTTTCGTTTTTAAAGAAGAAAATTCTCAATTAAAACCATTAATTATTCGGCAAATACAATTTTCTAGAAATTGTGAGCTAAAAATCCAGAATTGCAACATCAATTTGTCTCCGACTTAGAAGCAATACTTCTGCTTTCAGTCAATACAGAAGACTCATAGTGGCTAAGAAGCAAAAAGTTTATCTAGAAGGTAGTTGGAGAAGCTATAGCTCTGTTTTGATTTTAGTGATCTTGTTTTAATTTAGATTATGTTCGAACATCCTCTCTCATTAAAGTTCAAAGTTTTAATTAGCTACAATATAATGTTGTCTATGGAAAAAACTGTTATCATTACAGGCTAATTTAGAATTTATCAACATTGATTAATTTATTAGATAGTTCTATGATTTAATTTAAACTTGAACTATTTAATTTTAAAGTTTCAAATTCTGTAATCAAAACATTTTATAGAGAAATTTCAGCTTGATTACATACAGAATATGTCTAACTTATTCTGTTGTAACAGTTTATATTTTTATAAAATGCGGAAAATGTAATCATTTGGTAGTAAGGAACCGTATTATTTCCATCTTACACAAACAATATTAAATATAAGAAAATTTCTCCGAATTCAATTAGAAGGAAAACACCCAGTCACTACTTCTATTATCATAGTTACTCGGAGATAATGAGAGATATTCCAATTTATTTATCCATAACAGACAAATATTTAATAATAAATACGATGATGGTTTGTAATTATTCTTGGAACTTGACGAGAATCATTCAATCGATGAAATTCTCCGTCTTTAACAAACAAACGAATAGATATTTTCAATGATATTTCCTAGATAAAGAATAAAATCAAGCTCACATCTACATCTACATCAATCGAATTTCGCTTTTAATTAAATTCAACACAAACATGAATATTGAACGTTTTAAAGGGGAAAAAATCTCATTAACAAGGTCGACTGTTGTTACAAAGGTAAAGTAAGGCGCAGCGAAATAAAAAAGTTGTCATTTTGTTTATTATTTTTTGTTAAGTATAGACTGTATTGAAAAAGTGATTAATTTTTTTTAGCGTGATTGACTGACAACGACTTCATTAAGTTTTGCTTTAAAAAAATATCCAGAAAGGGTGGAAAATAGGGGAGAAGTGGTATGCTTATTATCGACTACTAGCAAATATTGTTGTTAACAAAATTCGTTAATAATGCTTCTGTTATAAATAGAATTCCCACTAATTGGAGGTGAGCAAAGTATCCCATAAATATTCATTGGTGGTGTAGTCTATGGACACGTTTGTTTATATTAATTACAACTAGATACATGTCTGAATAATAAATATATGAGTCTAGAATAGACATCATTAAAATATGGTTGTAATTCGTTATAATGTACAGTAAATTACAATCAACTATCAAATTTTCATGATTCAAGGATGGTCAACTTTGCTGCCGCCTATATATGAATCAATTAGTAAAAATTATGCACGTTTGAAATTTCATAAAATGTTACTGTCATTCACACAACTCTAGAAATTTAATCAAAAAACTTTCTATAACTCTAGATTGATTCGATTTAAAATTATTAAAATCAAGCTAAATTGTTTACTTGTATCGTACGAGTTGGAAATAGTGTTTTCTTTTGAATAATGTATTAGATTATTGGCAAGATTGGAAGCAATCGTCTAGTTGGACAGTAGACAAGCGGTATTTTCACAATGTGACAATCTCAGTTGAAGACAGCATAATACACAATGTTGTTAGATTTCACGATAGTCAATTTATAAAAGAAACGTTACATATCCAACCGTCTTGTTGTTCTTTGTCGTGTTGAAATTGTACAAGAAAATTTACATTCACGTTTTCGTTTCGAACGAGATGCAAACACCATATCGTTTTAATAAAAAATAACCGATGACTTTATATATTTCAGATCGATAGAACAACACAAAAAACACGAAATCATCCACACTATTTCTTGGCCTGTCAATTATTTCAAGGTGTGCTATAAATCGTGGTATAAGGTGACGTTTCCATGAATTTTACATCAAGCTAACGGTCGAACTACAATTACGTTGACTATACCACCACCAACTAGGGGGAATTTCTACCGTCTTCCCTTTCAGATTTCTTCCATTTATCTCCCTCTATCTACTATAACGTTCCTTCTTCTACACTCAAACTAGGTTTGGAATTGTATGAAACTCCGGTTATTCATATAGGGTTCCTTTGATTTTCCAACTCTTACCAACCAATATGTATATCTATATATAGTGGGTGAATGAAGGGGAAAAGTGGAGACTAAATATAAAGCTCACCATCTACGTCTTTTAGATTATATATACGTACATCAAAGAGATTCGTAGCCTTATGAAATCTTTGTTTTTATGGAAATGGTGGGCTAAGATGTTGCAGTCTAACCCTCGATCACTATTGAATTTGCACACCTCTTACCGAAAACATCATCAAAAGAGACGAAACAGCAAAGGGCACTAATCTTATATCGGCATAAATCTATATTGCTACCCTTAAAATTGCATCACCACCACCACCACATCTTTCCAGTCGCACTTTCAATAAATCTACAACGTCAGTATTTATCTTTTCTACTATCTAATTTTATTTTAAATGTTAGAGAAACAAACTACCGATATTTAAACTGTGGAGAATTCATTAAATGCTATATCACACGCATACACATACAGAAAAAGGAGTTTCCGCCTTGATCTGGATTTACCCCCGTATTCGTGCATTCCAAATTTAAAGTAGACAAAGCTAACAATTTATGGGTGAACACAACAACAGCGGTTTGCCCTTATTATATAACAGTACAGAGAACCTTTACAGTCAACATTTCCACATTGAAAAATACAGTATCGATTTTTCTACACTCCCAACTACACTAATAGTAATAATAATAATAATTAATGATTTGCTAATTGGTACCGAAAATACTTAATCTTAAAGCTGGGCCACGTGGTAGCTGATGCAAAAGTAGACAATTACTTTAAATACAACGATTTTATCTTCATTTCAAATGTATACGAAGCACTTACTTAAACAATGCAAATTTTTATTTTAATTACAGAAAATTGCTTAAACATAATTACTCTGTTTCTGCTCCTGTATACGAAAGCGAGAATATGTTAATGGATTAAAACTGTAATTATATTGGAGTTAGCTAATGTCGTGCGAATTTACCTAGGAGATAGTTGAAGATATTAACATAATTGCATTTCATATTCAATTTTTCATAACGTATTTACAGTAATTAAAAAATTAAATCAGCAATAACCACCACAACATTTTAAATTTCATTCTAGATTAATCGCTGCTTAGCAAATCAGATTTATCCTACCAGTGGCGGAGTGAACTCAGCAAATCCCCAGTAGGTCACATCCTAACAAATTCAAAAAAAAAAAACACCACTGTTATTTGACTATTCCATTCTCTCTTGTTAATAATGCTTATTAGTTAGGAGCGGGATCGTGAATTTATTTCATATTGTCGCGCGATCATCGTCAGCGCACGCCATGTGACGACTCTTGAGCGAGAAATAGGTATATACCTTTTTGTAGTTTTGTAAAGCAAGATTTCTCCATCTCTGTCTGATATTCTGTACACAAAATAACACCCCTAGTACCACCTACAATTTTAACTAAATTATGAGGCTGATGGAGATCGAGTGCATTTGGAGAGCGCTAACGTGTAATATAGTTCGGCGCAGTGACGTCAACGGTACGCAAATGCGGGAAAATCTCGCTGTTAACTTATTATTATTACATAGTGTCCTTAAAAACAGCGTTGTCGCTAGCGCATAGACTATTTAGGCGCTACCTGAAAACAACACTTCACAGAGATGCCAAAATTACGACTCAATGTAATTTAATACATGTTTAAAAAATAATATACCTTAGTTATAAATCATCAACTCTTAATAAACTGTGCTAATAATTAAGCTGTGAAGAAGACAACTTGTAAACTTTTAATTTATTACATACGTATATAGAGCTAAATTAACTTTTTATTGGAGTTTTAAGAAGTAATTGTTATAAGACACTGATTTTTAGCGAAATTTTTGCAATGAATGGAAAAAGTCTGTATGAATACTTCTAATCGATTTTTTGATTTTAACTCTAGACTTTTTTTATAGCAAATTTTGCTATCAATTTCTCAAAAGTATGAGATTTAGTTAAGTCAAAGAATACATAAGTACTCCATAGAAGCTCAGAAGTCGGCTTTTTATGTATCACGAAAATCTTAGTACGTACCCTGAGTCACGAAGGGCGCCACTTGTTCAATGTCGGTATTGTAGGAGATTACCAATAGAACTCAATTACAGTGTTGCCAACTTAACGGATTTACCGTCATATCTGACGGATTCAAAACGAAGGCAACGGAAGAAAATCGTAGTATTTTAGTTTAGTTCGGTTACTTGAAAAATACATTGGCAAATGTCAATTGTTATTAAAATTACGATACTACATTACCAAAGGCACAGCCAACTGCAAAAGGAAATATTATGGTACATCCGGTATAAGTCTTAAAGGGGGTATGTTGAATAAAAGAAAATATTTTGATTTATTATGGAATCTATTTTATTTTACATCTAACGGAAAAATTAGATGGAATAAAACATTGTTTTGGCGGATTTTTAACGGAATTTCAAATTTCTTCGTGGCAACACCGTCGGCGACTGCTATTGAGTTCTATTGAAAAATCACCTACAATACCGACATTGAACAGGTGTCGCCCCCAATTTTCAGGGTAGGTACTAAGATTTTCGTGATACCTAAAAACTCGACTTATGAGCTTCTATGGACTCTGTATTCTTTGGTTAAGTTCAGTTGATTTTTTTAACTGAACTCTTCAATTTCAATTAAAATTCTGACACTTTTGGCATGTTCTTGCACTAAAATCGCAACTTTTCGGCAAAATAGCCATTGAATTATAAAAAAGAGGCCACTTTGAGTTAATTTTCTAACTAAATTCTAATCATCTAGTCTAGATTTAACTACGTTTGAATCATCAATTTTTAGTGAGCTCCAGTTTTAAATCATGTTCAGAATAAGATTTAGAAAATATTTGGTCGATTTTTGAGCCGCATTCTCATCTTTGATAGCAGATTTCAAAACGTTTTCATTACAAACAACCAATTTTTCGAGGAATTCTTGCTTTAGATTCATTTAGAAGAAGGACTGTATCACTTTTATACACTCTTAAACCTGAATTCTCTCCACTTTGATCTAGATTTTAAAACGCAATAGTCCTGGATCATCAATTTATGAGCAGTAAAAGGACTTTCTTTATTGTAAAATCTTGAAACGAACAAATAATTGAGTAAAAGCAAATCAAATTTTTACAAGTATGTTTCATACAAGATATAAGAGAAGGTTCCTCTATCCTGGATATGAGAGATCTGTATTATTGACCCTAAATCAATGATGAAAGATTTGCCACCAAGTTAGTTATAGATGGCCAAATTCAATTGGAAGAGCTCTCATTCAACGACTGTGGCTGATACTAAAAATGGTTGAAACCAAAAAATGATTACCGAAGGCCGAGCTGAAAAAGTTTTCAGTCCGCCACTGCACCTTACACTTATTTCTAAATTCACTATTTAATTATCTGCAGCTGAGCTGTTCCTATTAATGCGGTTTAATCCCTCTTTCCTGTTTGTTTGTGTGTGTGTGTGTGTGTATCTACATTATTACCGTTTTCTAATGAGAGACGCCGTTGTCAAAGCGAATCCTACTAGTAAATAAACGAAACTTTTTCCCCTTAGTCGTATTGCTCGTCGTGAATCTACCGCGTAATACTCTTCTAATTAACTTGGCGTCTTCAATTGTGTGAATAATACTACCGCTATAAAAAGAACATTACTGAAGCAGAAATTGAAAGTAAGCAGAAATTTGTGCATCGTTTAGCAGAAGTGCTTCCCTCGATTTTCAAAGGGATTCCTTTTATATGAAGCCTTGGAATGCTTTGAATATGGAAGCGTGGGTAGACGGGACTGGAGGATTGATTTGACAATTTACTTGAGCGTTTTTCTGCTGTAACTGTATTTTTTTTTTTAAATTTTAAATAAAATTCCATCTCTGGCTTGATAAATGTTTATCAATTGATTATAAATATTTGGTTGTAGATGGATTGAAATGTGTTGTGTTGAATAGTTTTGAATCAATGCCAAGGTATTTGACTTGTTAGAGGTTCATGTGGTCTTTACATACTCGATGTTGAATAATTAATCACAATCTACTCAATGCAACACCATTAGTCTCTATACATTCGAATCTATACTATTTTATGTAGAACAGTCGGAAATCTTATTAACGACGAATCGACTGACGACTGCCTGCTACTTTTGTTCAATTATTACCAGCAACTAATTGAAAATAAAATAGATTTAATTATTTTAAAACAATTTCTCGTTAAATTTTTAATTGAATTTCACGCTAGCGCCTGAAAATTGTATTATCTATAAAGCGAACAGTATTGTTTAATAAGTCAGTTCAAGGTATTTAACAATAGCTAAACAATACAATATAAATCTAGAATTGTTGTGAAATCTTCTTGACATTTCCACTATTAGGGCAGGTGTTATTCCGGCATTTTTATAATGTTGAAAGACAGATATTTGGAGCTTCGTCTTTCTTTCATTGTTGATTGTCAATCACACCAACCATCCGATTAATTGGAATTCTTTGTTCATCGATTTTCTGGCAAAAATCGAAGAGGTGTGTATGCGAACGATCATTAAAAGTCGTGATGTTTCTCTATGAATTCACCTTCAATTTTCAACTTAACCAACCGGCAATTATTTTACTTAAATCACGATATCCGCTTCAAGAATCAAATACAAAATGCTATATCACGCAATGTTGTTGTGCCTCTTCATTGTAATAATAGTGTAGGATTTCCTATTGTATATATGTATATATATTTTGTATTTCCTAATCTGTATTTGAGGGGCGCAATCACGAGCTTTGGGTGTAGCCAATAACACGATGCACACATTTAACACACACACACACACACACATACAAATACAGAAATCAACTGCATACCATGGAAGACAATGAAAAATATCAAACGAAATGAACTCTAGGTGCGGCTATATCCCAGTTACAGACAATGAAATCCTATTTCAATCTAATTTGCACGTATCGAAATAATTGCAATGGAAATGGATCTGATGTGATTATCACTTGTCGCTAGATACCTAAATTAAATTTGAAGTACACTATATAAAAAAAAAAAAATATATAATTTCCTACGGGTGCACACATGTATCGAACAACGTTAACATAGAAAATTTGAATAATCATTAATTTGACCTATCGATCAATACATCGATTCTTTCACGTTCACCTATTAACAACTCTATAAATATTGTAATTATTTGATCAATTTTCTGACATGCCCGAATGTTTAATTTTCTAGTCGTAATTCTTCCGTGGTATCTATCAAACGGACAACGTTCTTTTTTTTTAAGTCTTTTATTATACTAAGAGATATCAATAATCGATCCAATATATCCTTGCTCTTTCGTTAATAATGAGGTTTGTCTGTCTATTACACTTACAATTATAGATAGTAGACAATGAATTTTTAATGAAGGAATCGAAATTGCTGTTATTGAAAATATGAAAGAATTGACTAGTAATAGTCACATTTCAAACTGACTCTTGAATTATTTGTGGAATTTTTACGGTAATATCAGAGTGGTGGCTGAAAAATTTATCACCATTGATATCTCATACAATGACTGTTGTTTAAATAATTCATCGATATAATTTTGGGATTAATATTTTAAGTATTATAAAAATTAAAGAAATCCAAAAATTTGCAGTTTTTAGCGAGTTTTCAGGCCTTCGAATTAGAACTGAACCAAACATCGAAAAAAAAACCGGAATTGAAGCAAAAACAAAAACCGTTTTTTTCGGTTCAAGAAAACCACTTAAGGGGCCTATTGACTTATTCCTTGATTCAGCGTGAGAAAATTGCCAATTTTCGAACATCGATATTTCGCTTTTTTTCTAAGATATTGTGAAAAATAAAAATGTGTTCGATAGAGCATTTCAAGGTGCATGCCCTGAAGCCTTCCATTAAAGAAAAATATGATAAAATTCTGAATGGCAGAGACGACGATGGAACCCTGTTTTTTTTTTTTCGTAAATTTTCCTTCATAACTCGATTAAATATAGCCAATATTATTGATTTTAATTAATTATCCAGGTGTGGGAAAACTAACAAAGGTATCGGGAAAATTCTTAAAGATCTGGAAAACTCTTTTAATTTGCTATCTAAATCACTCAACAGCTACTTAAAATCAATAATATTGGCTTTGTCTTAGCCGGTTATGTTGGAAGATGTACAAAAAAAGCAGGGTCCAATCGTTTTCTCTACTATTCAGAATTTTATCACATTTTTTTTTAACGGAAAGCTTCAGGACATGCACTTTGAAATGCTCTATTCAACGCACTTTTATTATTCACAATATCTTAAAAAATAAGCAAACTATCGATGTTTGAAAATTGGCAATCAAGTAATAAGTCAATAGGCCCCTTAATAAGATCTTTTTTTCATCTCTTCTGTGTCCAAACTACCAAATTTTGATGATTTTTGATAAATAAGTAGTAAATACCATTTGCGCATATTGTCATTTGTGTCCATACTCGAATTTAAGGGAGATATGGGGGTTGAAGTTATTCCTTCAAAATTAGTTTTTTCAAAAATTTCTGGAACGTTGCAATATTTTTTTTGAGTTAGAAACTAAATGATAAAGATTTCCTAGGACTATCAAAAGGTTTAAACCAAGTTTTCATCCCTTGTTGAAGCTTTAAGCGAAAGATGATTACCTATATACCATTTTTTATAGTTTTTCCACCCCATGGTAAAACATATCGCCATGAAAACTGTTTTGCTAATCACAAAATGAAATTTAATTGTTTGGGAGCTCTTCTGTACTTGAAATAGCTTTTAGGGGTTGTACCGTTTAGAGTCAAATTTAAAAATTTGAAAGTTAATCATTTTCAATTGAAGCAAAAACCAAAAACTGAAAAGAACCGTTATTTTTGCAGGAACGAGAACCGGAACTGAACTGATTTTTTTTTGAACCAGAATAAGACCCGGAACAAAAACAATAACGATTCAAAGCTTTGGTTTTACCGCTAAGTTCTGGATAGGTGACAATTTTGGCATGCTTAAAGCTGAATTTTAGACGTTCCACAAACTCAACTCCCTTGTTATACAAGACTAAATCTTAAACCAAATGCGCACTTTTTAAAGTCTTACCATTGAGTAAAAATAGCTTTAAAGGCACTCAACAGACATGTAGCTAGCTTAACAATATAGGTGTACCATCCTAGAACCCAGATATTTTTTTGTAGACCCTCTTAAAAATTTGAAGCAATATATTTTTTTCGGCAGTGGCGCGTGGTAGATTTGGGGGGCTCAGTCAAAAAAGGTTTTGGGGCTAAATTTCATGCTGTAACAATGTGATATCTTAGGACAAAGGCGGAGATCTATATGGTGGCACACACAGTGTCCCATCAGGTCGGGGCCCTAGGTAATTGTATAATTTGCTTACGGTACAACGCTTCGCTGTTGAATTTATTTTTTAAGTATAAATGATATTTTGTCGTGTGGGCACAAGGGTGGCCTAGGAAGAATTTACGTTTGAAAATCACTCGATTTCTACAAATTTTCAGCATTCAATCCAACAAGATACAGGATATTGATAAATATTAATTTGAATTTAATATACCTAAAACATAAAATATGTAAATAAAACATATAAATACTCCATTTTATAATAGTGCTACAGTTTCAATTATTATTTCACCCTCTAGCATCAACACTAACAAATGAAAATTTACATTTTAATCGTCAATTATTGAATTTTCAATGTGATTGCAGTTGGATTGGTGCATAAAAATTGACAATTTGCTACCATCATTGAGTTTAATGGAATCAGCGATTGAGTAAATCCCGGAAGATACACCTAAACGAAATTTTCTCTCTTCAATCTAAAATTGGGATGCCTGTAAAAATAACGCGTTAACCGATCCATCCCTCATGTGATTTACAATTAATTATCGACAAAATAACAGTACAATTTGTTGAAATTGTAAGTCGAGGATAGGTGGAGAATTACGGAAAAACTAAAGGGGAAATTAA
Source organism: Mylabris sibirica (assembly GCA_039776855.1). Lineage (NCBI taxonomy): Eukaryota > Metazoa > Arthropoda > Insecta > Coleoptera > Meloidae > Mylabris > Mylabris sibirica. Next base: position 6,114,611 of record CM077838.1, read on the forward strand.
TTAGTAAACTTCAACTAAATTATAGAGCAATATTCAAATATTTATAATCAAAGTCACAATAACTATCAATACTAGTCATTAACGTATTTAAATTAACTTTCAAATTTTCGGAATTCAATGGAAAACCGTTAGAAAATCGGAAAATTTACAGGAGTGGCGTAATACAATGCCACGTTGGCATTGTATTCAATATTTAATAACTACAATATAATTGTTATTATTTAATTATAAGTTGTATGAGAAACAAAACAGGGGCCAAGGGAATACTTAACCTACTATTTTATGATAATTCAGTGAAAATGTTTTCTATATTAATAATATAACTAAAAAAACTATATAATTGACAAAAAAGTAATCGTTGAGTCTATTTTAACAACTGAATCGTGCTTAATTATTCCTATACAGAGAAATTAATAAAAATTGCTTATTATATGTACAATAATTGCTTAAATGTGTAATTGAGTTAAGTTTCTCTACAAATTAGTTTGGGGGAGAGGTGGAATCGTCCTGGAACAGTTTATTAATGGAAGTATCTCAATATTGTTAGTTGTTGTAGTCGCTAAAGGTAAGCTTTAATCAACGATTGATTAATAAAGACACTATCGTTGAAGTTATGAATGTTTAACGTTGAAATTCTCAATTTAGTCGAATACAGAAACTACTCTATCCGCATGAGAAAATAGCAAATTGTTCATTATATTTCTCATTAATAGGACTGGTAAAATTCACAATATAACTTCTTGTAAATATAGGGAAAGGTATCTTTTTAAAATAAAAAAAATAAACAGTTATTTATGGAGAAATAGCGTTGAACACTTCGTGGATCTGAATACATTTCTCAGTTCGAAATAAGCACGATTTATTAATAAATGATCGTTCCATTTAATTAAAAAATTGCTATCTCTATATTATAAATGCCAGTTTGAAGAATTGTAGTTTGAGAAATATAGCAAGAATTGTGCCTAATATCAGGCACGCATTAAGAACTAGATAGCCCATAGTTCTTACGGTTGATGGATACCCATCCAATTATGTTTTAGGCTTTGCGGGATCAATTCTACAAAAAAAAATTATCAAAGATCTTAACCAGGGCTTCGTATTGTTATTTTGTTTGTTCCGGTTTTTGTTTCGCTTTAATTGAAAAAATAATTATCGGCGCGGTTCCAGTTTTCGTTCCTTCAAAAATAACGTTTTTTTTTCGGTTCAGTTCAAAATTTTGAATTTCCAGCTATTTTCAGAGTAGCTATTTTATTTAGATACAGAAAATCCCTCAATTACGTGACTTTTATTTTGTAATTTTCTATTATCAGAACAATTTTTAAATTAATATGCTTCACCACGGGGTAGAAAATTGCAGAAGGAAAACAAAAAAAAAATGGTATACCTGTAATCATCAATAAATTTAACCCCAACAAGAGATGGAAACTCAATATAAACCTTTTGATAGCCCTAGCGAGTATGTATCATATAGTTTGTAAAACAATGAAAAATATTGAGCTGTTCCAGAGATATTTGAAGAAAACTGACTTTGCAGAGTTAAATTCAACCCCCAATATCTCGCTTAAGCTTGAGTGTGGGGATGAGCGATAAAATACGTATCCCTTAGTATAACATAAACTATCTTTAATACCAAAAAATTATTGAAATCAGGACTTTGGTCTTCAGCTGACTTACTTGTAAGATCGTGTTAAGTGCCCTAAAGTATTGTTGATCGGAGCTGAAAGGAAAGAGGAAATGAAAAACGATCAAGTGGAACGCTCAAACCGAAAAGAAAACGGTTTTTATTTTCGATTCATCTCCAGATTTAGGTCCGGCCAAAATTGCGGTCTTTCCGGTTTTCGGTTTTCGGTCTAGTTCCGGTTCGAAGCCCTGATTTCAACTGAGAATTTCGTTCCAAAAAGGCTACCCGGAGATAAATCTACACAATTTGCTCTGTGTTTGACAAGTATGAATTTCACCAGTTTGATTTTGAGGGTGCTTTTATTTCTCAAAAATTAATAGATTAGAATGAAAGTGTTGTAGAACCTAGGCTAAGGTTCGAAAATTCTGTTTCAAATTCGATTAAGATTTTCCAAATTGTTCCTTTTTTTTCCGATTTGATGACATCTGATAATTCGAGACATGATAAAACTTAAGGCTTGAATCAAGTCTCGAGAAGTCGACGAAAATCGATTAAATCTGCTCCTATCGACAATTTGGTAGTAGCAAAATTCGCCAAAAATGAATGAGTTAGAATGAAAATTTATTCATAATCAAGGCTAAAAGTCAAGATATTCGACCAACTAAGTGTCTAAATTGTCCCTTAATCAAGATTTAGGGAGAAAAAATTGTAGAAAGCCCATAATTTAACATGTTGTAAGTCCTGGAGAAGTAAGCAAGAATTTAGTCTAAAAAACGACTAAAATTGTCTAAAAACAATCCTACAAACGATACACCTGTAGTAGAGAAGCTATATCTGATATGACTGCCTAGTTGAGCTTTATCATAAAAAAATTTCCCTCAAATTCGCGATTACAAATCTAAAATAAATAAAGTTTGAAACTTGATCAGGATTTACATTAACATTTTTCTAATGGTTAAGGATTCTCTTAGACTTTTCTCAGTTTTTCATCGCATGCATTAATGTTTTTGCCGTTTAACTTCAAATTTCAAATATTTCTCTTCGATAAACTTGTTTACGTGTATAATAAGCTCTGTACCTACTTGAAATATTTACGATTACAAAGCAAACTTAATCGACGGGAAATAGGAATACTTAATTTAAGTACCATTTACCTTCAATACACTACGAACTACAAAAAATTAATTTTTACTAGGGTGGTTTGGCGTTATTTTCAAAGAAAGCAAACGTTTTCCTTAAAATTCATACAAATTGAGAGGATTGACAAATCATTTTATTTATAAATATTATGCTTTATTTACTGGCAAATTTATTAACAGTGTTGTATTGCCAATTTATCTCAACTCCATATCAATTGGGTCGTTATTTTAAAAGAGTTCAGTTACAAAAGCCATAAATCATTCGTAAGGTTGCATTTTTCTATAGTATTGAAGTAATAATTTTGAAACTTTTAAGGATTTTGTTTTGTTTGTGAAATATATTAAAAAAATAAGCCTTGTAAGTTTTGCGTTGAAACCTTCTTTCATTTCAGTTTCGTTCATTACACGATCTCTTGAAACTGACTTTTCAAACTGCTTCCATTTACTGATTTAATTATTTTTATTAGAAGAATAACCCTCTTATTGCATTATTGAAAATAATTTTTGGCAATTAAAGGATTCTCAGTTGTACAAATCCTTTGATGATTATTTAATATTTTAGTCACGTGCAGGATCGTATGAAAAAGCTGTCTGTCTAATTGATATGACAAAAAATTATTTAACAAACTGATTTAATTAACTTTCCAAACCATTTAAAAGAAGCGAATAAATTTCCAAAGTTCATCTATTAAATTGTGTTTCATTGCCACAATTACACATTTCAATATGTTGTAATTGTTTTAAAATATCAACGTACACAGGTAGACTTCCTTATTTTATGATTTTTTATTATAATGAAACTAATAAGAAACCACAATGTCGGTCGGTTTATATTTCAACATAAAACCGACAAATAAAAATTCTTAAACGTATTTACCAATCGATTTATCAACATTGTATTTTATATACTTTAATTTTTTTCTTATTCTCGCATAAAGTCCGTTTACATTCATCAATTAACTGTAACAATTAAGTTCAAGTAATTCTGTATTAACATTAATTAACTTATTTCTTTCATCCAATGGGCTTAAATGAGTTCTTGTAAATATTTGTACTTCATTACAACTTCTTTGTTTAAGTTTAACCGCAATTAATTTTGTGTTAGAGTTGAACGTTTGCCTTCTTTATTTCCACTCGTTTCTTTCAAACGCGCTTCCGACTCTTTTTAAAAAATCACTCTATAATTACCGGGAATGAATGACAAAATTAATTAGTGTTCAAATTATTAGGAAAACTCTAATTATTAATTTAATACAATAAAATTGTATGTATAGGTAATATAATAGGAGAATTAGTTACAATTACTGATAAGATATTTCGATATTTGTCAATGTCATCCGGTAACTGATTGGGTTAATTGCAATGGAGTTTCCATGCAAATTACAATGATTTACATTAATGTTGTGCACTTGTTGGTTTTATGGTCTTTTCGCTCTCCGTATTCGTTGATAAATTACTAGCAGATTTGTTTTTTTTCCACCTCCCCTCGCACTGAATTTTGCAAGGGTTTTGCTAACAATTATCGTATCCTTGATGTAGAAATTATTGTTTAAATTCAAGAATTTTACCTCGTATCACAAGCATTATAATTCATAACGATATTGTATAGGTAACTAATTGTCTAGCAATTATCATTTAGGTTTTTCTATCAAATGAAATTGCCGTAATAAATTTTAAAATCTAGGCTAGGCTATATAATTGGAAGCTTTAAGGAAACAATTATGACTTGGTATAATGCGTGAAAGAGGAAGTTTTAAATTAACGGAAGTACGATATGTGTTGATGGGTACTACATATCCACCATTAAGGTTATTTTTATTTAAGTATTAAATAAAATATATGGTTTGTTTTTATGTTGTTCGGTTAATATGCAAATGTAATCATAGTGAGCCATGTGCGGCCCTTAGGTAACTGTCTAAATTATGATGACATCAATTATATTACTGTGCCAGTTGTTTCTACCCCCTGTAGCCATATAATTATCTAAGCTTGCACTTCCAGAATCCTATTTCAAAGAGAAATATGTTCCGATGATTCCAACAAAATATAATTACGCGATATTATTATTATTATTATTATTATTATTATTACATTGGGGTAAATAAAGACAAATAGTAATGTTGGTAAGTTCATTGTCCTGTTACGACCCCAATTTGATGATCATTGATTGGATAACTCCAATCAGCTATACACACGGTTAAGCTGATCGAATAAATACTAATGTCAGTAGGGGTATTTAATAAAGCTTCAAGGATAGATTAACTTATCGACAGTGTGACGATGACACAATAAAATTTCCGTCTTTTTCGATAGAAATCTACAATTACACACTAGAGCTCTGTATTTTTATTTCTATTTTCTATGCTTATTTCTTCTTTTCGTTTCTCTACACGAATATCATCATAGCTTACAATTTGTAGAGAGAACATCGATAAAACGAAGGAAAGATAACACAATTCTAAATGACATCAATCTACAATTCCAGACATCAATCTAACCAGACTGGCGCCTCTCCACAAATTTACATCACAGTTCTTACATTCACGTTCACGATTTGTTATCACTACAACGAAACAATATTATCAGGTGGTCGAGATTTAAAGCTACAATCATTCAACAACAACGGCAATTTGTTAAATAAAACGATTCGAATTTTTTTGTTCAAGCTTCTCTTATTTCTTTCAGTTTGGATGTAAACTAGTTATGATTCAACGTACACCCGTGTCTAATGGATTTTATGGATCAAAATTAATTTTATCAAATTAGTCGGTATATACAGATAGAAAGGGAATCAATCAATGTGTATCGTGTACATGAAACAAGTTCCTCCTGAATCGAATTGAATGTCCATCTCGATGAATGATGATCCATTGTATCCGTTGTTAGGTATTAGAAGGATATAATAATTAATGGAGCAAAGCTGTCGCCACCTGCCAAAGCTCAACATCATACTTACTCTTCTGTGTTTATGTATCATATAAAATTGACTGGTACCTGGAAATTTTCACGTTCAATTACTGTAAATAATCTTTATAAAATTTCAATTTTGTCAGACGTTTCAATTTACAGTTGAGTTTAATTAAATTTTGTGTATTTGTAATAAAGTGACAGAAATAGGCTTATTATTGAATTAACGTTAATTTTATTCATATCTTGACATTATCTCATTTACGTCTTCAACTATTTAACGTTGGGTTTTTCAAGTATTAATAAATTTACAGCTCACATTACTTTAAAGTTGAGGTAAAGGCCTGGAATTTAGCTACAAAATCAACTAAGTGCTTGTATCCATTCGATAAAAGCTGCAGATTTAGGATGAAAATTATCTAAAATCATAAATTTATGTAAAAATATTTACAAAATGAACCATCTAACAACAAAATTCTTCAAAAACTGATGAATTTGGACGAAAGCCTATTGAGATTCAAACAAGAAGCCGATAATCAGCTCTAAAACCGACCAAGCGTATCGATGTTGAGTCCTTTGGACCAACATTTGCTAAAAGTTGATGATTCATAGTAAAAGAGTGCATGAGCTTATGATCAAAATTTAGCTCTAAAAACGACAAAACGTCTTGTTTGCGTTAGAAAAATTGGCTTAAGATTGATAATTTTGGTTAAAAATCTACGTAACTGATACAAAAATTGCAAAATTAGCTTCGAAGTTGATCAAAATCAGTAGAAAAATCTTTTATTAAGTGAAAAAAAAAACTTCTTAAAACTGAGATGAGTGCAACTGAAAAATCAGGAAAAAGCTTCACTAATTTTCCTTTTGCAAGCTTCTTCAAAATTTGCCAAAGGTCAATAACTAAGAATGACTTAAGGGTCCTCCCAACATTGATTTCCTTGTTTCTGATTCATTTTATTCTGGAACAAGTGGAAATCTTTGGCAAAAAATCAATGTTGAGAGGAAATCAACAAAATTTCTCGCTTGCATTAGCAAAATTCGCTTAAGATTGATAATTCATGATGAAAATGGTGGTAATCGATACTAAAAGTCGCAAGATTAGTTCTGTAGTTGACCAAAATCAGTCAAAAAATATTTTATTCAGTTAAGAAAATTTCTAAAACTAAGATGAGTTCCACTGAAAAATCTTCAATAATGTCCCTTTTGCAAGCTTCAATATTTGCCAAAGACGGATAGCTAAGAATGACTCAAGGGTCCTCCTAACATTGATTTTTTTGTTTTTTCTCCATTGTATTCTGGAACAAGTAGGCATATTTTGCAAAAGTCAATGTTGTTTTTTTTGACCGACCTACAAATGAGCTGCGAGGCTTTAATTTTGCTAAATGTTCAGGGTTTTCTCTAATAATCCTTGAAATATTATTCGAATCGCTCATCAACTAACAGAAGTTTCATAAGAATTGACCACATTCAAAAATGACACCCGGTATAAGTTGATGCTACAGTTTAAGTATTCAGTTCTAAAATCGCCAAGAAATCCTGCTTGCACGCTTCTTTAGCAAAATTCGCGTAAAATTGATGATTTAGGATGAATATGTAGGTAACCAATACAAAAGTTACAAGATTAGCTCCATAATTAACCATAATCTGTCAAAAGATCTTTTATTCAGTAAAAAACATTCCTAAAACTAGAAAATCATCAAAAAGCTTCAAGAATGTCCCTTTTGCAAGACTCTTCAAAATTTGCCAAGGACAGATAATTAAGAATGACTTAGGGATCCCCCAACATTGTTTTTTTTTTGTTTTCCCCCCATTGTATTCTGGAACAAGTAGAAATCTTTTGCAAAAATCAAAGTTGGGAGGGTCTTTTTTGACCGACCTACAAATGAGCTGAGAGGCTTTAATTTTGCTAAATCATCAGGGTTTTCTCTAAAAATCCTTGAAATATTACTCGAATCGCTCATCAACTAACAGAAGTTTCATAAGAATTGACCACATTCAAAAATGACACCCGGTATAAGTTGATGCTACAGTTTAAGTATTCAGTTCTAAAATCGCCAAGAAATCCTGCTTGCACGCTTCTTTAGCAAAATTCGCATAAAATTGATAGCTTAAGCTGGAAATGTACTTAAATAAGTTGGTGCCGAAGCCAAAAATTTGGCTATAGAATCGACAAAAAGTGTCAATATTGTCTGCTTTGTATGGTTCATTAAAAAAAAATATCACTTAAAACTGGTAATTTAGGTCAAAAGTCTATGCTAAAAGTTGCAAATTCAGCTCGACAGTCGGCCAAAATATCAAAAAAGCCTGCCACATAAAGATAAAATTTCTTTAAAGCCTGATAAGGTAGGATGAAATTATTTGAAACTTATACCAAAAATTGCTCAAAAATTGCAAACTACGGTTCGCATCAAATTTCAAACAGCTACTCGTAAAATAATTAATCAGCAAGAAGAACGCAAATTTTATTGGTCCTAGTTGAAAAAGATTCCTGGAAAATTTGCTTTTTTCGTGATACAATTTAATTTTAAAAGATTAAAAATTTTGGTATAAAACACTATGAATTTTTAAATAGACTTTACTTACTGCTTGTATTATTTTTAAGTTAAGCTGACCAAATTAAAATAGACTGACAGATGACTCTGTCTAGAATACAGTGGAGAGTTTATTGAGCAGACACGTGATATTTAGAGAATTCAGGATTCATCTGTATGCTTCTAATTAGAAGCTTAAATTAGAACACGTTTATCAGTTGATATAACTGTGCAAGTTTTAAGTAAAATTAATTAAATTGATATTTTTGTAAATTTGCATTATAAAATTAAGACAAACGGATTAATATCTTCAATTTTAACTCTAATTACCATTGTAACTGAAAATGAAAGATCAATAGTAGAAATATATTTTACAAGAAGCATATATACATAAATAAACAGGCGACTACAAGGATTCCTGGTTATCAATACTAAATATTTGAATAACAAAAAGGTTGGTATCCCTCATCAGAAATGCGATCTTCTATGCTTTCCATAAGGGTGTATATTTATGTAGGTTATATTATATCTAAAATATAGCCCTTTAAAATATCCTTATATTTCCTGGTTTATAATGGACTTTAAAAATTCGAATACATCGATTTTTATAGGTGAGTTTAAATAGATTCTTATTATTTTCGTTACGTTGAAAGGATTCAATTTTCGATATTTTCTAATGGTGATGTTTTTAGAATTCAATGCCGTCTTTACATGCAGCATTTGTAGCAATAAGCTCGTCTTCGTCGCTGTCGTCTATGTCGTTATTACTATTATTATTATTATTATTATTATTATTATTATTATTATTACCATTCCTGTTCGATAGCTATCGTTTTAAATGAAATGGAAATGTTTGGATTTGTGTCTGCTGAAAATACAATATCAGAATTCAGTTTGAGACATATAAGAATTACCGTATTTCTGGATTCGATTTCAATCATTTAAAAAAGTAAATTGAATCAGTTTTTCCTCCATTGAACAGGAATGATATAATTTTGTTTACTCTAGAAGATATAATTTTCATTTTGATAATCTTCTAGAAATTTCAACAATGTACAAGAGAGAAATTCAGAAAAAAAATTATAATTAAATTCTTCCAAATATAAATTCTTCGAATTACTGAATATTAAAAGTGTAGCAAAAGGGAACGTTAACATCTTATATAACTCGAATTAAGATTGTAATTGTGTCTTTTCATTTTAGAGAGACGATTAAATGAACAGAATTTGATCCTTCATGAATTGTTAGTTATATTACCCAGCAGTTATATTACACTATCATTAAACAATATGATCTTTAATGGTAAATTTAACCTCGATATATTCATATCAATTTCATGAAATGCCTAGATGACAATTTGGTTTATTACAAATACATTGATGTTAAATTCTGTATAGCTTTAATTTTAAACGTTTACTATTTTCATGGTGATATAAAAGAGGACTATCAATTTATGTGAACGTGTATTTTATTAAAACATAACAATTCTATGTTTACTGACTTTCTATAAAACACGTTGCAATCAACAGTAAATGACAAATTGCTTCACACTCACATCACAAAGATACAATCGTAAAAAAAACAGATGTCTTAATTTGTTGATCTTTCTTGTCATAATTACAGAGTCATAGCGAAAAAGGTCCGCAATGGTACATAATCATCAAGGAACCTTTTTTGTTGTTTATAAAAAAAGCAATTTAGAAAATTTTAAAACCGTCTGAACTTACGTCTACTAAAACTAGATATGAATATTTTTCATTCTTGATGTGTTTTTTTTCCCAGTATTCAAGCATATGGTCCAGTAAGAATTGTGTCAAATTGACGAAAGTGGTGCTACAAAATATACCAAAAATAATTCCGAATTTCTTCTTCTGAATTGCTTGTTGTTGAAGGTCTCCAATTTAGAAAGTCTTTTGTCGCTTAAAAATTGGTGACTTAGACTTCCGTCTTCAAATCTAGATTAAAAATGAAGAATCGAACTGTTTTGTAAGAAAAACCTAATTATTTAGTACGAAAATTATTTATAATCTGGAATTATAGTCAAGGAATTACCTCAAAAACCAACTGAAATCGTGTAAATTCTGTACTTACAGCAATTTAATGCCGGAGTTGGCTCAGAATGCATGATTTAGGACAAAAATTACTTAAACTTAAGATAAAATACCACAATTTAGAACTAAAATCGACTTCAAGTGTCTTCCCATGGCTCAATACAAAATTTGCCAAAAAAATTGATGAATTTTATTTAAGTCCCACACCGAAAAAAGTGATTTTAGAGAAAAAAAATTTGATCAAAAATGTGTAAATTGGAAAAGTTTTCAACTCAGAGCGCAATTTATGTTAGATTAAAATCTACCAAATCTCCTTATTTAGAAGAGTCAATAATAAAATTTGGCCAAAATATTGATTAAAAGTGTCTAAATGGCAATACTCTTAAGTTCATCAGTCCAAGTGACTAATATTCCATAATAAAATTCGCCAAAAACTGATGATTCGAGCCACAATTTGGTCCTGAAATTGATTTGAAGTGTCTTTTGCCAAAAATTATGAGTTGGGATGATCAAAACTCCTTAAAATAAAGACTAAAGGTCAAAATTTTAGCTCGAAAATCAACAAAAAATAATTAAATAGCCTTCCTTGCAAGTTTTGTCAAAAAAACACAACTTTTTGGGACACGAATCTTTCAAAATTTAGTCAAAGATTCTTCAGAAAAGGATTCTTTCCACAATCTGAAACTAATAAGCTGAAAAGACTTTGAATTGTCAAAAACTGTCTGAAATTCGCTAGAAAAACTAATGGCCATTGACTGAAACACCTAAAAATCTGAAGTTAAACAGAAAAATTGTCCCCAAAAACCGATTAAAACTGTCTAAGTCATCTTCCTTACAATATGATTTTTATAGAATTAAGAGAGATTAAGCCTTATTACCCCCTAAAAAGTTTTCGACTCAAAGCGCAATTTATGTTAGATTAAAATCTACCAAATCTTCTTCTTTAGGAAAATCAATAATAAAATTTGGCCAAAATATTGATTGTGTCTAAATGGCAATACTCTTAAAATTCACTAATCCAATTGGCCTATATTCCATATTAAAATTCGCCAAAAACTGATTAATCGAGCCACAATTTGGCCCTGAAATTGATTTGAAGTGTCTTTTGCCAAGAAAAATTATGACTTGAGATGATCAAAACTTCTTAAAATAAAGACTAAATGTCAAAATTTTAGCTCTACAATCAACAAATAATAATTAAATAGCCTTCCTTGCAAGTTTTTTCCAAAAAAATTTTTTGGGACACGAATCTTTCAAAATTTAGTCAAAGATTCTTCAGAAAAGGATTCTTTCCACAATCTGAAACTAATAAGCTGAAAAGACTTTGAATTGTCAAAAACTGTCTGAAATTCGCTAGAAAAACTAATGGCCATTGACTGAAACACCTAAAAATCTGAAGTTAAACAGAAAAATTGTCCCCAAAAACCGATTAAAACTGTCTAAGTCATCTTCCTTACAATATGATTTTTATAGAATTAAGAGAGATTAAGCCTTATTACCCCCTAAAAAGTTTTCGACTCAAAGCGCAATTTATGTTAGATTAAAATCTACCAAATCTTCTTCTTTAGGAAAATCAATAATAAAATTTGGCCAAAATATTGATTGTGTCTAAATGGCAATACTCTTAAAATTCACTAATCCAATTGGCCTATATTCCATATTAAAATTCGCCAAAAACTGATTAATCGAGCCACAATTTGGCCCTGAAATTGATTTGAAGTGTCTTTTGCCAAGAAAAATTATGACTTGAGATGATCAAAACTTCTTAAAATAAAGACTAAATGTCAAAATTTTAGCTCTACAATCAACAAATAATAATTAAATAGCCTTCCTTGCAAGTTTTTTCCAAAAAAATTTTTTGGGACACGAATCTTTCAAAATTTAGTCAAAGATTCTCTAGAAAATCATTCTTTTCACAATCTGAAACTAGTAAGCTGAAAAGACTAATGGCCATTGACTGAATGTCTAAAAATCTGGAGTTGAACTGAAAAATTGTCCCAAAGAACGACTAAAACTGTCTAATAAAAAGTCATTTTCCTTTGGCGGTGCAATTTTATTTTTATGCAAAATAATTTGTAAACAGCTATGTATTTATCAACGAAATACTAATAATTAAGAGACATTAAGCCTCACCACCCCAAATAACTAAGTGTAGGATCTGACCCACGACCTTGGGTTTTGTACACCACTGCTCTAACCAACTAAGCTAACAGGCCCGTACTACTGGTTAAAAATTAATATTCATTGTATTTACCTAGCCGGCATGAATGTAAGCACTCCACACTTTGACGAGGATCCATATTGTGTGCTATAAAGCACCTAAGTTCTGTCCAAAGAGATATAAATGAATAATTAAGATTGGTAAAGGCCTGTTAGCTCAGTTGGTTAGAGTAGTGATGTACAGAACTAACTGGATTTTAAGCTTTTCTTAGTTATTTACCGCTGATGAAGCTCAATTTCTTTCGATTAACAATCATGAATATTTCGTTATTATTTTTATCAAGTAATTTTTTGATAAGCTTCAATGTTGATTCACTCTTTCCTCACCTGAAATGCTCCAATACTTCTATCTTGCCGGTCAATGAATAAATTTTTTTACATAAAATACCTGGAGGACGAAAAAATAATTGGAAAAGAAAACTACCGTTTTCCATAGTCAAGAGTATAGGAATTTCCGTATTTGCTGTATCATAATCTTTGAAGGTTCTTAATTGAGTTGAGCGACCGCTTAGAATTTACTAGAAAAAAAATTAAATAAACAAAAATAAATAAAACAAAGTAAAAGGTATATGACACGGTTGATCTTACTTGGCATTCCAACCGATAAACTAAATTAACGTAATTTCTATTGTTTTACATTTTAGATTACTTAAATATTACAAAATTTTTTCCAACTTTCCATTTTATATAAATTTTATTTAATTTTATTGCACTATAATGAACATTGTAATGAAGAATTTCTCCTCACGAAAATTTCACGTTCGCTCTATTTTTTTTCGTCGTTTAAATACATAAAAATTTGATTAATTTTTTCTGGAAAAACTAGTACACTTGTCATTTGGAAATTTAATGAAATTAGAGAATCGTAATGGTTTTTTCTGTCTTGATTTTATTCGATTTCAACGAGTTCTCCTGACTAATGAATCGTTACATTTAACCGAGCTAGTTTCTATCGGCATTTTTCAATTTTAACGATCCTCTCAGATTTCTAAATGAAAATCAGCGGATTTTCGCATTTCACTATGTTGATTTTGTACGATTTAATTTCATTAGTAGTGTGCTTCGATTCAAATATACTCGAAGGATTAAGGATAGTTTTTATCGATTATCACTGCCATATCTCAATGTTTACCAAAGAATGAGAGATTCGGGACATTTATTAGAATTCAGGTATTTCGAGGATGTTCTCATTAATTTGCTATTGTTATAATTCTCGTAGGTAGAAAAGACCGTGATTGTTGCTCTAATTTCGCTATATTCAAACAATTGTCTTCACTTTTGGAATGTTGAATAATAAAATGACAAGGGAAATAATAGTCACAGATAAATAATATCGTTGAAATGAATTTGTTAATAAGGACAATTAAATTCGATTCGAATTATATTCGATTAAAATAAGCGAGGAGAATTTCTATAAATTATTTAATTTAAATTCCAAATACTACCTTTCCAAATCGATTTTTCTCCATTTACTATAACTAATTTTTCAATATGATTCAGGGACAAGTTTATTTGTTTGTTTATCTATAATTTTTTTCAACATTTATCGTTCATTATTCCAATCTCTGTCAATCCAATATTGTATTCGTTGGGCATTCCTGCTGCGATTTATCGTTTTGTTTTCAGTGATTAGTGTAGCATATTGGATTGAGGCAAAAAACAACAAGAAATAAATAAAATCAAATGGCTACAATTTATTCTGATAGATTTATTTGATTTGATAAAATACATACATATATATATACATATAGAAACGCCTAATTTATCGATGCAAATCAATTAATATTATAGGAATAACAAACCAGTCACAGGTCAATATAAATTATGTACCAGTATAGCTGTACTGAATAATTAATGATTTAAAGCTGATCTAATGTTATTGCACTATTATAATTCTTATTGATGGATGCTACAAAATAGAACGAAATATTCTTTCAATTTCTATGACATTCAAATTTTGGATGGTATCTGTATACTTACAAAATACAGAGTGTTTGGTCTAAGTATGGTGAGTTCTAAGAAACTCCTATTAGTCGACGAGCGATTCTAAAAATATTTTAAGGATTTGTAGGAGGGTCCTTAAAGAACAAATCAGCAAAATTAGAGCCGCGTAGCTCATTTGGAAGTTGGTCAAAAACCGCTCGTTTCTGACGATGTAGCGATTTTCAAAAACCAACTAAACACGCAAAACGACTTTAAATGACTTTAGGATCCTCCCAACATTGATTTTTTTCGTTTTTCTCCATTGTATTCTGGAACAGGTAGAAATATTTCGTATTTTCTCTGGAATATAATGGAGAAAAACGAAAAAATTCAATGTTGGGAAGGTCTCTGAGTCATTTTTAGTCGTTCATCGTGTTTTGTTCGTTTTTTTTTTAAATTGCGACATTGTCCAGAACGATAGTATTTTGACCAACTTTGAAATGAGCTACGAGGTTCTAATTTTGCTTAAATGTTCCCTAGGGACTCTTCTACAAATTCTCAAAATAGTTTTGAATCGCTCGTCGACCATGCTTAGACCAAACACCCTGTATACACAATTAGAATGGCATAATTTCTAAAATCTTTATTTTTGTTGAGAAACAGAGAAGAATTAGAGTGGCTCGTATTCTGTAATTATTAAAAACAGCCTCTATACTCAATTCTATCAGCGCTTGTGGCTAAATCAAGACATGCGCAAGAATCTGCGTGACAGTTGTTTTATTCACTAAAGTTACAGAATCCGAGCCGATACCAAGAATACAATTGAACTTTAGAATTTGTTAAGAGTGACGCTCGAGATTCCATAAGAAGTAGAACTCAAATATCTCGAAAATTGACTGAATTTTCGGAAAATTCACGTTTTGCACTGAAACAATTATGCTGCCAAAACTCACATATCTCTTTGTTTAGTTGATAAAATTAATTATAAGACCGATAAATAGATAGAGGAAAGATAGCGCTACCTCTCCAACTTATTCCTGATTTAATTTTTCTTGCCGTTTTTCTAAAAGCGGTTTCAAAAGTAGCCCAATTTTTCTAAATAAGAAATCTAAATAAGACAGCAGGTGTACTCTCAACTCTCCTGAAAGGTCAAAAAAACCAATTACGTCCTTTAGTAAAGACAATCATCACACATATTTCGAGATTTTATATGGCAAAGCATGCCCCTTAAATTCGCAAAGAAAGGGGAGGGATGTGCTCGAGCGTTACCCTTAACGTTAATTATGTATGCAGGTATACAAGGAGCCAACAACAATAGACGATTTATTGTTACAATTTCAGTGTTCTACAATAGTCTCGATACATTTACCCTCTATTGCTTGAATGCTCTTTCAATCAATTCAGAATAAATGAAGTATAAATATATGTAGAGGTACCTACCCATATTGTCGTCAATGTGTGACAAATATGAGAAATTTCCGCTCTGGAGCCTGAAGCTTTGTTGGAAATTCTGTCTACTAGGCCGATAAGTGATCATAAGACATCCATCCAGATCGACTAGAATAAATTCTTTAAAGTTACACCCCTTATGCCTTGTAGCGTTCGTCCTTATTTCAAGTGTCACATCTATTAGAAACTCTCAAATGACAATCTAGATTGACACCTGATCAAACAATGGAGTATAAAAATTATAGATTTATAAGAGTGAATTAAATAAAAAATAAAGAATCTTATACAATACAATGGATTTAAATAAATTAACATAATTTTACATGTTCCTCACTATCATTACTTATGTATTAAATGTTTTATTATTAAACAATTTTATAGTGGAGACGTTATCTAATTTCAAGCATGTTAGTGATAATACTCGAATATAGTAAATGTTATCTTTAATATTAATTAAGAATTGAAATTAACGTGTAATTTATTAAGCGTCATTAAGAGGACGTAGATATAAATTGTCGTGTAAATAATTTCTTCCCCTCTCTTTGGCATCTGTGAGTCGATTGTAAATGTCTTGATGATTGTAATGCAAATAAAAATTCACAATTCACAACATTTTGTAATGATGCAAGAGATATGAAAAGTTGAAATATTAAAAATATTAAAATAAACACAAAGGCAACCGATGAAAATAACAACTAGAAAATTTGCCCTTGTCTTTCAACTATAACGTAAAGATAATTCTACTTTTATTATAATCGATTGTGTAAAAATTCTTGGAATTAATCGTAAAATACTATTGCAAATCTCTATAATAAACAGGTGAATCAGAGAGATATGTTTGTTTGTACATCTGTTAGATTACACGACTATCAATGTAAATTTAGTTGATATTTGTTCAGTTAATAAAGCGCAAGGAGAAACAAACGCGCCCTACTGTGTATATGGCATGGCATTGATTTCAGATTTTAGATCAAATTAATTTCGAAATTCATCTACTATATGTGTAACATTCTAAACCATCATTTCAGCTACATCCCGGTTATGAAAGATTTATCTGCATGTTTTGTTTGGATATTGAATTGGTATGGATGTGTGTGCTTTTGTCCTAATTCACTTTCTATACTGATTAGTCGATTTCATGCTCGAACAGACACTACTGTATTTTGTGTAAGGGCTTAAACAGTATACGTGATGTTAGCTTTACATCAATATTATTTGTTTGCATCCTGACTATTATCTTTGTGTACAATAAAGTCGAATTTACGTTCGCAAATTTATAGATTTGATAGGTATACATAGTACCTAAATGATTTTGTAAATGATTATCACCTAGAATTTCTACAATGTTGATAGTTAATAAACAATTCTAAAACCTCATTTGAGAACAACACAGGAATGATTCAACGCCTGGAAGAGCCGGAGCGGGTTCATGTTGACTCATTGTTGCTATTAGAACAATATTTTTCACATTTAAATTATTTCTACCTCAGGGGCATGATTTACACTCTTTTAATTGATTCTCCAATTAAATTTGTGTGTTTTTTTGTTGGAGAATTTCACTCTTAAATGGAGGAAAAGAGCCTATTTCTTCTCAACGATCAGTTTTTAGAGACAGTTGTTATTGAGTGGTCAAAATCAGAAGATTCTAACTGAATTGCTCAATTTTAGACAATATTCTAGAATATCCTTGACTTAAATCATAAGGTTTAGCAATTTTTGCCATTAAATCAGGAAAGAGCGCTGATTTAGACACTATTAAGCAATAAGACTTCTTAATTGAAATCTTCCAGTAAAAGATGTTGATGATTAAAAATTTTCCCATCATCAGAGTTTCTGAGTCACTTTTATTATTCAGCGAAAGAAGGAGCAAAATTTCTCCACAAAACCCTAAGATCTTTAGTACAGAGAAGTTTTAGGCTTGCTCAAAACTAAATTAAATGCTTATTCTTTCTCAAAGATTAATTTTCAGCGACTTTTTGTACTGAATCGTCAAAATGAGAAGATTCTAACCAGTCTTCAGCTTAAGCCAGTGACTTTAAAGTCAAGTATTAGCGAATTTTGTCCTGAAATCACGAGGAGACGCCGATTTAGACATTTTTAAACAGTGACCTTAATTAAAATCTTCCAAGAAAAGAAAATGAGGCTGACGATAACAAATCCTCCCTATCCTCGAAATTCTGAGTGATTTCTATTTTTCAACTGAAAGAAGGAACAAAATTTCTGCGAAAAAACGCAAGTCTCTTAACATAGGGAAGTCTTAAGCTCGAGCAAGGCTAAATTTGCCTTTCATTCCATTCTTAATTGAAGGAAAAACCTATCTATTATTCTTCCTAAAGATTATTTTTTTAGGATGTTTTCTATTAAGGCGTCAAAATGAGATGATTACAAACAAGCGCTTCAGTTTCAGACCTGCATCATAAGGCTTAGCGAATTTCACCACTAAAGCACATAAAGACACCGATTTAGACACTTTTAAACAGTGTGACTTCTCAATTAAGACGTTCCAATGAAAAAAGGCTTACGATCACTAATCCTCCCCATCTTTAAAGTTTTTGAGCGACTTCTATTATTCAGCTAAAAGTAGGAACAAGACTTTTGCATAAAAAGCTTTTAATACAGACAAGTCCTAAGGTCGCTCAAGGCTAATTTTGCCTTTAATCTCACTCTCAAATAAAGAAAAAGCTTGTTCCCTCTGAAAAAGAGGTTTTCTGATGAGGTGTCAAAATGAGAGGATTTTAACCAAATTCTTCAGTTTCAGACAATTATTTTCAAACAATGTTGATCTAAATATAAGGCTTATTGTTAGCGTATTTCGCCCCTAAATCACCTTCCGATAAAAACAAAATATGCTTCTGATCACAAATCCTCCCCATCCCCAAAATTTCTGAGCAACTTTTATTATTCAGCTGAAAGAAGGAAGAAAATGTCTACACAAAAACTGTGAGGCTTTCAACACAGAGAAGTTTTAAGCTTGCTCAAGGCTAAATTCGCCTTTCATTTCTTCTAATTTTCTTCTCATTATTGTCACTGTATGAAAAAAATTACAAAATTGTTCTATTGAAATCATACAAGAATCGACCACAAAATTAATTAATTATGAAGAAAAAAAGTACAATTTTTGAAATTAGAGAAAAAAATTTCGGTTACGATTCCAGGTTGCACCCATTTTTACCCAACGATATTTTCTTGTGGGTGCGGTAGAACCTTGCTCTTCAACCAATATTGAATAGTTGAACGTTCAACGAAATCGAAAAACAAGAAGAGAAAAAAAAAACGTAATAATTTTGATTGTTAGAAAAATTACGCAAACTGTTTGTCTTTCAGTTTAAGACAATTTGTGTGCATGACCTAGAGAGAAAATCAAATGGTTGGATTGGAGCGCCTCTTGTGAGCTTCTGAAGTTGTAGACTCTGTGTTCAGTCGACCAGTTGACTTCAAGACGTCTACTTCTACTATTTGTTATCATCTCCCCCGCGTGCTTCTCCTACACCTACACCTACCGGTAAGTCCCTTTTAAATTGTTCAATTAAACATTTACCCCCGCTCATAATCGTGCTGACATCACACCCTTATTAGTGATGCTATGTTGTTGGGAAATGGTAAATCAAGGTTATTGGGATTAGGCATTTTAGAATCTTGTCGAATCTCCGGAGATGTCGATGATCGGTCAGGACGCAACAGAATTATTCGTATACGATGACAACATTTCTTTAATTTACACATAACGTAATCGTTGATGATCGTTAGTATAATAATAAGAATTTTTTTTTATTGTGGCTAGTTTTACGGTATTTTCGTGGAATGTTTGTGATTTGAATTGTAAAGTTTGTTGATTGTAAAGTTTAACAAAACTTGTGTGTCGCATCAATTACAATTGTCTCTTTAGAATTTGTGCTCTGTTCGTTATCTTGTTCTATAATGTGTGATGTCGTTATCCTTGCCAGATTAATTACAGTGCTATGATTAATACGTTGGAAATTTCATCCGGAAAGCAATGAAACGATCAACGATCGATGCACATTTATTATTGCCTTCCATGCGAGAAACAAATTAGAATTTTTCACGACAAGAAAATAAAATATAGAGGAACCCTGCACGGTTTCTGATGGTTTTTCGTACGTTTATCAACTGTGTCCTTTTGTGTACTGTTGAAAAATTACCGTTTAGGATATTTTGCTTCTTGTAACAATCACTTCCGACAATCGGCACGCATTTCCAATATGTTTCGTCCGTCTTTTTTCGTTCTAAAGAAAATTCGTCTTTGTCAACGATATCGATGCGATATCTGATAATATTCTAGTCACGGTTCACTTTCTATCCGTTGTTGTTGTTGTTGTTGTTGTTTGATTTGGCTGCTTTATTCATATAAAAGATCTGTCAAGATGCGATCGCCTTATTTCACGTGTTATCAAACTATAATCGGATGTCATCATTTCTATTTGATGTCGATGAAAGTTCACCAATAAATTTCACGATAAAATTTAAATCGTATTTGCGAGAGAGTCGAGATGAAATCGTGAAAAAGACCATTGATATATCCGTCATGAGGAGGGAGGTAGCAGTAGCAGAAAGGAGAGAGGAAAAAAAAAACCTGAAAAAATCTATAAGAAATATTTTCAGCTTGGTATTAGATAGGAAACGATTTTGAACGGATACGATGACATCAAATATTGCCTAGGAAAATCGAAATGTGTTCCTGAACGGCATTATACATATAGGGGGCGAAGAGGGAAAAACTTGGAACGCTTTACCAAATCAAATACAATCAAATTTTCATGTGGGGGAAATGGATAAATCAGATTTACACCAACTTGAACTGTTATCAAATTTGTAATTTCGATTCCATTTTCTTCAACAGTATAACGTTAAGAAAACGATGTTTATGACACCGACGATTTAGTTTATTGTATTTTTAAAGTGAACATAAATTGGCACAGCGTAAAATGTCAACTAGTTAGAAATAAAATAATATACTGGAGACGGAAAAAAAATAAACAACAACGATATCGCATCATTAGATACATAGAGAAAGTTGCATCTTTACCGGAAAATTATGCGCAAGATAATTATTTGAGATTTGTTAGATTCTCGTTTTAGGTGTTTGTTGTTAATAACATGCGTCGACCTACTATTCCTATCTACAGTTCTTTTTATTTCACCAACAAGGAAATGGAGAAAGGTAAAATGAAAACGACACACGTCGAGAAGAGAGAGTTTGAAAATTGAGATAAATGATTCTTGCTGTAAAGCGTCGAAATCGTTCTTGTACCGATAAAGAGCTATACGAAACTCGTTGATGAATTGATGGAATATCAAGTAGTCGTTAAAATTCCCCCAATTTTCAAAGAAACCCAACTGTCGACTGATAAGGTTCGTATAAACGGTATAAAGATGGAATATTCTTAGTAATAGTACAATAATAGACGATGGTAAAAAAGATCAATATAGATATAGGAGTTTGTGTGTGATATACAGGCTATGTTGGGCACATGTGGCCTGGAAATTGTGGATATAAATGATGTGTCGGCTTTGTTTCCGTCTGTTACAGTTCACGCAACTCATAACGCTTATTGACCTAAACGAAAAGCTCTGTGTTATTATTAACAAACGCAATACTGAAGAAAATATCGACTTTTTCTGCACTATATCCGTATTGTTTTATATAGTTAATGTAAATTGAGATTATATTGAAAGATCACAGGAGACCGATTGATAGAATTCTTATCAGATATTCGTTTACAACCCCAGAGAGTGGTAACAATACCACTTTCACACAAATAACAAAATTCTCAATTGTCTCGTTTATTTCGATCGTGTCTTCTTACCACCCTTAAAACTAGATCGCCTGCCAAACAAAAGGGGAACTACAACGAAACTGAATTATAAAAAGATTTAATTTGAAATTTTCCAATGCTTCTTTCTATTCAATCACATTTTTAACAAGCAACTAACTCCAGAAGTTGTATCTAATAGCCAATTTGATTTTCAAGTATTACATTACAAAGTATCTTCGAGTATTATAGAGATAATTGGGGGGATAGAATCTAGTTATTTTGAATATAGCTGAATAGAAAATTCACCCTAGATTATATCACCAACTTCCAATTAGTTAGCCAGTCTAGCGCTCACATTGCATCTAACAAACCAACATAATCCATAATATATCATTCAAGCCACCTAATATTCTCGTATATGTAACATTACATTTCAACAAAATTTAAATATAATTGTAGATTTTCTATTTATATTGATTAAAAAATTGGTTATCAATAATTTTAGTTGAAATTTCATTAAATTATCATTAGAATTATGACTAGACCAACTTGGTCATTATTAACAGCAATTTCAGATGTCGTCAAGCGTGTATTTTGCACAGGGTGTGCTATCAATAAGACTCAACTGTCGGCAATAGACTCTAGTTTCTTATGACTTTTCGTAATATTAACTTCCAACGATGGAATTATTATCATTATATATATATAAAGAGAGAAAAATAGTACATATTTTTATAGTGTGAACGACATTCTTTATAAAGGAAAGCCGATCTCGTTTTATTGATATTATTTCTTCTAATAAAAGACATAATAGATCTCTTATTTGGAATAGTACCGATACAGTTTATTAACACATTTTTAGTTTTCATTCAATTACAACAACAACAAAAACTGATGTAAAAACTTTCCAAAATAAACAAAAGTGTAATTGAAAGATAGAAACTTTCACGATACGCTCTTTAAAACTGTTCAACGAACATAATATCCGCATTAGCAGTTCCGGATGATAGAACTGGACCGAATTGGAAATACATTATTAAAATAACCTCAGTGTTTGAGTCTTTGGCTTGTTAAAATTCAGAATTTTTATAGTGTCGCCAAAAATCTCGACGGTGCTTGATTAAAATTCAACAAACTCGCTTATCGTTTAGAAAAAGTTCAACGAACTGTTGTTTTTCGGTAAATTCCATTAGTGATAATTCGCGAATATACAAATATTTAACCTTGAACCTGACCAAGAATAAGAGACAAAAATTGCAAGAATGCTTTACCACTTTCTCTCCTCGAACAACATTTGCTTAAGACAGTGTAAAGAAACTGGTTTCATGCCGGCCTCAGCCGTGACCTCAACCATCTGTTTAATGCAAAATAACGATATTATATTGGAAAAAATTCTAATTTATTGTACTATAAACGATAATTCTCAATTTCAATACGTTATTGACACGAAAAAGATTTGGTGTCGTTTAGAAACAAGCATTGGAAAGCTAGATTAACAATGTTAAAAGTCCACATATGTCGGCGAAACTTTCCATCAAATAGAATGGAAAATCTAGTGCTTTCCTTCGAATTTATCTAGCAATTCTATTTTATTGTCCACACCGAGCAGGACAAAAAAGAAATAATATGCCAAACTGTCTAGAACAATTCCGATATTGAAAGAATTTATGTGGACGATTTTTCTGAAAGTAACCGTAGAAATTTGGACGTATAATCGGGGAAGTAGAGAAATTTTTGCAGCCCAAACAAAACTTTCACATATCCAATCAAGACAGATGCCCTCCAAAAAAAAAAAATTAGGGAAAACCATCCAGTGCAATTGCAATAAAGTTTTTCACGTGCTTTGTTATTAGAATTCAGATCGGGTTGGATTATTTCACAAATCGATTTGTGTTTGTAATATGACGATTGAAACAAATCTGGCGAAATTCCAAAACTCTTACTGCAACACTCACACGAAATCGTAATTGTTTTAATTTCATTTTTTCAAACGTTGATAACGCAATAGAAATTTCTATTTTCAATAATTGAAGGTTGAATATTTTGGGGAATAAGTTGCTCCAATGTCACGGATGACGAGCCGGTTTTGTTTTGAATTTAAAATTAATCGTCTTAAATTTTCGACAGTGATTGAAGATTTATTCGGATTATTAATTATACTAGAAAAACGTCACCGATAATAGAGTTGGCGATTATGTAAATTATCAAATGAAAACTGCACTCTGGCGAATTAATTGATTTTCAGGTATATTCAGCATATTGATGATAATCAATCCTAATTGACATTGTATGCAAATTTCGGTCGGATCTATCGTTTATTACATAAAAATTGCTACATTCTGCTATATTGACCAATAATCGTACATTGAACAAATAATAATTTTCCGCTTCAATTGAGTACGTTTCAATTTTACAATCCATATATGTTTTCTTTTTTATTTACACTAGCAATTCACAATAAAAACTACAATATTCAAGAATTTTTCAATATTAACGTGACTAATGTAAACGACACGTGAACGCAATGAATGCACCACGTGAATGGTGAATTAGGTCGATTTTTTCCCTTTCGTATTGTATTCAATCTCATTTATATCTCTTACTGTTGTCTTCATGTCTTAGTTTAATATATTTTCCAGTTTGTATAGTTGAAGGTCTTTCATTCCCATTTATTCTATTATTATTACTACGATTATTATCGACTTGAGAGTCTCGTGTTGAAAAGCGTGCTTTATACAGAAATGAGAAACTGTCTCACAATTTGCCCCGTGACTATTACAGGAGAAAGGGATGGGTGGTACATGAATCAAGGACTCTTCTATATTAAAAAAGTCATCTAATATTATAATCGTTGAAAATGTAGAGTAAGGGCGTGAGAGAAGGAGAACGCCGCAATTTTTTTTTTCAAAACTATTTTCCAATTACACATTTCTATTAATGTAGTGGTAATCGTGGCCTTTTCTATATAAAACCCGCAACATGTACCAGTTACATTTACGAGATTTCTTTTTTTATTTATTTATTCTCTCATACATGGTCATCCAATTAAAATCAACAATAACAACAAAGATTCATGCTTTTATTCAAAATGTTTTGTTCTATCTCAACTGTCAATTATAAATTATATTTACAATGATTCTTCACAAATTAGGTTCCAAATCATCAGACCACATTAACAATAGAACAAAGTAAATACTCATTTTTGATGAACTAAATTGTAGCGAAATTAAAAATTCGTCTCATAATCATTTTAACAATTAGCAACAGAAATTCAATAAGCCTTCACAATAGTTTAATTGATCGACATTTTCAATTTCGCATTCGAACGGCTAAAGCCGCGTTCACATCTAACGAACACAAACGAATCCACAAGAACGTTCACAAACACGAAGAAACATAAATAAATGCTGTAACTGTAGATTCACTTGAATTCCATTAAATGTAATAGACAGCTGCCCTTCACACTATACGAACACGAACCAAGGCAAACGAGCAGTTTCTTTTGGGATGGGTAACTGTTCGTGATGCTTGTTCGCGTTCGATTTGAGCCATGTACAGATATTGCAAGGCGTGACCGCTTCGCAAATGCAGCACATGTCTCTCTATTTCTGTACCTGCAGAAGGTGGGCCAGAGTTTGTCAAGAAAACTGGCTCGATTAAAGTGCGTCCACATATAATGAACACGAACCAATCCACAAGAACGTTCACAAACACGAAGAAACATAAATAAATGCTATAACCGTAAATTTACTTGTGTTCCGTTAAATGTAATAGAGAGCTGCTCTTCATACTATACAAACACGAACCAATACAAACGAGTAGGTCCCTTTGAGTAACTGTTCGTGATGTTTGTTCGCGTTCGATTTGAGCCATGTACAAACATTATAAGGTGTGCGTCGCTCCGAAAATACAGCACATGTCTTTCTATTCCTGTACCTGCAGAATGTGGGCCAGAATTTGTCGAAAAAACTGGTGCAATCAAAGTGCGTCCACATCTAACGAACACGAACGAATCCACAACGTTCACAAACATGAGCAAACGTAAAAAAATGCTGTGACCGTTGATTTACCGTTCGCACTATACAAGCACGAACCAAGGCAAACACGCAGTTTTTTGTGATAAGATAAGTAACTGTTCGAGATGTTTGTTCGCGTGCGTTCGCGCAGCACATGCTCCTCTGAGAAAGTGAGCCAGAGTTTGTTGGTAAGACCGGCGCGATCTCAAAGCGAGCAGTGCGTTGTGTGTGTATCGTAGCATGTTATGAGCATTCGATTGGCCAGAGCATGTTCTAGTTAGTATTTTATACCACACATGCCCCAAACTGAAGCGTGTGTTGCATGCTGTGCACACCTCTCTCAATGTCTGTACATGGCTTTACACCACATATTTTGATGTTTACATTTCCGTTCATTGGCATTCGTTCGTTAGATACGGATGCTGGTTTAATGAAACAACTTCCCTGTTACAAAATCTTAGATAAAATTGAATTCGAAATCGTCTCTAACTTCTCGTCTGTATTGTAAATTATTGTTTTCGTAGTTGAGAATTCTTCTAACTGAAATAAATTGTCAAAGTCGCTATATGTCTTTGTTAAATCAATCAAAAATGTTGTAATTTTTTCCTTACTTTCTGGAAAAAATTTCATAGGGGGAAACTGGGAGAGGATAGTTAATGGGTTTTGTTTTGAGCTATTCTTGTGTAATGTTTCTTCTTCAAAAACATTTATCAAATAACTACGCACGAACTGTAGAACGAAAGAAAAAAAAGAAGAGAGCGACCGAAACAGAATAAATGCTTCAACATTGTTGTTGAAAAGCTCACTTATTCTGTCTATGTTTCTCTGTATGTTGGTATTTTTCTTGTGTCTGTTTTGATTGATTAGCGTGTAAAATATTGAGTAATTCCGATAAAATATTCTATTAAAATAGTTGTAATGTCAGCAGTCTTTCTAATTAAGTTTCAGTTTCAATAAGTAACAAGTACTTGAGATATAGATCGATATCGATTGTAATTTTTACCTTAATGGAAATAGAATTGGTAGTCATCATTGAAACTCTATTATTATTAGTCATACAATATGTGATATTAGATCTCTTTGTTATGAAAAATCAATAGAGAAACATTAAGCAATCATAATATAAGCAGAATTATTGAAAAATTACCTTTATAATTGTGTTTAATAACAGTGACATAGTTTATATAAGAATCTTTCAAAAGTAAATAACGATTTCACCATACTTTAATCTTGTTACAAATTACTTTGATATGGTCTTAATAATTTCAGATGAAATATCAATCCAATATCGGAAATATTGGAAAATCTTTAGAATTATTGTAATTATTACTTTAATTGTACAAGGAAAACTACATTTGTATTTACTGTATCATTAAATGCAGGAAATCGGGTGAAAATAAAACTTCATCACATCATTCGTATATTATAAGGGAGCTGATGTTGGTAACGCTCCACAATGATTACATTACTGTAAATTGCTTTTTAATGTTCCAGAACCTATCTGGTTGGCTTAACAGATATAAAATATTTATGATAAATTGTAAAATGTGTATGATAAACATTTCAAATTTTATATAAATTTATTTTTAAAACTAATTATAGTGTCTTGATTGAATGACAACCACTGGTATTTTATTATCAAAACTAAATGCATATAATTAAAATTCTAATATAGTTGAAGGGTGTGTGCCTGGAGTGATTCGTAAATGTCACCATATCTTGACTATATTGTCATTGGAATGAGTTAGTTTTAGTTTGTCTAAAGGAGAAGAGGATTCTCTCTGGGGGAAGCTTGTATTATACTCTGGATTCCTGTTGGTTGCACCCTTATAGAATAGAAATAGCATCGTAGAGTGAGTAGTTGTTGTCGTAATAGTTGGTAAAGGATGACGTTTTGCGAACTTAACCACTATAACATCTCTTTAATTGGGTTGTTGACATTCTGTTTTCTAGCGTAATTACACAGACATACCATACTATATACATATATACTATCAACATATATATATAGTACGTATAGTTTGTGTTCCATTTTAACATCAAGATAGAACTAACATTATTATTGTTAAAGTTGTTGCTTGTTGTATTGAATTCGCGACATGTAAATTTAGAAAATCAACAATACTAGCTGTTATGTGAGTGTGATACTATTGTTAATCATTTATTTTGCAAAAGTTTGACAAGATTACGAATAAAAATTAGAGCACAGATGACGAAGCACCAGTTACAATAATAGAGAAAGTGGATCTTTGATTAATTTACATAAAATAAAAATAAATGAGACACATACATACATCATCACAGTTTCACTTGTATGATGATTTAACTGCACATAATACGATTTTCACACGAAATCTGCCCTGGGAATTGAGTCGATTTTTTTTTTTTTTAAAATCTCAACTGAATAATCGCAATTTTATATGTGAATTAAATTTTGATGTAGTTTGAAATAATTCAATTCGTTTAATTATTTCCATGTAAAATTTTATTACAATACCATGTCAAATTCAGTCTGTTGCTCAATTTGTGTTGATTTCTGTTTAATTAAATAAATAAATGTACATGAAGCTTCCATATATTATAAATTAACTGACAAATGGATTTTGTTATAGCAGACAGTATTACTTTTAAATTCTTTATAAAGCAGATAAAAAATATCGTTTGATCTTGGAAGAGATGAAAGTGTTCCATATTTCCAATTTTATTATTAGTCCCCTACTTAATATAGAAATGGAATATATAAATCTCCAAAGGGTCCCTCAATATGATTTAGTAACAGATAAATATAAATTGATAACTCTCTTATATTCGCTATATTTCGATAATTCATCGGTTTTCTTTCTGCAAAATTAGAACCTCGTAGATAAATAATTGTCATTTTGGACGATGTCGCAATTTTCACAGATGAGCTAAACGCGTAAAACGACTAAGAGTGTCTCGAAGACCCTCTCAACATAAATTTTTTTCGTTTTACTCTGTTGCATTCTACGAAAATTGCATTTCTACCTGTTCGGGAATGCATTTGTAAAAAGCGAAATAAATCAATGTTGGGATCCTCGAGTCATTATAAGTCATTTTAAGTGTGTAACAAGTTTTTGAGAATCATAATTTCGTCAGAAACAAGCATTTTTGACCAACTTTGAAATAAGCTACAAGGTTCAAATTTTGCTAAAATGTTCTCTAGGAATAATTCTACGAACTTGAAATATTTTTCTAATCGAATAATAGTAGTTTCACACTAATCTTCCGTTTTAAGAGCAACAACGCGATATACAACTGAATCTCCAATATGATTAAGTAACGGATAAATACAAATTGATAAATCTCTTATATTCGCTATATTTTGATAATTGTTCGGCATTTTTTCTATATACAGGGTATTGGATCTAAATATGATTGATACTATGAAACCCCTGTTAGTTGACGAGCGACTGGAACAATATTTTAAGAACTTCTAGGGAGTTCCTAGGGACTATTTTAGAAATGGAATATACAGGGTGTTTGGTCTAAGTATGGTGAGTTCTAAGAAACTCCTATTAGTCGAAAAATATTTTCAGGATATGTAGAAGAGTCTCAGGAAACATTTTAGCAAAACTAGAACCTCGTAGCTTATTTCAAAGTTGGTCAAAAAATGATCGTTTTGGACAATGTCGCAATTTTAAAAAACGAAGAAAACATGCAAAACCACTAAAAATGACTCAGAGACTTTTTCGTTTTTCTCCATTGTATTCCAGAAAAAATACGAAATTATTCCACCTGTTCCAGAATAAAATGGAGAAAAACGAAAAAAAAAAAACAATTTTGGGAAGATCCTAAAGTCATTCTAAGTCGTTTTGCGTGCTTAATTCGTTTTTGAAAATCACTACATCGTCAGAAATGAGCGTGTTTTGATCAACTTTCAAATGACCTACGAGGCTCTAATGTTGCTGACATGCTCTTTAAGGACCCTCCTACAAATCCTTAAAATATTAATAGGAGTTTCTTAGAACTCACTATGCTTAGACCAAACACCCTGTATATATCTCCAAAGAGTCTCCCAATATGATTAAGTAAGGGATAAATATAAATTGATAAGTTTCTTGGATTCGCTATATTTTGATAATTGTTCGGCATTCTTTCTTTATACAGGGTATTGGATCTAAATATGGTTGATACTATGAAACGCCTGTTAGTTGACGAGCGATTGGAAAAATATTTTAAGAACTTGTAGGGACTATTTTTGTAAAATTCGGACATTGTAGCTCATTTAAAAGTTGGTCAAAAAGCTCGTTTTGGACAAGATCAAACGCGTACCCGACTAGAAATTTCTTAGTACACCCTATTGGGACCTAATTGGGTTTCCTATTGGGATCCCATTCCTTAAAATATTTTTCGAATTGTTCGTCAACCAATAGAAATTTCATAGAATCAACTAGAGATGTAACAGAAGTATCATAGCAGAAACAGAATCAGAAATAGAATTTTTGAAATTTATTATCACGGAAACAGATCAGATACGGAAACGGAAACAGAAACTAAAAAAAGTTAGAAAAAAAATGAATTAACAGGTTTGTTACAATCTAATACGAATACAGTTATGGTGCAGGCATTTTTATTTTATTCATTGAAACCAAAAAGTTTACCAAATCTTGTAAACATGGAACTTTGTACATAATAAGAATAACGCCGAGTCAACATAAACAATGAATTTTTGCGCGCATATTGATATTCTTCTTTACTAATAGTGTTTTTTTAGTGCAAATTCTAAAAATTTCCGTTTATCTCCGTTTAAAAAGATGCGGAAACAGAGCTCCAAAATCATGCGAAATTTCCGCAATTGCGGAACCAGAACCAGAAATCCGTAACATCATTAGAATTAACTATATTTAGAGCCGACATCCTGTATGTTGTAAATAGCAAAATCACACCAGTTATATTCTATATAAATATGTATAGATTTAATATTTTAGTAATGTCGAGCATCCGAATATTGTTGACAACAAGAGATTAAACAATAAACTTCCGTATTATTGCCTGCAGAATTGTTATGTACGAGCAATTGTTGTACAACACTATAAATAATACAGTCAGTTTTATTCGGATAACATGACTGAAAACTGAAAATCTCTCTCTACATGCATAATTCATCCTCAAACAATTTCACAAATAACGTAAGAATTATGTGAAGCATTCCGCTTGTTTTCGATAACAACAATAACACGACAATTTATAATGTTATCATTGTTTCTCTCTCTCTCTCTCTCTCTCTCTCTTTGTGTACATATATTTGGTTGTTTGCGTGTTGTTTTGTTGTTGTTGTTGGTTGGAATTAGTTTTATAGTTTTCGTATTTTCAGCAATCGTTTAACATGTCAAGTGAAGATAGAGAAAGTTTTTTTTTCCGCCTAACCGAGACAAGCTATTGTCGGATTTGAAAATGGAACAAAACCGGGACAAGACAACATACATTTGAATAGGAATGTAATTTGCATAAAAACGAAAAAGCAACACGGCCAGTAAGCACATATCTCTCCCCAAAATACAATACTGTATAGTAGAGCAAATGTTATGCTCACGCACAATGGAACCTAAATGAGAAATGATCTTGGACGATGCAAACACGATCCTGATAATGTACAAGCATTGTTCTCAGCTTTCGTACTGTCACATATTACACTAGACTAAACTACACCTACACTACAATGTCATTAATAACTATCAGATCATCAGGTATCCTCTTTAATCCAACATAGTCATTTTGTGTGTTGTTCAATTAGTGGCTATTCGAATGTCGACTATTCATCCTAATCATGTTTTCATGTTGGCTTTACAATACAGAGAGAGTGAGAGACCAAAAAAACAACATATTAAAGTCTATTTCGATGTTTGCTTATTGTTAGCCTTCGGTATAAATTACAATTAACCCAAAAATTGTTTTTAAATACTGTTTCACTGTTATTTTCTACCAAATTACAACGACACAAAAACAATACAATTTTGCGGTTTTACTGTCACGTTTAGTCGTATTTACATATTTTTTTTGTCTCCTCCTTTCGCCATTCTATCTGTATTTGGAAATTGTCGCTAATAAAACAACATTTGGGAGTGTTTTAAATTTTTATTAACGATAAGATTGCGACAACGTTTCAATTGTATCTAAATTTAAATAGAACAAGATCATTGAATCGACGATTTATAACAGCAAATTTTAAAACGACAGTTTAATTCCCGAAATAACGAAATTCCTGCCACAATAATGTTCTAGTATACTGTGATCAAATTGATGTATATGTGTATAACTCGCCTTTAAATCTCTTGATTTGTAATTGTATTGTCGTAAAGCTTTCTATCGTACTATATATTTTATTTAGAATTCAGTTATTTGCATCAGGATATCCGATAATGATGTTAGTTTCAAGTTTCAAATGATTCGAAATCGGCTTATGTTTAAAGTGGAATATACATTTTGTTCGATGAATTATAAATGCGAATGTCACAGAACAAGTGTTGTTATCATTTACAACAATTCGATTACTTTATATACAATTATAATGTGATAAATGATAAAGGATTTCTGTGTGCTTGTCATGCTTATATATCAGATCAATTCTATCATGCTATCAAAATCAATTACATGTTCCACAGATTCCAACAACTACATGTACTTGATCGCTCGTCTAACATTTTTCTTATACAAGTTTGTTTCCTTTTATTTGTTGCAATTCTTATACGTATAGCTCAACAATTGTATCTGATTTCCTGTCACGTCCTATCGGACAATCGATTCCCATTCCTATAATAAATACAGCAAAAAGACGAAAACTGCCATAAACACGTCCTGTTTTGATGAACTAAAACCCCACCCGCAATGATGCTGCATCGAAATTTTATTTTGTATTTGATTATATTTTCCGTTAGAATAGACATGTTTGTTGAAATAATACATGAATTTGAGATTCTCAATACGAACATGACGACGGTTTATGTGAATAATACCACATTTCACTCAACTTGAGTGATACTCTACTATGACACCGAAGAAGATACCATTAAGCTTTCAGTGTATAACAGTAAAATATAGTACGTTTACTCCGATTACGTTTTGACTTAAGTTGTAAAAATAATTTGTGGTTTTACACAATGGATGCAAAATTTACGATAGCCGGTTGGGGGTGTTATAAATCATAGACAGAATCGACAAATTCACCATCTGTTTATACCTATAGGTACATACACATTTGGATGTGTCTTGTAGCAGGTAGGTAAATAACAAGTATTTTCAAGGGTATTTCTCTAAATATTTCTATTTATAATTGTTTGAAAAATGAATTCTAAACAATTGAATTTCTAAACACAGAAACATTTATTTTATGTATTTTTATTAAAATTATTTTAATTATTGTTGAATAATTACAATAAATCCTATGGATAAATTGTAATAAAAACTATTTTTTACAAGACTAGTGAATGTTTTCCATTTGAATCATTAACCGTTAGGCAGTTTGTAATGTAATTTCTTTCCACGGAAGGAATAAAACGTTCTAAATTTTTCTAAATATAAATTTCAACCGTAAAATTTGTATGCGAACGGGTATATGACGGTTTGATCTTTGCAAAATATACCTGTTCCTTTAGACAACTCTTCAGTTTACAAAGTCTTCTTGTATTGTACAAGTCGAATATTGAAACATTGTTACATTTTTTTTTGTGTGGATTTGTGTTTTGATAATCATTTTATACTAAAAATGTGGCGAGCTTGGGAACCTGTTAATGATGATCAAGTTGAAGAGATGGATATTGTAAATATTCATGATGATGATGATGTTGAAATCGTTGTAGACGGCGTAGGACCATCGAGTCCATCGACCAGCAGAACTGATGTAGAAAAGGGTATGAGTAGATATCAATTTTTTAATATTTATTCACTTTATGCTACTGTCAATCTTTCGATTGCAGAAAAAAATACGAGGGATAATCTATCAGAAGACGGTAAGAAGCTAATTCGCACACTGCATTCTTCGTTGGTAGAGCGTGGTGAACCAGCGCCGATTAAACTAACAGCCGATTTATTAAAAAACCGTATAGCACTATCCACGGTATACCTAATTTCCAAGTCGGAAGAATCCTTAGGAGGGAAAAAGAGAGCGTAAATCAGTTGTAGATAAATTAGATTCTTCAATAAAAGAAGAAATAAAATCTACAATTTACGCTATTTATAAAAGGAAAGAGGTGCCTACTTTTCTTGCTGGACGGTTTAATTTGCACATATTCTATAAAAAAGATGTGCAGTTCAAGTAAATGATAATAATGCAAATATGTAAATGATAATAATGCAAATTAAATTGACTAATGTAGAGTTCGGTAGTCTGTTTAGTTTTTCAGTTCTTTAACGGAACTTATGTAATAAGTATAACTTGATTTTTACTTCTTATACTTTTCATTACAATTTATCCATAGGATTTATTGTAATTATTCAACAATAATTACAATAATTTTAATAAAAATATATAAAATAAATGTTTCTGTGTTTAGAAATTCAATTGTTTAGAATTCATTTTTCAAACAATTATAAATAGAAATATTTAGAGAAATACCCTTGAAAATACTTGTTATTTACCTACCTGCTACAAGACACATCCAAATGTGTATGTACCTATAGGTATAAACAGATAGTGAATTTGTCGATTCTGTCTATGATTTATAACACCCCCAACCGACTATCGTAAATTTTGCATCCATTGTGTAAAACCACAAATTATTTTTACAACTTAAGTCAAAACGTAAGCAGAGTAAACGTACTATACAGAGACCTTCATTGGAGCTTACAACACACACACACACATAAGCATAATATGTGTGTATTTGTGTAAGTGTGCCCTATACAACAAAAGATCTTTAGGTTGAGATATTGGGGGTGTGAAACAATAGCTGTGTTTATTGTTGGATGATGTACTAACTTTTTGTATCTAATGATAGCAAAAGTGTTGTTGTATGTTAGAGAAACGCTACCAAAATAAAACATAAAACTGAATGAAAATATTAGCTAGAATATCAAATTAAATTCTATTTTAAGGCTGACTTTCATCCGAACTGAATGCTACCAATTACATGTAATTTCCATAAGACAGTAAAATACACTTTTGTCTTAAACGGTAACAGATAGCGACCTGGAAATAGTTAACTTCGATTCCAAAGACAGTTTTATACAAAAATACACGAGTGGATTTTTGAAAATTTGACAGGATTTTCTCTGTATAAAGAAAAAGTAACTATTCGTGCTGAAACGAGTGATTTGGTAAAATACACAATTCCCTGTGTAAAAGTTGATAATTTTAATAGTCACGTATATAAAAATATCGAGCAAAGTTCACTTTACAAAAATCAACGCTTCGATTTTCAATTTTCTTTACCGGTGTTTCATAATCTGCATCAAAAGTAATCTATTTTTTTTCGAAATTGAATTGAAATAACACGGACAGATATTAACTCGCATTAAAAGGTGGGAGAAGTGGTAAAAGACTGGATCGTCTTTTGGTGGAGGCGCCGCGACTATGACAGTCAGATTTCGATGGAATTCACGATAATATCTCGCTCTGTTATCAAAATGTAATTACGATATCTTTACTTTTGGTTGTTTATTGTTGTTGTTGTTGTTGTGGTGGGCTTTGCACAACGCATCAAAACTTGCTAACATAGTCGTATTGTTAATTAATTTGCAGGCTAATTATGTTTTAACAAGGCGTTTGGTAGCTTTGCATAATCATGAAATGTTCTGATGAGAAAACGAATACCGTAATAACAACCAGCATAGTGTATTGTTTTCATATCCGTGTATATACCATGAGAAAGACTGTAAATGACATAAAGGAGTCTGTTAGAAGTTGTGTAATTTCTATGCAGATCATACAAGACAATCAAAAATATTTTAAATATTATTTTGGAATATAGAAAACATGAAATTGTAAATCGATGATGATGTTGTCTATAATGTTATCAACTGAAATTCAGTTCTTTACGAATGGCTGAACAGTTCCTGATGCGATTTATTTATCAAAAGTCGGTTTGGTCCCCCGATAACGTAATATACTAATCCAGAATTGGAGTCCATCATCAACTTTGTGAGAGTTTCAAGCTTTGAATTGAATTTCGGACCCTATACACAGTGTGGAAAGCTTCTAGCCCCTGATGATTCAGATTTGTCCTGTTGAATATCTAATATGTTCGATAATATACACATATACATATATTCCTTACAACCCCTTTGAATTTCAACTATTTTTAATTAAATCGTACTAGGAATTATTAGAGCATTCATATCAATCATCAGTGATTATTGTCACATTCTAGTTTTTCGATTATTATCAGTTTTGTTAATCTATACAAAGACTATTGCTGAATTGAATTTTCCAACTTATTTGCATATTTAGATTTATACAATACGAAACTAACTTTATATTCAACTATACACCTATACATACGATTAAAGCCAGCAATATTACAAACTTCAAAACAGACAATGTAATTAATTAATCCCACAACATGATGCTATAGAGAACCAAATTTTCGATTCTCGGTTATAAATTCTAGTGTACACGAGTTATATGCAATTTTCACTTGCCCAGATTATCGAATGTTGATTGAATAAGCAATCGAACAATACGAGTTGACAGTATCTTTTAAGCGAAAACACAAATGTTAAAATTCAACTTCAATATTTAATTGGCTCCCTATTTTCTACTGTATCCAGGACTGTATGATGCAACGGAGAGGTCAAATTTTGCAACGACAAATAATAGAAAAAAATGACAATATTTGAGATGCACTCTGTAAGAAAGTCGCCCATATACAGTAAACTTCATAACAATACGAACATAGGAGAAACTTTGGCCGCGTCTATTTAAACTACTTACATATTAGTTAGAATGAGACAGAGATCTATGGGTGTTTTAGATGAAAAAATATGGTGGTATAATTTCCGCCCTCCCTTAGTGCTTTGACCAAACAAAACAATTTCTTTCGTACGAAAGAGCCTTGAAAACTTTTAATTTTAACAGATAAGAATAAACAGATGGTCAAAGGAATTTGACATCTCATTCTATTATTCATGGAACATCTGTTTAAACAAAGAAGGGACTATCCTCAGGACATTATTCTTTCACACAACAAATTCCACATTTATAAATTGCCAATTTCCAATTATATTACCCTTTAAATGCCTCATATTACTCTTACCTATTGAATATTTTGTTGAAAGTGTTGTAAAACTACCCTATTGTTCAAAATGTAGTTTGTTCTCATCCTGTCTCCAGGTAAATAACAAGTGCTGTTTCTGTTGTACCCTTGTTATCTACCGTTATTATTTAATTAAAATGGAAGTATTTGTTAAAGACAATATTGGCTATGATTAAAAACAATTCTTTCATAATTTATTTATTTATTTAACTTATAATTTTATTATTGTTTGCAAATATTAGATGAACAATTGTATATCATTATTACTTTTTGTCATTTTTTTCCTTTTTTCAATTAATTAATTTACTTATTGTATTTGTAAAATTAATAAATAATTCTTCTATCGATAAATTTAGCTGATTTATTGTACCTTTATGAGAACGCATTGTAAACAGAGAAAAGAGATTTGAAAATAAAAATGCTTGAAAAATTATCTAATCCATTCTAATGAAAATCATGTTACTCATTACTCTTATTAATTAGTAACAATTTGTCAACATTAAATATTTCTTTATTTGTCTAACTTAATAATTCAATTAGAATCTTTTTTTTAATACATCAATTTAGTTCAACTTATTTCATGTTTGTTTTAGTTGATTGACTTACTCGAATTAATGCTATAATTCCCAATTAATCGAATGAAGATTGTTGTGTGAAAGAATAATGTCCTGAGGATAGTCCCTTCTTTGTTTAAACAGATGTGCCATGAATAATAGAATGAGATGTCAAATTCCTTTGACCATCTATTTATTCTTATCTGTTAAAATTAAAAGTTTTCAAGGCTCTTTCGTACGAAAGAAATTGTTTTGTTTGGTCAAAGCACTAAGGGAGGGCGGAAATTATACCACCATATTTTTCCATCTAAAACACCCATAGATCTCTGTCTCATTCTAACTAATATGTAAGTAGTTTAAATAGGCGTGGCCAAAGTTTCTCCTATGTTCGTATTGTTATGAAGTATACTGTATATATTACTATCTACAGGATGTAGTCGAAATTCGTTACAATCTTCAAACCACATGTAGAGCCCGAAAAATTGAGCCGATTTTGCGATTTTTATA
Source organism: Mylabris sibirica (assembly GCA_039776855.1). Classification (NCBI taxonomy): domain Eukaryota; kingdom Metazoa; phylum Arthropoda; class Insecta; order Coleoptera; family Meloidae; genus Mylabris; species Mylabris sibirica. The sequence goes on from CM077838.1 coordinate 6,152,513, forward strand.
ACACATTAGGAGGTCGTTTTCAAGAAAAAAAGAGGTTCAAAATTTCGCCAAAATGATTAAAGCCACTGGAATATAACAACCTTAAGCTCGAACTTCAGTGTATCAAAATATAAACGTGATATTCAAAAATTATCTGAGCTTAGTATTACGCAAACCTGTCGTTAAGTTTTTATAAGTAAGTGAAATGAAAAAACCATGTTTTTGCACTATTTTATTTTTTATCTCGAAAATGAGACGACAGATTTTGAGTTTGTTTAAACTTTTTTATCATATCTGAGTTAGTTTTATTTAGCTTCTAACTTTTTGTGGATGACTCTGAATTTTCCGTTTTTGCAATAAAAAATAAAAAAGAAAAAATGTCGAAATAGGTGTATTTAATGTTAATATCCGCTTGAAACCAAGTGTAGGGTATAGAATCAACTATGAAAATTCATATAAACAAAATTATTTAACGTAAACATCAATCTTTTCTCCAAAAAACGCATTTTAAAATTTTAGCTTATAAATTCCGCCATATTGCTCTCAAAGAAAATAAAGCAATCTGTAAATGTCGATAAAAATATAGATATAAAAGACGTGGTGGAGCAAGCGCCATCTGACGAGTGCGGTTCCGGGTGTTTCTCAACCTTGAATGACCTTTAGTATAAATAATTGTGTCTAGTTGACATATGTAATTACTAATTAATACCTCTCAGCTGATATCAACGTTCAGTGTTTAGTATTTTTTGTCTATTAACTTCCATATTCTTGTAATTTTTTTGTGAAACCATGCGAAACAATTAGTGTATTCAGTGCCGATCGAAAATGTCGAACAGTTGTGGACCCGAATTCGTAAAGCTGCAAACGAGACTCGAGAACTGCCGAAACTTGCATCGTTTCCGGTTATGTAGTATGGAACCGCAGGGGGGTACATTTATAACAATTTCTGTAGTGACGTTTGAATATCGTAAGTGATTTTGATTACACTCTATAAATGTGATGCTGTTGAAATCTAATCACTATTGTATTTATAATATTTTATTACATAGTTTAAAGGCGGGGGCTATATCTTTTTCAATTCGGTTTCCAAAAAATGCCAACATTTAATAGTCGATTTCTCGCTTGTTGTTTGAGATATTGAAACACGTGATATAGCATCAAAAAGAACATTTCAAGGGGCATCTAAGTAATTTTTCTGTTTTGAAATTTTCTAACAGTCTTGAATTACATGGGAAAATTACGGAGCATGTTTTTTTTATATTTTCCTCCATAATTTAACTATATTAATATTGATTTTGCAGTGAATATAATGCAGTTGATTGCAAATTAGAAGCGCTTTCCAAATCTCTAAGAAATCTTCTGATTGGACTGCTAGTTTTCTGAAAAATTAATAAAAACTTACAGTTTTGACTGGATGTTCTTTTGAACAATTTTATAAATAAAGGGTCCTGCGATACCTATTTTGGAAAACTTATACATAAGAATTTATTATGACTATCTTTAGAAATCTATTTTTTTTAAACTACATGAATTATCACCTAAAATTTCAAATTTTTTGACCTATTATTTCCATTTATTTAAAAAAAAAAACAAGACCTTATTCATTTCTGTAGCCAACAGTTTTATCGACTTTCCAACAATAAAATTATTGTTGAAAAAATTTGCTCACGCCTTTTGACACTGCTTGAAATGCTTTTTCCAATATATCATGGGTTTCAAATTTCAAAAAAAAAAAAGCGAAAAAGATGTAGTAGATGTACACTGGTGATCAAAAAAAGGGACCGATTCTTGAACGAGAATTTCACATACTTTCGTTAGTGTGAGTCAGGCTGTTTTTTTCGTGAGGGTAAGAAGGTGGATAGGTGTTGGAGTCAGCCATAGAAAATTTCTATTCTTCTAATTGAATATCTTCTCCCCAAAATCTGACCTGTGAAAATACTCTTACATTGTGACGACCGCCCTCATAAGCTTGTTTTACACAGCCGCATAAGAGGTGGTCTCTTTTTTTCGTTCGCCACTGTACCTACATTTTGTAGGTACTTTTATATTTAAAATATAGTTTTAGTTACATGCTTATTATTCTCATAATTTTACCTTATATTTTTTACGTACTGGCCTTGGTTGAAAAATTTAAAAAAACGGCTCCCAATTTTACGGTTGCACCAAGCGTGTCGATAAATTTGCACAAGGCCTTCATCTTATTTGATACGCTGCATTTTTGTCAATTCGGTAAATCCATAATTATTAAAATAGGCATTCACTACAATTTTTTTGAATATATCCAATTCTCCTTTATGCCCGACAGTATTTTGCGATAATTGAGGAATAAACTACACTTCTATCATCGTAATTATCTCAAGTTTTCTTGTATAACTACCACAGAAAGGATTGTATTCTTTCGTAAATGTTCTATTGGCATAAATCTAGTGGACTTTAAATAATATTTCTATAAAAGATAAGTTCATTTAAGGAAGATTTGTGTAATTATGGAGACGATGTAAGAAGAATTACCAAATCGAGATATTATTAAGAAATACCATTATTAATATGCCTGTACAGTGTGATAAATACGATAATTTGTGGTTTAATTCTTAGACAATCACCAATTTTCTTTCTTTCGACAAATAAGAATCGATATTAACGAGAAGATAACAGAGTTATAGCTGTTTCAAAACCACAATATAACGATGGTATATGAAATTTAAATAATTGATGAAAATACGTGATGTTATGTTCGTGTTTATGTGTGTGGGTAGGTGATCAACCTTATACTTGAATATATTTATGTTATTTTAAAGATTGATTATAAAAGAAACTAATTTTCTTCAACAACTCAAATTATAGACTATTACTCATGTATATCATCATCTAATATTAGTAAACGATAAATTATCACCTCCATATAACGAAATCTAAATCGCTATTTTCTAATTAATGATCATACATAAACAATATACATGTAATATATGAATACAATCATCACTTATTGCGTATATTTTCCATATCATCTTCCTACAATCTATCAAATAAAGTTTGTTATAAAAATATCGAAGGTCTTTAGATTTTAGCAATTAAACAAACCAGTGATTCAAGGATTCTATGATTATCTTTTTGTTAGTTTTATCATAATCAATTTTGTATACAACGCAAAAAAAATCGCATAAATTTATTTTGATTAATAAATCTTTTCGAGTATAATCACGTTGTCACCGTCTGGTATTTCTAAAATACCATGATGCACCTGTTTGGAATCTTGCTCAAATTGCGACGTTACATTCTAATTGTTCTACAGTAAAGCCCTTGAAAATGTCGATGTTTATTAGAGAATCAAAAAATAAAATAATGAAGTAGTTTCAAGAAGGTGACTTCAATGATGTCTCGCCAAATTTTCGGTATTTATTACAAGATTTCTATTAATATCGCTTCTTAATTTTATTTGTAATGCTTATTTACGTCTTGTATCGCTTGGATGTGTTTTTTTTTTTCAATAATGACGATAGCAATTAAATGTCATAGGATACAAGATACAAGATGATCAAGACAGAGTGCAATTGTGTCGAAATTATAATGAATCATTGTTACTAAAACTATACATTTCAATATAAACGAATATTAGGAACGACAACAATGAATACATTTAAAGTACATTGCAATGCTTCTATCGAGGACGTGCATTAATATTGTCTAGAAGAGCTTAATGCATTGTGTGCAACGGATCTCAGGAATAATTAAAATGTTACTCCCAACATATCACTATTCGAACATTAAAATTATATTAAAAAACTTTTTTATACTCATAAATGATATTGTGATCAATATTGTGTTTCGTGTAAAATTTTAGGTTTAATTAACTTTTTTTATCGTTTATAACAGTTTGCTTATGATGCGAATAAAATTGAGATAAACTTTAGAATAAGAGAAACTTGGAAATTAACGTATCCGACTATAAGGCACGTCTTCTATTCTATTTATATTGAAAGAAATCCAGGAACAAAACCACATCATTGCGTCGACTTTTTGGGCAACCCCTAGTTAAATGGCGCCTTCTCTGTCAAGATTGATCTATCGTCGGTGTACTTCATCGCAGTTTAAGCTGTTTGGGATGTCTGACAATCTCGCTGGATTCCACATTTCACAGATTTAATAGTGTGAGTTTCTACAAAGGATTTCCGTCTAATCTATAATATGTTCAATTTGATACGATACGCATTAATGCTCGCTAAACTTGAAATAATGCTTTCTCTATTTCGAGTTCACAAATTTACATTAAGCAAATTGTATATTTTTTAAATATTTGTTCCATTAAGGATTCTTAATCGATTCCTGAAAATTAGAAGTGCCCTTATAAGCAACATAATTAACTCCTGTAGTGCTTTTGTCAAAAACACGATTAAATCCACACCAATACACATATGGTCTTTGATATCAAATAAGGGAATGATTATGTATTGGAATTATACAAGATGTAATTTCAGGGGTGGTTTTGTCAAAGTAAATCTGTCGATTGATGATGATCAAGACCATTTCCACAACTGTACGGTTTCGTTTAATTTAATACTACTACCCGTACAACTATTAGTCCTTTAGTTGTTCGAGTGTTATTCGAATTGAGGTATTTGGCAAATTAACAGCAACCCCTTTAACAATTATATAGAGAAGTTGCTTAGGGTATAGACTAAGATTTGAATAATATGGGTCGTTGCACAATGTTAAAGAACTAATTTTAAAGTAATATTGCCAACTTGTTAATAGAGAATACAAAATCTATCTAATGTTTAAGTAGATTAATTAGAAATAAAATAGAAATTCTAAATTGTTTGGCGGTGTAATTAGAATTCTTAGAAACAGGAAGATATAGAAACAAGTAATAGTTCCAACTGAAGTACTTGTATCGATTTCACTTTTAGATCTAGTTAATTATAGGAAAAATTTTACAATATTCTACATACCAGATGTGAAGAATACGAAGAATTCAACAGATAAAGTAAAAAAGAAATAAATATAATTATGTACAAGCACGATTCTTGATGAGATTATATAATTTCTTATTCGAATTCTTTTAATGAAATATAAATTGTTTAATTTGTAAATATTATGAAAGATCCGATAATAATAGAGGTAAAATAGGATAAATACTAATTAAATTATTGATTATACATCTATTAGTTTTAAAGACGATATTACGTTGTGTAGTATAAGAAATTCAATTTTTCTAACAGATTGTTAAAAAACGCTAATCATTAATACAGTAGAAGTCATCTTAATACGTATTTTAGACTTATCTTTGAAAATATTGCATAGTAAATAGTCATCAAGATTGAGACTATTCTTGGTAGAGAATACAGCAAGATTCTATTGACTAATTTAGCAACAATAAAATTTAATAATGCTAAGTCTGTCGTAATAGAGTGAATTCAAACACTATTTTAATTTAGGGAAAAATTTAAACAATGAATTTATTAAAGACGTAAAAAATTCTATAAATAGCGTGACATAAAGTAACATTAAAGAGTTAAATTTGAGGACTATAAAGAGTCACTTTATCGGACTGGGTAGCATAACAGGAATTATTTCCCGAAAATCAAGCAGGAAACTGATAGACAGTGGACATTTTAGTTATAAAAAAATCGTTTTCTGAATTTTTTTTGACGTCACAATCCTTGTAACACAAATAACTATTTTTGAGAACATATTAAGAGACTTAGGGTCGATTTCACTAACGTCTGTTAAATTTTAACAAACAAATAAGTCATAGAACCGATTGTTATAATTATAGCAACGATTGTTACTAACAGTCCATTAATCTTAACTGAAGTTGGTGAAATCGTTCCTTAATCAAATATTTAAGCAAATATTTGTAAACAACAATGTGAATATATTAATGAATAGTAATTAATTAATTAAGAGGTATTCAGTCCTCTGTGTCCAAGATTTTCCTAGTTGCTTCGCGGTGATAAGGCTGAATGTTTCTTAATTAATTAATTGCTATTCATTAAGAGACTTTTCTTTGAAATCAATCCAAACTGATAAAATCGTCTATGCAACTTTACTGGATTGAGTACCATAATGATTTACCTTATCGGACTGGGTAGCTTAATGGTATTTATTACACTAAAATAAAGAAGGACGGATATAAAGCGGATTTTTCATTAATAAATAAACTGATTTTTTGGGATTTTCTTTAAATTTTGCCCACGCCCATAACGTTGCATGGATCGTAACGTCACCCATTATGGTGCACTTCACGACTAGTACCTTAATGATTGACCTCAAAAGCCTTGCAACATAAATAATTATGATATTACTTTTTTTTTGAATAAAATAAGAGAATTGTAGTTGGTGTTTTTGAAATCGGTCTAATCTGATAAAATCGCTTATGCAAATTTGAAACCTTAACATATGTTGTGTAACCGTTCAGGGGCATTCAATGGTGTCCTCATTATCTACCCTATACTGGACAAATTGGAGGAGTCTGTTGATAACATCAACGAGTATAACCATTTAACAGTTATGGGATTATCATACTGTAACAAATGGTTGTATAATTTATTAAAACATTCTCTTGTATATTCTTCAATCTTGCTGAAACCATCACAAAACGTATTTTTTACCATAATTGAAATATTTCAAGAAAATCTATATTAAGTAGGTATGTATAGTGAACGTGCATTTTAAATTGTTAGTGTTATTCTAAATTATACAATTTACGATTTACAAACTTGAAAGTATTGTGTATTTTTATAAATTCATATACCGTGGAGATTTTATCGTGAATTTTTAAAATGTTTACGAAAACGGCGCTTTAAAACTTATACACAATTAATTTCAACACCCCAAAAAAAAAACAATACGTTATTTTTATGCACAACATTAAATATATATGGATTCCTTGTTGCCTTCCAGTTAAAAGCTTTATATTAAAGGACATTAATCATTCTTGTACCTTCCTAGGAGCTGTTGTTATTGTTTTCCTCGAATACCATTTTCCTTTTTACGTTTATTGCTTTGTATATAACGTTGTGGAAATGTGTTTAAATGTTATACTGATGGAATATTGTGGGTGCATTTTCGCCGTTTTCTAATGGCCAGTTGTATAGATTTATTACCGAAAAATGTTGCCATCGTCATAAAACCGACGACATTTTAGTGACTGATAGTCCAACTTGATTACATCTCTTTGTTGGAGAAATTCACGCACGCCAAGTCAAGGAATATGGGGCTTGAAAAATAATTTCAATTATCTAGCACACAATAATATAACACTAAAGACGTGGATTCTGTCCAAAATTGTATATAATCAGACTGATGACCACATAACCGAATTAGGATTAAGTATTCAGTCCTGTACGAACTTGTCGATGACAAGTTACAAGATCCGCAGATGTTTCTAATTGAGTTAGTTCTGATCCTAGTGGATTATATTATGAATGTTTAATTGTAGTCGAGACCTATGACCAAATACTGAACGATATTAGCATATTGATTTGTTGTTTCGCTTAATTCGTACAACTTCGTTTAAAATGCTGAATATATCAATTTTTTACACGATTCTATATTTATAATTTATAAATAAATCGCTACTGTTTAGTTTTGATAAATAAATAAATAAATAAATCAAAATAATAAAGAAATTGATCTGTTATTATTGGTGGATATGTTTTTGTGTGTATGAACTGAATCAATACTCTCTGCCACTTTTTATCATCATAAACGGGGAAACTAACTGAATTAGTTCGCCAAATGTGCGACCCCAGATCGGATGCCACTTTTTTTACTTCTTTTATATTAACAAAACAAGAATATAGCAACAAAAAGCAACACAACTAGAAATTTATGAGGCTTGCTATCATTCCACATACAGGCACATAAATATACTTTTAAAGTCAAACGATTCGAGTATTATTGATTTTATACGTTTTAATAGATTCAAAAGCCGAAAAGGCTCTTGAATTTTTAATCGTAAAATGTACTTTTTTATTTGTTTAGAATTCATTTTCTCAACTACTTTATTTATTTGATTTTCTGGGTTTGGTTCAAAGGGATTGTTTTAATTTTTAATGCTGTTTATGGTTTAAACTGATGATTTATTCATTGGATTAGGTATATTAGAAGATTCTCGCTATCGATAAAGGATTTCTTTCATAATCGACTCTGTTCTCGATTTGATCATTGCTTCAATTTTATGGGTAAACGATGTAGCAATTACCATAAGACAAGCCCATATTCAACAATGCACTCCCATATAACATTATTGTTATTATACAACAATATCTCATCTGCATAAATATAGAAAAATTCAATTATTCTACTCCTCAATTCATTTACCCAACAAAGTATCATTATCCTACACTTGTTGGTATTTTTATCATAGTCTTCTAGAATGGTATTAACAACAATAATAATTCAAACTAATGATCAACTCTCGCCCTTGGCACGAATTCAGGATTATCTATTTACTATTTAAAATTACAACATAAATTCATCACGCGAGGTATTTTCCGCATTTTTTTCCCATTTCGGTTAAGATAAACACGAATTAAAAAAGCTATCAAAAACGAGAGAGAGAGAGAGAGAGAGAGAGAGAGAGAGAGAGAGAGAGACGAAAAAAGGTGTTATTGTTTGCTTTAAAATTCATTAAATTCAGGGTCGCTTCATGTAAATACGGCTAAGTCATCTTCGCCAAAAAAAAAAAAAAACAGTCAACGATGATACTTTTCCCATATTCATATTTATAACAATCCAAAAATACACAAGAACAATGCGAGATTGTAATTGCCTTCAATTGATGGGAAACGATCCCAATAAAAGATCTGGTCCTTATGTGAGCGTCTTCAGTTTGAAAAATATTCCAGTACACGTAGAATAATTGCTAATAAATTAAGTTTAAAATCGTTTTGATTATCATTTTTTTTCTCCCTCAGTAGCAAGTAAGTATTCAAAGTTTATCTTATAGATTCGAATCATTCCATAAATTTCAAAGATAAATTGTTGGAAAAATCGCTAAAGTCAGCTAGAAGAAAAATTATTATTCTATTCCCTTGATATTATTAGAAAGTGTAACGGTTACTTTTTCTTTCCATTCTACTATCCTCCTCGTCGTCGTCTTTCGTTTTCTTATAATATAAAGGGAATGTGGTCCTTAAAATGCAAATACCATCGGAATCCTGAAGGAATATGCAGTAAACTAAAGTTAATGTAATAGATTGTATCTGGAGACTTGGTTGAGGAGCTATTGGTTTAGATTGAAGCTAGTATTATTAAGTATATAGAAATCTTGTTTGCTTGACTTGAGCAATAGGATTTATAATCATCTGAAAAATTCAATTTAAACAAATTGAACTTTTTCGAACTTTATTTTTTTGTAAATTAATATAAATCGAAGTATAATGAATCTTTTTATTGCTATCAAATTACAATTCTAATCTATTTTAGTTTATTTAATCTTGTCTAATGTACATTTCCTTTCTAGTCCATTTTGATTAAAAGGGGCAATCGGTTCAATTGCCAATAGAAATAAATAACTTCCTAGTCATCGAGAAATTACACTGTTATAAATTACTATAATTACCTTATACTTTTACAATAAACAATATTTATACAATAAACTTAATTTAACATCTTCCTAGTTGATAATTACCGATAACGTTTAATTGATTTTTATTTTAAACAGTTTAAACACTATTCCATTCTGTTTTTATTTGTATTTTTAAGGGGCTAAGACGATTAAAACTACATTAACGCTAGTCGGCTCATAAATGATGCATGCACATTGTAGATTTATAATTATGCAAGATAAGAAAAGTGCAAATTAAAACCCTTTATTATATCTAACTCAAGTACGCTTCGATATCAATAGATATCTTGTATGTAGTGATAAATAATTAAAATTTATATTCCAATTAATCCATAACGGATGGAATTTATACATCATTACAATGTTTACTATTACAACTAGTAATTTCAATTTCTTGTTATATTAATGATAATAGATGGGCTATAATTTTAATGATGAATTTAATGATAATGTTTATATGAAATTCATAATTAAAGTTTATATAGCTGTTAGTAGTAGTGTTTTATTATTCATTATTCTATAAATGATAAAGTTATAAACGTTGAAAGAAAGCTATGAGGCTTGAAAACAGATAAATTGATGAATTTCTGAGTGCAAAATTGAGTTATTGGAAGATTTCCTTTATTTATCCATCTGCACATAACGTTCAATTTCTTGAAAGGAATTATTAACGCATCCCTTAGCAAAAAGCTAATTAACGCTTATCATTATTGTACATCATCACTAATATTATTTCTATTTATGCAAACTTTCCATTTTAATTAATAAAACTTGTTTAATTGCAATAGTTTCCCAGATTTTAACGTTCAACATATGTACAGCCGAGTGCACTGAAAATGTGACGACTCTTGAGTGCGAAATACCGCTTCTTTTAGTTGTGTAGACCAAACTTTCTCCATCTCAGAGGGAAGAAGGTGTGGCGATGGAAACGAATAGGGGTGGTTTGTTTAATGTTAAAACCATTCACATTTTTTTTTAACAATAATGATGGAGTATAAATTGTAAATTGGAAATTATTACTTCGCTGAATTTCCGATAAATGTGGTGCCATGTATTAAAAATATGGGAAAATCAAAACAAAAATCGATGGAAAAAAATAACAACAAATAATTCACAATGAACGTGAAATTAAAAATAATATAATAAAATTGAAACAATCAAACAATCACTAATATATTAAATAATCGATAGAAGAAGAAGATAAAACAGTCACAAATGAGTGAAAAACATTATATAAAATTCCATCTGCACTCTGTAATGTTGAGAACTATACAGTGAAATATAAATTTTTGAATTTTGAAAATGCAGTAACAGAATGTTTTAATGAAATCATCGGATTTACAATTTTTTAAGCAGTCGGAAATTTCTCTAAACTTTTTATAGCTAGTAAACAGATATACCACCGCCGTTGATCAAAATAAGTATATGTATAATTAAACAATTTATTACAACAAAAGGCGTTGTAAATAAATATGTCATAACTAAATAAATACACAACAAAGATTTAAACTAAAAATATTTTGCAAAGATTTATTAAGAAAGTAAACAAACAAAATATTCAATCCCTTCTTTTTCGATTATCCGATTATTTGTGTTTCAATAATATTTCTTCTAAAATATTATTAAAAAGTGTAACCAGAAAGATCATTGCTATTAGTATTAAATACATCATCTGAAACTGAATTTTTTGGCTAGTATTATTAACAATGTGTTTTAAAAATCAAGTCAAATTCTAAATTCTGTTTGACATTCAAATCTTTAATTATTTTCTACTTTCTGCCTGATGTTCTGTAAATAAACAAGATAACACCCCTAGTCCCACCTACGATTTTTGGTTGGATATTTTCCCTTCCAAATTCTGACCTGCTAGACATCCGGCGTATTGGGAGAACCTCCCTCGGTGGCCTGACTTACACAGACTCACAGCTATCGTCACATTTTCAGTGCACTCGGCTGTACATACTTTTAGATGATTTGGAGTCATAATTAACGTTGAAATTAATTTAAAATATTTACAAATCCGATTTAATTATGAAATATTTATTCAGTTTTAAATAAATTCGAGTTAATTTAACACGATTTAAAAAAGTAAATATTATATTTTTGCAAAAAAAAAGAATCTATAAATATTTCACTGATAATCATCCAAACGTTGGAACGATTAGTTTGCGTGTATGACTCAAATTAGAGTTATCATAGCTTAAAACTATAGTAGATTATCAGTAGAGAATTTATATGTTTACTCTAAGGGTCAGTGCAGAATGCGTATGCGATAAATCGAAACAAATACAAGTTGAATATTATCTAACAATATTTTCTCCCGGCGCCTCCACCATTTTTGCTACTTCACACAATCGAACTGTTGTGATTAAACTATCAATTATTACCGAATTTTCACTCAAAAACTTGTGAAAAGCGCTATCGTTGTTCCAAATTGTGGTTTTCGTCGGTGATTTTCCGATAGAAATTCTACAACTTTGTTGAAACTTTAGTTATAAAGAGATTTTCATGTAAAATTCTCACATGATTAGCCTTACAATTGTACAAAAGCAAAGAAACAAGTTACTTATAATATAGTTTATGCTTGATAAATTCGTGTAAGTCGTATGAGAGACGAAATTATTTCTCACACAACCTCATCACTAATCCATAACAAACTTTGTACTTAATTCATTTAACCATAAGAACATTAGAGCATTAATGCACGTTTTAAACACTAAAGATTTAAGATGTCATGTTCGGAAAGCTATTCTAAAGACTAAAATCTAAAGTAAATAAGTTTCTAAAAGATAAAATTTAACGACAATAATAATTTATTATAATTATTGTTGGTGTGATGATTGATTGTTGATATATTTGTGAATTTCATTATAAATATGCTAAAATTATTCCGTTAATAGGATTATCAAATTTATTTTGCCATAATTAAAATCTATAAGCTATTTTAGAGCTTATAAATTTTAATTGTACTCCACCAATTTTATGTTATTATAAGATAAAGTCTTCAGCGCTTCTACAATATGAGGTTTTATAAACAAACAACCAGCCCTGTTATAGTAGTTTCCATACATGAAGCTTTTAGCGTAGATATATCTCCCTTTAATTGCATTACATCATAATTGTTTCACTAGTCTAGTCACAAAATCATTTAAAATCTAAAAATGTTACAAGTAACCGCATGCGATATACTGAAAATTGTTACTTTTTATTTATTTTAGAGATAATTTCCGTACTGATGAACTGACTTGTTTGAAATATAGTCATTTTGAGAATATGCTGAGTCGTAAAATCTAATGATTGTTATAAGAATGAAAGTTTCTTTTGCTCTTCGGGAACGTTAAAACAATATTTCATATTTCTTAAGAGTCTCACTTGTACGATCCGTTCATATACATGCGCCCTCTTAAACTTGCTACGTGCCAACACTTTATTGGATTGATATTTTACAAAGTCTCCATTTCGATAGAATTGAAACAGTAATAAATAGTAAATGAAATTGTTGTGTTGAAATTGGATTCTATTATGAATAATGAATAGAGAAGATTCTTAATTGATTTAATTTTCTTAATTGATATCTTAATATAGAGCATTTCAGTTTATTTTGTTGATAAATTGTGTAGAATTTTCAACACAACAATCAATAAAAGATATTTATTTAGACATGTTCGTTTTCAGTTAAAGTACATACTACGTTTATACATTTTGTAAAATAAACAAGATCTGAGTTTACTAATTCCACAAATCAAAACAAGATTATTGCCTGTGACTGAATAAGTTAATCACAAGTGGCTTGAGATTCGTATGTTTGAAGACATTAAACATACATATTTCAAATTCATGGAGTTTCATTTAATCAATTTTTAATAGAGATGTAATGTAATGTAAATTGGAGTTAATTAATTGATGTTTTCGGCTTTATTCATGGCAAATTTACGAGAAACAGGGGCGCATCAAGGCTAAATGGGCCCGCCTCGGTTAAATATCGGCTCCTATACTTGATAATAATACTTGATAATAATAATAGATCGTTTTGAATGAGGATTTCATGCCGAAAGAACCGAGTTACATTCACAAAAACCAAAGGACGAATTGACTTAAGTTCTTCTAAGTTATACCCAAGAATATTACGAATTTCTCTCACTGAATTGATAATTGGTTTCGAAAGCAATTTCATTTGATCGGAAACTGATTATTTATAGGTCAACTGTCTTAAAATCAAAATTTCAAGTGAAAAATTCATCTCTAAGATTGTCCAAAGGCACGTCTAAATCTTAGGTGTTTCAAAATTCAAGATAAAGGTCGAGAATTTAGCTCTAAAAATTGCTTAAAAGTAAGTAAATAGTCTTGTTTGAGTAGTAAAAGTAATCAAAAAACTGATGATTAAGACCTAGAATTTAAATCGAGAATTTAACTCAAAAATCATTATTGACCACGATTTAATACCGGAACACGCTAAAACCTAATAATTTTAAAATACTTTTCCTCTACTTTTCTCTCTTCTTCAAGTTACAGTAATAAATTGGTTAAGAAGCGGATGATTTAAGACAAAAATCTGTTAAAACTCAATCGCAACGTCGAGAATTTATCGCAAAAATTAACTTAAAGTGTCTAAATTAAGCTCCTTGTACGATTCAAGGGTTAGATTGTTTTATATTAGGATGAAAATATAGTGAAGCATTAACTAAAACTGAAAAGTTCAGCTCGGGAATGAACAAAAATTGAATAGATCTTTTTTGGAAATTTAACACCTAAGAAAGTACAAAAAATACCAAGAAATATCTAAAAATCTCAATTAAAGGCCGACTCAAAACTCAAAACTCGAATATGGGTTTCCAAATTGCAATCTTCTTACAATCCATTAATGCAGCTGATGACTTAAGGCAAAAGTTCTCAAAATATTACAGTCGAGACTAGATTGTTTCATTTTTTAAGTTCTAGATTCTGTAAAAATTAATAGTGTAGAGCAATATTTTTGCTTAACTTAAACTACAGATCAAGAGTTGGGCTAAAAACTTCTTAAATTATCTCTTTTTCACAGCTTATAAGCAAAATTGATCAGGAACTGATGATTTACAGCAAAAGTACTACGAAAACTCGAGACTTCGTAAAATTGACCAGAAGGATCTCAATCTCCTTCTTTTGGTAGATTAAGAGCAAAATTTTATGTCTCTAAAATTGTCAGAATTGACCCCGTTTGACGAGTAAAGATTTTTGGACAAGAATGTTTGGAAATCAAGCTGTCAACTTAAAAATGTGGCCGAAAAAGCAACTAAAACTCGTCTTATTTTCACATTATAGCAATGATCTAAACTGATAATTTAAGAAGATTGCAAAACTTTGTCTACAAATCAAAAAATACAACTAAAATTGACGCAAAATGCCAAAATTCCATCCTTCGGGCAATTCAATAGAAAAATTGCCTGGAAAAGATGGTTGATAACGCAATTATCTTAAAATCTAGACTTGAAGTACGATTAAAAATATCTAAATTTGCTCCTTTTCTTGAAGTTAAACAATAGTTGTTTTTTGAGAATAATTGAAATAAATATTTAATTTAGATGCCAGATATTAATTATTATTATAACTTGTTCTGTTTACAGGTGATCAAAACTGAAAAACTCGCTACTTGGATAATGTCTTTGTGCCAACGGTAGTACAACAGTTGTTATAATGATATTCACCAACCATCATTTCTTATCGCTGGCTTGTTGTCTTTTAATGGGTGAGTTCCTGTCTATAGTAACTTTCCTCTTTGATATTTTATCATTTCCTTTCCGTTAAATTCTTTGTTCATTGAATTTTTTAATATCAAAGAAAAAAAACGGGAAAAGGAAAAAAAGTTGGCAAAAGATGAATTATGAGCTTGTTGCTAAATTATACAGCCAGAGACTGTATCATATTGATGACACTTTCGTGAAGAAAAAGGAAAAAATACGACTGAAAACATTCCATACACGTCGCTAAACTTTAAAACATGTAAAATTTCTATATGTGGCATGTTTTAATACAAATATCTGTTATATAACTTTTTAAGATTATAAATTCAACGGATATTGTTGAATTAAATGGATATGTTGTTGAAAATTTATTTTATTGTTACTCATGTCTCATACAATAATTGTATGTGTTTGAGACAAAATTCTTACAAACTCTTATCATTTTTTGATAACAACAGAAAAGCTTCATTTTACGGTTGTTGTCAAGGATGCTTGCTACTCATAAGACCACAAAGTCGGTGTACTTTCTCTGAGATAAATTGTAAAGGAAGCTATTCCAGTATTCGTTATACTGCAATATTTTCATAAATGTCATATCAGTGTTTCGTTGGTCGCACCGACTTTTTACCGGATAAAATTCCGAGCTAATCTTACGGATATTTTTTAAACAATTGTTGACGACACCAACTAAATTAATTATTAATAAACAAATCCTTGGAATTGTGTATAACGATTGTATCAATCAACTATAAACGAAATATTAGTCACGTTTATTGAATATTATGAATGAAATCGTGAATAAATTATGAATGATTTTTTCTACGATAAATAAATTATAGAACAATGTATTGATTGATGGCCTAGTTTGTAATAAATTAGTGTAAGCCTATGTGGAATATTACCATAAAATAGATTATTGCCAATAAGCTAGTTGGGATGAAAATATTGAAAAATTCCTAGTGAAATATTTATTGATTTTCAACTTATAAGAATATGATTCCAGATTTATAGCAATTTTCTTGATGAATAAAAGTAAATTGAATCTTCGTGAAAGAATTGAGAAATTCCATATGAAATTTTATAACATTTTATATACGTTCGTTTTAAAATTTATAAAACATCCATCAGAATTCTTATCAATAGTAATGCTACTAAATCATAATGTGTTCCTGTTTTATGCCGAATATACGCGACAGAATTTCTATATTTTTATGTTCTTTTACCTTTCCGTTTTTTTTTTCCTAAATCGACTCGAAGAACTTTATAAATTCTCCATCGTTCGTGTATTAACCTATAACGACACACACATACACACACAATCCTATACAATTTCCACCAAACATAACCGTTTCGGTGAATTTCTTTCGCGCTGTTTAATCTTCTCATCCAATTGGTATTATTAGAAACCGGCGAATGTACATACACGTACACATTACACAATAGTATTCGGCTATAAATCTTACTTTAAGACGGCTAAAAAATAAAAGTAAGAACCAAGGAAACCGTATAACGGGTATAGAAAAATTGTATTATAGTGGAATTATTTTGAATTGTGGTGGATTTTCTATGCGACCGGATTAAAATTGTGTGTGAATGAAATTTTCTGCCATTTATTCGATAATTCTCATTTAAAAAAAATATATACTCGTGTGTGAAAATTTACGATCAATATCCAATTGCAGTTAATTAAATGAAAATAGTTTGTACAACAGTTTAGACAATATATTCAGAGTCTGTTTTTAATTACGTGTAAATTGGATAAAGTTGTAATTCATTCAACCATTTCCAAATTTAGATTTATTTCAATAGAATCACTCCGTACTTGAACCTGACCGTTCTAGTTTGGCGTTATAATAGGCGAAAACCCATCAAAAGTTCAATGGTATTTATAAATTGAGTGCTACTACTATGTATAGATGGCCAATAAATTACATAATCGTTGGTTCAATTTAAAGAAGACGTATATAGATGTGTTTGAGATTTATTAAGTTGTAGAACTTGAACTTGTTTTATATAGAAACTCATCGATTTTGTTTAAAAATATTCACAATTTGTGGCATGTGAATTGTCGCATTGTTCAGCTACCATGTCATTGGTATTTCACACTACATTACGACGGATCAACCCCTACATTTTGCCAGCAAATCCGATTACCTACCCCTAGAATCATAGGTAGTAGGGACACAACTGCGTCAATTAATTAATTAGCAATATGTTTGATGATTGATCACTATTCATTGATAGCATTTCTGGAATTAATTGATCACTCATCGCATCAAATATTACAGTCAAATCAGTTGAATATTGAAAATCAGCAATGGGAGAGAATATACATGTAAAACTTTAAAGATTTTTTTATGATTTATAAATTCTATAGTTGGGTAAAGTCAATGGTAAACTTTCCCATCTTATATAGGTACATGTGGTGGTTTAGATTTATGAGATAGTAAATAATGTAAGAGTGGAAGCGACCAAATCTGGCTTCAGTTCAGACTCAAGCGTTCGTGTATTTTTCACGAAATATTCCTAGCTTTTTTTTCTTTCAAGCTTTTTATCCACACCTACTCCTATACACAAACACATCTCGTCATATACATGTGCGTTAAAGTACCTGAATAACAATTCACTTAATCTGGATGATTTTATTTAAATGGAGCACGTCGGTTGGGAACAACAACAAAAAAATAAAAAGAGAATTCCAACAGCCATCAAGAGTGTACTGAACGGGAAAAAAGCTCTTTATTGTTACGATATTTGAATCATAATGTCATTGAAAAATTAAATTTTCCAATCACATAAATATTTTAGAAACTCTTGTAATATTTGTTGTTGAAAAATGGTGGATGCGCCGCCGCACTATTTCATCAATTTCGAGCATTTATGTGTCAAATTATTAGATAGACAAGTAAATACAACAAATTTCAATTAGTACAGAATATTTACCATTAATTATAATTATTATTGGTTGAATCATCCAAGACTTGCGGCAATACGTGGGCTTGCATTGATCACAATCAAGAACATTGAACTTTGATCGACTTTATAAAAATAAATTCTTATTATTGAGACGTTTAAGCGTTTGAACCTTATTTAACCCGTAGAGATTCGTTGTGAATATTTCCAATATTCTTTGTTGAAGTTAAACGGAAAGTTATCCACCAATTCGATAAATTGATAACGTTTTTCCGACGTTACAAAAAATCTTCAATATATAAATCATCATTTTTTACAACAATATTCTTTGGGATCAATTTAAAGAGCTATTGTTATTGTTATCTTGTACTTAGTGAATGTTGAAAGTTTATTGAGTTTTTTTTTATCAATAATAATGATGGGTTCTGGATTTGTTACTGGATCAATAAAATTTAGATACTCTTTGTTTTATCGCAGTATGTTGTAAATGAGTTTGACTTTATCTCAAGAGACTTTTCTCTCCTTCAGGCTCTTACAAAAACTTCAATCGGTTCTAGAATTTGTCTGGAGATGGAGATTAAAGTTTCTTGGGAATTTCGAAAAATCGAATCTATTGAGAGATCACTAAATTAGTGACATTTTGTCCAATACAATCAAAATATTGTTTGTTCAATGTTTTATTGGAATTTAAAAGTTTGTTGATTTATCGGCAATATTGTTTTCAATCGACAAAAAGAACATGTTGAATTTCGATTTTGTTGTGTTGTATGTTGTATTTTAGAAGAAACTTGGGCAATTCTGTTTACTCTACTTCTACCCATGGTAAATATTATGTACACATTGAAATATATTTGAGATGAGGGTGGTTGTTTGGTTTGAATAACTTGTAGGATATTTAGATATGGAGTACAACTTTAATAATTTTGTTGCAATATTATTATCAACCTTGTGCTTGTTACCTTGTAACAGAATCCAAACTAATGAACGATGCTATAAACATATACAGCCTTGGATCACTTGCATATAATCTACAATATATACCGTTATTATATTAAAAAAAAAACAATAGTTATCGAGTAATGTATAATAACCACCACGCCTATTTTATTCAAATACATCCTACAAGATCAATTATAAATCGAACTGGAATAGTTGATGGTATTGATTTTATAGACTGTACATATAATCGTTGACTTAATTTATGATCGTTAGACTATAATTTAGAAAATAATAAGAATTGTAAATGTATTGAGTCGTAGTGGAAAATTTCAATAAATGTTAATTCACGTCAGCTTGCCAATCAGTAATTTATTAGCACAATATTGACAATACATCTATTGCTAAATAATAATGGAATATATGCAATTATTATTATATCTACTAACATTTATTTTATCAAAAGAATAACAAAACAGATTGGGAATAATTAATTAAATCAAATACGTCCATTAACATTTAACTTAGTTCCGAAATACTTCTATATTTCTATTAAAGAATTGTTAATTGATTGTAAAATAAATGATATTTTATTAACTAAATTTCTCATTCAGTCAGCTACTTTTCATTAATAATTTTCGCTAATTAACGGAAATTAATAAAATTTTAAAAGTTCAAATTCGTGACGCGCTTTTAAAGAGCTTTTTTTTAATGAGTTCATTTAATAAAAGAATACGACAACGAAGAAGATCCTCGGAATATTTCATAAACAATTTTAATCATTGCTTAGCCCTCCTGCTTTCAGTTTAAATTTCAACAAATCTCCTTCCTCTCACCACTTATTTATTATTGAACTTGATGGGATATGAAATAGTCATTGTATTCAGGAATGAGAAAGAGTCGTAATATAAAAAACGAAATTTAGTACGGGATTTTCTAATTTAACAGTAAACCAGAATGAGCAGTAATTAAATTTTCAACTGTTTCAGCATAACGTAATTTTGTTGAATGTTTGAGATTTAATTACAAAGTTGATAAAATTTACTGTTTTTTCTTTCTTTTTTAAAAAAAAAAAAAATTGTATCAGACTTTAATTAAATGATCTTTTTCCAAACAAAACTCAACAAGTTTCATCCGTTTATTTTTTTGTCACAATCAGTTGCGAAATGTCTCTTTTATGATTGAAAACTTTCTTTTACCTTCATTGAAATCCTTGTTATAATTGTCTAGAATCAGTCATCATTACTTATTTCAATCAATAGTTCAAGGTCTATTGTTATTTGTTAATATTATTGAAATTAATTTAAAAAAAAAAAACACTACAATTGAGTTGGAGTTTATCAAGAGATTTCATTCAAAGCTCTTTTAATTTATTTCTTTAATAAGATTTTTATTGTTAAAATAATAATATTGTAGATTGTGTGGAATTCAATTTGGATAATTGTCTTTTGTGTAAAATTTATGTGGTAATATTTTTCAAATAAGCACCGAAAATTTATGAGATAAAATTTCTTTAGACAATAATAACAATAGTAATAACAGAACTTAGTTTATTTTTTGGTATTCATAATTATCAAGGAAGTCGTTTTTTTTTTTTGTTTACTGAACCAACAATTTAGAAGATATTGTTCAAATTTTTTTTAAATTTTCTCCAGCTGAGGGATAACTAACAAACGTATCGGGAAAATTCTTGGAGATTTGGAAAGATCTTCTAATTTTCCATCTAAATTACTTAATAGATATTTAAAATTAATAATATTGGCTAAGTTTCAGGCAATTATGAAGGAAAATGTACGAAAAAACACGGTCCAACAGATTTCTCTGCCATTTCGAATTTAATCACAGTTTTCCTGAATGGAACGCTTCAAAGCATGTACATTGAATTGCCTTATCCAACGCACATTTAAATTTCACAATATCTTAAAAAATACGCGATATATCGATGTTTTAAAATTGACAAATTTCGCAAGCCGAAACGAGTAATAAGTAAAAATCCAGTAGACAATCTCAATTAAAAATCAAAAATACAGCTTAAAATTGCTAGTTACAATTTACTTATAATTTATCTGTAAGATTTGTTAATAAGCAATGATTTAGGGAAATATTTTTTCAAATTTAGACCACAAGTCAAAAAGTTTGCTTGGAAATAGAATAAATGTTCCTAAATTTTTGCTTTTTTACAACTAATACCAAATTTTATTAAAACTTGATTTTTAAGCCACACTCAAGTGTGGCTTAAAAATAGACTTGAATTGTCAGTAATAAATTTGTCAGAAAATGAACTAAAAGTACCTAAATTATGCTTTTTCACAACTCAAGGATTATACATGAAATTTAATTGAAATTGACGATTTAGCACGAAAATCTTTTGAAATATCGACTGGAAAATCAAGTGAAGTTGCCCAAATCTCCTCGTTTTGATGATTTAAGAAGACAGGCCATGAAACAATAATGATTTAAGAGGAATATGACTAAAAATCTTAAAAGTCTAGGATCAAACCGAAAAATCCATTAAAATGTTCTAATTACAATATTCTTACAAATTTCTGGGTTAAAAATTGAAGATTGAGGTTAAAATTCAGGAGTAGGTATAAAATCATTGACCATTAGCAAATATTACTGATGAATTGTAAAAATAACCGTAACTAGCCATTTTAAGTTGTATTTTTGATTTTTTATTGAGATTTTCTACTTAAATTATCATTTTTTTCAAACTTTCTTTTGAATCAACAAAAACGAAGATATTTAATTGAGTTCTTGTGTTCTCTTTAACGTTCGTTAACTTTAACTGACTTTTGCTCGTGATTGAGTCTGTTAAACCGTCATTTTAGAACTAATTTCTTTATTTTTATCTAAATTTTGGGACACAAGAATTCAAGGATTTGTAGGCTAGTCCTTGAAGAACATTTCAACAAAATTGGAACCTTGTAGCTCATCTACAAGTTAATTAAGAACGCTTATCTTGAACAATGCCGCAATTTTAAAAAACGATCTGAATTCGTAAAACGAGTAAGAGTTACTTTCGACATTGATTTTTCTCTTTTTTTCCACATGTATTCCAGAAACTCCAGAAACTATGCAAAACACCTTCACTTGCTCTAGAATAAAATGGAGACAGACAAAAAATCAATTTTTGAAGGGTCCTCGAGACATATTAAGTCATTTTAAGTGTTCAGCTACTAATATCAAAAATTACTACTCTTAATTTAGGACAATAATGTCTCACAGCTTCAAAAATTCGACTTTAAAATCGACTATAAGTCTCCAAATGTCTTCTTTTGGACTGATGTATGGTGCAATTTGTTCAAAAATCGATATCTTAAGACGAACTCTTCTTAAGATCTTGATGAAAAGTCACGAAACGATATTCGAGTTTGACAAAAGAACTAATGATTGGGTGCAAGAATGTGTCCAAGATCTTTAAAAAAGTTTCTCAAAATGAGCCAAAAATGTCTTAATCGGCTAAAAATTACGAGTATGTCTCAAATTTTTGCCTTAATTTGTGAAATTCTCCATTTTCTAATACAGCATCACTATTATTATCATCATTTCAATGATAACATTTGTTATTAGGTATTAAAGCTTCTTAGGTATTTTATTTTGCAGCATACTCGAAATATTTAACTGCTATTCCATGATAGATGCATTTTGTTCTATTATTTGAAAATACAAATGATTCTCCTGTTGTTTTGTGGGATGTCATATTAAACTTTTACATACAAACAGACCAATCGATTCAATATTAAAGCTTTCTATTATGCATATGTGGAGCTTAACGATTCATCGAACACGAATGGTTGCAAGTCTGATAATAATAATAATAATAATAATGATAGTATAAACTACAAACATGTATATGTTTTTGTTTGCTTAAAGTTCAATACATACTAATTATTAATAGAACAACGGATATTCTATTGTAGATTATACTAATGTTCTACAAACACACACAAACTATAATTTATGGTTGTTTATTCCAATTCTGTACAAATTTCGATCGCTATCACTATCTTGATCCTATCACTGTAATCGACTTTTTATAAGCTATTTGTACAGGATTGATTACCGTTTCGTGAGAATCAATTCAATTGTTGTCAATGATTCTTCAATGGGTGTCTCCAGACTGTTATAAATTCACCAACAAAAAAGGTTAAATTGGCATCAAAGTATTGATGCAAAACAATACTTTCAAAGCGTATTTTTCTCATCTTTATTGTTGTGTATACGTTTCACATAAGTTTCGTGCAATATGCGATCCGGATTTCAGGCGCCTGCTGTCAGAAGTCAGCTGAAAACCTAGTCCTGGTAAAGGTATCACAACAACTACTACTACTACTACTACTACTATTACCACCACAATAGCAAGACCCCATGTCGTTGTATTTAATTTATAGCGCCACCTCGGCAACGTCACTTTAAGAATTATTGCCTGTTCTATATATCGTTGTTGTGTATGTGCTGCAAAATAAAATGATTTCTCGCTTATCGTCCTGTCAAAGGACATGGCGCCGAAAATAATAGAAACGAAATGAATATTCATTCTTATTAAATTATATACAACAAAAAGATCAGCTTTGTTGTCAAATTGTATGACGATCAATAATAGGTTTCTAACAATTAATTATAAAACCGATGCGTGAATTTAAACGTAATACTAAGGGTTGGAAACTTTCAAATTTAATCAAGCGTGTGTGTTTGCAATAAAAACCGTTTCACTGATATGGGTCGGACATCTGTGTGTTGGAAGGCTCAAAGATTAACTCTAATCGTATATGTTCGGCAAGTAATTGATCTATACATTGTAATGTTTGTTGAGTCTTATCTGAAAAATTACGCGTCTGTTCACAATATGAAGATTAGAAAACATACAGGGTGTTTGGTCTATGTATGGTCAGTTCTAAGAAACTCCTATTAATCGACGGGCGATTCGAAAAATATTTTAAGGATTTGTAGGAGGGTCCTTAAAGAACATTTCAGCAAAATTAGAGCCTCGTAGCTCATTTGAAAGTTGGTCAAAAAACGCTCATTTCTGACAATGTAGTGATTTTCAAAAACGACTTGGAATGACTTTAGAATCCTCCCAAAATTGTTTTTCTTTTTGGTTTTTCTCCATTTTATTCTGGAACAGGTGGAAATATTTCGCATTTTCTCTGGAATACAATGAAAAAAAACGAAAAAAATCAATGTTGGGAAGGTCTCCGAGTCATTCTTAGTCCTTTTGTGTGTTTAATTCGTTTTTGAAAATTGCGACATTGTCCAAAACGATCGTTTTTTGACCAACTTTGAAATGAACTACGAGGTTCTAATTTTGCTAAAATGTTCCCTAAGGACTCTTCTACAAATCCTCAAAATATTTTTCGAATTGCTCGTCGACTAGTAGGAGTTTCTTACAACTCACCATACTTAGACTAAACATCCTGTATAAAGCTTAATACTCACATCTACATAGATCATTTCATTAAAAATTTCTAATTAAATTCTTATCGAACGCTAACAGCCAACTGATGGATATTTTATCGAATACTACTCACGAAGATATTTCACGTTAAAACCATTATATTGATTATTATTAATCACGATAGGGGATTTTTACCAATACTCGTCAACATAAACGTTCAATTTCCTCTGATATTGGTCGTTGTTACATTAATCTAACTTGCTGTGCACTTTTAGAAAAAAGATTGCTTATAGATTATCGAGATCCATTTAACAGACACATTTGACAAGCTCTGTTTAGATATTTGATTGAATTAAATTGAAAACGATTGTAATACAATCGCTCGAATTCGAACTATGGCTTTGATAAACACAATTGTTTGATGATATGACAGTGAAATTTGACGATAAATTGGAATTGGTGGAATTTATAAATCTAAATTGCGATTTCAAAAAGTTGTTCAGCCTATACATTTATTTACCCTGAATTCAACCGATATGTGACTTTACCCTGCCATAAAAACACATAAATCATTCATCATCAATCGTCTCATGATTGTTTTGGTCAAACTTTTTTTATTGACAATATAAAAAAAAAACGGCAATATCACAGTCTATCTTCATTTAATTTAAGATGGAAAAATGGAAATATTCCACATAAAAGCGATGTATAAGCTCTTTGAGAATTTCGATTAAATTCATCATCAATTCGTTTTTGATTGTCTTGAATGGGAAAACACAAGGCAAACTTCAAAGAAATATAAAGTTGTAAGACTTGATAATAGATAAAGTTACAAACATTTTGTAATTGCTTTAGAGAGAAAACGTGAATTTAATATGTGCTGAAATACAACAAGAACACTTCACCTGAATAGAATAGTAGAAACCTTTTAAAGTACTCTCTGCAACTTCATCAAAATGGTTTAATGGAAAAGGAGATTTTCTAGGTAGGTATATCCAATTGTCAGAAGAAACCGCATCGTTAAATTCGAACGAAAATAGAGAAGATGAGCCGAAATTAACTCAAAACAACATAAAAACACCACTAATCTTGTAATAGATATTTTTCTTACATTTCCAACTAGAGGATTGTTGTTTTAAGCCGAAACACCTTCTATTTTCCCACAAAATATCCCTTAATTTTTTTTTTTTAAATTAATACCACCCGAAGTATCCAACAAACAAACAAATTTAATTATCTGTTTGTAATCTGCATAAGCCAATTTTTTTTGCTCTTATTTATCACCGTTATCATGTCGTTTAAGTCTAATTCAAACTTGAAACACCCACTTTATTATTGATCTTTCATTTTCATTCGCATTTATAACGACGCAGTTATTATTTTTTTACATCCGCTTCTATGGTTTTTATATTTCCATTAGGTTTTAAATTGAATTATATGGTTTCATTTGATGAGATTCTTTTTCTATTCTAATTCTATAATTTGTGATTTGTAAATAAAAGAATGAAACTACTCAACATTCTAGTTTTAAAGTTCATATAACTGAATTATAATTTTCTCTTGTGAATATGTACCGAAAAAGTTAATGGTTGAATTTATCATCAATAATGGGGTGGTCTGAAATAATGGTTTTATTATTCGTTGGTGAAGTTTTAAAACTCAACAGTAATGGGCAAAAAAAGCTGAATATACATTATACGTAGTAGTAGTAACTGTAAATATTGTGTATTTTTACAGTTATCGATATTTTTAAAGCGAACAAAAGCTGTCTAATCGAAAAAAACTAGTTTGTTGTTTGATTGTGAATTGGATAAAGGGCATAAAACTCAACCAATTAGAAATCGTACAAGTTTGTTACAATACAATTACATCAATATTATTAACAAGCCATAGAAAATGGATATGGATTATATAGATTTGTTTATTATAAGATTTATTGATTGAAATAAAATGCAGAAATTACCGTACTCCAACTAGTTTTATGATGAACAAAGTTGATGCACTCAAGTTTTATTACTATTATGCAGAGCCTACATGACGTGGAGTTCTTTAAAACAGTTGCCTTTAAATGGTTCTCTTGAGCTATGTAAACGTTCCAACTTTGTCGGATCATATTTCACAAAGTTTTCTCTATACTATATAGACGAAAATATCGCACCACATTTCAACTACATTATAATTACTGCGGTGTAAAAGATGGATTGATAATGTACTATTTTCTAATATTTAGTTTATTTTTCCAGCAACAACAGTCTCATCGACAGCCGGTCCTGTATTTATCAATCCTGACACGGTAATATTTCAAACAACAACACAAACAAAACAAGCAAACTATGTCACTCAAACTGTTTATGGATTTTTGGATTTCACTACAACCATAGGTAATACGGTTATGGTTTTCTCTCCACAAAGTGCTTCATCGCCAGGTTTTCTCTTCTAATTAATAATCTAACTAGAATTCATTAATGATAGAAATTTTTGTAGAGCCTGCAAAAGAGGTGGTTTCGAATACGGTGATTGAAACGAAACCCCCTCAATTATCCGTAAAACAAGAAAGTATCGTTATACAACCGAGTAGAACACAATCGAATATTGAGAGAAAAGAATCCGAACCGGTTAAGAAGATCTCCTCTGTTGTCCACGTTCAATCAAATACATCATTATCGAGTAAAATCGAAGTAAAAACCGCCCCTTCAATTAAAGTGAATGTTGTTGAAGGCAAATCTAATACTGTATCTAAAGCTCCACCAATAATCTCCAGTAAAGTTGAAGTTGTCCAAGCTGTACCAACTATAAAATCAAAAGTTGAAATAGTTAGTAGTAAAGTTGAGATTGTAACAAAAGAGCCAATTTTGAGTAGTATTGTTGAAGTGCATGCGAATGATGAGCCTGCCGTGTTTGTTGGCAACCATATCGGTGAACCCGAATACGAGTTCCTGTCAAGGCAACCATCTGAAGTTGTTGAAGAAACATACAAAGTAATAAACTTAAAACCTAGTTCCAAGTTTCATTTAAAGTCACGTCTATCAATCGAAACAAAAAATAAACCAGTTGCCGGCACGAAACGGCTAGACTCATTACATCCAACTGGATTAGTTACGAAATTAGGTGGGACAGTTATAAAAGATGGTACAACAACAGTACATGAAACAAGCGTTCTTGGTACGTATATTTCCGGTAAATATGCACAAGTACTTCAAAGTACTTCACATATTCATAATAATCATCAAAAGAAAATTAATCCATCCGCCACTCTACGTATACATAAGACAATTGCTCCTAGTTTAAATAAGAATAATAAACATCATCGACATTTGGAGCCAACACCAGCTGGTTCAGTCAATGAAGAAACCGTACTGCCAGTTGATGGTTTATTTAATTCGCAAAATTCAATTAAATCGACTAGAAAACCAACAGGACCACCGACTAGTGGAGGAGCATCGTTTAAAGCCAGATTCAAAAATCGCCCCAAAGATAGTGAAGTTACAACAGATGAGGAGAATAAAAAGTCGCAACGTGCAAGAGTTCAAACACAAAACCAGCGAAATCCAAAGTAAGTTTACTTTAAGATAATAGAGTTTACTCAAACGATTGTGGATAACCTAGAATACTTCTCGGGCTTTATGGAGATATTCTAGGTGTTTACAAATCTTAAATTAATCGTTCTCAATCTGATGTCTGTATTGAATTTATTTTAATAATATCTTCTATATGCATGTATAACGATTAAGAATACACATAGCACTAACACATGTAAATAAATACAGACACAACACACCACCAACTCCCCCACACAGACCTACCAAATACGGTCGAAGTAGCCGAAAATCAACTACAACAACCCCATCTGTACACAGTGAAGAAGTAACACCATCACCACCAAGTTTCGGTTCTGGTAAACGTTATCAGTCACGAAGGAACAAACAACAACAACAACAACAACAACAATCACGGCCAACTAATCCAAATACAGAATCGAACAATGGATACAGTCGACGGGGCTACAAGCCAAAAGTTCAAACATCAACAGTTGAACAAATCACAGCATCGACTAGTTTGTACAAGTTTAAATTGAATCGTTCACCAGGCAGATGGCAATATAAGACAACACCGAAACCAAGGATAACGATCCGTAAACAAGGCGATGATAATAATGACCAGACTGATGATCAAACAACAACACCGCCAATAATATCATCGAATGCACAAAAATCATCAATGAATTCGGATGAATCGGTGACACCACAAGCTCGATCTGATGATATTGATGGTTTAGTTGGTTCTGAATCGATTGCTACAATTATCGATGATGAGAGTTCAACGGAGAATAAATTAGATACACCCGCTTTTCCTGTTGAAACGTTGAAAGTTGAAATTTCAACACCGCCAGATTTTAAAGATGTTTACTATGAAATCGCCACAATCAAAACGCCATTTACATTTCAGGTAAGTTGGAAATTTTCATTATAAATTATTTGATTGATTTGAAGACGTTCAAATAATTGTAAGTTGTATATTTCCATTAGTTATACTGCTTTTCCAGTTATAAATCTTGCTTTAACATTCTAACAGATAATATGTAGAAATACGTATTTTTATTGTTGTAATTCAATTAGATAAATGTCGAGTAGTATGCTTGTAGTAATCAAAGTTTTGTTTTTTGCTCAATTATCATCGTAAAACTAATGAAATTTTCAACTGTTCGGATTACTAACAATAACAAAACAGTCTATGTCATAATAACATAAATGATTCCATATTGCTGACCTATCTAGAGCTGTTTTGTTGACTCTAGAGAATCATCGTTAGTTTGGTTTATTTCCAACTGTGACAACGTTTCTTTCTATTTTCAGGCTGGTAATGTGAAGAACACTAGATATATAACTGTCACGTCCACATTTGAAAAAAGTTTAGTGAATACAGTGGAAACGACACCATCACCTACTACAGCAACTGAACCGTTAACAGAAAATATTTTAGCTACTTTAAGCAATTATGGCAAAGATAACAATTTCTTAGATTCGAGTATTGCCACATTACCACCAATTTATTTGGCATCAGACATGGAAACACCACCATTGGAGACATTAACTGAAACCTTTAGTACAACACAAACCATGTTCAAGACGCACATCTTACCGATTGTACACAACAGTTTGAATCAAACTGCTACTTCAACATTGGTACAAACGTATTTAGTGACACGTATAGTAACAGCAACAAAAACACTACCACCAATGGAAGCTTATCATTTCGTACCAAGTCGTATTCTGAATGAATTCAACAGTCATTTAGATGAAGCCGGTTCAGAATTACATCTAGAATTAGAGTTTGGCGATCAGAACAATGATGGTGAAGGTAAACCAAGACGGGCATTCCCTGCCGATTTGGATTTGGCCAATATCGGTTCAGACTTTGATCTTTCTGATGTTGATAAATCGAGAATCCCAGAGGGGCATTTGCGTTTGAAGAAGGCCCATGCGCCCTCCAGCAAGAACGAACCAATTCCACCGCCAACATTGAGTCCTGAACAATTACAACAGTTGGCTTTGTTGCGACTTTTGAATCCGGCGGCGGCAGCAGCAGCACAAGTTGTCACCACATCAAAGCCAGTTATAAAAATTGAAACCATCTATGAATCTCATGTTATACCGATAACAAACGGTCCAAATACGTTTTATAGTACATTATCGAAGGCATTAGGTACAGTCACAAAGACTGATTATGAAATTGGTACAAGTACTCTAGTTACACCACAATTACCACCAGTACCACCTGTACCTGCAATTAATCCCTTATTTCAGCCACAATTTACAGTGACTTCATCGCCAATAATTCAAAGTACAGCGATCACACAAACTGATAGTAAAATATTGAAATTGACTTTTGGTGCTAAGACAGCTTTTACAACGATTTTCTCAACGAAAATCGTCCCCACATTATTGACGACATATATGACGGCTTCTGTTCCGGTACAGCCTACGGCTGCTGCTTTTCCAGGCTTCTATCCAGCTCCATTCCCTGCCTATCCATTCGTCGGTTGACACATCCAGATATAAGGGGGGGAAATAGACATACACACACACACACATACATATCGTAAAAGATTAATGTTAAATTGACCAATAAATACAGCAAAATGGACTTTTTATATAAGGAAAGAACGGATGTAAGTGATTTCTTTGGAAGATTATAATTCAAGTTAAATGGTCGATCTTGGCGATCGGGCTTGGGTACTTAATTTATTTCACAATTTCTTTTCGCACAAATCTGTACATACCAACATTTAAATTCTATTGTAGATATATAGATGATTATATTTATAAATATTATTATTGAATTTTAATTATAATTTGGGGAAGTTCATTCCTTCAAATTTGGCTCAATATATAACTCTACATTTTGTAAATAATTATAATAACTAAAAAATTCATTAATATAACTAGTTGTAACAGTTAAATTAATAAAGAAATAATAAAACAATCAACGAGAGAAATTATTTAAATTTAACGTTTGTAATTGTTGTTTGATTCAGTATTGTCTATAGTTGTGTTATAGCCAAATAGAAATCAATAGTTGAATCAAATTCCTTATATCTGCAAATAGATAAGAAATAAAGGAGTCGACAAAATCAAGAATGCGACAGTTTTCGTCAGTAATGGCTCCCTAAAGCTATCTTATTATTCTCAAACTGTTTCCTACTTCAACATTCTCTCAATCTATAGAAACTAACATTAGACAATTCTATTGATAAATATCACTGTTCACACAATTTTTTTGTTTATCTTCATTGTTTATTTAACGCAATACAGATAACATAGTTTACAGGTGAATATAAATAAACATTACACAATGGATATTTTACCTTCTCAGTGCCCAATTATATAGGCAGCTGACAATGAGTAAGCGGGCGCTTAGGGCAAGATGTTGATGGGGCCCGTCAAAGTTCCAATGAAATATTTTTTACTTTTTTTTTTAATTGAAATATTTTCTCAAGGGCCCCCGCATGGTTTTTTTTTTTTTGATTTGATGTCCAAAAAATGTGAATCGCTGGAGTTATCTCGAGCGCGATAAACGATCCGAAATACACTCGCTCGAGCTAATTGGAGCGACGTTTCATTTTATGCTCTTGTAACAACTATTTCTTCTGAAAGACATGCATTTTTATTATCTTTAAGCAAAACTAGGTTCAAATTTTCATTTTAATTATAAAAAATGGTTCTTCTGCCAATATTTTTTTGTCAATCATCGATATCTCGCTTAGTTTCAGAGTTATTGAAATAAATCAGAGTTAAAACGACGATTTCTTGGTGAGTTCGTGGTCGTTCTTCGTTTTGGAAAAATTTGGCGAAATTCTGAATTACACAGGCAAATCTTGGATATTTTACCTTCTCAGTGCCGAATTATATAGGCAGCTGACAATGAGTAAGCGGGCGCTTGAGCAAGATTTTGATGGGGCCCCTTCAAAGTTCGAATGATATAGTTTTTTTTAAGTTTTTTTTTAATCGCACTATTTCCTCAAAGGCCTCGCATTGTTGTTTTTTTTTGATTTGATGTCCAAAAAATATCAATCGATGGAGTTATCTCGAGCACGCTAAACGATCCAAAATCCACTCGCTCGAGCTAATTCGGGCGACGTTTCGTTTTAGGCACTTGTAGCAACAATTTTTTTTTTTTTGAAAGACATGCATTTTTATTATCTTTGAGCAAAAATAGGTTTAAATTTTCAGTTTAATTATAAGAAATAGTCTTTTTGGCAATATTTTTGAAAGAATGTGGGTCAATAAGGGCTCAATCATCGATATCTCGCTTATTTTCAGAGTTATTGAAATGCGTGAATTAGAGTTAAAACAACTATTTCTTGGTGAGTTTGTGGTTGTTTTCCGTTTTGGAAAATTTTAGCGAAATTCTGAATTACAGAGGCAAATCTTGGATCATATTTTTTTGTAAATTTTGCTCCCTAAATGGCTATAACTTTATTTGACAATAATTGCAAGGCGATAGATAGAAAATTGGAAGCTTTCTCGAACCATCCAAGACATTTTCCGATAAGCTTATTAGTTTTCCGGAAAATCGATGAAAGCGTCAAAATTCCATTCAAAAATTTTAAGATAAAGAAAAAAGAACTGAAAACTTATCCATGAGGAAGTTCGAGAACATACTTAATTTTGTTTTGAAGAAGATTGAGGGCCCAAAAAAGGATACCGCTCACCATCAAAAGACACGTAAATCCAGCCCTGTACCTTCTAATATAATTTGACATGGATTACCTGAAATATGTTGACGACTCGCCTAATCTATCCTCACGTTTCCCTTAATCTTTTTGAATACTTTCATCCCCAATGGAATATTTCGCTTGGAACAACAACAACCGTTGAGAATCGATCCAGCAGACTCCCTTTAAAAAATTTGTAATTCTAATTGCTCTCAAGAGACAGACATCTATTCGTATAACCTGATTATTATTGTTAATATACAATGATTTATCACGATCCAACTATTGTCTCGTTGATGATTTATTTTATTGATATAATTCAGTTATTATGAAAACATCACGTTTTTGATTTTATTGTAAAATCCGCCTCTAATTTTGCTTTGTTATATCAATTTGAGAGCTGTACGAATAAGATTTTTGATCCTAATCATGTCCGATTTAGAATTCTGCTTGTTATAACTCAACATCTCAATTAAGAAAACGGAACGTGATATTCGATGATAAAAGGGGTTATATCAGACAGGTAAATTACGTGACTTGCATTGAATCTCTCTATGTGTGTTTATAAAATCAAACTTTACCTGTTAAATTCTGTTTATAATCCTCTTAATAATCGTACAAATAGTTTGGGAGATTATTTTAAAGGCACTCAAATATATAGGGCGGACTTTTCGACAGTTGAATAGAATTTATAAATCTCCAGGAAACAATATGTATTGATAACAAAGTTCAAGAATTTACGCATCTATGACATTTCTCATTGTGAACCGAAAAGAATATTACCGATGTAAATATTGAAAAAGTTTTCCTATATTTTCATAATATGAGTATGGATGTGAATCTAAAGGGAAACACCACACACCCTAATATCCAGATACCAAAAATATGTATATTTACGATTTGTTTTGTTGACGTTGCACTCGTTTCAACCCTTTGTGGGCGCACCCCTTCTTGTTCAACTCGTATAATTAAAGTATCCATTATTTGTAAATGTCTTGTTTTAAGGTTGTCAACATCCTGTAATTATGGTTGAAATAATTATAGATTAACATTCAAATCAATTGGACTCTTTCTGAGAATCTTCAACTAAATGAGTAATTGCTGATATTGGAACACTGAACGCATTCACTACACTCGGTTATAATTAAGATTCGTTTTAATGACATTCTGAAAATGAGCGACGCAATTATCAGGTTTTCATGGCAACTTCAAGGTATGGTAAATTTAAATAAACATTCGCTAGAATACTTTCCATTCAATGTATAGTTGGAATCATTACGATTTGTTTGGTTTGTTTTGTGTATTTTTATATTAAATTAAGTCTAAAGTTGCATATTTACGACGTTAATTGCGATAAGAGTCGCAACTCACGAAACCGTCATTTGCCTTTATAAACTGGAATATTTAATTTATCCACATTAATTTGCATTCTTACAATAAACAATCGGTTAGTTTAACAATAATTCGTTGGTTAAAGTGGAATAATTCGCTGTTGAAGAGATATAATAACTTACACATACCAGTGTTGAACTAATCTGGATGAAATTATGAAAAACCAAACTTTACTGTTGAAAGTTTCCAACTTGATCCCAATTTGAATGTAAAAGGAGTTTATGAGTTCGCTTTTCTATATATCTACACATTCAAGTCACACCTACAAGTCTTCCCTTTTATTGTTTCAGGGAACGGTTTCGCTCGTTAGACCGTAATTAAAATAAATCTACAAAGAGAAATACCAAAACCATACACATTCACACACACAAAACAAAACATTCCTTTTCTTCCACCAATAAACTAAACTTTTCCACTAGCTATTCTTGTGAATAACGATCATACTGAATAATGAACTTGGAAAAATTAAGTAATTTTCCAAGTTTTCATCCACCATTCTGTTGTTGCCTCTTTGTTTTCGTAAAGATTTCCAGTTTTGTTTTTCAATCTTTTTGTTCAACTGACAATGAAATTAAATCTATTGATTGAAAAAGTTTCTTTTATACTCTCAAGAGTTGATTTAGAAAATGGGAGGAAAAACAGACTGACAGATTTAGTTTTATCAATAATCTTTAATGTTTTAAAAATAATGCAATTGTCTTAAATCCCAATGGATTTTCAACTTTCAAGACACTAACAATAAGAGGTACAATTAAAAAAAAATAGTCCATGTGACGTCAACAAATTCTACATGCAACTTGTAGTGAACTCATTAATCAAGGTGCCACTATAACCACCTGGGGGGCTAGCTAGCAGCACGATAACCACTTGGTAGGTGGTCTGAAGCGACACATTTATTTTGTTATTTATTTATTGAGGGTGAATGAAAAATGAATGATAACAAAAATGTAGAATTCTTATAAATTATAAACACAATTGTATAGAATTAAACAAAAAATAAAAATAGTACTCACATGAATAACAGGTGAATCAGATTGTTTGCATTATGATAAATTATCTTATCAATAGATAAGCTGGGTGTGTTATTGAGACAAGTTTAGTACGCTAAAGTTATTACGAATTATTAATTTGTGTTTTACGTGAATTAAAAAAAAAATGGCTGGAACAGGTGAGGGTGAAGGTGAGGGTAATATTCTCAAATTGGAAAATCAAATTGCCGTCATCAAATTCGTATTATTATTCACCAATATTATTAAATGGGTAAGTGATTTTGTATTGCTATTGTTCTCCATTTTAGATAATACCCGACTGTATTAATTTCTAGTAAAATATTCTTTCATACCAATAGAATTTCTAATGTTATCGATGTGTTATTGTTGCTATTAGTGTGTTTAATGTTTTCATGTAATTAAATTCTATAAATAAATTTTAAGCCTTAAACGATAATAAGCATGCAATGTAGTTTGCTAAGAAAGCTCCCCATAAACTTAATGCAATCTTTATAAACGACCGTCCACCGTTGTTGTTGCTAGTGTTATTTGCATATTCGGTCGTTATTCTCTCGGTTGGTAAATTAAAAATACCCAAGAGCAACGATAGCACATTATACTAATTGGCCTTACGATCCCTTTAGGTGGAATTTTCAAATTTCGTGTCTACGTTATATGATATATATATATATATATATTGAAATGCCTGCGGTAGTTGCAACACCACCACCACCACTACCCCTACTATAAAATCTAGTAATATATCAAACGTACCCAGGCGACCGTATCGCGTGCTTGCTCCTTTTTACACCCACACCCCATATACTCACCACCGTACAACT
This sequence comes from Mylabris sibirica, assembly GCA_039776855.1. Lineage (NCBI taxonomy): Eukaryota > Metazoa > Arthropoda > Insecta > Coleoptera > Meloidae > Mylabris > Mylabris sibirica. The sequence goes on from CM077838.1 coordinate 6,188,468, forward strand.
TTTCACACACATACAAGATCAAAGGTTACTTCAACCATAAATGTTCTAGTATTTGTTATCAGTATGTATGGGGCAAAAAACGACTTGTATGATGATATTATCAGCGCACACACGCTACCCTTCTATTATAAAGACAACTAGTATTTAATAAAATCGATTAAACCTTGTTGTTGTTGTTGTTGTTGTATAGTTGTAGGGTTGAATATTTTATCGTCTCTTAATGGAATTGCATCGAATGAGAAATCTCACTATAGATACTATCCAATGACAATTCATCATTGTCAATATTTTTAGAGTTTTATCAGTTAGACTCAGCTATATTTTATTCCATTTATATTATTAGTACAAGATCCAATCGGTATTTTATAAACATGGATATGGATGACTTTTATATATCGATTTTACTTCCATTTCTGCCCTCAAACGTCTAATTAAATATCAACGACCACCATTTACAATATTAACGTTTTTTTCCCCCTAGCCCAATCAGCCGCTGTGTGCCTATCTAAACGATTCCGGGCATTGCAAATAACTTCCATCTAAAACAGCCCTCCGGTGGTTTGGCACTGTGATGAGATAATCAGAAACAGTGGGACCGTTGGGTGGTGATTTGTATTTTTTAAGCATCATTTAGGAATTTGTTTCGTTCAAAATTAACATCAAACGCTTCGATAATGCGAAATATTATGTGTAGAGTTGCAATATTTGTTCTTCTAATAAGCTCCAAGGGATATTTTTAACAACCAAGTTGATTGATTGATTATTAATTAATGCCAATATCATTGCTGTAATCGATAATAGATCGTTGTTAATGGTGATACAATTTGATGTGGGTATAAACAAATTTTTATTGGTATTTCATGGATGCAGTCGTCTGTGTGAATGTCTCTACTTATTTATCACATTTCATTTAGATTTCCATTATAGGGTCCAGTTGGATAATGGTAAAAGACAGCATCGCACCATCGATCCGGTTACAATTCACTAGAGCGCCATCTAACTATCAAGAACTATTGCTCACTTCGTTACACTTTTTATTCACAGTCTAGTGCACTGATCATCAATTGCCAAGTATCTGTAAGTTATCAACGTTCCTTTCGATTCACATTTTTTCTCGTCTTCTTCTACTTCTTCTTCTTCATCATCGGTATAACTCTTAAAACAACTCACTTTTTTTTAATTCTACTACATGCACCCTGAAAGACTTGAAAATGGGGTAGTTTAGGCATACCAATTCGCCCCTAGATGTTTATTGTATTAATTCCACCAGTTATGAATCGGTCGACTTCTACAGATATGACAAGAAGAATATTGTTCTGTATTCAAGTAGATTAGTCAAATAACCATTACAATTCTGACAGTTTCATGTATTGTAACATCACTCTAATAACAAGACATGTAACATTGTAGAAATGCACTGGGAAATCCATATTCAACTTGAATTATTTTAACCTAAATATCAAGAAAATGCGACATTTATCCCCTAGATAACATCAGCAGACGATGTTTGGTTGTATTTTCTATGCACAAAAAAATAATAATAATAGCGGAATATATTCGTTATTTCACTAGGAAACGAGTAGAATAAATTTATAAAACCGTGAACAGCAAGGAAATCGTACACGATCAAACAAACACAGGAAATGGTTAATTGAAGCATCATAACTTGCTTGTGGTTTTCTATTATTTTGTTTCATCATTCGTTGAAAAGTCCATACAATAATAGAAAAACAACACCACATCCTCAATTGTTACACAAACTTGCTTGCCAACGTGTCAAATTAAACACCCCTGTTGAAGGAGACTCGACCACAGATCCGTTGTGGGTTTGTTGTTGCTACTGTTGCTTATATTTGACTAGACTACGTCTACTTAAAATATTACTTCGTTTTACGCCTCTAATCTATTAACCCTACAAGAGAATCGAGTAAAAACAACAAAAAAAAGCATCCCCCGAACGTTAATCGTAACATTTTGTACGTACATTTATCTCACCAATATTACAAACCTTATCTGCGTTTAGTTATGTATAGAGTTTGAATCGGTTTTTGTAACGATTGATAACAATCTCGCCTTGTTTGGTATAGAGAAATTTCCAACAATGAAAATAACAAAATTAACAGTAAATATTGATTTTTTTTTAATTAAAGAAGTGCCTTATTCCACCTCGAATTCGTTCCATATTTATTTATTTATTACTCATGTTGATATTTCTATTTTGAGAAATTTAACTGCAAATTATGCCCCACAGGAATCGAATAATGTACAATCGGGTGCACATAAAAGAAACCGACTCTTGAATGAGGAATATCACGGTTTTCGGTTAGTGTAAATCAGACTGTAGGGTAAGAAGGTCGGCAGGTAGGAGGTGTTAGGATGAGCTTCCACCATACAAAATTTGTAGGTTTTTCCGTTCGCGTGAGTCAGGCCGTGTTGCAGCCACTTTCATCCATAGAAAATTTGTAGAAATCATCTTTCTATTCAGGTAAATACCCAAAATGGCATCTCTCAAATTTTTACCTGTTAAGATTCTGTTATATCGTGATGATCGCCCTCATAAGCCTGTTTTACACAGCCACAGAACAAGTGGTCTCTTAGTTGTGGCGATGACTGTATAAAGTACTTTTCTGTTCAGTTAAATAACCAAAATGGCATCTTCTGATTGAAGATCATTCTTTCCAAATCCAAACCTTTGAAAGTTCTGTTCTATTGTTAAGATCGGCAGCTAAAGCCGGTTTTACACAACTGCACAAAAGTGGTCTCTTTTATGTGCATCGGAGTGTACGTAAGACAAAACACAAAAACAGTAAATTTAATTGTAGTTAAATAACTATTATTATCATCAGTAGTTGTGTTGTTGTAATGGTTACTATTTAATGAAAATTACTACCTATTGTAAAGTTGATTTTGTTATTTTTCTGGTCTATTAGAGTCTTAAAATACAAGGCTATAATTGAGTGGTTTTGTTCTATTTCCTTTATCAAACAACTTTACACACACACACACACACACAATGCTAATATTTAAATAACCACAACCTACTTTAACCTGTGAAATTATCTTGTTGAAACTCATAAATATTTACTTTACATTGTTTACTTACACAATATCTTCATCGGTTTGTTGTATAGAAGGGCAAATGAAAAATAAATTGATGGTCCAACTAATTGCCCATCGTTTGAAAATACCTTGTTATTTTTATAATAATAGCTTCAAACAATACTGTGAAGGTTATAAAAATGATTGTATTCCCAATTCCTTAGCTTTTCCCAAATGAAATACAACCAACATTTGTCAATTTTCTTTGTTCTTAAAGCAAACAAAACAGAATTATGTTGTAAGCTTTCCCTATGAGTGTGTAGTAGGAAAATGGTTCAAGTGTTATTTTTAACGTTCTAAAGCCATCCCAATACCGGTGGACGTTTTGTTTGGATTAACACTAAATAAATATTACATCTTGAAGAAATATTTTTTTACTGTTTTTTTTTTCTTCAATTCAATTACAGCTTGAGAGTTTGAAAAACGAAAATTAGTTGCACGCACTGTTAAATATTTGGTAAAACATTAAACAAGTAGTGGAGATCAAACAGTCATAGAGGTTTCTCCATGACTGTTCCAATCATACAAATTCTATTTGGAAAATTATCCATTATTGTAAAGCGATTTGTAATGAACGAACTTTGTATCTTCTACGGTTGGTTAGATTGATAACGTGATAGTTCACCTCATTAACTCTATTGATGACCGTACTTTATCATTGATATATACAATAATTACATTGGTAATTGTTCCAATAGTCTTACATCATTAAACTGTGTGTTTAACCAATGGGATGATTCGCTTGTTGGATTTCTCGGAACAACAATTTTCTATCATTGGTTATTCCAACTGTGACGTCTCTATAGAAAATTGGAGGATTTACGCTTGTTCGTCGTCGATTGCATGTTCTTTAGATGATAAGAGAGAAACGGATTGTGGTGATTGAATAAAGAACAACAATTAAATTCACAAGCTTGACGCTTTAAGGATTTCCTCCCCAATAACTCTCTATATACAGTATATACCTTTACAATCTTCTATTTTCTACAAAGTTATAGTCGTTTATCAATAGTGTGCCGAATTTTATGCTTATGCAAAAAGTTTTGTATGTCTTGCACGAGTTTCTGTGTGTCTTTCTAATATTGAATTGTGCGGTAAAATCTGTTTCTCTAGTTTGCATTTTCTATGGAAATTGTTCATAACTTTGGGCATCCTTTACCGTTTTGTCCGACTTTTGTTTGTCCTCAGTCAAGGATCGTAGCGTTTCAACGATTTAAAAACTATCAAACTATATAGGAAAATTCCAACTTGCAATGTAATCGTGTTTATTGCCGTTCAAACATCTTCGTTTAATTTTCTGTAACATAACTATTCTCGATTATTACAGTATATTGAAACTCGTACTGTTGATATTTTAAGAGAAATCGATAGTCCAATTACGAGTCATAACGTTCCAATTTCGAGTGTTCAGCAGACAAGAAAACTTCAAACGGAACATTTTTATAATGATTTTTTTTGTATCAATTTCGATAATTGTAGTTTAAATCGTGTAAAACAATTTAACGATGTCTACCTTTTGTGTTCAATAAACTGTGAGAAATTATATGGGTACCAAACGGTCAGTGAGCAAGTGCCCCAATATAATTCAGTTGACTTTGTTCAATTAAATAGAAAATAAATGATTTATATATAAAGAGATTTATAATTCTTCCCAAATGCGCGAAATTAACTTGCTATGGTGAATTAACAAACAAAACGTGCAGGAAATTGAAAATTTACTCTATACGCTCTCAGATATCCACTTGTGTGTGTCCTTTTAAACCACAAAATGCTGGTAATTAAATTCCCACAATTTCACGTGTTACTAGTTGGCAAGTGACCTAGCACAAGCTATTGTTTTGTACTCGAAAACGGAATAGAGTACTTTGAGGGTACTACATATTCCATAGATCAACCGGTTTCAACAATACGTGTGTATATTTTTCAACAAAGACTGATAGATGTACTTTTTACCCGTTTCTGCCTCTTGTAATATTTTCAGTTGATGTAAAGTTCTTGTTTGACGCTAAGAAGCTTATTGGGGGATATTCTTCTAGGGTCTTTCTCTCTCTATTTTTTCCCCCTATGAAAACGAATAGTCCTGTTATGTTTGTAAAATCGGATTGTTTACTCTCTTAATGTACCAGCCTGAAGCACAGTGGACATCATCTTATATTCTTTACGGTTACCGAATCGATTCCTCGGAGAGGTCGTTGTGGGAGATTTTTAAAACGCATATCGTATATACAATTTAAAACCGCAATTTTCGTGACATGAAAACTATCATAACAATAAATTATTAAAGCTTCCTATCTTAGACTATAACAATGTCAAAAACAAAGCTACTAGAATAGATTTACATTTTTTATCGAGCTTTCCTTTCGTCTAGGAATACTACACGCTTCTCATATCTATTTAATACGAATTTCAAATTAATACAAGCAGCAATTTAATCAATGTCGTTTCCTAAATAATAGGGAGTTGTCGTGTGACAATGACACTGTTATAAAGGAAACAACCTGTCATATCCAAATAGCTTTGTTGCGATCATTGTTAGTGTTTTAATCTTGCAACTTCTCGAATGATTTGTCGAACAATAACTACGAAAAATCGAACAAAATTTACCCCTTGAGAAAAAGAAAGAACCCGTACGCCTCTATTTTATATTCACCGAATATAAAGAGGAGAGAGACATTGTAAAATCTACAGAATTCCACCGGGGTTGTGGCGGAATACAGTAGTCGACAATCAAACTAACCTTATCAGAAGAACATGAGAGAACAAAATACTGCATCCGCCTTTTGCTACGCAGCACTGTTATATGCGTTGAGAAGAGCCTTGTCATATGTCAACAACGGCACAGTCGATTTATCTTTCGTATATTCCACCCAAAGGGCTCGAGATCGTGACATGGCATGTTCGTGCAGTATTTGAGTTTGCTACGACCTTTGTCTGTAACGATTACGTTTCTTTCATTACCAAAATCGTAGCCTGCTAGTAAATTTGAATAGAAAAACAAACACGTTATTTTCGCATTTAATTACTGTTTTTTTTTTTTAATTTGGGAGTTGTTATCTAGAAAACTTTATGTTGGAATTATCAAAGTCGAATTCTCATTAACTTTCGCGTCCAATTGTCCAGAATTAGATCGGAGAGAAACTTTACCAATCTGTAAAGCTTGCATCTTATCTGTATACGAATTTCAAACAATACAACAACAATAACAACAAGAAAATGTTTAGTATTCTAATGTGCCTTTAGTCCACTATTCTAAGTCCGCTCTTATCAATCTCCTAAGGTCGTAATGAGGTAACGGCTCGTTCTCTTGCTATTATGTTATTTCCTTTTGTTTCTAATGGTTCAGTTGTTTTAGAATGTTGCCCTATAGTGTTTGGGGTATTTTGTATTTCCTTTACCACCCTCTAATTCCTTCCTTTCTTCCTATCATTTCTTCTCATTAAGTCTAGTTTGTTGTCGGTGCTCTCGAGATTATACTATAGCGCACAAGTTGCAATCGGTAATATCAACGCAAATCTGCAACACAAATTGCTCCCTTCTTGTTGATAAATTCTTCTGTATTTGGCTTATATTACAAATTATTTCAATCTTGAATTTAATTTCACTACTGTAATATCTTGCTGACTAAAGAGAGGAAAATGGTAAAATAAAACTTACAGTTGAATCTATTTATGGTGATTACCTGTCAGGTTTTGTATGGACTATTACAAAATACTTTAAATAAGAAAAAAATCGTTGCCGACTTCATTAATTAACAAATCTCTCTATTCCTCTGACAAAATTTATTAAACATACTCACGAATTTAACTGAAAAGACTATTTTCAATGGATTTGATACCTAAATTCGTTTCACCTTCAATCCTTTCAGACATTAATGGTGAACATGTCGTAATTCTATAAGCTGTCACTTTTTCTCTCGCCATTACCTAGCAGACTTAAAAATTAAACCCCAATTGATGTATAACAATCTTGTGCCAAAATTAAAAGTGACCCTTTTAATTTCAGAAAGAAAGGGTAGAAGGATATGATAATTCTAAGGCTGTACGAATACCATTCGAATCGAATCGGATATCGCTATTTGATTCGATATTTGTTCAACTTATTCGAGCTATTCGAAATATTCAAATGAGCCAAATTATTCGAACCCTTCCATATTATTCGAAAATTTTTGTTTATACCGTTTGAATCTCACTCATTGTCAGTCAAATATTATTTAAAGAATGTGTATTAAGGGGTGCAAAAATAATAAATTGTCTGAATAATTTCGTATGAGCTGTGGAATAAATAAATAAAAATTAATAATAGATAGAAATTTAAAAAATTAGTATTCTACCGTACGAGATTCAAATGGTATAAATAAAAATATTGGAAAAGCTCAAAAATTCGAATAATATGAAACTTTCGAATAATTCGATTCGATTTGTCTCGAATAATTACTAATTTCGAATCATTTGCACAGTTCTAGAAAATTCAGCTTGAAAATCGACTAAAATTAAATTAGTCTCTTACATCTAACGAGTCAATAACAAAAAATGTGATCGAAGCATAAAATGCTTAAAAATTGTAATTAAAAGTCAAAAGTCCAGCTTAAAAATTAATTAAAGATGTCGTTCACAATTTATTAGTAAAATTAACTTAAAATTAATGATTTAGTTTAAACTAGAAATGAATAATGCAGATTAATTTTAAAAATTTCCCTAAAAAGCTACTAAAATTGACTAAATCGTCTACGTTTCACTATTCAGTATTACTATTTTATCATTTGAAACCACTCATATTAAACGAAACTTTGGGAACTCAAGCCTTAGGGGATGAAGCCACGCTCGCCACCACAACGCCACGTCTCTAAGACAACCCTCGTTTAAAGAAATATACAAATTCTTTTTGAAAGAAGATTAATCTTCCTTAAATACGCTGAAATCTCCCATGTAGATTCGGGTGCACATAAAGGAGACAGCTGTTTTTCCAGTTGTGTAAAACCGGCTTTTGAGGACGGCCATAACAATGTAAGAGAAACTTAACAGGTAAGAATTTGAAAAGAAGATGAGAGTGGGGTTATTAATGCCTCTTAACTGCCCACCGAGAGAAACAGCCCGATTCACACTAACCTAGAAACGTGATATTCCTCGTTCAAGAGTCGGTCTCTTTTATGTGCACCCGAGTGTACATCACAAGCCGCTTATTGGTATGGTGGTGCTAAATCGACTTTTTCTAAAAATTATAACCAGGATCGCATCTGTCTTAATGACGTTTTAATTATATACGCTGGCAAATCAAACAGCCGTCAGCGTATTGCTACATTTGCTCCCATTTAAAAAAACATCAACGATACATATTTTTTTTCTCAACGTTCATTTGCGATGAATTATTTCCGGCAAATAATTCTCAATTAGTTGATGCAATATCCTTAAATTTCATTGATAACTGTGGGGGTGGGGTAAGGGGAATAGGAATATATAGGACGTCTGTCCATCAATCATAAGAGATTTCATTTGGCAAGTATTGTAGGAGCTTAAAGACGGCCCTGGTGACCAGCAGTAGTATTTCATTCAATATATACATATCTGAGAACGTTATGACGTGGCCTGCATACGTTCCAAGATTAACTGTCTTCCAACTTTTTTAATCCGAAAACTGTCGCCAGTCACCCACACAAGCTATAAAAGAAGGAGTATATATACGCTGACACATCTTTTAGTTATTTTAAAAATTGGAAAATTGACAGGTACTAACAGGCAACGGAGACAACGTTCACTAGAAACACAGATGGTGGTGGCGTTTATAAATTGCGTAGTACATGTAAAAATATTAAATCTATTGTAAATTTGCCACAAATTTTTCAATCGTTAACATTACAAATTGTTCATTGCTGTTATAACAAAGATAATTGTGTGTTATTTTGTTCATTTTTCAGATGATTGGAGCGAGCATTTTCGCTTTATGTTTATGGTTAAGATTCGAGCCGAACATTGAAGGATGGTTGACAGATTTGAAAGCAACAATATTCTATATTGGTATTTATATACTGATTGTTGCTGCTATTATTATCATGGTTGTAGCATTCGTTGGCTGTATTAGTGCTTTACAAGAGAGTACATTGGCATTGTTGGTGGTAAGTGCAATCAAATTGGTATCAATAAAAGAAATTGCTCCCATATAAAGTGTATTGTAATAGTATTTCATTTATCAATCGATCGGCAACTGTACCAATTTCATTACATCACCCCCATGATCGAAGAGGTCGCTTGCTCATATCGAGATTATATTTATTGATTCGCTTTCAGATAGGCTAATATCATATTTTTTTTTCCTCTTCTTGCTTTATCCCTCTTTTTGTTCACTTTCGAACAAATTCTGGATTCGTTTTTAACGAAATTGTATTTACTCAACAAACTGTAATCTAACAACGACCAGTCTAGTCCAATTCGGAATAATATTAACTAAAAGTTGGAGACTAACAAGATGGGGGAAAGATTCTATACTATTATATTATGATGGTACATGTATGAAAGAGCAGTCAAGCGACGCTAGCTAAGACGTTTGTCTTGTTTGTTCTATCTAGCGGGCACAAACTCTCTTTTACTCTTTCGTGTTGTTTTGTGTGTTGTTAACTTTGCTTTGTCAAGATAAGAATTCGTAGGCAATCTCATCTGATGATGACTTCTATTGCATATTCGACATATACCGGGTGGCAATGAAAACAGACTACAAGCTGCAACTTCTTTAGTTATCGGTACATTTATCTTAAATTCACAGAGCTACTCAATGATACAATTGCGCAGATTATGGAATGTTAATAATACTTGAGTCACTTCCGGTTTGACCGGAAGTGGACCTATATCTCTTATTTTAAATAGCGACCTATATATTTTTTGATTTTGTCTTATTGTACTAAGAATTAGCTTTCCAGGGACGTATGACAAGTAGGGGTTTAAAAAAAATTGCCTAAAAATAGCATGAGATTGTCCAGACTAGTCAACTCTGATTTAACGGAAAAACAACTAAATAAGACAAATTACATAATATTTCATAATAATAACAACAGAACAAATTTATCAATATCTGTGGTTACTGTTTAAATAATAATGTTCACTAGCTTCAAAGCCCCCTGTGTTCTTTAAATCACACAGGAGAGGATAAAATTTAGAAATTCGGTAATAATTCATGTTTATTCATTTAGAGACAAAATTTTAAAATGAAAATACAAAGTACTAATATGAAGCTTGAAAATAATGTAATAAAACTAGCATGTTCCTATTTTAATTCTTGAAGAAAATGGATTACTTTATGCCGGAAAATCTCAAAAACTGTCAATTGATCATAAGTCCACCAAAATTGATTTTTAAGCATTTATAACTAGTAGGGCTACAAATTGTGAGGTAGGTACTGAACGGTATCCAATAGTTACAATCACGTGTTCAGTTGTTTGGATCTTAAATCATGGATGACTAATTTGGACAATGTTTTGCCATTTTTAGGCGTTTTTCCATTTTAAAACCCTACTTGTTATACATTTTCGGAAAGCTTACCTTTAGTACAATAATACAAAAGCAAGAAATATAAAGGTTGCTATTTAAAACAAGAAATGTATGTTTACTTCCGTTCAAACCGGAAGTGACTCAACTATTATTACCACTCAAAAATCTGCGCAATTGTACAGTTAACCAATCCTGTGAATTTGGAAAAAATGTGCCGACAACTAAAGAAGTTGTGGCTTGTAGCCTGTTTTCATTGTCACCCGGTATAACTAGGAAAATCGTCTAGGAATTTTCGTTTGAATCTCCAACATAATACTCGAATTCGTGCAGTTATTTAACCGGAACAAATCTAATATCCAACCTTTATAATAATCAGTAGTTGTATGTGAAAATATAGATATTTGTTGAACAACTTGTAGTATTTATGCATTTCCAGTTTTGAAAGATCTGGATGTATTCTGGCGTGAATAGGAATATTTTAATATTATTAGATATGTATGTTTGTGGGGGGATGTCGCCGGATTTTTCCCATTCGGTATTACATCAAATGAGTTATGAGCTGGTTGTATATAATATAAAACATGAAAGAGACTGTTACGCGTAAATTCAAGTCAGGCTATAAATTTAAAATTACCGAAACGTTTCTAAAGGGACCACTTATATAAAGTATGAAACTGTGTATAAATGATGCAGATGTTTGAAAGGTTTTTTAAATCTTCCAATTGAGGTAGATGGTCGCGCGTCTATAATCTTAAGCTTTATTCTATAGTTTGTTTTTCTTTCTGGTCGACATGTCGACTGATAAAAGCTTTTTGTACTCGTCGACAAATTAGATTTAGTGGAACAGTTTCGAAGAGATTCAAGATAGGGATCGAAAGGCAACAATCCATATAGGGACCAGCCACAAGTTAATTACCCTAAAGTGTCAAATTTAGGAGAGTCTATCATTTATTATATTGCATTATTTGTACATTCTTATATCTAGTTTTTGTAACGAACAACTGGGTTAAAAATGAAATTTCCTTAATTACACCGCTATTCTTCATCTTTATTAATTACAACGTCTTATCTAAATGAGCGTGCTTTTTAAACCACTACACTCGTATAAATTATGAAACTCGTGCCCTTAAAATTTATTTTTTCTCTTCTTCAATTCCATTCAAGCCGTTACAATGAATGTTTCCGAATTAATACAAATTTTGGGATATTATTAATATTATATGCAAATTAAAACTATCGAAATTGAAATATTGTCATGAATGTCAAATGTATGAATTCGTTATCATATTGTAATTAGTAAATGTCATAAACAGTATGTTTGTTCAGTCATGGTCATAGATCATCGGCTATGTACAGTTTCTAAAACTGTTTGTTTAGCATTATACATGACATCATTTTCGATTTATTAATCGACGTATATTTAGTTGTTGGTTTATTCACGATTTTGCAAATAAACACAAATTTTTCTAATCACCAACGGATTTCTTCACTCATTACTACAACTTTAAAATATCTCAAAATTAGTTGAAATATAGTCTTTTTGATCCCATCAACCTGTTTGCGAAGCGGTCTTTCATCGAATTTAATTAAACGACTCGCTCTCAATATCAATTTTTTCTTTATTCGTCTTCCATAATTCAACTTTGTTTCCCATCTAAAATCTACTGCCTGTTTTGATGCAATACTTTGCGTTAGTTGATGTCTTCTCGGTTGAAAATGTTGAATCATGATGTCATCATCGTATTGAACCATCGTTGAATAGGTTTTGATGGAATTCATTTATACTGTACTGCTGAACTGGTAAGAGTCTATTAAAATATAATAAAGACTGAAATTGTGTGTGTGCGAAGAAGACTAGTGAACGACGCTAACGATTACATTGCGCTTTAGGGGATGTGTTATCAAACAAACTGCGGTTTAAATTGGTGAGTGAAGAACGTTGTATCGACTGTCGGTTGTTCCCATAAACAACAGAACAATAGACTTTTGTCTATACAACTTTCGTAATCAACTCTAGACACTTTCTAGATTCCATCTAACACTGTCCGAACTATAAACCTATGACACGATTAATTGTTATGTGATCGAGTTCGATGCTAAATTATAGTCTGAAATGTTAATTACATTCAACAAATTGCCGGTGTTAAATCTTCCGTAATTGTACAACGATACGATCTTAGGTCCGAAACAGACCTTCCTCCTTATATATAACAATACGGCCAGTTTCTATAGTCGATGGTTTATGAATCAAAATTTCGTGACCTATTCTGTCTTCAACACTTACACAAAGGTGTTAAAATAGAGATAATAATTAATAATAAATGGACGTTCAGCTTTAATGTGGTCGTCAAAACTACCGAAAACATCCAAACTTAATCGATTTCTGCTGACGCCTCAGCACTTAAATTTCGTTTTCATTCACCCTGTCTGCCAGAAGATTTCAAGACTTGCGCCTGTTTCACATCAAACGTGTACATTTAACAAACACAAATTATTATTGAATTGTTAAATACTTTAAAATATTACAACAATCGACTTTTATATTATTCCTTTAGATTAAATCTCATTATGGAATCTTTTTGTAATCTCCATGGAATTTAGTCGAAATTTTGTTGTATATACATATTTGAGTTTTCCATTAAAGGTAGTTGCTATATAGCTGCTGCTATTGCTGCTGTTGATGCTCAACCATTTGAATAGTTTAGAGACAAAATGTTATTACGCAGATAGGTCGGTAACGATCCTGTCTTCCACATCAACAATTTCGTGATCTCTGGTATTAGACCTTCTATGCCATAATAACAACAACAACAACAACCTCATGATATCAGTTCAAGTCTCAGTTGTGCATTAGTTAACAACACAATTGCAATTTCCACTCGAAATTTAGGCTTAATCATAATTATTATTGTCGGTTTTTTCCCTCGACAATGCGTACTTTTCAAAAGATAGACGCTAAATTTATGCAGATTAAATTCAATGCTTAGTAAAGAAAATGTATTAGTTTGCGTGCTGAATTTCTTCGATTTTATCACTTAAACATTGTGAAAAATATATGACACACTCCTTATCGGATGATGAATTATGCGAAAACTGTTTTGAATTAAAATAATAGTGGCAGTTTATAAAATTGAACTCGGCGCATCCACCATTTTTCGTGATTTTTGGTAAATTCTATCAATAATTGATCAGTGACGGTTAATTATACAATTTGTCCCCCTAAGTTCAATTGTGCATGTTGTATTATCAGTTTACTGCTGCATATCAATTATCCTCATTATCGACAGGGTAAATATCAAATAACCATTTGTATGTGAGTTAGGGGTGATTTTCTATAACTCTTACATTATCACCATTATTGAATTTAATTTGTTTGAAAGTCAGTTTATACAAATGGTGAAATCAATGTATATTTCCACGATTGCATGTATCAGAATGTAGACAGTGAAAGATAAAACCACACCTACATTAGGGTGTGTGCCATGACATATCACCCCGGGTTTAATTAAACTGAAATAAAGTGACTTTATTGTGTAATTAGTGCGTTAGTAACGTACGAAGTTCTGCTTTTATTTGCGATCAATACATTACACCACACCGTCAGACAATCTAGTTCCACCTTTTGTACAAGGAATTTTCAGTCGTTTAAGTCATAAAAATGTTTTATGATGATGAAAATTTATATTATTTGAAGTGATACTTCTTTTACACTTTAACAAAAATACTTTGTGAATTTATGTGGAATTTAAAATTTTAATTAAAACGACACCGACGTGTGTGTTTCTCTTTAACAACAAAAAAAAGTATTGTAAATATAGCTATATGGAAAAATATGTGGCGAATTAATTTCAAGTATAATTTCTCTGTGGAGTTTTCGATGATTAAAAGTTCTACTTGAGAGAACATCATAACAGTCTGTTGGGGAAACGTCGACAACATTATCTGCCAGTTAGATGAGCTGAAACGACATATGCCCAATGAGTTTTCACTACGTTAAAGCTGTAATGCAGTCACTGAAGACCAGCATATCCAATTACTCTAAAAGATGTTGACATTTCCCTTGAGGAAAACTCTACCACTTACTTGGTCACGCAAATACATAAACACACACATATATACAAATATGAATCATCTATAAATTCTAGTTGAAATAAACTAGATATTTCAATATAGATATTGCAAGTCTGTAGTTTTCATTATAATGTAAAAACTCTGTATATACAAACATTTTACGCTACAGTAATTTCAATAGAAACTGTAATGTGTACATGGGTAGAAATAGAAAGAAAAAAACATGTTAATCCAGCAAATTTATGTTGATACAATTGAAATGGAATAATTTCATCTGGATTTGGTTTAAAAATTTAAAAAAAAAACGATAAATTGACATAAATCATATACGGAATGACTCAATATCCGTTTTGTTGGTCGTAAGTCTGTCTCGATCAGGTCCAGAATTGATCAAAATGATCGATGGTACAAATAGCCATCTATCTCCAGACACACATTTATATCGCCATTGTCAGGAACAGTTCGAGACTAACATGAAGGCACCCGCCCTTATCCGCACAACATGCCAGTATAGTATTCAACTCGACCCCTCTATAAATGTTTAGATGGATTTATTAGACGAATAGTTAGAGTGCAATATTATTGAAATAATAAGCGCTTTTATTACTAACAGCCCAGTATTCTAACAAACATAATAATCTTAATCTTAATTCGCAAACTAAACTTGTAAAAGTTGAAAATTAAACAATCTTTTTCCACCAAACTTGAAATTTTATTCATTAAAACTTTTATATTTGCGTTTCTATAATTAAGTCGTGGCCGGTTAAAGCTACCGATTGGGTTATTCACCCACTATATAGCTCTAAGCAGTTAGTAAGAAAAATCTATTGAGCCCTTATATTCTGGCGATATTAAAATTTTAAGGGTTCAAATTATTTATGGAACTCTACCGGTTTTTGTTTGGATGCGAATCGAATTGAGTAACAGAGTATTTGGTTTTGTTGTAATTGAATACAACACATCTACCTAATATCTAAATTTGAAAGCGACTATCAAGCCCTAGCATCTATTTCTCGTTAGCCCGGATTTCGGTTTCAATGTAAAACTCGTACAGCGTATAACTTTATTTAATTATCCTCCCAAGACCTATGCGGATTCTTTCCAGTTTTGTTTGTTGGTTACTTTATCTTGAAACTATTAACCGGAATGGGGTTACAATGATAGAAAGACTATAAGGAAATAGAGCCAACAAATTCTAAGAGTGCAGATTCTATCTCAAAATTCTTTCAAGTTTAAAACCAAATTCGATTCTGATGGTGAAGTTTGAAATTTTCATTGTTTTATGTAAATCATGCCAACAACTTTCCTAATATCTATCTTTAATGTTTCCCTTTAATTCCTATAGCTACGATAAGTTTTCCCTTCAATTTCGTTAACAACAAAGTCGCAGTTGTTGTTGTTATTTACTTCCATGAAATAAACTCAACTATTGGAAAAGTAATAAAAACTGATTGTTCATTATGATTATATCTGTTATAAAAAGAGTGAACTACACAAACACCTCACAACAACAGTTTTGGCGTGTTGGCCTATTCAACTTCCGAACAGTGCCTTGTTTTCGTTGGTTCAAAGTTGGCGTCCTTATAATGCCGATAAGAACGATAAATTTTACAAATTACAGCCACATCTTCTCTTTGTTCTTCTTCACGATCTCTATTATGAAAGGGTGCGTGTGTTACCGTTCCATTATTGCATATTCATGTACATGACGAGATATGACAAACTTTGTAGACTGTATATGTTGTACGAAACAAAGTCATATTACTTTAAAATTTCATTAAAGTTCCTATTTGACGTCGAAATTTAATAATGGTTAATCAACAAACAACAGAAGAAGCAAAAAAAAACCGTTAAATAATTCAAATATTCGTCCAGGATTCCTCGAATAAGTCGTTTGAAAAAATTATATGGATTAGAAAAAATGTTTAACGTTACTTGTAACGAGCAGGAAAACGAAAACTTGGTGTAAATTAATTATACGAAAAGAGAGAAACGAAAGAAATGCGTTCCGGTTTTGCTTTTATTATTACTGTTAGCATTCTCCAAGTTGTAGTGGTGAAAGCAGTTGTGGTTTTGCTCCTATTTTTCCTGTCTGTCGTTTATAGAAACGGTGATTTAAAAATGGACGACATCCGCAACTAAACAGACTATATCCATTTATACTCTTTATGCATATTTAGGGTATTTTCCAATAGAAAATGTACGAGACTTTAATTTTCCATGATGTTTTCTCAAGTGCGCGGATGGAAAACTTTGGTCGACAATACCACGCCGAAATCCCTTGAGTTTTGAGTTAGTATTAGGTGTAGATTGTGGAAAACCCAGGTGCGTTTCTTAGCTTTTTAAAGTGGAACCACCAAACTGTTCCATTACGTTAGAAATTACCAAATATACACACCGACAATAGAAGAGTTTCCCAAAGAGACTTTAAATGTGAAAACAAGAACAAGAGAGACGTAGAGACAGTGGCGATAAATTAGTTCTTCACCAGAATTCGAATATATTACTGCCGCATTGTCGCTACATTAATCGTAACCCAGATGTATATGCTTTCAGTTTCACGCATATATAAGCTGGGCACAGGATGATGATGATGATGTTATGGTGAAACAAGACGAGAACATCATCTCAACATTATAAAGAATCCATTATTAAGATTAGCGAGTGGTTGTTGTGCGTGCATAATTCCGGCCATTAATTTAATTAAGTATTAAACGAAACTCTGATAATGCTCTAAATGGTTCCCAACAAGCAATCATCTCAGATATATTTTGTATTTCTCATTATGTTTGTTATCCTAGCGATTCAAAGTAGTTTCGATTTCTCACCTGACTTGCAGTTCAATATACAGATTGATTCGATTTCAGTAAATTGCTTCAATGTAAACTTTCAGTCAACATATCTAAACGACTCTGTATTGGATAAGAAAATATAATTTTTCCAAAATATAGTCGAGTAAAAGTGTAAGATGTCGATTTCTACACGATATATTAACGTTTTATGTTTTGTAAAGAGTTACTTTAGCTTAAACTTTAACAAAATTATCTATCTTGTTACAGTACATCGGCACTCAAGTGGTTGGTTTTATATTCGGTCTAGCCGGATCTGCAGTTCTTCTAGATAATAGTGCACGAGATTCGCATTTCCAGCCAACGATTAGAGAGAGTTTACGTCGTTTGATTATGAATAATTACAATGAAACATACCGTGAAAAATTAGCGATAATCCAAGAGAACGTAAGTATAAAACTAATGATTCGCAATCTATTATAACAACAAATAAATCGAATGTCAATTAGATTTGTTTACACGTCTTCTAGTCTTTTTAGTTTCTCTAATGCAACTTCATTTAGCCTCTACTGAGGTTTTAGTTTGTGCAAACAAAGTCTTCCGTTATATCACACCATCATCAACGTTACTCTAAAACCTTGGACAAATATTGGTCTTGTCGGATATTGTGATAAGAGCGGTAAAACTGTTCTACTTTGCACCTATATATCTATGTAATAACAAGTAACTATATGTTGTCATTATAACATTTCTATTTAGTTAAAGATTCAACTTGGAGTCGTCTTTCAACGTAGTTATAAAAGATTTCAAAATTACTGAATTCAATAAGGTAGTCTTTGCGACGTTTCACATTTCGTTGCGTTTTATAATTCAATGCAAATACAACGTTTTCAACTCGAGTCAAAGCTATATTGGCAACACGATTCGGTCTAATAAAGAAATTCGCAATATTTTTGATGATGTTGCTTTGAATGTTATGAAAAATTCCAGATTTACTCTTGCATAAATTAACAAACCTATCAGTACAACTCGTTTATTAAAATTGTTGAATATTTCATGTTCATTTAGTATGTCGTTCATTTTCTATTTGATCCAAATATAATTAAAGTGTTTCAATCGAAAACTAACAATGTATTAATTTGTAACTAGTCGTTGATTAATCTCATTTAATTCCAAATATTACACTTTATACTCTAGTAGAAACGGTAGAGAAATTCGTTTTCTACTCTATTGTCTACATTAACTTATCTCAAAAGGAAACTGTAAATGAGAAACTGGAATTTACGGTAATATTCTAAAGCAAAAGGAAATGGGATTTCTTTTTAATTGTTTCATCAACAAACTAACTAGAATTTGAGCAATTGAATTATAAAATGAATTGTAAGATTGCTTTAAAATCTTATCTCTATTTGATAATTCATCAATTTACTGTCACGTACAAAATTAAATATCCAATCACTACTACAAGAAGATTCAATCTATACTCTCGTCTATAACATGATGATAGACTCCCGTTGCCATTATGTCGCTTATTTACTTTTTGTGCTCTGAGATACTTGAATACGGTGTGTTTTTTTTTTCGTTCTCCTCTGTACAGATCGGTTGCTGTGGTGCTGATGGAGCTAATGATTATCTGTCATTACATCAACCATTACCAAGTGAATGTCGAGACCCTATAACTGGCAATCCATACTTTGAAGGTTGTGTGGTTGAATTGACACGGTTCTTTGAACAGAAATGCGCCTGGATCGCCGGTCTAGCAATGACTGTTTGTTTCCTTCAAGTAAGTATAAAACAATCATTTAAACTATTTGATAAGATTTTCAGTTGAACAATTAAAGATTTTGTTAATAGATAAAATCGAAAAACTAGTGGAGAATTTGTTGTTTTTCTACTAATCTAAAGATATATAATGTTGTAATTCTTTTCTTAGTTGTTGGATTTATGTTCTCCTTTATCTTTAAGCTACACAATCCTTGCAAACTTTATATAGTTCTAGTGATTAATTGGGGTACGGATTAAGAACTACTAGTCGAATACGACTTGTTGAGAATTCGAATATTTGCTAAAGTTATTTTAGGAGAGAAAAACACGGGTTTTCTTTCGTTTGCCGCTTTTTTTTTAGTCGGACAGCTGCAACAAATGGGAAACGACCAAACGAAAAAATTGTATTTGTAGAAAGTTTATTCTATCTAGCTTTTCAACTGGATCGCCCTCTAGATCAGCGCTTCTCAAACCATAGATCACAAAACGTTCAATTATATCCTTTGCTTGAGAGGATGGGGATCCATTCTCTCATTACTAGGAAATTATTTGGGTCGCATGTTCAAAAGTTTGAAGAATGCTGGCCTAGATGATCCTGGTACTTCATTATTCACCACCGAGTTTAGTATTTTTTCTAGTTCGAAACCATCATAATTTCAATGATAACAGACCGGCTGTTTCACTCAAAGTATCATCATCATCATCGTCAAACTCAACTGTCTGTAATTTCGACTGGATCTCATTAAAACAATATAACGAAAATTCGGTTCGTATCAAGAGAGAATAACAAAGATAGAAAAAAAGCAGAGAATGGTTACTCGTATAATAACCACAGAATATCATTGTTTAACAAGCGGAATAAATCATTTCACCGGTTGGTTTCAGAACTGCATACTGGCAAAATACGTGTATTGTTAAATTTTTATGCGCCATGTTACCACAAAGAACATTTATATTGTTATTAAAATGCGTACACATTGGGGCGAATGTGCGACCATATGGGCGCGTATTCAAATTGAATTTAAGTAAACAACAATTGATTGGATTATATACGAAAATTTGAGTAATAAATCGTTGTGTGCACACTATCATTATTGATAATTGTCGAAATTCAACATAAATGTAAAATAGTTGCTTTCCTTTGCATTTATTGCCAATATTGACGTTATTTGAAAGCTAATATTGCAAACCGCAAACAAACAACAACTCGACGGTAAAAGTCGTAAAATTTATTGCCTTGAAAACATTTTCAAATAAACGAGATCTATATACGTTTACGTTCATATATATAGATTGGTATGCTACTATTATTTCAATTCATGATAACAATACGTCCAATATCTCATATAAATTTTATACTTATTGATTTGATAGAAGGGACTATATATGTAGGACGTTATCGTCAAGTAATATCCGTTCCCTGCTATGGATTGACTTGATTAAAGCACGTAACCAGTATACATTATCGTATATACAGAGATCACAACAATCTGATCTTTCTAGAGAATAATTTCGTTTGCAATAAGCCAAATGAGATTTTGTCTTTCGATCAATAAAAATTCATGAAATTACTGGAAGCCAAATTGTACATACATTTTTATTAGGTATTGTATAAGAATCTAAATTCTATATAAAAAAGTATATATAGTATATTTGAAGCTTCCCCTTTGAATATCTACCATACCAACTCAATATATACGATAGTGAATTTCAAATAGCCTAAACTAAATCTACATATGATAGAAAATCGTTAAAATATGTATTGCTTATTTGCTGCTAGATTCTATATTTTCAGAGTAAATCGAACGTCGAGTTATCAGTGAAATTTTCAGGCTTTCCATCAGTGTATACTATATTCAGTAACGTTTCATTATTTATTATTCAACAATTAGAAAACAAATATATTTGAAAAATGGTGGAGGCGCCGGGCGAGTATAACGTGGAAATTGACAATTCTCACGCTCACAGTCAATTCTATTTATTAAAAATTTATAGAATTATCGTGAGAAAGCCCAGATTGATTCAGAGTAATCTTTTGAAACTTTCCAACTTTATATGAAAGTTTTATTTTTGTTGTTTCACGTAAGACGTTCCGACAGTTTAGTTTCCTAATAGTTTTAGTATTAAAACAAATCAGTTTTATCGAAGTTAATGTTGAAATATTAACAAGTTTTGACGCGATTATTTATTTGTAACGATCTCTTTGCTATTTTACAATTCTTGAATATTGTGGATATATTAATTTAATCAGCCTTGTGGAATACAATAAGGAAGTGTAATTGTGAAATACGCCGTACGAATTCCGGAAGTTTCGTCTTTATTATTTAATTTATTTCAGTTGAGTATAACTGTTTTAAAAGCGTATATTGTCGCCAGCAAGCAACGAGGTTAGAGAGAGCTGTTCTGTAGTAAAACTTGGTGAAATAAAGTTCCTAACAAATGGACATCGTTAGCCGGAATGCAAGTTTACATTATTAGCTTTGTTACGAGCAGGCCTTGTTCTTTGAACAATACGCGACAATGACATTATAAAAGTAAGAGCCCTTGTCGCGACTTGGCGTATTTCATACGAAACAATTACACGTTCCAGTCAATTTTCTAACAATTATACCAAGAATACAAGTGACAATTTCCAAATGATCGACAACTCTACTAAAGTAGATATTTTAGTAGTCGTATTTCGTGTTCGCCCACTGGGAAATCCGTCGTAGATTTGATAATACATAGGGCTTATATCTTCATTAAGCGACGACAAATGTCAATAAACTAAATTGTACTCAACATTTCAATTAGAATTTAGTGAGTATTAATGAATTTATTCGTGTAATAGCGGTGCATTAGTGTCGACAAACTCCTATTTTAAAGACTACGCAATTTTATGGATCATTACGGTACGAAAATTGCGAACAAAATCTACTTCGTTTTCGGTTTGTGCATTAACCATGCCAGGTTTTTACCCAGTTCACAACGCAAAAATAGCGACAATGTCAGTCTAGCAAGAAGATATGCAAAATTATGAAATTAATTTTGAATAAATTGAAATTGTTACAAGTTTTGATCGGTTAGATTGTAGAATTTAACATGTTTTATTCAGTGCACGGTGCTTCATTACGTAATGTCGACTTGAAGACATTTTAACAGAATAACCGGTCTAACACAAAATCAACAATGTACAAATTGTGCTACGTGTGCACTTTTATTGTGCCGCTCTATACACTCTCTCTATAATCATTCACTCTTGTTATCATCTATCTTAAAACTTGATTGTATATCAAAATTGTTCTCACACAAATCAAGTGAATTTATCGAAATTTATGAACAACATTGATGCTATAAATTTTAACAAAATTTAATTGAAAATACTATGGGTGAATTAACATTACAAGTTTAGTCTAGTTACAGGATTCAATTTTTATTATTATTACACTCACATTACGCTTCCTATTATTGTTTATAATGTTGGTCATGTTAGCAGTAATGATGCTGCCAACAGTAGTTAAACGTATCAAACCGAGCAGTCAGGTTTTGATATAAAGAAAAAATGATTAAATTAAACTTGAACATTTTAGATGTTCTTTCTTCTTCATTATATCCGTCGTCTTTTACTGTATAATCGTTGCGAGAACGTGCCGACGTTAAAATTAAAATAAATAATCGACAAAACAGGTCGTGGCGTACGTCGTAGCCACTAAACAGGAATAATATATTTTGTACAAGGAGAAGGAAGTTTAATATTCGCAAAGCACTGTAATTGGATTACATCTGTACTTTTGTATTAGAGTTGAAACACTGGCACCATCATTTTAAGAAAATGAAACACTCAAGTATACGTCGAGTTTTTTTTTACACAGATGTTGCATCGTATTTATTAATTCTTTCGTTTTCTTTTTTAATTTGTAAACGCTAGTTGTATAATCGTTTTTGTTGTTGTTAGTCTCGTTCGTTGTTTGATCACGATGGATTCGAGCAGCAATAGGTTTAGATTAGATGAATAGTTGGATGGAAGGGAAAAAAAGAGTCGACGTAAGGAAATTCTGTGATGTGAATATTAATGTTGTGAATATTTTACATATTCAAATTGGAACGTTTAGACTGGTAACAAAACAACACAAATATTAGATTGAAGTGACAGCTGAGCAAAATGAATTAAAAAAATTTCGATATTTTTCTTCCCCCAAATACACTGATTATGGACGAAAAGACCCTTGCTTACAATAATTGCGGTGTATTCACTTACCTTTAATCGAAATACCGTTTTCTTCTCCTTATATTGTCTACATTTATATGAATAAGGGTCGCTTATTTGAATGATAACTTGAATATGTTCAACGAGATCGGTGAAAATCAAACGATATGAAAGGGAACGAAGGTTAGAGAGAATGTGGGACGGTTGCAAATTGGTCTGTATAGAAGGCGAAATTGTAACTGAAAACGTTCCAGAACACGTGCAGAGAATCTGTAAATACCTTTATACAACATAAAATTCTATCTATCGGTAAATATATATGATATTATATACATCCTTGCTTTTTTCTTATAGTGTATAGAATACGGTAAAAGCTTTACGATTACATAACACTAGATTCGTGACGTGCACACTTACTCGCATTTCTTCTTTAATAAACAATCAGATATGGTGCAACTCGACCAATTCTCACCCTATATTCAGATTATATTTCTAATGTATATTTAATATGATGCAGTCGTATTTAAATCAGTTTCTTTTCTTATTTCTTCTTCCATTGAATAAACAACGACGGAAATTCAATTTTTACATCTCAGATTACACACGATCGAATTTCCAATACAATTAAATATTTTGTCGATTTTAAGCGAGAAATAGAAAAGAATTACATTTATAGCGTACACAAATACAAAGTTGAAGCTTTGTAAATTTTTGCTCCCGCTGTGTTGTGAAATATCCTTAATTCAATTTAGCGCATTAAAACTCCATTAATGTTTCAAGAATCTTAATACGAGAAGATCTGCATCATAACAGACAGTTGAGTGAAACAATACACTATCCATTGTACGAATGGAAATTTTAATTAAAATTAAAAGATTTTAATTTCATCTTTATCCCTAATGGAACAGTATAGTTATGAGCTAATATTAGAATTGGCTGACTCTCTCTCTTTAACTCTCTATTCACTACAATCTAAAATTTTCATTGAATAATACACATGCCACACTTGTTGGAAATTCGATTAATCTCAACTCGAAAATCTTTGCTTCAAAACGAAATTAAAGTAGCTTCAAAACAACGTCTTTCATTGTACTCCACCTCTATATAGATAACTAAGTATTCAATATGCTTGCAATAGAAGGAAAGATTCTCTAGTAGGAAATTACAAGTCGACTATTGTATCTTATCTGTAGTATAGTAAAGACACGATGATAACATTGATTATACAGTCAAGACAACAAGAATTTCGTAATTAATAAATCGATTTATGGTGGAATTGTATTTATATTTAAAGCCTAACGTCGATTTGTATTTTTCTCAAACTCAATTTAAATTTCCTCCACCTCAATCCGCCCTCGATTGGATTATCTTTGAACAAATCATGACAGGACTTGAGAAATTTAATCTGTACGTCTAAAATTACTCACAACCTGACTGAAAATACAATTAATTTGCCCTATTGTTGTTTCTTCTCGTTTTTCCTCCATCAAGAATAACAGAAATTAAAATTTTATACTCAGAATATTGAGTAGTAGGTAGGAATAAAATTATAATTTTTGTTGTTGTTGTTTATAACAATGATTTATGTGTGTTAGTTCAAGTTTAATCAGTAATATTTCAAAGAAAATCATGTCGTTAGGAAAACAAAGGCGCTATTTTAATCAAGTCTAAATTATAAACCAATGAATATAACGTTCAAATCCGCCAACTTATTAATAGATTTTGGAGAATTCAATTAGTTCCAGTGAAATATTAAGCAATTTTAGACCGCTATCTCAACTTGTATTAATTTATACGTGAAGTAAAACTACTTTATACGTTTTTAGACATTGTAATGTTTATAAAATAATTTGAAATTATATTAGATATGAATTATCGGAGGAATTTCTGTATTTTTTAAATTGAATTTTTCGTCAAGAATTGCAAGATAAAGTGGAAAATTTAATAATATATAGTCAACCACACAGGCGAAATATACAGTTCGTATTGTTTATTTGCGAAATCATTTTTACCAATCTCTGTTGTTGATAGGACAATGAGAACTAGCAATCTTTATTTTCAAAACAAGTTCTATGCTATAAAAGGAAATGGTAAAGTTGAAGTACTTTAATGCAGTTGTAACTTGAATAATTCCATCAGAGTTTAATATACATACACACACAGGTATCCCATTTAGTCTATTAACAAGTTCTCTAGTAAAGTCAGTAAAGATGGTGATGCATCATTGCATATTATATGACAAAAACGTGCCCATAAAGACTGTATTTATATAATACTTTAGACGGCCATTTTCCTACAGGAGAATTATGATGTTGCCCCATATACAGGTTGCTCTTTTGTATAACATTCTGAATTAAAATTCTCTAGTGAAACCGGAAACCTTCCACCCATATAACGGCATTGTATCGTTTATATTGTTAACGTGGAAAACCGGAGCTTTCATCATCCACACCGTGTCCTCCACCACTCTCTATTTATACACTGACTCTTTCACTATAAACTACAAACACCCCATCGAGACGACGACGTCGCACTCTATATACCTGGAAACTTTATGGAAATTAGTTTGCCAGACTCAAATTAATTCCAATAGTATAACAAAATCAAAATCTCTATCAAATGTGAATCCTCACTCTATTAATTATAATTTTCAGTTAAACTAAATTGACTCTTTTATTATTATCCTATATTTGTGTCATTTCCCAATCAAATTAAGAACGAATATTTCAAACAAACACGCAAAACAATCATTGCAAAGTTTATCGATGATTCTTTAATCAACGACAATCAAATCAAATAACACCTCATTGAATAATTTAAATTCGTTTCATTTTTTTTGTAGGTAATCAATATAGTATTGTCGACGATTCTAATACAAGCATTGAAGAAAGAAGAGGAACAATCGGAGACTTACCGAAAATAATCCAGTTGAATTTGCACATTTTCTAACAAATATTATGACAGTAAGTTAAGTTATGTGTATGGTTAAAATTTCATTTGTAATTATTTTAACCCAGTTTAATATTAATAAATTACTTTAAAGGGTGAGTTTTATATGTTGAATATTTATACTGATTATTGCTTGATAAAATATTATAGATTTTTATTTCGTAATGTAGTCGAATAGGAGAATTTCAATAAAAATTGTAATTAAAAACAAAACGCGTCTTTTCTTTTTAGACACAATAATAACATATCTGTAACACTAATCAAATCAGACTTTTGCAGTTGGTTAATGTAAAAAAAATCTTGCTCGATACGTTTGTGTAAAGGTAAGAATTCCGACAGGATTGAAAAGACAGCACGAGTCTGGGGGAGATTGTCTTTCGGCGAGACCTCGTACGTAATATCTGAACACGCTTCACTCCTTCGTCTAACGCCCAGACTCGTGCTGTGTCTTTAATCCTGTCGGAATGAATTCCTGCCTTTACACACTTGTATCGAAAAACGTAATATCCGAATTCACTTTACTTGTTCGTCTAAAGCGGCTTACACACACGCCAATTTGCAGGAACGATCTCTAAGGGAAATATAGTGGGGACCTTGTAGATTAACACATGAATTGCACGTTGAGACAGGGCCCCCACTCCATTCCCCTTACAAATCGCCTCTATAAGTTCGCTTATGTGTAGCCGGCTTAAGTAACGTGCTCGGTCTTATCGCGAAATATAATCTCGCCCAGACTCGTGCTGTCTTATCAATCCTGTCGTAGCCCTACCTTTATACACTTGTACCGAAAATAGTTATTCGTAATGTAATCTAATAGGAGAATTTCAATAAAAAAATGTAATTAAAAAGAAAAACAACACGTCTTTTCTTTTTAGACACAATAATTACACACTAACCCAATGATTGTTCTCTCAAATCAGACTTTCGCAGTTGGTTAATATAAAAAAAATATCTTATTCGATACGTTTGTGTAAAAGTAAGAATTTTGACAGGATTGAAAATAAAGCACGAGTCTGGGCGAGACTGTCTTTCGACGAGACCTCCTACGTAATATCTGAACTCGCTTCACTTCTTTGTCTAACGTATACTCGGTCTGATCACAAAACACAATCTCGCCCAGACTCGTGCAGTCTCTTCAATCCTGTCCTGCCTTTACGCACTTGTATTGAAAAGCGAAATATCCGAATTCACTTCACTTGTTCGTCTAAAGCGGCTTACACACACACACACACCAATTTGCAGGGACGATTTCTAGGGGAAATACAGTGGGGACCTTGTAGATTAACACATGAATAGCACGTTGGGTCAGGGCCCCACTCTATTCCCCCTACAAATCGTCTCTGTAAGTTCGCTTGTGTGTAGCCGGCTTAATTAACGTGCTCGGTCTCATCGCGAAATATAATCTCGCCCAGACTCGTGCTGTCTTATCAATCCTGTCGTAGCCCTACCTTTATACACTTGTACCGAAAATAGTTATTCGTAATGTAATCGAATAGGAGAATTTCAATAAAAAAATGTAATTAAAAAGAAAAACAACACGTCTTTTCTTTTTAGACACAATAATTACACACTAACCCAATGATTGTTCTCTCAAATCAGACTTTCGCAGTTGGTTAATATAAAAAAAATATCTTATTCGATACGTTTGTGTAAAGGTAAGAATTCCGACAGGATTGAAAAGACAACACGAGTCTGGGCGAGATTGCCTTTCGGCGAGACCTCGTACGTTATATCCGAACTTGTTTCAGTCCTTCGTCGTAATCAGTCTCATCGCGAAACATAATCTCGCCCAGACTCGTGCTGTCTCTAGGTGTCTAGGGACTATTTCTAGGGGAAACACAGTGGAGCCCTGTAAATTAGCACATGAATAGCACGTTGGGTCAGGGCCCCCACTCTATTCCCCCTACAAATCGTCTCTGTAAGTTCGCTTGTGTGTATCCGGCTTAATTAACGTGCTCGGTCTCATCGCGAAATATAATCTCGCCCAGACTCGTGCTGTCTTATCAATCCTGTCGTAGCCCTACCTTCATACAATTGTACCGAAAATAGTTATATCATGAAAATTAATGTTTATATACGGTGGAAAATCGTCTATAAACACGTATCTTTGTCGTCGTGTTTATAAACTCAATAATAAACGTATTAGTTGGAATTTAACTGCGTAAATCACATTAGAAGTGGAACAAAATATGTGTGTGTGTATATATAGTAGCAAAATTCGCATAAATATTGGCTGTTACATGCGGTTATGGAGGTTTGGAAGCGAACATAATCTACAATGGCACACCTATACATGTACTGCTACATATTTTATATGTATATGTGTGTGTGTTTGTTATATTATAGTGAAAAGAGAGAGATCGAGCTTATATCTTGTATGGAACAGGGATGTTGGAACACAAGTGCTCGTTTATATCAATGCTTTCAACAGCAGACCTGATACTCACTCATATTAAAGTTGATACAATTGTTCAACAACATAATATGGTAAGAGAGAGAGAGAGGGTGAAAGCACATAGAGGTGAGAAATGAGAAAACGACAGCTTTTTCTATATAGGAATTTATTTAAATTTGAAAACTAGAGAGAACTGTAGAAATTGTTCTGAGAATATATATTCTACAATTTTCATGTTTAATATTTGTTGTTAATTATATAACGTACTGAACCATACATGATTATAATATAAATTAAAGTTGCTAATTATATTACAGCCATAAATAATGAGGGTTGTTATAGTTAGGAACGAACAAGAAATACACAAGTGTTACCTACTTTAATTGCACCCCTATTTATCCCAAACAACTTGCAAACTTCCTATATGTATGTATACATATACATATACATTATGTTCTATACATTATATATATATGTGTGTGTTTTTGTATTGAGTATAACTTACAATGGATATCGACAGACCTGTACTATACGCTTGTAAAACTTTTACAATTATCTCTACTCGGTTTTATGTTCGAACAAGCATCACTTTTTGATTGCATTTGATCAAAGTTGAGGGAATTGTTGTGGAAATAATTAGAACGTAATCTCTATACCAAAAACATGATATACATATTTACTGTATTCAAATATGAGTATGCAAAAGTCATATTTTATAGAACTGCAAAATTATAGTTCTCGACTGGAAATAGTGAATCCTATAAGAAAAGTCATATTAAGGCTGACTTTTATCCGAACTGAATACTACCAATTACATGTAATTTCCATAAGACAGTAAAACACATTTTTCTCGTGAACGGTAACAGATAACGACCAGAAAATAGTTGTATTCGTTTCTAAAGGCAGTCATATACAAAAATACGGGCTTGGATTTTTGAAAATTTGACAGGATTTTCACAGGATAAGGAAAAAGTAACATTTTGTGCTGAAACGAGTCGTTTGGTGAAACACAAAATTCCCTGTGTAAAAGTTGATTAATTTATTAGTCACATACATATATAAAAAAATCGAGCAAAGTTCACTCTACAAAAATATGAGCTTCGATTTTCAATTTTCTTTACCGGTTTTTCATAATCTGCATCCAAAGTAATCTATTTTTTCCGAAATTGAATTGAAATAAAACAGACAGACATTAACTGGCATATAAAGGTGGAAGAAGTGGTGAAAGACTGGATCGTCTTTTGGTGGAGGCGCTGCGACTATGACAGTCAGCCTTAACTGATGGCTGGAACACACAAATTATATTGTCCACTGTAAATTTTATGAATAGATGCAGATAATTTACAACTTATGTTATAAAGATAAAAACAGGTAACCTTTGTTGAAAACACTAACGCTATTCACAGATTTTACACTGAAAAAATTAAAATTCCTTCCTGTACACCAATCCATAAAGTATTTTGATTTTTCTTATAAGATTCACTATTTCCAGTCGACGATTATACACTCAACTTGGCATACAATTTTGAAGATTTAAAGAGGATCTTTCACTAAAACCGGCCAAAATTGGAACCGTGGTTCGATGGAGTTGATAAGAAAACAGTTGTCTGTATAACACATCTCGTATTTCCATGGCATTAAGCTACACAAGTCTTACTGACCTATTTATTGAATACAAACACGTGATGTAGAAGTTTAAAGACAATTCGATTTCAGCGTGTAAATTGTAATTGTCACGATCAATATTTCCAAGAAATTCCAGTGCTAATTTGCATAACTATCGTTCAAACATTCTTTGTACATTGATTCGATTTAAATAACAGTTAGAGTAAGCCTAAGAAAATGCTAGAAAATCGTGCTTAATTAATTATTGTACAAGTCTAGGTGATGCTATTATTGATAATAAACGATAAAATAGAATTTTGGCTGAATTACCAAAGGGTTTGGAGCTTGTCCAAATACTGCAATTTTAATCGATATATTTTCGATTGTGTTGTTATTAAAATGGTAATGAAAAAAAAGCAAAGACGTTGGTATTATTGGTGAGTTGATAAGAAAGAGTATTTGAGGTTTATTCCTTCTGCAAATCGGCGATTTTAACAAAATATACTTTAATACTTCGTCCTTTTTAAAGATACTCTAAACTTCTAAAATATCCCCCTATATAGTGGCATAATAAATTTCAAAATTCATCTCTGGTCTCTATTGATATAATCTAGAATTGCAATAACCAGCAGAATAATTCTCTCCCTTTTACCCCCAGACTCACTCGAATAATATTCCATCATAATTTTAGGCTCTCTTATTGAATCTATATCGTTAAATTTGTTCGTTCTTTTTCTTCTTCGTCTTCTTCTTCTTATTTTTTCGTCTACTTCCCTGGTCTTTTGAATCGTTAAATTTTATAAGAACGTCGATACGGAAACAGTTTTATTTTCGTATATAACTGATGGCATATCTCGAGTAGTAAGAAGTGGTCGGTGTTATGTGTACTTATGCAAAAATGGAATGCTTAGCTTGGGATTTTTTCTAAATCTGCTCATAATCCGTCATGTTATATTGAATAGAGAATGTTTGTCGACA
Source organism: Mylabris sibirica (assembly GCA_039776855.1). NCBI lineage: Eukaryota > Metazoa > Arthropoda > Insecta > Coleoptera > Meloidae > Mylabris > Mylabris sibirica. The sequence continues at coordinate 6,219,779 of CM077838.1, forward strand.
TGAAAACTGCATAGTTTTAACTCTGTTGTCCTTTCAGTTATCAACATCATCGATTCATTTAATGAAACAAAAAGAAAATACGTTGATATTAAAATTTATCGTAGAATAACTTGAATACAATTGTCTTTGATATTAAAGTTTAAATGTCATTCACAATGTTAATAATTTAATATAGTTGATTTCAAATTGGAAGTATATGTCATTAATACCATCGGGATTTCATATTTATGTCTAAAAATAAATGGAATAATGCAATAGACACGATTACAATGACATTATTACACAGTTCCAATAATTCAACTGTAAGCTTAATCAATATTTCAGTCATTAGTTAACTGACGTAAGTACATTTCTAATAATGGAAAATTTTTATATCATCAGATAATTTAACGAGAGAAATTAAGGATTTACGTTTCATTTATAATTTGATCAGATCAATAATAAATAAACTCATAATTTCCAACCTTAATAATCAAATAATCCCTAAATTTGGGTTTAAATTTTTCCTAATCTAGCAAAATATACATTACGTTATCGTTTCCATTATTGTAAATAATTTACAATACACTACACTTTACACACAATAATAAGTTGGTGTGGAAAAGTTCCATTTGAACTTCTTATGAGTTTCTCTATTTTGACAAATTTCTTGTGGAAACTTTTAACTGTTTAGTGGTAGTAGTAGCCTTTGAGAAACTCGATCTCAATTCAGGTCTATATCTTTTAAACAATCATTCTTTTTTATTGTTATCTAACCCTGAATTTTTACAAATGGTCAAGTCAAGATTACAATTCACAAAGTTTCAGAAAACACTTAAATAGCAAAAGTTTTCCATATAAATTACCTATTTTCAGGTACTAACGCCATGAAAGTTTGAACAAGTGAAAATACTATTTTAGTAAGGGTTTCATGGAATTGGTCTTTATATTTTACCACGTATTGAACACATTGACAGTGTCGTAGAATGACAAGTTTACATCCACGAGAAAAATTAAGGGTGGCAAAATTGAGATTTTAGAGTAAAAATAAGTTAGACCCTTTTTAACACTCTAAATCATTTTTAGATTTAAAATTTATGATTTAGGACGATAATAAATCTCAACCTTTATCAATACCATAACCAAACCGCTGATTTGAAGAGAAAATGATTGAAAATCTTGAAAGTCAAGGTTCCAGTTTGAAAATCGTACAGTTTTTTCATCTATTAGAAAATTCAATGATTCAGTTTAAGCTGAAAGTTAACCATTCATTTCAAGATCTAAACTCCCGATTTTTATAATTTTTGGTGTCCAAGTAGATCAATTTATACTAAGGGATGCGTATTTTATAGTTCTCGTCCAAGCTTAAGTTTAAGAAAAATATTGGGGGTTGAAGGTACCTCTATTTCTTAGTGCGAAAAACTACCTCGATAATAAAGCCTTCATCTTTTGTTGGGGTTGAAGTTGTAGATAATTAAAATCTACTACTATTTTTTATAGATTTTTGCCATTTTCTACCCCATGGTAAGACCTATCAAGATCAAAATTCTTCTACTGATAGAAAATTGCAAAATAAAAGTTACCTGTTCAAGGGTTTTTCTGTACTCAAAATAGTTACCCTGTAAGTAGCTCTTAGAGATAATAAAATTAGGGTAAATTTTGAATACGTAGATTATTTTTAGAAATTAAAATTATATGGATCCAAAGGAAGTGTAAAAGATCTGCAAAATGATATTTGAATAGCTACCCTTTACAATCTCTTAATGAATTATAAGGGTATAAATTTGTGTAAATTTTCCTAATTATTAATTATCTTTACAATGACTTTATTTTATATAATTTTGCCTACAATAATATGAACACCAAAAATCATCAAAAGTGGAAGTTTCGACCTCGGATGGTTCACTTGTGAGTTGCGAGAATTCTTAAATCGTCTAACTTTCACAACTTAGCAGCACAACTTTTGAAAAAACTGATGATATGGGACGAAAATATTTTAAAATTTACATCAAAATTGTTTTTAGTTCTTTTACAAAAGAACCGATAATTTTGAACGAAAACTTAGAGTCGAAAATCATGAAGATTAAAGGCTTCAACATTTTTATCATTTGCTCAATTCAATGGTAAACTTCATTGAAAACTTATAGCTTTCTAAAAAATTGTTCTAAAGCCTTAAGAACTTAGCTCCAAAAATTGTCTAAAAGTACCTGTATCTCGCCCCTTTGATGACGAATTTGCTCGAAATTATTCTAAAAAAGCAAAATTTGCCCAAAAAGACGACAACGTTGTGAATGTCTAAATCTACCTCTTTTTACTGTTAGATGCCAAAATTCTGTAAAAAAAACTGATAGGCTAATAATCAAATTGTTTCAAAATCTAGAAGTACCCACGACATTTCTCTTCAAAAAGCGACTAGAATTGTCTTTGATTCCCAATTCAGTAACTTCTGATTTTTCGGAACCAATAGCTCTTATTCGGGCGCCGGGCCACTTTGAAGCCCAGGCCCTTTTTGCCCGGAACCCTGCTCACTACGCTACTAATTTGGTGACTAAGCATTGCTGCAACGCTCGCCACCTCTTTGCTACGCCTCTGCAAATTAATCTACGAAATGGGGTCTAAATTTGGGTAATTACAAAAAAAAAATTAACATTAATGATGGGATGTCTAAGGTGGTGGCGCCTACAGTTTGCCCTCCTGTCACGACATTGCTTAAGAATAAATGATAGAAGACACAATAGAGATGGGAGTAGATACAAAAATCAACTGCTGTTTGTGCGATGTTGATGAGTTTCATTCAAACTCACTCCAGGACCTCTCTCTTTCAGTTTCAGTTCACAATTTTTTTTCTGAATTTCTCTTCGATCTTCGATCAATCTATGATATTGGCAATTGTTACCGGTATCGACTACGATTGTCAGGATGCATCAATATCAACAATGAAAAATTGTTGATATTATGGGGGTAGGATTGGAATGTCGTCGATACGTTTTGTAAAATGTTTATCCTGGCGTATTTCCACCCCCCTTATTGTGTTTATGTGTACGTGCAAAAGGGGCTCGTTCGGTGGTGGTAGTGGTAGTGGTGGTGGTTTATTGAAGACAGGGATTTCGGTGTGGTGCGCTTGAGCGTTAGGCCACCAGCGTTACGTTGCTAGTCACGTGATGTACCGACGCAGTATGGCAGACTGCTACCATCGTCGTCGTCGTCGTTGTCGCCGTCGTCGACGGCGACCACGATGAAAACCAGTTCACAGTACGAACAACAATCCAGTATTTTCATATACATGGTAGGGTGTGGATGTGTTATTTTATAACACGAAACCGTGCCAATAGTTGTAATGCAATTGATAACTTACGTGTTACACATAGTTGATCACTTGTAATTTACCTTGTTTGAATCAAGTGGGATTGTTGATTAAAATGTGAATTACAATTTATAGAAATTCTAAAAAAAAAAACACAACAAAACAAACAAGTGTGTGGTGATAGTGTGTATTCTTTTGATTTCATCTGGCCAGTACGATAACTCGATTGTGTGTCTCTGCCTCTCTTAAATCCACCCTAAACGCGAGCCGGAGCCAAAACGAGGGCAAACCCGGCCAAGACTTTTCACTTGGAATGCCTGATCTCGGGATCAATTGATTAAATTGAATTCACTCGCCGAATTCTCACTAATTTATAATATAAACTATCAAATTATAAACACAGATGCTATAATTAAAACTAAACGATGGCATTGAATCATGCTCTAGGAGCTGTAGTGCTCCTCACCTGTATTCTATGCTATTATAACAGCTGTTATTGTGGATTTGTTTTTGATGATATTAGTGCAATTAAAGATAATAGAGATCTACGACCGCACACGCCGCTAATTAACGTCTTTTTCAACGATTTCTGGGGCACTCCAATGCACAAGGTGAGCCAATAATAAATAAATTGTTAATTTCAGTTGTAACCAACGATAAAGGATGCAAACTAGAGCGCGATACAACCGAATCTGTAAATCAAACAAACGGGTTTTAAATGTGGTCGATTCTTGTGAGACTTCTATTAGTAGGCGAGCGACTCGAATAATATTTCAAAGATGTGTAGGGGTCCCTGGAGCAAAATTAGAACCTCGTAGCTCATTTGGAAGTCGGTCCAAAACCGCACTAAACATTGATTGTTTTTGTTGTTTTTCTCCATTGTCTTCTAGAATGCTATGTTGGGAGGGTCTTCGAGTCATTATTAATGTTTAGCTCGTTTTGTTAAAACCGTCACATTGTCGGAAACGAGCGTTTTTAACTGATTTTTCCAAATGACTTTCTAATTTTGCTAAAATTGTCTCCAATGGTACTCTACAAATCTTTGAAATAGTACGAGTTTGATAAGAATCGACCATATTTAAAACATACACCCGGTATAAGAAACATAAACAATATTTGACAAAGTTATTTAAAAGTGGAGTTTTATTATAATAATACTTCGCGTATGCTTGAAAATGAGTTTATAATCGAAAAATGTCACGAATTTCAAATTTTATAGAATATATTGAAGGTGAACAAGGTGACGCTCCAATTTTATCCAAAACTGGAATAAATCAAAGTTGCGTGTTTGTTTTAAGTGAGTTGTATAACTTGTAAATAATTGATTTATAAAATTGAAAATAACAAGAGCTTCTATGCACCGTTCTAAAGAACGTGGCACAACTACACACCTGAGTGCCTCTGCTATTGTATCAAATCTAGCCTTGAACTCGACTCTTATGAAAAAAATCTATTGAAAATACCTACCAGAGATTTACAGTCAACAAACTCTATACAGTGGTCTACCTATAAAGGTACAAATATAAAATCAACCTATCGAAACAGAAATCCCCTTTATTCGTGTTGTAATTACAACGAAATTTCGCAATATTACAACGTCGAATTTTATTGCAGCTTCATTCATAGGGGGCCGGTGATTATCTGATTATTAACGCTTATCAGGGAGCAACAGTGGAAATATTCTGATTTTAATCGCACCCCAATTCGCTACAATTCAAAAATCTATAGAGACTAATTTGTTTATGACAAATTAGGGGCAGATAATTTTTTTGAATAAATCATAAATGGAAATATCCTGAAATACCAGCCGAAATAAAACTAATTGAGCGACATTTTCCAGTTCTGTAAATCAGCGATTCTCAAACTTTTAAAAATAAATCATTTACTTAAGTTTCTCTTTTTAAAGTCGGGTTTCCACTCTGACAATGAGCAACAAAACTTGCGCGAGTTTTATTACTAATCAGAGCATTCGACTTTCCAAGATTATGTCCAATTAGCTAACTAATTTGAGATTATGCGATAGCTCCCAAAGGTCAAAACCTAAGTTCGTCCCTGCATGGCACCCAAATGATTGTCTAGAAATGAGAGTATTCTAGGACTCTAATCGAAAGTGTTCAGGCAAATTTTTGCTAAAATCACCCACGGGTTTGGAACTAAGGGAGAGACTCCTCACCCCCACACCATTTTAAAGCATTATAAAACAGAAAATGGAACGGAAAAATGGCATTTCATATAAACTGATCGTCTTTCGACTCAATTCATGGTTTGAGAACCGCTGCTGTATAGATGGCATTTAAATAATCACCGTATAAAAATTGGTAACAATTCCGGGATATAAATGTAATAATAAATAGTCGTTAGACTTTTCATTTTCCATCAGATTGTGCGATTTTTCTTTGAATTTCCCCCAAAACAAGAAACGTATGTTATCCTATATCCCACTTAACAAGATCAGATGACAACCATGTATCTTTCTCTACACATACTGGATTGAAATGATAAATTCAGGTAATGATGTTGAATGTGATGCTTTGTGACCTAAAATAGTGAAAATGATAACCACAGATTTTGTCGATGAATGTTCAACATTAATAAAATGTTGCGTGAATCATCTGATATTATTCTATTAGGTAGTATATATGTATATACAGCAAGGGTTGTTTTGTGTATATCAATAAATAATCGAGACATATATAACTAAAAGAAACTGTTTTTCCATCCCTTATTCTACCCTGTAAGTTGATATTTTGTATTTGTTAGTTTATACACGAATACAAAACGACAACAGCTCTTTTGTAGCAAGACCCGCATGATAATTTATCATTGTGGTCTTAAAACAAAAGAAATCGGGAAAAACCACAGCATCTTTTGTTTCGTACACCCTCTAAAAATTACCACCTTTAAATCGTTGTAAATTTGTACAAAAATTCGACAAATTAGACTGTTTTTGATAGATATTTTACAAGTTAAATAGAATTTTCGTTAATGAAGATTTTGCGAGTCGTTTTTTTTTTCTGTGAAATTTTATACAATTAGTGTGCGAATTCCGTAAAACAGCCACAATGCATTATTGTGGCCGTTTCGCTTTGTGTTTATAGCTTTATGAAATTTGTTCTAGACAAGGGGTAGATGGCAAATATTTGCACCAATTTAGGTGAAATATTATTCACATCTTAATTCTACATTAAAACCATTGATTTTGTGTTTTCTTGTTCTTTTTTTGTACGGAGACAGTTTTCAAGACGACAAATTCCCGATCACGACCAATAAGAGGATTAATTCGTCGTATCTGCCAGCAAATTACTAGAAATTAAATTGAACATAGACGTTTGGGCAGAAGTAATCGGCCGATTAAAGAAAATGTACGATATATTATTTGGGATGAAATTTGTTAAGAGTGTAGATGAGGAAAATTACCGGGTAAACTATTATTAAACTAGAAAATTGAACGTTACATTTGTAGTAGTGTTTGAACAAAAGTCATTTATTAGAAACAACAAGAATTGCTACAATGTTTCGTCAAATTATTCGTTTAATTAATTGTTCCCAGTTGTTAAGATGTGTGGATAATTGCTACAATTTGGATGTCAATGATGTTTTTGTTCATATATTTCTCGAATATTTGTTTGACTTTATTATTAGACATGTCTAGACTAGTAATAACTACAGATTTCGCAGCTAGATAAAAATCTAAAAGTCAATCCCTTCTAGATTTTATGGATTCGCCCCTGAATTTAGAGTCTAGTATAAAAACACTTCATTTATTCTCCTATTCTAAACGCAAATAACACAAAATACGACCTCTGTAAAACTTCTGTTTGTCTACAGACACAATTTTTACTCGTAATTTTCACAATTCGATTGATTTGAATCAAACAAAGCGTAGAAATAGATCTTGCGCTTGCTTCTAAGATATAACTTCGATTTGTATAAGAATTTTACAGTTTTCTTGTCCACAAATACAATTTTTAATTAGTACAGTTTACAGTCTAATTCTTTTATTCTGAATGAATCACACAAAGTTGATTGTACTTCAATAGCGTGCTCATTTACTGGAAGGCTTGACCTTTTTTACGATCTATTAGTAATTTCAAATTAATAACACTTGATCAAATTTTTAATTTTTGGCGTTCTATCCTTGTAACTGTGAAGTTTAATGGAAAGTCAACTAAATCCGAAATTCTTGAACTCTATTATTTTTCGCCAAGCTTTAAGCTTCACCTATGCACACAAACATATAACTCAAGTTTTCACTTCATGTTCGAAATAGTGAACGAACAAATATTCATGCTTTGAAAGTGCACATCTATGTAAATTCAGAAATTTTAGATTAAGGTTGATGTTTTTTAGCCTATTTAGAAATTTTACACGGATTTTTAACCGTCTAAGAATTATAAACTTCAAGTCTTGCATTAATGGTAAATTGATCGAAAAATCGACTAAATATTCAGTAGTAAAATTGTCTAGAAACTGATGATTTTGTGCCATAATGACAGCGAACGTAGACTAATAGAATAGATTGAACTTCTTCAACTTCTTTTGGCAATTTAACTGTTAAATTCGCCAAAAAATCGACGATATTTATTCAAAATCTTTAGAGTTTGTTTAGTGACTGAGAATCTGACTCAGAAGTTGGAAGAAATTTACTACATTAACGATTTATTGGATAAGAGCATTCGATTTTCAGAAATCTTAGATTAAGGTCGGTATTTTTTAGCCCACTTAATTTCGCCTCAATGAGATCTTGGCTTATCTCGAACTAACGGTAAAATGTCTGTAAAACCACTCTTGGGTCGATTTAGGCCAAGGTCTGGCTATGGCGAGCTTAAATAAGGAAGAAATACATCAAAGTCTCAAATTATACTCAAAAATTACCTGAAATGTCTTGTTTCGCATCTTTTGCTTACTTTAAAAGCAGAATTTCCTTAAAGCGGAGTAAAAATAAAGTTTTCTACTCAAAAATCGACTTATATGCTTCAGCTGTCTCCGACTAAAGTTTTTATGGCAAACCTCTCTAAAAATTTACCAAAAATTTGAATACAAAATTTTAAAGTTTCTGGTTTGTGGATGAGAACTTGTCTCAAAAATTCAATACAAATTTCTATTTCAGCATCTCTCTTAAATTTAATTGCCAAAACTAGAAGTGGAAACCATGAAATTACTTCAATGCGTCCTATGCTCAGAAATTGTCTCCTATTAATAATTTAGTATAAAAAATTTCCAAAATTGGAAAATTATGGACCAAATTTATTCAATATTTTTTAAAGTTTCAAATTTTCTCAACACCCTCCTTAACGTTACATCTTAGCTTAAATGAAGCTAACAGTAAAAAATGTCTGTAAATCCACGCTTGGGTCGATTTAAGCCAAGGTCTGGCTAGGGCGAACTTAAATATAGGAAGAAATACTTAAAAGTCTCAAATTCTACTAGAAAATTACCTAAAATGTCTTATTTTGCATCTTTTGTTCACTTTAAGGGTAGAATTTTCTGAAGCCCTGCTAAAAATAGTGATTTCCACTCAAAAATCGACTTATATGCTTCAGTTGTCTCTAACTAGAGTTTTTATGGCAAAACTCTCCAAAAATCGCTTTATTATGAACAAAATTTACCAAAAATTTGAATACAAAATTTTAAAGTTTCCGTTTTTTGGTTGAAAATTTGGCTCAAAGATTCATTACAAATTTCTATCTCAGCATCTCTCTAAAATTTAACTGCCACTAAACGCTGACTATTTAGGGCTACATGTTCTGTTCCAAAATCAGAAGTGGAATCTTGAACTTACCTCAAAGGTCAACTAAATTGCGTTCTGTGCTCAGGAATGATCTCCTATTAAGAATTTAGTACGAAAATTTCACAAAATTGGAAAGTTAAGGACCTAATTTAATCAAAATTATGTTAATAATTAGCTTAGTGGAAAGCCAATCGAAATTCTTGAACTCTTTTATTTTTCCTCAAGCTTTAAGCTGCACCTATGCACATATACGAAACGAACGAATATTCATGCTTTGAAAGTGCACATCTTTAATAAAAATACCGTGAAAGCTTCCAGCTTGTACAGATGCAATTTTTGGGCTGTCTCTGTACAGTTTTTAATGTTTCACAAAGGGCTGTCAATAAGGCTGAAGAATCTTTAGGTTATTGCCGTGGTATATAGATCGAAAGAATAATAAATATAAGAGAATTCAATATAGTTTCGTATAGAATAGAATATTTGCATGAGAAAGTCTTAAATTAGCTACTATTAGAATAGGTTGTATTGTTTTTATTACAATTGTTGGTAATCATAACAATCTTCAGTATTAACAGTGGTCGAAATAAACAACTTTGCCAATGCATCTCTATGTATAGTTGTTTTGTACAAATTAAAATGCATACAGTTCCTATGTTGGTTAGAAAATTTGCATAGAAATTACTTGTGCATTATACAGAAATCTGTTGTTGTTGTTGTTGTTGTTACAACAATAGTATATACTTTTCAAAATTAACAACAAATTTTTGTTTTGAATCCATAGATATAAAAGTTGCTTTTTTGCCTTGTTGTTGGTATTTTTGACTTTTTTATTTTGATAAACGATAATATAGTTGCGATTGCACGAGTACTGTAAAATTTCAATTTGTAGATTGTACAAAACGTATATGGTTGAAAGTTTCAAATTACAATCCAATCGAATTGGAAGATACATTTAGATATTTCTGAACAAAATTGAACTGTAATATAAAATATGTATGTGATGCATGCATCTCTTCTTGAGTATTTGTATAGAAATTTTGAAATATTTCATATCATGTTAGCAAGGTGAAAGTACAATATTATTCGATTATTTAACGGTAGATTTGTTTAAAAATAAACAAGTAAATGTGTAGATTTTCAAAAACTATTAGTACTGTTAACGTATATGAATATAAACAACTGAGAATTCATGTAAATGAGAATTAAATGGTCCGAACGAGAGATGGTATTAGTCAGGTCAGGTAGGATGCCTCCCCCGAGTCTATCCAACCCCTATATAATATTAAACAATGGTGGAGTTTATCGAGGATTTGAGTTTCAATCGAATAGCCATAGAGAGCTTACCAATGTAAAACAACTCGAAACAACAATATTATAGAAATAATAAGAATTTCGATCATATATCTAACTTAATAATATTCAACGTTTTAATCAAAACTTATACTGTGGAAAATTGTTCTCATTTTATTTATTACAATTTCGTTATACATAGTACAGACAATAAAGTAAGTTCTTTAAACTCAACGAACTTACATTGTATATAAGTTTATACATGAAGGTGCAGTCGGATCCAATTAAAACTTTATCGTATACCCCCCTTTTCATATGTCATTATTTCTTGTGTAACAAATTTTTCTTTAATCTTTGAAACTAAAAGATTTAATCCCAGACCAGTAAATTGTACAATACTAGATTATAGCATGAGTTTAATTTAGAAGAGACTCGTCTAGAATTGTACTTTCTTTAGATATTGTAGCTTAAATTGAAACTGAATAGAATATAAGCCGTTATATTCCTTTGATGTTCTAACAATACTTGTATTGTCCAGTATTTTAATTATTCAGTTGGTAAATAAGACAAATGACTTGAGAAATAAGACTATGACACTTTGATTGAAGTAAGAAACCGTTTGTTTAACTAATTGAATCAATAAATTAAAAGCAAATCAATTCATATCCACTAATGAATATTTAACAAATTTAATTTTCAATGAGTGATTTATTCCGTATATTTAATACATTTACATCGGCAGAAATGTCAGTTATTCTGATTGACATTAGGGATGTTTCCGTTTTAAGAGAATTGTGTTAAAATCGATGAAGCAATATAAACTCAAATACAACTTGTTTTATAATTCAAAACTTACCACAGTCATTACAAAATTAAACAAGTCCACATATAAATAATTTCGAGCATATTCATTGATTCTCTCTGTATTACATTATAGCTAATTACTGATATTCATTATAAATATCAATAGTATACAGGATTGGCAATCTACAATTGATATATAAATTAGGGATCCTCAATGACACTATTCAGATCAAAATGGACACTGATATTTGGTCAAACTATCACAAATTATTCAGTAGTTCATCAATGATTATTTTAATTGAGATTTCAGGTAATTTCAGGAGTGAAAACTATTATCGATTGAGAATTATCGTGAAAGCTTTTTGAGAGCTATTTAAAAAAACTGCAACTTATATGTATTGTAACTATAGATTGGCAATAAAGTTGTATTGTATGTAAATAATGTAACAAAAGCTAGTTATCAGTATCGGAACTTTCACAAACTAAATGTTTGTTTCACAGTACATCGAACTTAATATTATTGTCTATGAAAGTTAGACGTCTATCGAGTATATTTCCATCAATAATTGACATAAAAATAACAAAATATTGAAGAATACTTGACAATGAGATAGCATTAGCGCTCATTCGATTAAATTTCTCTTATAAGCTTTCAAATCTTGTTGTTGATCGTTATACTATATACACTTTTATACCTCTATCTATCAGTCAAAGCTGTCAATTTCATCATTTATCGGTTAATTTCTCAATACATTATCGTTTATGGATCAATCTGAATTCATGATGAAATTATAAAGAATCTTTTTAGATACTTGTAAAATCTTTCAGTGTTTTCTCAATTTTTGTTTAATTTCCATTATTAAATTATAAAATTGTATTATATGAAAATGAGGAGAGAATGTGTACAGTTAAACTTTTAAGTTTTTTTTTCGCTTTAAGAGATTAAAGTAAATCCCGTTTAAAGAATATAAATTAAAAACTTACCATCCATAAATAAGTGACAAAAAGTCTGACGTTCTTCTTCTTTTAACACATTATTTAGCAATTTTACACAGATTTTTAACCATCTAAGAATTATAAACTTCAAGTCTTGCATTAATGGTAAATTGATCGAAAAATCGACTAAATATTAAGTAGTGAAATTGTCTAAAAATTGATGATTTTGTACCGTAATGACAGCGAACGTAGACTAATAGAAGAGACTGAACTTAAATCAACTTCTTTTGACGATTTAACTGTTAAATTTGCCAAAATATCGACGATATTTATTCAAAATCTTTAGAGTTTATTTCGTGACTGAGAATCTGACTCAGAAGTTGGAAGAAATTTAATACATTAACGTTTCTGCGATATTTATTGGATAAGAGAGTTCGATTTTCAGAAATTTTCCTTAATAGGATCTTGGCTTAAATCGAACTAACGGTCAAATGTCTGTAAATTCACGCTTGGGTCGATTTAAGCCAAAGTCTGGCTAAGGCGAACTTAAATAGGGAAGAAATACATAAAAGTCTCAAATTCCACTCAAAAATTACCTGAAGAGTCTTAATTTGCATCTTTTGTTCACTTTAAGGGTAGAATTTTCTGAAGCCTTACTAAAAATAGTGATTTCCACTCAAAAATCGACTTATATGCCTCAGTTGTCTCCAACTAAAGTTTTTATGGCAAAACTCTCTAAAAACCGCTTTATCAGCAAAATTTACCGGAAATTTGAATACAAAATCATAAAGTTTCCGGTTTTTGGTTGAGAATTTGGCTCAAAGATTCAATACAAATTTCTATTTCAGCATATATCTCTCTAAATTTTAAATTAAAAGTGTTAAATCTTAGCAAAAAAGCGTTAATATTATGTAAATCTTATGCAATTTTGATTTTAGCATCTCATCTTTAAAACTACGAGAAATCAAGTATCTAATTGATTATAAAAATCACATAAAAACTATCTTGCATTTCTTTATTTTTCGATTATCGAAGGACAATTTTATGTTTTTTACGTTTTGGTTCAACAAACAATTAATTATTATTGTAGTTTATTTGTTGATAAATTACCTAATTTGTAGCTGTTTTATATCGGATATTACACTCAATTACGAAAGACATAAAAACGATTTCTCAATTTATTCATTTTTATATAAAAAAAAATAGTGTTAATCAATATTGCTCACAATGCAATCTATTTTATAAATAAATCTAATATGTTTCCAACCGTGTTTATTCAAATATAATGAATATTTATACACACGAATCAATGGAATTATAACGATAGTTTCACTACATTTTCATTGTAATTCAATTGCACTACTAATTAGTAGAACTTATAAATGTAGGAATATTAAGAATATAGTTCGTCGATTCTTTAATGCATTGCTTAAAGATGTAAATTATTAAAAACTCACAAATCACAAAAAAGAATACTCAAAGTTTACAAATTCAGTCATCACACTGCATAATTTGATGTCATATACAGTGTTAGTATGCAGATAGCTTCTATAAAATTAATGCTTAAATCAGTTTTAATTACTGTGTTAATTACAATATGATTTTTTAACTAGACATTCCATTTATTATCATTTAATATTTAATATAAATTAATATATTATTTATTTAATCAATAAATATTTACCTACAATGTCATGCTATTTATTTACAAATACAACATTCACATACAGAAATTCTATAATTAAACCAATCCATATTATTGATAATTACTATCAGTAACACGCAGATGTAATTGTCATGTGTACAACACCACCGCTTTGGGGTGCATGTTATTATTAATAATAATAATAATAGAAACAATCTATTGTTGGGCATATTGAGTTATCAAATAATTGCTTTATATTTTTGTTCACTTAAGAGTTCAAACAGATAAACATAATTAAGTGATATCGAAATTTTCGTTTATATTTCCTTAGATAGTTAGGCCCAGTTTTGTTCCCTTACTTAAGCTCCACTTAAGCCAGATCTTGCTTTAAATCGACTAAGCGTGGATTTGTGTACGGATCTGTACAGTGGCGATTAAAATAGGAAAGGGGCCGAGTCTTGAGTGTGAATTTCACATATTTTCGTTATTGTAAGTCAGGTTGTTTCACGTGAGGATAAGAAGGAAGTGTTAGAGCAAGTTTCAGCCATAGTATATTTGTAGACAGTATCATTCTATTCAGGTAAATACCCAAAATGGCATCCCCTTCTTCCGATCGAAATTCTGACCTGTTAAGATTTTGTAACATTGTGAATGATGACGGCAATCAAAAGGCTGTTTTACACAGCCGCACAAGAGGTGGTCTCTATTTTTTTTTTTGCCACTGTACATGAACGGACCTCCACACAAATGTATGTATAAGACTACCATTAGTTCGATTTAATGCAAAGTTGAGTAGGGAAACAAAAACCAGGCCTTAATAACTATAATTAAGTTTAGTGTTACTGTTAATTATAAGCTCTTTATATATCGACTATAATCAATTTTGTTGCAGTGTAAAATAGTTGAAATTGAATTGAATTTTGATATGTATACGGTACATATGTATGTACATACACACATTTATATTCGTTTGTGGGTTTCCCAACAATATCGATCGCATTTCACTGAAATGGTCCTGGGAATACGAAACGATATACTAACCTGTCTTGCCTTATAAAGATAGGGAACCGAAAAATAAATAAATTTATATGACCGTATACAGTGTTAAACATAGTATAGACATTTTCAGATTATACGCTCTTTTGCTGATAATTCTAGATGACACAAAACTTTGGTAAAAACAGATAAAATTGTCCGAACTCCTTCGATATTCATTCAAATTTCACATATAAACATGTATTAATGTGTGTGTGTGAGGGAGATTCGATTTAAAGTCATTAGCTTTGAGATTAATTAAAAACAGAGAACAATAAACGGCTTTTGAAACGTCGTCAAATGGTCATGCATCTAACACAATTACGTTTGAAAAACCGATTTTCACACATAACAATTTTGTAAATAGAAACGAAGTTTTTTTTTTTTTATTTTTCGTTGGTTGTTATTGTTTGGAAGAGGATTACATTGAATCACACTGTAATGAGAATTGTGCAAATGACATGCTACAGATAAAACTACGAATTTTGTAACAATGTTCCGGATTAAAATAAATAATAAAGCATCATATTCATATGTAAATAGAGATAAATTGAAAAACAGGAACAACAAAATTAACTCTGGAATATTATCGTATTACATGCCAGATTTCCGCAAATGTTTGTTTAAATATACGCTCTTTCAATAAAAATATCCTATATCTATGTAGTATTTTACCAGGATAATGTAACAAATGTTTTAAAGTTACTTCTTCAACATTTCTTAGGGGTAGAAATTGCAATAAACGTCGAGAAATGTATAACAAAGCGTTTATCTACATGACTAGACTTCAATGTTTTGCATACAAAAATTACCAAGAGCATATATTTTCTTTGCTACAAATCTACATATATTGAAACAATTTTCCTTTAAAAATCACTTAAACAGAGACGGATTTCGTAATATTTATAAATAATGGAAGACTTTCGAACTTATTGTCGATGTATTCGTGTTAAATCCGCCTCTGCTTTTAAGCTTGTCGACATAACCAACAATGTTCATTTACAGCAAACCAGTTTGAAACTTAAAGCTTGGATGTAGTTTGCAATGAATTTAGTTTTTTCCGTAAAACTATCAAATCCCATTGTAGACAACTAAAAAAAAAATCAACTCCCATTCCCTTGTTGGATCACCTCTGGAAAGC
Organism: Mylabris sibirica; assembly: GCA_039776855.1. Classification (NCBI taxonomy): domain Eukaryota; kingdom Metazoa; phylum Arthropoda; class Insecta; order Coleoptera; family Meloidae; genus Mylabris; species Mylabris sibirica. The sequence goes on from CM077838.1 coordinate 6,235,644, forward strand.
TTTACTTTCTTATTTGTAGTCGAAAACGTGTCTAAAAATGCTTCATTGGGAGCTTTTCCTTTTATTTTACCTGTCCATCTAATATCAAAGCATCAGAAAAAGGTAGAAATCTTACATATTAACACAACAAAACCCCCAATTTTGGTTGTTTTAAATAAACAAACGACAGGGCAGCTTTTGCGAAAGCTTATAAACTATTTCAAAAGTGAATCAGTAAGCTTTCCTAAACAAATATTTGACTTACGTTAGTTAGTGACTGTGAAAAACTTTTAAGAATGTAGAAAATATTGTCTGGTATAGCCAAACAAATGTCTCATAAGTAAGTTGAAAATGGGGGTTGATATTGACCCTGCAAATTAAATAATAGACATTTGCCAGGGCTATCGCAAGGTGTTAGCCACTTTGTTATTCCTTCTTGGAGGTTGAAGTTTCAGATGATTATATATGCCATTTTATATTGTGTTTTCTTTACCCAAATTACAAAATAAAAGGACCTATTGGGTGTTGTATCTTTAGGGGTAGATTTTGGCTAAGGAAAAAATCTCCAACACAATTTTTATTTCGTAATCTTCTATTACTATAAGAATTTTCATGTTGATATGTTTAACCATGCGGTAGAAATCACAAAAAAACCATAATGGCACACAATCATCTATAACTTAAACCCCAAACAAGGGATAAAAACTCAGCTAATACGATGTAATAACTCTACCAAATCTCTACTATTTAGTTTTTGAACTACTAGAAAAAATTGAGTCGTTTCTGAGATATGGACAAAACATGCATCCCTTAGAATAGAATAAACTACCTATACAGGGTGTCGATTCTAAATATGGACGCGACTATGAAACTCCTATTAGTTGACGAGCTATCCGAAAAATATCTTAAAGATCTGTAGGGGGTTCCTGGAGATCTTCTGAGCTAAATTAGAACCTTGTAGCTCAATTGGAAGTTGGTCAAAAACGCTTTCTTCGAAAACGATCTGAGTATATAAAACGATTAAGACTGTCTCGAAGACTCTCCCAACATGTTGTTCCAGAATGCATTAGAAAAAAAAAACAAGAAAATCGATGTTGGATGGATCCTCGAGTAACTTTAAGTCATTTTAAACGTGTAGCAAGCTTATGAAAATTGTTCCTTCGTCCCAGCTTTCAAATAAGCTACGAGGTTCTAAATTTTTCACAATGATCGGCAGGGACCCAACTACAATACAAAGTAACAGGAGTTTTATAGTATCAATCAAACTTAGAATGGACACCCTGTATATTAAAAATTATCGAAATCGTGTGGTTTACTTGTCAGTGAAGTTTATTATAATGAAATATGCCATCAAGTGTAGATTTTCGAACAAGTCGACTGATTCTGCTTAATTTATTGTGGCACACGTGTTGTGTGTAATGTAGAAAAGATAATCTTTATAGAAGAAAAGTTGTTTGTAATTTTTTTATACGTCTAGCCATATGAAATAAAGTTGATGTAGAACTTGAATGGTTTATTGTCAACAATAAGAACAACGTCAAATCTTTCTTTAGCTATACTTGAAAATGTTATTACATTGACATTTAATTACTTTCATCTATCTTCTTCTGTATTGTTAATGTTAGTTTGTTTGTTACATCGTCGGCAATCTTCAATTTTAGTCTTATGGTATATTCATAAGTTTTTTGTGTCATATCCCAATAAAGTCTGTTGTTTTATCTTGGAATGGTTACGATTTGTTACCCTCAAATAGAGCAGTCTATTTTGTTGTTTTATTACAATTATAAAAAATAATTTAATTTTCAAAATAAGCCGTATTTTATATAAAAGCAAAAGAAAGAATGTGGAAAATTGGACAGTGAATTCCTTAATAATACATCACGAAGTACTATAAAAGTCTTAGATGGCGTTAAATTCGTTTTATTGTAGGTGGAATGATATAAGAGACAGGGTTGAAAGGACAACGTTTCTTTCTTTTATTTTGGAATTACTTTGATCTTGTACATGAGTCCCTATAATACTTTCTGTTATTTTTTTTGCCATCAAATGATTTCGAGGATAATTGGCATGATAAACGTTTTTGAATTCATCACGTCCTTTTACACATGTAAATAAAAAGCAGCGTTTAAATGTAATCTATCAAACAAAAGCGTTTCATTTTATTTCTACAGCTAAACAAAATAAGTGAAAAAGGAGCTCCTTTTCACTTATTCATGCCTTGAATTTTTAACTATAACAGGTCATTTGTTAACTTCAATGACACGACGCAACTAGAACGTTATCGGTTTGGTTTATAGATAACATTATACTGTTGGTGGAGTATTATATTAAATATGACGATGAAAAATCGACATCACTTTCGAATTCAGGCCCTTTTTATGCGCACACGTTCACAATCCCGAAAATCACCCCTCGTTTTGCATCATTTTTTTACTGCTCCATCCCCCTTTACCTTATCTCACCCGGTGTCTACCCATCTATCTATGTATCTATCTATATGTCGGTTACAGAAATTTTCAGTTTATGCTAATGAATTTTCGATATATTGTTTCAGGAACAAAGCCACAAGTCTTACCGGCCGTTATGTGTTTTGACATTCCGATGGAATTATTTATTATGGCAGTTAGAACCGATGGGTTACCATTTAGTTAATATGCTCCTACATTCTGTTGTTTGCCTTATGTACTTCAGGTCAGTAAATCAATTTTCAATAATAATGATTATTATTATTCTTATAACAAATCTTAGTCATCTACAATAGTTTGAAGGGTATGATCAAATTATTAACAACTTCTAACTTTATTTAATCTTCTTCTAACATGCGATAATGTTCTTATAACAACTATACTAATAAATGTTTTTAACGATTCCTATTTCTTCTATATAGTGAGAATTAAACGAAAACTAAAGCCTCTCGAATTTCAGTTCTTATCTATAGAGTTTTATCCGATCAAAATCAAAGTCTTGTGAACCTCGTCGAATTTTATCGCTTAGTTGACAAGAACGCATCAAGAGCAGCCCCTTAATTTTCTTATGGCTTATTTAAAGAAGAATTTAGAAGTTTTTAACTGAAAATTACATACTATAAAAACTGTTGGAGTTAAATTTACGAAAACTTTTTAAAAGACTCCATCTTCGATGAGCATTTTTTCAACAATGAGCAATTCTAGATAAAATGTAAAGGTGTTCCTCTTTTTATACATGCACAAAAAAATAGACTTAAAATCTAGATTAAAACCTAAAATTAAAATCGAAAATGAAGCCCAAAAAGTGTCTAAAAATGGCTCAGTCGTATTTTTATTACGATTTAATATCGAAATTTATCAAAAATAATTGATTTACAAAAAAAGGAAAGGTATAAAGGCCGGAATTTAATTTGAAAGTGGATTTGAATTGTTTCTCTTGCTAGTAAATCTGATAATTTAGAGTGAAAATTTACACCCACCCACAAAGAGGAGGCTTTAACACGGAAATAGTGTCTAAATTAGATGGTTAACACTGATGACTTTGGAAGAAAATGCTTTGAAGTTTCATCCTTTTGACATTCCACTTACAAAAAAATAATGATTTGAGAAGAAAGAGTCCAAAAATGGGAATTTATAATCGAAAATTTGTCTCAAAAATCGATCAAAAGTGTCCAAATTGCAATTTATTTGCAAATTTTTTTAGTAAGTAGGTACAATTGGCTTAAATTGGAAGGTTTAAGTTAAAAATTCTCTAAAACTTATTGTTACTTCAAAAGAGCAGGATTTTTGCTTGATCTAAACAGTCTCTCCTGCAAGTTTTTATAACAAATGGCCAAGGAAATTGATGATTTAGGACAAAAAATTGTTAAAATCAATTTAAAAAGTCGAAATTTTAGCTCAAAGATGTGCCAGAATTGTCTTATTTTAGTCAAGTGCAAAATTCACAATCAGTTAAATAATTAATGATTTAGAATGTAAATATTTAAAATTCAGCGGTTCAATAGCAAAATTTACAAAAAAATGACAAGGGAAAATAATCAACTGGAATTCGAGAATCCAACTAAAATAATTAAAACGATTTTTAATTAAAAGTCGGGAATAAACTTCAAAGTGTCCAAACTAAAATGATTACAATTTATTAGTAAAATTCAACAAAAATCAATAATTGAGTACAAACAAGTGAAAGTCTGAAATTTAGTGGAAAAATAGATTAAAATATTTGTAACTTGATAAAAAAAATGATTAAAAATGGTGATTTGGGACGAAAAATCGTATCTTCTTCCCTTTTTGTGTAGAAAATTATTAAAAAAAAAAGAAAATTTAGGGCAAAAATGTTTCAGAATTGACTACAAGCGACTGATTTTTTTGTTTGACGACTTGTAAGCAGATTTGGATAAAAAAATGATAATTTATACAGGGTGAAATCGAAATTCCCCTAATACGCAAACTTCACTATCCCTGTGAGGGACACCGTGCAATAAACATTTTGAAGGCTCAAGAAAACTTAGCTAATTGGCCAAATTGGCAAATATTGTTTGAAGGTCGTAATGTTATTATCGATAGTTGATAAGAATGCAGACAGCAATATAACACATCTCGGATTTCCATTGCATTAAACTAAACAATTTTTACTCGCCTAATTAGGCACTTAATGTAAACACAGCACACTTTATTATAAACTATCGATAATGTTGCTCGTTTCCAGTGGCTCCAAGAATGTTGGCGAAATTTGTGAAGCCTTTTTCTCAAAAACAGCCCAGTTTTCAGGGCTCTATACGTGGTTTGGAAGTTTATAAAGGGATTTCGATTCACCTTGTATACAGGGTGTTTTTTCAAAAGGTGCTCAATTTTTGTAAAAAAGAGCTTAAGGATTTGTTGGAGGATACTGGAGCAAAATTAATAACTCGTAGCTCATTTAGAAGTTTATCAAAAAAAAGCTAGTTTCAGACAATGTCTTGATTTTCAAACGTGAGCTAAACAAGTAAATCTATTAAGAATGAGTCGAAGATCCTCTCTACTAGGAAAAATGGGAAAAATTTCCAGCTGTTTCAAAATTCATTGGAAAAAAACGAAGAAGATGGATGTTGGAAGCGTCTTCGAGTCATTTACTATTTGAAATTTGTGGCACCGTTAGAAACGACGGTTTTTGATCAATTTCCAAATGAGCTACGAGGTTCTAATTTCGCTAAAATAATCTCCAGGGTGTCCCTTACAACTCCTTGAAATGTTTTTTAAATTTCTCGCGAAATAACAGGAGTTTCACAAGGATTGACCACATGAATAAATAAACTGTATAAAAACTTCCTACAACATAGACTAACAATCAAGAGTTTAACTCGAAAATGAACAAAAAGTGCTGATTGCTAATTTAAAACCGTGCTATAAATGAGGACTAGTAGAAAAAATGGCTAAAAGTCTTTTCCTTTTTATGATTTGTTAGCAAATTCTTTAGCAAAAATAGAGAGTTAATGGCCTTTTTCACGATTCAGTAGTATGAAAACAAATGGAATTGCATCTGTTATTTACAGATTTACCCAAATAGTGCATAATTTTTGTTTTGTTATTTCACACATAAGTTCGAACAAACTTAATGGAATATTCAAAGGACGCTTGTTGGTGTAGGATTTGTTAATTAAGATCACTTAAATAGGGTTAAACTTGGCATGTCTTGTTTCTAATTGTGTCCTAGATAATAATGTTTTGTTTACATTTTCCAGAATGTGTTCCATGTTCCTACCGGAATTGTCAAGTTTCGTAGCGGCCATGTTGTTTGCCGTTCATCCAATCCATACAGAAGCGGTAAATTTCCTTCTAATTCTTGTTAATTCTTATCAAATTTTTAATTATAATGTATGATTTCTTTATGTCCATAGGTGACTGGTGTAGTAGGACGTGCTGAAACTTTATCATCAGTTTTCTTCTTAGCTGCTTTCATGTTATATACAAAAGCATCAAAGAACAAAAAAACAACAGGTAAACGGTGTAAACCAACACGTTTCTCATATCTCATGCTTTTTATATTACCATCTTTCTTCGTTTTTATTTTATATTGTAAAGAACAAAGAACTAGGATAAAAGATTTCTTGATAGAAACTTTTCAACCGCTGCTGTTGTTATTGTTGCTTTGTTGTCGTTGTCGTAGAATGTCGTAATATATAAGCTGATCTTTATTTTCTACAAAGCTAAACGGATATATTTCTTATTTCAAAACATTTATTCCATCATATAAAAAATAATACAACATGGAAATAAGAAAGAATCTGGTTAATTAGCTACTTTTATAAATTCCACGTGACAGTCAACATAGGATTGCAACAGAAGAAACTTTAATCCTGTTTTTGTTAACTTTTATATAGAGTTTATCCCTGAAACTTGTTTATTTATACAACACTGTTTCTAACAAACGAAAAAAAAAATAAACGAGGCAATATACACAGAAACAAGGATAATAGTATTTATTTTTCATGAATGTAATTCATTCTGCCATCATCATCAACAACAGTAACAACAACGTAAAAAACAAAATATTGAAGTCTAAATGCCTGCAGCTATAAATCCATATGGGCCTTTGGTTGTTTTGTAATAAAATAACAAAAATCATTTGAAAATGTATCAAATTGAATTTTCTTTTGCTTCAACTAAGCGCTGAAGGCTGCTTGTTTGTTATACTTTAATCTAATGTTTTGTCCACTGATTACATTCTCAAAAATTCGACTCCCTTCTGAATATCCATCGTACTATTTTAATTAGCAGAATCCTGTTGACATTTTTGGTGTTTCAACGGCTCGAAATTTCAACTCCCCCGATTCATCTCTCATCTCGACAAATATAATGACGATTTGATTGCATGTCAGTCGGTTGGAGTTCGATTAAATGTTGAAATTTGTCTGCCCTGGGACCTTTTTGTGTTTGTCTAGTTCGAATAAATTAACGTTGAGCAATTCGAGCAATATTTTCAGGTCTTGGAGATTACTCCGTAGAAAACATTTTAACAATATTCCTGCTCATAATAAATGACTAATCGTAAGAATAACTCAAGAATCCTCCCAACATTTTTCAATTTAACATGCCTAGCTCATTTTCGAAAATTGCGACATTATCCAAAACGAGCAATTTTTGACCGACTTCCCGATGAGCTACCGGGTCCTGATTTTACTAAAATGCTCCTTAAGAACCACCCTACAGATCCCTAAAATAATATTTAAATAACTGTATTAGTTTGGTAAAAACGGCAAGATTGTGTTCTCCCAGATCAGACATTCTGTACATGATTCCTGCTGTAAATATATTATCAAATTCGTAAGAAACACCCATTAGTTGTCGGGCGATTCGAATTATACTTCGAGGATTTGTAAGGTGGTCTCCAGAGAACATTTCATCAAAAGTAGAACCTCGTAGCTTATTTTTAAGTTGGTCAAAAATTCATTTTTTTCCGTCTGTGTTGAAATTTTCACCAGTCAGCTGTACACGTAAAATGACTAGAGGATCCTTGCAATAAAAGTTGATTACCACCCCTTTTCCAATAAGCCACAGGGTCGTACTTTTGCTGAAATGTTCTCTGGGTACCACCCTAAAAATCCTTGAGGTATTATTCTAATTGTCCACCAACTAATAGGAGTTTCATACAAATCCTTTTTGTGATTGTCTAGTTCGACTAAATTAACGTTGAGCAATTCGAGCAATATTGTGAGGTTTTGGAGATTACTCCGTAGAAATAATTCTAGCAATATCGGCTTATCTTTAAGTCGGTCAAAAAAGCTCTTTTTAACAATTTTAAATCAGTAAATTAACATGCGTAGCTTATTTTCGAAAATCGCGACATTATCCAAAACGAGCGATTTTTGACCGACTTCCCGATGAGCTACCGGGTCCTGATTTTACTAAAATGCTCCTTAAGAACCACCCTACAAATCCCTAAAATAATATTTAAATAACTGTATTAGTTTGGTAAAAACGGCAAGATTGTATTCTCCCAGGCCGGACATTCTGTACATGATTCGTATGAAACACCTATTAGTTGGAGGGATTTGTAGAGTGGTCCCCAGAGAACATTTCATCAAAAACAGAACCGCGTAGCTTATTTTTAAGTTGGTAAAAACTCCTTTTTTCCGTCTTTGTTGAAATTTTCACCAGTTAGCTGTACACGTAAAATGACTTGAAATGACTAGAGGATCCTTGTAATAAAATTTGATTACCACCCCTTTTCCAATAAGCTACAGGGTCCTATTTTTGCTGAAATGTTCTCTGGGTACCACCCTAAAAATCCTTGAGGTATTATTCTAATTGTTCGCCAACTAATAGGAGTTTCATACAAATTTCGGATACAACAACAAAACTGTATTATGTTTCATTAATAACGAGATGTGTGTGAAATTTCTAAATTTGTACACATATACAAACAAACTAATTATATCAACAGTAAATGTTTCGTTTAAATCAAAAATAGATACGATTTTCTAATTAAACAAAAACGTGCCTGATTAGTTCACTTTTAATTACAGGTTGGAAATATTTATCGTTGTCTATGTTGTCGATCGCTACAGCAATGTTGTGTAAAGAACAAGGCATAACTGTAGCTGGTGTTTGTGCAGCTTATGAAATCTTCGTAGCACAAAAGGTAAATAAACTCATCATTATACTTTAATAATTATATATAATAAATATTAAAGGTATCATTTTATGGCACATTTTTAGGTGCGCCTTCCTGAAATAAAACACGTTATAAAGACGGTTATTACATCAAAATCCCCATACCAACATCTACCCTGGTCAACGGTAGCTACTAAAAGATTGGTCGTTTTGTTAGCAACAACTTTATGTCTTTTATTAGCTAGACTTCAAATAATGGGCTCTCAATTGCCAGTTTTTACGAGATTTGATAATCCAGCATCTGTTGCACCAACACCAACTAGACAATTAACTTACCATTATTTGATCAGTGTTAATCTATGGTTATTATTGTTTCCTTGTAATTTGTGCTGTGATTGGACAATGGGTACAATACCATTAGTTGAATCATTTGTTGATCCAAGAAATTTAGCCACATTAATGGCATATATATTCTTTATTGCATTATTTATCACTGCTTATATAACGGAGAATCGCCAACAAAGAATCATCATAATTATGGTAAGTTAGATAACTTTAATCAATTATAAATCTTTTTAATTAATTAAAACTTTCTTATTATTACATCTTCTATCATCAACAATGTTTTTTAATACATTTAATGACTTATCTGGTAGAATATTCGGTCTAATATTCTACAAAGCAAAAGAAATAAGGGTTGCAGCTTATTAAAGTCGTATCTTTCATAGAGTTGACATTATAACGTTGCATCTATGAACATGAAAGATTTTTTTATAACTCAACGGATTCTATTAAACTTATATTATGAATTTAACTCTATTTCCAAGCTTATCTCCATCATAAACTATATTTGGTGTTGTCTTATTAAAATACAATTTCCATCCGCCTCTTTTGTGCATTAAAACTTCTTGATTAAAGAAACACCTTCTGTCGCTTCTCTCACTGAATTATTATCGTTAATTAATCAAATTAAACAAGATTAAAGTTGCTTTATTTTTGAATCATCAAAGGATATTGTTGATAAGGAATTTCAAAATTATCCTAAATGATTGAAAGACATTACATACATACCTTATTGAAAACAATGTTTTTATATAATTATGTTTGTTTCAAATAATCGTACAAATGTAAATATTTTGTGGATTCGTGTAAACACCATAAAAATGATTAAATCAACCCTGTTTACACCACTATTATTATTATTGAATAGAATATAGGAATTGATGAATAAAATTTTAATGTCAATAAGAATTCGAATCGGATGCGAGACGAGATGTGGGTGTTTATCGTCGAAAATTAACTTTCATTGTAATTTTGTGCTGAAAAAAAGTTTGATGCCTACGGCTGATTATTCAAAATTCGTCTGACAAATATTTCGATAAACCACACAAGGATTAAGGGGCTTCCTTCCATCACAATTTTCTTATCAACTTATACCTAATCTAATAGAAGAAGGTGTCCTTATTGTTGCCACTCTATTATCATTGTCCATCTAGATAATAGCAGTTCTCGTTACTAATATCCACTTCCCTTAACGTATCATCTCTAATGCATGCTTTATTCTGTTATCTATCGATTTTCTGTCGGATAATATGACATTTAATACTGTTCACTCTGTCTGTCTTTGTATTAAACATCCATGATTTTACTCTACAATTGAGTTATAAGTTGAGCTTTTTTTGGTATAAAATTGACAAGAGGCGGCTGCTTCGCAGAGCCGGATTATTATACACTAAGCGGGTGCTTAGGGCCCGAAGTCGATAGAGGCTCCAAAATTTCAAGAATTGCACTACTTTTGATTCAGTGTCTCTAAAAATGCCAAAATTCAACAGGGATTCGAAATAAAGCAATAAAACAGGGCCTTATTGCAAAATAAGCTCGAGATATTGCACAAAATCGACAATTTTTAGCACAAGAAAACCCAAAAATTTCGAGCTAAATTCCAAATAAAATCACTGAAACGAGCTAAAATAGGCCAAATTGACGTATTTTGACGAAAAAGGAGCAAATTAGCTACTAAAGAGTCATTTTGACCTACTCTTAGCTAGTTTTTTCAACAAATTAAGTCAAAATTCACGCGAGATTCGAAATAAAGCAATAAAACAGGGCCTTTTGCACAATAACTTCGAGATGTTGCACAAAATCGACAATTTTTAGCAAAAAAACAAAAATTTAGAGCTAAATTCCAAAAAAAACTCACTAAAACGAGCTACAATAGGCCAAATCGACGTATTTTGATGAAAAAGGAGCAAATTAGCTACTAAAGAGTCATTTTGACCAACTTTTAGCTAGTTTTTTCGGCAAATTAAGTCAAAAGTCAAGCGAGATTCGAAATAAAGCTATAAAACAGGATTTTTCTACACCATAAGTGCGAGATATTGCACGAAATTGACAATTTTTAGCAAAAAAACCAAAAATTTCGAGCTAAATTCCAAAAAAACTCATTAAAACGAGCTAAAATAGGCTAAATCGACGTATTTGGACGAAAAAGGAGCAAATTAGCTACTAAAGAGTCATTTGACATTTGACCTACTTTTAACTAGTTTTTTCGTCAAATTAAGTCAAAATTCAAGCGAAATTCGAAATAAAGCTATAAAAGAGGGACTTTCTGCACAATAACTTCGAGATATTGCACAAAATCGAAAAATTTTAGCAAAAAGCCCAAAATTTCGCTCGCTTGTTTTCTGAGATATTCAAATGCGCAAGCTGGCGTTAGAACGGCCATTTCTCAGTGCATTTGAGGCCATTTTCGGTTTTGAAAAATTTCGGCTAATTTTAGAATTATAGAGGAAAATCTTGGAGCAGTTTTTTTATCTAATATATTTTCCCCCATAATTAGCCATAACTTGCCCAATATTATTTTTACCTCACTTGTTTTCTGAAAATTTGAAATACCGGATCCAATTTTGAATCGTGCATTCCATGGTGTATCCGCAAGTGTTTTCTGTTTTGGAAAATCTTGAGGAAATTCTGAATTACAGAGAAAAATCTTGGAGCATGCTTTTTTAATAAATTTTTCCCTATAACTAGCTATAACTTAGCCAATATTCATTATTTAGTAATGATTGTTAGACAATAGATAGAAAATTGAAAGCGTTTTCCAAATCTCCAAGACATTTTTTGATAGATTTGTTAGGTTTTCGGAAAATTAAATATCAAAAATGTCACTCCAAGATTTTTTGTACGATTTTAAAGACAATGCCTTGTTGTAGGCTTATCCATGGGGAATTCAACGAAATCCTTAAAATTGATTTGGAAAAATTGAGAAAATTTTCCAAAACTTCATGTGCCATTTTCACGTACTAGAAGTAATTATTTTACAACCAAATTTTATTCACTCCGACACATTTTTTTTGAAAATTCTCTAAAAATAGGTCCTGATTTTTTCCTCACATTTCCAAAATAAATTGCTGTGCCTCAAGTAGATGGGGGGGGGGGGGGCGAAAACGATACCGCTCACCTTTAAAAGACACGTAAATCCGGCCCTGTTGATTCGCATACATTTTCACATGTGAAAAGCTTGTTGATCGTCTACTGCCTCTTGAAACTACTTGTATCGATTATTCCTATAATTAAAGCATGCAGTAAATTTTTGTTATTCCCCATTATTTTTAGTTCTCTGGTTCTTTTCTTTTTTTGTTTGTTTAATTTTTAATACAAGTGTCACTTCAAAAATCCTTTTTAACATGCTCATCACGTATTTTATTGATCACATATAGGCCGTCATTTATTATTCGTCTCTTGATTTTTTCCTTCAAATTTAATTTGTTTTCCATGCATAATTTGTCACATTCATCTTCCTATGTTTGTATTATTTTATTTAAAAACTATTAAAAAGTAAATTTTGTTGATTATTTTGCTCATTTTCCGTCTTCAATGTTGACACATTTTACAATTAATGGCCGTTTGTTGACTGTGTGCGAGTCAATCAATTGAAAAAGTTCACAATGTATTTTCGTAAAGCGCTTTACGTTAATCGACAATCGTGATTTACGGAAATTAATTCGTTTGTAGTTCCACTTTAGATTTTCAACATAGTTTGCAAGTTTTTCTCTTTCTATACTCCAGTGATTTTAATCGGAATTGTCGTCGAATTAACGATTATTATTTCTGTGAAATTTTCCAATTTTGTTCGGTGTGAATTGTTGGAGAATTTTCAACAATCCCATTTTAATTGTATCAAATACAAGTCGTTTAGGGATTTTATTACGTAGAATAACGTTGAATAGACAAGCGAATTGTAGTCTAAAACGGTCAATAAATTTGTGTAAACGCTACTAAAACCACCATCGTTTCCTTGTTGACATTCAAACCCAAGTGTCGACATTTTCGTAAAACATCCAGCCTTTGTGTTTTTCTTTTCGTCCATTGCACAGTATAGCGGAGGAAAATAGAAAAAGAAACGTGTATACAATTATTTTGTGATAACACTTTTTTTTTAATTCCAGAGTATGGCTTTGATGACGCTCCCCTTCATACCAGCATCCAATTTATTCTTTCCTGTGGGCTTTGTAATTGCTGAACGAGTCCTTTACATGCCATCAATGGGTTTTTGTATGTTAGTAGCATACGGTTGGACAATTCTTGCAAAGAAAAAATATAAAAAATTGGCATGGTTCCTTTTGAATTTATTATTAATAACGCACGGCATGAAAACATATTTGAGAAATTGGGATTGGGAAGATGAATACACAATATTCATGTCTGGTTTACGTGTGAATCAGAAAAATGCAAAACTTTTCAATAATGTCGGCCATGCTTTAGAGAGCCAAGGTAAATATGAGGAGGCATTGAAGTATTTTATGACAGCTGTTCAAGTACAAGAGGACGATGTAGGAGCACATATAAATGTCGGACGTACATTCAATCATTTGAAAATGTTTAAAGAAGCTGAAGAGGCCTATTTGAAAGCGAAATCATTATTGCCGAAAGCTAAGCCTGGTGAATCGTATCAGGCGAGGATTGCACCGAATCATTTGAATGTTTTCTTGAATCTTGCCAATTTAATATCGAAAAATTCTACCAGATTAGAAGAGGCTGATATGTTGTATAGACAGGCAATTAGTATGAGAGCTGATTATACACAAGCTTACATCAATAGGGGTGATATATTGATCAAATTGAATAGAACTAAAGAGGCACAAGAAGTATACGAACGGGCATTACTCTACGATAGCAACAATCCAGATATTTATTACAATGTAAGTAGAAAATCAACAATAAAAAGCTTTCTAGAGTATTTCAATTTCAAACAATATTTATTCAACTTTGATAATGAATCACTACCAACTTCCATCGAAGTTTCAAAACAATACCCATGACGATGAATGGCTTCATACTATCGGATAAAATTTTATTACATCATTGTAATAAAAGAAATGCCCCGTTTGAACAATTGTTTGCAATGAAAACCGGTTCAAGATCTTATTTCACTTTCTTTTCGCTCTTTCAAAACAACAACCGATCCGTAAAACTATCGAATAACAAATTTAATATACCCAACTCTTATTTTACACGGTAGATATGTTCCTTAGCAAACTGTGTGAAAAATACACGCGGCGTATGGTAAATTTGGGGATATGTCCACTTTAAAAATTGGGTAAGATGAAAAAATTCTAAATATTTTCCCAAAAAAAAAACCTGCAAAAAAGTATAGAACAAAAACTATTTGGTTTTATTACAAAAAAAAAAATCTGGAATGCGGTTGACCCTGCAGGCCATTCCTGAAACTTCCCGCTAAGTTTTTAAAGCTCCAAAATTATTTTGAGGAGTACAAATTTGATTGGTCAAAGAATTTTAAAGTTATATTGAAAAAACGCTTTTTCGAAATTTTTCGACAACAATATCTCGCGAACAAATCAACGGATTTTGACGAGCTTTGTGCCATTCGACGCAGTTTTTAAAGCTCTAAAATTATTGTGAGAGGTACAAATTTGATTGATTGAGTTATTTTGAAATATTTTGAAAAACACTTTTTTTGATATTTTTCGACAACGATAACTCGTGAACGAATCAACGGATTTTCATGAGCTTTGCGGTATTCGACACAAAAATAGTCAAAATAGCTTCTTAGGACCCCAAAACGTCGAAATCTGCTGAAAATTCAATTTTCGAAAATCGGGGTAAAACCAATAAATTCCTGAAATTTTGAAAATTTTCAATTTGCTTAGCGAAAAGTTAAAAATTGTGGATTGCTGTCGTAAATTCGTATGAAACTCTTATTAGTTGTCGGGCGATTATAAAAATATTTTAAGGATTTGTAGCGGAATCCCTGGAGAACATTTTAGCACAGTTGGACATCCTAGCTCATTTCGAAGTTGGTCAAAAAACGCTCGTTTTTGACGATATCACAATTTTCCAAAGCGAGAAAAGCACGCAAAACGACTAGAATGACTTCCAACATTAATTTTTTTCGTTTTTCTCCATTTTATTCTGGATAAGATGGAAATGTTTCGTATTTTCTCTGGAAAGAAACGAAAAAGATCACTGTTGGAAGGGTCTGTGAGTCATTCTTAGTCGTTTTGCTTACTTTGCTCATTTTTTAAAATTGTGATATGGCCTAAAACGATCGTTTTTTGACTAACTTTGCTAAAATGTTCTCCAGGAACCACCCTAAAGCAGCAACCCTGTACAGGGATGAAAATCTAAATGTATATGTTTTGTGTGAAACTCCTCTTATTTGGCGAGCGATTGTTGTTCTTTTTAACCGAAAGTCTGGTTTACAGCATACAATAATCACCGTTGAAACTTTTCGGCACTCGACTGTATACTGGCGATCAAAAAAAGAGACCACCTCTTATGCGGCTGTGTGAAACAGGCTAATGAGTGCGGTCGTCACAATGTAACAGGTCAGAATTTGGGAAAACTTTCTCTGAAAATCTCTGATAATTTCTTATTTTCTCTAAAAAATCTAATAATCTCAGAAAAACTCGGAAAAAAAAGTCAGAAAATGGAAATAAATTGGGATTTCTAGTATTTATTTCCACCAGGGCTCTATTTGGAATTGAGTTATTCTTATTTTCTGTAAAGAGGGTGATTTTACAAATTTGTTATGGCTGAAACTGGCTCCAACATCTCTTACCGACCCATCTTCTCACCCTCACGAAAGAAACAACCTGACTCACACGAACGGAAATATAAATAACATATAAAAATTTAGATTCCAACTAGGAATAAGAATTATTAAAAATTAATCATTGCATCCTACGATTTGCACACTTTAAAGCAAAATATTCTACTGAATAACGAAATGCTGTGTTCAAACTTCGATACACTGGCAGCCAAAGAAAGACACCAAGTCATGAGCGAAAATTGCACATATTTTCGTTCGTGTGAGTCATGCTGTTTCTCTAAAGTTGGTAGATAGGAGGTGTTGGAGAGAGTTTCAGCCATAGCAAATTTCTAGGCTTAAACTAACCGATTTCTGATTACACTGCCAAAATTAAAATTGAGATTCGTGCTAGACAAGAAATTCGTGTAGAAATGTAATTTGATGAACAAAATCGTTTTAAAAAAGATCGTGTAACTAGAGTTGGGTGTATATCAAATTGTTTAATGATTTTTTCTGTAAATTTTCCAGTTGGGTGTTGTTTTCCTGGAACAAGGTAAAGCCTCACAAGCCCTTGCCTATTTAGATAAAGCATTGGAATTTGATCCGGAACATGAACAGGCCCTGTTGAATTCGGCAATATTATTACAAGAATTCGGTCAGCCGGAATTGCGTAAAATTGCCCGTGAACGTCTATTGAAACTATTGGATAAAGACGGTAATAATGAACGTGTCCATTTCAATTTGGGTATGCTGGCAATGGATGAGAAGAATATTGAGGAAGCTGAACATTGGTTCCGGCGTGCTGTCCATTTAAAAGTCGATTTTAGAAGTGCCCTATTCAATCTTGCTCTATTATTGGCCGATGATCAACGGCCATTAGAAGCGGCACCATTCCTCAATCAATTAGTCAAATATCATCCAGATCATGTTAAAGGATTGATATTATTAGGTGATATTTATATTAATAATATTAAAGATTTAGATGCTGCAGAAAATGTAAGTTTTAGACAAATTTTCTGTGATAATTTCTGAAATTTTATCGATTTATTTTGCAGTGTTATCGTCGAATTTTGGAATTGGACCCGGAAAATATCCAAGGATTGCATAATTTATGTGTTGTACATGTTGAACGTGGTAAATTATTAGAAGCACAATCCTGTTTAGAAAAAGCCCATAAATTGGCACCGAATGAAGATTATATCGTTAAACATTTACAAATTGTCAAAAATCGTATTGCAAAATTGAAATTAAATCTGCATGAATCCAATCATGATGTAACGGAAACAAAACCTAAAGGACGCAGTCAAGTCATATCGAATAAAAGTATTGATAATAGTGACCGTAAAACACATCCTGTTATCACTGGTACTACAGAAAAACAAAGATATAGCAGTCGTGTTGTTAATACTGAGCCAATGTTTGTTAAAAATGTCGACAATATTGATAACGAATCGAATAATGATGAAACTACCGATGATAATAATAATGATAATAATGATATTGAACCGAATATCGGTAAATGGAATGAAGGTAAATTAATTGGTACAGATAACGATGATCCATCATCTGGTATGTCTTAGCGTTATTTCTAAACGATCTAATATTTTCAACAAATTAATTAATCATCGTTTCGGTTTGTTTTCTTTCTGTCTCTTGGATTGAGATAAAGAAGAATCGGGAGGCAATTCTAGGACCTTTTTTATATAAAGACGAGCCATTAGGTGTAGTGTCCATTCTGTGATACTCGGAATAATTGTAAGTTCTTTGGTTTTTTCCCTGGTCAATAGAAATTCTCAATGAGTCATCATCACTCGCTTTATTGTCTTTGGTAAATTAACAAAAACCGAGTTGTTGCTGTAAATATGCCAAATTTGTATAAAATATTTCAAGGATTTATAGGAAGGTGTCTAGGGATCATTTTACAAAAATTAGAACCTAGTAGCTTATTTCGAAGTTGGTTAAAAAACGATCGTACAACGTCGGAATTTTCAAAAACGAGCAAGCCACGCAAAACGATTAAGAATGACTCCAAGGCCTTCCCCCAACATTGATTTTTTATCGTTTTTTTCCATTGTATTCTACAGGGTGTACCACGGTATTTATACTCGCAGTTGGCTGTGTTAAGTGTGAATCAAGTTACGTCACCAAAAGCACAGTTAACTGCGAGAATAAATACCGTGACACACCCTGTATAAAAAATGCGAAAAAATAATAAAAACGGCAAAATCAATCTTGGGAGAATTCTCGGATCATTCTTAGTCGTTTAGCGTGCTTAGTTGGTTGTTTGACCAACTTCAAAATGAGCTACGAGATTCTAATTTTGGCAAAATTATGTCTAGGCGTCCTTCTATAAATTCTTGAAATATTTGGCCTATTTACTGCAGCAGCCCTGTATTGATGATATAATTATTAAATGGTGTAATTTTGCCAATTCTATACAGACAGACAACAAAGATTTCGATGTATACAACAAGGATGTTAATAGTTTGTGATTATTTTCAGTTACATTTAATTGAACTTGAGCTTAATTGTGATCAGTTTTGTGATTTAATTTGTTAAATAAATAGCTTCAGCTTCCTTTCTCATTAATTGATTGAGGTGTTGGTTTATTTTTTTATGCTTATTTATTAATTATACTTAAACTAATTAATTAATTAATTAATTAATTGTCAGTATGTGGCATATCTGTACTATGTTAAAAATTAGTATATTGCTACTAATATAATCATTAAAATGAATTAAATGTATTGATGTAAGGCTTCTTAGCCATTAGTTTAGATAAATATCCACGTGGCCAAATATTTAGTAGTTTCTCCTTAGCACTATGTTGATTTTAACAGTTTCATTCGGTTCTAATTTTTGACAGAATTATTTTTTTCAGGAAAGGAATTTTATTTTCGCTACCGTGGATCTTGATTTAGACTTTTTCCTTTAATATTTTGTAAAGGTGCCTTGAAATTGTTAATTAAGGCAAATGATTTTGTAACATAGTATATAAATATTTTTCTATGTTGTCAAACTGTTCATAGATTATTGAAAAAAAAAATAATAATGATAATTAATGATTAATTATTAATAATAAAAAAAAAATTGATAATATAAGTCTATATTGTGTAAAACTAATGTGAGAGGTATATTTATCCTATGACTGATCAGTTTTTCGTGTATTTTCTTTGGAAATTTTCTAAAAGTTGTTACCCTAAAAATATACACTTTTTTAAATAAAAGTAATTACCAAAAACACTAGTTTTTCTTTATTGATTTTAATAAAAAAACATCCAGCTTTTTGTTCGAGTTTTTCTGTTTTAAAAATCGTACAACAAACCACGAGTAGGTCGGCTATTCCCCTAGGAAGCGACCAAATTGAGCCACTAGTACCCCAGCTAATAAGCTAATTCGTGCTTATCTTATGAGTTTAAATCGAATCAATTCGCGTGAGGAAACTCGATTTTCATCTTATTTAGTTGGAGAGGAAAATCGAATAAGGAAACAAGAAGTCCGCATATGGTATTGATCCGTTAAAAAAATGTGTCGCTCTTATCGCTTATCACTATTATCAGTCGTCGATGATGTTGGAAAATACGACAAAATTTCAATAAATCTCGTATCTGATCAGGATTTAATTATACAAATAACCGTTTATTTTAATTTTAAATTAGTCGATTGATTGGAATATCCTGAAAATTGTTTGTTGTTACTCAAACGATCAGAAATCCTGCTGAAAAAGTATTGATTTTCCTGTCTCTGTTACTAGTGCCATCTAGTAGTATACTTTTGATCGTGTATAAGGATAAATATTCCCGTATCCTGCAGGATTTTATACATGTTAAGCTTGCTATTGAATATCAGATGTCGTAAGGTTTCAGTTTATAAAAATTTAAATAGTTGCAAGACTCATTTTTTATATTTGATTGAAGCTGAAAAATACTGAAATTCTGACTCTACTAAATGATCAATTACGGATAAAATTACACTTTTAGCAGATTTGTTTAGTTTTCTGTTTTAGTCTAGAGAATTTGAGCCTAAATCTACCAATCTTATCGCTTCATCTTTCAGTAAACCGGGCTTTTCACTCAAGACTACCTGGTTCTTGTGACAATTCCTATTAATTATCGAGCAATTCGTAAAATATCAGAAGGATATGTAGATTAATCCTTGGAGACCATTTTAGCAAAATTAGAACTATGTAGCTTATTTGGAAGTTGGTCAAAAACGAGCTAAGCACGTAAACGACTAAGAATGGCTCGAAGACTCTCAAAACAGTATTTTAAATTATTAAAATTTGGAACATTTCCACCTATTCCAAAATACAATGGAGAGAAACGAAAGAATCAACGTTAGAAGGATTTTAGAGTCATTCTAAGTCATTTTACGTGTAGATATTTCAAGTGACTCGTCAGACTTTCAAATGAGCTACTAAGTTCTAATTTTGCTAAAATCTGCTCCTCTACAAATTCTCGAGATATTTTTCGAATAGCTAATGTTGAGCATGCTGAAAAAGCTATTACTGAAAAATCTAAGCATCCCTACAAGACTTCCGAGTGATAAATGTTAGTAATAGTAAACTAATGATGATCATTAAAGGTATGTGTTTAATACAAGAACGTATAATTTCACGATTTATTACAAGTAACATATGTGCTTCATTCCACATTTGGTCGACAATTTATTATTACTGTTTCGTTCTACTGGTCCTAAAAAAACTTTAGAATAATACTTCCGTGAAAAGGGGTGTAATTATTGTAGGGCTTAGTATGAGAAAACCTACAATTGAGTCGTAATTTTCGGGGTGGTGTTCGAGAATCATTTATAAGGGACACGATCGATTTTCGCAAAATAATCGAACTTATTTCAGGTAATATAATAAAAACTCCCTCTACAACTGTATGTATCAAAGATAGTTTCATAGAGTTTCTCGTATACTTTTCGCATATTATACGAAACAATTTCCAATATAATTTGCAACAATAGCGCAACACTTTAGGTGACAATGGCCGTTTTTCAATATTATCATGCTACATAAAGTAGCCAACTTACTATGAGATCCTCGTTACGGTTATTAATCTCATTTCAAGGAAGATTTGCATACTAAGAGATCTTATTTTATTCTATAGTGCATTTTAGGGGAAAAAAAGTAGAAGATACGTTGAAAAGAGTCTCTCAAGTGATAAGGTCAAATACCCCAAGTATTATTTTGGCGTATATCCAGGAGTCATGGAGAAAATTGCATCATTTCTCATGTCGTCCCCATGTTTGTATCAAAACTAGACTCGCTACCAATTATTGATTTCGCCACATTTTCATTCGGTTAGTAAATCAATTAATTTTTTTCTTACCGGTAAAATTGTAGCTTAAGATCACTTTTAAATTACAATACTTGAAAGTTATTTATAAGACATTAAGTTGAATCGTTAAATGTACAATCGATGATAATTTAGTATTCCAACAGTGATTATTATTCAAGAAAGTTTCCTGTATAATTTGATCAATTAAAACAAACTATAAAGTACAAGTAACGTAATTGGGAACGACAAAAAATTGGTCTACTATTAAATATAATAAAACTTTCAAAATTATTTAGTAATTTGGAGATTAATTGACCGTAAAACAAGTCAATTTTCCATTTTTTTGTTATGTATTTTATATTTTCCTCAAATAAGTCAATGTCATTTCAAGTAGAAATGGAAAAAGACTCGCTCTGAAATGACGAAATGTAACAGGTGCTGGAAAAAATGTCACTGAAAGATTTTTGACGTTATTGTAGACGTTTAAATTTAAATTTATTCATATTGCGTCTAAATGGAATGAAATGGAACGTTGCTATAGGGGAGAGGATAAGCGAACGAACGTTTCGAAATATCATCAGGATGTGAGATATCAACAATACTTTGAATTTTTGTAAAATTTCATCCAAATAATCATCTCAAATATGTGTGTAGTAGAGCTTTTATATTATTAAGCTTCGTATCTAGTGTGAGAGAACGAAAGATTGTCTGCAATGCGGCGTTGTACTGGATAGATTTTACCATGTCGTTCTATTCCAACATGATAAAAGTCATAATAATGCAGCTTTATTCAATAGCATATATAGGGTGGAAAAAGTGATTATACCAAGAGTCGGTGAGTCAACAAATGGAAACGTTTACAAATTGTCACTAAAATTCTGCTTTGTAAGCTGATATTATACAGTTTGGGCACTTTAATGCACTCAGAAATGGCCGGAAAGCATCTGGTACGATTACTTTAGGGGGGTGTTTAACCACTTGAGACTCGTGTCCAACCGTTTATATCCAAACAAAAAGCACAACAATACTCATTCATTCTACCGGCTTGATCGTTTTGTGTCTTTTTTTTTATTCAAATGTTTGTCTCTATTATAAGACACTTAAAGCTATCTATTTAATAAGAGCCCTACTATGTTCCTTAATAGAATCACGTAGGATGGATGCGGTTAAAATTTGTTACACACAAAAGATGATCATTATTCATCGTCGGTTCCTTCGAAAAAAAATAATGATAAAATAAAAAAATAAAAATATGTTTGGTAGCGGCTCTTGGCGGAAATGATGTCTATTAGGGCTTTTGTGGGATAACACGGTGGATTTTAGTATTATGAAAACAAATTAATGATATTTCATCAAAAACGCTTCTAATACTTAAAAAAAATGTCTGATAGCGTCTGTATCTTCTCCCTTTCATGATTTATTAGCAAAGTTCACAAAAAAAAACGATAATTGTCGCACAAAAATGTTAATTAAGTGTTAATAAGTCTTCTTAATACGACTTTTCTATTTTCTAAAGCCTAGATCAAAAAGCAGAATTTAGTTCAAAAATTGTGTTGTTTTCTTAGTTTCAATAGCCAATTCGCCAGAAACGCTGATTCTTTTGGGCAACAAACTATATAGACAAGATTCCAACGCGAAAGTGACTAGAGAAACTGTTAACTGAGGACAAAAATAGGAGAACTTTTCAAAAACCATCAACTAATCTTAAAAAATGTAGCGTAAAATTTAACAAGAATTGTTTAAATCTCCTCCTTTTAACAATGATTTTTGAAAAACTCAATTAAAAATAGCGATTCCGACTTGAAAATCAATTAGAAGTGTCTAAATTGGTTGGGTTTCATCAATCAAGATCAGATCCTTACTTTCTGAGCCGACTAGTTTTTGCTCATCAAGCCGATTTAAGTGATTATAAGACAGGATCGAATGATCCTAAATTGAGTAAAATTCGCTAAAAATCGTCTCAAAAATCTACTAAAAATTTCTAATGTGACTCTTTCTTAAAACGTAAACGTAAAACTGATGATTTGGAAGGAAATATCTTTAAATCTAGATTTTTATATATATTTATTAGTCTCAAAGTCTTTATTCCAAAAAATTTTTGTAAATGATCTTTTATTTTTAAATTGTAACAGCTGTTTCGAAATTACTTATTTCATCTTCAGACATGTACTTAATTATTTTTTATATAAAAAATAATTAAGTACATGTCTGAAGATGAAATAAGTAATTTCGAAACAGCTGTTACAATTTAAAAATAAAAGATCATTTACAAAAATTTTTTGGAATAAAGACTTTGAGACTAATAAATATATATAAAAATTTAAAAACATCCAAAATAAGAGAAAAATGAACTTCGAATTATATAACTTTAAATCTAGGTTGAAACTAAAATTTTCTATACCTACCTATATGTAGTTTTTCCCCTTCACCACAAAAGATTCGAATTCGTTTCAACTTTGATTTAAAGTCTTATCATAAAACCGATTCAATAGCAAAATTAATAAACTGATTAGGATCAAAGTGTGTTCAAACTCCAAGAATTGTAAAATTAAATCTCCTCTCTTTGACGATTTAGGAACAGAGTTGCACGAAAAATGATGATTTAGAATAAAACTTAACTCGTACCTAGACTAAAGGTCAATAAATCAACTTTAAAATAAACGTCAACTTAAATTTTTTTTCAAAAATCAACTAAATCTCCTACTTTTGACCATTTGATAACGAAATTCGCTAATTATTTGAGAAAATAATGTCTAAAACACCCAATTAAAAGTTGTGAATCGGCTCAAGAATCAATCAGAAGTGTCTAAATTACAATCCTTTCCCAATCCATTAGGTTCCGTTTCATCAATCAGAATCAAATCCTTGCTCGTCTAAGACGGGTTCAAATTTTGAGCCGGTTTATTTTGGATCTCGTCTCATCAAGTGTTTTTAAGATTGATCCCCAATTAAGTGAAATTTGCTAAAAGTCGTCTCAAAAATCTAATGAAAGTTACTAAACTGACTCTTTCTCACAACGTAAACGTAAAAGTGATGAATTAGAAGGAAATTTCTTAAAATCTAGGTTGAAAATCGAAACTAAAATTGTCTTTATTGTTTCCCCATCACCACATAAGATTCGTTAAATATTGGTGATTTAAAATGAATTTGTTTCAACTTTGATTTAAGGTCTCATCAGAAAAACGATTCAATAGCAAAATTAATTAACTGATAAGGATCAAAGTGTCTTCAAACTTCAAGAATTCTAAAATTAAATTTCCTTCGTTTGACGATTTAGGAACAGAGTTGCATAAAAATGATGATTTAGGATAAAAATTTACTCAAACCTAGACTAAAAATCAAAAAATCAACTTTAAAATATACATCAACTGATAATTTTCTTTAAAAAGCAACTTAATTTCGTACTTTTGACAATTTAATAACGAAATTCTCTAACTGTTTGAGAAAATGACACCTGAAAAAACCAATTAAGACTTGTGAATCCAGCTCAAAAATCAATTAAAAGAGTCTAAATTACAATCTTTTCATAATCCATTACGTTCGGTTTTATCAATTAGGATCAAATCCTTGCTCGGCCAAGACGGGTTCAAATTCTGAGCCGGCTTATTTTGGATCTCGTCTTACCAAGCCGAGTTAAGTGATTGTAAGATACGATCCAATGATGCAGAATTCAGTGAAATTCGTTAAGAATCGTCTCGAGAATTCGACTCACAAATCTACTAAAAGTTGGTAAATTAATTCTTTCCGACAATATAAACGTAATAGCTAATGATTTAGAAGAAAATGTTTTAAAATCTGGGTTGAAAATCGAAACTAAAATTGTATATATCGTTTCACTTTAAGTCTCATCAAAAAACCGATTCAATAGGAAAATTAATAATCCGATTAACAAAAACAAAATTAAGTCTCCTCCGTTTGATGATTTAGGAACAGAGTTGCACGAAAAATAATGATTGAGGAGAAAAACATACTCGACCGTTGACTAAAGGTTAAGAAATCAAGTTTAAAATAATTATTCGACTAAAAATTTTCTTTAAAATTCAACTAAATCTCCTACTTTTGACCTTTTGATAACGAAATTCATTATTTTGAAAATGTAATTTCTAAAAACTCAATTAAAATCGTATATGTAAATCCGGCTCAAAAATCGATTAAAAGTATCTAAATTACAATCTTTTTACAATCCATTACGTTCGATCTCATCAATCAGGATGAAATTCTTGCTCGGCCAAGACGGGTTCAAATTTTGAGCCGGCTTATTTTTGATCTCCTCTTATCCAGCCTATTTAAATGATTGTAAGACAAGATCAAGTGATCCACAATTGAGTGAAATTCGCTAAAAATCAATGATGTTCGTAAAAATACTCTTAGGAACCTACTAAACGTAGCCAAATTGACTCTTTCTAAAAAGTAAAACTGATGATTTAGAAGAAAATGCCTCAAAAGCCTATAGGTTAAAAGTATCTCTCACCACACAAGATTCCCTAAATATTGGTGACTTAAAACGAATTTGGCTTAATTTTGACTCAAAGTCTCAAAATTGAAAACGATTCAATAGCAAAATTAATAGACTGATTAGGATAAAAGTGTCTTCCAAGAATGATGATTTAGGACAAACACCTATTCGAGTCTACACTTTAAAATCAACTAGAAATGATTAAGTCTATTCCTCTCAAATAACAAACTGTTAATTTGGGACTAGCATGTGTCAAAATTCGGTTTAAAACTTGAAAGTCCTACTCGAAAATAAATCAAAATTGTCTAAGTCGTCTCCTTTCCACGATTTAATTGTAAAAATTGATACTGAAAGATGATAAATTCTATACTTCTTGGTCAAGAATTTATAACTAAAATCTAAAATTATTCGGTAATGTAAAACAAATTAATATTTCATCGAATCCTAAGTTCGAATGAAATAATGCTTTTAAAACTTAAATCCGTCGAATGGACGTGTTTGGTAGTTTGTCCCTCTGCTCTATTTGAGCAGCTTTCAATGCTTTTGAATAGTTTATCATTCATTTAAGCCCAATTTAATGTCGTCAGTTATAAATCTAACTAAATAATTCGTTGCGTGATTCAATAAAAGTCGTAAATTAATCTATACGAACCGATGCGGATAAATAATTCAAATGACATGGAAACCGAATGAATCGGTTACGAAAAGAACTAATATATATATACCTACACATACATGCTTGAAATGTAGTGAATCTATCCAGTTTCCGGATTCACGTGACCGGAAGAATTCGAAAGGTTTCCCCTAGTCATCCGTCTTTCAATTCCGTCGATAGGAAAGTAGTAGTAGTAGTAAAGTAAAATTAGTTGTCGGAATCAAACAAAGAAATATGGGCTGATAATGGGCTGTATGTGTATGTGTGTGTGTGTGTGTGTGTATTTCCCAATGGGAAATACATGAACAATGTCCACTGGATGACTTTACAAATTGTTGCATAATTCATTAGACTGTGCACCATCTCCGGTGCAGTTAATGGCCGGTCATGTGAAGATCCATCAATTTTGGGGGTGCGTTGAATTTAATGTGGCAGCACGCAACACGTCTGACCCGGAAACCCTACACCACCTATACCAATGTTATAACTATATCATGTCAAACGGTGTGGTTGTGATAGTGTTAGTGGTATAGGTACATTTATCTGATAAGCGTAACGCATTCAATTCTGTTGTGAATTGATGCATCATTTGAAATGTCACCGACAGACTGAACATTGGAGCAGGTGGGAAAGTTTTAAACGAAATTTTTGCACATTGTTCCCGGATTCCGATAGCTTTTATCACTAAAATTAACCAAGTATAATGCCCATCTTTTAGACACAATTTAGGAGTAGTCGAGTAGATTTAAATCAAACACAGATTCTCTCTCAAGTTGACCAATTTCATTCTACATTTATCTTATTTTCTTGTCTAGTCGAATTAAAACGCTATAAATTCACACAACATTCAACTATAAAACAGGAATAAAAAGACTTTAATCTCAAATGTAAAATCAATCAGGGAACATAAATTTTTCATACACTCTAAAATTTCGGTCAAGCCATTTCGTCAAATTAATAATAAATGAACAGTTAGAAACAATCTCGTTATAGAAAATTTCATTACAAACAGAATGTTTGTATTCATTGTCGAATTTATCGTGTAAATTCATTATCAATTCAACATTTATCGGAACCGTAATAGAGAGGTGGATTTTGAGGAGGAATGGAGCAATGATCGAACTCCAGCCCCTATTTTCTTTTTTTAATTTTCGCAAGCCTTGTGACTGTAAAGTTGATTTTCAGCCAATCAACCATAATTTTCATTATCATTATATTTTACACAATTAGAAAATTTCTATCCAAATTCCAAACATTATTTTCTTCAACATTGAACCGGCTCTTTCGGCTTTACCATAACGAATTCGTATCGCTATCGATTCGAAGTTGCCCATCTTTCATCTTTCCTTGCTTTGTTAATTTTGTATAAAAGCCAAACATTGTCAATAAAGTAAAAAGACTGATGATGATGATGATGATGATGATAATGAGGAAAATATTTCCCAACACCATGGTCATTTTTAATGAAACTTTACCAACTGCAAACTTTTCATCTGCACGATTCAATTTGCCATTAATGTTGTTATTTTACATAAATTTTTCAATTTACATTAATTTGTTACATAATTATCCGACGAATATTTCAGACTTGTTTTAATTAAAGTAGTTGACATTGTTGTTGTAATTGTGGATGCAAACCCAAGTTAAATAAAGTATAACCTACCATATAATACAAGTTTATAATTATAACTCTATGCTATGTTGAGTGCTACTAGTAGCCAAAATTCAACCACTATACTATCATACCTAAAGTCTATGCATGCATATCGTATAATTGCTATGATACCTGGGCATGTGTTTTATAGTTAAGGGTAGTTGTAAATTAATACTACCCCTGAATAGTTTATATGATGCATATGTAATTATCAAAATAAATTAGAATTTTGCTGACTGTGCACCGGATCTAATTAAGAATCTACAATCTAATTAAAGAAATTGCATTTTTTAAGTCATATGCTTAATTGTTCTTTTTTCGAGTCCATAATAGCGTTGTTAATATAACCAAAGGAGTGCTTTAATACCTGTTAACGCTCTTTTATTGGGTATTTTAATAGCTGATATTCTTAAGGTTGGCTTGCGTCTTTCATACCGTAATTCCAGGTACGTTATTTGTTGATACAAAATTTTTACTAAATTTATTATTGCCACCCACATTTGTGATGCTTTCGAAAGTGCAGAAGAAAAAACAATTGAATAATTTTAAAATGTCGCTCTAATTAATACCAACTGCCTAATTCTCTAAATTTTAACTTTTATATTAAAAAAAGTGTGCAAAATTGGAAAAAATAATTTAAAAAAAAACGTCAATTCCTGCACTTGACCATTAAAAAACTCACGCTGGGGGGTTCGTTTTATAAAAACTCGTTTCAGAAGTCAATTTTTTTAAACAATTACTCTGTTATTGTTGAAACACCAAGCTAGAGAATTTTATTAATTTAGATCTAATTAGTCAAAATCTACCATCCTTATGAATTATTGATAAACACTAAGAAATCTACTTGTAAAATATGATATGTTGATCATATGGAATTAAATCATAGATGTTGATAAGTTGATAGTTCAAAGTCTTGTTGTATCTTTGATTTTGATGTATATATCAACGGTAACATGGGTTGTTGATTAGTCGAATAAAACCACATCTATACTACAGGTACAGGACGGAGAATCCTTATTTATTTGCACATGTAATGAAGAATAATATACAGGGCGATTCAAGAGGATGGGCCATTAAAAGTATAAGAAGTTCTAGTTATTGGAAGTTGATGAAATTTGGTATATAGCCGTTAAGTTCCCTGAATTTTCTCTAGAAATTATTTTCGTTGTTCTAGCTACCCTCCTTATATGGGGTAGGGCACCCTACTCTCTTATTTTAAATGAAATGGCATATTTTTTATCACATTTTTGAAATCTTTGATAAAATCGAAGGGGACTTTAATGATATAACCTATTGTCTAGGACTAAAAGTTTTTCAGATATTTCAGCTTTTAGTTCAGTTTTAAAATTTGCAGTGTTTAATTGAAAAATTCATATTTTTGAAGCTATAGAATTTGAAATGTTGAAACTTGGAAATTATGTTGTTAAGATGATGTACTTTCACCCAACTTAAACAGAATTCGATTATCTTTCAGCGTTTAGCTGAAATAAATATTTTTTTCAGGCCATTTTCAAAGTACAATATCTTGCTTATTTTAAATAGAATACCATATTTTTCTTTTTATGGTTAGATAGAGAAAATTATTTTGCATCGTACTGTATTAGCATTTCCTATATCTATCTTTGATAGTTTTTCAGTTATTCAAGATTTTCAATTTCATCTAATTTTCTCTCTTGAAAAAAAATATAAAACATAGAAGGCTTAGCAAAACAACTTTCAATTCAATTGTCACAATTAAGATGAAATTAATTGATTAATTTTAAAATATCTCAAAGAAGGAAAATGGAAGAAATTCATAATTAATTAAATCAATATTTTTTTTATGTTTTTTATGCATGTGGAATATCTTAAAAGTTATAGAAAAACATGTAAAATATTCAATATTAACGTCATTTGTGATGTTCTGATTTTTTTTCTAAGCCTTCTATACATTTCGTTATAGTTGAATTCGTTTCAAGGGAGGTGATTGGACGAAACTGAAAATTTTGAATAACTGAAAAGTTATCAAAGATAGGTATAGGGAATGTTAATACAGGTTGATATAGAATTTTTTTCTCTATCCAACCATATAATAAAAAATATGGTGTTCTATTTAAAATAAGCAAGATATTATAGTTTGAAAATCGCCTGAAAGGATAACCTATTTCAGCTAAACGCTGAAAGGTAATTGAATTCTGTTTAAATTGGCAAAAAGAACATTACTTTTACTACTTAGGTTCCAAGTTTCAACATTTCAAATGCTATAGCTTCAAAAATATGAATTTGTCAATTAAACACTGCAAATTTTAAAACTGAACTAAAAGCTGAAATATCTGAAAAACTTTCAGCGCTAGACCATAGGTCATGTTATTAAAGTCCCCTTCGTTTTAACTGAAGAATTCAAAAATGTAATAAAAAATATACCATTTCATTTAAAATAAGAGAGTAGGGTGCACTACCCCATATAAGAGGGGTAGCTAGAGCAACGAAAATAATTTCTAGAGAAAATTCAGGGGACTTAACGGCTATATACCAAATTTCATCAACTTCCAATAACTAGAACTTCTTATACTTTTAATGGCTCATCCTCTTGAATCACCCTGTATAAGGGGGAAAATCTTGTTTATCAACCCTGTTATTATCGATTTGTAACAATCCTGGATTCTTATCGATCTCTCTTCTGTTGAACTTTGACCTCTTCAATTTTAATAATAATCAGAATAAAAAAGACATTTTTGTTGAATAAATGAATATTATTGCTACTACCGAATAGTATTACATCAAATTTGTTGGATATATGATATTTTTCTGTTAGCAAAACATAAAAATAAAAGACAAAAAAAAGATGAAAATATATAGAAGAAAATAAATATAAAATGAATTATTTACAATGAAGCCAGATTTTCTATACATATGTATATACATGTATATAACACCAATTAACATAGAATTCACAATGTTACACGAACACGATCCATTTATTTTGTTTCGCTATATTTTTATTCCTGTCTCCGTGAATTGTTTTGTTAAATATTACGACTAGTTGAACTACAAGTGGCTTGTAAACACGGCATTAACAAGTGGAAAACTGTACCTAACATTGTTTTATTTACGATTTTAAAGAATAAAATTCAACTATTGATTTTACTTCATTTTTTTTTGGAAATATTTCTAAACAATCTAACAGGACTGAATCTATGCGCTGTGTTATCTTGTTTAGCTTCAAGCAAGCTCGTTGTTCACTCGAGAAAACTTCTGCAGAAGTCTATTTACGTACAAACAAGGAGCTTTCCAATTAGTCTAATTACATTAATACAGAAACAATGATAAACAGGTGAATAGTATATTAAGTTTGTATAATGATCGAGATAAGACTTCATAATTGATGTGAATAAATATATTGGGAATCGATTTATATCATATATGCATTCAATTATTTTAGTACGTAATTAAAATTATGTTTTTGATGTATTGATTAAAATTAATGAAGCTGTGTATTATTTAATACAAATGGGAGGATAAATAGAAGCAGCGCCTCCACCAAATTTACACCCAACAAATTATCGACTACTAATAACTAGAAAATTATTTCGAAAATTACTGGAAATATTCTTTTTTTATTTAATTTAATTTCTAGATTTCTTCAATTTACCGTATTCTAATCTAAAGATCATTTTAAATGTGGTTTCCATAAATTCTGTAGGTTTCGTGTAAATTTCCAAGTTTTTATTAAAAATAACTGGATAATGTTCGCTATAAATTTTGTAATGTACTTGGGCCACATTTCCTTTAAAAGCAACCACCGTCGTCGTCATCGTCGTCATTCTCTCATCTAATGTTTAATGTTCAATTCATAGGAATTTATGGAATATTCTCTACGCTTGTAGAAATGTAACATTTTAATTCCGTTATTAAATGTAAAAACCAACATAACATAACCGATTTGTACTATTTACAAAATTACGAAATATTTTTGTTTAAATTTACAAGAATTATTAGATTGTTGCTGTACCATTTCATTAAAATATCTGAAATTGCAATTGAGCATTTAATTCTACATAGTTGAAGAATAATCCATTATGGAATTTAAACAATTACACAAAAATTCCGATAACAATAGAGTTAGTACATATTTTAAAATATTTAGCTTCAACCAGGTATTTTAACAAAATTTGTATTCAATTATTGTGCAAATAATTAAAAAAAAAAACAGTAAAATTATTCAACCTGAGTGTTGTAAACAAAATCACCAAAACACAATTTGCTTAACAAATGTGGAGTGTTGAACACATGGAGGAGATATTGTAGTAAATTAAATATAACGGACGCAATACGGCTGCATATTAAACTTTTTGAAGATTTCAAACGTGTAATAGAGAACCAAGAGCAGCTATTACACTAACTGAAAATGTGCTTTAATAAAAAATTCCTTGCATAATCAACTCTTTAATTACAACAGTTAAAAAGTCGCTTCATTTCATTTTCTTGCTACGCTGATTCTGTCGACGTCTTTTTATTCAACATCAACAAGACAGAAGAAGAAAAAAAGCGATATTTACTGTGTTACCTACTAAGTGTACTTTCAACGGCGACACATAAAGAATCACAATAATTTGGCCAATCTTACTGGTTCGTATGGATGTTGCTAAAGCTCCAGCTTTAAGTAACAAAATTTAACAGTACATACACTCACACATACACAAAGCTAATTTGCATTTCGAATGGTCGACTATATCGTTTTAAGAAGCCGAATGGCTTGGGAACAGCAGAATAGATGCGAAGAGAAGCATGAGCCGTATAATAGCGGTTTAATCTCCACGACCGTATCATAAATTTATTAAAATGTATGAAATGAAATTATATCCGTACCTCATCGGTGTTGAATTAATGATGTTCGAACAGTTTTATCAACGTACAAGTGAATTGTTCGTAATTTAGTAACAATAGATGACAATTAAGAGCTTTAAAGTTTCTGAGATAATTGAGGGTAATTTTAAAATTGCAGCTTTTTTTATTCTTCTTTCAAAATTTAAAATGTATTTGCATTATGGAATCGTGTTGTGTAGTGGACGTCAAAGTTGTACAAAATTAATGAAATTTTAAGCTTTCTTATAGACTTGCAAGCTTCAGCTACGAAACCAGTGATTATTAGAGCTTTATTGCACAATATCATGACTTCGAACCGTTTTTTTTATTGTTCCGGTTTTCGTTCCAGCACAAATAACGGTTTCTTTCGGTTTTCGGTTCAGTTCCAAATGATCAATTTGTAAAATTCACCCTGAAAGTTACAACATGGTATTTGAAATACAAAAAAAAAACTCTCAAACTAGCAAATTTTATTTTGTAATTTCTTATTCGCAGAAATTTTTTTATGGTAATATGTTTTATGGGGTAGAAAATTGCAAAAAACATAAGAAATGAGATTTAATCGTCTGTAGCTTCAACCCTCAATACTTTTGATAAGCCTAGCAAATCTATATCAACTGGTTTTTAAACCACTAAAGAATATTGAACCCCTACAGAGATATTAAAGAAAAACTGATTTTGCGGGGGTAGCTTTAAGCCATAATATCTCGCTTAAACTTGATTATGAGCACTAACAGCAAAATGCGTATTCCTTAGAATAGAATGAGCTACCTATTTACCTAAAAGCACCAAAATCAGAAGTTTTGACTTTGGATGGCTTATTTGCAAATTCGTGTTAAGTTCTCTGAGAGGAGATGAAAAAAAAAGGAAAAAGATCCGGTTACCTGATATTCTTGAACCACTTGAGTATGAGCACCAATAGCAAAATGCGCATTCCTTAGAATAGAATAAAGTACCTATTTACCAAGAAATATCAAAATCAGAAGTTTTGACTTTGGATGGCTTATTTGCAAGTTCCTATTTCCAGAGCTGAGAGGAAAGAGGAGATGAAAAAAGGGAAAAATATCAGATTAATTGATACTCTTAAATCGGAAAGGAACGGTTTTTGTTTCCGGTTCAGCTCCGGATTTCGTTCGGGTTAAAATTTCGTTTTTTCCGGTTTTCGGTTCAGTTCAAATTTCATATAAAGATGACGAATGGGGAACTGAATAAAGATTAAAAATGAGAAAAAAAATTGGCTACTTATTTTTATACATAATGATTTTTCTTCAAAATGAAATCTACTATATGAAATATAGTAGAGAACGTGATTTGCTTTAGACTGTTTTAACTTTTGTGCAAAGTTTGATTATTATTACTTTCTAAGTTTTGCGGGTGCGATTAATCTTGATTCTGTTCGAATTCATGCAACTTTCTATCCCATTATGGACTGAATTACTCAATGATCAATACATTGTGGCCTATTTAATAATAATTACTCTACTGGTTGAATTTATATATTAAAAAATGTGTACAATGTTAACTCCGCCTTGTAGTTTTAGAACGATATAGTTGAAATAGCAATAATAGTATAGAAATGTAAAGTCTTTTCAAACTGTCTCTATCTCTCGAAACGTGAATCCCTCATGTCTAGAATAATAATACATGAACCAACTACAAGATGGCTTTTAATAGATATTAAAAGCTACAAGCATGATTAATGGCTGGTAACGTCAAGTTAATGTTGTAAAAGCTTCAAGATACTATAATGCACACATATATACGGCCATCTAAACGTATTCATATAACAAAAATTACCTGAAATTTGATGATACATAGAGAGAAACTTGATGATATATGGCGAAGAAACTTTGTAATTTTAAATTGTTTACTGTTCTAACTGAAAATAATCCTAACAACAATGCTGTAATATAACAGTCGGTAATTGACGCACGTCAGAATTTTTATGTTAGAAAGTTAAAATACGCTATTCATAAAGCGTGGTGTTATTTTAATTAATCCCACAACGTCAACGCAGTATTTATGTCGGATTTTCAGTTCGGAAGTGAAAAAGAAATTAAAGACTTTTCTATGATTATAACGTTCATATACTGTTAAATCGCGGTTATTTTTTTTTCATCATGCTCTAAAAAAAGCGTAATAATAAAACTCGTAAATAATTAAAGAACTAATCTGGTAGAGTAATCCCAGATCCAATTTGGGGAATTAAACGATGTTGACCGTGTTTTTCTTTATTTGACACTATATAACACAACAATGGTGGTCTAATGTAAAAGTCTTAAAGTTGAAAATCCAATTGTACAGGTTTTTCACATGCTTTAAAAACGCTATCGGTATTGGTTGTGTGTATAGTTGCTGTCTATAGAAAGAAATCCCTATTGTATTGAGAAAATGTCTCTGGTCTACTTGCATATAGCAACACTACTCGCCCAGATTGGCTATTTTACCTTTTACATGTGAACAGAATTCGAAATTTTCGTGTATCAAAAACCCGGTCGTATGAGATTTTTATTTAATTTCATTCCGATGATTAAATCAGATGGATTACAATTTTAAATTTGTCCCGATATGAATGTTAAACTATAATCTTTTCAATTATTATTGGATGAATCTGATAAACAGTGATATAAGCCAATGTTTGATGGATGATTTAGGATACAATAATAGCGCACCTGTCTATCTGATTCAATTCATCATTCATGATCGTTATATTGTCGATATTTGATAGGACTTTCACAAATATTGTGTGATAATGTAAAGATTGAAATATATGTATGTAATGGTCGTATATGTGGGGGTGTATGTAAAGGATAGAAATGGAAGGATATAGAGATAGAAGATGATACAGTTTGATAACTGACCCAATTTCCGGTATCAGATGGCCGGAACAAGTCACTCTGTTTTCCAATATCATTGGTCATTTGAATCGAACAGACACAAACAGCTTTATCATCATATTTAGTTTACCATCTAGGGGAGAGATCAAAAGTTAGACCCCACTAAATACCATCTATAATAATAATAATCAGTTTTTTCATTGATTAAAAGAGCAATTTTTAACAGAGAATTTGATACTGAAAAGCTTTTTTGACTGATAACTGACAAGTATGATGTCATTTTCCCAGTATAGTACCTCTTAAGGGGTCTATGGAGACATTCAATTCAGCGTGCGAAAATTGCCAATTTTCGATATCGAATATTCGCTCGTTTTTTTTAGATATTGTAAAAAGTAAACTCGCCTAAGTTAGAGAATTTCAAGATGCATTTTTCAAAGCGTTCTATTAAAGAAAATTGTGAAAAATTCTGAATGGCTGAGAAAACTCTTGGATCTATTTCTTTCGTAAATGATCCTTCATAATTGGCTAAAACATAGCCAATATTATTGACCTTGAATAATAATTCGGTGAATTTGGATAGCAAATTAAAGGAGCTTTCCAGAGGTTCAAGAATTTTCCAGATACGTTTGTTAGTTGTCCCATAACTGGAGCAAATTAAAAAAAAACTTCTAACAGTGATGCTGTGCATAATTTTAAAAATATAGAAAGATACTCTTGTTTTTAGAAAGCTGATGTTAGGAGAAAGAACATAAAGCTCGCTTAAAAGAAAATTTTGAAAATTAGGTGAGTTATAGAGAAATTTCAAAGCCCTTTCTCATCTATTATTGAAAGCTAGTAAAATTAATTAATTTGACTGATGATTGATATGAAATTATAGACAGATTCTTAGATATTTTCCATTATAATGATATAGTTGGGTCTTTCTTTGTTCTATTCAATGCAAAAATTGGTAGAAACTCGGTCTAAAAGAAAAATTTTTACCAAGAGAAATGTTAAATAAAAAAGAAAGCATTAAAACATTGACTAAAATTAAAGAATCTTGCTTAAAAATCAACTAGAATTGATTAAGTAGCTTTTCGCTGACGATTTAATAAAGAAAATTTACTCGAGAATGACGATTGAAGAAGAAAATCGCTAAATATTCAACTTAAAAGTCGAGATTCGAACACAAAATTCGATTACAAATACTCAAATTACCATCTTTCTACAATCCATTAGTAAAGACATTTCTTAAATTCTACTCAAAAATTCACAACTTAATGGCAAAATTTATGAGGAACTGATGATAAAAATGTCTTCAAAATTAAGTTGAAAATAAAGACAAAAATTGCTTAATTTTCACCAAGTAAAAGAAAAATTCGCTAAAAATTGATGATTTCGAACAAAAATGTCTCAACATTTGGATTTAAAGTCTAAAATCCTCGTTCAAATTGTTTCACCAACACCATTTAAAAGGGAAATTCATTATAAACTGTTTATTAAAAACAAAAATGAGGTAAAATTACAAGAATTTGGTTCTCAAATAGAGTCTTGTGGTTTGACGACTGAAGAAAAGAATTCGCCCAAAAAATGATGATTTAGGACTAAAACTTATAAGAACTTCGACTACATATGAAGAATTCAGTTCTAAAATCAAATATAAGTAAACAAGTAGTTTGTTTTCAAATAACAGACTGATAATTTCGGAAAAGAATAGCACAAAATTTAGCCCAAAACATGAAAATTGTCTAAATTATCTCCATTACAAAATTTGATAAAAATTGAGAACTTAAGTAGAAAATGTCTCTAAAACTAATTCAATAAAATGTTCTTTAAAAAGGACTGTGATCGTCTTTTTTTCATAATTCAGTAATATTATTATCAGCTGGGGTTCCCGGAGTAAGCCAGGTTTGCCCATGCTCCCTTGAAATTATCGGTATTTAATTCGTTTTAGCAGTACTGTAGAATCATTAAATTAATTCTAAACTAATCACGTTTATATTCAATGTAAATGTTTTTATAAATGGATATAAAACGATCTAAACTGTAATGTTATTTGGCGCCGGTCTGATATTCCCGTTAAATCAAGCATATCGTATAAATCCGGACCCTTAAAACCGTTTCGGCTAACTCTATGTATACATTTATACAGTGACTTTGTAAGTTTATACTGAACTATTTATAAAGACAGAAAAATATATGTAGAACTATTAAATGGATGAAATTTTATTCAATAAAGCGTCAACAAACGGATAATTCAATTAACACCAAAAAATTTCAATATTTCTTGTACCTACAAACTTTGTTTTTAGTTCATTATCCCACAACTATATACAATATTGAACTGCTACAGGTGCTTTTAGAGCTTTTAGTCTTAGTTTTAAAAGTTTTAAAGATATACCAGCATAAAGATATGCTTTCAAACGTAAAGTCTTATTAAAGTTGCAATTCTGTAAAGAATCGAAAATATTCTACTGAAATTTCGCCTCGTTGAACTGACCGTATAAACGTACATGGTTCGTGTTTTAAGAAAGAGATCAAAGCCGATTTGGGGCATTTGAAAGATTTATACGATTGTTTCATTTTGTTTCTTTGACCTTTTTATATAAATACACACATGGAAGATTTTTTTTTCTTCAAAACAGACCATAAAGCCAAATATTTGAGCATTCTCTTGACGATTGAAATATTTGGAAAGCTTTTACACAACCTGACAAAGGAGCTTTCACTGTTGTTGTTCAATGCACAGTATAAGTAAATTAAATACAATGGATACAAAATTAAAACCGTCGACAATTGCATTGTTTATACGTCTTGTTTCGGTGTTGTTGTTTAAAGCTATGATGGAGTTCGGCCTTGTTTTGGTGTTCGAAATAGTGACAATTTTTAATCATCAATTTCTTGGTTGTTTTTTGAGATATTCAAACGCTCTAACTAGTGTTGAATTGGGTGTTTTATGGTGCATCCGGCAGAGTTTTCTATTTTGGAAAATTTTTGCTAAATTCTAATGTGCAGAGAAAAATGTCAGAACTTATCAAAATGTTATAATTGATGCTATTTCTACAATTTCAAAGATAAAAAGTCGTACAACAGCTTGTTTGAAAGGTTTTTAATGTATGAAAAATGATTAAAGAAAATTTTTTAACATTTTCCTCTGCACTTTAGAATTTTGTGACAATGTTCCAAAATAAAAAAATCTGTCGGATGCACCGTAAAACACCCAATTAGAGCTCTTGAAAATCTCAAAAAGCAGCCGAGAAATCGATGATTAAAAATTATTAAAAATTGTCACTTTTTCATACACGGAAACGAGGCCTGACTCCTACATAGCCTTAAAACAGACCAAGTACAGATGCTTCATAGAGTAGGAGAGTTTGTTCATTTTAAGGAAAATGGTGTTTTATGCGCTTCAACTAATTGGTAGAAAAATACTAGTTTACAATTTAGAAAATAAAACATATAAACATGAAGAAGATAAATAGGAGCTTGTAGAGTGCAGTTGGTTCGATTTAAATATAGAACGTGTGGTTGAGCGTTTTAATTAGTCTAACTAAAGAGTAAACTTCCCTGTGCTGATTTTATACAAAGCTGACGATTCTAATTGGAAATATTATGAAATAGGTTTATTTCACTATTTTTGCTTATTTCTCAAATAATTAGACGACATAGTGAGGCACATTAGTTTAAATATCGCTCATAAATAGACGGTGGTCATTATAAATAATAGTACACGTCTAAATGGAATACGCCTTAGGTACCTTTCATATAATGTAAATATTGATTTGTCCTATACAAACAATGCGGAAACAACCGTTTTAATCGTATTTATTATTAAATGTACGTCAGATACACTAATAGCTATTTGTACTTTAGATTCAATCTATTAATAGATATGATTACAACATTGTTCCTATATATAGACGTAAAATCTGTCAATCTAGAATTGTGATAAGTTAATCGTATTATGGAATCGTATCAATAGTTCTGCATGTAATGTGTACGACAATTGTTCAATTAAACAATTCCGTTTAATCCATCTGCATATAAGCGATTGTTATACTTTATAAATTATGATTTTGTAGTGCAAACAAGTATCAAAATAAGGGTAAATAATTGAAATCCGTGTTTATGTTACGTTCTTTTATCGTTTCGTTTCCTAAAGAACAATCAATAATTCTATCGTAAACAATGTACAACCGTCAAACTAAATTATTGTTGTCAAACTAATAATTGTGTTATATTTCCACAAGCTAAACTCACGCATTTCCTATGGGTAATAATATAATTCAGCTTCGAGTAATCTACACCGTACGGTAGCATTAACGTCACTGCTTAGAACTATCATACATATGAGCGATCTACATTTATAACTCAATTTCGCTACAACATTATAAGTTTATTCGTTAGGTTTGTAACACTGTAATCATTCAATGTAGTTAATAGAGTATGATATCGATGTCACGTACAACAAACAAGCGGTCCGCTGTAGCTGATATTTACCCTCTCTATTTCTAAGTTTTAACAAGCGCGGAACGTAGATTGGGGTTGTTGATAGATTATACAGGGTGTTTGATCTAAGTATAGTGAATTCTAAGAAACTCATATTAGTCGACGAGCGATTCGAGAAATATTGTAAGGATTTGTAGGAGGGTTCTTAAAGAATATGTCAGCAAAATTAGAGCCTCGTAGCTCATTTGGAAGTTAGTCAAAAAACGCTTTTTTCTGACGATGTAGCGATTTTCAAAAACGAACTAAACACGTAAAACGACTTAGAATGACTTTAGGATCCTCCCAAAATTGTTTTTATTCGTTTTTCTCCATTTTATTCTGGAACAGGTGAAAATATTTCGTATTTTTTCTGGAATATAATGAAGAAAAACGAAAACAATCAACGTTGGGAAGGTCTCTGATTCATTTTTAGTCGTTCTGCGTGTTTTGCTCGTGTTTTTTAAATTACGACATTGTTCAAAACGATCGCTTTTTGACTAACTTTGAAATGAGTTACGAGGTTCTAATTTTGCTAAAATGTTCCCTAGGGACACTTCTACAAATCTTTAAAATATTTTTGGAATAGCTCGTCGACTAATAGGAGTTTCTTAGAAGTCACCATACTAGTTGCAATTGCGATTTCAGTAAGAATCAAGAGTCAGGTAGACTACGTACTATTTGAGTTGCAATGTGGCCTTCGGTGCGCAGATCGTTTAAATGGACCCAACTGAGATCGTGTTGATGTCTACTACCCGATTTAAAAATATTGTCATAATTCTAGCAACGCCATAGAGTTCACACTGCGGACGTGTGTGTGATACAAGTGTCTTATATTTTCAGGACGGCGTTTTCAACTTCGGTGCCGACCGAATATATCCGATAGGTTGCTTAAGCTCTGCCTAAGCACATCCTAAACGAAGGCCACATTGCAACTGAAATTGTACATATTCACGTCAGTGGAAAGCACTGACGACAGTCGTGCGACAATCTAAACAAAGATTATAGTCCTAAGTTTATTTATAATGTAGACTTATTTAATTACGACTTATTCTATGAACAAGACGTTTATTTTGAAAGTGGCCAAAGTCCATTTTTCATATAATTCTAATATTTACATTTTTATGTTACCTTTTCAATTTTGAGCAAATTATTAATGAAAAATTTAAAATCACTAAGAAGAAACGGAAATTGGCTGAAATTATAAATGATAACAATGTTTATTTTGAAATTAACTTAAAATCCATTCTGAGCTTCAAATCCATTTGGAGGATAGTATGCAATAAAATTTTACGACATCACAGCTTTATATTTTATTATCAAAGTACTAAGAATAAGTTTATTATAAACGAAATGTAACAAGAAGATTTCATTGCAACTAACAATAAGCCTCTAAAACTCTTAGGCTCTGTTTTTCTACTTAAATTTAAGCTCTCATTAGCAAGACCTTAAATCGCGCTAACTGCAGGCTTACTTACACACACTTGCGTGGAATCTGTCCTTGTACTTGACCCCTCCTAAATATTGTAAATCCGCGCTCAGATCGATTTGAGCTGAGGCTTTGCTAATGCGAGGGAAGAAAACTGTGCCTTAGAAGGCTAAAAAATACTATTAAGGGTAAATTGGTTAAAAATATGTTGGTTGAGATTTGTACGAACTAAATCGTTTAAAATGTTTTATAAAACAACAATGAATGAATGTTGAAAAGCTGCTTCATTAATTTTGAAAGTGGCCTAATTCCATTTATAGCCATCAAAAACGTATTATTTTTCAAATTGTACACCGTTATAAGTCCAAAAAAAAAATTATACCACATTGTTATCAGTAAAGTTAGGATTCGTAGACGCGCTCTTTGATGTCCTGCGACTATTGCGCTGCAAACGCACGCTAGATGCGCGATTTTGGAGCAAACTTTGGGGCAATGACATCAAATCTCGAACTATGTGAAAGTTGAGCGCATATTGAGCCAATCGTAGCATCAATATAACCTTACAATTTTTGTATTAAGAGAAAGAAACAATGTATATTTATGTAAGAGCTTAGACAGAGGGGTCTCTATGTCAGTTCCCAAGTAATAAATTATACTGTCTCTGGTGAAATACTGGAGAATTGATCATTTATTCTCTGTTCTATGTTCCCCACTGGTGGATATTTTACGATGAGGAACTTGAGTTTTTGTTGTATTCTAACGAGATCATGTTGAAGCTACTAGCGGCTTATTATATTGTCACAATGGTTAGAGTATTGGTTAGATAGTACAATTGTCAACACCGGCTAGAGTGTTGCGCTTACTTGATTGTAGTATCGACGATGACGTCATCACTCTCTATAGGGAGCAAAATTCTTAAGTTTGGTTACCCGTTACCAATATGTTAGAATATCTCAATGTTAACATTAATGGACTCGAACCACATTGAAAATAAATGGTTCAAATATCGAAATCTAATAAAATAAAATTCTATTTACTCGTTATCTAGTATAAAATCATCAAGTTTTAACATTGGATTTTAATGAAATTCCATTGTTAAATATTCGGTAACATGATCATCAGTTATTGTTTATTGGAAATTTAATAAATTCTATTTTATGATACGTATCCATATAGTATACTGTGCCTCAAACAACTATACAGAATAGTGAGCGGCACACGAACACAATAGAATTATTGATTTTCATATGGAACAAGTGTTATATTGCAAACTAGAGGTAAAACAATAGTAAAATCAAACATGAAACAAAACGAAAATAATTTGCTTGTTGAAAACTAAACGTTTGTCGAGCTATCAAAAGTTAATCATTCCATAAAAGCTTATTGAAAAAAATAAATAATTATGAAGGAATAATTTGTATGTTTTCATTCTAAATTTAATTTATTCATAATATAAACGTTAGATTATCAAACAATTTTAGGTAGATTAATTATTAAAAGTAAAAGGAGCGTGTAGTGAACTTTGTAGCGATTCAAAAGAAACTTTACCGTGATTTAAGCTCTTTAGGCGGATTGTTCATCGTTGGATTCAACTTTATATAGAAAAGAAAAATCACGACTTTAATGTAATAGTTTAGACGTCATTTTCACTCTATTCTATACTAATTGTAATCTTGATGAACAATCGTTTCTTTCGGTTACTTTATGCGATTACATAATTTTTTTTTTCTCTTCTTCTAATAATTCGATTTCTTTGTAGTTCGTGATAAGATTAATTGTCACAAAATTCTATTTATGAATTATATCCACCATCAATCATGCTCTAAAGACCGTATTCTTACTACCATTAAGTTACGTTAAGTGATAGAAGTAGAAGAAAAAACCACCGGGGCCTGTTCTTTCTCGAAAATTTATCGAATTTAGTTCCAACTGAAACTACTTCGTCTTCATTAACCATCCATTCTCCACAAACAGTTAATGATAATAAAAAGTTCAAGTGTTTTAAAATTAAATACAAACTATACCAAGTTGAACTGACCACTATTTGATGTTTTCATCAAAAAATCAATTGCACAATTTGTCACACACGTACCTATGTTGTAAATTTATGGCAACGAAATTACAACTCTCGTTTCCTCGTACATTTCGCTAATTCGTCTCATGGCATTTGAATGGAAATGGTAAACACACAGTCGACGATATTCAGGTTACATGAATGCTTTTTTTGGAAATGGCCAATGATCTGAAAGCTGAACGCTTGTTGGTTTCGGATTATATGATATACAATATCTGTTCGAATATATTCAACGGTGTATGTTAGGGAATTCAGTGTAACAACGTTAAAGGAATTTACATTTGAATGCAGAATAGAGATATGGATGTACCTGTTATATTTATACGTAAATACATTTATAACATACATACAGTTCCACAACAATTGCATTCTAGAAGATATGCGACGATATTGTCTTTAAATTGTTGGTATTTTGGTATGTTCTAACTATATATTCTCCCTTATAGATAAATTTTACATCTTTGTTATG
Source organism: Mylabris sibirica (assembly GCA_039776855.1). Classification (NCBI taxonomy): domain Eukaryota; kingdom Metazoa; phylum Arthropoda; class Insecta; order Coleoptera; family Meloidae; genus Mylabris; species Mylabris sibirica. Next base: position 6,279,397 of record CM077838.1, read on the forward strand.
AAATATTCCCAGTTTCACCAATATAACCGCACTCATTTGTAAAAATAAACGTAAATATTAAGGCGGACTTGTGAGTCGCGGCGCCTCCACCAAAAGACGAACTAGTCTCTCGCTACTTGTCCCACCTTTCTTTGCGAATTGTAGTCGATATGTATTCCAATTGATGTAAAAATTGTCAAGGTTAACAGCTGCATTGAATAGAATCCCCTGATTGGTGCGTTAGGTCACTAAGAGAGTCTGTCCTTGTTATTTCAATACATAATTTCGGAAGAATAGATGATTTTAAATGCAGATTTTTGAAAAACCGGTAAAGAAAATAGAAAATCTACTCGTTCAATTCTGTAGAGTGAACTTTGCTCGATATTTTTATAACCGCAATGATGAAAATTATTAACTTTTAGACACCGTTATGTTGGTTTAACCAAACCACTCGTTTCAGCACGAAAAGTTACTTTTTCCTTATACAGAGAAAATCCTGTCAAATTTTCCAAAATCCACTCGTTCAATTCTGTAAATAATTGTCTTGGGAATCGAAATCAACTATTTCCAGATCGCTACCTGTTACCGTTTAAAAAAAATATGAGAAAAATTATCTTATGGAAATTACATGTAATTGGTAGCGTTCAGTTCAGTTCGAAAGTCAGCCTTAAAGTTGAATATACGTAAATTTATCTGATTTCAATCAAAGCATAATTTCATATTTCTATAGAAAATTAGAAGCGGATTTTCAATATATTTATTTTTAATAGTAAACCATGTAAGCTTCTTCCAAGGATGTCGATCGTTCAGCTGAGATTTTAGCTAGAATTTCGAATCTGACAGGAAGATTTCGGTAGTGCCCAAGTTAAATCTTCTATGGCTGGGATTACCGGCTTAAAAGACGGAAAAATTGCAACTCAATGTTACCGTTGACACGTTGTATCTAGAAGATGCACAGACTGTTGCAGTCAAGACTGAAGATTTGATGTTTTTAAATGATGCTTTGACAAACGTAATCCAAGAGCAATTCAGAATTTCTCTTATAAAACCAGTTAAGACTTGTTAACAGTTTTATAATTATCAGACAACTTTTATCTTGTGTATTAACTGTAAAAGACGCAATGATGATGTAGCATGGCATGTTTGTGTTTGGACCACAACGATTATATCGTAAGAGAGTTCATTTAAGAATTGTGATTTAAGAAGAAAATATATAAAAATCTTAAATAAAAGTGAATAATTGACCAAAAATATCCAAAATCTTTTTATGATTCATTTGTGAAATTTGCTGAATTCTAGACTGAAAGCCAAGAACTTACCTCAAAACTTGGTTACAAATTTTTAAATCGATTTCCTTTTACAATATGAAAATTTATTAAAATTTAAAGAAGACTTAATGTAGGAGAACATCTGTAAAGTTATTGCAAAAGTAATCGTTGTATATGCTCCTTTTTGTACCATCTTTTAGAGTTAAAATTTTGTCCAATACAGCTTCAGTATTTCATTCACAAAATTGACACATCGATGATAAAAGATGTGTTAATCTTTAACCCCTTAACGCACTCGCTGGAGTTATCTCGAGCGCGCTAAATGGTTCAAAATACACTCGCTCGAGCTAATTCGAGTGACTTTTCATTTATGCACACCATTTTCCTTAAACACATACATTTTTATTATTTTTGAGCAAAAATAGGTTCAAATTTTCATTTTAATAAAAATAAAAAATGATCCTTTTGACAATATTTAAAGAAAATGTGTGTGAAAGGGTCAATCATCGATATCTCGCTTGTTTTCAAAGTTATTGAAATGCGTGAAGCGGCATTAAAACGATCGTTTCTTGGTGCATTCGAGGCCGTTTTCAGTTTGGGAAAATTTTAGAGAAATTCTGAATTACAGAGGAAAATCTTGGAGCATGTATATTTTGCCCCCTAACTGGCTATAACTTAGCCAATAATTTTATTTAACAATAATTTCAAGGCAGTAGATAGAAAATTGGAGGCATTTTTGAAAATCCAAGACATTTTCCGATAAGCTTATTAGTTTTCCCGAAAATCAATGAAAGCGTCAAAAATTTCATTCCCAGATTTTTTGCAAAATTTTTAAGATAAAGAACTTATCCATATTTAAAATTTTTTTTTTTTTGAAGAATCTGGAAAATTTTCCAACAATTGACTGTTATTATGTATTAGTAATTATTTTGCAATTAAATTTTATTTAGTTTGTAAAGAATCTTATTTACTGTCCAGTACTACCATTGTACTAAGCATATTTTTTTTGAAAATCCTCAAAAAATCCACCATGAAGTTTTCCCAATTTTTCCAATATAAATTCCAGCTTATCGTCGAGCTTCCCCGCACGTCCAAATTTTCAGGACGCAATGTTTGAGTTTTGTTCGTACAAGTAGATAGAAGGTCCGAAAAAGGATACCGCTTACCATCAAAAGTCACGTAAATGCAGCCCTGATAGAGATAATATTGATCGATTTCTCCCAATACTTATAATAGAGACCCAAACGAAGGCCCCTAAACTCGAAATACACCAATGAAGTGAGTTGTAACATAAATAAAGTCATCAATGTATTATTTTGTAGAAGAATATCGAGTGCTTGTTCGCTCGAAAAGTATCTGAAATAGGAGTGTAATTGACTTGCCATAGTATCCTATTAAGTACCTAACAAATCCTAATGGCCTAATACAAGTACCTATAAAGTACCTAACATTTTTCCTAAGCGGATATTGAGTACCAACAGGGAAAAGTACCGTTTTTGTAACCGTCTATTTTTAATTACTGCGCGTAACGATTTTGAATTTCAATTGGTCTGGTAATAAGAAGGTTGAATATTTGTGTAAAATCGCTATATAAATAAAAAGGTACTTACTACTTTACAGCCTCTCAGCTCCTGTCCCACGCTGTTCGAACCTACTATAATTTGTAAGGAAAAAACGTTAGTAATTTTGGAATAATGTTTTAGATATCTTAAATTACCCTTTTGCTGAACTTTATGCTACCCAAATTCAAGGGATGACTGACTTCTCCGTAACACATCACTATATTCACTTCACTATATTTTAAAAGCACTTGAATTAATTTTAAAATTTCAAAAACTAACGTTAACACCACAACGATTTAAACTGAACTGAATAATAGTCGAATACTGACAATTTTAGAACAATATGTTATGTAACTTTTTCCTTGTTGTGTGCTTATCAGAAGCTCAAAAAACTTATCTATACATACCTATAATCTTATTATTTCTAACCAAAATAAATGATGTAATTTGGAATTATTTTAAACGTCTTTAATTTATTCAACAACAAAAATTATAGTGTAGAATATTTTAGATTTTAAAATTTGGAACAAGCTGCATATTAAAGGTAAATATGAAGATTTTATTTGAGAGTACATCCATGATAAAGCTGCAATTTTAGACGGATATTTTTTAATTATTAAAAACCAAGGCTTTGAACTGGAACTGGACCTAAAACCGGAACAAAACAAAATTTTGGCCGTAAGTAAATCCGGAACTGAATCGAAAACACAGCGGTTTTTTCCGGTTCAAGCATGCCTCTTAATAAGATGTTTTTCTTTCATATCTTCTTTCTTCCCTGCTTAGGAACTGCATCGAAACTTTTGATTGCAATAATTTTTGGTAAGTAGGTAAGCTTAAGGTAGATAGGGGTTGAAGTTACTCGTGAAAATTTATTTTTTACAAACATCTCTGGAACGGCTGAAATTTTTTAGTAAAAAAGCAATAAAACAGGGACTATTACCCATAGAAGTCAGACATTTTGCATAAAATCGACGATTTTTAGTGAAAAAATCCAAAACATCTGGCTAAGTTCCAAGAAAATCCACTGAAATGAGCTTAAAAAGGCTAAATCGACGTATTTTGACGAAAAAAGGACATTTAAGCTACTAAAAAATAGATTTGCTAGAGCCATCAAAACGTGTAAGTCGAGTTTTCATCCCTTGTTGAGGGTTAAACTTATAGATGATAGTATGAACCATTGATATTTTTTTCAATTCAACCGAAACGAAAACCGAAACCAGAAAAATAACGGTTCGAAGCTGTACTGATTTTAGAGCGAATTTTGTTGATAAGTTGGAGTGCTTGTTGTCCTCGTATCTTTGAAAAAACACTTAATAGTCTGCTTTTAAGCAGGTTTACTGTTTTTTTTTTCAATGAGTTTGAAATTTAAGGTCTTCATTGAAATTCTTCTAAAGAGCCCCTTGGTATTTGCAAAATCAGCAATTTCTATGTTACGACAGAACTACGCCTAATTCTGACTTGGGCGGTTTTTATCCTCGCTCGAGAGAGGTCTACCAATCCAAATCTTGTCTTCAACAAAAAAATCTAAGTGAAACAGAACAGTAATTAGGTACGTAAAGAAAATACAAAATTGTTAACTTACAGATTAGACGCCGAATTTGATTTTTCCATTTATCTGAAACTTTCTTTACGATAAAGCTACCGTATCCCTAATTTATTTCATCTAAACTAGAGCTTGTTCAGTTCAAATTTAGATTACCATAAACTAAAACCTCTTAACAATCAATATTAAAAATGGAACTTCATCAACGGATTACGTAAAAAAAAATCTACCTTGTTCTTCTCATCAGTATTTCCTGCGGCTTATATTTCGAGCTTTCCCAGGTGATTATCCTGTTGGGAAATTACAAAAAAATCGTTTTTTCATTAGAATAATTATTCTCTTTTTAATGTTTAAAAATTTTAATTAAAATTATGTCAAAAATTGTAGATTATTGATTAGAAACTGTAACTGTGATGGACTGATTGAAAAGTAATTAATCGAGCTAGATTTACATAAACTTCAACAGGATAAAGAGGGGATTGTGGTGGATGAATTTGCCTGTTCATTTGATGACTATTCTCCAATAATAAAGTGATTACATTTTAATCAGATAGCTTGTAATATAGAATTCGTATTGGATATCTGATGTTACCGTAAAATCGTTCAATATTGACATTTCAAACTAATTAATTAACTAACCAATTAATTAAAAACCATCCACTATATTTATAAAGAATAGAATAGACCAAACAAAAATTAAATAGAATAGACAATGATAAAAAGCTCTCGGGTATCGTTTAGGATTATTTAGGTGTTCCACTATCAAATCGAATCGTCGAAGCTCATTTTCGATGTTTATCTTTGACGTAACAAATTACAAATGGATCTCGTATACAAATGGTTTTCCAATACGGTAATATTTATTTATCAAAGATATGGTCGGCACGTTTTCTGATTCTTAATGATTTTTGGAAACGGTATACCTATCGAAAAAAATCAGATTGGAAACATTAGCGATTCGAATAAAATCAAAACATAAATAAATAATAAAGTAAGCACTTGAAGATGGCGTTATTAAAGCTGTATTTCTTCAAGTCTTTTTAAATATTTATCGTTTTTTAATGGCTACAATATCAGACAATGTTTCGTTTAAAATAACGTATACGATGAATTTACAACATGCTTTACTTTGATAATTTTCACCGAAAATTGAGACCAAAAATCAAAATTTGTATGTAGAATTAATAATATACATAATTAATAATAACGCTGCTAATTTGGTGAAAATAATCAAATTAACCAGCCAGATTTGTGGTAATTATTTTAAAATTCTGTCCAATTAAACTAATGCAACTGGGCCATATACAACTTTACATAAATATTTTACATTTAGATGTAGTGTTAATGTAATGCATTGTCTACGATATCTAACATACAATTCACACAAACTCCCATGTTTATTCATAAGTCGATTTGTGTTGTTGCATTGTTGTAAATCTATATAGACAGACCCATTCTCCTCAAGTCGTCTTAACAGTTAATCAATAATTACCCCAAATACAGGATTTTAGTGATTAACTCGGACTGTGTAGTTGTAATAGTAGAAAATTTTTGAAAATCTAAACACGTAACAGCTTATCGTAGAGTATAATGTTCAGAATGACCATTGTTTAAAAGTTGACTTTCACCATTATTCTTTTCCGTTTTTCCTTCCTTCTGATCGTTTGCTTGTTGTTCTTTATAGTTTTCAACTTAGAAGTTGATATTGTCACGTTTTGCTATAGTTGAACTTTTCAGACATTTATATCAACGCTAAACTTACACTATAATCCATGTTTATTATACATGAAACTCCAAGATTTGTACCTGTGATAATAATAACAATAGAAAGTTTTGTTGAATACTTCTGTGGTTTTAATCAACGCATTTAAAGCACTAGAATAGAAAATTATTGTGTTAATTTTTCAGAAATTACTTTGTACGAATTTTAGTTGTAAATCAAGGCTCTTACGACTGTAGAAATAAGATCCAGACAAGTTTCTAATTTTTGTAGTAGTGGAAAATTTGAAGATCTGGAGCTAAGAAGAAGAATTAGAAGCTTTTTCTACGGTTTACACCATGCGAATGTGCCACTCCTGGAAAAATAAGGCTTGCTCAATTCGAATCCTGCATTGTACCGAAGTCGAATCTCACACAAAGTCAAATCTAGACCAGCAACAATTAAAGGACATCGATCAGATAAAAAACCTACAAATTCACTAGAATACTTGGAGAAATAGAGCTGTTAACCAATTAAAAAATCAATAATGGAGGACATGTAAACTATTCACTAAAGTGGAAATAATTTTACTTTTGATTGAATTAATTTAATTAATTGTTTTGTGATTCGTTCCCCATTGTACCTCGACCTTTAAGACCTTTAGTACACCCGTCAACGTTTCTGATTTGGGTTAGCGATCTTCATTCAATAGTCTCGTCTTTTTAATAAAGTCCAGGATACTGTTTAAGGGAGTTATTTTATTTCTTTAGGAGAGATACATTCCCTAAGATATGAAGCGAAGTTTCATCTTCCTCTTCACAAGCCCTACATGTTGGATCTTTTACAATCATAATATTTTTGAGATGCTTCCTCAGTGCCCAGTGAGCAGTAAACAGTCCTGTGATTCTTCAGGTCTTCTACGGCTTGGAAATCCCAGAAATGTTTTTGATTGAATCTAAATTAATATAAAAAAATCATTCATCGTTGAGTATCGAAGCTCACTTATTGAGTTATTACTAAAAAATTAATATAAAAATGTAATATACTAATTTCACATAAATAAAATTTAAACTCCACCGATTATGCGTGCTTTATCTCAACTATGTCCTTTAATTCTGATTCGTACTCTAACAGAATGGAAAGTGATTGTGTTAAATCGTCGTTAGTTTTACGGAAATTGTTTTTATGCACATTTAAATTGCAATTATTTTCTGTTGAAAGCTCACAAACAAGCTAGTCTATTTGTAGATAATTTAAATCTGATAAGCTTATCAATACTATAGGTTTTAAATGTATACACACATTGAGAGCTGTTAAAATACGGATATTGAACGTAAATTTTCAGATTTTCATAAATCCATAATCCCCACCAGACATGATTTCTCCACTCATAATGGAAATTTGTTGAATAAATTGTCTGGAAAATCCAATCGAATACCAGACATAAAAGTGCACACAAATTAGTAAAAAATATTAATTGGAAAAATAAACAAAATCTGTCATTTCCTGGCTTTTTTTTAAAAAAAAATAACGACCGCATATGTCAAAACAATTTGTAAACTAGAAGATTTGTGATATGTTCAGTATTCAGAACTGCAATAATGCATACAGAGGGAATGCATCTAGGATTTGTTAACGTCGAAAACTTTAAGTAGTTTAGAACAGTTAGTACTAATAGAACTTATAGGAATCTTGTACGACAGTTTGTAAGCATTCTTGTATTATTAGTTAGCACCTGTATAAGCTTACATGACACAAAAATAACATTATCGTAGTATTCGCATCACTGCATCACGACAATGAAACAAAATTAACACAGACACGTGTAATGTTAATTAATTGAAATAAACGAGAGACACTAGTACTCATTGGAATTTCAAGTTTAATGAACGAGTCGGAAATTAATAAGAAACGCCAAAATAGTCTGTCTTTTTGTAATTAACGTTCAAAGATTGAAAGCCTGTCTCTTACAATTATCCGTATAGTGTTGAATTTTCGACACAGTCATTATAATTTTCTAATAAATTTTCAATTAAGTCAAAATCAACAAGCATTTAATTGACTAATCAGTGCCAGTGCTAGGAACTCTGCCACCTGAACAAAAAATTAACACGGCGCCCCCTTTCTTCGATATTAAAGTTTAATAAAGGAAAAAAGTATTTTAAAACATGTTAGATACTTGTTAAAAATGTACTTTCACAATTATAAATCACATGAAAAGAACTTACTTTTTACAGAAAGTTCTAAAGTTGGATGAAAAAATAAACTAAGTTCAAAAATTTTCAAAAAATTACCAAAGCTTAACATTAGTCTAAACTTCATTTATACGACCATGTTTGCGGCAATGTACACTCACGAGCACATAAAAGCGACCACATTTTGTGCGACTGTGTAAAACCAGCTTTCGAGAGCAGTCGTCTTAATTTTAACTGGTCAGAATTTGGGAAGAGAGTTGTCCAATCGGAACAAGGGAAGGGGTTGAGTTATTGTCACTTCTCCATATTTACGAAATTTCAACAGGAAATAGAATAGCAAAGCGGGCAGGTAACAGCTAGTAAATTATAACTTTCTCTAAAGAGGGTGGTTCTACAAAATTTGCTATGGCGAAAACTGGCTACAGCACTTCCTACCTCTACACCTTTTTCCGCCGAAGAAAGAAGGAGCCTGACGCACACGAACCGAAAAACATGATATTCCTCGCTCAAGAGTCGGTCTCTTTTATGTGCTCGTGAGTGTACCAGATCTATCCGGTTTATACCAGATCAGTCGGTACACTGCAACAATAATGATAACAACACAAACATGCTCGACTAACAAATGAAAATATAGACAAATTTTGAAATATTTTTCGTTATAATGATATGGTCGTGAAAATAGATAAAATTTCCGACATTTTCATATCAATCATCAGTCAAATTAAATAATTTTAATAGCTCTAAATAACAGGTGAAAAAAGGGAGTTTAAAATGTCCGTTTTAATATCTAATTTTTAAAACTTTCTTTTAAGAGAGCTTCATATTCTTTTTCCCCTCAGCTTTCTAAAAACAAGAGTATGATTCTCGATCTTCTCGCCTCACTGTTCAATTTTCTCCAGTTATCGGAAAATTAATAAACGTATCGGGAAAATTCCGAAATATCTAGAAAGCTATTTTAATTTGGTATCCAAATTTACCTGATATATATTAAAAATCAATAATACTAGCGAAGTTTTAGCCAGTTATGAAGGAAAATGTACGAAAATACAGGGTCCAAGAGCTTCCTCTGTCATTCAGAATTTTATTACATTTTCCTTATATAGAAAGCTTTAGGACATCCATATTGAAATGCTCTATCCAACGCACGTTTATTTTTCACAATATCTCAAGAAACAAGCGAGATATTGATGTTTGAAAATTGACAATTTTTGCGAGAATCGAGAGTAATACAGGGTGTTCGGTCTAAGTATGGTAAGTTCTAAGAAACTCCTATTAGTCGACGATAGATTCGGAAAAAAGCTTAAGGATTTGTAGGAGGGTCCTTATAGAACATGTCAGCAAAATTAGAGCGTCGTAGCTTATTTAAAAGTGGGTCAAAGAACGCTCATTTCTGACGATGTAGTGATTTTCAAAATTGAACTGAACACGCAAAACGACTTAAAATGACTTTAGGATCCTCCTAAAATTGATTTTATTCGTTTTTCTCTATTTTATTCTGGAACAGGTGGAAATATTTCGTATTTTGTCTGGAATAAAATGAAGAAAAACGAAAAAAATCAACGTTGGGAAGGTCTGCGTGTTTTGCTCGTGTTTTTAAAATTGCGACATTGTTCAAAACGATCGTTTTTTGACTGACTTTGAAATGAGCTACGAGGTTCTAATTTTGCTAAAGTGATCCCTAGGGACTCTTCTACAAATCTTCAAAATATTTTTCGAATTGATCGTCGACTAATAGGAGTTTCTTAGAGCTCACCAGAGACTTAGACCAAACACACTGTATAGGATATTGTTTATAATTAAACAAGTTTGTGAAAATTTGCTAGCAGTTATTCTATTGTACTTGCAGAGTTGTAAGTGAAAATAGCATATACAGCTCTAGGCTATTAACTAGTGAAAAAGGAACAGTTGCGTTAATGAGTTTTCGGAAAACATGCAAGCTAAACAATGCATATACCAGTTAAGTAATTCATAATAATTAAAATTTAATATACTACCTCACTATTCATTTTAAATCCAAATGGAATATTGTTAAAAATAGTCGTCTCGAATTAATTTTCTTTCATTACACAAATAATAACAAAATTATAAAATATAGTTATAAGGTATATGCTAGTCTCATATGATACAAACTAATTTAAACCAAAGTATGAAATTTTTTTTATTATTATTCCATTTTGCGAGAGGTTCTTACCAGACCCTCTCACCCGAGCCGTGGTTCGCGCCCCACTGTACCCCGGCCTTTAAGGCCTTTTGTACGCTCGTCTATTCACCTTATTTGGGTTAAATGTCTTCCCCCAATAGTCCCGTTCTTTTAATAAAGTCCAGGATACTGATTAGGGGAGTACTTTTTATTTCCTCCGGAGAGACATATTCTTCTCCCAGGTACCACGCTCTGAGATCCTTTAAGGCCTCACAGTAGCATAGAATATGAAGGGAAGTTTCATCCTCCTCTTCACAGGCCCTACATGTTGGGTCTTTTGCACTCCCAATGTTATTGAGATGTTTCCTCAGTCCACAGTGTCCAGTAAGCAGTCCTGTGGTCTGTCTTAATTGCCTCCTATTAAGTTTTAGGAGTTCTTTGAGTCTTCCACGGTTTGAAAAATTCAGAAATGCCTTTGACAGGACCATCCCTGGTGAATCCTCCCAGTAGAGTTTGTGTTTCCGTTCTAATTCTTCCCATATGGCCCTTTTAGCGTCCGCATAAGCGATCCCGCATGAAGGTCCAGGTCCAATTAGAGCTGTTTTGGCGGCCTTCTTTGCTAAGCAGTCCGCCTTCTCATTTCCTTCAAACCCTTGATGAGCCGGCACCTAAAAGTATGAAATTACTTTAAGAACATTTAATTAACGATTATGTCCAACATTATTTCCTAACTCTATATTCAGTGAACGGGAAAATGCATAAAGCAGAACAATTTCGAGTAGGTAACGCAACTCAATGAGAAAATTACACTCTGGGGTGTTGTTGTTGAATACCATTCCACCACTATCTTATAAAAATTAAATATTATTCGTTTCTTAAAAAGTTAACAAAACGCTCCACAAATGCGCACCCAATGAATACTACAATAATAACAACAATAGTTTGATTGTTGTTATTGCAAACAATTCAATCAAACTGAATACATATCCGTTGCACAACATCCTCTAGGGTGGATTTCCAGTCGACATATCCATGTGCAATCTCTATTGCTTAATTATTAGAATGGACACTGATTACGGTGGTGCAATTAATCGTTCTATTCAAGTGTGTGTATTTGTTTGCAATCACACCTCAACAATCCTTCTTTATAATTATTCAAACACAATTCGTAGTTAGATGGAAATCATCAAGATAGCCACTAGGAAAACTCATCTATCAATTCGGATTATTACTCTTGAACGACATTTACATGTCGCTGATAAATGGTTTGTAAATTTCTAATATTAGAACATTTCCCCCTATTTCAACATATCATATTCATTCTGCTTTATCATCGTCAACATCATCGTCTCTATCAATGTTTTAATAATAATGGCAATATAGATTTTCATTGAGTTCTAATTTTATTTTAAACCACGAAATTTACAACAATTAAACGTCTGTAATGCTCTTCGTTCGCTCAATATTTAATTTGAGTTAAAATTTGTTAGCATTTGCATTTAATGTACAGTTATTTGTGTTAAAATGTAATGATGCAGTTAGTGCATTTACGGCGATTGTCATTATTTAATGTGATGCTGTGGAAAATTTCCAGAAAAGCATCTGTATGGCTCTTAAATTAATCCACAACATTGTAGTAGCATTTATTAAAATTATTATGTAATATATTTATAAATAATTTCGTTTAATTCAAAATGCAAATTTTGTTACATGTACATACAAACATAAGCTTGAAATAGCTTTTAATTCCCATCGCTTAAACTATCACATGAAATTTCCATCATATATGGCTGATATTAAGATGTAAACTATAATATAACTGCATCCAAGTTTTAAGCGTTAACTTATTTATTTGTAGGTAATATCATTAAATTGGCTGACGTGACTAAATTACCTAAAACAGGACAAAGTTTGGGTGTACCTGCCCCCGGTAAATTCTTTAATGTCTTCCCTTTACTAACACACATATACATGCACACTAATTTCATATCCCGATGGAACGTTGGGCGTTATTAATGAAGCCATTAAATTTATAAAATAGCTCTATCGGATACAAGAGAGGGTCGACACAAGGGCGGCGGTTTTTCCAAATGCGGTTTTTAATTTAACGAACGAACAGTACCGGGTGATTTATGTGTCTGTATTGAATGTTTGGTGGCGTGGTAACGGCGTCATTCCACCAACGCTGTATTTGTAATCCAACATTGTACGATTGCCACCCCCGCAACCCTATTCACTATTACACTACAAACATTGCCAACAATAATGGTCCAACGTTCGAGTTTTAATAACCCACCACCACCACCACCACCGCCACCACCATCATCATCACCATACAGGTTTGTTTTCCATTAGGGTTGTTTATGCTGCATTCTTGGTATTCATGTAAGTTCCATTAATCGCGGTTTCCGCGCGCCGGGCCTTTGACATTGATAAATGTGGACATTGGTGGCCGCCTTTGTCAGACAAACTCTATAGCCACTTTCCCTAAATATGGACTAGTAGAATATCAGTAGTGTGAGGTTTAAATGGTACAAACCAGATTGGCCACAATCTACTTTAGTTAAATTCACCTGCGCCTTATTATTGTGGTAGGTAGTTGTTGTTTTCATGTTCGTTTGGACGAGCTTGGCGAATTTTCTACCATAGATAGACGAGTAAAAGTTTATCGATCGGTTTGCCACTGGAGATTAAACGGCCGCATTCTTACTACCAACTTGGTTTTCAACAATTTATCATTGCTCAAGTAGCATTGTTTTATCTTGCGTCTTTTATACGACTAAGACATTGTAAATGTTCAAAAGATTGCAGCGTAACAAACATAAATCTTTTCAAACACTACATTGTTCCAAGGATATTCTATGCAAATAATACGAAAACATATTTAAGAGAATGTAATTTCACTCTAAAAACACTTATCAACCATCAAATGCAATCATACAATCGTTAATTACTGAAATACAATAATTGAAAATAACAGTGCATCAAGAGCTAAATAAACCATAATCCTCTTAATTGACAAGCGATTTGAAAAATATTTCAAGGATTTGTAGGAGAGTCCCTACAGATTATTTTAGCAAAATTAGAACCTCGTAGTTTATTTGAAAGTTGGTTAAGAACGCTCGTTTCCGACAAGATAACAATTTTCAAAAACGAGCTAAACGCGTAAAACGACAAAAAATGCATCCAACATTAATTTTTATCGTTTTATTTCATTGTATCTACAGAAAATGGGAAATATTTTCACCTGTTCCAGAATGTATTGGAGTTAAACGAAAAATTCAATGTTAAAAGGATCGTCGAGTCGTTCGAAAGAAGCGTTTCTTCACCAGCTTCCTAATGAGCTACTAGGTTCTAATTTTGTTAAAATGGTTTCAGGGATCTGTAAAAATTCTAAAAAATATTTTTCAAATTGCTTGTCCACAAATAGGAGTTTCATAGTATCGATTTTAGCACAGAATATGAAGTTCTCACAAAAAACCATGGTTGATAAATAATAAGGTGCCTCTTTTTCCAATACGCATACGCTTTAGTAAGAATTATACTAAATTAGCTCTTTGAAGGTATACTAGTTTGAAGTTATTCTAGTTTTAGAAGTTTCTCATCTAGAAAGGTCTCTTATTGCTCAAACATCGAAATGTGCCTTAAAACTTAAGTAAAGAATCAACTCTAACATTATCTAGAAGGCTTATTTTTTGCTGATTTAATGGCAAAATTCACCAGTTTTTAGCTAGGATGCTTCAAAACCTACAAATAAGCTCAAGAATTTAATTCAAAATTAAACTAAAAATGTCTGAGTCGTATTTTTTCGATTATTTAATATCGGAACATCTAAAAGACGAGAATTTAGGTCGAAAATCGATTCAAATTACTCTTTTATGTTTCAAAAGAAAAGTCCCTAGTAAATTTACAATTAAAAATTCTATAGACTTGGGATTTTAACCCAAAAAACAGGCTTAGAGTATCCACATTTGATTCTTTTTAACTAAAATTGAACATCGCATCTGAAAGATCACTGAAATTGGTTAAATATATTCCTTTTAACAATTCAGTAACAAAATTCACTAAAAAGTGATGATTTGAGAAAAAAATGCCAGAAAGTCGAGAACCCACATCAAAAATACATGAAAAGCGTCCAAATTGTAATCTTCCTAATAAAAATAAAACACCTGAAATCGACGATTTCGGAAAAGCATTTCTGAAATCCTGTACTAAAAGTAAGGAATTCGGCTCATGGTCTACTTAATTACAAAATTTATCACAGAAAGGATGAAAATTTATTAAAAGTCGAGACTAAAATTGACTCGCTCTCCACTTAAAACAAAGATTTGCTGATGATTTAGGAGAAACTGTGTCAAAATTGACATTAAAAAATTTTTTAAAAAAAAACTTCATAAACAGACTGAAAGCTTCTTTCTACAGCCTTTTAGTTAAATTCATTGAAACCTTCTCAAAAGACAATTCTAAGCGTCAAAATCATCCAAATTTAGCTGCAAGATTCGTTAAAAAATGACGATTTAGACCAGAAATATAAAAAAAATTCAGGAATGTAATAGACCTTTTTAAACGTCTTATTTTTGATAACTTGAGAGCAGAATTTTCCAAAAAGAAAATGATGATTAAGGAGAAAGATTTATCGAAAGCTCGAAAATTGTGTAAAAGTAATCAAAAATTATCCTTTCGAAAATCAAAGTTCGTCAAAAAACCTAGTGATTTACGACATGAATGACTAAAAATGTC
Organism: Mylabris sibirica; assembly: GCA_039776855.1. Lineage (NCBI taxonomy): Eukaryota > Metazoa > Arthropoda > Insecta > Coleoptera > Meloidae > Mylabris > Mylabris sibirica. The sequence continues at coordinate 6,294,523 of CM077838.1, forward strand.
TAAATGGACTCATGATTCACATGTATCAAAATTAGTACTGTTAGGGTACTAAAAGAGTATTATGATGAGCGCCTGTTTCGGTCAAGAATTGTAAGTTGGTACTATACGAATTTCTAATTTAATAATATATCTTCACTTATATTTAATCTATTTCATCTATCGATTTCCGTAGGGTAATCCTATTAAAACGATTTTCTTTGTTGCGACTAAATAGTTTGATTATTATGTCTTATAAAGCAAATATACCAACATGGTCTCTACTGTTTCAATTTTAATTGCTATTATTTGACAGCCCCCACACAAACTCATGAATATTAATAACCCTTTCGATACGTTATTATTTTGTAATATCTCCAACAATCTTCGTAGCAATATTGTTCCTATAACTGTTTGTATACCATCTATTTGAACTGTAATCGTAGTTCAATAAAATCAATAGATTAAATCCACATTTTGCATAAATACATTTAATGTAGGTACGGTTAAGCAAAATACAAAATAATCTCTTATTTGTTAAAATGGACGAGCATCGAATTTCGTTACGGTTCAGTTATTTCAACTTATATCCGTTTTCTTATACTCTTTCCAGATTTCCCTATAAATTGTTCCTTATATCTGGCGACTGTACGTTTTCCTTTAATAAAACCAAGGCTTATATGCTATATCGAATTATTTTCCATTTGCTGTCGTGTGTTGGCTTTCTTAAAGAAGCCGTGATAATGATTTTTAAAGTCCTTTTACCGTTCTCACATAATTACTGATGATAGAGAGAGAGAGAGAGAGAGAGAGAGAGAAATAAAGGGATTTCTTTTAAGCGAATCAAATATCTTCAAAGAATGTCTTTTGATTTCAGAGCTTTTGCGTTAATTTCTGTACCGTTTGAAGATCAATGGAAATATAAATGATAAAGTAATTTTATTTGCATAAATGTAAAATAACTCGGTAGAAAATATAAAATATAGACATTCTCAATCAACCAACAAAACCATTGTCATCAAACCGGCTCATTTTTACCTTCCTTTCAACCCCCGACAAAAAAAACGACAATTAAAAATTCATCATAACTGGAAGTGTAATAATAGACATTAATTACGTTCGTTCTAAATGTCACTGTATTGTTTGATATAATAATAAAGTACGCATACAACACCAACCCTTAATCAATTTCATGAATTAAGGGGTTGTATTGATGGATAATTGTTTCAATTTCCAATCTATAGACACACCAATATCGTGATGATTCATTACAGCATATACAGTTAGACAGTATTGACTATCATATGGTCAAATTCAAATAAACCCGTGTACACCTGTTGTGGATACACAGGACAATCCAATTTCAAATTTCAATAAGTTCGATTGGAATTTTCCAAACAATTTTATGCTCACTTTCTCACATAATGTTTGATTTTTTTGGTACAGATATCAACGAGTGGAAGTGCCAAATTAATTTTCTAGTGTAATAAAACTTGATGTCTGCTTAATTCAATCTATATATTCGTTTTACGCTACAATCACCTTATTAATTAATAAAGGAACAATCTAAAGCTGATGTCTAAAATCTGATTAGTAGAAGCAATTTACATTAGACTAGAGTAATTGTTTCAAAATTTCATCCATTATAAAAGCTTGATTGTAATAAAAATTGAAACTATCGAAAAGTTTCAACTAATATTGTTGTTAACTTGAAAATTGAGACTTTTTTAAACAACAAAACTTCGATCAATACTTTAGTTTAATACATTTCCAAAGCTCGAGCTTTTATTATATCGACTACGTGAAATAAATGACATTAACGTTAATGTGATTTCAGGACAGGAAGTGACTGAATTCTTTCAGTGTTTGTATAAATTCTACAATATTCTCTTTATTCATCAACGATTAAAACAGTTTATTCAGATAATTATTAATAAGGACAGTTATAGAAGCTTTACAATCTTAAAGAAATTGTTGTTCTATAAGACTCAAAGTTTCCTGTTAATTATGGAAATAAACTGAAGGAAATTTCATAAAACATAAAGTTGGATGTAATCTTAAAAGTGGCACAGCTTTATATTATTTCAGCATGTATAAGTAATTCCCTTTGAATGCAACTAAATGCAGTATAAATAATTTATAGAGCATATTGATGAATAAATTTCTTTGCTATTAATATTTGTTTGATATTTACATCGGATTGCTTTCAGAAATTCAAAACTATAAAGCACGCTAATAGGAATTAATTGCATTAATTACTTCAACGGCGCATTGATTTTGTCGTTTTAGGAATAAAAAATTACTGTTGATTTGTTTGTATAACTTTTATTTATTACTGTTTTAGTATCGATAATAACAATAGTTGGTATAGAGAACTGATCGAAAAAGCGCTACTTGACAAGAATGTAGTAAAGAAGCAACATTTCTAAACTATTTCAACAATAGCAAAAACTTTCAATAATGAACGAATCTAGAAAAATATAAGAAACTTACATTTATGAAAAGAATAAATATCGGATTGTTGTACTGTTTCGATAGTGTTTAAATGAAACTTTAAGCTAAAAGTACGCTTTTCTACAGAGCTTTTCCTAGAGAGTCAATCGATCTTTATGACAGTATAATCAACGAAACAAGTCTTCATAATTAGAGAAATTTGTGAAACTCCTCGTTTTGCTCTCTAGAAAAGTTGCGAAGAAATGAACAAAAACCTTTTACCGGTTCAGAAACAGTATTATTTAAAAGCCGAAAATGTAGGTACACTGACGATCAAAGAAAAGAGACCGCGAGTCTTGAGTGAGAATTTCACATATTTTCGTTAGTGTGAGTCAGGTTGTCTCTCGTGAGGGTTAGAGCCAGTTTCAATCGTAGCAAATTTCTAGAAAGTATCTCTCTATTCACGTATAAATAGCATCAGTAACCCCACCTCCTTCTTCTGATTGAATATCTTTTTCCCAAATACTGATCTGTTAAAATTTTGTTACATTGTGACGGCCGCTCTCATAAGCCTGTTTTACACAGCCGCACAACAAGTGGCCTCTTTTTTGATTGTCACTATATTTTTGTACACAATATTATATTGTAACGCTTCGACATGTTCAATATAATACAAACAGAGTGACGGTAATTGATTTTACTAATACAATTGAATGGTAAAGCGATTACAACAAGATAAGCCATGTAAGATTAGGAAAATTGGATGGAATAGAAAACTGATAACACACTTTTACTAATCGAATTTGTACTTGTAACACGACGTAAAGTAGGGGCTGAAAAAAAACAATTCTCTGAGTTACAAGGCTACCCTATCAAATATAATGGCTCGGATTCTGTAACTTTTTATCTACAGAAACTAGCAGTTCTTGTGCTATTCTGGAGATGATAATCCCGATAGAAATACCATGAGAACCTTATCAAATTAAAATAAAGTTTGCCTTGATAAGGTAAATCTCACGAGTTCCATAGCTGTATAGAATCACTATAACCTTGTTCAATAAAAAATTATTTGGCATCAGATCAAAATGAGCTTGTTCTCGGGATAATCGTGTTAAATAGCTAATTTTTTTTGTACCAGGTCACTATATTTAGGATAAACTGAGATTACTCTTATGATAAGAGTTGTCTCTCATGAGACCGTCCTGATAAAGTTAGGATGAAGTCATTGTCAGGATAGCTAGCTTCTCAACCTAACTATACGTCACTCCATGATCCTACCACTAACTAGTTCTTCAACTAGATGTCACTACTTGTTACAGTTCACTTGTAGTACTTTCTTGGTGATGTTATAATACCATCGTGCACAGCGACTGATTTTTCTTTTCTAAGATTGTTTCTCCTCTAGATTGAGTTCTGTGAGTAAATTTCGCACGTCTGGTAAACTATCAAATCCTCAGTCTTGGTTTGTCTTTAATTAACATTATTTTGTGTTGATTATAGTAAATGAATTAATTAAAAACCTGTAACTGACCCTTAATCAATGAGATTAAAATTAATTTTTGTGCTATTATCAGCATTTTTCATTAAAGACTTGATCAAGATATTCTTATGTGGATTCTCATTCAGACCTAATAATATAATCCTGATAAGGACCTGATGGTTGATTTGTGTTACATCAAAGGATCCTGATCAGGACCTTGTTTGTATAAGATGACACCCTAATGTGGTCCCTATGAAACCAAATTGCTGACTGTCATAGTCGCGGCGCCTCCACCAAAAGACGACTCAGTCTTTCACCACTTCTCCCACCTTTCTATGCGAGTTAATGTCTGTCCGTATTATTTCAATTCAATTTCGGAAAAAATAGATTACTTTGGATGCAGATTATGAAAAACCGGTAATGAAAATTGAAAATCTAAGTTCACATTTTTGTAGAGTGAACTTTCTCGATCTTTTTATAAACGTGACTATTAAATTAATCAACTTTTACACAGGGAATTTTGTGTTTCGTCAAACCACTCGTTTCAGTACAAAAAATTACTTTTTCCTTATCCTGTGAAAATCCTGTCAAATTTTAAAAAATCCAAGCTCGTATTTTTGTATATGACTGCCTTTGGAATCGAAATCAACTATTTTCTGGTCGCTATCTGTTACCGTTTACGAGAAAAATGTGTTTTACTATCTTATGGAAATTACATGTACTTGGTAGTATTCAGTTCGGATAAAAGTCAGCCTTAAGTTATAGAGTACGAGCCTCTGTGTCAAAATTATGGCTCAAATACTGATTGTCTTGCATTTCAACTCGACTAGGAATCTTTCAACAATTTAAGAAATTAGTTGGAATTTGTTTCACTTCAATGCATAAAAGATTTAATAATTTCCTATAAAATGAAACGTAATTAAAGCTCTATGAGACTGTGTTTTTAGAAGCAATAATACCCTCAAAGTTTGCATCTTGTTGAATATTTTCGCATTAAATTAGTCTATACGAGAATTTATTCATTAAAAATTCGCAATTACTTTAATTTTTTTGTGCCCATCTATCTGATGTTTCTCAACATTCAAGTCTCCATCAGAACGAATCCAGATGACATTGATAAAGTGCAACCTTTTTATACCTTAAAGATAACGTTAGTGTGCCCTAATTCAGTTTCTTTAAATAAATTTACGTTATAAAATAATGAATCTTTATTACACAATGTTGTTTTATCATGGTACTTTTGTAATTTTGTATTACAGGTCAGGCTTATCAATCAATATATTAGTAAATCAGTGGAAATATTGTAATGAAATTGGGGTATCTAAATTGTGGTAGTAACCCTTATATAATGGTATTACGAGTCGAATGTGTTCTAGTATCGTATATATACATGGCACAACCGCATAACAATCTATATAATAAACGGTTCATATCGCACAGGATGTCGAAACAACACCAAAAACAGAACACACAACACAGGAAATAAACATACAGAGTGTAGTCGACACACAAACTCACACTTTGCGAATTTCTTACTTTATAAATTTCACGGTTCTATTGATTAATTAATCAATTAATTAAACTTCAAACTAGTGTTTTAATTTACAAATGCTTGATTGTCGCTTGAAATTTTATTACATCTTAAAATGGCATCTTTGAGACTTGAAAAGTTTGACGTGCTAGCTGTAATCTCTGATAATTTTATTCGCTTGTACTGTAATATAAAAAAAATTAATTTACTCTTTTCGCTATTCCAGTCAACGTTATGATTTGTCTTCGTTTCTAGCGTGTGTTTAAATTGCAAATATCCTCGTATAAATTATACAAACTAGTTTTTAAACTATATATGTATGCATGTCATGTTTGATTCGTTATGGAAATATGAAATATGTATTCGATTTCGTATTCATTCATCCATTCATTCATTCGCTGAGTCTCCCTAACTGTACCAAATGTTGAATTTATCACTGTTTATTCTTGTGATGTAAATATCGAGAATTTCAGGATTGATTTTATTTCAATAACGATACCAGGACAAATTATATTAATAAGAACGAATGAAAATAAAATAAAAGCTTTAATGTTCTGGAAAGATAACAAGTGTATAACGTACGATGAGTGAATTTATCTCTGTGGCAGCCAAGGAAAAAATCCGATTTTCTCTGGTTCTCGTGTAAAAAAAAATTGGCAATTTTTCTTTGTGACGCATTAATTGAAAATTTACTGTACATGCTCAATTACTCACCATACCGAACTAGATTATTAACGCAAATATTGTTTAATTTGTAGTTGAATTAACCAATATAGATTGGTTTGGAATAGGCCATGCATTAAATGATTGCAACCAAATGTATGCGAATCGATTTGGTTGCGATTTCCGAATTGAGGTTGAAAGGTGGTAGTAATCACTTGCCCTGCATTTTGACATCTAATTATTAATCGAACTGATACAATTGACAGATCATTTGTAAAGTTAATCAGTTGCACATATACTCAAAACAGTAGATTGGAGAAATATCTGTACCGGACGTCCTGTCTCAACAAAATTACAGGATTTGATTGAATTTTAGACAAGTCTGACAGTTGCACAAGCCACCTTTCATCCACATCCACATCAAGACTATAACTTGTGTATCGATTCAAAGATTTTTCGGTTCATAAAACAAAAACATCCGTTGAGACAATAACAACCAACTAGCAGATTGTGAAGAGAGGGGAAAAAAAAATGTTTATCATCACCTGGGGAATTGGAATAAGTAACTGACCGGTCTTTTTGTCTATTGGGAACAACAACTCTATGGCAACCTAGGAACCAATTACAAACTGGCCGACAAACAGCCGCATAAATACATGTCGACCATTTGTAACCTGAACTAGAAGATTTATTATCAACTGTGTACTGTTGAAAAAAATCCTTCAATGTCTCTTCACGACCGGAAACGTATCCTTGTTGTTTGGGCGAATTCACAACAATCACACGAAATTACTATTTAGATACTCTACAGGATTTGAGGTCTCTTTGATTTTACGATTGCTTCATCACAAGCCTAATCTCTAGAGTACTCTTGAACGTATTAGACATACAATTTGCTGTCTATCTATGGTAATTAAACCAGGAACATGTACGAGATTTAGTAATTAGTTTAAAGCTTGATTGATTTCTTTGTGTTTTTTATTGTTGAATTTCAAAAATTTTCTGTGACTATATTAAATTTTGCACATGGATTCATCCGGTTATATAAGCGTTATAATTAAGAGTAAGTGAGGTGTGAAGCAAACATTGGTCGGTAAGTCCCAAAGGATCTCATCTGGTTGCTTATATTAGAGATAAATGCCACAACTTTATTGTATGAATTTGTGTCCAAACGTTCTAACTGAACTCATATAGCTGATCCTTTATGATCAAGTCTACTTGCTCAATGTGTGATGGTCATTGATCTTTATCCTAGTCTAATTATCTTGTTAAATGAGGGTTTTAAAACGATTTAATTATGATGGTCGTTTATTTAATTCAAATCGGAGTTACTTTGTAATATTATTGAAGCTATATATTTACGGATCATAAAATGTATATAGAAAGTTTCTTGAATAGACTAAATACAAAGCATAGAGTACAAATCAGAGATTTGTGATAGTATCGTACGAGAATAGAATAAAAGAATATAGCAATTTTCATTCGGTTCGTGTTTTTTTTGCTACCTTGTTATATGTAGTAATTTTCTTCCTTTCTCTATGGCTGATTTCAGTGTTTCTATTTTCTGTTTTCACACCAAGTAGAGCAAGAATAAATTGCATCATACACTTTATTGAACATCGTTTCAAACAGCTTTTTCTTATCGTCTCTTTTTTTATTCTTGTAAAAAACACTAACGATCATTTCCGATCAGTACAAGTAATTTTAGAAAACGTAGACATCTTTGTGAAAAACACGAGTCAATTTCAAATACATTAATCTTCAAAATAAGCAACATATCTCTATCATAATTTTATTCCAACGTTTTAGTTTCACGTACATGTTGCGTCCTTTATGTAGATTCTAATATCCTCAGGTTATCCATCATTTATTGAAACGTTCAATTTCGTACAATTTTTGTTTCTTAAAGGATCGCGCAATTGATTGATTTTCTTGTCATTGTAGACAGGTTGAGACATGGATTTAGGAAATGTTTCCCACCAGATATCGGTCTGAGAACTTTACTGTTTTTTTCGCGTCTACAACACGTATTTATCGACGATTTACGCATCGTTTCGACGACTATCATTAAGATTCCATCAAGAAAAATCGACAATTATAGGTAACCGTGCGAGAGCGAGATGTGGGATGTGGTTATGGTTATAGGTTGGTGTGTGTGTGCTTTCAACTAAACTCGAGAACGCCTTTATCAAATCAATCTTTCGCAGTAGCACTAAAAGTGCTGACGATGTAGCACACTATTCAAGTAGCCAAGGGAGTTGAACTGACGACAGGCTCACACAATAAAACCGGCTTTGTCATGCTCTATTCAAGTACTCTTATACATATATATACCAGTTTCTATGGCCGTTCTGAATATGCAGGCTATTAAACTGACACATTTTGGCTTGGAAATCTGCCCTCTAAGCTAAGAACGAGCACCTCTAGCTTATCTTGTTATCGACAGCTAATAATTACACTATCAATACAATTTTTTTTTATAGTAACCGGTCTTAAATCATAAAATTGTCTATTTATGCGAGCATGAAAATGTAAATCCAAAGATAAACTCTCTATTTAAATGCATTTGAATAATTGAATGCGAAAATACCGTCCCTTAGGGTATTGCCGGTGTGATAATAACGTGTAGATGAAAAGAAAATAAGATTTGTAATGACTTTTTAAGTTACATTAAAATTCTCGTTTACTACCCCAACAACACTGAATTACACCCAAAAAAACATCATATAACTTCATTTCAAACATATCATCGTAAAAAAGTTGTTGGTTAAGGCATCTCTAGATAAAACAGTAAATGCCTTTTATAGGTACAATAATAAAAGATTAACGTTGAAACCATTCTATAGTGGCTATATTTTTGTACATGATAGTAAAGTTGAATCAATTTTACCACCGACAATATCCGTTGAATTGAATTGAAGTAATTTTGGATAGAGTTTACACAAAGAAATTGAGATAAATAATATTGGTGGATTTAAAAACTGGTAATTTATCAAAAATTTAATCTTTCGCCCTCGAGAAGATTTCATTGTGGTTATATCCAACTAAAAACCACAACAAACTATATTTATTTATGTCGAATAAATATGGCACAGATTTGAAATATAAATTGACCATGTGTTTGCTGTCATATTTCTTCATCGTCTATGTTCCATAGGAGATATTACATATCAAAAAAAAATAAATGTATATAGTGACCAATAAAATGTAGCATAAACAAAATCCAAAATCTGCCATCATTGCATTTTGGATTTTGTATTCACAAACAACTCGGTGTGTATCATTTGAATGGTTGGTAGAACTGTTGGCCGTTTGCCCAGTGCTAGAAACTGTACAACAAATCCAGCTCTACTGTATACAGGATGTCCTGTAAGTCGCGCATTTCTTGCTAAGGGGCAGATAGAAGATGAAATTCTAAAGTAAAAAGTCCTGTACTATTTTTTCACCTGACGCACAAGTAATTAGTTATTAATTAAATCATGTAGACAATCAGGTGCTCGATATAGCACTAAAAAGAGCGAATGAAAGAGTCTTGACAGTAGAATGTGGGAAGCTGACCAGTTAGCAGGCTGGCGCGAGAACCGTTCAAAGGAAGAAAGCACCTGATTGGTTAATTAATTTAATTAATTACAGGACTTTTCACCTTAGAATTTTATCGCCTGGCTGTCCCTTAGGTGCAAATGCGTGACTTACGGGACACCGTGTATACTAGTATTTACTAATAATAATAACACACGAAAGCTAAAACAGCTCTATTCTAAATAACACGATAACTACCAACTCAATTACTGTAATGCAATCGTTTTGTACATAGAGCCAATCCACCACATTCTATTCGGTTTAGTTAATAAATGTCCATATACAATCAATATAGATGTTTTACTAATTTACTATGTAGATACAATATGTGACCGTAAAATTTCAAAATTACCAACTAATATTGAATAAAAGGGGATTCAAAGCTAAATAAATAAATACCTATTACATACCCATTAATTAATAATTAATTAATTAATTGTCGACATTGTAAATAATCACAAAATCAATTTCCTAAAAGTTCATTATCTCTGTAATAGAGTACTGTAATAACATTATTGTTGTTGGTAGTTTGATTATTAATAATTGTATTTAATGCTACCTGAAAATAATTTCAATAGAAGAGCGGTTAAACTGAAATTTAAAGTGAATTTTTCACATTTTCAGAAATTCCAACAGATCTTCTCAAATCTTTGTCGTTGAATGGATTCTGTACACTCTAATTGTACCTATACAAAGAAGCTATAAAAAGTGCTATTATTACCGAGAATAAAAGTAATAATAGCACACATTATAGCGAGTTGTATACTATACTTTATCTACGATTCATTTCTAAGTGTACAAGTACTGTTGGTGTAGAATAATGTTTACCTTCTTGATCATTTTCGATTCTAAAATCGCACGAAAAACGAACACTTTAGAACTGTTGTTTGTTAAAATGTCGTTTTCTTTATTTTTTGTCGTTACCATGTTTTTTTACATTTGACAGAATTACTAAAATCGTCTTCTTGGCCACTTTCCATTGTAAATACTACGAATATTCTCACAACTAACAATCGTTTTATGTACTTTTGCCATGGCATACTTACATTTGATAGCAAATATGATTCAAAATCGTAAAAAAAACGCCCACTTTAAACCTGCTTGTTGAACGTGTAGTTTTATTTATTTTTGCTCTCAACATGATTTTTTTATATTAGATAGAAACAATGATACTATTTTCTGATTGGCTTACGAGAGAGGGAATAATTATTCATTATTCCCTCTTGTAATAGTCCTCTTATATAAGTCGTAGATAAAGACATTTTAGTGGATTTTTCAATCACTAAACCGCGAATTTTTGGTTCGTTTAAACGTTTGTATTTTTGTTTATAAAGCAGATCGTCTCAATCTGAAATTCTTGCCTTGTGTGTTTCAACCCCGGGAGAATATTATTTTATCGTTGAAATTAGGTCAACAAATCAGAAATTCTAGTCTCTGATCTCATTCAAGTTCAAAAAAGAAAGAAACAAGGATTGAAGTTTGCCAAACAAAATCGATTTGATATATTCGCTATTACTGATTCGAAAGTCTAAGCAATTATAGAAGGCTAATAAGTTGGTGTTGTTATTTTGTAATTTAACCTTGTCGATTCCATTAAAAGATGTGGTGGTATTTCTATTTTTCAATTTTCTCCCTTGTTTATCTTGCTTATTTAGTTCGTTTTTCAACTTATATCGTTAATAACTATCCCATTTTGTAATTCCTTTTTTAAGATTAAATATCAAGACTTCAGTTACGATAGTAACGGCCACAAGATTTTGCTACAAGAAGCTTTAATTTTAGTTAGCGATTTTATGATTATATGTTAGAAAACAGAATATTAGAAAACTATCTTGTTGTCCCTTTAGAACATTCATTTGAAAATCTTACTGAATCGTATTCGCGTTGTTTGAATTTGATTCACAATTTGAAATTCTTGCCTTGTTCGACCCCAGAGAACCTCTATTTCATCGCTTAAATTGGGTCAACAAATCAGAAATTCCACTATTTGTAATTGAAGGGATTGAAGTTTGTTACTTATAATTTCTATTAATTAAAAACAGCTAGACAATAGAAATTTAAAACATTACCCTTGTTAATCTCATAATAGAATGTAAAGGGATTTATTAAACCACAATTCAATGCTTATTAGGTAAATTATTTTTCCAATTTATATTCTTGATAGTTGTCTTATCTCTAAAAATATTTAACATGGTGGAAAATTTAAAGAAAACAACGTTGATTCCCATAATTGATAGAATATACTGAAAATTCTCTTGTCGCTTACCAATTTTTCTTATTTCCATGAAAACAACTCCTAAGTCCCGAGCCGTTTTTTCAACAAATAACAAAACTTAACTAACTTTATATGAAAAGTTGATTATGTAAAAGAATGCTCAATTATTTCTACCACATAATCCACCAAATTTTACCTTGTTTTTCCGCAAATATCTCTTCAAATTATTGGACATTTTCAACGAGCTAGAAGAGGTGAAAATGCAATTTAAAAGCGTCTTCCACAAGATTCCTCCGATAAAACTAGATAGTTTAATTCTGCATCAGTACCGTCGATAGTCACATTCTATATGCAAAATTTGAGACGTTTGTTTAAAACAATTTTATCTTCAAATAGTGTGAAAATTCTAAAAATATTCAATAATTCTTTTAACTTCTCTCAGTTTCAATATAAGGAGAAATAGTACAACTAAATTGTATTGTCACATTCTTGATGCCAGTTGATTTTCGTTCTGAAGCCCACTCGTATCGGCACAAAAAATGATAACAATACATCCGAAGTGTAGTGAATTTTGTCAACGATACCGAAAGAGATCTAGGAATGGAATCTTATTAAATTTCCTATGACGGACAGTGATAACAGTGAATAAACTAAAATTTGATGTGTATCAACACCATTGTCATGTTTCTATAAAATCTCATACATTCATCGAAATATCAATTCTATATTTACAGAAAGTAAACAATTCGTCTGCTAGAGATGATATCGCGCATCTAGCCCGACATCCTCTATAATATTGCTTTCTATACACAAGTCTTCAACAATTTCAGTATTACGACATTCTATATATTTCTATTTATCTCGAAAGATGTCTCGTATTTCACTCGAAATTGTCCAAGGATGTTTGTTTTTTTTTACCGAAAATAAACGGTCATCTTTGGTTAAGCATTATGTTTTGTAGGCTGTTGTCGTCGTTTCCGGATTGTGAGCCTTTTGAAGATTTTACTCATTTTTTTTTCAATGGATACTTTGTAGACACGGCTGACACAAAAGTGACCTTTTCTATTATACAAAATTCTACCAAGATATCTAACCGACTTTTTCTTTTTTTTTTATGGTGTGCATTTTGCCTTCGATAAAGGATCGAATGAAGGAGTTGAATGATGATCAAAGTTTGAGTTCTATTTATGTGAAATATGTAAACTGTAGTTTCTTTTCATGATAAAGTTTGCGTCAGGGACAAACATTTTGTCGTCGAGAATCTATGGTTATGGCTGTGAACAGTGGAAAATATCCAGGTGTACTAAAACGATGCCATTCAGTATCCCCTGTGAAGTACCAAAAAAATTACCATAAATAAATTTCCAGTCTTTGATCAATTATAATAAAATGAAAAGTTGATAGAGGGATTAAATATGATGAGGTTTTTAAGTCGCATGAAATCAAATAAAGTTTTCGTATTGTTTTACGATGACACAATACTATTGTTTTTAACATCATTGGCATCGATTTGACATAGGGCTTGGAATTTGATTTATTACCGATTCTGGTATTTCTTCGAAATTTCTCGACCTTTCTGTCCTAATATAGAATAACGACGTAGCTTGTGCAACTACAAAACGAGATGGTTGCAGGAATTCTTACAGCAATTAGAAGTTTCAGTTTGTCAGTTGACATATTACCGTTCATAAAATGGAACAGTTTGTTGTAATTAAACAGTCACTGTTTTCTTTAAATTCATTTAACAAATGACCGTAAAAAGTTGTTTGTACAGCTAGAGAGAACGTAGGACAAGCAAGCAGGCAGGCATCTTTGTCAAGAGACAAGAAAACGCAAACTGGTCAGAATAATGCCATGAAATTCATTAATTAAAAGAGTAAAAGTAAATGGATATGTGCAGAACAGTTAAAACAAAAGTACGAAAAACTGTTGTAGTAAATTAGAAATAAAGTTTTAATGTTTGTAATTTCTGCCGGTGGTAAATAAAGAGTAATTTCTAGAGTTGTTATGCTAGCGCTATAATCTAACACACCCATTTTTTATTATAAAAGATAAGTATGATAACACGTAACTCGGTTGGGTGGAAATGAAATTACTGCTTTCACTCACATTAAAAGAACATCAAATCAATATGATGTAATTACGATTTCTCTTTTTTTTTGTGTTAATCCAATCTCGTAACGTGAAAGACTCAAAATTGCTTTCCATCATCACGAACCATATCCTACATATATATCATATATAAAATGTGAAAATATAAGAAATCGAAATTTTATTCGAGTTTAGATAGGATCAGTGGTAGGCAGAAAAAAAAATATACTGACGATTAATGTTGGCATTTTCGGTGTAACTTCAATTTGACTTGTCACAGAATTATCCACCTGCGTCTCATGCTAAATTTCCACAATAAACAAACAGACGGACTTTAATCAAGCATTGGACCATTTTCGAAACAATAATACAAATTTCAATCGAAAATTATTGACAATTATAAATAGCTTTCAATATTATATAAATGTATATTAGGATGTTAATTTATTGAAACATTTCAATTATAAATTGTGATACAAATTATCTTCTGCATTATTGAAATTAATACCATATTGCATGATGTATGTTTAATAACAGTATTCATATTCGTTAATGTCAGGAACTCATTAACAATCCAAATTAATTGAAAATACAAATACGATCATTAAAAATTGTAAAATTAAATATTCTACAACTGAATTTTTTCAGAGTATTGAATAAATGACGCTATTGAAACGATAAAGATCTGCTTTTGAAACGCCAGAAACGGCCAGATTCTTAAGGCTCGGCGAGCCCTTAATATCCGAGTTTATCCGGATTAAGACGGTCTTCACTGTATGTGTTGTAATATAGCTGTGTAAAAATGGTGGATGCGCCGGGATAACAGTGAAACTAAGAATTTCTCCAATTGGACCAAGAATTCTTGGATATGGACACTGAATTATTCGGTTTATCAACAACTGTAAGTTATGCACACTGATAACAAAGTAACGAAGCATATGTTAGCAGTAAAATTAATTGAAAATGCAATACGATCATAAAAAATTATAAAATTCAGTACGTTAAAACTGTTTTTTTCAATGTATCGAATAAATGACACGATTAAGATTACAAGGATCTACTTCTAAGACCCTATAAAAGGCCAGATTCTTAAGGCTTGTGTTTTTTTTTCGGTGAGCCTTTGATATTCGACTCTATCCAGATTAAGTGGGTCTTCACTGCATATCTTTCAACACAACTGTGCATAAATGGTGGATGCGCCGGGCCAATAGTGAATATACGTATTTCTCTAACTGGACCAAGGATTTTTGGATATTGACTTTGAATTATTCATTTTACCAACAACTATAAGTTATGTACACCGATGACCAAGTAAACGAGCGTATATAATAACAGTATTCATATTCGGTATTCATTAGCCATAAAATTAACTGAAAACGCAATACGATCATTAAAATTTGTAACATTAAATCTTCTACAACTGCATTTTTTCAGAGTATCGAATAAATGACACTACTGACTTTATAAAGATCTACTTTTAAGACCCCTGAAACGGCCAGATTCTTAAGGCTCGTGGTTTTGTTCGACGAGTCCTTAATATCCGAGTTTATCCGGATTAAGTGGATTTTCACTGCATGCCTTCCAATACAACTGTGTAAAAATGGTGGATGCGCCGGGATAAAAGTGCATCTACGTATTTCTTCAACTGGACCAAGTTTTTTTCGATATGAACGTTCAATTATTCATTTTACCGGACAACTATAAGTTATGTACACTCTGATGACAAAGTAACGAAGCGTATATTTTTGACGTATTGTCGTATATTGTAAATAAGCAATAAATCGGAGCCTAACAATATTTCAAAAATTAATTGCAAATATCAGAAGCAGACCAAACAGCTTTTTAATTAAAAATAATAACAAGGAACGTGTTTCATTATTTTCAATGGAATTATTATTGCAAAACAAACAAGATATTTACATCAATATTGTATAGAAAAGAAAATAAACAAGCAAACAAAAAAAATGTTTATACTTATTGATGATTGTAAAGAAAAATAATCATAAGTTAACCGTATACATATATGGTTGCTAATAACAAAAAATTACGCTATTAACACGCAAACATGCAATAAAATGACACAAAATAACATTATTTTTTAATAGTTACCTTCTAAGAATATACTAAAATGATGGGTGTACGGTATTTTCACTGTTTTGAAACAATTTTCAGCATGTTTCCTAATTTATTTTGTTTAAATTAAAAAAAAAGACTAATCATTTTCCGATCTAGATTTTTATTATACGAGAATTAATTGAACCAATTCGTTATTTCCTTCGTTATTCTTCTACATGTTTTGTTTTGCCTAAACAGCAATTAATCGTTTATTGGAGTGCCTGTATCCAGACTTTTGTGTATGTGTGTGCGTAATATAGGGAAAAATAAAGCTAAATAGGTGAATGTTGTTGGTTGAAACACAACATTTGGCACAAAATAAATTACAATTCAAAACGAGTCTTGAAAATTAATTATTATTCCAATTAAAAATTTATGTTAAAATACCACATTTAACAATTCAAAAAATATATAAATATTTCATCAAGGATATGCCCTTGTTGTTGTCCGCATGCTGTATAATAAGATTTATTGGGCAACATATTGTATAGAGGATCCTTGTAAAATATACGGACACACACTAACATGTGTCTCAAGTGTTTTTAGGAGGGTTGCTTTTTATGGGGTTCGGCTATTGAACAGAAACCATAAGCAGTCATCAGATTTCATGTAAAACAAACAAAAACCGTATATAACTTTACTGGTCTAGATTTCATCGGCATTCTATCGTTGTACCGAAATTGAACGGATTTTCTTCTTGACGATCTATAAACACAGTACTATTATTATTAATGGAATCCTAACTCTCATGAATTTTTAATAAAACATTCACCAGGTTTATTTGTCGATATTTCAACATGATAACTGCGAATATGTACAGTTTTTGTAGAATAATCGACAATTTAACAAATGCGAAGAAAATCCGATTTATTTCTTTGTATATTTCTCACTCAAACAAATCTCTATAGATACTTACGGCTATATGTGTGTAAATTATATATACGACACTTTTACTGTTTTATAAAGAGAGCTCTGTTAGATTTATGTTTGATTCTGTAGACGAATTCTACAAAACCAAACCAGTATAAGCAAAATAATACAAAATCCGCTTAGATGTAATACGATTAAAACTTTCAATCGAAACTTTGGATGGAAACAATTTCATTAAAATGCGACGGTTTTGACAGAATTCTTTACAATCACAACAAACAAGAATAATTAGGGTAATTCGATATACGAAAATTTATGGGTTTTCTTTAACTGTCACCGCCAGAGATTTGATTTGTTGTTGTGAATTGTAGGCGAATTCTATATCCGTTTTTTTTTTTCCACCAACTCCAAACACACCGAACTCGGCAGTAGTAGTGTCAAAGAATCCTCGGGAGATGGGAGATTTATGTACGTTTGTATTGGAGGACAATAGGATCGACCACACACACACACACACACACACACACACAAAAGCCAATATGTGGGATTATCGGGGGGAGCGCGGTGGTGTCTTCAATTTCACATCGTTTCAATCAAGCGATTCTCCGATTAAACCGATCGTGTGTGTTTTTTTATTATTACCCAACAATTTCCCAACAATTCTAATGCTATGCCATCGGTATCTGATTATAAGCTACAACATAAACTTTACCAGTTCGATAAAGTTGTTGGAAACACCACCGGTCAATTTGATAAGCCCAAGCAAGGTCTTTGATATTAGCGATTAGATAATGACAAAGGTTAAATTAATTATTATTTAATAATAATGGGAAAACGAGAAATGCCACTAACATTTAATTAATAGTTGTGACTAACTGAATTTGTACGAAATTGATTTCAAAATGTTCGATTTAAAGAAGATCTCGATCTAGTTTGAGGATGATAGGTAGAAATGATTTATAACTCAATTTACGGTTTATAAATGACAATAAGAATTATTTCGCTATTTTCGAGATTCTTTAAAAATTATGAGTTATAGAATGGGGTACTCGCAATTATTTTTGGATTTATCTCCAACACGAGTTTGTGCTATATTATGATCGATTTTATAGCTGGCTCTTGAAAAATTTCCACCAGTGATGCTATTTTAATGTCGATGGATCTAGTTCTAGACGAAGCCATGAAGCGATTTCAGCTAAGTGTACTTTACGATCACATCAAATGTTCACCAGGTGTACCACAAAAACACCTGTAAAGACAATGCGCTTTTATATTGTTTATATAAAAACCAAACTACCTCTTTTATGTGGCGATGCTTTAAGGTAATCAATTAAATTTTCTACAACAACCAATTTTAATTTGTTGTAGGAGTATATTAGGGTAGAAACTTCTCTCTATTTTATGAGATATGCCGCGAACCGCTTGGTTCAAGCCTTTAAAATATCGACCCTGGTGTGTTCCAGGTGAGCAGTATTTATTTTTGAATCATACCAGACAGATACAACATTTACCGCAAATATGCTTAGTTATATATCAAACTAACTAGAAATGGGTAAGTCTGTGATTATAGCCTAAAGTGGGAGCTTATATGTGTACTTTGTCATTGAATGTAGAGAAATGAAGTTAACATCTGACATAACAAAGACGTATTACAGTCATATATACAAGTAAAGCAGTGTAATAATGGCAGTAACAACAATAACAAAATTTGCCAACAATATAAATTTAATCAGTACATATTTTTGGTTGTTGTAATTATTATTGGAATATTTCTGTTGGTGACAGTTGCAAAATGAAATTGTGTCAAATACATGCTTTTATATGGATAGACACGTGTTTATATTAAATTCATTTTATAATGAAAAAGAGAATTAGTGAGAGAAATACAGCTAACACAAGACCTAAATAAACAGAAGAATAGAAACAATAGGATCAAAGTGGGCAAACAATTGTTTGAAGTCTAGCGTAATTTTTTTCTTTCATACCTAAAAACATACCGAAATAAACTGTAAGAATAGA
This sequence comes from Mylabris sibirica, assembly GCA_039776855.1. NCBI lineage: Eukaryota > Metazoa > Arthropoda > Insecta > Coleoptera > Meloidae > Mylabris > Mylabris sibirica. Next base: position 6,313,495 of record CM077838.1, read on the forward strand.
ATTGTGTTAGAAAGGCGATTGTTTACTTTAAGCCCTATATATGTTGGATTAATTGTGCTTTTCCTACATAAACTAGCTTTAAAATTGTTGAAAAACTAGCGTTAGATTCCAACACATACTCGAATAAATCACCGTGCAACCAGTGGCGGATTGAGCCGGCAGGCAACCGAGTAAGTGCCCAGTGGGCCGCATGCTAACAAATTAAAAAAAAAGGATTCTTGACTACTTCGTTTACTTGTATAGTGTTTCAGGCAACTAAGGCACAAACTTAAGGCTGCACAGTAACGCCAAAATCATGACTAAATGCCATTTCATATATGATCAAAAAATAAGATACTTTTGTTATTTAATTTTTAATAAATTTTGCTAACAATTAAACTGTGGAGGACACAAGTTAGAAACTTTTAAGGCTCTATAATAGAATCGAACAGAAAATATTATCAATCTTTAATCATCGAAATCTCGCTTGTCTTGTGAGACATGAAAATTCGTAAAGCAGCATTGGAACGGCCATTTCACGGTGCTTCCGACAAAGTTTTTCGTTTTGGAAAATTCTGTGGAAATTCTGATTAATGCGGGAAATTGTAAGCATGTTTTTTTTTTGTTAATTTTTACCTAGAAATGACTGAAACTTAGCCAAAATATAATTTATTGTCAATTTTTAGTTGAAAATTTAAAGCGCTTTCCAAATTTTCAAGAAATTTTCCGATCGGCCTGTTACTTTTTCGGAAAATTTTAAAAAACGTCAAAATTTCTGATACAAAGCAGCTTCCACAATTTTAGAGATAAAAAATTGAAAAAAATTTTTTGAAAGCTTATTTATGTGCGGAGAGTATGAGTCCGATTTTTCCAATTTCGGAAAATTAGAAAAAAAAATTCCAACAATTTGGAGGTATTGAGTGGCTATAATCACCTATTAAGAATAAATATTTTACTTTTATTTTTCAACTAGCTTGTAGAGCATTCTTTTAACTTTCCAAAAATGCCATTACTAATGGAAAAACATTGAAAATTTTCGGAAAATCGGTCTTGAAAGTATATCGTGTGTCTTCCAACTAACATATCGCATCAATTCGGTCAGCGGGCATCTTCAATCTAAAGTTCTATTATATGTAGAAATAAATTATTGACTTTTAGTCTGGATTTTAAGAAGTAATTATAAGGCACTGATTTTTAGCGAATTTTTGTAATGAATTGTAATAATTTGCTTGGATACTTTTGATCGATTTTTCATTTAGACTCTCAACTTTGAATTATGTTTTATGGATATTTTACTCCTAAGTTATAATTTTTAAAAAGCATTGTTATCGATTTATCAAAATTGGGAGATTTAGTTGAGTTTAGTGGATTTTTTAACACAAGTCTTTAATCTTAATAGAATTTTGTTCTTGAACCTAAAAATGCAAAATTTTGACCCTTTCTTGCACTAAAATCGTGACATTTTCACGAATCCGCTATTAAATTATAAAAAGAGTTCACTTTAAATCAATTCTGCAGCTAATATCTAGTCTTCTAATCTAAATTTTAGTACTCCAGTTTTAAATCAAAGTGTGAATAAAATTTATAAAATATTTGATTGTTTTTAGAGCCACATTCTCATCTTTGGATTTAGATTTTAAGACTTTCCCAATTTTCCATTATAAACTAACAAATTATCGATTTTTTTTTTTATAAAATCTCTTAGTAAACAAGATTGAAGCACCTTTAAAAAATTTAGACCTCAATTCTCTTTACTTTAATCTAAATTTAGGACGCAGCAATCAATTTTTGAGCAGTAAAATGACTTTCTCTATTGTAGACTCTTGAAACAGACAAATAATTTACCGGGTGAGTCACGTAAGACGAGCAACTCCTATTATTTGGCAAGTGATGCGAAAAATATTTCAAAGATTTGTAGGAGGGCCCAGAGAACATTTCAGCAAAATTAGAATCTCGTATCTTATTCAAAAAGTTGTAGTTTTCGATAAACTTGCAATTTTCAGAAACGAGCAAAGCTCACAAAACAATTAAGGATGATTTCAAGACTCTTCCAATATGGTGGGTCTTTCGTTTTCCTCCATTGCATTCTAGAAACAATTCAAAATATTTTCATTTGCTTCAGAATACAGTTGTGAAACCCGAAATAATTTATATTAGAAAGATTTTTCGAGTCATTTTGTGTGTTTCGTTCGTTTTTGAAAATGGCGACATCGTCAGGAACGAGCGTTTTTTAATCAACTTTCAAACGAGCTACAAAGTTCTAATTTTGCTAACATGATCTACAGCTATCCTTTTATAACTGGTATAAGAGAAAATCTACGTAACTATGCACAAAGCCCCGCAAGATATGGCGCCGGCCCTGGATATATGGGACATTTGTATTATTGACCCTTAATTAATGATAAAAGACTTTGCCATCATGTTAATTAAAGAGGCACTAACTCAATTGGAAGAGCTCTTATCCAAGAACATTAAAAAATCAGGATATGCAACGATCGTGACTGATACAAAAAATGGTTTAAACTAAAAATGATTACCGAAGGCCGATTTTCATAGTAATTGCCCGGGCCTAAAAGTTCACCAGTCCGCCACTGCGTGCAACTATGGATATGTATATACATGTTTGGCTTTCTTTTTGACCAGTTGTATTCAAATCTAGCAACTTGAACGAGCTTTGTTTCTCCCTCTTCAAATGCCGGTTAATTGGGTGCTCGAGAAACTGCTGTTTTCGTGATTTATTCGTTCGAGTATCATGACTGGAGATTAGTAGTAGTAGTAGTAGTAGTAATAGTAGTTGTAAGACGAGAGTGAAAACGTATAGGTCATATAGAGGGGCACGGAGTTAGTGTAGTGGTGCGGAAATGGTATTCCATCTCTAGCACTTGACAGATTGCAAACGGTGCCCCCACCGACCAACCATCCGAATGCGGTCGTCTCGGGAATTGTTTATGTGCCAATTTAATCCGTTTATTCCTTTGATGAAATTCAAGTTTTGGGCGTGACGCATTGCAGCTGTTAAGACGACATTTATTGTATAGATAACGTTACAGGATGGAATCAATTTTCATCAACGTTGACAGGATGTCAAATAGGTAGTGTTTATACCGGGGAGGGGTAAATGATGCTAATGAACGATGCTTGGTCGCATTCAAATGAGACAACACTATCTTTAAACGCACCGTTGCCTTTTAACATAAGACATTTGGTTTTAGATAAACTGGAAAATACGCATATTCGATTATTGAACAATGTATGTACATATATCGGTCGATGTTCTTCATTATTTACAGGATAATTAGAGTGTTTTTGTCGACGGGCACAAATACGCCCCCAATGACTAGTATTTTAATAATTCACCCCACATCGACATCGGTATGTATGATTTATCTTATACACAATCACCCCAACGTTTTGGGACTAGTCCATAAAACACACCAAAATCTCCATTAACAATTAACTCACTTGAACCGAAACGCTAATGACAAAAAAAGCCTCCAAATCAACTGGCTCTACCAACATTAATAATACCCCAGAGTGACTGAGTAATTTAGCTATACATATTGTAAACTTTAATTGCGCTTCAAAAACAGAAAACTCAAGATCACTTAATCAACTGATAATATTCGACACATCATCAATGGTTGAATTATTCAATAAATCGCACAGTAAATAGAACAACCAGAATTTCGAGCCTCTAAGCAATAAACTCGCTGCACATTTCACGTTCATTCGATAGAATCTAAACGAGTCTAACAAATTACGTAATGTTGCATGTACAAGTCCCTGCCAGAAGGACATGCACATTTATATTGCGCATTTTTGTCAATTACTACAATTCTCCCAGTTTTCTTTCATTTTAGATATAGTATCCCTTGAGACATAAGGGTAAATAACAAATTTAATCCGCATCATCATTGAGCGAGAGAATAATTTGATAGTTTCATATAAAATGCGGGACCTCTGAAGTTGTAAGTCGTCCAGTTTATTCGCAAACATACACATGTACCCTACACGTGTCGTTCTTTTCTTTACCATTTACATAGAATTTTATGCAGATGTGTGAAAATAAAAATCTACATTCCTATGTAAACTTTAGCGTGTGACTCTTTATACGCTGTTGAAAATACAAAAGCGGAATTCACGGTTGTGAAATGTGTTTATGTTGGCATAAGCATTCATCATTTAAAAGTTTTTCTTTGAAACATGAAATAGAAGTTTCTTTTTTAAAGATATCTGAAAAATAAAGCAGTTTTATCGTCGAGTTTGATATAAATTTGGATCATTTTCATTTTTCGTTGGTTACAGAAGAAATTTAAATTTTGATTGGAAAGAAACTCTATTAAAAGGATTTGCTTTGAAGAAACCGTAAGTTAAAGGCGATATTCCAATTTCTGTTCTGTTATCATTCAGCAACAGGATCGTGAATTTATTTTAGATTGTCGCGCGATTGTCGCACGCGATTGTCGCACGCGATTGTCGCACGCCATAGACTCTCGATTTTTATTATAAACGTATAATTCCTTTGAAATGTCAATGGAGATTGTTCGCGACTGGAAAGCGCTTATATTAAATTTAGCTCAGGAACACGGAAATGCGAATTATTAGAAATTTATGTTCTGACTAGTGATTACTTACAATTAGAAAGCAGATCGTAAATTTATTTTAGATTGTCGTGCGATTATCGTCAGCGCACGACATGAACATACGTGACTCTCGCTTTTTACTATAATTGAACTTATCTGGTCGATGCGCTTATGAAAATGTGGCAGGAAGGGAGCAAAAGTCAGCTATAATAGACCGCCTGTTTATTGTTTGTAACGCCGCTCACTTAGTTTATCAACTAATAACCGTATACCTTAATTAAGAAGTTGGTGGAGATCGAGTGCGATTGAAGAGCGCTAGGATATAAAATAGTTCATAGCAGTGACGTCACCTGCACGCAAATGCGGGAAAATCTCGCTGCTTATCGTTAATACTTCTTAGGCTTATTACACTTTTGTTTGTAGTACATATCTTCAAATCATTGAATGACAAAATGCTTATTCATCAAAAATCTAAGGGTGAGATGTAGAGAAAATTCGATGAAACATTCAATAGAGACAGAGCTTTACAAGAATGGTGATTGTTTGTGATATAATTAATACTGAAATTTTCAAAGTCTATAGCGCAATTATCCAAAAACTTTAGATTTGATTAGAGAATATGGCGGCCGTATCAATTGTTTGTGCATGCATACCTACTAGGAAGCTATTTAGCATAACAAAAGTTTAATGAAGAACAAAGTGTTGAAAAATTCAAACAAAATTCTCTCTCCTTCCATTATTTTATCGTCATCGTCAAGACGGCCTCTCTACTTTGTGTTTAAACAACGTTTCGCGCAAATAAGGAAGTGGTATAATAGCTGAAAGGCGAAAAGAAAAGACGACGTGAGGAAATAAATTTTACTACCAAATAATCGTCCGGAGATGTCAGCGAAAGTGGTTGAAGCTATAAAACGGCCAGTCTCGTATACATACACGTTGTATAAATGTCTACTGGACTTTAAGGTCAGAATTGACTCTAATAGTAACTTCAAAATGACTTTTACTACAAATACAAACAAAATCACATATATACACAAAGGCATACACGTGTATAAGATGAGAATATGGATGAAATGGTGTTCTGTTTGTTCGCACGACCTTCTACCATACTTCCATGTTATATCTAAATTTGGTAGGCAAATTACCCAAGGAATATAACGTAAATTCTAGTTTTAGTCAATACAAAGACTGAAGGAATAGATGATACCAACAGCTGGCTGTTACGGTAAATCTTCGGACAGGAATTCGTTAACTGTTCCAATTTACTGATGAGAAATAATAATAACGGTTCACGCTACATTTTCAATTCAATCAGAAGCAGAAATAAAAGATTTCCTAATCTGACAACAACAGTTGCTTTAGCTGTCCAATTAATATCAATATTGATAAAAAAAAACGGCGTAATAATCGCCTTTTTAAGGTCCGAATTACATCTTTTCAGATTCGATGTCCGAGAAAATCATCGATATCTCCCTTGTTTTCTGAAATATTGAAACTCGGTAATCAGCATTGAGTAGACGCAGACCACGAAAAATCCAATTTTGGAAAATCAATGAAGTTAAGGAGAATTTATCGCGGTTTTTTATTTTCCAAAATTGGATTTTTTGTGAACTGAGCCAAGTCTGCGCATGGATAAGCTTTCAAACAAGGTGCCGTACAGAAATTTTCCAAAACGAAGAACTCCAATACAGAGTTTTTCAATATCTCATAAATAGAGCAAGGCCTTTCACTCCCTACAGAGAGTGATGACGTCACCGCTTTATACTACGATTAAAGTTAGCGCGTCGCTCTAGCCGCTGGTGCGACAATGGGATATCTACTTGTGGGGGACATACAACGGAGAAGACATTATCAAATAGCGAGTATTTGAACAGAGACAGAAAAATTTATTGTGCAACTGTAGTGCACGAAATCTTTAGTCCAGTTCACACGCTAAAATAAGCGAGATATCGATGATTAAAGATTGAAATTTGTCGGACATCGAATCTAAAAAGATGTAATGCGGACCCTTAAGCATTATCTTAAATCTCTTCTTGTATATATTGTAGCATATCGAATTGTTCCATTATTAGATCCAACTGAATTCTTACGGAAATTGCAGCCATAATAAAACAGGATATAGATCGAAATCGTCAAAATATGGCAAATATAAATTTCATAGGACAAGAAAATCCTGTTGATCTAACAATCTAACGTCAAGTTTAACATCAAGGAATGATAGTCAGGATTAGGTTGCTCGTTCAATATTCGTCTTTACAGCCAGTTTATTTGCCAATATATGTATATGTTCTAATGGGATGCAACGATTCCACACAAAAACTTGTATGTTTAAGTTTGATGTAGACAAAGGATGCCATCATCAATTTCCTTTGAATTGATCTCCAAACCGAAACGAACCAAACATTCCAACTTTTGGAACCTATAAATTTTATTTAAAGTTCAGTGAAGAATAAGCCACGATAGTAGTAGGCAACAATGTGTTAAATCAAGAAAACTTACTTTACAATGACGTCCCCTTCAACTTCTCTATTCAAAAACGAATGGATTAGAAATATTTAAAATTTATCGTTGACAAAGCCAAAAAAATAAACGGCTTTAAATGAACTGATAAAACAATCCATCTGTCAAGCAATAATCATGGTAATGTTGATTTTGTTATAATGAAATCTTAATATATAAAAATAAGTGGCATTTTTCGTTGTCACTTTATAACTCAAGAACGGGCTCACCTATCCAAACCAAATTTTCAGGGTTTGTTCGGACTATTTAGTAGATGGTTTATGTGAAGTTTGCACAAAATCGGCCAAGTGATTCTTCATTTATCACATTTTTTGTAACAAAAATTGTGCTGTCAAATTAAAAGTAGAAATAAAAACTTAGTAGGTACTTTATTGTTTCTTTTGTTTTGGCGTACGCCGGCGAAAACTGCAGTTGTTTTCGTATTTTCAAAACAAATGAGTACTTTAATGAGTTGGGAATAAAGTTCAGTATCCGTTGATAGTGAACGAGTCAAAGCTAAGAAATTTCTTCGGCATTGTGATTTGAGCCTAAAAGTAGTGTGTACTTTTCAGTTTTTTGTGCGCTGTCGGTGTTTCATGTAGTTAGCAGGCTTTATTTGAATTAAATTGTCAAATTTGACAATTTAACGTTAACGCATTTACACAAACGGTAGGTTTTGAACTGTTGAAGTGATTACATGTATGTGTGTTTCTTTATTTGAAAAAACATATTAGTGTGCATACGGGTATTTTATTATTTTGTATTGGATTATTTTATTGACATTTTTTTTATACACTGACAACGTATGCAGTTATATAGGTGGATAAATGCCTCGAGCCAGACGAGCAAATATAGGTCGGCGAACGCGTAATACAAATTATGTGACATCACAAAGACGATCACAGACTGCAGATGAACGCACACAAGCTAATGCATCGCAGCGTGAACGTAATGCACGAAATAGATCTGCTGACCCTGTACCTGTACTGAATCTTACACGGCGATCACGAATACGTCGTGCTACTTTGGCTACAACGATGTGTGCCGCTTTCAATTACAACAGTCAGATTGATTATAGTATGTACGGATACATTGGAATGATGGACGTAATATGTCCACACTGTGATGCGTGTTATATCATTGATTTTAGCAACTATTCGATCGGAACAGAAAATTGCATTGGCACTTGCATCTTCGGGAATTGCTGCTACATTATTAGAAGGTGGTCGAACCGCACACTCTGCATTAAAATTGCCATTGAATGTACAGATGATTGAAACTCCAATTTGCAATATTTCGAGAAATTCTGCTATGGCAAAAGTTCTGCGATTAACATCAATTATTTTATGGGATGAGTGTACAATGGCGAATAAAAAATCACTAGAAGCATTTAATCGAACAATGCAAGATTTACGTGGTAAACAACAGCTTTTTGGTGGCGCTTTGATATTACTGTCAGGGGATTTTCGTCAAACATTGCCTGTCATTCCTCGATCAACTCCTGCTGATGAAATAAATGCCTGTTTGAAGTCATCAGTTCTTTGGAGATATGTACAAAAATTGACACTAAACATTAATATGCGTATTCACCTACAAAATGATCCGGCTGCCCATGAGTTTTCAAAACAATTGTTAGAAATTGGTGATGGCAAAATACAAATCGACAGGACCAATGGATTGATCGCTATACCGAACAATTTTTGTACTATTGTGCAATCGATAGATGAATTGATTGAATGTGTTTTTCCGAATATTCTTCAGAATTATAGAAATCATGATTGGTTGAGAGAACGCGCCATTTTAGCACCAAAGAACATTCATATCAATGCTATTAATTTCCAAATTCAAGAGAAACTGCCAGGTGTAGTCACGACATATAAATCAATTGACAGTGCTATGAATCAAGATGAGGCATTGAATTTTCCAGTTGAATTTTTAAATTCATTGGAACCGGCTGGTATGCCACCGCACTGCTTAAATCTGAAAGTTGGTTCTTTAATTATATTATTGCGAAATATTAATCCACCAAAACTCTGTAATGGCACCAGATTGGCAGTGAAAAACTTATTGTCAAATTTGATCGAAGCTACGATCTTAACTGGTAAATCTAAAGGAGAAGTTTGTTTGATACCGCGTATCCCTATGATTCCGACTGATATGCCATTCGAGTTCAAACGATTACAATATCCTGTTCGTTTATCATTTGCGATGTCCATCAACAAGGCCCAAGGGCAAACACTTCACGTTTGTGGTGTGAATTTGGAAGAATCATGTTTTTCACATGGCCAACTTTATGTTGCCTGTTCCAGAGTCGGTAGCCCCAGCCGTTTGTTTATTCACACACAAAATGGAAAAACAAAAAATATTGTTTATCCAAATGTTTTGGATTAAGTTAACTTTGATAACTTTTTTGATGGGTATTCGGACTAAAAATCTACAAGTAATGCGTCAGATCATCATATATTATGCCAACGTTTCGCCAAAGAATTTTTGTATTATTTCACTATATACGTAGCGAAGCACGTACCGGGCCGCTAGTTATTTATAAAGTTTGGTGGAAATTGCGTGACCGGATACAGATTTTTTATCTTTCAAGCTGTTTAAGGCACCAGAAACGATTTTATCTACAATTTACAACGCACAAAGCCTCATCTTTGCCTATAGTACAGTTGCTTGTTTCGCGATCCAACTAATTAGAGACAGTTAAATGATCCCACTACATGATATGGTGGATAAAAGAAGTGAAATTTTCTGCCTTAAATCGCGTGACTCTACTCAAATAGCTCTATTATTGTTCTATTCTAACGATAATGAAGATGTTAATATTTTATACAATTTGATATTATAACAATTCAGCTGTTACGGGTTCACCACAACGATAATTTCAAACATGTTCATGTTTTTCTATCAAGCCTTCTTATTACCAACCAACCGTCCATATATTTATTCCAATATTGTTACAATTCCAACTTGATTATTATTTTTACAGGCGATTCAAACGTATTCCATTTATTGTCCGTACATTTACCGAAACGATATCTTTTCCATACAATCTCCAGTTATTGTAGTATGGTCGATGATAAGGGATTATGGCACGCTTGACTGCCTATTATTCCTATACGTTCCAATTCAATAAAAGGCACAATGAAAAGTTTTCAATGTGTACAAATCCGAAAAGTATACAGCAATATAAAAAGACATTTCAAACTTTCTATAAATTAAATTCTATTGAATTAAAAAGATTGGCTTTAATCAAGCCATTTCAGAAATTATGCTAATTAAACTGTGGAAATTCTACTAAACTGAAAATTGTTATTTAGATTGTAATTTGTGGTGTTGGTCTGTTGGTTTAGACGAAATTCTGTAAATTGCTCAATTAGAATTCCTCGTCTTTATTGTAATAAGTAAACTAAAGACAATGTAATGATTTTAGTGGAGTAACTTGGGGGGATTTCAGATTGTTATCAACGGGAAGGAAATTCAACAAAAATGATAACACAAATGAGAATTTCATTGACAACTTGTCAAACAAGCTGTCAAGAAATATGGATCATCGTTGTTTCAAGTGTTTTATTAGAACTGAAGCGTAGAGTTGAATTTGTTTAAAAAGTTTTCAGGTATCGAAACGAATATCTGTATTTACACAAATTTATCAACGAAAATTGACTCTTTGGTGAAGCTTATTTCTATTCCCATCAGCAGACTGATGCAGCCTATCTCCGAGGAAACCTTATCAATTACAGATAGGACAAGATGATTGATAAACTATTTATTTTCATCCGTGTCCTTGTTATCAAAACTATCAAAACCCGATGGGAGTTTGTGATTTATTTAGAAAGTCAATATTCAAGCACCTATTGAATATCTTTGAAATAAAAGGTATATAATCGATTATACATCCTGTCTATATCGTTTTAGACGACTTGACTTTATCAGAATCCCACTGATAAAGATCTTGCAGAATTTAGTTGACAAAAGTGGAAAAAGTCGAGTGTAACAAGTAATTTATAAAATAGTGCTGTCGTTGAAGTTATTTACTTCGTCTTTTTGTCTCCTATATACTTTTATTCTTTTCACGTTGTTTTTACTTCTTGGTAGAATTGTTAGAATTGAATAGACGATGTAAGGCAACAACGGTCAATTTCATCAAAATAGAGTAGTGATCATTTGAAGAATCGCCTTAAAAGTTGTTGAAACTGCACATAAAGTTGTCTCTATTGAATTTTCTTTCAACATAGAGTAATTGTTTCTATTGAAAATCAACGGAGAAATCTTAATTCAATTGTAATTTGTATTTGATTCGATTTTATGAAAGTACAACTTCAAAAGTTAATCTTCGTTTTTCGTGAAGATTATGCGTTCTGTTCGTTTGATGATTGTTCAACTGTGAAATGATTACGTACACACTCGAACACACATATTGGATTGTTTGTCAACGAATTTAATATTGTAAAAAGCATTGTTTTGGTATGGTTTTTAATTCTATACCGAGTGATCCATCTCAAACGAAAAGTTAATGGCAACACCCATTATTTTGAGGATTTGCAGGGGATCGCCAGACACCATTTTGGCAGTCATTCTTCCCAGTGAGCTACAAGGTCCTATAAGTCCTTAAAATATTTTTTGAATCGCTCGCCAATAATATGAGTTTCCATAAGAACTTTTCGTTTGAGGTGAATCACTCGGTATAAACGGATACGGTCAAGACATTGTTGCTCGGTATTGTTCTACATTTTAGCCGGAAAGCAAGTGTTAACACAGCTACATCTGCAAACAAATAAATGTGTACACAAAAAACAATGCTGAAATGGATAAAAAAAAAATGAATTTCCTTATCCGGTATTAAATCAAAACGGAAGAACCAATGTTGACGAAGCCTCATGACATACTTGTTGCTGGAAGAAATTCATAGTGATTCGTTCTACCTATTTATCGATCTTGCTTGAAATACAGGGAAAATTTACCTGAAATTCTGTTATTGACGATAAAGAATTTAAAAAATTGTAATGAATATTTCAGACGAGTTCCATTCAAAATGCCTACAAAACAATATCCAGCTTGTTCTGTTTTTATCAGATACGAATACCGGACGAAACATGAAACTAAATGAAATAAATTACAGTTGAACTTTAGCAGCGCAGTGCAGACAACATTCTCTCCCTCTATGTACTGGAAAGTTCATTAGATCGTTATTAGAATTATTCGGTAAAGTTTTGTTGACTAATAAAATTTACCAAAATTAACGTATGGATTAGAATTTTATTAAAATATGAATAAATTCACTTTGCAAGTCAAACTAGTACATTCCATCTTTGGATCATCGCCTATTTGAACTTTTAAATTTTCTTTATAGGGATATTGAACCGAAAAAACAGCGGTTGTCGGTAATTTATCAAGCTTTTCTTTATATATTTTTATAGCCGCTACCCAAATATTCAATTATAATGCAAAATTTTAGCTATAAAGAGCCATCATTTTTTGCATACGGAAATACCGTCAATTTTAACTGGTATCTTGAACAAAAGACTGAAATTTTAATCATCAATCTTAGAAATAAGAACTGTAAACTTTCAAAAAGGTAAATACTACACAAGGTTTGTTTTATTTTTAAAATCCACCCTCGGGTATATTGGCACAGAGCGTTCTTGAAATTGCCTTGCATTTGTAACCTTTGTTCATTGTCACTGTGTAAATTGTTCAAAGGCATTTCATAGACAACATACTAAAATCTAACGAAACAAGATTTCGACTTCTTCATGGTTAGTTACAGTTGCTCGTTTACGATTTAAATTTGACACAAGAATATTTTATAAGATAATGCAGAGTTTATGTATATGAAACCATGAAGATTTCGTTTTTCAACGATTTTTCATCTTCTTTCCCGCATTTTTCTCATCCTACACCACTACTACTACTGCTACTGCTGCATCGCAACAGATGTGCATGTGTTTGTGGCCGGGTATGTAGATATATATGAATGCTGAAGCCATATATAGAACACAGGAGAGTCAAAGTGGCAATTTCTTCACGTTGATATATGTTCCGGTCGTGCTGGTGCTTAAATATCAACGAAAATTCGGGCCACAACTGTGGATTATTATTCAGAAGAACTATTAGATATTAAAAACGAAAGACGACCCGAGCACGTCTCCACTCGTGTATTCACCTAGCATATTTGATTACAAAAAAAAATAGCTCATCATTAATGCTTGTTAGTTTATAGATACTGCCTCACAAGCATTATACTACGGAAGTTTCTCTAAGGGTGGATGTAGACATGGACAAGAGGCATATTATAATTCTGTGTTGTTTTGTGTGAACTACAAACGCTGCACAATAAGGTGCAAAATTGTTTCCTCGAAGGCTACCACTTTGATTTACGCATTCTGGTTTCTAATACTCTCTAGTGTATAATTAACAAGAAGCTAATCTAACAAGAAAAAAGTGCTTTGCTTTGATCAAACAATTTTGAATGTTTGAAGACATTTTGAGATTAATTGAAATGTTTTAAATTCTAAATAAACAATTTTTTATTGCCCTGGAGGTAGCTTCAGAATTATTGAGAGTTTTCCAAATCGCCTTCAATAAAATTCCAATAAATCGATACGTTTGCTAGTTTCGTATGTATTATGTGAAGTAATAAAAGAAATGATTTCTTCTCATTTTCACAACAATTTTCTCGTTTTTCTCCCCAGCATATTTCCTTCAATCTACTCGTTCACAAAGAAATACCTGTACCTCTTTTAATGCTTTTTTTGTGGAAAAAATAGCATCGGATGTATAAGGGAGGAGTGAATATTAGGATCACTATATAATCATCATTAATTATAACAATTTCTGTGGTAATAACTCAAATTAATGAAGTAATTCACAATTCGTTATCCGGCTCTCCTTGGAGACCACAAATTAATCTCCCAAACTTTTTGTATAAGAAATGAAATTCATTTAGACAATCATATTGCCGCCAGTGTTGTACGGAAAATTTAATAATAAAATTGGAATCCTTAATATCGATAATAATTCAACATATTGTGCTGGCGAAATTTCGCATTTATTTTCACTCTAATTGGAAGATACTCTCCAGAGAGGGACAGAGAAGACAAGGCTACCGAGAAAGGCCCTTGAACAGCAAATTAGTCGCTTTTATCGAATATTATTATTAAATATCAAACAAAATATCCAACTTGAAGCGCTGTATCCAAAATTGAAATTTTCCCAACATTCAATGTGTTTGTTAATATTTCAGCTACATATACCTGGAAAAAATCAACTCGTCTAAATATTTGTTGTTGATAAAAAAAAGCAATAAAGTTTGCTTCAATGCGCAGTTGTTTCGTGGAACATTTCAAGTATCTTTGGACAAATGGAGCGACAACAATGCCTGAAACGAAACTTGAACGGTTGTTGTTCTTCAATACACAAATCGATTTTCTATATTACATACAAGAAATAAAAGCTGTGTATATCGTAATTTTTTTTCGTTGCAAGTTTTGATGAATTGTTAGAGAATTTCTCGCTTACTTTTATAGTTTTGTTTATTAGCAGTAGTTGAAATTGTAAAGTTTACCAATTTTTTTCTTCTTTTTTTAAAAACTTTTTCTATATAAAGTGTTCTATTCATACAAGCCTTGGGAATCGGTCTTTTTCGATATCACCTCAGAGATTTCCCAACAATCGAACCATATTGGTCGTAAATCATCAAAATCATGTAACTTGGTGCAACAAAACTGAACAAATGTTTGCTAAACATGTTCAAACAATTAGTATTTGCTAGTTGACAGTCAGTAAATAATGTCAATACGTTCCTATACAAGTTCTATAATGAACCAGTCTGTATGCATTACTAACATTCCCCAGTTGACTTTTTACCATCGATCTATCCGCAATAGCAATTGAACAATTAGATAGATATTGAAAATGATTTGGCAATTTGTTAAGTACGTGATTACCTCCGTTACTGTTCTGATGGGCAATATAATGTGAGTGGGTGTGATGTGAAATACGATCATAGAATTTCATAAAGCTCGTTTCTAACTTGTGATAATAATAAAAGTTTCTAAATAACTTTCAAACTATCTACAATCCAATATTTTTCAGGAAAAATAAAGCAATAAACCGTCAAATAAAAGATACAGTGTGGCGTCAAACTTGGAAACTCAATCGACCAATCCAACACCACATCAATCGGAATCAATTCTTTCTATTTTTATTTACAAAACAAATTCTACTCTAGCCTCATGTTAGTTGTAAATAGATTCAGTTTATATGAAAACTAACGAGCCGATTTATTTTTAACGTTGATTTATACATTTTACGGCAATTTATTTTGATTAATGATAGGTTTTCGGGCGGCAATCAGGGAGTGATTTTGAAATGAAGTTACGCAACGCTCTCGGATTGTTAGTGGTTTTAAAATTGGCTCGATTGCAAAACTATCAACCCACCAGCATGTCCGTTGGGTAAACAATTCAATTAAACCAACCTTTTTTTTTACTGACAATTTATAAATCGTAGTTATCTTAACTGGGAATTTATTTCAACTAAATCAAACATTGTAGATGAAATGTTATCTTTTGTATTTTCAATGAAATTCAATATCAATAATATCATGAGAATTTTTAAAATTTGCCAGTAAAATAAGGTGAAATTTGAGCGAATCCTTGCATCGATTTGGAAACAATCAAATGGAGTCTTTAGAGACTTTCTCGAGAATGTTCATCAAAATTGTCGACGTGTACTTTACCGGAAATTTTCGTTCTTTGTACTTTAATAAGGACAATACTAAAGCTTAAGAATGATTTACTGTAGAAAAGCTGGGAATCCCTACAAATATCTTGTGTGGTTTAAGTAATGCGGCAGTTAAGAATCGATTTGTAAACTGAAAAGTATTACACGTGATTCGGAAGCCAGACAATCAATTAGACTAATCCTGCATGAATGTGGGAAATTTTTCGATAAACGAGGAATTATTGTTTTTGTATTTTTCATCATTGTCCTGTTGCTATTTGAAAATTCTACACGGCTTCAACTGTGCTAAATGGAATCGCTCATGGTCTTGAATAAATTATATTTGGCTTCAATTAAGGCCAGTTTTACAAAATTTGTGATCCATGAACGTAACTAAATATTGGCTTTATAGAAATTCTCTGTAATGACAGGCTTTTCAATGTTTATATCTGTATTACAAAATTTCAATCCAAATTGAATTTTTTATTACTCAGACTTTTTATTTAGGTTCTTTATACATCACACATCCGCCTTGAGGTGTACAGCGGAGATTACCATTCAAGAAAGCTCAAACATTATCTGCACACTAGCCAACAATAGTCCCTATTGATATCCAACATACAAGAGTTGCTGTTTTGTTTGCCTTATAATCATCATCCCATTTAGAAGAACCATCAATTCTGTTGTAGACTGAATTTCGAGACACTACATAAGTAAAAGCTGCTTCTTCATGTCAAGAGTCGATCAATAAATATTGGACAAAGAATAACAAGACAGGATGCGTAAAAGGTTCTCAATTTATAAAAAGAAGCATGATGACGAAAAGTGATGTGATAAATTTCAAGAATACATTAGAAATTATTTTTGCTATAATAAATAAAATATTGATAATATGGCGTGTAAAAAAGATAACACATCTATCACTCATATCGACTAGATAATGATGAACAATGCTTCCATCAATCTTATAGTTGATGGATGAAAAATGGTGGATGCGCCGGATCAATCCAACTTATTTGCATTCTCTCTTGTTATTATACAATAAAAGCTACTTTATTTTCAAGATAATAGATGAATCAATAGCGACATTTAATCGAAACGATACTGCTATTTTACATAATCGTCTCAGATCGGTTTAATGGATTAACCGATTTTAATACCTCTGTTGTTGCTTGAAAAACGGAAATTTATAAAGTTGACAGTTTAGTTAGTGAGACTCTTATCTCTTATCCTCGGCAATTCTTTATGTTTTCATATCAATAATTTATTTACAATCATATTTTCAAATAAAAAATTCGAGTATTCGAGTTTAGATTCAGATAGGTTTAAGAACTTAAATGTTGGTTTTATGTTTCAAATGTTATAAAGAGTATTATTGAAAGTTTAGGAGTCAATCGAAAAAAGGGTCTTATCAGGGTGTGAATCCCAACATTCAACTTTTAATACTACAAACCGTACCACCAACATCAAAAAGATGTAACTTTGAATCCTACTTATCGGATACTTTACCAACTCTCTTCCTCTCTCAACTAAACTGAGGCTAATCAAGAGGGGACTTTTCGGTTCGCTTTATCGTTCACCAATTCGGCCAAAATTATAGTTCAAACGAGATGTTGTAGAACAAGATGGAGAATAAATTGCTAAAACTATACTTGCATTAATCCTACATCAAACTCATAAGCTAACAGAGATCTATGGTGAAACGTAACAAGGCCTCCATCAAACGCAATTAATCTCCTTATACATTCTATACTGTGTCTTTTGTGTATTATTCGTTGTCACATGCAACTATTCACAAGCCAATAGAATGAAGAGGGCCTGGCAGATTTTCAACTTACATAGAAAACTTGGAGCTTTTGGGGGCTAGTTTAATAAAACTATAAGTCAACCTGGACCTTTTCCTCTTGTGTATACAAACTTTCCATTGCCCCAGCAAACAACAAAAGCAATCAATTGTTTTCAAACAGTTTCCACCTCAGTTTACCTGCTTTAAAGCTATAATTATATCATATTACAGTCAGTAATGCGTCTTTTATGGTTTCTACTGCGTTGATTTTCTAAATTTTCAAAATTAAAATGCATTAACATAATGAAAATGTGGTATTTTCAGAACAAATATTAACTTACATATTGTTTATTTTAAAATTCAATTTCAGTATATTTATCTTGAGAATAGAAAATGTATATTAAGCATATTGGTTTCTTCTAAAATAACATTACAGAATTACAAATAATGAAATAAAATATGTTGAACGAATTTAAATTAGGGATGAAATGAAGCCTTCATTGTTATTAATTAGCTAGAAATTAATTAATTTATTAACACGGTACAAGTTTAATTAAATATTTGAATAACCGTCTTAACACGGTTAATTATCGTTTACATTGATGGTTATGTGGGGTAATAGTTTTATTTCCACCACTGAATCGATACTAATCAATATTTTTACTTACAATTGCGTTACAAGTGGTAATATGGATTGTATACTTACAGTTCAAGGTCTGATAAATGTTATCATTAATATTCAGTGGTAGGAAATAGAAATGTTGGATTAAAACCGGGTATAGCGTAATTTCAAAAGTCATGTTTCTTCCCTAATTGAATTCACCGGAATTTGTATTTTTTTTTTTTTGGTTGTTGTTGTTAGCTGCTTTTATACATTTTGAGGTAACAAATTTATAATCTTATCATTCTCATTTTTGCATGGTATTGTTGCTTTTTAATAAGATTCCTCACATTGTTGTTGTTGTTATATTTCTCGCCATATTTTCTAAAAGAATAGAATAAAAACAGGAACAGGTTACAGTAATCTTGTTCAAAACGAACACAGAGAAAACTGTTTCTAATGTTGCTCATATATCAGACAGTTTAATTAAAAAAAAATCCCCTCATACTTGCACGTTCCTGTGCAAATTAACTCCTATGTTGAAAATGGGGGCAAATATACAAATTCTTGTATAAAATATGAGACTAAATGTAGATCACGATCTTTTATTCTCGTAGAAATCACCTATGTATTAAAGTATTTAATTTGTATCAAATTTTTTAAATAATTTCAAGAATTAATTGGAATTTCAGCGCGTTTCCGGTAAATATAAGAATTTATTAATTATCTTGAAGAGTAGGTATAGAAATTCAATCAACTGGACTACTGTAGACGATGCCGCTTTCATTTTAAACTTTTAATAATAAACCATTTTGACGTTACCGTATTCTTGGTATATGTTCGTGAGTTAAATAGAATTTACAGTAGCAAGCCCTAAGGGGAGCGAACACAAAGCCGGCTGTGCATTAAATTAACATTAACTCATATATGTGTTAAACAAAAACAAAAAGAAAACATTGATAAAATTATATCTTAACTAAAGGTTCTTGTACTTTAATTCTGGTTATGATCCAATTTCCTACACTGGTTTTTAATGATTTAAAAACTCAATTAAAAATGTAATTTATTAACCAATAACCGGCTTTATTAACAAATAGAATTTTACGGATGTATTAAATTTTTATTCGACAATTCCACTACGATATTACCTCGTATATTGCACAAAATTCGTGCGGTTTATTGTTAAGAGAAAATATGTATACGTACACCCTAAACTAGTACGCTATAAGGGTAGTTGAGGGTGGATACAGATACAGTAAAATATACCATAACGCATCACTGGAATATAACTTGATATTTGTCGTGGGACATACAGTATGACGGTAATCAATTTTATGATTAAACTACGGTTTGATGTCAGTCCCTTTTTGTAGACACACCCATACCTATACCTACTGATAAGGTTTGATGGTCTCTGGGGTGATATTTCTCACCAATGTCAAAATTAAGCCAAAGAATAAGATGCAAACAAGCTGTAATTTATAAACGTTTAAAATAGATTGTCTTGGTTTTCTGTAATGTTTAAAGCTTAAAGTGTATTATCGGTGGCGGATCAAATAATGTTGAACGTAATATGCCCAAGTGTTCCCAAGGGATAATAAAATTTGTTTGTTGTTATGTACTTCTACTTTACCCTTGTTATAGCCGTTATCAGGCTAGGCTTTTACGATTCCTATACAACAAGCTCACATTTAAGCAAATATAATTCGTTGGAAAATTTCATTCAAATCATTGATAATTTATAATATGGCAATTTAATTCAATTTAGAATATATAAAATGTGAAATACACACAAAAAATACAATTCACCTTACTGATTTTATTTTAGGCACTATCAAGAGACAGCTTTGTTGTTTACTAGCAAGATGTATAGCAATTTCAAGACATATTACGACGGTGATAACAAAACAGGCAACAAGAGTGGGATTGTTACTGTTCAACTGGTGCCTGTTGTAAACCCTTCATCGTCATGGGACTCACATGAGATTATCTACATGTTGTTGCCTTTTACTGAAACTGAAACATACTTATTATAATACTAACATCGACTTTGTTTCGAACAGCCCCAATTTTAATATAATTCAAAGTTTATAATTATGCCAGTGAACTAGCTAACTCTAATAACTTGTAGAGTCGTTGCATGAAAACTTGATGGAACAAACGTCTATAAAAATTACAATATTTCAACAATTTACAACGAAAAATTCAAATTAAACAATTAATTAAAAGGTACAATAGAATTTTCATCATGTAGGCTCGAAATTTATCAAAATTTCAACTCTTCTACTCAAGTTAAATGGGATAATTACATATTGCGGCCATTAAACAAGCAATATGCGTTTAGCAGCTTGCCAATTTATGGTTGTATTAATGGGAAATCAGGATGGAAAGTGGATATTATAACAATACACAATTTAGTCCACTCTTACGATATTTTTTGGTCTAAACATGGTTGATCCTACACGTCAGCAAAATTAGAGCCTCGTAGTTCATTTGAAAGTTGGTCAAAACACGCTCATTTCTGGCGATGTAGTAATTTTCAAAAACGAACTAAACACGCAAAACGACTTAGAATAACTTTAGGATCCTAACAAAATTGATTTTTTTTTTAGTTTTTCTCAATTTTATTCTGGAACAGGTGTAAATATTTCGTATTTTCTCTCGAATACAATGGAGAAAAACGAAAAAAATCAATGTTGGGAAGGTCTCTGAGTCAGTTTTCGTCGTTCTGCATGTTTTGTTTGTTTTTTAAAATTGCAACATTGTCCAAAACGATCGTTCTTTGACCAACTTTGAAATGAGCTACGAAGTTCTAATTTTGCTAAAATGTTCCCTAGGGACTCTTCTACA
This sequence comes from Mylabris sibirica, assembly GCA_039776855.1. Classification (NCBI taxonomy): domain Eukaryota; kingdom Metazoa; phylum Arthropoda; class Insecta; order Coleoptera; family Meloidae; genus Mylabris; species Mylabris sibirica. The sequence goes on from CM077838.1 coordinate 6,334,520, forward strand.
AATCCTCAAAATATTTTTCGTATCGCTTGTCAAGTAATAGGAGTTTCTTAGAACTAACCATACTTAGACCAAACACCCTGTATTTTGCGCCTGTCATAGCGTTGTTAGTACAACAAAACCAGTGCTTTAATACCTATTAATGCACTTTTTGGGAATTTTACCACGTAATATAATTTATTTTTTAATACGCTAAACAAACGTCAACATTAACAATAAAAGTGTGCAATTATTATAAACGTTAACGATTACATGAGAGGTATCGCTAGAATTTATCGAAATCAGAAGTAAGTTATTTGTTGATACAAAATTTTGATTGAATTTATTATTGCCACTCACATTTGTGATGGTTTCTGAATTTAAATATAAACAATCAAGGAAGTGTAGAAGACAAAACAATTAAACAATTTCAAGATTCATTTTTTTATTGAAAAGTGTGCAAAATAGAAAAAATAGTATAAAAAACTCGTTTGAGAAGTCAATTCCTGCACTCGACCATTAAAAAACTCGCGCTAGTACGCTCGTTTTTTAAACTTGGTCTTGTGCAACAATTATCAACTTTTTAATGTACTATTTTCTCTTCAATTATCACGCTCTTGTTTCATTGCTTTTTAAATATTTGGTGTTTTTTTTTACAATGACGAGGGAAAAAGCAACATCAAATTACTGGCAGCTTTAGTATTTTTGTTTATTTTTCCTGTTCCCTTAATGGTTCCTGTTTATTTTGATTCTCGTCACTAGCAAAAGCCTTTTGGCGACTCGCCAAGACTGATAATACAAGTCTGACGTATTCGAACTTGTTATAATATAAAGAAGATTAACAATATTTTTAACGACCAAGATATCCTCGATTCTGAACAGAATTTTATCAATCTATATATGGTTGTTTGTGATTTATGTGAGCGAAATAAAATTTCAAAATTGTATTGAAAGTGTAATTAAAATTGGAGACCGTCAATCATCACTTTTTTCGTTCGTTTTTTGCCATAAATTGTAGATCAATCAATATTTATATTTTCCTTTTTTTAGGATAAAACGTGTCCAGTATCATTTTAAATTTTAACACTCTATTAACGATGGAAATCATTAAAAAAGTTATTGTAAATTTTGATATGCAAAACTTTTGGTTTTATTGTAGTCCATAAATTTTAATTGATCAACATATATACTGTGATAAATTTGAAGAAATTAACTAAATAAAGTAGATGGATCTCTGTTCCTCATGTATCACAGTGACGTTCCATTCTCGAGATATTTCCAAACAATTTGTTTCGGTTAAAATACCCAATTTCAAATGAAATCGAGCGTATTTCATTTCACTCTCTCTACACACAAAAACTATTTTTCCCTTCTAGTATCCCCAACAATTTAATAACAATAGCTGATATGTGTTATTTCACCAGTTCTAGCCTTAACAGAACAATAAACTCGAGCTTTATAAAATTGCGTCGTCGGTTTTTACGTCTTTCTTTCTTTTTTTTTTTGATTGTTTGAAACTAACAATCGTCATTTCTTAATATTCCGCATACGTATCCCTTCAAGCTGTATAATTTCAGTTGCTTCGAAGAGTTGAGTAGATTTTCTGAAAGGTGGGCGTTAGCGTTATGATCGATTCTTGACCCTCGAGTATTGTGCGGAAAATCATAGTCTTTAAAATCGTGCAATATTCAAAAGGAATATAATTGGCAGTTGGAACGAACTGAATCGAATGAATAGAAACATTGTCAACAGGGGAGATGTGCTCTACCTTATGAGTTTATCTCGACCTGATGGGCCTGTTGCTAGTCTCTCGTTCGTGCACCACTCCACCGAATGAATATTGTTTAATTTACAAGGCTTTGTCTGTTATTGCCATTATTATAACTCCAGTTAAATTACTTTGAGATTAAAATGCTTGTAAGATTGCTTTTATATCCAGCATTTAGTTATAAAAAGTGTGCGATTCATTATTTCTATTTCTCAATAAATGAAAGCGAAATTTTAAAAATTCGTGTTTCAAAGCTCGCTCAATGATAAAGCACTGTAATCGAATAAGTAAGTCTGCGGTGACAATAATAGATGCTGGATTGCCTCTTATATTTTAGTTATCATTGGTGGTAGTAGTAGAGAAAAGGTGGCTGATATAACAGAGTGAAATTAATTCAAACCAACTGTGATGAGCGAAAATTGGGAGTATTTTTCTTCCCACAAAATGTCCGCTCGCAATTTCCCACAGGACTAATATTAACATGGAAGCACAGCTTCCATCTAATTAAACCCCCGCACTGCATATATATATATAGTTTAACTATTTCGTCAATCCCCTGACTGAAACTACTCATCAAACCGGTTAACCGTGTGCGGTGATGGTTTAATTGAATTATTTTTGTAATTTTATTACAACCCTTATAGTCGTGTAGATGTATTTGTATATGTGTGTAATGTATCTATTTTATAGTACTTTTAAATTATCCAAATTCTCTCCCTCTCTCTATGTATATATGTACGTAAATAAAGAAATTTTATATTCTCATGCAAATAAGCTTAGTATTTCAATTTCGTCGTGAGCTCTTTATGATGTTGAAGATATTAAACCGAAATAGGCTTCCATTCATTTTCGAAAACTGGAAGGTTATCCAAAATGAATTGTCGGCTTAAATTATCAAGGAGTATGTCGCCTGAAAATTTCCAAACGCTTGCCAAAAGTCTCCACTTTGTTGAAGATTGAACTTGTAAAGATTTAACCAAGTTGATAATGGTGGATTTTAATTAAACGATCCAATATCTCGTTTTTTTTTCTATCTTTTCTGTTAACAGTATAGATTGAAATACTTATCAAATCGTTCAATTCTCTTTCGTTGAATACGATTGGTTGTAATCAGTGTCAGCGTTTCAGTTAATGGTTTTATTCATACTATTAAAAATCTACACGAACCAGCGCTTTTTAACAACCATCCCCTCACTGACAATCTTCATTTTCCGTCCGGTAATATTCACCCTCTTATTTGACTTTATCTTAATTCACCAGAACTTGTAAAATATAACAAAACTGTATATAAGTATAGAGGCAATTTCATGAATTGTTCAATAGTATTTCAAAGTTTGAAATATAAAAACACATTTGTGTTATTTTTTGATATATTATAGTCCTTATTGAACAAATACTTTGTCCACTATTCCATTCCATTGACAACAAATACGGTAATGCACTAGAGGCTATTATTTCAAAACAACAAAGCTGCAATTCGACATAGATGAATGTCTATGTGTGAATATACTATTCATGTCGTAAATTTTCAAACTTTACAGTATGAATTCTTTATCAGTTTGTGGATGAGTGATTATATCTTTTTTGACAAATTACATTTCGTTTTTAAGGATATCGAGACAACAACAGATAATGTACGAGCTGACGCGTCCACTATAAGCAAACGTATTCTGAAAGACTACCAACATTTATCACAATTTTTCAGTTCAACAAACATAATTATTATACCCAGAGAGGTGTACGTTGCAGGCTACTTTATCGCAGTCTAAAATAAACAGTAATGGATTTGAAACAATCGGACACTGTCCGAAATTATAACAATAGTACGTTTCTGTATAAGGCCCATATCTAGTGGAAATAAAAGGCTACCTGGGGCTGCTAGACGAAAGCTTAAGAAACAATAGGCAGCTCAAGTTGTGGGTTCTGGGACTACCGGAACCTTGGCAGGGAAGACCGGGCCGAAGGGACCGGAAAAACTTGTTAAGGCGAGGCCGACTCCAGGCCCAAGTAAAGTAACCAGAGGAGAGGTACAGAAAAAGCGGACCAATGGTAGAGATGCTGCAAGAAAAAAGAGCTAAGGGAGCTTCGGTTCAAACAAAGAGCTTCAAGTAAACCGTTTCAGATACCCAGGTAGACATTGTACTACAGGGATAACCAGAAAAACTCATTGAGGAGATTCAGGCTGGCCTCATCGAATCCAGCCTGATTGCCAGACTCGATGAGCTTGAGAGTGAAGAAGAAGGACCTCAACGGAAATTCCCCTCCATCAGGTTTCAAGGGCCAGCAATGGTTGTCTCCTGCTCTGACTAGAAAACAAAATCCTGGCTGGAGGAGGCGGTGTCCAAATGCACAAATATTGAAGGAGAACTCCATCAGACAGTGGATGTAGAGTAACTTCAAAAATCCGTGAGAGTCCTCGCGTGGCTACCGGGAATCAATATAGAATCTGGGGTTGAATACCAGATCCTGGAAAATAGGAGAACGGAGGCAACATCCAAATGGATGGCAGCCGGTGCTCCTAATGGAATACGATCCAGGAGCTTGATAGTCATCCTTGGCAGAACGCCTTCAGGACCAGGTTTAGGAAACTAGGGAAGAAAGACAGGGGCAAGATAGGGAAGATGGAGGTGAATGAAGCGAGGGAGGAGAAATCCTTGGATCCTTCATCCGTACCCGGAACCGCTAAGGATTAGTCTGGAATTCAACGAGCTTTTTTGACCAACTTCAAAATAAGCTACGAGGTTCTAATTTTGCTAAAATGATCTCCAAGGACTACCCTATAAGTCTTTGATATAAGAACTAGGTATATAGTTCTGGGTAAAAAGCCTTACATATTATCGTGTTTTTTTTTTTAATATACTTTTTTCTCATATTAAGCAAATTAAAATGTCGTCTTACTGAAGATCTGAAGAGCTCCTATCTTGAAATTATTTCTAGCTACGGGCCTGCTGTGTATTGCATTCAAAGGCGTTTAAACGATTTCAACAATTCAATTTCGGTGGATTTAATTTAAAATTGAAACATTTAACGTATATAGCAATGTGTTTTTGTAATAAAAGACAGTTTAATTAATTCATGAAATGTTACAGTAAATTTTGATTTACAACCGTCTAGAAGGTAACAAAGCTTATTTGTATGTTGTAGTCATGTAGTACGAAATTTATAGAACTCTCATGTTTACATCAACAAAAAGCCAATTACAGCTTTGTGATTATTTATTTTATTTATTTACAAAATAATTATCTTGTCTTTACTTTTCTATTAAACTTGTGTAAAGAAACAACAATTTTGTTTCAATAGAATGGCAGGTACTACAGAAATAAAAATCAACATAATTTACTTTATATATACATATATAAGAGAGATAATAATGCACGTTGTGCTACTAGAACAATTGTCGTTTCAATTTAACCATTCTACACACAACAATTGTAATAAATTTAAGTTTGTTCATCTATGATAAAAAAGTCCAACAGTTCTGTACGTGTAAGCAGGAAAATGGTCGTGAACTGTCGCTAAACAACTATTTTTCAACTGGCATAATGAAGATTAACCGTCTTGAATAAATAATGAAGCAATGAAGGCGAAAAAGAAACGAAGAAAAAGCATTAGAAAAGCAGTAGAAAATGAACGAAATGTTCACGATACAAAAGTGTATAAATCAAAAATTTCAACTATTTCCACCCTTTAGTCTTTATCATTGATTATCACCAAATTGATTGCGGTGGCGGCGTCAGTTGTTTCCTTATTCGTAATTAGATTCTAATCGGGATAAACACCAGAGAGTTGTTGGTATTAGTAATATCCGTGGACGACCAGCTTGACAAACACAATTTTACCGGAAACGTGAACTCTCATATAATTTTCCAGTTTTCATAATAACAACGTCGTGAATAAATATTTATGTAATTTCCAACTACTACAAACTAATCATAAAACTGTTTACAGTAGTTGCAATAAATATTTATTACAGTACAAAAATCAACAATTTACTTTTCAGTAGGTATAGTGAATAAAACGTAAGTCGATTTGGAATTACTATTGTTTGTCTAAATAGTTCTTTATATGTGATTAAAGTAGTGGCAAAAAATTCAGACAAATTCCCTTATCAATGACCAGACAAGCTGACCACTTGTAAGGGTCGAAATAATTCGAACCAGACAAGATTAGAACGGAGATGTATTCGCATTTCGATAAAAAAAGAACTAGAAGAGGCTTTCTTATATACAGGGTGTCAGATCTAAATATGAAGACGATTTAAACACGAAAAACTAAGAATAACTCGCAAATCCTCTCAATATTAATTGTGTTCATTTTACTCCACTGCATTCTATGAAAAATGGGAAACATTTCCACCTATTCCAGAACGCATCGGAAAAAAACCAATGTTAAAAGGATTCTCGAGTCACTTTAACTGACATCGCCAGAAACGAGCGTTTTTTGGCAGACCTATAAATGAGCTACAAGGTTCTAATTTTGTTCAAATGATCTCCAGGGACCTTTTACATATTTAGAATCGACACCCTGTATAGTTCTTTTCATTGTACAAATCTTTACTAGAATTTTTTTAGCATCATCGTATTCGAGTTGAACAATTTTCCAATTGTTATCTCTATAATGAAGCCTCGAGTAAATTGAAACATCTATTTTTTAACAACATGAATCCCATGCTATTTATTAGAGGTCCGGATTTATATTCCACCATTTCCGGTTTCATTTACTCTCATAACTTTTATCAGTTTTAAAGCATCGTTAAATTTGTAGTGATATAACGAAGATTGTTGTTATTTTTTCAAGCATTATTCCCCATATATTGTCAACTTGGTGTTTTTTTTTTTTTAGTTTCTACACGAAACTCACTCGATTCTGCTTTTATGTTGTCTTATCACTTATGCATAACCTTTGCGCTACTACTGTGCTTGCTTACATCAAAAGGCCATATTTACTGTTAGATTATACTGAAAAGTTATAGGTTCAGTTATGTTCTCAGAGGAATGGAACAGGTAATTACTAGGGAATTTTCAGATTCTTTTCGATCTGTTCATAAAACTGTCATTGGTGCTTTTTTTTTGTTTTCAGACTTGAGTTGAATTGATGTTGAGTCTCTGCCTGATCGGAGAATTTCAAGTTTCAACGCCAGAAGGTTTCGCCTGTTGAGAAAAGTTCCATTATATCTTTATGTTGATTTTATACTTTTTCAATTAGCTATAATCCGACAGCTGCAAATACTTATTCAGTTTTATTATCCAAAGGATTCTGTATAGACGAGCTCTCGTTGCAGTTGCAATAAAAGCATTGAATCTCTAGAGAAATTCAAACACGGTAGATAAATTGATGTAAAACTAGACAAAAGAGGAAAAATTAGTCTATTTAAATTTCTTTAATACTCAATATAAATTAGAAGAAAAATCAATTGTGATTAGTGTTTGTGTTTTATATTGTATCGAATAGAATTGTATATAAATATTTTATATTGCAATCGATTTTATTGTATGGAACACAATAAAATAAAATCGTGTCCATTTATTACGATTATACTCTAAAATGTTGCCCATAGATGGAATAAAATAAGACAGAATGAATATAAATGATGGCCCCATTAGAGATCGTTACGTGGCACAGATGAACGCCAACAAAACATTTTTATACTGTCATAAAAATACTTCCTTATTGTAGAATATTTGTAGAAAAAATAACAAAATGTCCTCAAGAATAATCGTACTTTTAATGGGATAAGACACGAAACAAAACAGAAAAAAAATCCTCAATTCCCATTTGGACTTTTCAGAGTTTGTACAGAGAAAGCCTCCTTTTTACAATTCAATGACTGCTTTTATTTCATTTAACTTGACTTGGTTGTAAAACAAATTCCCAGCTATGTTTTAATGGAATCTTAACATATACTTGAAGCTTGTGAATGAAAAAAGCACAATTAGAATTCTTCTTAATACTGTATGGAATATAAAAAGTGACAATTTGTAAATTTAATTAAATCAGTTATACGCTTTCAAGCTCTAGCCTAATATTCATCCCTTCTTTCCTACTGTTCACTATTCATGAATTATAATTTAACATGACCCTTGTATATACATGAACTTTAGTTTATTATTTGTCCTAAATTGACGAAACCTTAATTTAATCTTTTAAAGGTCGTTGTAATTACTAAAATAATCGTATCACTTGTTGTCTACATTGATATAAGAATCAACCAAACAAACAAATTTCTATATGAGATTGGATTTGTATACGGAAATTACTTGTATTATCTGTAAAGAAACACGAGTAGGAAGAAGAAGTAAAAAATATATATAATAAAATAGGAGCAAAGAACCGTCTTTCCTGTATCCTTGAGTAAACAGACGCGCGCTGCTGTGTGTAATTCCATCATGAAAAACGAGTTCGTGCTTGTTATTAAGGCCTAATGTAATGCTGTTGTTGGTGGTAATAAGTAACCTGAGAATAAATGGATGTGTTTTTCTCTTAGTTTCTGTAAAACAGAACAGTTCAACGAAGCAGAATTAAGTTGAACTGTACTGGTGTGTACTTGTTTTGCCATCAAGAAATACGACCTCAAAAACAATTCCTTAATTAACTCTATATGCAGCAAGAATTATACGAAAACGAAGCGAATTCTAATCAAATCAAACTAAAATTTTTTCAGATTTGTCGGAAATTTGATCATCATCGCCTTTTACCTGTATTATTTGTTGCTTTTTTTGTGCAATTGTTAATAGAGTCTCGTCTTTTTGCCATTCAACTCGCCTGTCTAAGATTATTAATTGTCTAATATAATGAAAGTTTGTGGCATGACGGGACACATTGTTGCCTCGTCAGCATCAGCATTATGTTTGATAATTATAAAGTAATGAAGACAATATCGCTATGACCACATCCTGTATATTGATCCGGTTTTTTCCACCCCCTTATGGTAATTTATACGTACGGTACATTGATAACTATGAACGGGTTTTTCTACCATCTTTTCCAGAATATCCGACACTCTCCACTTGAATTTTAATATTTGGCGTTAACTTTACCGTAGTAACAGCAGTAGTAGAATTGATGTGTAGTAAATGCAAATTTAATAAGTCCCATTGAATTTATTAAAGCGGTTATTCAAATTTCCTTTGTCGCCGCTTCTATGTTAGTTTACAGGGATTTTATTAAACGAAGAAAAAAATAATGCTATTTACTCAATGAATAACAAGAATTATCTCCAACTAGTTGGTGTGGAAAACAAATAAATCCCACATAGTTGAAGATGAATTGGTTAAGGGAAATAAAAACGTGTTGATTTCCACAATTACACAAGACGACATATGTTATGTGGTTGTTACCACATAAAATTTTCCCACTTTTATACAACAAGAAAGTGAAAAGGTATGGTTAATGTGTTTGAATTCATCGAAAAATCCTCATTTGTTGTCGTCCAAAAATCGATCTTGCAATATTCTAATGAAACCCTCTTCCATCTCTTTCGATCGCGCACCTACCTATACACGTTCGGTAGCCCTCAATGGAATTACCTCACAAATTCAATTCACCACCACACCCATTTACCGTCATCTATTTACCCCCAATATCATTTATCATGACGACAGTATTTCGTATATAAGTATATATATATATATATATATATATATATATATATATATATATATATATATATATACATATAATCCAATAAATTTGATCAAAAACATTCGATAATGTGATCGTAAAGTTTACATGTAATTAAATAAAATCTACCTGTCTGACGTTAATTAAAATTACAATTGATATTTCAACAGTATTAATAATTGTCACAACACTATTTGACTATAAGTAAATATTATACAATTTAACGATCATGGTAGGTTAATTAAGTTTAACCACAAAGCTCATAAAACTATCTTGTGTACGTCCAGTGGTCGTAAAACAATAAACTGACTAATATTTGGTATCTAAGGTATATGGTTCAAGATGATTATCCTGCGCTTTATTCAATAATAATATTGATGTAGATTCGTTTAATTTCCCAGTTTCACATTGGAATTAAACGATGCAGGATAATATTCAAAAAATATCTGAAAGAAAAATTTGTTTGAATTTAATATGCAGCCAAGGGAGCATCTTTTGAAAGGGCTTTTGCCTTTGAAATCACAACTCTCATATATCGAAAGTTCTACAACATGGCTTCTTTCTAACTAGATAGCGAATAGAAAATTCAAATCCTTTTATTACAATTAACTCAACGTTATAGTACAACATCAAAACGATCTGATTCGGTTAACATTGCCAACCGATAAAGGTTATTGAAACCAATTCAGTTTAATTTTGTGGTTAGTAGTAGGGAAAAAAAGGTGGAAAGAACCACACCTACATGCACACATAAAAATCAATGGTTATCTTGCAGAGATATAGGTATACGAAATGGGTATATAAATTGTAGACGAAAAAGGGTCCGCATGATTTGGCCAGTATGTTTGTTCCCTGATTCATGTTCTGCTTCAGTTATATTCGACCATTTCAATAAATCCATAATAGAATCGAACGAAAAGGTGACAGTCCTTTGGCGCAGCATACACTTCAACATGTCTTTTAGTGGATTTCTTGTGTTTTCGCAACGATCCAGTCTGGTATTAATTGGAGCAGATGTGGCTAATTAACGTAAAGTTTAGTTTGTTTTTGAAATATAGTAACAGGTGTAGATTTGAGGTGTGTTGAAGCGTAAAATTAATTCGCATCAAAAGAGAATATAAACAAGCTTGTTGGTTTGTCTTTCCAGAAATCTTGCAAATTTTGCTTCCATTAAGTACTTTCCTTGTATATTTCATTATTTATATCAAATGTTTAACGTATATACAGGGTGTTTGCTCTCAGTATGGAGAGTTCTAAGAAACTCCTATTAGTCGACGAGCGATTCGAAAAATATTTTAAGGATTTGTAGGAGGGTCCTTAAAGATTATTTCAGCAAAATTAGAACCTCTTAGCTCACTTGGAAGTTGGTCAAAAACCGCTCGTTTCTGACGATGTAACGATTTTCAAAAACGAACTAAACACGCAAAACGACTAAAAATTACTCAGAGACCTTCCCAACATTGATTTTTTTCGTTTTTTCTCCATTGTATTCCAGAGAAAATACGAAATATTTCCACCTGTTACAGAATAAAATGGAAAGAAACGAAAAAAATCAATGTTGGGAAGGTCTCTGAGTCATTTTTAGTCGTTCTGTGTGTTTTGTCCGTTTTTGAAAATTGCTACATTATCCAAAACGATCGTTTTTTGACCAACTTTGAAATGAGCTACGAGGTTCTAATTTTGCTAAAATGTTCCCTAGGGACTCTTCTACAAATCCTCAAAATATTTTTCGAATCGCTTGTCGACTAATAGCAGTTTCTTAGAACTCTCCATACTGAGAGCAAACACCCTGTATTTTTATTGAAAGAAAGCTATTTTAAAACATTTTTAAAATAAAATATTTGCAATTCTGTGTCTCGTGTAACTGACAGATTCTTAAATAGAATATTTAAACAGTTTATAACGCTATTACATGATAGTCTCAGATCCGAATATTGTACTGTAATATTGTTCCAACACTGTAGAGGATCGTTTATAAATAAATAGAAATTATTAAACTGACTTAACCAATATCTTTCAATTAAGCTGAAATACACCAAGTAAAACGAACAACAAATGACTTTATTCTCGAAACAGTGGATCCTCTCTATCAGGACCGGAGCATCCGCACAAGACCGATAATCTAAGAGGGCAAAAAGGCGACCAAAAACACTGAAATAAGGGGCGCAAGATAGTTATCAGCACAAGAACGCATAACATATTAATGCCGGTCCTGTTCTCTATTGTGGACCCACCAAGGAACCCACGTGTTTTATTCCACTATTTGTTTTACTCGTTGCCCGAGTCAAAATTTTAGCCCTCTTCAGATCCTAAAATGGATATTTGGTCCTCTTTTGATCCTAAAAGGAGTAAAATGGTCCTCGTCTCAACCTAAACGTTATTTATGGTCTTCGTTTCACCCTAAATGAAATATTCGTCCTAAAAAGAATTCTATGCTCCTCACTTCGTCCTACATAAAATCTTGTATTACCTATAGGTTCATGGTACTATAGTAGATGACGATGTTATAACACCGTCCTCTTCTAATAATAAAAATTGATTTACAACTACTGTCACGTAGATCTGCCGGTTAATGGTTGTAAACAGAGCCAGCTTTAGGTACAAGCGAAGCAAGCCACCGATTGTGGTTGTCAAATTGGTCCTCATTTCGGCCTAAACATCGTTTTTCGTTCGATAAATGCCACACTTAGGCTCAAAGTAGGACCAAAAATCCGTTGTTCAATGATCCTCCTTTCAACCTACCAAGTCTTGAAAAGTGGGTTTTGGGGGTTGAAACGAGGGCCAAAATTTCAACTCGGGTGTTCAGTCTCGTCTATATAAACTATAAGAGCTTAAAGTATGCTTTTTATTAATAGGATCAATATAAAAAACCTTCTAAATGTTGAAATACACCGGGTAAAAGGAACAACAAATAACTCCAATATTTAAGAGGGTGTTGCATAACAAACACGGTTTTCTTGTCAAAACAGTGGAGCCTCACTATCAGGACCGAAGCAATCTAAGAGAGCAATAAGGTAGCCGAAGACATCGAAGCAAAGGGAGCAAAATAATTCTGAACACAAGGGCACCGTTCCTGCTGTCTATTGTATTGTTGTTTCTACTCGTTGTACAGTTATTTTTTGCAGAAAATTCAGGCTATACTGTCATTCGTTTCGTCCATAAAAACTAGAAGAGCTTAAAATATGCTTTTTTAACAGGTTCAAAATAATAAGCTTTCTTTATTCTACAGAAGCAATACTTGTACAATCAATGAAAAGCTGTTAAACATCATGTTTCGGTTGCGTTAAACTTTCTTAAAGAAACTTTTCCAAGTTATTCATTATTGTATACTATTCATGAAAAACTTACAAGATTCTACAGTATACTTTATCGTGAGATGAATTTAATTAAATTCAACAGAAACATGCCTGCAAGCGACAAGTTCAATACAAACTACTGTAACATGTAGGTTTATTTCTATTATGGAAAAGTCATCAAGAATGGAAATATTTTTGTATGGATAATTTAATCCAAGATCTGTAGCTAGAGGCAATTCTGCTAATAAGTCTAGTTATACAGGAATTATTTCAATATTCTTGTTGTACACTAGCAGCCAAAAACAAAAACAGACCAAGTCTTGAGTCAGGTTGTTTCCTCTTGAGGATGAGAAGGTGGGCATGTAGGAAGTATTAAAATGAGCTTGCGCCATACCAAATTTGTAGAAACGCACAAGAAGTGGTCTCTTTTTTATGGCCACCAGTGAACATACAGAATTACTCCTATCTCAACAGAATCTTCAAACTAAATTGCATTAGCTTAGATCTCATTGTACATCAATTTCTCTACTTCAAATACGCTTTGTTTACGTTTGTTTGAAGTGAAAATATACGGCACATATCGATGTGAATTTGAAGAGAGATCTAATACAACATTTATAATTTAAATAGTTCGATACAAGGAGAAGAAATTCAGACAACTATATTTCACATTCAGTATTGGTTGTATCTTGTCTATATTTGTTTTAATTTTATCGTAATCTTTATAAATTCGCATCACGTAATCGTTTCATCAAAAATGGAAAGTCTGTATTTTCTTTTAGTATTAGCCACCACAGACCAGATTTCCCTTTCAATTTCATACGCATTTCTATATATTTAATGTCAGTATAGAACAAACATTTTAATTGTACAAGTCATCTCCAGCATATACGCATACAATTCAACTTAAATTATTTTTCCTATTTTGCGTTGGAAATAGACTTATTTTGACATAAAAAGTAGTGTGGAAATGAAATATTTCTTAACTACTTTGAGTGTAGAAATATCTAGGATAATTTATTTTTTAGAAGTTGGTAACACTTGCCTTATTATTGAAATGTCACTTTTTGACAGATATTAAAAACAGTCAATTTAAATAAAAATTTTATTTCATTTAATTCAAATTGTTTCTCCATTGCATTTTCAACAATTTCCCACAGTTCGGGTGGAGTACATGATAAGTCGTCACACATTTTCACTTAAAAATTGTAATGAAAATGGAGACTAAAACAATTGAAAATCAACTTGATGGATACTAGATACAAAAATTGAATATCGGTCACACCTACAATACCAACTCCTATAAAATTCCCTAAATTTCCAAAATCTATTTTTTTTTTGGAAAAAGGGTGCAAGGGGGTGCAAAATAGGAAAAATAGTATAAAAAACTCGGTTCAGAAGTCAATTCCTGCATTCGACCATTAAAAAACTCGCCGCTTCGCGGCTCGTTTTTTAATATTGGTCTCATGCAGGAATTGTCGACTTCTGAAACTCGTTTTTTAATATACTATTTCTCTCTCAACCGAGAAAATAAATGTAGCCAACAATTCAACTTTGACGGATTTAATAATTGAATAGAGACAATGGCGAGAAATTATCAAATTTAATTAAAATTTCTCCAATATGACGCTTTAGATGGCGATTCAATTTTGTAGAATTTAAGGCATGAAGGGCACAGAGACAAGAAAAAACCTCACATTGTTCATTCGTATTGAATTGAAATGTCTGAATTTTATACAATGGATATTCTTATACATATATACGAATCACGAGCCTATTCAAAGCTAGAAAAATACGATTGTCGAAACAAGAAGAGAAAAAGTCTCGTTTTATAACCATATAATTTCATATTCAAACATTTTTCAACTTGTCGACAATACAATTATGATGATATTGTATAGCTTCACAAATTATTACAAGTTGAAAGTGTCCCAACATTGTCTAATATCGATTCATTTTCCAATTGTATTCTATTCATTACACAATTCAATAATTTGGAATGTGAATATAATAATCGTTCTGGCTTTAATTGTGTTATATATTTGTTTGTTCTGTATAAGGATTTGTGCGATTATAACAGTTCAAATATCATAACTATAGCAAAGTTTGCTACCAAACTGAAATTAATATAGAATTGAATGGACTGTAGGAGGTGAATAGAAATGAAAATCAATCCATCTTGATCTTTGTTGTTTGAATTTCTTTATCTAATCTGCATCAACTAAACTAATTCTGAGCGAAATGAAGAAAAACTTGGAGACTGCAACTTAAAAGAAAAATCTTGAATGTTATAAAACTGCAACGAACGTAGAAATTGCTAGTGTGCTAAGTAAACTTTGGATTGTGAGCCTGCTTTAGATTATCGCACGACTATCGTAAGCGCACGCCATCAACGTACGTGACTCTCGATTTTTACTGTTAATGTACTTGATTTCGTATGTTTCGTCTCTGTTAAAGTTAGAGAGGGTAATATCAGCTACAGTGGACCGCTTGTTTCTTATTCGTGACTTCGATTCCTTTATTAACAATATTGAATGATTATAAAGTTACTATCGAATAAGCGTATAATTCTGTTGAGAGATCGAGCTCTAACTTAGTAGCGGGATTTGCCCTGATCTGCGGGTAGCTGACGTCACTGCTCTCAACTAACTCAAATACAAGTGCTCTCTAGTCGCGCTCAGTTTATAGTTATATTTTTATTTTTATAATAGACAGACGGTTTACTGTAGCTGATTTTTGCTCCTCTCTTGATAGACTTTCTTAAGCGGAGCGAATGATTAGGTTCAAGCTCTTGGTAGAATCAATCATATAAATTACAATTTTAATAAAAATCAAGAGTCTACGGCTTGCGCGACAATTTAAAATAAATTCACGATCCCGCTGCTAAATTATAATCGAAGATTGCTCACATATATATGATAGCTCTAGGCAGTGAAATCATTGCTACCATACGGTATAAATTGTTCGAAATTGCATGATAAGCTTCTGTTTTGTAATATGCTGATGATAATTTGAATTTTTCTCTATATTTGTTTATATAAAGCTCAAAATAACAATCATAGACTATTGATTTTTATCAATCAAAAAGCTTCACTTTAGTCCTTTGATGATGATGTTAATGAAATCAAAACATATCAACATTATCAGTGAGTTTTGTCGAATAATAGAGCAACTAATTTTACATAAACTCTCAATTGGAGCTATCGATTTATAAACGACCATATAAACAGTTTCAATCTAAATTTATGGTAATTTATTGATTTTAAGCTTTGTAGATTCTATTTAAAATATCTTAGAAACTTTCGATGTAGTTGACTCAAGTCTAAGGGCAACATTAATTATAAATGCTAGAATTGTCCATAGCGTTGGTTCGTGTCTTTTTGGAAATTAATAATTAAACTTACAAACAAACTAAGTTCCAAATATTTCGACCAATAGTTCATTATTACAAATTTATTGAATTGTTTTGAAATTATTAAAACAAAAACCAAATTTTAACCATTATTATTATTTCTTCGGTTGTTTCTTGGTATTACTACTTTAGCACTAACAAACCAACGGAATTTCAATAATGGCTCACCAGTATCCCTACGTACATCCATCTGGGCCATAAAATCACCCATTGGTATAGTTTTTGGGAAATAACTTTCATCAGGCATGAAATTATACATGTAATAGAAGCCCTAAAATTGTTAAATTTTATAGAATTGATAGTTAATAAAATGACAGTAAATTAACTTTTTTGATATCGCAAGCAGTTAGATTTCCATATTTTGCTAATTGTGTTTGAATACCAAATAAATTCTTTTTATAATGATCACAAACATTAAAAGTTATTTGTAATCCAAGTGGACGATATTCACCTTTACTCAATTGATGTAAACTATTTGTTGACTACAATTTGAAATCATTAAATATTAAAGTAATAGTAAGAAAATGGACGTTTTAAAGTCACCTCAATATGATTCCCATCGAGATCTTGCAACAATTCAAACGATACATTCAAACAATAATTGGTACGATTGTATTTGCCAAAGAAAAAATACGGATTTCTAACTAGACGTTTTTCGTAAAATACCATCTCTAATCGCTTATAATCGACCTCATATCTTAACTGAAAGACAATGAAATTAAATTTGCAATGATTGAAAGTGAAAGATACAGACCTGACTCTCTATAATTGTAATGTAAAAAAATCCGATGAATAAAGGGATTTTCCACATTTTCGCGTCAATAATCGACTACTGTCAAAACTTTATACAACAATTAATAAATAACAAACAAATAACTCGTCATCGGAAAAGGATATGAGAATTATAATTATTGCAACGATAGTAATCAGCACTATTAGTTATAGCTCATTACAACAAATGTTTAATTGTGCGAGAGTTCTTTTATCGTCATTTTACAAGTGTTGTATTTTTAGATACGAAAATGTAATTTTCAATCGTTATAAGGTAGTTCTAGTTTCTCCCCTAATTCATCCTTTAGAATACGTAAGAATACATAATGGAATATTCAACTAAGGATTATATCCAGGAAAGAAAATTTCGTGTATTCTCTTTTTAGTGTAGACGAAAGTAAAGCGTCTCCCATAACACATCCTCGACGATTTAATGGAAATTGTATTAGTAGGGGAGAGAATAAGTTGTGAATGGTAGTAGAGACTTTGCGACTTTAAAACGGAAATCTTTATCATTTTAAAACTACAGTGACAACTACTGCAAGATATTGTTGGAAATAATTATTTTATGAATACAATTAGAACCATACTTTGTAAGCAAAATTGCAATAGTTTTGCTAACCTTAAGAAGTTGTTAATTGTTTTGCAACAGGTCAACGTATTCAGGTTAAACTGTGGCTATTTTTAAGATAACCTTATGAAATAAAAAGTTGCCTCTTATGACGCTAGCCTAAAAAAGTTAAGAAGAGATGATTCTCAGGATAACTTCATGAAATTATTAATAAGTTAGCTTAACATCCCAACAGTGCATGACTCCCTGATACTACCAGTAACTAGCCCTCCAACTAGATGGCACTATTAGTTACACTTCACTTGCAGTACCTTTTGATCCCCAGTTGATCTGCATTACATCCTTATCACTTATCAAGTCCTCATTGAAGAATCCTAAATTGAACCTTATTTGTATGAAAGGATACTATGATATGGTCCATATAAGGGTTCATTTGAAAATTTCTAGTCGGGTTGTAATCCTTATTTAAGATCCAGACTGGTGCTGGAATGCTTCGAAACACTTGAGGAGCTGGCAGAATATAACAAGGTTTTGAAGAAAATAAGAAGGCGGACTGCTTAGCAAAGAATGCCGCCAAAACAGCTCTAATTGGACCTGGAACTTCATGCGGGATCGCTTATGCGGACGTAAAAAGGGCTATATGGCAAGAATTAGAACGAAAATACCAACTCTACTGTGAGGAATCACCAGGGATGGTCCTGTCAAAGACATTTCTGGATTTTTCAAACCGTAGAAGACCCAAAGAACTAAAACTTAATAGGAGGCAATTAAGACAGACCACAGGACTGCTCACTGGACACTGTGGACTGAGGAAGCATCTCAATAACATTGGGATTGCAAAAGATGCAACATGTAGGGCCTGTGAAGAGGAGGATGAAACTTCCCTTCATATTCTATGCTACTGTGAGGCCTTAAAGGATCTCAGAGCGTGGTACCTGGGAGAAGAATATGTCTCTCCGGAGGAAATAAAAAGTACTCCACTAAGCAGTATCCTGGACTTTATTAAAAGAACGGGACTATTGGGGGAAGACATTTAACCCAAATTAGGTGAATTTTGACGAGCGTACAAAAAGCCTTAAAGGCCGGGGTACAGTGGGGCGCGAACCACGGCTCGGGTGGGAGGGCCTGGAAAGGACCTCTCACGGAACGAATATAATAATAATAAATAACCTTTATTTACTCCCTTGTTATGTTGATAATTGAATCACAACATGTCGGAGTAATCAATCAAAATATTTTGAAGATTTTCAAAATTATCTTAACCCTCATATGATCTCCGGTGTTTCATTTAATGAGTCACTTAAAGCAATATTAGAGCACTTTATAGCGCTCACAATTTTTAAATTATCCCATAAAGAATTTGATCAAACAGTACCACAACTGTATTCGATTTGAGCTTATCGATCAGTTGTGGTGGTGTCAAATCATATGTTTGACAAGCCAATTGAGACTACAAAGATTCTAAAACTAAGGTAACAGTCCAATAATAAATCATGTTTAGCCCTCTAAATTAGCCTGACACAAACACATATCTCATTAGATTGCAATATATGCAATAATATCGCTTACATTTTGCAAGTCAAATTGAAATCACTACAACATATGCACGAATATTATTCGCTAACATTATGCAAATTTCCATATGTACGTGTTGTTTGTCGGTGTAAGTTTTGCAAACTAGATGATTGAATAAAAATCATTGACTTACTGTAATCACCTGTTGCCTGTTTATGATAATTGCTGGTTAATTATTTAATTATCGTTTATTAAAATTATCACCAAGATATTTATTAATGGTTAATTAAAAAAAAAAAAAATCTTGGTCATTTGAATGGCGACAGCAGAGGGAGATTAAAATCCTCGCTATTAAGCCACAAAAAAATAATGGAAAAATAAATTAGCTTTTAAATCTAAATGCGAAATAAATCGCCCGGCAGCCATCTAGTGAAGAGGCTTTTTCTATAAGAAAACGCTTGATGCGGTAGTCGAACGGGCCTATATTTTGGACGGGGGTTGATTTTTGTAGTCGCTCCCCTAGAGATTGGCTGTCTGCCACAAATCACACTTTTAAGTTAATAAATGCCCCTTTTACACGCAATACTACTTCATCAAGTTCTTCGTATATTTACACACACACCTACGTAAGAAAATCGATTATTATTTTACGCAGATAATGAGTTTTATTAGAAATTTATGAATTTTAAGCCCTGCGAAGCTGCTTCTATTGATTCCAAATAACTTCTGAAATATTTACAGTAGGAACTGTGGTAGTTTGCCTAAACGGTCTAAAGGTAAAATAAATTATAAATTGGTAAATAGGGCCGTTTCGTATCTTTTCAAAATTAATAATTTAAACACAAATTAACTTACTAATAACGCACTTACCATGTAATTAGTGTAAGTTTCGCATATTTTAGAAGAGAATTCTTACCTACATTAATGGATGTTTAGGAGAATATTATAACAAAAACAATAATAAATTAATTTTATTATTCACATGACCCCATTATATAAAATATTTTATTATTTTAAATAGAAATTTGCACTTATTTTTGGTGGAAGAAATACAGATTTCTTATTGAATAGTTGTCATTATGTAGTATTTCTAATCTGTAGTAAAGAGGAAATTTCTTCAACTTGCTGTAACTGACAACAAGAAGAATACAAATCCGATTTGTTGTAATTGAAATGTGAAAAATCCAAAAAAAGGAAAAACATTTTCTACTGCAACTCCAATTTTATAAAGTTTGTGTGCTACCAATAAAAATCATAAATACTATTTAGAATGGGAATTTGTCGTCGGAAAAGGATATGAAAAATATAATTGTCGTAATGATAATAATCATCAGTATTTTAAGTAACTCATTAGAACGAATGTTCAACTTCCGAATGTTTAATTGTGCGGTTTGTTTTATCGCTATTTTACAAGTTTAATACCCGTAAACTTTATTTTTAGAAATCGTCTGTGGAAATAGTTTAAGAATAAGGCATTTATGCTATGTCTGTTTAAAATTAATCGCCTCAGAATGTTATTACAAATTGAATTTTATTAGGAATAAAAAGGAAATTTCACTTCATTGACCGTTATTTTGTCGCCCAAATTTCAGTAGGACTACCATTCAATAAAGCGAGTGCTTTTGGTGCCGAAACGACTCAATTTTTTTTACCTAAAATCTTAAAATATTCATTCAAGAAAAATGAGATTCTTGACGCAAGTTATTTTGCTTTTGTCCAACAGAAATTGATTTCACTTAAGAGAAAATGTGTCAAACTCCTAGGGAGCTTGACGAGAGAACTGCTTTTTTTACAGTGTGAGAATTAAGCTCAAAGTCTCTCATACAGTACGGAGCAAGTCGGCTAGGAACATTAGAGAAACTTTGGCCACGCCCATATTCCATCTTTGTCAAAATCACATGTTTCATGAATAACAGACAGAAATACCAAATCCACAAACCAGATCTGGTTATTGTTATCTTTTAAAATAGAAAGTTTTCAAGGTTCTTTCGTACAAAAGAAATTGCTGTGTTTGGTCAGAGGACTAAGGGTTGGGAATAATTTCCGCCATCATTTTTAATTTTTAGACAACACAAGGTCTCTCTGTCTCTTTCTAACTAATATGTAAGTAGTTTAAGTAGGCGTGGCCAAAGTTTCTCTAATGTTCCTAGCCCACTTGCTCCGTACTGTATATCTACAATCTACCTACTCAAGTACAGTTAGACGATACACTTCTAAGTCTAAAATTTCTTCTATTGTATGAATTATAGGTATATGAATTGTCGATGTGTCTCTTTTGTGTCTTTCAAAATTAATAAAAGATTCAAACTAAAATTCCTGGATTTATTAATTGGACATTTTCAAATCATTAAAACAAAGAAATATTAGTATTATTAGTATTAGACTGCTTCAAAGAGATTCGCATTCTTATATTGAAATATACATGAATTTTAACCAACGGCTCACCAGTATCTGAACTATAAAGATACATTTCATATATGTAATTACCTTCTGGTGCAATTTTTGGAAAATAACTTTCATCAGGCACGTAATTGTACATGTAATAAAAACCCTAAAATAAGAATATTTAGTAATATAATTTATATAACAATTAAATATAAGAATAACTTTTCTTATATCGCATGCAGTCAGATTTCCATAACGTTTTAATTGTGTCCGAGCCCCAAAAAAGTCCTTTTTATAACAATCGCAAATGTTATATGTAGCTTCAATGCCAGTTGGAAGATATGCACCGTTTATAAATCGATATATAGTAGTTTTGCCCTAAAGTATAAAATTTCTTATTGTTATACATTTTAGAAACCAAAATAGAAATTTAAAATTAACCTCAATATGATTTCCATCAAGATCTTGTAACAATTCGAACGATGTATTCAAACTGACACTAGTTCTATTGTATTTGCCAAAGAAAAAATACGGATTTTTAGCTAAACTTTTTTGATAATATACCAAATCTGATCGCTTGTATTGAATGATATATCCTAACTGAAAACAAAACGAATTTTTTCTGTATTTTCTATAAATAAAAGCAAAAATACACAAACCTGATTTGCTATAATTGTAACGTAAAACAATCCAACGAGCAACAAGATTTTCCACATTATACGATCAGAATTACACACAGTTATATTATCAACAAATAATACAAATAACGTTTATAAAGAAAAATTGTCGTCATAGGAAAATTATAGGGAAATTATAATTGTTGTAACGATAACAATCTTTAGCTTTTTTTGGATCATTAAAATAAATGTTTAATTTCCAAATGCTTAATTGTGCGGTCCATTTTATCGTTTTTTATAAATTTAGTCCCCGTGAATTTAGAATCATTGCGACATTAGAGATTTATTGAAAATTGAGCTTTCTTGTGACGAAAATTCAATCACCCAAATTGTCAAAATGTTTGCCAATCAGAGATTCTAGAAATTTTGTTCATTAAGAAAAGCTCGCTTTACTCATTTACATGTTTTTAATACAAAAAAAATAGCAGCAGATTATTGAAAGATTTAGCTTCTAATTTATTTATCATAGAGAGCGTAAAAATACATAATTGAATAATCAACTAGGATTATTTCCAGTGAAAAGTGGCAAAGCTCAGCTTATTCTCTTTTCACTGTAGATGAACGAATACTGCCTTCTAACGCATACACAACAATATAATGAAAATTGTATCAGTAGGGAGAATTAGTTGTGAATAGGAGTAGATAAACAGATTTTGCAGCTTTAATAAAGAATCTTTAGATTAGAGTGATAACTTTCACGAGATATTATTGAAAATGACTACCTTTGAAAGCCTCTACCAAGTAAGAGTTTTAAGAGAAACACTCCCATAAAATTAATGTTTAATAGTAAAGATAGTAGAATTCAAAAAATGATCTCTTTTGTAATGGTTCAGAAGAATATATTGACTGACGTGTAATAGTATCTCGAATAAGCTCCTCAATTTCTTTCGAATTAAAAAAAAATTGTAAATGCAAACGAGATTAAAATGACCCATGTTCAAGAATTATCGACGGTTCCCTTCTGTGTCGATTGAAAATTAATAAAAATTTGAATTATCAACTTGATATTTTCAAATCATTAAAACACTTTCACTTTCACAAACGAATACCGCCTTCTAACGCATATTCGAGATTATAACGAAAGTTAGTAAGGGGAATAAGTTATAAACAGGAATCGATATAGATTTTGCGGCCTTAATAGAGAATTTTCACTCTAAAGTACAGAGATAACTTCTATAGGATATTATTTTGTAGGCCTTTACGAAGTAAAATTTTAAAGAAATACTACAATAAAAGTATTGTTTAAGGTTAAGAAAAAGGTTCAAAAGGTCTTGTAATGTGTCGGAGGGTTCTATTGGGTAACGCGTAGGATTAAGTTCCTTAATCCTTATCAATTTAAAAACATTTGTAAATGCAGGGCATTTTGTTGAAGAATTATCGACGATTCGAAAATTAATAAAAATTTTCAGCGAGTATTCTCGGAGATTTATTAACTTTATATTTTCAAAGCATTAAATTATTTTTAAAATTATACTGAATTTTTTCATGTAAATTGGTGCTTTTATACTGAAATACACACGAAGCTTATACAACGGTTCTTCTGTATTTGTATAAAGATACATTTCAAACATGTTTTCATTTTGTGGTACAGTTTTTGGATAGTAATTTTCATCAGGTGAATAATTGTACAGTGATGAGCATATAAAAGAGACCAAGTTTTAAATAAGAAACATTACGTTTTTTTTTTGGTTCTCTCGTAGTGTAAAAAGGTGAGTAGATAAGAAGTATTAGACGAGTTTCCAAATTTGTCAAGAATTTTTGTCTATTCAAGTAAATACACAAAATACACAACTAAGCTCACCTACAATTTGTGAGTGGATATCTTTTTCCCAAAGTCTGACTAGTGAAAATTCTGTTAAATTGACATGGCCGCTCTCAAAAGCTGCATAAAAATAGTTTTCTTCATAGGCTCGTCACTGTATCATCACCCACA
Source organism: Mylabris sibirica (assembly GCA_039776855.1). Taxonomy (NCBI): domain Eukaryota; kingdom Metazoa; phylum Arthropoda; class Insecta; order Coleoptera; family Meloidae; genus Mylabris; species Mylabris sibirica. The sequence continues at coordinate 6,358,444 of CM077838.1, forward strand.
CATAAATGTAACCACTGTTTGTGAGGCTTTTTACCTTCATTGAAGAAACAACCTGATTTACACGAGCCAAAAACGTGATAGTTCTCGCTCAAGAATCGGTCACATTTACGTGGAAATGATGGTACGTGTAATAAAAACTCTAATATAAGAATATTTATCAATATTGTGGTGTTAAAATAAAACCAAAAATTCTTGGAATTGTTGTAAGTGAAATCAAAAATACACAAACCTGATTTTCTATAATTTCAACGTATAAAAATCCAACAAACAAGAAGATTTCCCACATTTTCTTTACGATAAACTAACAAATAAAATTAATAAGAGAAATTGTCATCATATAAAAATGATATGACAATTATTATTGTTTTAATGATAACCATCTTTAGCGTTCTGTGTATGTGTAGCTCATTAAAATAAATGTTTAATGTTCAATTGTGCGGTCCTGTTTTATTGTTATTGTACAAGTTCGGTAATTTCAGTTTGAAAATAAGCCATGTTTACCGTATCAAAATTGTAAAAGTCTTATTAATATTAAAGTGTACTTGTTGTTTCATTAGCCAAAATTGAATATAAAAGGCAATTAGTAATTAATTACTACTATTATTTAATTAGTTATTTTGTCGTCTTTACATTAAGAAATCTTACAGCGAAATCTCAGAAATCATTTTTTTTCTGATAGAATTAATTCGTTTAATATCCAACAGTTGAATGTAACAAAAGATGTAATATAATTAGGTTATCAACAGATAATCAAATAATATTCATAATGAGAAATTGTCACAGGAAGAGGATATGAGAATTATTCTAATTATTTTACAAAATTTTATATTCCTGTACTTGTACAAATTATTTCCAGCAACTGTTTAGAAATTGTCCTTCTGGATTTGGTTAAGAGTTTGTTAAACAAATTTACTTTCACGTTTCAAAACAAACTCACAAATTCCACTTGTTGACGCCTGTTTTTTTTATTAACTCATGAACAAGGCTACAAATGGCTACAATTTATATTTTCGAGAGGAACACTGAAAACTTGCTAGAATTTGGCACTGTAAGCTTACTAAATTATTAGTAATTTTCAAGTTAAAGTTGGTGTGAAGAATAAGCATAAAAGCTTTACAAATACTTACATTTATTCACCATTATCTCTGGTATCTCTAGTGACTTTCAATTTTCGTAAGCTTTTACACCTGCATGTTCCTACCCTTTAAAACTCTAAAGTATTCCTATCAATACAAGTATCAAGACTGATTATTGTGTACGGTACGCCAATGGGGAATTCAGAGATGAATACTTTTTTCATGTATGTTCAGATTGGCTTGACATGATTTTGTTCATACCCCATTGGTTTTGAAAATTGATTCTAATAAAGTAGTCAATAAACGACAGGACGGAGAAAGTTAGTCAGGGCCGTATTCAAAAAATACAGAATAGATTTCAAATATTCTAGTACGGTTCATTATTCTACCTGCCCATCACAAATGTCAATATCTGTTCCTTTTCATCATAACAGAGACGAAATCCTAAAGGGATCTTCAAAAATATAATATGACGAAAGCGGAACAAAAACGGAAGCGAAAGCAAAATGAAAACAGAAGCGAAAGCAGAACTGGTAGCGGAAGCGGAGCAAAAATGGAAGCCAAAGCAGAACAGAAACTGAAGGAAAAGCGGAATTGATAGTTGTTCGCTGACAATACGACTTGGTAGATCTGACGAGAAATGGCAAACTAGAAGCAACAATTCCGAGAGTAGTTCCGAGTTTGGTTAATGTTTGCTGGATCGACTTTCTCTTCTAATAGCTCATTAAGCAATTTTATCTTATACCAAGATCCAGATACGTAGAAATAGTATAAAAAACATTTTTGATTAGATCACGAAATCTAAAATTTTAGTCAGCGAAAAGTTTTTTTACCACTCTTTTGAATCCTTGATGAGTATCATTTTTCGCCTCTCTATTTTGAAATGGCAGGTATAACTGAATAAATGCTATTTTGGGAACTACTTAATTCCATAGAAATTTTATTATTCACCCCCAGTCTAGTTCAAACTAAGCAACCCCTAATTACCGTGAAGTCCTTTTTGCGCTCAAACTTTCGTTACACATCCGTTAAAAATATGCGAAACAGAAATAAAAACGGAACTCTGAAATTTTGCGAAACTTCATCAATTGCGAAATTGGAAGTTTAAGTCAAGCTATTCAGTAGTAAGATTACATTTAGGGGCAATTTCATTAATTTTAGTTAAGCCTAATGAATAATCGTTGCTATGATTAGAAGAATCTAACAGACGTTGGTGAAACCGACTCTAAAGTAACAATATTTTTGACACAGCTTGAGACAATCAAAATCCAATTTCATTAGAAGCATCTGTAGAATAAATGAAACCTGTACCTACTGTGAAGAAAACACAATAAAGATCTTTCATGATTAGTTTTAATAATTAAAATTGCACTTGTATTGTTTGACTTCTGCTTTAATTTGAAATCTCTCGATGAAATATTTATTATAAATAGAAGACCTTTTTGTCATTTAATTAAACCGAAAATTTAATTTGATTTCAAACGTAGCCTCAAAATATCCTTATCTGTGTTATTTCTATTTTTTCTACATATCAATAATAATTAAGCTGAACTAGACGAGTATTTATAGTAACACTGTCCATTTGGAAAACTCAAATAAACCTCTCGTACATTCCTATTAATTTATTTTTTCTTGTACCAACGTTACTAAAATTAGTAGAAATTTAATCTAAACACAAATACATCTCTCACTTGATGCTTATACAAACATTGGCATTGTTCTGTAAACAATTTCTATTTCGAATACGTTTCAAGTTTACTGAATCTGGTTCTAACAATAAAGAGTTGTTATATATATGTAGTGCCCCTCTCTTATATTCCTCTTCAGCAAGATTTCTTAGTTGATTTAAAGTGTTTGAGGTTACCACAAGGATCATCTAAACTTTCTAAATGTTGAACTTTCCAAAACATCACCTAGTTGTTAACTAATTATGTTTATAAAACAGCACTAGTTGTCACAATTCTTATCGTTCTCTCCTTTTCTCAAAACTCCATCCCTTATGGTTGTTGTAAAATATTACAGGAAGATAGTGGAAATAAATATATATAGAATATAGAAAATGTCTTCCAGTGGAATTCCTTGTACTTTTCTCCGATTTATTCGTTGATTTATTGTAGTGGATATAACAATAGAAAGCTATGGAGTTGTTGGTGGTACAAATCCTTGTAAAGTTGAATAAGTTGATGGAGGATCTTCAGAATAGAAGTTGTGGGATTTTACATTGGATAAATGACATGAAAATGGCGCAATATTCATGAATGACCAATTCTAATTTATCATATTTGACAAAACAAAAAGAAATTATCCAGTAGTGGAAATTAGTTTACAATGAAGAAAATCATTGGAATATCACAAAGAATAACACTATTTTCTACATTTTAATGGTCACGAAAAGTGAACCGACCGTATAAACAACTCGTTACTGTAATAACGATTTTCAGCATTGTTTATTTTATGATTTCCGTAACATTATCAGTGTTGTTTAAATAAAAATAATCGAATTTTAATGATTGTTAAAAACAGAAATTCATTTGAAGCAAAATTGTTTTGAACTTAATTTTAGTGGGTGAAGAAATAGAAAAACAAGATCAAATAGACAATTGTGGATGGATGTGTCTTACAGAATTCCTTTTAAATTGGTTCGTCGATGAATTGGAACTACTTTTCGTTACAACTGTTTACAACCAATCAACAAAGTATTCGGTTTAGAGTGCCAACAGTCTAGTTCAAAATTAGTACATCAATCGAATGTACACTCGAGTGCATATAAAGGAGACCACTTTAGATGCGGTTGTGTAAAACCAGCTTTCGAGAGCGGTTGTCTCAATATAAGAGAATTTTACGTGCACCAGACTGTACAGTGGCGATCAAAAGAAAAGAGACCGAGTCTTGAGCGATAATTTTACATATGTTTGTTAGTGTGAATCAGGTTGTTTCTCTCATGAGGATAGGAAGATGGGTAGGTAGGAGGTGTTGGAGTCAGTTTCAACCATAGAAAATTTGTAGAAAGTATGTTTCTATTCAGATAAAGATTAAGATGCTGTTACATTGTGATGACAGCCCTCATAAGCCGGTTTTACACAACCGCACAAGAGATGGTCTCGTTTCTTTGATCGCCACTGTACATTTCCTCAATCATGATTAGAAGCGATTATTGTAAAAGTTCAATGTTTGCTGAATTTCAAAAATAATCGCTGCACATTCATGATGGTGATAAAGATAAATTATTATTGAACATAATGTTTATTAAAGTTTTTATGTATCGAGCATTAGCATACGCTCTAGTTCGTTTTAATTAAAATCGACAGTTCATCAAATCGTCGTTTCTAATGATTGAACATGTCAAGAAACTAGAAAAGCTGAAATGAATTTATTAGACTAATAGTAGTTGAACTTTCTAGGTTCATTGAACGTTTTATTTTCCATTTTCATCATCCGATTAGATTTCATGTTCAACCATCAAAGTGGTCTCTTTATAGATAAACTGTGCAAAAGTTTTCGTTCCATTGAAACCACACATTTAGAACAAGGATACTTTATTGAAAACAAACTAGGTCGTATTTGTGAATATAGTCGATATTGAAAATACTGATGTTCAAACTTTGATAATCGTGATGAATATTGGTAGAGACATAGATCAAAGTCTGTATGAATTTATGTTTGATTAACTTTTAACAGTTCTACTATTATTATACATTATAACTACCAGTTGATTGTTATGGAAAATTCAATGGGAAAACTAATAGTAGAAACAGCGTAAACACCAATTTCTCTCTTTGAGTAGATGAAAGCGTGATTGTCGTGACGGATAAGTTAGCAGGTGGTGTGTCTCTTCACACATACAAAATACCATCACGTTCCTAATTTACATGCAAACGTGAACGAACAACTTGGCAAATACGTGCTAGAAAACATTTTAATACAAACAATTCACCATTTCTGCTCTGATAAATACATTTTCATATTTGATTCACCATGAAAAATAGTATAAATATCATATTAAAATATCTTAGATCTTTTACGCTTATTTAACCGACCATGAAGGATTTTTATCAGTTTAAATGGTTTTCAAGTGAGCTGAAAGAAAAGCCACACACAAATACACATATACGGCCACGAAAATCAATAGTCTGTATACGTGGATGTTTCACCACTAGAGAGGTCTCTACTACTTACATTTACAAAGTCGTTCATTATATTTTTTATTCATTTAAATTTGTAGCAATTCCCAAATCAATGTTTATTTGTCGAGAAATTTTCACCTCCAACTGCATTTATAGTGGAGGAACAAAAGTAGAAAATACGAACGTCACTCGATATAATCGAACATGGATCGAGAAAATGCATAAAAAATTTCATTGTAATGATTTATTATTAGAAATCGATCTTCTTAGTCTGCTCCAAGGGAAATTAATAAAGAAATCATCCTCCGCCACACTTGAAATGTTAAAGCTACTTGTTATTTTAGAGTGTGAAAGCTTGACATTGAAAGCGTTTGTCTAAAACAAAGGATGTGTTGATAAATTTGTGGAAATTGTCAAGTTAACGTGTTAGACTTTAACTTGTTGCAAATAACTTGTCTCCTTAGGCAGAGACGACTGATGAATGGAAGCACTTCAAAGTTTACGACACATTTCTAAAATTGCTAATGTACAAAATATGACTTGTTCCATTCGACTTTCACTTAATTATGATTCATCTTCTACATTATTGATCGACATGCTTCAATAATCAAAGCTCATCATTTGAAAATATGAATTTCTGTCAAAGTAATTAACATCGTTTACTACACATATAACATTCCAATTATTATGGAAAAACGGTGTATAACTTGAAGCGACAATTACACAAGTTCTATCCGCCTTCTAACTGATTTAATACCATAATAACGATCCTCAAGTAATCTTAAGTTAGCAGCGGGATCGTGAATTTATCTCAAATTGTCGTGCGATTATCGTCAGCGCACGCCATGGCCAGTCAAGTGCGGAAAAATTTCAACGGTTGGTTGTCAAGAGTTATCAAGAGAAATAAGGGAAAGATTTATTGATGTACACTCGAGTGCACAAAAAAGAACACTTTTGTGCAGTTGTGTACAACCGCCTTTTGAGGGCGGTCGTAATAATGTAACAGAACCTTGAAAGGTGAGGATTTGGAAAGAAAGATGAAGGTGGGGTTACTCATGCCATTTTGGGTATTTATAGTTTTGGCAGTAACTGTACTTGAATCTACAGACTCGCCGCGCTTATGAAAATATAGCAAGAGGGGGACGAAAATAAGCTACAGTAGACCGCCTGTTTGTGACATCGCTCACTTCATCTACTATGTTGGATGATTGTAGTGTTACAGTCGCGACAAATAAACTCATAACTCCATTAAGAGATTGATGGGGATCGAGTGCGATTGGAGAGTGCTCTCATATAAGATAATTCAGAGCAGTGATGTCACCTGAACGCAAATGCAGGCAAATTCCACTGCTAGTCATGATTTAATACCAGAATAACGATCCTCAAATAATCGTAAGTTAGCAGCGGGAACGTGTCTTAAATTGTCGTGCGACTATCGTCAGCGCACGCCATGGACAGTCAAGTGCGGAAAAATGTTAACGATGAGGATTGTATAGTGTGAACAAGATTTTCGTTTGAAGAGAACAAACATACTATTGGTTATCAAGAGAAAGAAGGGGACGATTTATTGATGTACACTCGAGTGCATAAAAAAACACTTTTGTACAGTTGTGTAAAACCGGCTTTTGAGGGCGGTCGTAACAATGTAACAGAACCTTTAAAGGTAAGGATTTGGAAAGAAAGATGAGGGTGGAATTACTGGTGCCATTTTGGGTATATATAGTTTTGGCAGTAACTATATTTGATTCTACAGACCCACTGCGCTTATGAAAATATAGCAAAAGGGGGGCGAAAATAAGCTGCAGTAGATCGCCTGTTTATTGTTTGTGGTGTCGCTCACTTCATCTACTAAGTTGGATGATTGTAGTGTTAAAGTCGCGACAAATAAACTCATAACTCCATTAAGAGGTTGATGGCGGATCGAGTGCGATTGGAGAGCGCTCTCATATAAGACAGTTCAGAGCAGTGACGTCATCTGCACGCAAATGCGGGCAAATTCCGTTGCTAAGTATTGTCGGGTGATTTCCGTTTGTAAAACGATGGAATCAAGTTACAATCTTGTGTAGACTAATACTGGAAGATTCACAAGAATTCAAAGATAAGCATTGAAGAAGAAAAAGCCATGCTTATATCAATGTCACAAATTATCTGTTATGCCACTCTTACAACTTTTGCAAAGCCACTTCTTGTGATAAAATCTTGAAAATCTTAAACGTACACTTTACGATTTGTGTAATTGATAACAGGCGATTTACCAGATCAATTTTGACTTGAAAGAAAATAAAGATGAAAAATCACCCTTAAATTCTATTATTTGTCATTTTCAACGTCGGAAAATAAACAGAACATTGTATTTAAAAGGGAGGAAAGTTTACTTTCGAAAATAAAATAATTGTAGAAGAGTTATAATGAAATCACAGCAAATTTAGAAGCCTGTCCGACCCTAGATTTCGTTTTTGTTCTAAAAATACAACTTTACAATGAAATTGTTTTAAAGTTATATAATTAATCTGATATAGTAAATGAATATCAAATGTGGTAAATAGTTTCAAATTGGCTAAAAGCACAATTTTAACAATAATAATTGAAATATATTTCAACTTTGCAATAGACTAATTAACGGATAAAAGTTCATTCCTCTCGTCCTCTACAAAGTCATGTAGTTTTGTTGAAAATCGCAAACAATTTAATTCCCATAATAGGAAGGCCGAGAAATTCCCATTCTAATAATTCAATTATCAATCGAGTACCGCCATCACTTCCCTTATATAAGGGGGTAGTGAGAATATCGATTAGGGTCGATGTTTAAGTTTGCAACTACCATTACAAATATAGAACAGAGAATTGTGGAAGAATCAGCATTTTGACAAGTAGAAAAGAACATGAATATTTCCCTCGATTTTGCCTTAAATGAAAAGATAAAGTGTATCGTTTATATTCAACCAAATTTTCAATTTGTTCACAATGTGAATTTTTCATATTTATTAAGGATAAAAATGGGGGAAAAAAGGGGGAAAACACGCTTAGTACGTAGGTATATCGGTCGGTTCTCATGGAAATTCAATTTCAATTCGATTTTCTTGTGTCTCAGACAATTGACACCCATTTGTAACGCATTTATCAAATTTATTATGTAAATTGTAAGATTGGAAAACGCTACGGATTTCAGTATGTGAAACTGACATGCCAAATATTTGTTTGAATATTATAAGAAAATTTCATCATTTATTAAATTAATTTCTAACATTAATAAATCAAATATTAGCAAAACATTCACAAACTATACAATGTAGGTATGTATTTACATGTTTGAACAGGCAAATAAAATAAGAGTTTGTTCCATAAACTTGGAATTAATTCCCATTGGATACCATGTAGGATTGTGTGCTTTCAAATAAATGTTGGTAATGTTGATTTATTTCTTTCATTGCAAGACTTACGGCTTTATTATGTCGATTCTTGTCGTAAATTCGATGAGATTTTCACCGAATATATGTTTGTAGCATGTTAACATTTCAAAGAAAATGAAACTAGGTGAATAGTAAAAATCAACACATCGTCGTGACAATAATAAGCTTTAAACATTTTAAACTCTACAGATACTAAAAGTAGCTTTAAATCGACTCCTACCACTGCCAGCTAATAGATATGCTACAAAATTGTTAAGAACTAAAATATCTCAATGTAGAAATGTTACAGACGAATTGACAACTTTGTCGACTGATGATCAGATGAATTACTTGTCGTTCACTTTACTAAAAAGCACCGATTTAAGCTTAATACAGAATTGAAGCTTAATAGACTCGTCTAACGAGTTATTACTTCCCATTACCAGATTATCGATAATTTGAGCTCGGTAGACGATGAAAAACAATTTGAAAAGTTATATTAACATACATTACCTATAACAAACAACTAACCCAAAAACAGGAGCCTTCAAGCAGAAAACACTGTTTACTATAAACGCAATCAAACAAGAACTATCATCTATTTTGTTTGTCCATCTGGTTTTCCATATGATTTGATATCATCAAAGTAAATCAGTGATTTGTGATCAACTCCAGTTCATCTAGTAGTAAAATCGATAATTTTCACCCGTTTTTTTGATGAAGAAAACGCACAAATGTCGGCAGATATTATTAATTAAGTTGTCAGTTAAATTTGGCTCATTAAAACATGTATTTTATGGTTTAATGGTTTGTACTTGGGCTCAGTAGACAAGCCCTTGTGGATTTTCGTTATAAATAAATAAACGCAGACATTCATGAGCTTGTAATTTGACACGCAAATATTTAATAACAGTATACAGGCGTTTTTTATTGAGTACTGTAGGGACATTCAATTTCTAAAAGAATTGACATATTTACGAAATATTCCTAATTTAAACTTGTGTACATTTCCGGTTTGTTTGTACAGCGTGTAAAAATAACGCCTGCAAAATTTTCCAACAAATACAGGACGGTTTAATTAAGATAAATGTGGCAGAAAAAAAAACAGGCGCACGCGAATGTTATTTGGTTTCATACATATAGAATTTAGTTTTTGTTTAAACCCAAGGATTTTCTCGACCAGTTTCTTCAATAAGCTAATATTTGATTTAACAGTTTTTGCATATAACTTTCCTTATATATCTATCTACACATGTTTTATCGGAAATTGTATTGGACTAGGGATAAAGTTTAAATTTCATGTAAACTTTATACCTGCAGCATTCCTTTTTGTAACGTTTCATACATGAAATTTACAATTACAAATGTATTCGATTACAATTGAAATTTTTCAATGAAATTGTTGTTATTTAATCAAAAACATCCCTAGTATTTTAATTAAACTTATGATGCTCTACGTTTTTTTTTTTATCATTCCAACCAAAAGCTCATTTCTGTGATTTCCAATCATCTGCATTCAACCGTATACTATTGTGTTGTGCGAGTTTCTTTATTTGTTTTTAGGGGATGAGGGATATAAAGTGACAAGTCTTTGTTTCGTTTACGTATCCTATAATGTTTAGTTAGTAAATTGTTCTTTGTCTCATCCGCATTCAAGTCATTTTATAAAAATAGCATTGCATTGTGTAAAGCCATTATATCGAAACAGAACGGCCGTTGAGGCTTAACTGTCCTTATTCTCATTCAGATGAGAAGATGTCGTTGAGACGATGCTACAAACACAAACGAATTTTATTACTATTATTATTATTATTATTATTATTATATATAAGACTTTTTGTGCGTTCAAACTAAAGTCGCGAATGTTACTTTATATTTTTCTCCCCTTTTTTTATTTATTATATCTACGATTGAAACGTTACAAGCTTTAGAAAATTGTGGCTTCTCTCACACGAATATACGACATTTTCTGACAAGCATTATATAAGCGTCTGTATGTTTTTATTTATAGAAATAACATTGTTTTATTCGATTCAACAATAGTAATAATAGTAATAAAGCGAAAGCCCTGGATTTATTGGATTTCATACTTTTATGACCGTTAAGAAATAAATAAGCACTACATGGAGAATTTCAATCATCTATTGCTTACAATATACAGTTAAAACAAACGATTAAATCCTCTCTAAGCACCAATTCTTTTCAAATTCTTTTAATTTTATCGATGTAGTAACTGTAAAAGTATTAAAATTAATTCGCATGAATCGTAGATCTTATCAATAATAGTCGAAAATAATGGAGTTCTCCAACTGATAAAATTTATAGCAGGATTGGAAAAAAAATCGAAAAACTTAGAGATTTATCGTTTTAAGATTGTTTGGTCTATTGTCCATTTTTCACAACAAGACAGTACATGTCTGCGGCTAGTACACAACTGGATCAAAAACCTTGTCTGTTTTTCCTTATAAAAGAATGACTAGCGGCGAAATACGATGAAAATTCATGGATTCAATTAAATATTAACAAAATGAATACAATGTATTATGTAGAATATTACTGAATATTCCAATATATTTTTTGTTGTTGTTGATGTAGCTGAATTGAGGTCTTTGAAAACAGTTTATGGATAAGAAGAAGTAGAAAAACCTTATTTATTTTATACATAGTCTCATTAAAATGTAAAACGATGAACGTTTAGAGAATTTTCAGTTATCGTTTTTTACATTTATAGCAAGATTTCGATTCACTTAATACCGATTACCCGACAAAAAAATACATAGCTATATATATGTATATAAATTTAGAAGGTTAACCTGAGTTATCAAGGAAAAATTTCCCAGAAGAATAACATTTTTCCCTCTATCTTATCGATATTTAAAAGGCTACAGTTTTCTATTTACAAGACGATTTTTAATCAAATTTTGATCAATTAACAATTTTCAAATGATTTTCACAATCAGTTCAACTCTGAAAACAGTGTGAATCAACAAGTCGTGATTATACTTATTCAATACTTATTGAATTGAAAAATGGTAAATATCGAGAAAATCCAATCAAATTAAATATGTACTACCAAAATTCAGTAAAAGAAAATAATTATTTGTATTGATTTGGAAAGGCTTGCAAAATTTGTTTTATTATTGTAAATAGTCATTGATTATTAACGACCATAATTCGTTTATAATTTACAGTTTTCGTGCAATACCAAATTCCTTGATTTTTGTTTCAATTAAGCATCATACCAACAATTTCTAGCTTTTGTTTAATTATAAACACACTAAAATTAGTGCTTTTATAGCTGAATTGGACGTAACTGGGGCAATATCCGGAAACGCAGCAGGAGTAAGTTCAAAACTGCCATCATGATTGCGACAATCCGTATCTACTACCATGAAACTCCCTACAAACCGCATTTCTTAAGGGGATTCGCGAGCTTGATTTTGCAATCCTACAATTACATGGAGATTCCATAGGCGAACTCTTGGGTCGTGTCATTTGTAAACGGGTAGAGATATGGACCTCCAAAATACCTCAATCGATCACAAATTTTATTCTTCATGGGGAAACAGTCGATTTTCTATAGAAAACAGATTAAATTTTCAAAATATCCGGAAATAGCATGATTTTTGTCCTAAAAAGTAGTGTTAAGTTGGGTCACATAACTTCTTGTAAAGCGAAAATAATTTAATGTAATTTGCATGAATAAATAGAGAAATGTCAACTGCATTGGGAGACGCTCTTCAAATTTCAATTTTCTTTTTCATTCCTGAAAATATTGCATTTGAAGTGGAATGTCAAAAAAATTCAATACAACGCATTATGTTTTAATTTTAAAGCTAAAAGATCGTACAGCAGCTTATTTGAGAGCTTATTCATGGTCGAAGGGCATATGGAACTCCAAAAATCCAATTTTTGAAAATCTAAAAAGTTATTGAAAGAAATGAAAAGTTGGGATTTTTTTTTTAATTTTTGTTCAATAACGTTCTTGATTTTCAAAAATTTGATTTTCGAAGCTCTATATGCCCTTTGCACATGAATAAGCTTTCAAATAAGCTGCTGTACGATTTTTTATCTTTAAAATTGTAGATAATACGTTGTATTGATTTTTGTTTACATGCTCCGACATTTTCCTCTGCACTTTGAAATTTAATGAAAATTTTCCAAAATGGAAAAGTCTGTCGCGTGCATGGTGAAATGCCCGATTCGACGCTGGTCACAGCGTTTGAATATCTCAAAAAATAACCGAGAAATCGATGATTAAAAATTGTCACTTTTTCAGACAATAAAACGAGGCCCGCTTACAAATAGCCTTAAGGGTTGATTTAAGAAAGCTGTCTCTGTTTATAGAACAGATCTTTGAAAAAAGCTCAACGTACGATTACCATTTACAGAATACCTTTTCAGATTTTTACGAAATAAATTTGTGATTTACTACAATGCAATTAACTGTTTTGTTCGAATTAAAACTACCTCTTTTGTTGGATTTTATTATGTTTGCATAGTTATGATAACGGTATAGCTGTAATAAAAGCGCTTTTAAGCACTGTTAAAACTGACCTATAATTAACGTAAAAATTAAATGATAGAACTTTAGTAAATAAACAGCACATTAGTGATAAGTTTAATTCAACTTATACGTTTATTTCGTACTATTTTGTATTATCATAACGCATGATTAAAGTTTATCAAAACAGACAACTAAGTTTCAAAGTTGACTGTGTCAGTGCTTTTAATTAAACTCTGTCACATGTGTGTGTTCATATTCATATACTGATAAAGTTCAAATTTAACTTCACACTTTATAATTTCAAATATGTATAAATAAATAAATGTGAAACATAAATGAGTAGATTCAAAATGGTAATAAGAATTTTGATTATGTAAAAATAATACAAAACGTGACCCACATCAAAAATTCGGCTGTTAAAAACAAATTTTTCCATAAAAATTACCGTCCAAATTTCAACCAATTCATTATCCTACTAAATTAGAATTTAATCGATAAAATTGAGATGTGCTTAAATCTCCATTAATTAATGGAACCATTCCTCCCTTATTTCTTATTTTCCTAGAGCCTACTTTTTTCTTATTGTTGTTGCTCCTGTGTGATTCTTAATATGTCAACTTAATTATCAAGAGTTGCTCCATGGATGTAATTAAAAAAAAGAGAATATAAAACTGAATATTTAGACTCATTTAGTTCACTCTTGGTAATTTAATAATGTCACCGAGTTTTGTTATGGAAACTCTTCTGGATGTAAAATACGACAAAGTGAGATCGTTAGTTGGATGTGTTGCATTTTATATTTTACATTTTAAAACAGGAAGAATCCTGAAATGTAACCGAAAACGATAGAGAATACTGTTGATCGTAATGATGATAATGATGATTTCGTAGCGGTGATGGTAGCGGTATTTAAATTTCCATCTCTCTACTCATTTAAAACAGATCCATTTCAAATTTTCAACATTAATTACCATAACTAATTTACGAATAATTAGATCAACAAATTTCAAGACATTTTCATAAATATTCAGTTTACTTTCAGTAAAAACTAGATTTCATTCAAGTAATTAGAGAAAATGTTTCACAATTATTTTAAGAATGTTTATTCAAGAAAATGAAATTTCTCAAAGACTCTTGCATTAATTAATCATTATTAATACAATTAAAAAAATTAATTAATATAATTAATAGCATTAAAATCGATTTATACTCGTAGATAGAGAGGTATTTAGAACGGATAAGGATTGTTGAAAAGCCCCGAAATATTCAAGGACCTGTTCGTTATAAGGACTCTTGAGAAATTACTGCTAATTACTGTAAGGATTCCACTGGATATTAATGCATATCCTTATTTCACCTATTCGCTATTTTAGTTCCAAATCAATAGTTTGAATCACAAGAAAATTTTTACAACAGAAACACAATTAAAAAAATAAACACTCGGAGCGTGCAGAACAATCACTCAAAACTTTGCCGAAGCTCCTGAGGGGCCTTTAAAGAATCGACAGGATCAAAAGGTTGTCGTAAAACAAATTTCAACGATTGGAAATAGTTAAATAAAGCAACTGCAAGTTCAACTAACAATCTGCGTATAAAACAGTGTGCGCTTAGTAATAAAAGTTGAGCTTTTGTCACAACCGTTGTATTTACCCGCATAGTAGGGATGACATATTTGTATCTTTTTATAAGAAAATAGCTGATCATTGTTCGCTCACTTGGGGCAGCGCACCAATCTACAGCTGACTAAAATACTCAACCACTGCAAGTCAGCAGTCAGGCAGAGTTTTCATTTAACGAATGGGTATTGCCAACAATTGCCAACAGTTATGAGTGATTAGTTGACACGGTGTTGGGATTTATTTCAGATTGCCGTGCGACTGTCATCAGCGCACGCCATAGACATACGTAATTCACGATTCTTATAGATTAATTTTTTAGTCAACCATGTTCGTATTGTCATCATTATTGTTGTTGTGATTTAGTCCGCAGTGTACCGATAGATCTTGTATAAGCCGAATAGATCTGGTATACTGCTAGAAACATACTCGACCAAAAATTGGAAATATAGACAGATTTTCAAATATTTTACATTATAATGATATGGTCTTAAAAGTAGATAAAATTCCAGATATGTTCATATAAATCAAGAGACAAATTAATTAATTTTAATATCTGTAAATAGCAGGTGCAGAAAAGAGTATAAAATGTCCGTTAAAATCTCTACTTTTCAAAATTTTCTTTGAAGCAAGCTAATTCTGTAGAATTAGCTCTCTTATTCAATAAAACTTTCTGAAACACTACAAAAGAGATCTTTTTTTATGAACTCTACTATTTTTACTATAAGACATTAATTTTAAAGGAGTGTTTCTCTTAAAGCTCAACTGGTAGACTTTCAAAGGTAGTCATTTTCAATAATATCTCGTGAAAGTTATCACTCTAATCTAAAGAATCTTTATTAAAGCTGCAAAATCTGTATCTACTCCTATTCACAACTAATTCTCCCTACTGATACAATTTTCATTATATTGTTGTGTATGCGTTAGAAAGCAGTATTCGTTCATCTACAGTGAAAAGAGAATAAGCTGAGCTTTGCCACTTTTCACTGGAAATAATCCTAGTTGAATATTCAATTATGTATTTTTACGCTCTCTATGATAAATAAATTAGAAGCTAAATCTTTTAATAATAACATGTAAATGAGTAACGGGAGCTTTTCTTAATGAACAAAATTTCTAGAATCTCTGATTGGCAAACATTTTGATAATTTGGGTGATGGAATTTTCGTCACAATAAAGCTCAATTTTCAATAAATCTCTAATATCGCAATTTTTTCTAAATGATAAACGTAGCATAAATTATGTATTAAAATAATTCAAGAGGTGATTTTTAGAAATAAAATTCACAGGGATTAAATTTATAAAAAATTATAAAATGGACCGCACAATTAAGCATTTGGAAATTAAACATTTATTTTAATGATCCAAAAAAGCTAAAGATTGTTATCGTTACAACAATTATAATTTCCCTATCATTTTCCTATGACGACAATTTTTCTTTATAAATGTTATTTGTGTTATTTGTTGATAACATACATGTGTGTAATTCTGATCGTATAATGTGGAAAATCTTGTTGCTTGTTGGATTACTTTACGTTACAATTATAGCCGACCAGGTTTGTGAATTTTTACTTTTAATTATAGAAAATACAAAAAAAAATCGTTTTGTTTTCAGTTAGGATATATCATTGAATACAAGCGAGCAAATTTGGTATATTACAACAAAAATTTATTTAAAAATCCGTATTTTTTCTTTGGCAAATACAATAGAACTAGTGTCAGTTTGAATACATCGTTCGAATTGTTACAAGATCTTGATGGAAATCATATTGAGGTTAATTTTAAATTTCTATTTTTGTACCTAAAATGTTTAACAATAGGAAATATTTATACTTTAGGGGAAATTTACTATATATCGATTTATAAACGGTGCATATCTTCCAACTGGCATTGAAGTTACACTTAACATTTGTGATTGTTATAAAAAGAATCTTTTCGGGATTCGGACACAAATGAAACGATATGGAAACCTGACTTCATGCGTTATAAAAAAAGTTAATTTTATATTTAATTATTATATAAATTGCATATATTACTACTACTATTAAATATTCTTATTTTAGGGCTTCTATTACATGTACAATTACATGCCTGATGAAAGTTATTATCCGAAATTTGCACCAGAAGGTAACTACGTATCTGAATTGTATCTTTATAGTTCAGATACAGGTGAGCCGTTGGTTAAGTTGCAAGGTTATTTCAATATAAAAATGCGAATCCCTTTGAAGCAGTCTAATACTAATAATACTAATATTTCTTTGTTTTAATGATTTGAAAATGTCCAATTAATAAATCCAGAAATTCTCGTTTGAATCTTTTATTAATTTTGAAAGACACAAAAGAGACACATCGACAATTCATCTAGTTATAATTCACACAATGGAAGAAACTTTAAAGCTTAAAGTGAATAAATTTTAGACGAAGAAGCGTATTGCCTAACTGCACTTGAGTAGATATATGAGAAATTTTGAGCCTAGTTTTAAATTATAGATCCTTCTTAACCCTTTAAGATAAGTCTAACAGGTAGAGTAATGCTTTATATTTAAACTTGACTTTCTCTATCTTTTCCCCTATTTAAGCTCGCTTTAGCAAGACCTTGCCTTAGTTAGGCCTAAGCATGAATTTACACACATTTAAGTGGGGACCTGTACATGGACAGATCACCGCCCAAATGTGTCTAGGTCTACTGTTAGATCGACCTAAAGTAAGGTCTTGCTAAGGCGAGCTTATGTTATGATCTTAACCGTGAGTTTGATTGAAATTTGTGTTTGTAATTTATTCGTTGTCTAAAAGCAAATTATTTTCCATAATATCCTAGAGGAGCTGTCTTTGTACGTCTAGAAGGATAAATGCTTTCTTTTAAAATTGCAAAGTCTATGTTACTATATTCACAACTTACTTTTTCGAATAATAAAACTTACATTAGATTCTTGAGTATGCTTTAGGAGACGATATTTGTTGGCTACAAAGAAATGATAATAAATCGAGCTTTCTTATGTTTCACTGAAAATAATTCTAGTTGAATACATAAAAATGTATTTTTTACAAATTAAAGGGAGGAAGTAGAACAAATAGACCAAAATTTCGACTTTCTACTGACCCTATAACAGTATCGCAATCGAAAATATTTAAGGGGGGGGCGTAAGGGGGTTGATTACAATGATAACCATAAAACATATAAGGTATGCCCCCTCAACCCACGTAGTACTAGAGTTCCATCGTCAGAAGGAGTCTAATGTCAAAGGAGCTCAACAAAGTATAAATACATTTCCTTGAATTATTTCAGCTCAATGTAGTAAATGTGTCTTGATGAATGATCTACCTTCAAGCTCTAGGTAACTCATTAATATACTAATGAGCAGAAGGGTCCTTTTGTTGCGGGGGGGGGCTGAGATTTATCCTTACACCACTGGCAATTTATTTCATATTGTCGCCCGATTATCGTCAGCGCACGCCATAAATATACTTGACTCTTAATTTTTATTATCATCGTAATTTGTATATTTGTATTTCACCAAGTACTTGAACCCACCTACTCGCTGCGCTCATAAAAATCCAGCAAATGAGGGGCGAAAATCAGCTACAGTAGACCGTTTGTTTATTATTTGTGATGTCGCTCACTCACTTTATCAACTACGTTGAATGATTGTAGTGGTACAATCGCAACATATAAAGGGATAACTGCATTGAGAGATCGATAGAGATCGAACGGTTATATTAAATTTAGTTCAGAGCAGTTGGAGGGTGAAAATCTCGCTCCTAAGTGATTAGCTTAGTTGAACGCGCCCAATCAATGTGGATAGAGAGTGTGTCTACAAAGTTATAGAATACGAGCCTTTATTCTTCAGGAACCAACATACGTTTACTATTTACGATCGAAATCAAAGAGAAATCGTTCTAATCTGTGGAACTATTTAAGAATGATTACACTTCAAAGTTGACCATAGTTTGAAGTAAATCACTTCAATTTTACAACAGTTCAATTTGGCCTACATTCTTCTAACCCCAGTAACACTTATCAGCAGGAATGTGAACGTATTCTTGATGAAACTCTGACCTCCTTTCTACCATCATCATTGAATAGAGTGCAACTCAATATCGAATATTATTATGGTCATAAATGGTAACAATTTTTAAAGTCTTCAAATTGTTTATTGATAAACGATATCGTAGAACATTAGACAATTGTATAACGGTAAAAAGAACAGAAAATAGTGTTGATCTAATATAAATCAGAGAGTTGAATCTATAAAATTGAAAAGAAGAAAATAGATGTTGGTATATAATAGTTTTGGGATTCTTTCCACACCATCTACGTGGCATAGTGATAGTAAGTATATAGCATAATGTACTTTTGCTATACAATGGTGTCCTCTAGAGACTTAATCCACTTTTCCACCACCGCAGTTAATTCAATGGCCACCACTTGATTCCGTTAAAATATCAATGTTTTGTATCTCTAGAGAGATTCGCTAGCAAAAATATAAACACAACATTGTATAGGGTCTTTCAGCTATCTATGGAGAATAGCTATAAATTCGCTACAACTTTTTCATTTATTTATGAAATAAAATAATTGTTACTACAATTTGAAGGGCTATCTAAAGGGACAAAAATAATCTTCATTGCAAGCTAATTGATACTTATAAATTGAGTTATTGGAGAAAACATAACAAAAACTCGCTCCAATGTATTCTTCTGTAATTCAGAATTTCCGCAACATTTATAAACAGAAGTAATCCTGTGATGCAACTTGGAGAATTTAATTTTGTGTTTATTTGTATTCCTTTGGGCGCTAAGAGGGCCCTTTGATTGATTAAGGCCCTGGGCTACAGCCCATAAAGACTTCTGCAAAGGGGGTGGTGAAAACGCGTTCTTGTAATTTTTGGAAATAGGAGAACTATGGCTTTCACTTTTCTTAGACAGCCTAGATAGAATTTATTGTGACGCCATAGATACCTGAAAGACCCTGTATATGCAACAAATCTTGAAGAACAGAAAGATAGAAAGCTCTGAAATTGGCAAAAAAATACCGTCTACAATTCATTGCCAATATGAATTAATTATCATCTAAATAATAGAATCATTTAAATGCTAGGAAACAAGACGAGCAGATTAAAATATCAAAGAGTTGAGCCTAGTTGGTGATACAAGATCTATCCTCTGCTGACGTTTTTTTTTATTATTATTGGAACATAAAATAAATAGATTACACTGTCGTGAAAGCTGGCTTTTTCCAAACAAAGCACTAAATAAAAACCATTTGTATTAATTAAAAAGCACTTAGGCAACATGTCAGTATTCATAAAGCCTGCAATTTTTGACATAAAACAGACAAAATCTGCTCTGTACATTTTCCGACTAGATTCCAAAAAAAAATCATATTACCTATTTCGAATAATATAAATCCATATCCCTATAAATTTGACGATGAATAAATGGGTCTTTTATAAATTATTAGAGAATTACAAGTTGAATATTTTAGACTTAGTAACTACGATACGCTTAATTAACCGAATACATTTTTTTTTTGGTCTGTTGATAGTCTCATATGATTGATTGCGATTAAGACCTACCGACTGAATTTTGGATAGATGTACAAAAAACGAATATTGTTATTCTATACAATCGTATGATTTAACCATGAACCTTTGTTGGACGTTGAATTATTGTTGTTATTCAAATTTACCAAAGGCAAAACTAAATTAACAAAGCCTAGCTGTACAGTAATACAACAATATCACAAAATATATATGCGTTATTCATCATTTGTAAACAATAAATATAACCACCACAATTCTACCTATGGTTAAACTCACAGACTATTCAAAATTTCATTATTAAGTAAGGGAAATTTAATTAAATTTTAAAATATTAATAGATCAATTGGATTTATTGGAAATGGGTGGGTGACAGACAAAAAAAAATGTGAAAGATTTGAAAGGGCGAGACAATAGGTTTACTGTTTCGAATTGGCTCTTTGATTGTAAATTCAAATGAATTTTTTTATAAAATACAAATAGTTCTCTTTGTTTGAAAGAATTCCGTTCAATAATCTAAAAAAAAAACCTGCAACTTTATTGGAAATTTCGATAATTTAGAATTTTTATTAACAATGGTTGAAATTTGTAGGCAAATATTTAAGAAATTTAATCCAATTTCCATCAAAATTAACAAACAGTCAATTAATTTATAATTGTATTCGATCCTTTTAATGTTTACTAATAAAACCAATTTGTTCAGTGTTAATATAAATTTCATATTAATTCAAATAATTGTGATCCTAACCAAAATTAGATATTCGATCTTAGTAGAATTGATAATGTATTAAATTTTGTATAAAATTGATCCACTCTATAAAATATTTCTAGTTCTTCTTCTTACCAGTTCTTCTACATTGGTATTATTGCATATAAATAATGCATTATGTGAAAACGAAAAACTCTTACGAAATTTTACGCACAGCCACTGATAAATCCCTTATAGAAATAATAGGATAAGAAGCAAAAACTATACCCGTATCAGGTCGTGTAATTATTGGTCACTCTGTAAATAATGCGTATTTTTACTGTTTCTTCTTTTATTTAATTTTCCACAATTCTTTTCCATCCCTCTGCCCTTGTTGGTAAATTCACTTGTCCTAAATATGTACAGTGGGGTGCATATAAAAGAGACCACTTTAAGTCCGGTTTGGTAAAAGCGGCTTTCGAGGGCGGTCGTAAAAATGTAACAGAACTTTCACAAGCTAGGATTTAGGACGAAATATATTCAATCAGATGAAGGGATTAAGGTTACTGATGCCATTTTGGGTATTTACCTGAATAGAAAGATACTTTCTACACCTCCCACCTCCTACCCGCCTTCCTAGCCTTACGAGAGAAACAACCTGATTCACACTGACGAAAGTATATGAAATTCTCGCCTCAAGACTCGGTTTTTTCTTGTTCGTCTGCTGAAAAAAATTAAAATTTAGTCCTCCAACCGCTAAACAAAATGCAATTTTCTTTTTAAAATCTTGCAGAAGGCTTGCATTAAACTCCACGGATCTTCCTCGACTTCCAGACTGTAATTTTCAGAATTTTCCGCATAATTTGCTTTGTCAATATGATCTCGAAGGAATAACTCTTAAATTGGACTTTTCGAAACTTGCTCAAAAATTGGAGTACGTTTCTGCAAATGATTATTCCCCCACATTCGACTTTATTTATTGCTCTACAACCTATAGAATCATCTAGCTGGCTTCAAATCGATCAATTCAACCCTTAAGAATGATCAAAAATCTAATTTCGAGCAAAAAGCTTAAAATGAAACAAATAATATGCATATTAAATTTTCTTAGATCTGTGTAAATTCACATTGTACATGGGGTCGTGTAACAATAATAATAATAAAATAACTTTTGCTGGCAATTTTGGCATCCTCTCCAGACTCTATAATGCTACATTCCAATTTTGTCCCATTTAACGTACGAGTATACAGAGCCCGATTAAATACAACTGAAAATTTACAACTGTATGTTAATTTTTCGTGAAACTCTCAACAGTTGCATCAAGGTTCTTTTTTTATTAAAATTCAAATAATAAATAACAATTTAATACAAATTGTATAATTTGTGAGTTTTGGATTTATTAAAAAATAAAAAAAAATCTGGAATGGGATTGACCCTGCAGGCCATTCCTGAAACTTCCCGCTAAGTTTTTAAAGCTCCAAAATTATTGTGAGGAGTACAAATTTGATTGGTTAAGGAATTTTGAGGTTATGTTGAAAAACGCTTTTTCAAAAACTTTTGACAGCGATATCTCGCAAACAAATCTACGGATTTTGACAAGCTTTGCGGCACTCGACGCAGTTTCTTGAGCCCTCAAATTATTGTGAGAGGTATAAATTTGATTGGTTAGGTAATTTTGAGGTTATGTTGAAAAAACACTTATTTCGATATTTTTCGACAACGATAACTCGTGAACGAATCAACGGATTTGGACGAGCTTTGCGGCACTCGACGCACTTTTTAAAGCTTTAAAATTATTGTGAGAGGTACAAATTTGATTTGTTGAGTAATTTTGAGGTTATGTTTTTTCGATATTTTTCGACAACGATAACTCGTGAACAAATCAACCGATTTTGTTCGTTCAAACGGAATTCGACGTCATTAGTTAACGTTAAGAGCTGATTAGATTATGGAATTGATCGGTACAGCAGCTTAATAGTTATTTTGAAAAAACATGATGTTAACAAAAGAAATTTTCCGTTTTTTTTTTGGAATTTCTCAAAATCTATCGTACCGAATCGGTTCAAACTTACACGAAATCTAAGTTTGGTGGAACCCTTTCGAATGCCGTAAAGAGCGTTTCAATACGTCAATCCGTTCAAAAGTTATGAGCTGCTTACATAGTCTTACCGTACACACACACACACACACACATACAGCCATACAGACATCCTCGCAAAAATAATCAAAATAGCTTCCTAGGGCCCCAAAACGTCGAGATCTGCTGAAAATTCAATTTTCGAAAATCGGGGTGAAACCAATTACTTCCCGAAATTTTGAAAATTTTCAATTTTCTTAGCGGGAAGTTAAAAAAACATAAAATTTATTTACTGTTATATTCATTCTATTTTATTTCAATGAACAAAAATATTACAATTATTTTAAAATAAACATTTATCATGGAAATCAGATAAAAGTTTTAATAAATATATCTAACAATTATTTTGTTATTGTATTAGTTTTGAGTATTTACCATATAATTCATCAACGTAACAAAATTTACCCTTTGTACTTCGCGTTACTATCTACTTTCTAAGAGTAATTTCATCGCATTATCCTTATATAGGTGAAATTTATTGTTACAGTTAATCTTTTAATATGGTAATAAATCTTTCTAATAATCACATACTTAGATGGAGTATTCTGTAAAATCCTCATACAAACATCGATTTACGTTTAATGTTAGTTGTACGACTAATATGCATAAAATAATTGGATGATTGCAATTGGATGTGATTATAAACATTGTACTGTAATAAGTGATAAGATGTTATTATTGTTGTTACCCTGATAAGACAATCGTAAAGATTAGTAGCCTGTATTCTGTAACTTTTTAGAGAAAACCTCTAGCCATTATACTAAAATAAAATACATGCGCCGCAACCTGCGCAGAGCAGTATTCACTAATTATTTTGAGAGTGGTTACTGTATCTAAAGTCACATTGAATAGTTACCTGTCTTGCTTCCTACAGTCTCATTATATCTAATTATTGGAAAGAAACAAGCATAAAACTATCTTTTGCCACTTGTTTCATAGATGACGTTATGGTTATTGTTACTTGCAGATCACTGAAACTAGCAACTAAACTCTAAAAATTTAATGAATACTACCTTCGGTCGTCTAAATTTGGCTTTCAGCTAAGCCTTTCTAGTAATAGTACAAATATATGACAGGGAATTGCTAGGATATATCAATTATTTATTAAACTTAAAGAATACGAGCCAATGAATTTGCAATAATTTTTCTTAAATTAGTATTAAAACCGCTCATTTAGCTGTCGTTTTGATATAATAAAAGTACGACTGCATAACACAATTTCCTGTTGATATCGTCGTTATTTAATTTTACATAAATGTTTATAATTATATTCCACATTTATCAGTTTTTTTTAGTAAAAAATCTCCAATAATTTCAATTTGAATCGGTCATATACGTAGCGATAAAATGCTGAATTAAACACTAACGACACGATTTTCAATGATTAATCGTTTCAAATGTCATTAAATCTAAAATCATTAATCACATAAATGATAGGTGTAGGCGAGTGTGTTGTTACTATTATTTTTTTTTTCGTTCCATAACTATATATCTAGTATAAAATACATAGTTGAATCTGGAAACTCAACATTGATTGATAATTACTGACTAGGCAAAGTTGCTATTAACTGTTTTTCGTCTCTCATTCGCTCTAATTGTAGTTCATTGATTAACACACGAATATCGCTCTAATGGTGCTCTATTATAAAACAATCAAACATTATCAACATGTTGAACTTTTCGTCAATATTTAACTTTGACTTATCTGAAATGTTTTAGTTTCTAAAATATTCTCCATCTTTTCCGTAGGGTGTAACATCGATAAGTGCTTTTTCTACACAAATTGATTTTAATGATTTGTAGCGATTATTCCTGCTAGAGAATAAGGAATTCTATATTTTTTTTTATTATGGTAGTAGAACACAAAGCATATTTTTAACGACGGGAAATTCTATTAAAACGGCTTTATACAATTAAAATTGTCACATAATGCCCGGACTTTTTCGCTATTCATAACGCTTTTCATCCTGGATAACTATCTGACTTTTTAATAATCTTCATTTGATGTAAAATGGAATAGGAAGTAGCTCAAGGGTTAAATCTTTGTATTCTTACAATTAAGCGACACTATTCTAATTCGCTATTGTTATTAGAGTGTTATGATCAAATTAATGAACTTTAACCCCATTGATTTCATTTGTAGACACAACAACTCAACTACTAATACAAAGCCAAATAATATATTTTATAAAATAAAGCCGTAACTACAGCTGCAGGCGAATCTAACTTTGATAGTTTCATGTTGTTTAAAATACAATGAATTTCAATGAATACGCACATGTACGGAAATACTCTAAAACAATGTATAGTTACTACTAAAGCATTTGTTTACTGTATGTGAAAATAATGAAGCGTTGTAAAACTTTGAATTTCTGTTTTGTAAATACAGAAAGACGACGAATGGTAAAGTTTGAAAATATGCTCGACGATAAAGAATTGGAAAATAAAAGTATATTATTTGAAAAAACCAAACTATATATGAGTAAAGTAGGTAAATATAGAGCTTGATTGAATCGGAATTGTGGCATCAAGTATATACAATTAGCAAACAAACGTTGAATTCAAGCGGAAACTTGACAACTATTGTACCTATTGGAGAATTGAGATTGAAACAATTGTTGAAGAGAAATTTGGCATGTTTCCAATTACAACATAGTACAAAGAATGGAAAAACCTTTTATTAGAGAAATTGTTAAGTTTAATTGGTCTAATATAAAAAAAAATGAGATAAATAAAAATAGAAACAAGTATCAACAAGTTAGAGATGTTAATCCACATCTACAGCCGCAAATGTGGAATATATAATTGGATTATTCGAAAAACAACTCAACCTTGTAATTTACACAAATACCAAGCCTAGATTTACCGAATGACACATATGTTTAAAGCCGCCACCAATAACACCAATGAAAACAAATAGAAACAACATAGTCGCATTTTACTATTGAAAATGACATAAACATAAAACTCGTATTACTTAAAGTTGAACGAGACTAATTCTCAACTTGTTTTGAAAAAAAATACCAAATGACAAATAGTCCAGCCTGAGGTCCTGAGACCTGCCAAAAACAACAATCAATATTTCCTCCTCTATCTCAGTGTAATTAATAGCATCAAATACCGTCGGGTTACACTTAAACATCAATCTAGATACGTAGAGTTAATAAATGAGGACAAATCTGTTATGAAAGAACTAGGCCGTGTTATTATCTGGAAAACACACACACACACACACACACACATGGCTAAATACCACAACAGTAATTAGACGTTAATTAAACTCTTATCCGTTATGATGAGGCAGTTCTAGTGGAATTTTCAAAGTTTCTCCTAAAACCAGTGTGACCCAAAGGCGACAAACTATCATCAAGGAATTTAAACGACGTGATTATCATGTTAGAATAGCTTTAAAGAACAAACTATAATCAAATTGAGAATAGTTTGAATCACGGTAATCTGTTTTATTTCAAATTTAAAATACAGTACCAGTTGGTTGCGATAATTTCTATTTAAACTATTTTATAAATAGACGATTGTTGAAGTTTTATAATTAGAAGCAATAAGGAATGTTTATAGTTTTGTGTAGAAAACTTAATTATACTTCTATTTCAAATAAAATTCAATTAAACGAAAATTTAAATGCCATCGACCCTTTTTAATTTATTAAGTTAATTAATCTTGTTTAAGAATACAGAAAATTGGAGTGCAGTCAAGCGAAACATTCATTCATTTACTTTATTAAAAGGTTTATTTAATGTGCTGCAATATAATTACAATCAATTGATTTAAAACAGCATCTTTTAAATTATAGTTTTAACCGCTAATGGAAGAAATTAACAAGTTTAGTACGTAATTTAGATAATGTAAAGTGGAAATTTGTACACATTCTATCGATTACAATCACGAAAACTTTACGTATAAATTCACAAACTCTATACTTCCACATTTCCAAACATAAACTATGCTCTACTGATGTCTTCCAGTCAAGTTTTCAAACTTTAACGATATTTATAACGAAAATATTTCGTTGAGAATCCTTTCAGTTGAACTGGATATTATACGTGTCATATTGTCAGTTTTGTCGATTTAATGCGATTCAATTGAAACGTTAACCGGAACTAATTTTCAAAATGTAATTAGAGCATCACCTCTAGCTAATACTCATACAGTTGATAACGTTTAAAAATGAGTAATTAGTGTATCACATTTGCATTAATTGTGAAATCAATTACAAGAGTAGATATTGGTGTTTTGTATGTAAATTTGGTGGATGCGCCGGGTGAATTCCGTTTCTTTTGTAGTAAACGATTAAACCTCGGAATTTTCCTGTGTATTGTACCGTTTTCAAAATATTTCATATGTCGAAAGTTTTATTGGATTTTCTTCAAATGTTGACAGGCTGAGATAACAGATTTCCACCTTTTTCCAAGTTTCCATCAATACATTCAGATTTGAATGTAATAAAGAATGTAATCGTGCCTTGTACTAACATAGCACAATTGTTAATTGTTTTCTCGATAAAGAGTGAAAATAATGAAAATTTAATAGATGAACGAAGCCATTTGCCTCTATTGTCGATAAATACAAGCGACAATCTCTGTGTGGGTTCCATACAAGTGAAAATAGATAAAGGCAGCAGTTTCCGTTGTCGGCGTCTCTTTAACGATAATATTGTCTAAAGTGTACGTGAACCATTGCTGAATTGCAGCCATAAAGTACACGATATAACAATAGAAAGATTATATTGGCCATCTTCTTTATTGCCATATATGCTTGAATATATAGACGGACAGAAATATCGAATTTCTGCATATGAAACATTCCATTTATATCAATACAGGGCCTTGGATACAAATGTATATTCTATAATATCACCAACTGTATAGTTCTAGCTGATTTACCGATATAATTCTAGATGGAAACGTGGAAAAAAGCGTTGAGGCTCCTTTAACGATACTTAAGGGATTTGTTGGGTATTTCAACAGAAAAAAAAATTGGTCCCCATATAAAAATCGATTATACACTTTTTGCCCTCATCTCTAACTATTGAAAAATCAAATGAAACTTTACAAATTCTCACTCTACTCGTTGTAATTAAAATGTCGGAAAAGTTTCTATATAATTAACCGATTTCGATGAAGTTCTTAAATGCAACCAAAAATATAATCTCAACCAAAATCAAAGTTAATTAATCACGTGTTTACAACTCGATTAAACAGTTGTGAAAGTTTTGTTGAAAATTAATACGAACCGAAAAACTTTCACAACTATATTTGAGATGTTTTGAGGCGAGATTCTACGTTTTTCTTGTTTTAATCAGAACTGTTCAGTCATCTTCATACTGTTATACTCTTTGTTTTAACGCTAAACTTTGGTTGCGCGATTGTTACGACTTTAAAGCTTTGTTATTTTAATTTTCTTTAATATCAGAGTAGTCTTTGTAGTAGTAGTATTAAACTTTAATTATTTCTCTTTATGTTAATTAGACTAAGAGCACGACTTGAAAAAATGCAAACAAGCACAAGCATTCGTCCTAGTGGAACAAAATCAAAAATGAAAGCTGTGAATTTTTCACAAGAATCGACATTCAAACTGATTGTTTTGCATACCACAATGAAAGTTTCAACTCTTACAATACCGTCCAGGGAAGAATTCTTGGCCCAGTTAGCAACAACGAAGGAATTGTGAATTATATGAAAAAGCAAAACAACAAGAATTCCCAGTTAACGTTCATTTGAAAAAAACAATATCAGTCGATATAAATTTGATCTTTCTCCCTAGAGCGCACCTTAATAATCGATCCAATATTAAGGGGAATTTTTCAAAGTAAGTTGTAGAATTCCTTGTTTTACTTCAATACTCAAAGGATCCGAATTTTAGTTAATTATCTTGCTTTAGACGTTTTTATATAAATACAACATTAAATAATTATAAATCATAAATTTGTCGTTATTAAAGCCACTTTGATGGGGCTATTTTAAATTATTATACAAAATTATAACATTATTACATTGCTCCAGTTTCTATTGAACCTACACACTAACGTATTCCATAAGAACAAAGAAATCTTTCAATCAATAACACTTTCTGTAAAGTAGTTGACATCGTTGTAGGGAACAGATGGGCGTTAGAGATGGAATATTACTGTCATTAAGGGCGTTAATGTGCACACTTTGTAAATGAGTTTGAATTCAAGCTAAAGGCAACCAATGCAAAAATCAACTAGACTATTTTCATCGAGAACTGTTAGATTTGATCAGCATGAAACACGATTTTGCTTTTAATTCTCAACCGTCAACGGATCATAAATAGAAAAAGGAGAAAAACGCCGTTAGATGAACTATTGAATTAGCT
Source organism: Mylabris sibirica (assembly GCA_039776855.1). Classification (NCBI taxonomy): domain Eukaryota; kingdom Metazoa; phylum Arthropoda; class Insecta; order Coleoptera; family Meloidae; genus Mylabris; species Mylabris sibirica. The sequence continues at coordinate 6,387,876 of CM077838.1, forward strand.
TGATCTGTAATTAATAATCGATCGTTATTCGAATATTGCACCCGTTCAGGAAGTGTACAACTCTAATGTTTGTTATAAGACTTCAATACATGAAATAAAATATGCAAAATAAGATTCTAAACTAAGATAAACAATGATTGTAATTCCAACGGCAAATAATAAGAAAATAAACAACTTAGATTCAGAAATGATTGGCTTTATGATAGAAGGAAGAAATCATCAGTATTCCACACCAACAATCGATTATTATCGAAATTATAAACGGAAAAATAGCGAATCTAGAGCAGAAAATTAGCGGCTACCATTTCATTATTATATTTGTTTTGGACGAAATAATGATGGTTGTCATTAACGCCAAAAAAAATTAGCTTAATTAAATTTAGCAACGCCCTAAATTTATCAATTCCCAGTTCGTGCACTTATAATGAACACAATTCATTGTACGTAATCGTATTTCCTTCAAGACATACAAAAAAGAAACACGACACCATCCTAACACTATTTGGTTGTTATTGTATTCCCAACAAATAATAGTCTCTATTTTGATCTGCATTATTGAAACAAAAAACATGAAACAAGACTAAATTAGCAGTCTTTTTTCACAATAGGATTGATAATCAAAGGGTTAATTGTATAAACAATACTCATTAAACGCCCACATATATTTATCATAATCATCCATTTATTTAAACTGAACAATGTGATAATTAAATTTAAAGCTTGATATTAGAATACATCTATTAAGATCGTGTCATCAACCCTGTTCGGTGGCTGAAATTAACCCTGCTTTCAGAAATCAATACATTTAATAACAAAGGTTAACGACTATATTTTCCATTACAATAACAATTAGGTTTGATTGTTTAATGATATATTTACAACATCATTTCAAATTTATAATTAAAGTTTGTTTTTTTATTAAAACCGACGGTATTGCTGTAATTACTCGTTAATTGAGAGAGAATACAAACGAATCTTGTAAAAGTTGGATAAAGATGACATGATATTCCACTGAGATAAAATTTAATTTGACAAGTTTCTTCAAAATCTTGTTATTATTGCTCTGTTGTTCTGCTAGTAAATAAAAATCTGTTTTATTGATGATATCGTTATTGTACAAGAATTTCGTAAAGGTGATTTCATCCTAGTTTCTCTCGTTGTATTTATCTTAAAATCTTCATGAACTTATAGAAAGCTCTTTTGTAGAGCTTGAAGAAAATCCGGGTATTTATTCAAGGAAATTGGAAGAAAAACAGCCAGAGATTAAAATATTCGAGATTTTTTTTTGTTTGAACATTATTTCGATTCATAGTGGAAAGTTTAAGTTGCAAATTACGACTGTTCTTTTAAAGTAATTTAACAACGAATAAAGAGCTTTAAATTGTCGATTTAATGCAACACTTGCAGACTACTGAAAAATAACTAAATGCATTATGTTAAAGTTTTGCAGATGTAAATTTTCAGTACAAAAATGGCGAGGTTGACTGTATTTTTTTTTTTAAACGGATGCATCATGCAATAAATCTCTTAATAAAATCGTTATCATACACAGATCTGTTTCAATATAAATCTGAAATTTGAACGATAAATCTTCCGATTGTTCATCATCGCGTAACGATCGATTGATCTTTTTTTTACGATCAAGATTGTCGCTCTGGTTATGTGTTGGTATTGGCTGTTATTATAACGAACAAAGACAAATATATTGACGTCTACATTTCCCAGGTGATTTTGTCAGTTTAAGAGAGAAATAAAGCATCATTTTTATCAAATGAAAACTTTAACAATCAAAAAATTCAACCAGTGCAAACACCTTTTACGATACACTAGATCGTGCTCACAAGCTGTTTTATCATCTCGTCTAGATAAAAATAGATTTTCAAAATTGAATACTGTTGGTTTATTTAATTGAAAATCTTGCAATTTTATTCGGTTTACTACACGACAAGAATTAGTTGTTGTATATCTATAATATAAAATTAGTTATATGGCCAATTTTGGATAATATCCAAGAAACTTGCCAATTCTGTTCTTTTATAAAACTAATACAGTGTAAGCTTTGTGAATTTTAAACACAACTCCATAAAAACGCTCTTGAAAATAATAAAATTAAAACGTTGAAAATAAAAAACGTTAAAGAAGGCTCTTCGCTATTACACCCTACAATGTTGAGTACTTTATACAGCTCTACGTAACGTCTTACATAATTATATTCAAGTACAAAATAAAATTATGACTTTAAGACTGAAATTCGTTATTCGCCTATACAGGGTGTCAGATCTAATCTTGGTGGATTCATATAAAACTCTTATTAGTTGACAATCAGGATTTGTGAAGGGTCTCTGGAGGCGATTTTAGCGAAACTAGAACCTTATAGCTCCACTTAGAGTGACTCAAAGATCATCCCAACATTGATTTTTTTTTGTTTTTCTCTAGGACAGGGACATTTTTTGTAGAATGCAATGGAGTAAAACGAATAAAAATCAATTTTGGAAGGGTCCTCGAGTAATTCTTAATCGTTTTACGTATTCAACTCATTGTTGAACGTCCCGATATTGTCCAAAACGATTGATTTTGAACAACTTTCAAATAAGCTACAAGGTTCTGATTCTGACAAAATGTGCTCTGAGGGTTTCCATACAAATTATATTAGTTTTAAAGGAATTGACCACATTTAGATTCGACACCCTGTATATTTATTTATATAAAGAAATGTTTAATTAAAACGGCAAACTTTAAGTATTTTGATTAATAACAGCAAGTTTTCAAACATAAGAGTTTTCCATTTTATACACATCTATACTACAACAGTTTTCCTTGATGATATTCAAAACAACACATAAAAGCCAGTTGTAAAACAACAACGTATCTTCTACGTACCTACAGATGATTGACCAAGCACAAGATCATCTCAGATTTCAGCTAATCCTTAGTCAACAAAGCGTTAGACGGGAAACAAAACGCCAAACAAAATTCGATATCTTGTTAGATTGAAGATAGATTACGAAATATGAGTAGCCTGTTCTCCTACTATTGCTAATTATAACGTTATTATTTAAGTTATTGTAGACTTGCATGTATAGCGAATACAACTTTATGTAACTACTCGATATGCTGCATTTACTACTAAAAATACTCGATCCAGAAATTAATTTCTATTCAATAGTTTAAAAATCTATTTAAAAACCTAATTGTAAAGTTTATTCAGATTGTGATTGGTATATGGTAAAAAATCCGTCGATATTTTCTAGTAAGCTCGTTTATTTGTAAAAAAAATCAAAGGTAATTTCAACAAAATTGCTTTCCTTTAAACTTTTATCCGAATCTGTGTCTAAAAAAATCAATTATCAACGTCTTGAATGGAATAAAGTTTAGAGCTTATACAGAGGTGAAATTTTTGTAAATAGGGGCCGGTGGTTTTGATGAATCTGTTATCTTGCTGTATTTTTGAAAGTCTTTACGCCTCTTAAAAGTGACGCTAATTATAAAAGTTGGGCCATAAAATCCACTTATAATGTGCGAAAAATGAACATCTTATACGCTTGGTATTTACGATGAGTTTTACAATCTTATTTACAAAGATAATTAAATGTGGCATAGTAGATTTGCTTTGTATGGCTTTGTTAATTCAATATTTAAAATACAATCGTAAATATACAATTAATACAAACAATAATCTAGTTTATTTGAACATTACAGGGTAATTTAATTTAAAAACAAACACACTATACATATTGATTTTTATAATACGGTGGGAAAAAAAGGAAAATCTCTCTCCAATCGTTTATTTTTTTTCGACATTGAAAAATACAATCACATTCAATTACAATCCTTTTTTGTCACCTTATATTAATCACTATTGTGACATAAAAACAGATTATATTACGATCAACATCCATTGTAAAGAATGTTGAAATGACATTAATACGTGTGGATAATGGAAGTGAGCCATAAGATCATTTCCTTTTCCCAATCTTTACATGACTTGGACGTTTCGTTGCCATAAAACAACCAATTATTACATTGATGTTACTTGAATATGTTAAGTCTTTAAAATTTGCAGAAAAATGAAGAAAATCAATAGCTTCTCGATTATTCAAAATGTTATAAGTAAGCTTCGGATTATTAACCTTCTTTATATTGTCGCGAGACTGTAGTCAGCGCACGTCAATAGAAACATGATTCGTAGGTTTCTTGTCTTTTTTTCTCATAATTTATCAACTGCTCGAACCCACATAAAAGTAACGTGACTAGAAATTTTCATAAGGACCTGATATGGACCATCAGAGTTAGAAGGGGTAAACAACAGACCGCTTGTTTGTTGTTTCACATATTTTTGTTGGTCCGAATCGGGTTGTTTTTCTCGTGAGGGTAAGAAGGTGGGTAGTTAGGTGGTGTTGGAACCAGTTTCAGCCACAGCAAATTTGTAGAACGACCCTCTTTACAGAAAATAACTAAATTCTAAATACAGCTCATTGCAAATATTAGTAACTCCACCCTCTCCATCTGATTGAATACTTGTTTTCCCAAATCCAAGCCTGTTTTACACAGCCGCACAAGTCTCTTTTTTTTTATCGTCAGTGTACATGACCTCATTCTCTTACTTTAATGATCGAGTTGTAACTATAGGTAGCTCACATTTATGATGATTCTAGGTAGTGACGTCAGTGCTACCGCACGGTATAAATTGTTCGAAGCTCCGTTATAAGCTGTAATTACTAATTTGAGAGACTCCAGTTTGTGGCAAACTTGATTAATTTCAAACTAGACGATCTAGAGAGATCTCCTTAACGGATAACTCCTACTTTAGTTGTGTTGTAGTGCCTTATTTCGTTCGGCTCTATCTGTAAATTGTGCCAATAGACTAGACTCGAAATTATTTCTAATGAATCAATACTTTATTCAGCAAATTAAATTTCACTTTCAAGATTTAGAAGGAGATACGAGTATCAACAAAAACGTTCCGAATTTACTTAAAGTAATCAAAATTGTATCAAAGAAAATGGAAGAGAATTCAAAATCTGTAGGACTATTTGAATAACATTTCCAAATCGAATTTAAATGATCAAAAAACTGTTTAATCTTGCCTAATATTGGCATGAGTGCAGCATTTGAAAAAAAAGTACGTGATGATAAAAACGGCACATTGTAGGACCAGCCGTCGGTCGTTCTAAACTAGATGAAGATTTGATTAATGTCAGGGTATTTTATAATGTTCTCTAGAAAAAAAAGCTAGGATTAATTACAAGGAAATTACTTTAGTTTTAGTTTGGACGTATTTTAAATAATCAAATACAGACGAGCAAAAAATGTTGTATATTCACTTTGTTGATGTAATTGCTTGTAAACGAAACGAAGTGAGTAATTAATTAATTTATGTTTACCTGTTTTTTACCAAAGCTCCTTCTTCACCTTGAATTTTAATATTGCAAAATCATCATTAGAATAAAAATTGTAATTAAAATTTCCATCATTATAGCTAGTATATTATTTTCAACGTTGTTATTTATAAAAGGAATAAAAATCTGAGGCTCTATTTGAAAAATTCATAAACTAGAAAAGTTTCCCCAACAGTTTGTTACTTGGATGGTTTGTTATTATTTTCCTCTTCCATCATTTTGAGACAACAGAAGGAAACTTGGCAAAAAGACAGTTTAATGTTGTCAGTATAGAAGGAAGATACAATCTTAACTTGACTCAACTAAACTAATATACAAACTGGATTAAAGTGTATCAAAATTTTGACTGAAAAGAAATCAAAGAAATATCGGTTCGATTTTCTATCGTTATATTTATTTTAAAATAAAACTATGTGTATGCTAATAAATCAATTCTCTTCATTATTCAATTGAATTCTATACCTACATAAAACCGAATACAAATAATAAAATTCTGTTATAATGTGTAATCATTAAGAATTTATTGCTACCATGTGATAAATTAATAAAGTTGATGGATGATTAAACCAGTTCAGGGAAAAATACCAGTTATGTTAACTAATTGAATGGCAACAAAATTATTTATACGATATACTAATAAAATTGATTTAACCCTCTGTATATACAAATAAATCATAACTAATAAATTTTGGATTATTGTTTGTTAATCTTTTTTAATTTTGTTTATACGAATCAATAAATTACACAATTTATTCTTAATTAATAATTGATAATATCAATTGAGATGATGTTTAGATTAAAATTGTGGATTAATGGAATTTAACTGTCAATTTTGATTTATACAACATTTGTTATATCTTATTGAACGTATAATAGAATTGGAAATTTAATCAATTCAATTGAATAAAGATTAAAACTATAAACCAATAGATAACACTGGATGCTTTTTTGAGGGTTATTCAATTGAACTTTGATATTTTCGATAACCCATCATGTGATAATTGAGAATTATACTGAAATTCTTTCAAAACAGTTTTGTATTTTTATGAATTTATACTAAAAAATAGACAGAGCGGAAAATTTTGAACCTTAGTTTATATTTGACCTTAACATCCATTTTTAAATTGATAAGCAGTCACGTATTTGGTACATGATAGAATCTATCACTTCAGTACAGTGCCAAAGATCTTGCAGGAGCAAGGACAATGGTTTCATTATTAAAACCAAAATGGTAAAAACTACTAACGAGCTACAACTTCACATGGGATTTCTGACTAGACAAGACAGTGCTACAGTCTAAAAAGATATAATTCCTGAAACTGAAACATTAGTAGATAGAGAAGTACGAACAACAATAAATCAAGGAACGAAAGCTTATATTTGATGCTGTGTTTTCGCTACTGATCGTTAGAGCCTCTTAAAGTACGTTTAAAACTATCAAAGCAACAGGTACGCCACTGTTGTGATAATAAGGATCGTTGCTTTCTTTTATAAATAAGCTTAGGACTATAAGCTTGCTTTAGATTGTCGCGCGACTATCGCCAGCGCACGCCATGTACCTATACGTAGCTCTCGATTGTTACTGTAATCGCAATTACAAATAGAATAAATAGAAATTGGATTTTGTACGTTTCTTCTCGTTTTATTCTCGTAATCTATCAACTATTCTAACCCACATCCTGCGCTTGTTAAATAGAGGTGAAGAGGGTAAATATCAGCTACACTGGACTGTCGTTATTGACTATATTGAATGACTATAGAGTTACAAGTTCATTGAATAAACGTACACTCGGGTGCACATAAATGAGACCACTTTTTGTGTAGTTGTGTAAAACCGGCTTTAAAGGGCGGTCGTAACAATGTAACAGAACTTTCACAAGCTAGGATTTCCAAATAAAGATATTCAATCAGAAGATATAGGTGAGGTTACTGATGCAATTTTGAGTATTTATCTGTATACAAAAATACTTTCTATAAATGTATAGTGGAAGCTCATTCTAACACCTCCTACCTGCCCACCTTCGTAGCCTAACGATAGAAACAGCCTGATTCACAGTAATCGAAAATGTGATATTACTCGTTCAAGATTCTGTCTCTTTTATGTGCACCCGAGTGTACAATTCTGTAGATCGCTCACATGTATTATAGTTCTAAGCAGTGACGTCAGTGCTACTGTACGGTATAAATGGAGCGAAGCTTATAAATAATGGGAAAAATATGTAGAATTATCTGTCAAAAACTATTTAAATCCAGTCTTTTCGTAATTTTTTTTACATTTAGACGATAGCATTAATCAAGATTTTAATAAATATGTAATGCGAGTAGCATTGAATCTCTTGTTCTAACTGTAAGAACTTTAATACATCACCATAGCCTTATTTCTAATAATCCATTTAAATCTACTAAAACTAGTCTGTTATTATCCTTCAAAAGGATAAAATAAGTTTAGATATACGTTTGAAGATTATCTTCAATCTTACTTAAAGTGTTTTGTTGAATATAATAACAAAGAATAGTCAGTTTTCATTGAAATTACTGAATTATTTGTCAAACAAACACAATAGCTATAGAAGCTTGCTTTCATTCTACTGTTGATAATCTTGAATAATTGAGAAGAAATTTAAAAATATCATTATTAAAATTAAGAAGCGAACAAAAATTGTTCAAGTAGGTACTCATTTATTGAAGATTTCCATCATTAATTTTTTTGATTGGAAATTCATTTTGTTGACAAATTTGGATCAAATTGTTAACAATTCCCCAAATAAAGTGGAACATCATTATTAATATTGCATACAATTACTGAAAATGTATGTAGAGAGATTTGAGAGGATTTCCTTTAAAATTCTAGAGATATCATTAAAGAATCTATATTCGAAAAATTAATCTGCACTTAACACAATCAATCTCTCCACACTTTAATCTTAATCATAATTAATCCTCCATTTCTTCTGCTACGCTGTTTCCTTACACCGTACCCCGTCACCAACGTTTTTTTCTTTGTTTTATTGCTTTTTCCTGTCTTTTGTTATTATTCGACACTCACCATCTGTCGGTTACAGTAATAAAATTGACACACCCAGACGTAAGCACGCATGCAGAAAAAAGCCATCAGCCGTTCTGGACCTCTGACCGAACTCAACACAAACTTTTCCAACTTTTTTCCAATGGAATTAACGTGTACGGTTTTTAGGAGTGTGTCCAGAATGCGGTATGTATAGAGAGTCTAGCCCTGTGCACTTTCAGATATTCACTGACCTGGAACCTGAATTGAATTCCTATTGAGGATATAGCACGTGTTTGGAAGAGGCCTGTTAGTTGGTCGACACGAATTTATTTGCAGCAACACTTTTATTTCCGTATGTCCATGTGTGTGTGCGCGCTTTTCTTCTCATCACACCTAATTCATACCACTTTCCAAATATTGAACGGTGGAAGAAGAAAAAATCACGTAAGAGAGGCTCATCGTGTGCTAATTTGGTCAAATGGGGGATGGGATGATGTAATCGCAACAACGAATTCGCGCCGATTAGCATAATTACTTTAGTTGGAGTGTTCTTGGTCGATAACAAATTTTCAGAGCTATCACGAGCTAGACACGAAACATTAATAAAAGAGAGAATTCTCGTTTAAAGCCCCCCTATATCTTGACGCTTCACTGTGTGTGGTGTGATGAAAAATCATCCTTACTGTCAAATAAGAGCATCACAGATTGATACCAATTTGTTATAATATTCCGTAAATTTACAGGGATTTCATGGTGTATTACTAGTGCTCCCTAATATTTCCTAGGGAATTTATTACCAACATTGGACATGTCTAACAACACTTTCACACTTGATTTAAACTAAGAGATATGTTGACTATTCTCTCAATACTGTCAGGATTCTGTGATTCTAAAATAGAAACATTAAAGCTTTACGAGCGATCGTTAAGTCAAAGATAAAGACTTTGTCAGCCACTATTTTCAACCCTGTTGATACCTGGAACCGGATTACCAGTTTACGGTAACGTACTCACTAACAGTTAAACAGGTTGTTTGAATTCTACGTCGTTCACCATAAAGTAAATCTTCAACATAGTTTCACAGAAACAAAAAGATAAAGCAAAGATTGAAAATAGAAGGATTGTGATGGTTGAATATTTACAACAAACAAAACAGTACACGTCACACATTTTCCACTATTTACAGCATGTGCCTAGCCTGGATCAATCGTTATCCAGGAACACAATAATAGTTGCCAACAGATCGACAGACAACTGTCACCGAATGGCTTTATTCGATTCGAAGAGCGTGAACAATAAACATCATTAATGCTGATAAACAAAAAAATAGAGTGGATTTTAATCCACGTTTTATTAATTTTATGAATCCCCATACTGTTGCTCTAGTTTACATTATTATTTCTGATATTTAATTTGTTTTAAAGTGAAATTAGCGTGAGAAATCGTTCGTTTACGTCCAAAAACGGGAAGTCGTAATCAGTTAATTTTGCAGGAAGCGCTACTATGACTGGACAGATCCAATTTATCGTTGGAGCTTGTAATTAAGTATGGTTTAAATGTGATATTCAGCATTTATTTTAATTTTCCTGTCATAAATATCTGGATCATAAAATGGAAAAAGATATTTAATTAAAATTGTCGTTGAATGTAAATAGTGGTGGTATTTAAGCAATTTAAACAAATTCTATTAATTACAAAGATTAATTTATTTAATTTATCTAACAGATCAACAATACGCAGATAACAAAAAGGAAAAATGATATTAAACGAAAAACATATTAAGACAATAATAAAAATTTTAAAAGTCTTGATCTCATTTAGTGGATTGAAATAATGGGGTTGTTATTTAGATAATGAGAGCAATATTAGAGTGAATCATAATTTACATAGGAATAAAAGAGGATATCACTATCAGGGATGGGTAGGGGTGTTCCATTTACACATGACTGACAAACAGTTAAGAATTGATTGTAAAGGGAAGATATACGTATTTACATAGAAACAACATACAAAAACAGAATAATAATTACAGATAGACATAAATGAATGTGTTGATGTGAGCAAAGGCACTAATTGAAGATCGACCACAGGGAGGTTAGAGCGAGACAAACTCAGGGGTGAGCTGAGGGATGCAGCCGGTTGGTGGCGGTGGTGGTGGTGGTGGTGGTGGCGGTGGTGTTGTAGATGACACAGGCAATTCCACCGCTGCCGAACCTGGTAGAGATAATGTTGAACTACCACCAGCAGTGACCCGGGGCCCCATGTTGTCATAGTGGGGTGGGATGGCGTACGGTCGCCGGGGTAGAGTTGCCATCCCATGGTAGATTGGTTTGGTTCTGTGGGGTAAGTCCAACAAGTCAGGACATCTGGATGCATCGATCGGATCTCGACTCACTGACACTGAAATGAAGATGTTGCCGTATGGTCCAGCCGGCGGTGGTAGAGCACTGCCAGAGAATTCCGGCGGCGGTGGGTATACACCTAATGGTAATGGTTCACTCTCGATGGTGATGTGTACAGGTGGTTCAATCAAATCAGAATCTGGACCTATTGCTTCACAACTACCAGTACCACGATCTGTTGTCGTTGCTATACTAACGTCCAACAATTTTTTCTCTTGATCTGTGAAACTAACGCTAGCTTTCATATTGCGTCGACGGTGGCGATTGCGATTCTTCACACAACACACAGCAATCGTTGTAAATAGAATTGCAATACCGATTGATGCACTAACAATCATCATAAGCCACCGAGCTAAATCTATCTCCGATTTACTGACAGTTGTAGCCGTCACCACTTCTGGAAGCACCAGTGTCACATTCAATGCAACTGTTTCTAAAATATTTCTCACAACACAAGTATAAACACCAGTGTCCGCATCACTGACATTATAAACGCTAATATTAGCCCATTTATCTAAAACACCTTCCTCCACCTCAATAACTAACCATGTATGATTGATGGGATGACCTTCATACAACCATGAAACCTGTGGTTCAGGATCACCTGTTACATGACAACCGAAACTAACATTACCACCGGCTTCAGCTTGAACTTGAGCTTGTGGAAAAACAATTACCCGTGGCGGGCAAGCAAATTCCTCGGATGGTATAGCTTCCCATGATTTATCGGCTAGGGTGTCTGGTTTCGAACAGGTCGGTGAAACCGAATCCAATTTACTAACAAGAAACCAATCACGAAAGCCGCGCAATTCACAATCACAAACCCATGGATTACCGTCCAACCACAAAGTATTTAAATTGGCGAAATTTAAAAATGCCCCCTCTGATAGATTCCGTAATAGATTATGTTTTAAATTCACCATTTCTAATCTAGTTAGATGTACAAATGCGTTTTTATGCACATATTCCAATTGGCAATGTTCAAGTTCTAATGTCCTTAAATGGGGTAATGATGGGAATTGTTCTTCAACTAAACGACGTAGAGGATTACCATTTAGATACAATACACGTAATCGTTCATTACCGAGAAAAGTCTGAGGATGTAAACTAGTAATTAGATTATGAGATAGATCGACTTCAATTAAAATTGTAAGATCACGAAACGCGTCTTGGTGTACCTCTTGGATACCGGCATTCGACATAAAAATCCGTTGTAAATTTAACAAACCAACTTTCATAAATGCATCTTTATTTAATTTGGAAATAGTATTGCCAGACAGATCGAGCACTTGCATGTCTGCTTCAAGATAATCGGGTATTTTTGTGAGTAGACCATCTTTACAAATTGCTGTTTTCTTGCCAGATGACCATTTACAACGGCACGGCGACGGACAGTCGGTCCAGTCGGAAGCGGCGAAGGCCAGTGCCGTCGCCGCCACCATCAGCCACCAAACCACCGCCATAACACTTGTTCATCTTGTTAACCAGTAACGTTGCATTCTGCCAATCGTCCCTTACAAGTACACACACATACACACAAGTGCACGAAAAAAATTACACAACTCTCACATAAATGAAGATTAATAATTTAAATTTCAAGAACATTATCAACAATCATTTATATCTCTCCCCAATTCTTCTATACCACAACAACAACAACAACAACAAAAGTCAAATGATGATGAACTCGTATTTTAAACGTGTGAGGACAATGTTCCCAATTATTTTATTTATAAACTACACGCGCTAAATATAAATCTCCAGTTGGTATTATCGTAAAAATAAGAATTTTTACGTGGCGACGACGACGTTGATGACGACGTATAAATACACGCGTCTATCTACAAACTTGGTTCACCGCACTATGATGTTTGTCCGCAGCTTTATGGGTCGCGGCGCCTGTATTTGTTGCGTCGGCGTCGTCGAACTCTGGATGCGCCGCCCTACCCTATGCAGCAAGAACCTGTTCACTACCGTTACACCACCAACAACAACATTAAGAACAAACATTGCAAATTTTTAACTAGTTTTCCCCATCAAAATCACCCAACTATTTAATTAACCCCCAATGGAAATAACGAAAGTCGCTCCCACCACCCCTGAAAACCATGCAGCGTCAAAAAAAAATCAACAAAGTTTGAGTCTCTTTTCCTGAAATACTTTAGCTCAATAATGTAATAAATATGTCTTAAGGAATGATTTACCTTCAAGCTCTAAATAAGTTATTCGGTAACATACTAATGAGTAAAGGGGCCATTTTGTTGCAGGGTGTCTGAAATTTCCCGTTACGCCTCTGCGTCCCAGTATAAAGACCAACATAAATAGTTACTCATCTTTTTTTAAATATTTTATGGGTTTCCGTGTCAGCGGCGTAACTACACCCCCGTTAAGCCCCACAAGACAGAGGGGTTTAAGCAGAGGGTTCAGTTGAAAAAAGGTAAGAGGAGGACTATCCATCAATTTTAATAGTAAAAAAAAATCTCGGGGCACGCAAGTGGCAAGTTTGCGTAGTGGGCAAAAATTTGAAATGACGCCCTTAATTTTGGTTAAAAAGCCAGAAAAAATATTCCTTAACAAAATTGACAAAAGGCTAAAATGTCTGAAAATCTTCACTAAAAATCGATGTTTCAGCTCAAAGTAAGACTAAATTTTTAAATATTCTAATTACCACAACTCAGCGAAATTTATTTGAAAACTGATGACTCAGTCTGAGTCACTCAAAACGGAACTCTCTTAAAATTGATACTTAAGTTCTTTGTAATATTCCACCATTTAAATATAAGATTGGCTAAGAACAATAGTAACATAAAAGTAGACTTAAACTCAAAAAACCTCTTCAAGAAACGATTAAAAGCGTCGAAATTTATGTTCTCTGTACGATTTACGATTGATTAGCAAAATTTGCTAAATATTCATAATTTTTGACAAAAATGTCTTAAAATCTCAAAATTCAACTAATAAATTGATTAGAAGTGCCCGTATGTACATCTCCTCATTTATACTTTTGGATAACAGAAACTGATGAATAATAATCTTAAGATGTGAATTAAGACACGGCAATTCTCCCCAAAAAGCGGCAATAACTGCCTAAATCGTCTCTGTTTCACAATTCTTCTTTTTATCATATGGAAGCCTGCAAAATAAATGGCGCCGCTCAGAGTCAAGCGTCTAGACCTAAAGCACACCTCGTTATCCCCTGCTTTTAACAAGTAGATATGTATAGAGGAACCAAATGACGAACTTTGCGGGGGCCCAAGACTTATAGTTACGTCACTGTTCTATTTTAATTGATAACTATAACTATACAGGGTGATTCAAGAGGATGGGCCATTAAAAGTATAAGAAGTTCTAGTAATTGTAAGTTGATGAAATTTGGTATATACCCGTTAAGTTCCCTGAATTTTCTCTATAAATTATTTTCGTTGTTCTAGCTACCCTCCTTATATGGGGTAGGGCACCCTACTCTCTTATTTTAAATAGAATGGCATATTTTTTTTCACATTTTTGAATTCTTTGATGAAATCGAAGGGGACTTTATTGATATGACCTATTGTCTCGGACTGAAAGTTTTTCAGATATTTCAGCTTTTAGTTCAGTTTTAAAATTTGCAGTGTTTAATTGAAAAATTCATATTTTTGAAGCTATAGAATTTGAAATGTTGAAACATTGAAGTTATGTAGTCAAGATGATATACTTCCACCCAACTTAAACAGAATTCGATTATCTTTCAGCGTTTAGCTGAAATAAATTTTTTTTTCAGGCAAATTTCAAAGTACAATATTTTGCTTATTTTAAATGGAACACTATATTTTTCTTTTTATGGTTAGATAGAGAAAATTATTTTGCATCGAACTGTATTAGCAGTTCCTATATCTATCTTTGATAGTTTTCCAGTTATTCAACATTTTCAATTTCATCTAATTTTCTCTCTTGAAAAAAAAATATAAAACATAGAAGGCTTAGCAAAACAACTTTCAATTCAATTGTCACAATTAAGATGAAATTAATTGATTAATTTTAAAATATCTCAAAGAAGGAAAATGGAAGAAATTCATAATTAATTAAATCAATATTAATTGGATTTGTTTTTATGCATGTGGAATATCTTAAAAACTATAGAAAAACATGTAAAATATTCAATATTAACGTCATTTGTGATGTTCTGATTTTTTTCTAAGCCTTCTATGCATTTCGTTATAGTTGAATTCGTTTCAAGGGAGGTGATTGGACGAAACTGAAAATTTTGAATAACTGAAAAATTATCAAAGATAGGTATAGGAAATGTTAATACAGGTTGATATAGAATTTTTTTCTCTATCCAACCATATAATAAAAAATATGGTGTTCCATTTAAAATAAGCAAGATATTATAGTTTGAAAATCGCCTGAAAGGAAAACCTATTTCAGCTAAACGCTGAAAGGTAATTGAATTCTGTTTAAATTGGCAAAAAGAACATTATTTTTTGTACTTAGGTTCCAAGTTTCAACATTTCAAATGCTATAGCTTCAAAAATATGAATTTTTCAATTAAACACTGCAAATTTTAAAACTGAACTAAAAGCTGAAATATCTGAAAAACTTTCAGCGATAGGCCAAGGGTCATGTTATTAAAGTCCCCTTCGTTTTAACTGAAGAATTCAAAAATGTAATAAAAAATATACCATTTTATTTAAAATAAGAGAGTAGGGTGCACTACCCCATATAAGGAGGGTAGCTAGAACAACGAAAATAATTTCTAGAGAAAATTCAGGGGATATAATGGCTACATACCAAACTATATCAACTTCCAATAACTAGAACTTCTTATACTTTTAATGGCCCATCCTCTTGAATCACCCTGTATACAGGGTGTTTGCTCTCAGTATGGAGAGTTCTAAGAAACTCCTATTAGTCGACGAGCGATTCGAAAAATATTTTGACGATTTGTAGAAGAGTCCCTAGGGAACATTTTAGCAAAATTAGAACCTCGTAGCTCATTTCAAAGTTGGTCAAAAAACGATCGTTTTGGACAATGTCGCAATTTTCAAAAATGAGCTAAACACGCAGAACGACTAAAAATGACTCAGAGACCTTCCCAACATTGATTTTTTTCGTTTTTCTCCATTGTATTCCAGAGAAAATACGAAATATTTACACCTGTTACAGAATAAAATGGAAAGAAACGAAAAAAATCAATGTTGGGAAGGTCTCTGAGTCATTTTTAGTCGTTCTGCAAGTTTTGTTCGTTTTTGAAAATCGCTAAGTCGTCAGAAACGAGCAATTTTTGACCAACTTTGAAATGAGCTACGAGGTTCTAATTTTGCTAAAATGTTCCCTAGGGACTCTTCTACAAATCCTCAAAATATTTTTCGAATCGCTCGTCGACTAATAGGAGTTTCTTAGAACTCTCCATACTGAGAGCAAACACCCTGTATAATAAACGAACGCGACAATTTGTTAATTAATCATCATCTCTGTCATGGAAAATTAACAAATAACCGTCATTATATCCATTATCTAATATTTTCAAACAGTGCCGTAACATGAGAATTTTGCGACTAGAGTAAAAATTAAAAGTGGCACCCTTAATTCTGGATAAAAAAAAAAACAGGAAAAATATGATGATAAAAATCAATAATGATGGAAAAACGTTTTTGAAACTTGAAATAAAAATCAAGAATTCACTTCAAAAATCGACTAAACTTTTTTTTGAAATGGTGTAATTTTCACAAAATTTATTAAAGACTAAACCCAAGGATTTGCACGATTCAATAGCAAAATTCGTTGAAAATTGATAATTTGGCACAAAAATGTCAAAAGACCCAGTCCTGAAACCGAAAATCCTCCTAAATAAGCAACAAAAATTGTCTTATTCTCACAATTCAATAATAAAGTTCGATTATTCTTATTATTTATAATTTATAATCCATTCCCTGATACGCCTCTGTTTTCAAGATACAAGTACTGAGTTTTCTTCGATCGAATTTCTATTAAATTTTCTTTAGAGTTACTAAATCTTTAACAAAGGCCCAATCCATTTATTTCTTTTAAAATTTCTATGACATAACAACAACAAAAATGGAAAATAAGAGCTTTTATTGGCCCTATTTGCCCATAAAATGTTTTATTAAAAATACACAAACGACTATTTTAAACAGAAAACACATCTATACAATCTCAAATTGAACAAATCTACATTTCATAAATTTGTAGTGGAGCAAATGTAAACATACAGAATTCAATACCAGTTTTAAAGTACAACAATTCTATTTTATTTATTGATAAAATTGGCCGTACTCTTGCTACAATATTTGTAAATATAAAACCATCGAGAAGACAATAAAAGACCATGTTTTGTAAGCAGGACCGGCCCGATGGGGGGTCTAAATGCTGCAAGCGTCTTTTTTGAAGACCCCGCATCCTAAATGATTTTGCAAAATCAAGAATTCATCGACTTGATTTTTGTTTTGTTTTGTCATCGACTTTTGCTTTAAAAGATCACAATACAGTGTGTAATCAAATTGCCTTTAAACCTACAGATCACTTGTAGGGCCTGAAAAACTTAGCCCATTTGTTCAATATATTAGGGGCTCTGTGTGGCCCCGTTTTCACTCAGTGATTCCAATTTTGGTTAACCTTCCACCTGGCCCTGCTTTTCTTCAAGCCGGCCCTGTTTGTAGCATTTATTCTATTTTATGTATATTTATTCTCCCTTTGTTTTCAATGCAATAGACGCCTGTCAGTTATATGTTCTAGGTTGTAGAACACGAGATAAACATCCTCGCTATAAATATATAAAAAAATAGACATAATTTAATAAAATAATTCAATAACATAGGCCCATTATTTAAAACTAGGCAACAATTCTTCGATGTTATTACAATAATTACCACAATTTGTAATAGAATTTCATGAAGGATACGACTATTATCCAACAATTTTATGAGTTAATTGAATCATCTAACCACAAGTAGAAAATTATCATTAATTTAATATAACTGCTGAAACTCACAACGAAAACAAGACTAGAAAAATACGATTTATTTGAATTACCCGCCTTTTATCTCCATATGACACAACATTCTACGGGCTAATTCTAGACTTTTGTAAAAATCACAAAATTTCAAATAATTTAACTATAATACGCATAACGAGCTCAATTGATTGGATATTAGTCAGAATATGATATCACTGATTTTTGATTTAGTGTAATTCTGAAAAATTATTTGTTTTAATATCGATTTGAGCTACAAATAGTTGGTTGTTAAGGATTAGATGGCGCTGTCTTATGTCGATAAAATAGTTAACTAATTATCCCATGACTATTTTACCAATATGGCTTCGTTGTTATTGTTGTGTTAACTACCAGTTCTTCAGATAATTGAGAATAATTAGTGTTTTCACGTAATTTTTTCGTTTGATTTTCATCAATAGTTTAATAATTTGTACCATTATCACATCCATAAATTAATATAGTTGATAATTTTGGATATTATAAGTTTGATTTGTCATTGTAGTTGGATTTGGCATTTGCCCAGATTTCGTCAAGACTACGGAAGTATTTGGGAGATTCATCATCAGTTTAACGATAATTTACAAAAAGGTGAAGAAAAAACAACAAATCAGAAGACAAAGAAGTCGTTTTTTTGTTAACGAACGTGTTTTCAACCATTTACAAGAGTTCAACAAGACCAGTTATTAGTTGAGAGGAAAGTCGATTAAAAAAGTTTAACCTTGGCAACAGCATCCATTGAAAGGTAATTGCGTTTTCTTTGTAGACATTTTTATTTTTATCATCATCATCATTATCATTATTTCATCCTAATTTTCTCTTGCCTACCACACTTTCTGATAATGTAATAATTCACTTTCACGTGAAAGTTCAGAAGAAATAGGAAAAAAACGAATGTACGATTCAATAATATCTGTATTTTATCGATTTTTATAATTCTCACCTTTATTATTGTGTAGGTGTAAAAGTTCATTGTTTGAGATTACCACTATTCTTTCGCCTGAAAACAACACAAAAGTAGATTGTCCTAGATTTTATTATTGTTGTTTCAGCATTTCCTTGGTTTTTATTTATCATTTCTCATTCCCAAAGGTTACCGGAATAAGTGCCTGATTATAATCAATCGTGAGTATAATAAATTAATGACATCCGTTTTGTTTGTTTTTTAAGAAAGCCCAAAGGATTTAATTGTGTTTGGAAAGCTGAAAGTTTAATTGATAGAGAAATAAATACTATTATTTGTAGGGGAAAGCCTATAATTTTATGCCTTGATAGTGAAGCAATACCTAAAATTTTATCGTTTATAGAATGATGAAAGTTTTCGATTACTGAAAGCTGAAACTTGGCCAAAAGATAACTAATATTGATCACAAACGCAGTGATTCATTTTAGATGTTATCCGATCGTTTCGATTCATATCATCTTCCATTACGTATTGTTAGAGATTATTGGAACGAAATTTCTTATGATTGAATGGTTTTATCATAGAGTTAAATTATAATACCGGATGATTCATTGAAAACGAAAAGTTCTTATAACAACTCCTATTATTTAGTGAGTGATTCGAAAAATATTTCAAGGATTTGTAAGGGACTCCCTAGAGACCAATTCAACAAATTTAGAACCTCACAGCTCATTGGAAGTTGTTCAAAAACGCAGGTTTCTGATGTCGCAATTTTCAAAAGTAAACTGAACCATTAGAATGACTCTAGGATCCTCCCAACGTTGATTTTTTTCGTTTTTCTGAATTTCATTCTGGAATAGTTGGACATTTTTCGCATTTATTCTAAAATACAATGGAGAAAAACCAAAAAATCAATGTTGGAAGTGTCGCCCAGTCGTTTTGCATCTTTGGCTCGTTTTTGAAAATCGCAACCTTATCTAAAACGAGCGTTGTTTGACCAACCAAATGAGCCACTAGTTCTAATTTTGCTAAAATGTTTCCTGGCGACCCCCTATAAATCCTTGAAATATTATTTGAATCACTAGCACTGGGAGTTGTCATAAGAACTTTTGTAAATTGTATCGATTTTGGATTTGTACTACGTAAATTATTTCAAATTTTTAAACTGCAAATTTTTTGTATCTTCGTGAAACACTATTCACCGCCGATTTTTATACGAAATTCGATGAGAATGTGCCTTGGTAATACGTGTAATTAGATCTATACTTGATTGAAGTACGATAACTAACCTGGGGCAAAAAAAAGTTGTAGGAAAACTTTATGATAAACAAACAGAAGAGACTTCAAGAACCGAATATTTCACCAACAAAGTTTATAATTTTTTAGAACAAATAAGCCCAAATACAGAGCAGAGAAAGGTGAAAGTAAATTAATATTAATTTAATTATTGAATTCAACTTTTCTCCTTCATACCAAAGACATCAGTTTTGTTATAGTTTTTTTCACTAATTAATTAATTATATAAAAGTATTGTTTGCTCCATATGCGAAAATCCTAATGACAATACTGATTCGGTGAAAATATGTATGTGACCGTGACTAGTTCCTGTCTATGTGTTGTTATTATAATGTTTAAGGATATTTATCAAATTATAATTAATGTATCAAAGAAACAATGAAACAATTTAATGTTTCTATCAAATACAATTTATGAAACAATATTTTTCAACAATTGTAAGGGTGTCTAGTTTGACATTCAGCTGTCAGACAGTTAAACATTTTTTGATTGATGGTGTGTAAAATAAAAATTATATCATTAATCTTTTCTCATGTGGATTTGAGGGTAAAACTTTTACACAAATCATAAAGTTCAAACAAAATGTTCTAATTGTTCAAAATGTAATAGTGACGATGACGATAAGAATGATTATTTGTAGAGGGATTCATCCGATATTAAAACAGAAAGTTGCAGAAATTTTATTTTAATTAAAATCTAATTCACTTTCATTTTCTAATAATTACAATTAAATCAAATGATAATGAATTAATTAAATTCGTTTTCTCTACCGTTCATTTAAAAATACATTAAAAGCGCGGACTAGAACTTGTAGCAAGGTAATTTGTTGTGTTTTCAAAATTTTTGGAAATTTGAGAATTAGATACAATTGGTTGGTGGTGCATTATGTCAAATTCGTATGAAACTCTTAGTAGTTGATAGTCAATTCGAATAATATTTTAAGGATTTGTAGGGTGATATCTGGAGAACGTTTTAGCAAAATTAAAACCTCCTAGTCCATATGGAAGTTGGTCAAAACGCGATCGTTTTGGACAATGTCGCAATTTTCAAAAACGAGCAAGGTACGCCAAACGACTAAGCATTACTCGTAAACCCTTCCTACATCATTCGGATCATTCTAACAATAAGTCGTTTTTCATGCCATGCTTGTTTTTGAAAATTTCGACATTGCCCAAGACGCCTAAAGTTTGTTAAATTTTCTAAAAGAATGACTAACGTAATAGAATAAAGTCTATTTTACAATTAATGTTCAATTGCAAGTAGCAACTCCTAAAATAAGAAATCAATTTATTAATTTTTAGGCAAAGCAGTTAAAGACGAGTATTTGTCCAGATAGTTAAAGTGTGTTTTTTTTTCATTATTGTATGAGGCGCTACTTGTAATTAAGTTTTAATTGTTAAATAGACTTAACTTTATTCTAATACTTTAGTCATCCCCACCCCCCGAAAATTTGCCAACCTTTTCAATTTTTTGTTCGTTCATTCTTATTCCTATATACAGGGTGTTTGCTCTCAGTATGGAGAGTTCTAAGAAACTCCTATTAGTCGACGAGCGATTCGAAAAATATTTTGAGGATTTGTAGAAGAGTCCCTAGGGAACATTTTAGCAAAATTAGAACCTCGTAGCTCATTTCAAAGTTGGTCAAAAATTGCTCGTTTCTGACGACTTTGCGATTTTCAAAAACGAACAAAACACACAGAACGACTAAAAATGACTCAGAGACCTTCCCAACATTGATTTTTTTCGTTTCTTTCTATTTTATTCTGTAACAGGTGTAAATATTTCGTATTTTCTCTAGAATACAATAGAGAAAAACGAAAAAAATCAATGTTGGGAAGGTCTCTGAGTCATTTTTAGTCGTTCTGCGTGTTTTGTTGCTACATTATCCAAAACGATCGTTTTTTGACCAACTTTGAAATGAGCTACGAGGTTCTAATTTTGCTAAAATGTTCCCTAGGGACTCTTCTACAAATCCTCAAAATATTTTTCGAATCGCTCGTCGACTAATAGGAGTTTCTTAGAACTCTCCATACTGAGAGCAAACACCCCGTATACCTACATATACTATGCTTCTACTTAACGATATACATTTAATATATTTCATAATCTTTCGGGTGCAAAAAAGAGAAAAACGGTAGTAATTTATCACGTTTATAAAAAGCAGGTTTTATGCTATGGTAAAGTTGGTATAGTAGCACCCACATTTTTTGGCACAAATAAAATTAAACAATTCATTCAATTATGATTTGGTCATACTTAAAAAAACAACACCCATAACGTACAAAAAGAATAGTAAAAAAAAACGATTGAAGAACCTTTTTAGGTGTTAAATTTTTGACATATATTTTGTGTAAATTTCACCAGTAAATTATTTGTAGAACAAAAAAGAATTGTTGACAACTCCAACAGGGTAAAATTATCTAACACTTTACTTATAATTCGTTAAATTTAATTACAAAATAAACCCCTTTTTATCATGGGAAAAAATCGGGATAAATAGAATACAGAAGAATACGTGATTCTAATTAAGTTTACTTGTCGGTACATTAATTTCACTTAAGTAGATTCTTTTATTATTAGTAAATGAGTCTCTTTTAAGATTCGTGTAGATGCATAAAGTCAGACTCTTATTAGTTATCGACTGCTTCTTAAATCAATTCATTGAAATTCACCCTTAGTTATTTTATTTAGTGTATAACAAAGAATTTTATTGCAGATTATCTGTAGTTTTATCATTTTTACCCGAATACAGTTTGGAAGCAGTACATTGTTTACACGCGTTGTTTTGAAATGTATTGATTTAATTAAGCTACTATAAATAAATTTTCACATTATCGAAATGATAACGGTTTATATTTGTCTTGGTAATTTGGATTGCGTTGAATTAATTAATAACAACTTTAATTTACTCTGTTGTTATAACTTGTCTCGATTTTTTGAGTAAAATAATTTTGCTATTGAATTTTAAAAATAAAACACTGATTATTTGTAAAACTCTGACAATGAGCTTACTCCAACTTATTGTTAAATTATTAATTACGTTGTATAAGAATTGTTTTCAAGTGGAATTTTTTCACAACAGAATTTATATGTTTATAAATTAATTATTAAATGATTGTTTCAGGTGATATGCAAAAATGGAATCTATGGAAGTTGTAGATACTGGTAATGAAATCGAATCAATAACTAGTGAGGAGGTTGTATCACAATGGTTGAAAAAATTCGAAGAAGGTACTCTAACACCGATCGATTTTAAAAAACATTGGAAGACTTACGTACCGAAAATCTATAGTCCATCACCGAATGAAAGTTGTTTAAATTGGCGTTTTAATGAAGATTTAGCACAGAAATTATTATTTAATGTATTAGAAGAATTTATATGTAATGGTGATTCGAATACACTTTTAACAAAATTAAGTCAAATGGAAAAACCACCATCTGTATGTGGTAGAGTCTTTAAAATGGGTGAACCAACATATAGTTGTCGTGAATGTGGTATGGATAGTACATGTGTATTATGTGTTGATTGTTTTAAAAATTCTAAACATCGTTTACATCGTTACAAAATGGGTACATCACAGGGTGGTGGTTGTTGTGATTGTGGTGATATTGAAGCATGGAAGCAAGCACCATTTTGTGATATACATGCAGCTGGTATAAGTGATGAATTGAAAACAACATATGTATTACCAGAGGATTTACAAGAACGGACACGTTTAGTCTTTGAAGCTGTCTTATGGTATTCATACAATTTAATCAATACAGTACAAATTGCTGATATTAGATTAGGTGATTTAAGTGATAGTTTCTATGATAATGATCTATATTGTACAATACTTTATAATGATGAAGTTCATACATTTGAACAAGTTATAAATACATTAACAAGAATTTTAAAATGTAATCAACGTACAGCCATTGATTTCGTTACAAATATTGATCGTGAAGGTCGTGCTGTTGTTAAATGTTCAACATTTCAACATTGTACTGAATTAAAACAAGACATTGAAAAATACACATCTAGAAACGGTAATAAACCATTAAAAGTATTAGTTAGTCATGCTCATGTTGTTGCACATCAAGTATATGCGATGAAGTTATTAACGTGGTTACAACACTTCTTAGGACATGGTGAAGGTTTTCGTGCAATATTTGCAAAAGTTGCATTACAACCACAAGGTACAGAACCATGTATAATAAAAGGTATATTATTACGTGATTCATCATTATGGAAAAATGCACGTTCACAATGGCAACGTTTATTAATATCTGGTATGTTATTAGAATATGAAAATAAGAAAGCACTTGCAAAAATTTTCACAAAAAATTACGGTACAGTAATGAAAGATTTTATAAAAGATGATCACGATCATTCATATTCAATATCATCATTATCTGTACAATTATTTACTGTACCAACATTAGCACACCATTTAATAGCACATAATGATATATTATTTATATTATTAAATACATTTCTATCAGAATGTTCACGTAAATGTAATAAACAAGGTAAATTAGAATTTGAACGAAGTCCATCAAATTTTGCATTCAAACGTGCCCATTTTATGCTATGGGATCTAAGATATCTCCTTAGTTCAATACCAGATAATTGGGATAATGATTTAAGAAAAAGTTTCTTACATGGTCTACTTGTATTAATGGAATTATTTACAAAAATGCAAGGTATGGATGCTGTAACACGTCAAGTTGGACAACATATGGAATATGAACCGGAATGGGAATCAGCATTTAATTTACATATAAGATTAGCATCCTGTATATCATTAGCAATTAAATGGTGTAGTACAGATGCTACTGTTTTAATAAAAGCATATATTGCAATATTACGTAAATTAGAAGAGAATCCATGTTATGATCCACATGATACATGGGCTGTTGTTGAATTAGCTGATCATAGTGCATCATGTTTAGTTTATGATGTTGCATTAAGACCTGTATCAATACATTTACCATTATCAAGATTTTTAGCTGGTTTACATTTACATTTAGAAAAATACAATTTAAGCTTTGATAGTGCACCATTTCAAACAGTCAAACCTAGTCCTGTACAAATTATGGAACCTGTTCTAAGAGCACAAGTTATGATTGCTCAAGTACATGCTGGTATGTGGCGTCGTAATGGTTATGCATTATTAAATCAATTATATTTCTATCATAATGTAAAATGTCGTACAGAAATGTTGGATCGTGATATAACTTTATTGCAAATGTGTGCCAGTTTAATTGAAAGTAATGAATTTTTAATACATCTATTATATAAATTTAATTTAATTAATTGGGCAACACCAGATTATGAAGTAACTAGTTTGAAATCACCAGAAGAGGATAGTATACGTCAAATAATTAGTTTAGTTGAAGAACTTTTACAATTATTAATTGTTATAATTGGTGAACGTTATATGCCAGGTATAAGTAATGTTACAAATGAGGATCGTATTAAAAAAGAAATTATACAAGCATTATGTATAAAATCAATGCCACATTCTGAATTAAATAAAATTATAAGTGATGAAATATCAACAGAGACAGCATTAGATGATGTTATTGAAGAATTGGCAGTTTTTAAAAAACCAACACAAACATCCGGTAAAGGTGTTTATGAATTAAAAGATCAATACTATGATGAATATAATGTGTTTTATTATCATTATACAAAAGAGGAACTATCTAAATCGGAAGAGAATCAAAGGAAACGGCGTAAAGCTGCCGGTGAATTAGAGTGTTGTCCACCACCGAAATTATTAAAATTGAATGAATCTTTTAATATGATTGTTAATTTATTACAATGTGATGTAATGTTACATTTAATGCAAACTGTTTTAACACGTTGTAGTAATTTAAGAGCACGTAGTTTTTCCGAATTACAATTACATAAAGTTTTACATTTAATCGGTTATGCATTACAAGAAGAAGAATCGAAAAATTATCCATTCTTTAAATTTATACAAAATTCATCAAAATTTAAACTATTTGATCTATTGAATGATTTATTAAATTGTCCACGTGTTGATGCACATAAAGATCTATTAAAATGGATATTAAAAAAATATCGTGATGTTGCAAATCAAAAAGATATGGATGATGGTGTAACATCATCTACTAGTACTTCAAATAGTGATAATAATGAATTACCAACAAATATTGATAATGAGAAAGAACGTCGTGCTAAATTAGCAGCTGAACGTCGTGCAAAAGTTATGGCACAAATGACAGCAATGCAAAAGAATTTTATGAAAGAGAATGCACAATTATTTGAAGAAACATCAACTGAACGTGTATATTCATTAAGTGAATCATCAACAATGGAAGTTAGTGAACAACAACCGATAGCTGTTGGTCCAAATCAAACACCACGTAATAATATTGAAAAAACATATATTTGTATATTGTGTCAAGAAGAGGAGAAAGTTAGTATAAATGGTCCTACATTAGTATTAGCAGCTTTCGTTCAACAATCAACAGTTTTATGTCAATATAAAAATAATGAATCTTTAATGTATAGTTCAATGCATGATCCGCTTTATTTACATTCAAATTTAGGACCAGCACCGCATACAAGCACCTGTGGTCATGTGATGCATTGTGAATGTTGGCGAAAATATTTTGATAATGTTATGGTACGTGAACATCGACGACCATATCGTTTAAGACATCCAACTAGTTTTGATGTTGATAAACAAGAATTCTTATGTCCATTATGTGAATGTTTAAGTAATACAGTTTTACCATTAATACCACCATTAAATACATTACAACCGACTATTATAGAAAATACAATAAATTTTAACGATTGGTTAATATCAATTGAACAAATATTGAATCGTAAAAAGAAAACATGTCATGGTTTATTTAAATGTAATCAACAGAATTGTGGTAATGATCATTGTGAGGCATGTTCAAATGCTACAACCGGCACTGAACCAGAATCATTAATTTGTGAAGCAAATTGTATGTTACAACCATATCAAGTGTTTTTATCATGTAATCTAGAAGATTTTGATGATTTTAAACAATTTAATTCGTTATTTCCACGTAATTTACCTGATATTAATGATGATTTAGAAGAGATGATACAATTGTTTGCTCAAGTTACTTATACAAGAGGTTTAAATGTAAATCCACATCCATCTGATAAACGTTTAGCACCAATGGCATGGAAATCATTATCATATACAACTCATGCAATTGAAATATTATTGAGAGATTCAAATAAACCCCTATTAGGCAATTTATCGAGTCGTCAACGTGATTGTATGGAAAGTTTAGTACGTATTATTGCAATATTAGGTACAACATTTCAAAATAGTGTTGCAATCAATAATCATGCATTAAATCTATTATCAATACTGTTTGAACATGCTAATGAAGGCCCATCAATTCTACAATGGGATACTTTAGGTTTTTTAATACCATTAGTATTCTCTATACCGAGTTTATTAAAGAAAAATTCATCAACACCAATACCAACAGGTGGTACATTAGATTCTTATATACTTTGTGTAATGTTCATTTCACATATTGTTCGAATATTAATTTTAATGGATATGGATAATTTGAATGAATCAATGGATACAGATCTACCTGATATTTGTAATAATGATGATAATAATGTTTTAATACGTTTATTGAATATGATGAAGAAATTTAAAGATGATTTGAATTATCAAATGATATGGCAACATGTACAAGATGCATCATTACCATTTCTACGTTGTTGTTGTTTATTTTATCATTATTTAACTGATGTACCAGCACCATCTGTATTACAAACAATTGGCGGTGATACCTTTGATAATATGTGTACATATTTAGATTTACCAAAAACATTAAATGATATATTCAATACCGAATTAATATTTAAATTAATTGATAAATGGTGTAAACATGAAGAAATTGAATCATATTTAAATGGTACACCATTACAAGTTGTTTATGAACCACTACCAATCAATCGTTTAATTGATTTACCAATTGATTATAGTGAATTAATTAATACAGTATCAACATTTACATGTCCAAATAGTGATGAAGATTCACGTACACCCAGTATGTGTTTAGTATGTGGTGAAATATTATGTTCACAAAGTTATTGTTGTCAAACAGAATTAAATAATATTAATGTTGGTGCTTGTAATTATCATGCACAAAAATGTGGTGCTGGTATTGGTATATTTTTACGTGTTAGAGAATGTGAAATATTATATTTAGCAACACCACATCGTGGTACATTTGTATCAGCACCATATTTAGATAATTATGGTGAAACTGATATGGGTTTAAGGCGGGGCAATCCATTAAGGCTGTGTCCGGAACGTTATAAAAAATTACAGACATTATGGTTAAGTCATAGTATACATGAAGAGATTGCTAGAGCTATCGAATCGAATACTCATGTTATAACAACACAATGGCATCATCTATAGAAATTATTTCGATTAAAAAAAAAACGACAAAAATTCTTGTGATGTTTATGGATCCATTGTCTTTTGTTGATGTTTATTATTTTATAATTTCGTGGAGAATACATCTTTAATTTATTTGTTATTATCGATGATATACTATTCGTTTTTTTCTATTTTACTTTAAATTAGTACTTATAGTAGCTTTGTCCTGAATTCTTTGTGAAACCTGTTCTAATAAACAAACAGGTGTAATATTTATTGTAGACACACAAAAAAATCTTAAAAATAAACCATTTAACAATACAAATTTAACAAAAGTAACCACAATTTTGTTTATTAAAAAATTTCCCTATACAATAACAATTATTAATTTAAGAAGGGAGGTCTATCAGGAGTTGATGATCGTAACAACAGTTGGTGCTTTAAAGAAACCCAACACGGTTTGAGATTATTTATACAGGGTGATTCCCCTCAAACTCCGTATTATTTAGCGAGTGATTCGGGGAAAAAATTCAAGGATTTATAGAGAGGAGGAGGTCTTCCCCAGAGAACATTTTAGCAAAATTAGACCCTTGTAGATCACTGGGAAGTTGGTCAAAAAGCGATCGTTTCGGACAATGGCAATTTTCAAAAACTACTAAGAATGACTCATAATCTTAATTGTCTTAATTTTATTCTAGAATAGGTGGAATGTTTCGCATTTTTTCTAGAATGCAACGGAGAAAAACGAAAAAAAAATCAAGTTGGGAGGGTCTCCAAGTCGGTTGTCTTTAACTCGTTTTTTTTTTTTAATCACAACCTTGTCCAAAACGAACGTTTTTTGACCAACTTCCAAATGAGCTACAATGCTCTAATTTCGCTGAGGACCCTCCTATAAATACTTTTCGAATCTCTCGCCAAATCATGGGAGGTTTGAGGTGAATCACCCTGTAGAATTATCGTAAAGTCGAAAAATCCAATATTTCAGCTGCCCAGCATAATCTACATAGAAAAAGAGTCTTTATTGGCCCCTTTAACGCTCCTGAAATACACCCCGATTTCGATTACCAACGACACTCATCCACAACAGCCACCGTTTGACGGTTCTTCCACCGTTTGTTGCTCAATTCGTATATTAGAAGCCGGCAGGAACGCTTTTTGGTTTTTCAATTTATGCGCCAATGTTAGAAATATCGCCTCGACATTATCACATTGTGAATCTAAGCGGGCCGATGTTTCAAACAGCTATTTTAACAAAATTATAACTATTAAAACAATTATAAATATTTTTGTAATTAATTGATAATTACTGGCATATTGTATTGATCAGCGAATCGTTGTGCAACATTTGTTGTTACAGCAGCTACACCATCGCATTTATTACCAACTAAAATTCTCGGTATATCATTTAAACAATTTTTATTGCATTCATCTACCCATTTTTTCAACGAATCAAAACTTGAAGCATTCGTTACATCATAAACGAGAACAATAGCATGAGCGTTACGATAATAATGACGCACCATTGTGGAACGGAATCGTTCTTGACCAGCGGTATCCCATAATTGTAACTAATTTTTTTTTAAAAAAAAGAGAATTATCAATAAAGAAATTTACAAATTAGATTGTGTTAATACATTTATATCTTCACCATCAATATTCAATGTACGACTACGGAAATCCACACCAATTGTTGCTTCAGAATTCGCAAGAAAACTACCCTCACAAAAACGGTAAGTTAATGATGTTTTACCAACATTTGAATCGCCGATTACTATCACTTTAAAAGTACGATTATAATTCTTTGTTGTTTGTTGTTGTATTGCTTGTATTTGATTGTTACTATTTCTAGGATTTTCCATTACAAAGCCATCTGTTGATTGGTGTATTGTTTATAAATAGGAAGACTAAAAATTAAAAATAAACTATAATAAACTTCCTGTAAGATTAGTGTCTGAAATAATGATGATTTTCACCTGATTTTTGATGATTCACAATCTCCTTGGTGATTGTTGAAGTTTTTTATTTCAAACAATGAAATCATCTGATTGTCAAAAGTTCTGTCAACTAGAGACTAGCTTAGAGTCCGCGACGAATAAGTTGAACGCATACGAGAATAATGACGTCATAATTTCCATAGTTCGTACCCTGAATAATCAGAAATTAAATATCACCACCTAGAATCAATTAATGCAAAATAGCTTTTGTAAAGTTATTGCATGTGCTTATTTCCACACCACCTGTGAGGTAAAGCACAAGGTGCGTTTTTTTTTATAGTGGTATCCCCTGTAGGCCTAATCCACACAAATGTTAGTAATAAGCACACACACTTAAACGAGTACAACATTAACAAAACAACCCTTATATCTAATGTTAGTTAGAGTATAGCGCTTCAAAAGTAAAGTGAAGAGGCCAAGAGAACAAATATTCGTAGATACCAAAATTATTTCCCACATGCTCTAACGAATATTTGCTTTCCTAACGTTCACATTCATACTCAATCAAGAGTAAATTACTTAGATTTATAGATATAAAAACGTAAAATTTGATAATAGAATGGGAATGTGAAGGGATAATGGGAGTTTTTGAGGGATTGCAGCTAATGATCTCGATGAACGTGAATAACGTGATTGTCTGAAACATATAAAAAAATTAATTTGCTTATTATAATTCCTGAAAATTGAAAAGTTATAATTAGAATGTGTACGTCCTGAAAAAAAATTAAAATTAGTAAAATACTTACAAAAATTTACCTGAAATATGAACAAATTATACATTATGAAATAAAAATGAGAAATATAAAATTAAAAAAAATACCTGAAAATTGTAAAATATGTGAAAAAAAAAATATGAAATGATTTCCTGAAACAGAATAAAAATTAAATTAAAGAAATATTTTTTTATACTTACCGTTTTGAATAATAACACATGTAAAAATTCTTACATGTGAGCATTTATGCACACTTTAACAACACTTTTCGAAAATCGAATAACTCAACTTTACTATTAAAAAATAATGTAAAGGAGTCATTGTACCGAATCGCGATTGATGGACGCTAATCGTTCAAACGTCAACGCAAAATACTTAGAAAGAAGAGATGGAGTTAAAAGCACTAAAGCTTTACTCATGACACTTTTTCCATTGTCCGATTTTGTACATAATTGTACCATTAATTGTCGAATTATTAAAGCATTAAAGTTTTGTTTGTTACACCTTTTTAAAGTGTAACCGTGGATTGCACCATTCATTGTCAAATATTTGGCACTGTGTCAAATATTTGACAATAAATGGTGCAACCTACGATAAGACTTGTGCTTAAGCGTACAGTTTCAATATATTCCATCATAAATTTACACTATGACGGTAAAAAAAAGAAATCGAGTTTAAAGTACTAGTGACACCTTAGTAGGGCCCAGATTTGTACTTAAAAGTACAGTTTTAATGCTTCTCGTCATAAATTGACGTTTTGATGGCAAAAAATCGAGGGAAACCAAATTGAAAGCATAAAAGCTTTATTGGTGACACCTTTGTATAAGGTCCAAATAATTGTACACTTTCAGTGTTTTTAGTTGTAGGTTTGATGGCAAAAGGTAGAAAGAGATCCAGTTTAGAGCAACAAAACTTTACTCGTTGGTCATTACACGTTTTTCGAGACCCATATTTGTACTTAATTGTACTGTTTTAGAATTTTCTGTCATAAATCGACACCTAGATGGCAAAAAAGGAAGAAAAAAATCAAAGCTTTGTTCGTGACACTTTTTCCAAGTCTAAGACTTGTACTTAATCATACAATTTCAATATTTTCCGTCATAAATTTACACTATGACGGTAAAAATGGGATCGAGTTTAAAGCACCATAGTTTTACTGGTGACACCTTAGTAGGACCCATATTTGTACTTAAAAGTACAGTTTTAGTGCTTCTCGTCATAAATTGATGTTTTGATGGCAAAAAATCGAGGAAAATCAAATTGAAAGCATAAAAGCTTTATTGGTAACACTTTTGCAAGGCCCAAATTTGTACATAATTGTACACATTCAATGTTTTTAGTTATAGGCTTGATGGGTACCTAAAAGCTAAAAAGAGGTTCACTTTAGAGCCACAGAACTTTACTCGTTGGTCATTACACGTATTTCGAGACCCAAATTTGTACTCAATTGTACTGTTTTAACATTTTCTGTCATAAATTGACACCTAGATGGAAAAAAAGGAATAAAAAGATCGAACTTAAAGCATCAAAGCTTTGTTCGTGCCACTTTTTTCCAAGTCTAAGACTTGTACTTAATCATACAATTTCAATATTTTCCGTCATAAATTTACAGTATGACGGTAAAAAGGGGAATCGAGTTTAAAGCACCATAGTTTTACTGGTGACACCTTTGTTGGAACCCAGATTTGTACTTAAAAGTACAGTTTTAATGCTTCTCGTCATTAATTGACGTTTTGATGGCAAAAAATCGAGGGAGATCAAATTGAAAGCATAAAAGCTTTAAATTTAGGCGAATTATGACCATCCATGGTGTATATATTTATATAGATAGGAGATAATAATAGGTTCTTATCCACGGACTTGTCCGTTGTCTATATAAACATAAAAGCTTTATTGGTAACACCTTTGTAAAGCCCAAATTTGTACATAATTGTACACATTCAATGTTTTTAGTTGTAGGTTTGATGGCAAAAGGTAGAAAAAGGTCCAGTTTAGAGCCGCAGAACTTCACTCGTTGGTCATTCCACGTTGTACTTCATTGTACTGTTTTAACATTTTCTGTCATAAATTGACACCTAGATGGAAAAAAAGGAATAAAAAGATCGAACTTAAAGCATCAAAGCTTTGTTCGTGCCACTTTTTCCAAGTCTAAGACTTGTACTTAATCATACAATTTCAATATTTTCCGTCATAAGTTTGCAGTAAGACGTTAAAAAGGGGGATCGAGTTTAAAGCACCATAGTTTTACTGGTGACACCTTTGTAGGACCCAGATTTGTACTTAAAAGTACAATTTTAGTGCTTCTCGTCATAAATTGACATTTTGTTGGCAGATATAGAGAGATCGAGTTGAAAGCATCAAAGCTTTACTGATATAGCACCTTTGCAAAACCCAAATTTGTATATAATTGTACACTTTAAATGTTTTTAGTTGTAGGCTTGATGGCAAAAGGTAAAAGGAGATCCAGTTTAGAGCAACAAAATTTTACTCGTTGTTCATTAATTGTACTGTTTTAACATTTTCTGTCATAAATTGACATCTAGATGGAAAAAAAGGAATAAAAAGATCGAACTTAAAGCATCAAAGCTTTGTTCGTGACATCTTTTTTACTTAATCGTACAATTTCAATATTTTCCGTCATAAATTTACACAATGACGGTAAAAATGGGGATCGAGCTTGAAGTATCATATTTTTACTGGTAACACCTTCGTAGGGCCCAAAATTGTACTCAATTGTACAATTTTAGTGACTCTCATCATAAATTTATATTTTGTTGGCAAAAGATATAGGAATAACACCTTTGCAAAGCCCAAATTTGTACACAATTGTACACTTTCAGTGTTTTTAGTTGTAGGCTTGATGGCAAAAGGTAAAAGGAGATCCAGTTTAGAGCAACAAAATTTCACTCGTTGGTCATTACACGTTTTTCGAGACCCAAATTTGTACTTGTACTATTTTAGTATTTTCTGTCATAAATTGACACCTAGATGGCAAAAAAGGAATAAAAAGATCGAACTTAAAGCATCAAAGCTTTGTTCGTGATACCTTAAAACTTGTACTTAATCGTACAATTTCAATATTTTCCGTCATAAATTTACACTATGACGATAAAAATGAGGATCGAGCTTAAAGCATCATATTTTTACTGGTGACACCTTTGTAGGACCCAGATTTGTACTCAATTGTACAATGTTAGTGCTTCTCGTCATAAATTGACATTTTGTTGGCAAAAGATATAGAGAGATCGAGTTGAAAGCATCAAAGCTTCACTCGTAGGCCCAAAACTTGTACTTAATCGTAAAATTTCAGTATTTTCCGTCATAATTTGACGGCAACAGGTGGGAGAGATCGCATTTAAAGCATCAAAGCTTCAATTTAATTGTACATTTTCAGTGTTTTCCATAATCAATTAACACTTCGATGGCAAAAGCATCAAAACTTCATTCGTGACACATTAACATGTCCCAAATTTGTACTTACAAACGATAAAAAGAATAAATTATTATTATCAATAATAATCGATTTCTCTCAGCACAACCCAAATGATGCCTTCTAAAGTCAAAAATATCAATGAAGAAAATTGTAAATGAATCTTGTTAATGATTGTCTTGTCTATGTGATAAGAATTTGTATCAAAAAAATTGATAAAAATGTAACATGTTTTGCTTATGCAACACCGCTGGAATTCCTACCAAAAGTATTAACAGCGTTATTGTTTAATTACGATAAATCAATAATTAGTTTTTGTTTCGTTGAATTGTTTGGTAATAACAAACATTTGTTAAATAAAAAATTAGTTTAATTCTATTATATTTTGATAACTTATCGTAAAGACTGATATGGAGTAGTTGAAGTCTACTATTATCTTTCAAGTTCCTAAAAAAATTGTAATCTAAC
The DNA here is from genome assembly GCA_039776855.1 of Mylabris sibirica. Taxonomy (NCBI): domain Eukaryota; kingdom Metazoa; phylum Arthropoda; class Insecta; order Coleoptera; family Meloidae; genus Mylabris; species Mylabris sibirica. Next base: position 6,422,887 of record CM077838.1, read on the forward strand.
AAACATATACGAAGGAGACGAATAAAGGTGGTGCTATAAAAATACCTACAAAGTCCCTAACAAAATTTTTTCTATAGACATGCGAAGTACCAATGGGGAAAAGTACCTAACAGAGAATTTTGTGTAGTCGCCTATTATTAATTATCGCGAATAATTAAGTGTTTAATAGATTGTTATATTAATTATCGTTTTAAAATTTGAAAAAAATAGACGTTTTGACTTTTAAATAAACAAAAATAGGTTGCAAAACCGTCCAAAATCGCAATATAAATCAAAAAGGTACTTACTACTTAACTGCTACTCTGCTCCTGTCCCACGCTGTTCGAACCTACTGTAATTAAAGGAGAAAAAAGAACAATGTTAATAATTTTTGCATAATCATTTGAATACTTCAATTTACCCTTTCGATGATTATTCTGTCGCTCAGATCCACGGGATGACTAGCTCCTTCACCATAAAAGCACAACCACAACACTAATAGACACTTCACTATATTTTAAAAGCACTTATTTTTTTATTATTTATTAACCTACTTAATTATTTATTTATTATTGTCACGTTACTATATTTCACATAATTTTATTATATTTATCAAGCATTTTAATTTATTTTTAAATTTTAAAAATTATCGTTAACACTTCGGCGTTCAAAACTGGAATGAATAATAGACGGGCACAGACAAGTTTAGAAAATAACGTTAAGTAATTTTTCCTTTGTTGTGTTGTTATCAGTAGCCGAAGAAAAAGTTGTTTGTACATATTCATTTGTAATCTTATCGTTTCTACCAAAAAACTGTTGAAAATACAGGATGATTTAAAAGTAACGCATAATATTCGTAAAGTCTTTAATTATGAAAATTACGAAAAATGCGGAGACAGATAAACTTATTATAATTCTTTAATTTAATTATTGATTATTTGATTGTGTTTGGGTCAAAACGGCTCTAATACCTATCATGGTAAAGCAATGACGTTATTAGCTTGCGCCCTTCGGGCAATAAACTTCCACTCTTGGGACGAAATGTCGCGCGTTAGTCCCTTTGGTATATAATATACTATTATTTCATAAATTATAAACTTATAAAAGTTGAAGTAGGCAATATGAGTAAGATACAGATGGAAACACTTGCTATTTTTTTTTTATGCAGTGGTAGTTAGCGCCAATGTAGCCAAAATTGGCATTTTCTCAAAAGTTTACACCTTATATGGGACTTAAAAAAAATCTGTTGCAGAGCGTTGAGTTGAAAAATCAAGAAGTCCTTGATTCAAATCATTAGATAATTCGTAATTGTGCCAATACGCAGAATCTCTGGTCAACTTGTACTACACGAACTCTACACACCGATCAAATCGAACTGTCAGTTGTCACTATTTTCGGCCAAATGTAAAATGGCGTAAAGATTTGTTTAGGATTTTAGTGTTTAAAATATTCTTGGGTGTGGCAATTAATATTTATTTATTTATTAAAAAAACAATAATTTTTTAATAATTTAAAAATTAGTGTAATTCGTTCCTATTGTGTTCGAATAGAAAAATAAATAAATTTAAGTGAAATTATTGGTGTGAAAACGTTGTCTTTCTCCAGTCTGACAAACATTTAGGTTATACAATCAACTTTCATTAAAATTTTCATTTCGATTGAAACATACGAAATTTTGATTGGGTCCTAGCTTCAAAAAATGTTAATTCTACATTGTCGATTCTTAATTAAGTTGCTGACGATTGATTTGTATTTGTATTAAACGAAAATGTCCCGTCTAGCTGATTATTTCGTTGTTGTTGGCTATGATCACGAAAAAGAAAGTAAGTAGTACAAAAACTCAATTAAAACAACTTAATTAATTTATTGTTTAATTTTGAAAGGAAGCGGTGTTAGTAGTGGTATAATTCTACAAAGATTCCCTGAGAAAGACTGGTCAGATACACCATTTATTGATGGAATAGAATGGGTGTGAATCTATTTGAAATAATCGAAATGTTTTTTATTATTAATGTATTGTTTTGTAGTTTTGTCAACCACAAGGATGGGCCTTATCAACCGAACGACAAGAACCCAAATTCTTTGTTTCTGTACTTACCGATATTGATGCAAATCGTCATTATTGTGCTTGTTTGTGTTTCAATGAAACTGTTGCAATTACACCAAGCAAACCTGTCGATGAAGTACGTAGTAGTTCTTAAATATAGTTTAAGTGACTCCCTTTTTGTTTTGGTTATTTCTACATTTTAAAAAATAGAATGAAGTATCATAACCAGTAGGCTTCAATTTAGAGAGCCTTCTTAGACCTTTAAGAAAATAACAATTCAGTTCTCGCATTTCAAGTCTTTTGTCTTTGATATCTATGTTGCTTGTAATGGTCTAATTATCCAAATTTTAAATACACTTAATTTTTAAGAAACTTTCATTGAAAATCTGGACTATCCTTTTGCCAACTATAGCTTTGAAAGGTTGGTGATTCATGCCAATTTTTGCATTTCCTCTTTTTCTTATAGTTCAAAAGTGAGTCACTTAAATGAAGATTAGTTTCATTTCTTAATCTATTTATAATTTATAATACAGGAGGAGGATACAGTCGATGGAGATGCCCATCTGGTGCGTCCAATACCTGCGATCTCCCATCACAGTATTATGTATGCTCCTAAATGTTTAGTCTTAGTTTCCAGATTGGATTATATTGAAACGTTTCGGGTAAATTTTCAACTTACACAGCATCTTTTTTAAAGATGGTCAATTCGAGCAAAACTCCTATTAGTTGTCTAGCGCTTCGAAAAATATTTCAACAATTTGTAGAGCAGGCTTTGTAGCTTATTTTACCAAAATTAAAACCTGGTAGCTCATTTCGAAGTCGGTCAAAAGTAAGCAAAGCCCGCAAAACGATTAAGAATGGCTCAAAATCCTCCCAACATTGATTTTTTCCGTTTTTCTCCATTGCATTTTAGATAAAATGCGAAACATTTCCACCTGTTCTAGAATAAAATGGAGAAAAACGAAAAAGCCACTGTTGGGAACGTCTACCAGTCATTTCTGAAAATCGCGATTTTGTCAGAAACGAGTGTTTAATGATCAACTTTCAAATGAGCTACGAGGGTTAATTTTGCTTAAATGATCGCCCGCCAACTGCTTTAAGTTTTTCTCAAATTGACCATCTTTAAAAAAGGCCCTGTCTTTATTATTTATTGTTCCTTTTCTCTATATTGTAGAATTGTTTGGGTATTATCTATTCCGTATATGTGGAAAGTATGCCTGTTCCATTAGAGACACTTGTTGGTAATATATTGGGTTGTATACAAGTACCACCACCTGGTGGTCCACAAGTACGTTTCAGTATAGGTGCTGGTGATAGACAAGCTTTACAACCACCATTAAGTCCATCATTACCAGTTACAAATACATCAGTTAATTTATTATTTCATCAATTAGGTTTTTTATACATTTTAATTAAATTAGAATTAATCGATTTAAAATTAAAATATTGTAGGTATAAGGAATGTTCTTGTATTATTTTGTGCCATAATGACAGAACATAAAATATTGTTTCATTCGAAAAGTTATAATCGTTTAACTGAAGCTTGTCGAGCTTTAACAGCTTTAATGTATCCATTTCGTTATTCACATGTTTATATACCATTATTACCAGCTGCTTTAGTTGAAGTTTTATCAACACCAACACCATTTGTAATGGGTGTACATTCGTCATTGAAATCTGAAGTTGTAGAATTGGTATTTTTATTTTTATTATTATTATTTTGTGGATTAATTAATTATTGATTGTAGATGGATGTGATTATAGCTGATTTAGATGGTGGTTCAATAACAATACCAGATGGAATCTCAGTACCTTTATTACCTGAACCATTATTAAGCCACACCCAAGATTGTTTAAGTTTAATTTTACAACCGGAATTATGTTGTTCAGATCATGCATTTCCACCATTAGTAATACGTGCACCACAACCAATCATGTTAGATAAAGAGATACGTGCTATATTTATGCGTATGTTTGCCCAATTATTACAAGGTTATCGTAGTTGTTTAACATTAATACGTATACATCCGAAACCTGTTATAACATTTCATAAAGCACAATTTCTTGGTGAACGTAATTTAAAAGATTGTGAATTTACAACACGTGTATTAGATTGTATGTTTTTTACTAGTTTTATACAAGAACGTGGTCCACCATGGCGACCATGTGATGTATGGGATGAATTATATAGTAGTTTAGGTGAATTATTAAGGGCAGAAAATCAAGATTCTAGATTAATTTTAATACATATACAAGAATTAGCACAACAATTATATACAAATGAAAATCCAAATCCACAATCTTATTCACAAAAAATTCTAGTACCACCAGAAGGTGCATTTGCTAGAATACATCAACCGATCTTTGCTACAATCAATACAGAACAAGTACAAGCTATCATTGATGAAGGTCTATCAAAACATAATCTAAAATCTAGGTAAGATTATCTATTTAAAATTCATTTAAATTAATTGTTTTAATTGTTTTTATCATACATTAAGTAGTGGGGATTATGCTTGGTAAGTTCTTATTTGCTTATCTAGTGGCGATTACATTATACAGGGTGAACCAAATTCGATCCAACTGTAGGCTAACTCTGGAACCAGAGGACATAGAAAAAACTAAATACAAAAGTGGGTTATCTTCTGGTTCCCGAGTTAACCTATAGTTGCATCGAATACAGGTTCATCCTGTACAAAAATACAATAGTTTAATGATCCGTAAATTTTTCTACACACGTTAAAATTTCTACTTGTTGCAATACTTCTTCCACTATTAAGCTTTCAATGTTATCAATTATTTTTTTTATTGATAATTACTAAACAAATATTTTATAATTGTTAAGGTTGGCTTCCTTACGTCCAATTCAACCACGGATCGTTCCAATGGGACCACATATATCAAATTTAAATGAAAATAAGAATATTTTAACAAATTCAGCACGTCGTTTAGAAGTTTTACGTAATTGTGTTAATTGTATATTTGAAAATAAAATATCAGATGCACGTAAAACATTCCCAGCTGTATTAAGAGCATTACAATCTAAACAGGCACGTTTAGCATTATGTAATGAATTAGCACAACATGTTAGTGGTACAAAAGCAATGTTAGAACATCAACAATTTGATTTAGTTGTACGTTTAATGAATTGTGGTTTACAAAATGATTCATCAATGGATGAACATGGTGTTGCTGCTGCCTTTTTACCATTATCAACGATATTTTGTCGTAAACTTTGTACGGGTATTATACAATTTGCTTACACCTGTATACAGGTAAGATTAATTAATAAATTTTTAAAATTAATTTCAATTTATATAAAATTAAAGGAGCATAGTGTATGGCAAAATCAACAATTTTGGGAAGCTGCATTCTATCAAGACGTACAAAAAGATATTAAAGCTTTATACACATCTAGATCTGATACAATAAGTCCACGTTTAGGTAATGATTTATTATCAAGTCCAACATCACCACGTGATAATAAAGATTATAATTGGACAAATCGTCGTTCAATATTGAATCGTGTCCATGAACCAACCGCCTTAGAAATAGCAGCTGAACAAATGCGAATATGGAATAATATTAATTTAGATAAACAAAAAGAATTAATTACTTGTGAAGAGAATACAATGTATAGTCAAGCAATACATTATGCAAATCGTATGGTTTATCTATTAATACCATTAGATATAAGTAGTAAGACAAGTAAACAAGAATTATATGATGATGAACGTGCTAGTAATAGTATAGCGAATAGTGTTGCCGAGAGTGATAGTGCTGATGCTGAGTCTGGTTTTGAAGATCAAGATCCTGGTGAAACTGGTGCTCAAGTTATACGTATTGTATCAAGATTTATTGATAAAGTATGTAATGAAGGTGGGGTTACTAGAGAACATATACGTAATTTACATCAAATGATACCAGGTGTTGTACATATGCATATAGAAACATTAGAAGCTGTACATAGAGAATCAAAACGTTTACCACCTATACAAAAACCGAAAATACTTACACCAAATATGTTGGCTGGTGAAGAACCAATTATGGATGGTTTACGTGTTTATTTATTACCAGATGGTAGAGAAGAATGTAGTCCTGGTTTATTAGGTGGACCAATATTGTTACCAGCAGAGGGTGCTATATTTCTTACAAATTACCGAATTATATTCAAAGGAATACCATGTGATTCATTTGGTTTGTTATTTTCATTATTGTTCTTAATTGTTTATTGAAATTTTTATTTATAGCTTGTGAACAAGTGGTTGTACGTTCATTTCCAGTTACATCATTAACAAAAGAGAAGAAAGTTGCTGTACAATATTTAGCACATTTAGATCAATGGTTACAAGAAGGTTTACAATTACGTTCATGTACGTTTCAATTGATGAAATTAGCATTCGATGAAGAAGTAACAGCTGAAAATGTTGAAACATTACGTAAATTCATACATAAAATCCGTCATCCACCGGATGTATTCCATCATTTTGCATTTACCGGTCAAGTAGTTGTTAGTCAAACACCATTACATAAAAATAAAGAGAAAAATGCAACATTAAGAGGTTTTGCTAAAAAAACTTTATTAAAAACAGCACGTAAAGCTGGTTTTAAACAGAAATCATCATCAAAAAGACAAAAATACGTATTACCAAATACAAATCTATATAATAATAGTAAATATATGACATCACCTGGTCGTATGAGTCTACCAAATACAGATGATTTTAATCATGATGATGATGTATCAATTGATGATTTCGAAACTGGACCATCATCAGTACCACCAGCTCCAACAGATGCAAAAACATTAGAAAGATTAGTTGAACGTAGTTATGTACGTGATTGGCAACGTTTAGGTTTACATTATGAAAGTTCACCATTATTAAATTCAAAACCTAGTCCAGATCAATTTAGATTAACCACAGTTAATTCAATGTATATGATGTGTAGAAGTTATCCAGCTTTATTAGTAGTTCCAGCATCTGTAACTGATGAAAGTATAAGACGATTTTGTCGTTGTTTTCGTCAAGGTAGAATACCAAGTACAACATGGCGTCATCCACGTACAAAAGCTTTACTATTACGTGGAGCCGGTCATCATGGTAAAAGTGTAATGGGTATGTTAAAAAGTCATCAAACACCAAATGCATCAACAGAAACAACATCATCATTTGAACAAGAAAAATATTTATCAGCCATTGTAACAGCAACACCAATATTCTCATTACGTCCTGGTTCAACATGGGGAATGTCTGATAGTTCATTAAGTGTGAATTCATTATTTTTAGCAGCTGATGATCCATTAGCTGGTGCTACATTAACACCAGAAGTTGCTAGACGATCTAAACCACTTAAAGCTATGGGAACATTAGCGTATAATTATTTAATTATTATAATTTTTAATAAATTTAAATTTCTGTCATTATAGGATGTTTCCACGATCATCTGGTGGTAAAGGACCAAAGAATTTCGGTAGATGGGGCTCACTAAAAGATCGCCGACAAAGTTCACAAGCTTCTTTAGCTAATTTACAACAGACTAGAGGCAATATACGGCATTCAACTGATGCAGAAAGTTCAATATATGGTGTACATACATTACAAAGGGCGGCACTTTATATTTTAGGTGAAAAAGCACAGATGAAAGGTGTTAAAGTTGAGTCTGCTCCAAAGACTGATTTTATACCAGTAGAATATTATGATGTACGTCATACGAAAGCTGCTTTTAAAAAATTAATGAGAGCCTGTATACCTAGTTCATATAATGATGCACCAGAACAAAGCTTCCACAAGTATATTTACAGATTTTTTAATTTTTATATGTTGAATAATTGAATTTTTGTTTAGATTAATTGAGAATTCTGAATGGCTTCAACAGATACAAAATATAATGCAATTGTCTGGTGCTGTTGTTGATTTATTAGATCTTCAAGGCTCATCAGTAGCAATCTGTTTAGAAGATGGTTGGGATATAACAGCTCAAGTATCATCAGTAGCCCAATTATGTTTAGATCCATATTATCGTACAATAGAAGGTTTTCGTGTATTAGTTGAAAAAGAATGGATAGGTTTTGGTCATCGTTTTAGTCATCGTAGTAATTTAAATGCAAATTCACAAGCTAGTGGTTTTGCACCAACATTTTTACAATTTCTTGATGTTGTCCATCAAATACAAAAACAATTTCCAATGGCATTTGAATTTAGTGATTTCTATTTACGTTTCTTAGCATATCATTCAGTATCATGTCGTTTTCGTACATTTCTATTCGATTGTGAATTAGAACGTGTTGAAAGTGGTGTAGCTGCTGTTGAAGATAAACGTGGTTCATTAACATCACATCATAAAAGTGTTGATACAATATCAGATGATGAAAATATTTATCCTGGTGGACGTGTTGCTGGTACTACAACTGGTACAAATTTAGGACAAAGTGTTTTTGATTATATTGAAAAACAACATGCGAGAACACCACAATTTTTCAATTTTATGTATATACCAGATTTTGAACATCCAGTCTTAAGGCCACAGTCAAATTTACCATGTTTAGAAGTATGGCAGTATTATTTAGATGAAAATCTACATCATGGTCCTGAATATGATTTAGAAATTATACAATTAGATAGTCAACAAGAGGAGGAAGCTGAAGCTGCTGATGGTATTTCAAATAAATCATCAAGAAAAGTTATTACATTTGATTATGATTATGTTAACAAATCTGTACCGGATGCTTTTAGTCATTTATTAGAGGAAATTCATCGTTTAGAAACTGAATTAGGACATTTACCACAAAAATGGAAAGTCTTATGGGATAAACTCGAATTACCAACATCCGATTCTCTTACTGTTTGTTATATTGTTTAATTAATTAATTATATTATTTATTTTGTAAATTTGTAGAGACATGCTTCTTTCAGTACAGCTCTTGTTAGGTCACATGGTAGATTAGTACATAAACGATCAACATTAGAGATTTTAATGCGTGGTAAAATGGTTGGTGCAGCTGAAACATCTCTAGTCTATTCACATCCACATCGATTCGAGAAATATAATTATTCAACACCAACATATTGTGATTATTGTACAAGTCTACTTTGGGGACCTGTTAAGACTGGAATGCGATGTATGGACTGTGGTTATAGTTGTCACGAAAAATGTATGGAATGTGTACCAAAGAATTGTACAAAATATAAAGCGGTTTCTGATAGTAATGCATCACAAACTATGGCAGGTAGTGGTGGTGATAACGGATCAGTTAGTTCAGGTTGTATTACAATTTTTAAAGAAAGAACACGTTTATTGATTTTGATATAATAGGTAGCGCAAGACAGACATCTAGTCAACAATATTACGATCAATTTTCATCAAATGTTGCCGAAAATCGTACACATGAAGGTTATCTATATAAACGTGGTGCATTATTAAAAGGCTGGAAACAAAGATGGTTTGTATTGGATTCAATAAAACATCAATTACGTTATTATGATGCTATGGAAGATTCCCATTATAAAGGCTACATTGGTTTGTTATTTATAAATATAAAGAATTTTTATTATTGATGAATTTTTCAATTATAGATTTAGCTGAAGTAATGTCGGTAACACCAGCAAGTCCAGCACCAGGACCACCGAAGAAAACTGACGATAAATCATTCTTTGATGTAAGTATTGTTTATTTTTAATTTAAATTTTTATTACTTTAATTATTTTTTGGTTTAGTTACGAACAAGCCGTCGTACGTATAATTTTTGTGCAGCTGATGCTGTATCGGCACAAGAATGGATTGAGAAATTACAAGCATGTCTTCAATAATAACAATATTAATAATAATGATGATAATACTCTATATCCAAAGTTGATTTTAGTCAAAGAGATTCCCCTAAATGTATAGGTTGACAATAATGAGGACATTTATTTTCCTTTAGTTGTTATTTATATTTTTATATACTATAGAAAAATCGAATATTTGTGTTTTTTTTTTGTGTTGTATAATACACAAATTTATATTTTTTATTTTACTTTCGCTTAAGCTGTATAGTTTATTTTACTAGTTGTGTAATATTTGAGCTCAATACCAGATAATTAGCCAATTAATGGCGTGATTGTTAACCTTTTTTTTAATTAGATCTCTTTTAACTAAACGTATAATTTGATGTAATAATTAATGTTATAAATTGACTAAGAGATATTTGGTAAAAGAAAACGCCTTTTTAAAACTTTTGAGGCTCTCTATTAATATCACTAGGCATATCAAGAAGTTGTTTATTTTTCTCTTAATTCTCCAATATTATTTTTAATTCTATTTCAATCTTATTAATGATTGTTTTTCTTTTTGTTGATGTGTGTATAACTACATTCCATGTTGATTAACAATCGAAATAATTAATGATAGAAAATTATTGGAATATAAATTTGTAAGTGGCTTCAGTGGAGAATTGCTGTTATATTTGTGATATATATTTTTATTAAGTTCTATTACTTTTGTTAACAAATTTCAGAAGAATCTATATTTCCTAGCTTAAAAAGAATAATACAATGTGGAGTAACTGCCAAAGTGAATATATGACTCAAAATTTATTAATTTATTTCAAAAAACATCTTCCCAACAAAGCGAGCAATTTTAGAATGTTGCCAACACAACATCTTTAAGATAAAATGGACAAGTAAGATTAAATTTTTGCTTAATTTAATATTTGATGAAATTCAATTAAAACAACATAAGGCAACTTTAATTCTTGTATTAAATTAACAATTTGTGTTCTGGTTTTAAACAGATTGAGCTTGTATTTTGATTAACAATTGATTATTATCAACATAACCATTAGTGAATAATTCATCAATTAAGGCAAATTCTGTATAACCGAAACCTTTAGGATTCAAATCTTGAACGGGCCGTTTAAACGCCTCCAATTCCGGACGGGTCATCATTGTTTCCTTTATATTACGAAACGATTGACTGCAATTTAACATTAATTATAATTAAATTAATTTTTAGATTTTAAACTCACAATGGATGGATTATGGTGATTGTTAAACGGCCACTAAAAGGCCAATCTAGCGTATGATCGTGTTCAGTTTTCATCATATGGATCAATAAGGCGATATAATTTGGATCTTTCGGTGATAAATTTAAACGAAGACACAATCTATAATGTGAATCTTTTATAGTTTTTTGTATTACAATAATAGTTTGAATAATTACCGGTAACCGTTATAAAAAGTATAGAATCCAGGACTGTAATGCATGATGTGAGAATCGTTCCGCATTGCGTTAATTTTATTTTTAAAATCGCTAAAATACCACAAATAAGTTCCGTTACAATAACGTAAATGGAGTTTATTCATCGATAGATTCAAAGACGATATCTGTTCGGACATGTTGGAAATAATTATGTCTTGTTCTCTAGTCTTTTGCTCTAATACCACAATTTTCTCATATAGAGCCCTAAAAATTTGTTAATAATTCTCGATTTATATTTTTGTATAGTTTATACCTCAATAACTCGTTAATGTTATCGTTTGATTTAATTGGAGTCTCATTCTTAGCTGGTGGATCCCAGAAATTCGCCTGTTGTGCAATCACAGAAGTACTTGCAGTATTTTGTGAATTTATCGTGAATTTCGTATAAGCCTTTGAGAGCAGCTAGAAATTTTCAATTTTAACTATATACGAAAATTGTTACAAAATTGAATGATTTTACTGTTAGATGCTTCTGTATATCCTGTTCAAGATGCCGTTGTAATTCCGGTTCATCTTCAAATTTACAATCACATCCAACTTCAACGAAAGTACATCGTAATTTCTCATTCTCTGGTAGTTCGGGCGGTTTATATTTACATGTAAGCAAATGGGCTTCAACATCCAACGGTGATAACTCCTCTAAACAACCACGTAACAAATTTGGACATTTAATCTTGTGTTGTGAGATTTCACGGCGTGTAAAATTATCGGGAAATATACGATCCTTCTCCAATGGTTCATTATCGATAGGACAACAAGGATTATCACGCCTATATAAATAATTATTCTTAAACTAAATTAAATTTTATAATTACAACTTACTTTAACCAAGATTCCATACAACTACTGCAAAATCTATGTCCACAATAGGTTAAAATTGGATCCCGGAGCCAAGTTAAACAAATTGGGCACTCAAAACGGGCTTCTGGATCGTTAAAAGAATCAGTAATTGAACTCTCTTCAGCTACAGCCATTTCACTTTGATTCGTTTGATACAAATGAGTTGTAGTCATAATTTTTATAAGGAAAATTGGTAAATAAACAAAAATTTTAACCGAAAAAGCATTCCTTACAGGTGAGTAATTATGGTCAACTAATTGCAATTCGATAAACTGACAGGTAGTCGATGCCACACCTAACCTTGGACTGGTATCCCAACGAAAACAACCTAAATTATATTGATAAGAAATTGTAATAAAACTGGTACCTTCATATCAGAAATATCGAATTTATTTTAAATATTCGATAATTGATTGGAGCGATTTTTTAAATTTTAATGACACCGATTTGAATTCTCGCGCGTTTACTCTGTCAAATATCTATTAACTGTCACTTTAACGTCAGGCTATTTACACATCTAATCATAGCTCTTTTTTAAAATCGTTGAAATAATTATCAAATTTAGCGATAAAAATCTCTAATAACTCACTTTTACATTTTATATTTCTTATAAATGTTCTTGTAGGTTTTTCAAATAATTTCTCAATGTTTGTTGTTTTTTCTTATTGGGTAAAAATATAAAGTGAGCTACAATTAGCGAGAAATTCTGTCATTGTAAATTGAGGTTAAATTTAGCCACATAAATAAAGCAATTTGCAAATCTTTTATTCGTTTATATTATGTATTTATAAATTCAATCAATACATATTTATTGAATTGTATTGAATACAACACATCAAAATTTGATAATTTTGTAGATTTTTTTGTGTGGGGTAAAGCATAAAAATTGCATTAATAAAACGACATGCAACGATTTGTAAATTTCCTCGACAATGGTTAATAATATTGATATTATTTATATTATTTATAACATTATTTATGAATTTTATTATACCGTACACTTCAAGTATGTTATCTGTTTGATTCTATAACAATTATTAAAATTCTTATTTTAGTTTATAAAGATTCAAGTTCAAATTCTAGACAAAAGTATTCAATTAAGAAAAGCAACGAATATTTTGATTTATTAAACAATATTAAACCAAATGATTTAACGACAGTTGATGGAAGACTTGATGATCATTGTACAGTGATACATGTTGGGATTGTATGTTCTGGATATAAATCAAATCTATATTTGCATACGCTATTAAAGTCGATTTATTTTTATCGAATAAATCCGTTACATTTCCATATTTTAGTCGGTAAAAACTCTAAACGAGTCATACAAACATTATTTCAAACATGGAGTATACCACAGAGTAATGTTACATTCTATAATATAAACGATTATATCTTAGACGTTAGATGGATACCAACAACACACTATTCTGGTGTTTATGGTCTTTTAAAACTTGTATTTCCAAAGATAATACCATTGAATATTACCGATAAGATTATAGTATTAGATACGGACCTAACATTTACTAGTGATATCATGGAATTATGGCAATTATTCCAGAATTTCACCAAAAAACAAGCTTTAGGTATCGTTGAAAATCAGAGTGATTATTATTTAGGTACAAATTCCAGAACGAGACCATGGCCAGCTTTGGGAAGAGGGTTAGTTTTCTCAATCGATTTCTTAATACAATCATTGATAATTTGTGTATTTAATTAGGTTTAATTCTGGTGTATTACTGTACCATTTAGATCGTTTACAACGGTTGAATTGGTCGAAATTGTGGTATGATATCACGAAACAAGTAGCTGCAATTTATGGAACAACACGTCTAGGTGATCAAGATATTATAAATGCTGTATTAGTTGAACGACCGGAACTTGTATATCAAGTGCCTTGTTATTGGAATACACAATTAAGTGATCATACATTAAGCTATAAATGTTACGAGAAATATCGTGTTAGAGTTATACATTGGAATTCACCAAAGAAAGTGCAAGTTTATAATAAAGACGGTGATTATTTTCGTAGTGTGTTGACAACATTTGTCGAATTCAATGGGAATTTATTACGAAGACAATTGCATTCTTGTGATAACACACCAAAAATTCCCAATGTAATTTTCAAACAACCATCCTACATGAAAATTTCTTACTGTAACTCCCATTATTTTTCCAACGATTCGAAAAATCTTTCAAAGATTTATAGGAAGGTGTCTAGAGATCACTTAGCAAAATTAGAAGCTCGTAGCTCATTTGGAAGTTGTTCAAAAAACGATCGTTTTGGACAATGTCGGAATTTTCAAAAACTTGCGACTTAAGGCAGAACCTACCTTAAGATAGACCTTCCGTTATTACGCCTCTCAAACGTTAGATGGCACTTGCGACACAACGTCTTTTTTATACACATTCTTATCCACATTTACAGATTACTTTATTTTCTTAGAAATCAATATGGCGGAATTTTTAAATTAAAAAAACTTAAAAAAGTATTTTTATTTTTTAATTTTTTTTTTCATAAACTACATGTCAGATTTGTTTTAAATTTGGTATAAATGAAGTTTGGACTAATACTAGGCTCTGATAATTTTTTGAAAATTTTTGAATTTACAGTTTATTTTTTCATCCAGTAGCGTTCAACCTTAACATGGGGTAGTATGACTCGAGGATCCCAACATTGATTTTTTTTGTTTTTCCAATTGAAACGTTTCCAGTTTTTCGTAGAATGCAATGGAGTAAGTCGGAAAAATCAATGTTGAAAGGGTCTCCGAGTCATTCTTAAAATTAGTCGTTTTGCGTCTTTGAAAATCGCGACTTTATCCAAAAGGAGTGTTTTTTGACCAGCTCCAAATGAGCTACTCGGTTCTAATTTAGCTAAAATGTTCTCTAGCAACCCCCTTCGACTGTCAAATAATGGAAGTTGCTATAAGAACATTTCGTCCGATGTGAATCACCCTGTATATTAAATGTAAAACTCTTTGTTTATAGGAGAGAACTCAGCATGTTTGTGCTGAATTCTTAAGAGCCCAAACTAGTCAATGGAGAACGTTGTTATTTTTTCGTGAATATGAGCATAGTATGATTGAGAATGATGTAACATTTCTAGCACATTTATCATTCGATCGTTTACAAATGATTGAAGAATTGGTGAAATATTGGCCAGGTTTTCATTTATTATATAAATTCGTATCAAATAACTATAATTAATTTGTATTAATTCTAGGACCAATTAGTTTAACATTATATGTAACAGATCCTGAATTCCAAGAATCGTACAAGTTTATTAAAAATTCTGAATTATTACAAGAACGTAATAATATCATGTTTCATGCTGTTTTCCGTGATGGAGTATTTAAATCAATTTATTTACAATACCAGTATAAATTTACAAAAAAATAATATTGTAGGAATATTATCCGATAAATATACTACGTAATGTTGGATTGCACAATATAGATACACCATATGTATTCTTGGCTGATATTGATTTCCTTCCAATGAGGAATTTGTATTCAATTTTGAGAAAGTATTTGATTTTCTTCAATTCAATGAATAAGAAAGTAATGCTTGATTACTTTTTTTTTAAAAAATTGATCTGATTAATGGTTTTTGTAGGCGTTAATTGTACCTGCATTCGAGACACAAAGATACCGTAGTCGAATACCAAAGAATAAACTTCAACTACTCGAAATGTTGGATAAGAAGTCTGTATTTCCATTTAGATCAGATATATGGGCGGCTGGACACGCCCCAACCAACTACACTAAATGGAGAACGGCCACAATTCCTTACCAGGTGAATAGTGCTTAAATTTTATTATATTCTATTGAATCATCATTATTATTGTTGTGTTATATAAATAAAGGTGAAATGGGCGCCCGATTTCGAGCCATATATAGTTGTACGTAGTGATGTTATTGAATATGATAATCGATTTATGGGTTTCGGTTGGAATAAAGTTTCACATATAATGGAATTAGAAGCACAAGGCTATGAATTCAATGTTTTACCAGATACATTTATTATACATAAACCGCATGCTCCAAGTTATGATATTTTAAAGTTTCGTACATCACCGACTTATCGAATGTAAAACAATTATTAAACCAATTTAAAAAAAATTTCATTTTAATCAATATGATTTATAGGTGTTTACAAGATTTAAAAGAACAATTCATTCAAGATCTGAATAGAAAGTATGGGCGAGTTTTTGATCATCGCAATTCTACCTTTATTGTTGCGAATTGATGAATTGCTGCCAATAAAATTTATTCAATAAATCAATATTTTATAATTTTTAACCTACTAGGTTACAGTAATGAAATTTTTTCGTTTATAGATGCAGGGTAGAGACGTTCAAAAGAAGCTAAAACTAGCTAAATCGACGTATTTTTGTACTTTTTTCTAGAGCATCGAACCGGAACTGAACGACTGAACCGAAAACCGAAGACCGGAATTGATCGAAATTTTGGCTGTAGTGAAATCTGGAACTAAACCGAAAACAAACCGGTTTTTTTCGGTCAAGCATACCACTTAGCACGATCTTTTTCTCTTGTTCTTTCATCTCTCCTTTCTTTCCTACCAAGAAACTTTGTCAGAACCCTCCTTAAGGGGATTCCGGACTTATTACTCGATTCGGCTTGCAAAAATTGTCATCGATTACTTACTTGTTTTTTAAGATATTGTAAAAAGTATTGTAAAGGCATCGAATACATGATTTTTTCCGAAGGGTCCCTACGCGTTGCTTACTTTTGCCATACGATAGCTACGCCGCTGTGCAGGGTGAAGAAGTTCATAAGACAAGGGGTTTATACGATTTTGAACAGCTCCGATTACATCCCCCATTCTAAAGGAATTTTTCCCCCATCTATTACTCGTAGCGCTATATTTCTTCCATTATGTTTTAATGTTTATTATCATCGTGAATTGATAAATTCTTATAAATGTTTATTAAAACTTATTCAGCAACAATGCCGGAGGCTGTTGAAACTTTTACAACCTAAATAAAAGTACATAATATTTCTCCTATAGAAAATTTTTTCTGTTTGTTGGTGTTTGAGAAGAAGTAATTAAAAAACAAAAAAAAAAAACAAGAGCAGTTGACTATAATCTGTATACAACAATGCCAAAAGTGTAGCTTTACCTCAATGGAACAAAACAACCCTAAATAAAGTTGTCCGACCTTTAACAATTATTTTCGTAGTTCTTTTTTGATATGAAGAAGGAAAGATACAAGAACAGGGCCGGCGTAAGCGGGCCTTTAAGGCCTGCATTGCAGTCGGACATTTATCTTAAGCAGCGCCAAATTGGCTCTTTCAAAATACTTTTTGTATCGTCCTACAATTATTGTACACTAGACAAATGTACTTTTTACTGTTTTTATTGGAAAACAAAACATTCTCTTCAGTTTAAAAACAAAAATTAAGTTTTTATTTTGTTAGACTCTCAAAATTCTTTAGATACTGTATATGTAATTGTATTTGTAAGGGCGCCATTTAGAATCTATAGGGCTTTTCACACGGGACCACACTGTTTTTATGATAAGTCCAATTATGTGACGAACAAATTTCAAAAATAGTTCAATGATTTGTAGGGTAGTCCCTGAAGAGCATTTTACCAAAATTCGAACTTCGTAGCTCATTTAGAAAAGTTGATCATAAACTTTCGTTTCTGACGCTTTTCAAAAACTTTGACTTGAGGGAAAAAATCAATGCTGAGAGGGTTCAAGGTAATTCTTAGTCGCTTAGGCGTTTAGCTCGTTTTTGAAAATTGCATTGTCCGAAACGAGCGTTCTTTGACCAACTTCCAAATGAGTTGCGGAGATTTTAATTCTGTGTTAAAATGGTCACTAGGGTCCCCTTTACAAATTTGTGATATATTTTCCGAATCGCACGTCAATTAATAGAAGTTGACATAAGAATTAGCTACATAGTCCTCTGTATATCAGATTTATTAATGAATGTAGTAACTTCTTTTTGAAATTTTGAATTGTATTAGGTTAAATTCAGATGATCGGTGGACTATCTACAATTCAGTTCTCTATACATAATTATAATCGAAGAATATCTTTATCTACATTGAAATAGCCTTATCTGTTCCATATTTTACAATAGTCTTAAGAATTTCATTAACAATGCCATTAAGAATGTAATAGATAATGATGTAAATATTAAAAAGAGGAAATTAAAATTTTATAAATTAAAATATAAGAAAATAAATAGCGTTTGGGTAGGGGCGCCTATTTCGACTTTTCAGGCGGGCGTCTTCCAGTCTAGCGCCGGTACTGAGTAAGAATAGAGTCCGGGTGGAAAAAGGTATTCAAACTTGTTTAAACACGTCCAAAATTCTGTTATTGCCGTTTTTAAGTATTCTTTCTCATTAAATTTACACTACACTTTAAAAAAATATTGTAAAACTGGAGAATTCGTTAGAAATCTCACACCATTCAGTCGAAACTATTATTTTGTTCTATATCAGTGTAAATTATAAGTCAGAAATAATTAAAGTTTATGGTTCTAGGGACCTTTACGGTTCACTAACGTGTGTGGTTTTAGATTTGGATCCAATTGAACATCCTGATTTTGAGCTTTTTACTACATCTCTATCTTACAATTAGAAAATGTAGAAAGAGAACTACAACATCATAATCCTCTCCGCTGTTTGTTATTATTGTTTACGAAACTGAAAAGCAAACCTTGTCAGATACCTGAAAATTTCTTGAATAGAAAAGCTTAGCAATAAGATATAGACAGAAATTCAATGGATCTAGAGGGAATGTTGGGTATATTTTCGTTCTATTGTTAACGCAATTGTATTGTGTTGCAATAGATATTCACTTCAACATGTGATTGTATAGTCAAATGCAGCACTAGTACATAGATTCTGTTATCAGAATACATTTCCTTTTCGCGTTATAATTCAATACAAAGCACATTTTTCTATTTATCCGATAGTATAGACGGATAGATAAACAGCAAATGAACAAACAAATAGAGGGAGAACAAATTTGAAAACCAAATTTCTATTATTAATTCAAATGTGGGTAGTTGCATCATTAAATATTAAAGGGTTTTCAATTAACAGCATCACACAAAGTGAAATCTATAACCAACGGTTTTGAGAAGAAGAAAAAAACATTAATTAATAATTCAAGTACAAATTGGATATGATTTTTTGATGTTGATAGGATAAAATCAGGGCTTAGAACCGGAAGTTAAACCGAAAATCGGAAGACCCCGAAATTTGTTTTTCTTTTTATCGTCTCTCCTCACTGCCCCCCCGAATTTGATATTTCATGGTGGTGTGTAGGTAGTTCCTTTTATTCTAAGAAAAGCGTATTTTGTCCTTCGTGCTCATATTCAAATTTAAGGGAGATCTTAGGGCTTAAAGTTACCTCTGCAAAATCAGTTCGTTTTTCAAATTTCTCTGTAAAGGCTCAGTACTTTTTAGAGATTTGCTAGGGCTATCAAAAGTTGTAATCTTAATTTTCATCCCTTGTTAGGGGTTGAAGTTATAGATAATTTTCTGCCATTTTTTATGCTTTTTTTAGCGATTTTCTACTCCAAGGTAAAATATACTGGAAAATTACAAAATAAAAGTTGCCTATTTGAGCGTTTTTCTATATTTTAACTAGTTACCTTGTAAATAGCTCTTACAATTAGTGGTTGTATCTTTTAGGGTGAAATTTTAACATGAAACCGAAAAAAAAACAACGTTGTTTTTGCAGGTACGAAAACCGGAACCGAACCGGTTCGAAACACTGAATAAAATTGAGCAAACTAAAATTACTTTAATCAACGATATGAATATTAATATCAATAGATGAAGCTATAATTACAAAATGATAAAATGTTTACAAATGATTAAATTCCGATTTCCTTGTATGAGTTTTCGGTAGCATAAAGTGGAAATCTATAATCAATACTGTTGATAGACGCGTATATATACGATACGATAGTATAACTATCGTTCTATTTGCAGTAATTTAAGTTTGTCAACACAATTTTCAATAGAACTATTCCACTTTGTGTGAGTTCTTTCCAATTTTTGCTCGAATATTTACATAAATAGACTTGGCTGTGAATTCTACCGAGTTTGATACATAGTCTTGATAGACATACATAGTAGGAGTGATTTATTCGAGAATATTATTTTGCATCTTCCAAATACAAGCATTGAAAGAAAGACTGCTAGAAACTCCAAATCGATAGGAATATCTTGGAATTTTGAACTAAATGAATGTAATGTTTCTAATGAGATCATCAGAGCTTATATGCTGAGCAAGACTGCTTTTTAGGCAAGATGTAAGCATGCGACAGGTGAAGCTATTTCTCGAGGAAGGGAACTTCTCATTAGCTCCAACAAGAACTAAGGGGAGTGGGTTACTTGCCCGGCGCCCGGTAATTCTGTAGGGCCCAATGAATATTTGAACTTGAAGTACTTCGCAGCGTTACCAGTTTGGATACAAGAATAAGTAAACTAACGTTCTGTTTTGAATTTTTCATAATCTAATCAATGCTTTAGCCCCTAGTCCTTCGTAGCCCATTTTGGAAGTTGGTTAAGAAACGGTAGTTTTGGCCAATGTCGCAACGTTCAAAGGGGTAAAGATAATTCGATGATCCTCCCAACATAATTTTTTTCCGTTCTTCTCTATTACCTACATTCAGAATACATGAGAGAAAAACGAAAAAAATTAATGCTCAGAGCGTCTATGAGTAATTTCTAGCCGTTTTATGTGTTTGACTCATTTTTGAAAGTCGCGATAGTGTCTAAAACGGTCGTTTGTGACCGACTTCTGAATGAGCTACATGGTCCTATTTTTGCTAAAATGCTCTCTAGGGATCCCCCTACAAATCCTTCATATATTTTACGAATCACTCGCCAACTAATAGGAGGGTGTCTGCCTGAGTACACAATTTTTTCATTTCATTTGAAATAATTTGAATAATATTTTAAGGATTTATTGGGTAGTTCTTGCAGAACATCTTGGCAAAATCAGGAGCTCGTAGCTCTTTTGAAAGCCCGTCGAAAACGCTTGTTTCTGATGATGTTGACATATTTACCAACCAGATACACACTTAAAACGACTTAGAATGACTAGAAGAGATCCTCAGAACATTGATTTTTTCGTTTTTCTCAATTTCTTCTGGAACAAGTAGCAATCGTTTTTCATTTTATCTAAAATGCCGTAGAGAAAAGCGAATGAAATCAATACAAGGATCCTCAAGTCATTCTAAAATGAATTGAAAATTTTTACGTTGTAACAAATCAGTGCTTTTACCGACTTCCAAATGAGCTTCGAGCTACAACGTCCAATATTGTTCTCATGATATGATTCGATGTGTTCTATTAGTTTGGTAAAAACGGAAAAATTTTAGACTCTCAGGCTGGAAACTATACATATAGGTATTTTTATAGCGTTGAGGCGCCCATAACGGCTGACTCTCTCCGGGGCCCGCGGAAAGCCTCGGCGTCCCTGATTCTCGCTATCCAGTCATTTACAATCTCAAAAATTTGGCCATTTGTTGAGGTTTAGTGGACAATCAACCTCTATAAAATAGCTTTCTAACACTAACTCTTTACAAACTTACAATAAAAATTCTACCTTGTCAAAATGTTAGCTTTGTAGTGTGCTGTTTGAAAACCTCTGATTGACAATAAAATAAGTATCCACGGCAATAAAGTTATCGAATATTCTCTATTTTCTTTTTAAGCTATTGTTAATCCTTCTAAATTAAGATACTTTAAAATTTTTCTTTAATAAAAACAAACAGAAAATCCTTTGTTTTTACATATTCTCTTTATAATGATACTTAATATTTTATAGACGAATACTTTATAATCCTACTTTGAACTTAAATGTTATATAGTGGCTATTTAATCCTCTACTTACTGTAAAAATTAAATAAGCTCAACAATTGCTTTCATAGTCGATTATTATGAAACAAACATCTAGAACTACAAGTTTAGTGAAATTTTAAAATAAAACTCAATCGTTTTTAACATGAGAATTTATCTGTTTTAACAAGGGTCGTCACCAATTCAGTTCTATTTTAAAAGCTTTCACAGGTAGTTTTTAACGAACATCTGTCTAACTTTTTTTCCCTTAAACATGCTAGTCTGCATCATTCGTTATTGTACATTAATCTATTTATAAATTATTATACTTATAATTATTTTATAAATTTAACTTTACTAATACAGCAAAACCAGAGTTATTTAATGTTAATAAATTATTGTAAAAAAAGAATCTTTAAATGCAAGATTTCGGTAGATCCAATTTTTTTCTTTGTCGCATCTATTAATTAAACAAAGTGTTTCTTTGATTTCGGTCATCAAATGGTAGAAATCCCTTTGTAGAAAAAAGAGCACTTATATCTTAATTAGTTAGAGTACAATATGTATTTTGGTGGATAACATTGATAAGTACAAAGCGTTTCACCTTGCTTGATACCCTTAATTTACCTCACTATTTTTCTTTAGTGCAGTCGTATAAGGGAAGAATTCCATTTTATATTGAGTTATTGTTTTGAAGACATTTGTTGCTGCCGATAAAAATAACCCTACAAAATGTATGGTCAGGGCCGGCACGGCGCATCCATATGTGAATATTATACACCGCAGAAAGGCGCCTTTTTATTGAAGAGCCAATCTGAAAAGGAAAGAAAGGTGACCAAAAATATCGAAAAATATGAATTATGTAATAATAAGATTATGAACTAGCAAGAGGCGCAAAATAATTATCAGCACAAGAGCGTATAGAATATCAGTTTATAGATGTGTATGGTGTATTTAAAAAATATCTAAAAACTTAAATTAAAAGCTGCAAAATTTAGTAAAGGAGTCTAAATTGCCTTTATTTCTTAATTTATCAGCAACATTCAATGATTCAAGACGGAAACGTATTAAAACCTAGACGAAAAGTCGAAAATTCAGGTCGACAATGTACCTTTGTCCGACTTAGGACAGGTTCTTCTTCCCCTATTCAAACTCTCTTTAACATGACCTTGCCTTAAATGGACTTAGCGTGGGTTTGCAGACATTTAGGTGGGAAACCTGTACATGGACGACCCCCCCCCCCATCTACAAATGTGTAAGTCTACCGTTAGTTTAATTTAAGGCAAAATTTTGATAAGCTTAAGTGGGCGAAGAAAAAGCGAGCTTAAATATGAAAACAGCAGAATTGAATTGAAAGAATTTAGTAAAAGATTAAAAAATAACCAAAATCTTGTTCTTTGTCGACTTAAAAGCAAAATTTACAAGATAAGTTATAGTTTTTGGTTAAGGATAAAATATGTTAAAACCTAGGCCTATTAAACTAAAAAACTCTTCTCAAAAAGCTAAAAAGTTCCTTTTTGAAGTGAACAAAAATGAAAAAAGTCTCTGACATGGGAAATTCTCTTATTAGTCAAAAATTGATGATTTAGGACCTCTAACAATTTAAACTGAAAGCTCTGCCTGGACATCGGCTAAGGCCCAGTTCTTCTCCCCTGCTTAAACTCGACTTATTGCTAGCAAAACCTTACCTTAAATCTACCTAGGATTAAACTTACAGAAAATTGGATCTGCACATGGACCTAAATGTCACTTAAATGTGTGTAAGCCTAGAGTTAGCTCAATTTAAGACACGGTTTTGCTAAGGTGAGCTTAAGTAGAAGAAAAACCGGGTCTAAATGTCTCTAAATAATGCCTGTTTCACGATACAAATCATTTTTTGTCTTAAACCGCCCCTGTACCACACTCAATTTTTAAATGAGAACTAAACGACAGACGTTTACAAGTTTGAAAAAAAAATGGAGGTCTCCCCTTTATTTGTTGTGATCATGATCAATAAACTAAAGGAAAACTTGACCGAAATCTAATCGTTTAACAAAATAAAAATGGGAATAAATTAAAAATATGTGAGGGTTAAAATGAATTTTTTACCAATTTAAAAAAATTTAAATTTCAAATCTTCTATTTTTTTAACACTTTATTTTTTCATTGGTCGTAAATCTCTGATTTTCCTCTCACTATATGGGGGTTGGAAAAAATCGCTGACTACAATTTAACCGACTTTAAAGCCTCATTCAACTTTCATTCTCAACATTAATTAACATCTAATTACCTAGAAGATTCTTCTATTTTTCCTCCGTGTTAATTACACCAAGTAATCATGATTGCATGCTTAATTATTGAAAATCAAAAAGAAAACGTTGCTGATAATGTGGGTTTAGAATCGCCCTGTTGGATATTTCGTGCGATGTCGCACAAGATCGTGCGAATTCGTTGCCGCAGTATTTCACCTTTCATGTTCCACCGTCAATCGTTTGTGCGCTTTGATCGTGTACGTATCGTGTTCGGTAGTCGTGTACCGTTACGCTCGTAAACGTAAACTGCGGCGAAAAAAATAAGTTTATAAAAAATAATTAATTAATTAATATTAACGGGAAAGGAGAGTGTTAAGTGTTGTGTTCATCTATAAATAGTTGCAAAGTGTTGATTAACGTAAAGATCGGCATCATTCTTTTGTTGTTGTTTTTCGTCTGATTACTGCATTTCTTTCGAACTGTTGCTATTGGTGCAACAGCACAAATCTGTGCTTGTGTGTGTGTGTGTGGATCGGACAAGTTCGAGGCACTTATTGTGGATGCATTATGAAAGGTTAGTGCTATGTTGCCAAATTGTTTAATATTCAATTTTTGTATAATTATCCATAAACCACCCCCTCAATAATATCAGATGCTGTATTATAGCTACAAGATTCATTAATTATGATGCATAGAGGGGAATCTCTTAAATTTTCTCCAATTGTTTTTTTCTGACTTCTCATTAACTGAGGGGTTGAGATTTGTATATACATAGATGAGAGGGTGTAAGTAATATAATTCCAAAGATTTTTGTGGGGGTTGTTGTATAGGAGTTGTAGAAGTTTCTAAAAATCTCTAGCCCCAAACACTAATTATACCTTTGGCATTCATTCATTCATTTATCCATCTATAATTCTTTTCGGTATTTGGAAGAATTTTAATTAGATTTTGTATTGTCGAGTTTCTTCAGTGAATTTAGAAGATTAGAAAACTTTATTATTGTATTGGAGGGTGGAAATTGGTAATACGATCAAAGAATACAAAATGAATTGTGTGGGACTAGTTATTAATCACTGCCAAACCAACCAACCAACCAACCATTGACTATAAAATCGTTGTAAATTATAGAAGATTCATTTATATTTTCCCACCCTCTCTTTTGAGAAGGAAAATTTTTTGGTTATTTTCCTTGATATTTAATCAACATTGACATTTTTCGATCCAACCTACACGTTCTTTAAACCGTTATTGATTCGGTTTAATATACTAGAACCCTATTTCTTATGGGAATATTAGGGGGTGATAACAAAGACTTGTTTTATTAGAGCTTAACTTTGTATTTTTTATTATTATTTTTATTGGTGTAACATAAATAACATTGATTCTTTACATATTTTATGGCAAGAACATGAACATTATTGTTGTCTAAACTAGCACCCCTGAAAGATTTCGTTTCGCACATTGACCAAATCGAATTCAAATGTATAAATCAACAATGTATATACAGGTGTGCCAACTCGAATCCACCCTCAAGATAGACAACAAGAACAAAAAAATCTTATTGTCCTGACTATAAAATATGTTGAAAGATGAATGTGAATTTTTTGAAATTGTTGATGTAATTAATGATTCCCGAAAATTAATTAATGAGTGCCAAAAACAACAAAAAAATTATGACGTATTTGAGCTCCTATCACGCCCTACATTCGCCAAATTTTAGTGATCCAGTAGCTTAATTTTTTGGATACTTCTAATTGCCAGATTCTTCTCTGATTTTATGGAGGTGTGGATGGAAATTGAACCTTATTGTTGGTTAAATTACTTTAATACAGTCAGTCTAGTTCAGTTTGGTCGGCTTGACTGTGACAACTCTAACATGGAACGTTCATTTCGAGCATAGATGGAAATTTTGATATCCTTTTCAAACCGATTTTAGGGAAGCTGTTCGACTCAGGCCGGATGCAAGCTACACTTAAATTGGTTTATATTGTTTTAATCAATCTGAACGATGACGGGGTATAGATGAATCGACTTAAGTTTGCTCTAGTTTTCGGTATAGTCCGCTCAACCGATCATGTCCATTCGAATTTTTCTTCAGTGTATAACCAGTGGAGTAAAAGACCGATTTTTCTATTCGATCTTATATCCGAATTGATCTCGAATCCCAGATATTTTAATCTTTACATTATCAGAGTGAGTTGAATGTGTACGCAGGCGCTAACAAACAACAGACAAGCTGGTACTAAACGGTACGACAACACCAAACAAAAAATCGTATGGAAATTCGGAACAAATCTCGAATGTGGCAACTCGGATAAGAAATCGAATGGTGTAAAGATACAAATTTGTCGTTATACTTGCTCGGAACAATAAATCGGATGCAAACTCGGATAATGTAAAGTGCACTTATAAGCAATGAAAAGATGCATTATTCCAGATGGATCAAACTAAAGTCGACTTCCGAGCAAATAAAACAACAAACTTGTGCCTTTGCACTATTCAATTTCTTATTCGAATTGCCACATCCTAGAACTTTCATCCGATTTTTTGTTTGTTTGTTTGTTGTCGTTCAATATAAACTTGTCTACGATAGCAACGAATTTAAATATAAGCGCTTGCGTACACACGAAACTAACTCGGAAAATATTTGGGATCCGAGATGAATTCAGATATAAAATCGAATACAGAAATCGGTAAATGTAAACTGTCTTACTCAAATTGCCATCACTGTATAATTTTACTCTCTTCATTTCCTCATTTGCTTACATTATTTATTAACGATCGTTTTGAATTCGATTCTCTCATGTTATATCGGTTTGACTGTGCCTTACAATAAGAAAAACATACTCTAAAGGGGAGCTAATTATAATTTTATTACCGGTTTTACAATGGATAAAAATAAATATTTATCGACAAGAATTAATGAATTAATTCGAAATAACGAATTTCCATCAATTATACTATACTACAACCCATATAATGTTCTTCCTGTTGAATTTTCAGTATTTAATAGGGTTGAAAGGATGAAACAAGAAAAGGTTGCATAAAAAATTTAGAATGAATGACCGTATGGAATTTCATCGGATGAAACAAATGTAAACTTTTATTAATTAATCATATCATAAAAAATGTATTCGTACCGAAAAGTTCTGTTCAAAATATTAGAATGTTGCAAATGTTGTTATTATTCATTAATTAGTGTAATTTTTATCATCTATCTAGCGTTTTAATTAATAAATGCTTATGATTTATACAAATTATATTCTGTATACGTGTGAAAAGAAATTTTATACTATACTTCATCTATTTTGATCTGGTGAACTTGACGCCAACACAACGATCATAATTAGATGACTAGCAACAAGAAATTAGTTTCCTTTGTTAGATAGCAGTTGAAATATTAGGGTGTGGGATTGTGGTGGTAAAGGATAATGTTCCAGGACTACTACGGTAATATGAATCTGAGTTAGTCTGTGGTAGAGAAGACAGACATATCGTCTTTACAACAAAACAACTAGTCAGTTGAGAGGATTAAAAAAAAAATATACACATACAAACCGAAAGGTTGAAGACAAAGAAATGTGTAAACATTGGTAGATGATTGATGATGGCAATATAGACACAACAACCCACTACTTTCTCAGGATTTATGTTGTTAACTTAATTTGAAAAGTTTTCAAGTTGGTCTCTATCCGATCTGCATCGGATTTGTGTGTTTGAAAATCGGTCGTTATCGACCTGAAAATCTTTTAAACAAATCGGGTGGTATTCACTAATCTACCATAAGAGTCACCATTCAGTTACCTACAAGAGGGAGTCTGACAAAGAGACAAAGATAGTAGCTATAATGTCATCTAGTAAATGAGTGAAATAGGATAGTTGCGCGATAACTTGCGCAGTGGTCATTTTATACTTGTCTCTTTTCGGTACAGTAACCAGTCTTGAGAAAGTCAGTGTCCACTTCGGTAAATGATGCTTATGGACCAAATAATCGACAAAAGTTCTTCATTTAGTGGTGACAATCTATGAACTTTGTATAATTTAGACCGTCACATATCCTTTATACCCTTTACTTACTCTACAAGGTTACGCTTCAAGAAATGTGTGTGGCAAACATTGTCTTTGCCCTAGTTTGTTAAATAATAAACTAAAACCCTAAAGTTATAGATCTATTAAATAACGATAAGACAAACAGAATAGGAATTCTAAAACATGTTTTGGTTAGTAGAAAAGTCTTTAAGGGATATTTTTTAAATAATAGTGCTCTTCTTTTATATCTTTGCGTTTTTCCTAAGCTCATACAATCTTTATTTGCATACTTGCTTTTACTGTTTTTTTTATTTTATCAGCAAAACGATACAATTGAAAGCTTTTTTGTTAACCATTTCGCTCAAATCACCTGTTCTCGGTCTCAATGAACATTTTGTATCTTTTTAAATAAAGTAACTGTTAAATTAACTGAACAGTTATCGTGTAAAAGATCTCTTTTTTTGATCGTAAAGCTAACCGAGTCTGAATAGATAAAGTGTACGTCTTTTTTTTTCTTTTAAAAACGAGAAGATTCTGTATAAGTAATTTTTTAATATGGTTAATCATTGGAGAAGGTATGCTTTCGGTTTTTTCTCTGTTTACTTTCTTTAGATATTGTTCAAAATTCAATGTTTCAAGAGGGTTTTAATTCTTAACGATTTTAATAACTTATCTTGCTTTTATAAACTTATTTAGCTTACAGCTCTCTTAATAAACTTTAATGTGTATAAATCTTTTTCAAGTCTTTTATTGGAAATCTTACGTTGTTGTTCTTTTTGTTTCCGTTACAGTTGACTTATTTTGGAAGTAAATTAATATAAATAAGATATTATCGTTCGTGAAAGGCGGCGATTCTAAATATTTATTGTTTCAAACGAGCAAACTTCAACAAAGTGAATTTTTCTTATTAAAGTATTAACAACTAATCAGTTTATATTGTTTGTCTTTTCTTTTGCAATGAGAGGAGATGAATTTTAATTAAAACACAAACTTGATTGTTTCATTATTCTAATCGAGCAATAATGAACTTGATAGTTTATACGGAATTGGTGATCTCAACTAAAAACATTGAAAATTCTACGTTAATTTTTAACTAACTTACAAAGTTGAAGTGATTTGGAATGATCGTTCAATTACTAGTTCAACTTATAATTCATTCAATCTATATTTCTTATGTATCCGAGCAATAACGAACGGTTAAAATAAACTAGTCGACTTTACTGTGAATTTTTTAGTCGTTGTTGATCTTTTCACCTGATTTTTACCCAACAATTTCCACTGAAATACCATTTCGATATTGATAAGGGAGTTCTTTATTCGTTCCACAATTTTTCAGATCTTTATTCGTTATTTGTTGAAATGCATTGAAGCATCACTATCGATAAATTTATTGTTGCCAACACAAGTGGTATATATTTTTTCGTGTTTTCTCTTTGGATATTCGAAATATTTTTATACAGTATTCATATTGAAACTTGTGCGGTTAATGTTGAAAATCCACTTACCCAATTATCATATGGAGTAGGTATTTAGCAAAGGCGAGAAAAACCCGTGACAAGCACCCTAATTTATAAATTTATTCTACTGTAATTAAATATCAAATTTAAAGTGGGAATTTTAAGATCAAAAGTGTTAAGTTTGATACGTAGATATGTCTCATTTAAAAACCATGCAAAAATTTTGGTTTCAGTTAAAAATTATTCCATCAACACGACACCATAAATTTTTACGTTAATTATAGTATGCCTAGGGAAGGTTTTCGGGTTTGAAATTTCATAATTAGAATTTATCTTTGAAATTTTACAACCTTACGAATTAACTGTTTGAAAAATAAGAAACAACAACGGTTTTATCTTTTGACTGCCAAAACGACGTTAATCAATTGTGGTAGTCTAAAAATAACGCTTCATGATTTCAGCTGTAAAATTTTTAGTAGTTGGAGTAGTTTCTATAGAAAGTGTAAAAAGTATCTGTTTATTCCTCAAACGTGCTTGTGTTATTATAAACAATTCTTTACTGTTATCTATTTTCTAGTTTATCTCAACATTTGTGTATATTCGACCATATTAGCTGAAGTAGTAGAATATTAAATGATGCGTTTTTATGGATTCAACAAAAATTTAATTTTTGCTGGTAAATTGTTTAAAAAAAAACATGTACATGTCGGTTTATAATTGTTTAATTAATTGAAAAATAAACTAGAATATATTTTTTATAGGTCATTTATCCAACAATACACCCTCTAGTGTAATTCTCTTTATTCATTCAATTTCCATTCATATGGAAAACCGATTAATCAATTTTGATTGGATTATTTTTAATTGATTCTATTCTAATATGTTATCATATATTCTACTATCAAATTTATGTTAAATTAAATATGAAATAAATTACATTCATTAGTTTTGTACTTTTTTATTGTTAATTCTTGACGTTTATTTTTTTTTAAATGATTTCGGAATAATCAATACAGACTTTAGTAAGAATTTAAATTAATTCAGGAGTGTGTTCTATCGCACTGTCATTCTCTTTAAACAACAACCCTTTAAGTTACCTTAAAGCCAAGTTGATTGAATCCCAATAGATGTAGGATATTACAAATTTCGTCGAGTTACAGTTCTTACTTCAAAATGATAAAAAACTGGCGACAATACATTAAATCTTTCATCTTAAAGATTCGTAAAATATCTGCAATATTGAGACGAAAGTAATCGAGTTTTCTATATTAAATGAAAGAAAAAACCGAATGAAAAACCCCAAAACAAGTCCCAGAGAAAATTTCAGTTTATATGAATTGTGGAAAAGATCCATTTCAGTATACAATAGTTTTCCCAATGAATGAGAACAGATTTCTACAGGAACTTGTTTCAATTTATTGAGCGATTTATGGGAGCGAATAACGGGAAAATTCTGTTTCTTTTAAAACCCTGCAAAAACAAAGTCCAATTTACGTTGAAATATTAAAAGGTATTGTAAGGATATTTTTTTTTTTAAATAGCTGCTAGTGGCATATTTCGGTTTTTACCTCCTACTCTATACCCTTTTATAAGGGGAAAAAATAATCCACGGTAATGTTTTTATAATGTGAGGGGATTGTCTGTCAAGAACATTGTTTGAATTTTCAGATGCATCAAAATTGACGGATTCCGTTCGGTATTATACTGTAAAAATGTTGAGCTCTCCAGGTAGTTTTTTTGTTATCTATACATTCATTCTCTACGTTCATCTAGATATCTGTAAAAGACAATGTTTGCTTTCTATTGTTCATAGAATGATTCTGTTGTTGTTTAGCAGAAATTCGATTTTTCTTAATTCCAAAATTAATTATATTCTTAATTATACCCATTGGGTCGTAATAAATAACAAATGTACATGGTGGTTCATATAACTTGATTCTTGGTTATAGCTACTTTATGATTGATTACAAACTAGGAATATGCTGAGTGGAATGGACCACTCTGTATACAAAGTATGTATAATACTACTGGCAGGCTCAAAATAACGGTCTGTAGGCTTATCGGAATTGCTTAGTCTGTCATTCATCAACAACATTTCACAATTGGATTAGTAAATTTGTAACACATAAGGGAATTAGTCTGTCTAGTTGACACAACTACAGCATACAATTTGTATTTTATTTAATTATAACCACATCAAAATTATGGGGTTATTATACAAAGCGAATGTGTTTATAAACGATACAAACCAATTAAAATATAGAAGTTTATGGAAACTTTTTCGATTAATACTTCTTGTCGACTTTTATTTCGATTTTAAAAGTTTTTGAAAGGCTCATGTTTTTTTCACAATTAACTCTCAATATAGGTACACAGTACAGATCGAAACAACAACTCAATAGAATAAATTGCTAATAATTCAATTACAGGGTAGGCTTTTTCCACTGATTCCTGGAAAGGTTGAAAGTTTCTTTCACCCTCTTTTTATATACCTAACGAATTCTCCTCATTGTACTTAAATACCAGAACCAATAAAATCAATCTTTTTTTTGGTTGAGTATATTTGTCGATGCCGGTTCAAATCGCAGACTACAAACCAATTTTTTGATTTATTATTATCGTAGCTACTATCATTATTGATATTATTATTACATATTAATATTCTAAATTTATCGGATTATTTACGGAAAACAGGAGGAATCAAAGTGATTTATCTAAAGAAATTTTATTGTATCGTACCAATAAGTTTTTGTTAATATTTGCGTGTTTGTTTCAGTTCAAAAATTACATTCAAATAAATTCTATTTGATTGTTTATCTTGACATTATGGCTTTTGTTGAACATTAAAATAAAAAGAATCAAAATCTATAAAATCGAATTATTCCTATATCTATATAGTTATTAAATGGGAGTTTGTTTGTTGTTGTTGTTGTTGTCGGGTAGTAGGCAGGTCAGGGTCAGATTGTAGGAGTTTTCTAGTGGATCTTTTTATGTTTGATACTAAACTCTGTGTAGGCTTTTAAAAAACTTGTCCCATACAGTTTTCCAATACGATCGATAAGTTCATCTAAATCCGCTTTAGGTTTCAGCGTGTTGTTTTTTGTTTCCATTCCTCATCAATGCCACCATAATAACCATTAATTGGCCTTCTCCTGTCGTGTATCTCTTTGATCGTAACATTTCTTTTTCGTTTTCAGAAATGCCAAAAGCCAAATAAAGTACTTAACTTTCTATAAACATTTTCTCAGGGCATCGAACCGTTATTTTTTTCGTTCCGGTTCAATTTGAAAAAATTATCGGTTCAGTTCCGGTTTTCGTTTTTGCGAAAATGACGGTTTTGTTCCCGTTTTCGGTTCAGTTCCAAGTGACTCATTTTCAAATTTTTAAATATAAACAATTAATTTTTAGCGTAAATTAGAATAATAATATTAATAACAGTAACAACAACAAACCATTTCAAAGATCTTTTAAAGGCCGTTAAAATCCGAAAATCATCAAAATCGGGAGTTCGATCTCGGGTGGTTTAGTTTATTTTCTTGGCAGGAAAGAAAGGGGAGATTGAAAGAAAAAACAGAAAAAATCGTGATAAAGTGGTATGCTTAAACCGAAAAAAACCGGTTTTTGCTTTCGGTTCAGCTCCAGATTTCGCTCCGGCCAAAATTTCGGTTAATTCCGGTTTTCGGTTTTCGGCTCAGTTCCGGTTCGATGCCCTGCATTTTCTTCGCAAAATACACTAGCTGATAAGTCTGAAGGTGTTTCTTTTCCAACTTTGATAATTTAAGATGAAAGTTAAACTCTAAAGTCATCCTCGAAACACAATTAAAATCATCAAAATTATATCTTTGGCTATAAACTTAAGTGGGAGCAAACCAAACTCCTTTTGGTGACTTAAGAGAAAAGTTTACCAAATTGCACAATTTATGCCAAAAGAATGGATGAACGTGTCAAATCTCGAAATTGCGACTAAAAACGCCTGAAACTCCTTTTTACAACTTCATAACACAAACGATGGTTATTGGTTTAAAGAAGAATCAAAAGTGTCTTGGAATTCAGTGTTAGTTTCCGGCCCATAAGGTTTTATAGCTTTAATCATCTCATCGTAGAATCGTATAGCCAAATTATAATTCCTTGGAATAGTTTAGGTGTTTGGTGGAGGATTTCGAGAAGTTACTTCTAAAAAATCGGATTGAGTGTAAATTCTGCTTTAGATAATATTGAGCTTAGGTTAATCTGCAATTGATTCATGAACTTTCTCTAAGGGGGCAAATAGAACGAAATTATTATTAAGCATCTACTAGGTAGCTTATCGATTACTGTTCTTGTAGTTTTACGATAGATATATTAAAAGAAATGCTTTCGCTTTTTGGGTGGAATACGAGATAAAAACAGACAGTGTAGAGGCAAGAGAGTTGATAATCCAAGTTTTAATGAATCTAGATCTGAGAAAGGATCTCGTATAACAAGTTTATGAGCTTAAAATATGTATGTATACCTTGGTATATGTAGATATATAGGAAAAACTCGTTTTCTCTCAGAATTATTTGCAAACTTTTAAAAATTATCTAATATTGCAAATTGAGTAAATTTGAAACGTCAGTTTTTCTTCCATAATCTAATAAAAATTCACCATTTAAACTTGCCAAGTTTTTATGTTCAATTATTATTAAATTGTTCTCCAACTTATTTAAATTATTGTTAAAACGGAAGAACGAACAATTATAATTTTTTATATTAACCAGTTATTGATCTTTATAGACTTTATTTTTTTCTAGTACAGGTCAAGTTTAAAGACATTTGAAAATCATTATTATGAATGAAAATCGACGATAATGCACGGTCACGTAAACTAAACATTGTGACGTTTCGGTAAAAATAAAAATAAAGAGCAAAACGAATTTCACTGTTATGATTTCGATCACGTACAAATCTAGAACATGTGGAAGTTGATGGCTCTACAATGTTGGCATCATTTTTCACTTTACACTCAACTTTTAAGATACAAGAAAGTAAAACATATCTGATGTAATCCTTTTTATGGAAAACACCAACTTAATTCGAAAGCCTTTTGTTTCTTTAATTAAAATAAATCGTACAGTTTTTGTTTGTTTGAAAATGTGGATATTTTCGGTTTTAAATGAATGAGAAGAGAGGAAAAAGAGTAAATTTCATTACCCCTATAAACGTTTCAACGAAGCAATAGAAGTTGTTGTTGTTGCTAAACAAAAGACCATAGAAGGTGGGAGAATTGGTGAATTTCAACGTAAAAAAGTTTCTTTACTATTAAGCTTTTAACGTTGATTCGTCAATTTTAAGCTTTGCAATCTTTTTTTGTGAACAAATAGAGAGAAAAAATAACTTTGAAATATTATGCGGTGTTTTATGTAAATTAAACAAGAATCGTTGTTGATACGTGGGAAATAAAAATGAAATTACATTGTGTTAAAAATGACGGTAGTACTTTCGTATGTTGAACAGTACAATGTAGGATTTTTAATTATTCATATGATAAATAATAAACTTACACTCCATCTGTAGCAACCGTGTCTACTTGACTTTGAGACGTCAAATTCAAAAATCAATCTGAATATTGTGTTGAAAACCAAGTTGTCTCGATTTTAACAGACAAGTGTAAAATACCAATTTTTTTTCCAAAATAATCAATTTCAATTTCAACTTCGATACAAAATTAATTAAATTCAAGTAGATTGCTTAATGTGTTTTTCTAGTTTTGGCTGCATGAATCCTTGTGTCGTTATTAAGAAAACAAGGCTATTTCCACAAACAACTCCTCAATATTTGTTTAATTTGTGTGTTGGTATTGTGCTTTATCCATTAGTAATTGCCGACAATCCAATCAAGTTACAAGGAAACATTCCAAGGTGTCCCTCTCCGATTTTCATGATTGTGAGTCTTTTTTATCGACGGACAAACATCCCACTTAGCAGTGGGATCGTGAATTTATTTTAGATTGCCACGCGATTATCGTCAGCGTCTGTCATGGATATACGTGACTCTCGATTAAAATGTGGCAAGAGGGGGGCAAAAATCGGCTACCGTAAACCGCCTTTTTGCCATTTTCTCATGGTTTCTGCTCATAGAAAATTATAAAATTTAAAGTCACCTGCTTGTATTTTTTTTGTATTTAAAATAGTTACCTTTTTATAAGGGTTTCGTAAATATTAGCCTTTATAACTCTGTTTCTGTTTTTTACCCTGGAGGAATGCCGTTGGTCTTATTTGATTATTCCATCTGCAGGTATGTGAAGCTTACAAAGCACCCCTCTCGAGTTTAAATTTTTAGGCATGTTTTAAATAAACATGCATCTTTTAGATTTCATTGAGGAACAACATCCATCAATCTCATTGAAATCGGAGAGGGACACCTGGGAATGTTTCCTTGTTAGTGTAAAGTTTCACAGCTATTGGATTTTCCATTGGATTGGAAGTTGTTTGAAAAACTTGTCAGTTAATTCTATTTCAAGTCTTTTATCTGAAAGTGATTTCGAATTGAATTTGAGATAAACACTATCACCACTACTACTACACAGTTAAAACATCGGCCACAATAATTGTGTTGGGATCTTTACAACAATTTATTATAAATACGTTTGAAAATATCAAAATAAAATTCCATATGGGATCAAAAAATAATAACATGCAGTATGTTCTCGGGCCAACAATAGATGAATTATTATTTTGTTCAATTCAATCAAGTACTGGTAGAAGCATAGATAAGTTGACTATTATTTTCCGGTACCGGAGCAAAGATTCTTTTGCAATGTTTATTTTATTAAGGTTCGTTTTTCTTTAGCTCCTCAATCTCGGTCTTTACGACGGTCGCATACCGTGTAACGTAGATTAGAACGTAAAAGAACGCACTGAAAGACGTCATATGTCTCTCAAATAAAAACTGAATCAAGAAAAAAAAACTCTGTCTTGAAATACAAGAAACTAATTGAACACATCTCTTGACTAGTGATCGATATCTACCAAATTTTAAAATTATAGGAAAAAGGATACCTTCGAAAGAGGATGGATTTTGATGTTGTTAGATTTTTCGTCTTTGTTATTACACGAAGTGAAATTTCTTCGTGAATTAATGTTTGTGTTTACGCTATACTTGAAATCGTTGTAGAAATCTTTTTATAACTAAACAAAGGTGTTAATGTGTTTTCGTTTGATTATTTTCACGTCCGTTGAAAAATCGATCCAACCATTAAGACTCAAAATTAGAAACATTCATCATTTATTTGTTGTAATATTACACTCGATTTTACACGTAAGGGGACCAACATTTCTCTCAGCGTTGTTAAATTGATACCACATAAATCAAATATTACGTGCTTATACCTGAATTAATGAATTTAGAGGAAAATCAAAGGGCTGATTGTTAAACCTAAATTGTCACCATGAGAATTTACTTAACAGCGGCTTTTATGCTTTCATTAAAATGCTTTAAAATATGGAAAGTTTTATTGTTGATCTTAAAAGGTTAATGTGTTTCTATTTCATTGTTTTTTCACCCCTTTCCCTTTCAAAAATCGATCAACACGAACTATTTTATTTGTTTACTTCATGATCTACAGTGAAATCGTGTTAAACTATGTGTAGCTTGAGCAGAATTGATTTCTTAATCTTTCGGATAGAATCTCTTTAGCCAGTCATCGAGGGTGCTAATTTTTTGTAGGTGGTCTCGTTAATATCGCTAATATGTCAATATGAAGGCTTACACTAAGCTTTACTTTGAAGTTTTTAATAATTTACAATCTACATCGTCCTGGTGAAAACTTGGAATTTAGCCAAATGTTAATTAAAATTACACCCAAATGGAATTCGTTATTATTTTCAATCATATATCACATATTTTCCACCCTTGAGTTTTTTTAATATTCCATAGAATTTTTTAATCCAATCTCCAACAAATACCCCTGCAATTTTTGTCGTTTCTTATCGCACAAGTTATTTGTTTGAATACAAAACGAGCAAAGAAAATATAATGTCTGGAAATTTATCTTAACAATAGATGATGGTGGTGGTGGTAAAATAGAAAAAGATATGGAAATTATAGTGAATTGAAATTGTATGCAAACGGTAAGGGGTAGTTGTTTGGTGGTTGGTGGTGGTGGTGGTGGTGGTTTTGTATATATTCAAATAACGACTCATTATTTAAACAATGGTTTGTCACACGATACTAACGTAAATCATACCAATTGGCGAATTGGTAGGTTTTTCAGTGAATTACGAGCTCGTTACTTTGTTTTGTGTGTGTGGGTAGGGGGAGGTCACTAAGGGTGGCTATTTTTATTGGTGTACAAATGGAATTTATATTGAATAAATGGGACAGCTCGGTTACTATTAACGATTAAATTATTGAAAATTGCCATCTAAATCGAATAATATTTCACTTTTAATTACAATTAATAATCGTGAAGTTCTCTTATTTGAATTCGTTTTTATTGTTAATTATTCGATAAGAAAAAAGTGTTTTATATTAACGAAATTATTTACAAAACAAATAAACGTAAAAATACTGTATTTGTTGCATTTATTTTAAAACAGGAATATTCCCAAGTTGTATTTAATTATTTGTTTGAGTACATAGTGGAATGTTTATTAAAGATTGTGACAAAAAATATGTACGATTCATGTTACAAGTATTATTATAACATACGTAAAATAACACTTTATTATTAGTTTATTTTTCCTAATATACCAAAACGAAAACATTTATATTTTCCAAATGAATTTTGCAATGTTATTTCAAAAAATAATAATAGTTTACATTACCTATAATTATGTAGAAATAATTATTAATGAATAAAATAAACTTGACCTTCGTACAATTGGAATTTGAACGGTGTTGAATCAATCAAATGATAAATAACATTGTTTCTTGTTTCAATAATAATAAATTGTTACAAAATTATTTTTATATATTAAAATCTATCTCTTTTATTTCTTTTTACATTAAAACTTTGAAACCATATTTTGTTGGTTAATGTGGTAATTTATATTCTTTTCTGGAAAGTTGTTTTATTGAATAAAATTTTATAAAAGTTGATTTAAACATTTTTGTTGTAATGAAGTAGTTATTGTTTGGTGCATCTATCAACTTAAATTAACTTTTAATCTTCAATTATAGTCTGTCAGTTAACAAACAGCCAACTTGTTTCTCAATAAGAACAACTAGAAGCATAATTTAGGAGGAAGGTTATACAGGGTTGCTTTCTCAAATATGCCAAATTAATATCAGTTAGCGGGCGATTCGAATAAAACTTGAAGTATTTGTAGGGTGGTCTTCAGAGAACATTTTAGCAAAGGCAGGACCACGTAGCTTATTTGCAAGTTGGTCAAAAAACTACTTTTAAGGCAATGTCGAAATTTTCACCAGTCAACTGTACGCGAAAAATAACTCAGAATGATTCGAGGACCACCGTAAAATTGTTTTTTGTTCATTTCTCCCTTTTAATTCATGTAAAACAAAAGAGGAAATGAACATTTGCATTTTCGTTTTTTCTATTTAATTATGGAACGAGAGAAAACGCTTTTCATTTTTTCTAGAAGGCAAAGGAGAAAAAACGAAAAAAATCAATGTTGGGAGAGTCTCCGATTCCTAAATGAGCTACGAGGTTCTAATTTTTAGGTGCCCTCTATAAATCCTTGTAATATTATTCAAATCGCATACCAATAGGGATTTCATAGGAATGGTACATCTAGTGCATAAAAGTGATATTACAGATTTGTTGTGTTGTCGTCCAGAATTTCACTCAAAAACCAACATATAGAAAGATATTCGATAGGAAAAGTTTAAATGAGGTTCAAATAGACACATGTAGCTAACAAGGATTAAGAGACTACTCTATTTTGTCAATTTTTAATTGTCATTTATTATCAGGGCTGTGGATTGTGTAATTTAACGATTACCAAAGAAAATTGTTGTATTTTCTTCTATAAGCTTAAAACTTTCCCTATTGGTGAAACAATCACTTACTGTTAGAAACGTTAAAATAGAGTTTTTTTTCGAGTTTTCCACCAATTGGAATTCGAATCGAGTAAAAGTGAGAACGATATCTTCATATAATAAAAAAGAAAATAGAGTAATAACGTTGAATATTCAGTCATGGAAACCGAACAGTTTCCGTTTATTGTTTTTTCTATGTGTGTTAAATTCATCGAATAAAATACAGTCGTCGATATTGATTCTATTCGATTCTTTCTCTTATACTAAAAAAAAAATTATATCGTGCGTATATGTGGCTTGAAATACTGAATTTCACCTAATCAAATCGTAACAAAGTGGTGGATTATTTTTAAATTCAAGTCCTTGATGGGAGGGAAAAAGGGTCAAATATTGGATGTAATCAAGATAAAAAATGCTACCATCGATTTTCTAACGATTTCATTTTTCCTGCAGATAGGGAAAGAAATATACGGTGATATAAAGGAAAAAAAATGAAACAAAAAATGTCTATCTAGTTCTTGTATTTGTGGATTGGTGGGCATACAGGGTGCGTGTTTTAAATGTGGCCAATTGTAAGGAAACTCTTATTCGTAGACGAGTGAGTCGTAGGCGAGTCATTCGAATATTCAAGGATTTGAAAGCAAGTTGAAGGTCAGTTCAGCACAATTAGAGCCTTGTAGTTCATTTGGAAATCTTCCTAGTTGTTTTACGTCTTTAGCTAATTTTTTAAAATTGCCTACAAATGATCGTTTTTTGACCCACTTCCTGGTTTCGAGGGGTCTCTCTACAAATTCTTGAAATACATATTATTATTTAAATTGCTAGTCGACTAATTAAGAGTTTCATAAATATTGACCACATTTTAGAGAGACACCCGGTAAGTAGGTATGTGTAGTGTTTAGTTTTCTCTCAACAGTCTCGTTTATGGCATTATTGTTCGACTTTATTTTCATCTTCCTTACCGTGTACGTTTTCTGTTTGTGTTAATGTTGAGGATGAGTACAGTAGAGATTGAGCATGTCAAGATAAACATAAACAATTCAAAAGGAACGGGATGTTTCTTGTATACAAATACGTTCACAACATGGCACAAAACATACAAATACAAGGTAAATACATAAAAATTACATGTTTGTCTTCATGTTTTTTTCGCTCTCTTCATTCGCCTTCCTTTTAGGTATTTCAATAATTTCAACAGATTATCGGTCGGAAATTATTCTCTTTTGTTTAGGTTATTTTAATGCGATTAATAATAATGATATATAAAAGTGGGTGTATTTGCTGCTGTTTTTCCATTATAATATAATGAAAAGACTGTACGTAATCAATGTAATCAACATTGAAATTACATTTCATTGTGATAATTTGTCTTGATGAAATATTAATGTTAACATTGTATTTTATAATCTAACATCTTGTTATTAGAATTTTA
Source organism: Mylabris sibirica (assembly GCA_039776855.1). Lineage (NCBI taxonomy): Eukaryota > Metazoa > Arthropoda > Insecta > Coleoptera > Meloidae > Mylabris > Mylabris sibirica. Next base: position 6,463,936 of record CM077838.1, read on the forward strand.
AACTAAATCTTGCTATTTTACTGTGAAAATACGCTAACCTATTAGTAATCCAGACCATTATCAACAAATTACATGTCAGCAAGCGGACCGGCTGATTATTACTGATTGTTATCGTTCAAGTGTTAGTAAGGGTAGGTAGTAGTAGGTGGTGGGATGAGTGTCATTAAGTAATGTTACCAGAGGCCGTGTGTCCTCTATTAGTCTTCTTCTTGTAGATTGTGTTGACATGGCTGTGTGTTCACAGGATTATTGCACATTGATGACATAGACAAAGATAGAGACAAGGATACGAATTTCGTATATAATCTTTGTCTTTAGTCTAGAATTGAAATTTGAGGTGTTTAGGAGTTTCATCCTGAGGTTCGACTAATTACACGACTAAGATTAGAGGAGGACTAAAATGTTTTAGATACATCTGGACGGCATTGTATTTGGGTAAAGGTTAAGATTTAATTCACAGAACACTGGTGTTGTTATTGGGATCATCTCGATGATTATGATGATTATGATAGTGGGTTTAAACAACCATTTTGTATATTATCCAGCAGCAATATACTTTAAAGTTGTGTTATTTTCATTATATACCCACTAAATTTCCATTATTACTCATATAACAAGGAAGTATTGTTCCCATTTGAGAGGTTTAATAGAAATATTTTTAAATACTGAGTGAAGAATTAATTATTATTCCAATTCTCGCACATACTTAAACAAAGAAGAGATAAAAGGTTTAATTTCAATTATTATTAAATCTTTGGCAATAAGAAAATAGCAAACACATTTGCTCTCTTCTACATTAATTGATTCTCTTGTCTGTCAACATGATGAATCGTTTATTCTCACAATCAGAGTGGAACGGGAAAGAAATTCAATTTGAATTAATTATATTAAGAGAAGTTTTTCTCATCTTATTCTTCTTTTTATATTTTTTGTTTGTTGAATTTTTATAATTAATGGGAAACATTCCCAATTCTAAGAGAATCTTCTGGCAGCACTCATTCTAAAAATTATGACTTTACTTAAACAACTCACAAATATAAACGGAATTTATAGTAGTAAACAATGTTCAACTGTGTTTACAAACATATAAATTAATTATTTGGAACTGGAATTAACAAGCTGCATCATTTTACATGGCCATCTAGAAGAAACTAGAAATAAATGAGTGTAATTTGTGAATTTTTATTTCGAAAGGGGAGGCGATGAGTGACGACGCATCATTTGAACCGATGCGTAATAGAATAAAGTTTTGAAAAATTGTGCTAATAACAAATTTAACCCCGATTCATCTTTAGATTTCAACGAAAATATAATTTTTCTAAACTATCAAAATCGGGAGTTTTTACGTAGAACTTGGCAAAATATTTGAGGGTCACTGAAACCATTCTAACAAAATTAGAACCTAGTAGCTCGTTTTTGACGATCTTTAAAAGTAGCTTTTTTCGTTTTCTCTGCATTTTTTACAGGTGGAATTTTTTTTTCCTTGAAAAAAAAATCAATGTTTAGAGAGTTTTCCAGTCATTCTTACAATTAGTTGTTTTACGTGAACAGCTCGTTTTTGAAAATTGTCATCTGATCCAAAACGAAAGTTTTTGACCAATTTCCAAATGAGCTCATTTTGCTCAAATAGTCTCCAGGAAAATATTTTTCGAATCCCTCGCCAACCAACTAAAAGTTTTATAGTATCGACCGTACTTAAAACCGACTCACTGTATTTTAGCGTATTATAAGAAATTTAACTTATCCACCCTTAAGCACAAGAGTCTTACCTGATCTACAGATTGCAATTTTTTTTAAGACATAAAAACAGATATTTAAGATTTATCCGGGAGGATACTTTGAAGGATTGGGAGTCTTTTATGTGTCGACTTGCACAATTTATCCTATAGAGAATTCACATGTAATTTCGTTCCAATTTTTTGCTAATCAATCAAAAGATGAAGAAAGGGTCGCTATTGTATTTGATTATAAACATCATTGCGGCGTTCGATACAGAAAAAATTGAATAAAATTAAAATGACGGATAGTAGAAACTATGTTCAAATTCAGTACGGAAGCCTTTTTCGAGTCTTTTATTAGTAAATTTTCAGTAAAGTTCAAAAAGAGCTACATTAGCGTTTCCGAGATAGTTCAAGTTTCATCAATTATTCTGTTATTTTTATTTTTATGTACCTAAATGAGCATATTTCAGCACTGATTATTTCTGGACCTATAGAGTTTGATAGATATTTTTATTTATTAACATTATTGCAACAATGTTGTGTTTTTTTTTTAAATTTGATCCAATCCATTAATTTTGTTACTGTAAATGTAAGGTTTTATTGCAAACATAAAGTTGATTCAATTTTAATCGAATTAATCGCTTTCTGTTTCAGGTGAGTGGAAACAACTTTATTCGAAAATAAGGAACCCTGGTATGTTTTTAAAATATGTATGTATCTGTTATCTACAGAGTAAATTTAGAATCTAGGCACATTGGAGATTCCCACCCCTAATAGTTTCCACCTAAGTTAAGTGAAATGAGGAGACATCTGAATAAGATAGAAATATACTGGGTTGGTAAGTAGTGCGAAATGCTCTAGTAATTGGTACCACCCACTCTTAACCCCTATATTTCTGTCTCATTCAAATGTCTCTTCATTTCACTTAACTTGGGTGGAAAATATTAGGGATGGGAATCTCCAATTTGCCTTGATCCTAAATTCACCCTGTATATTCACATTTTTTTTGTTATTTTAAATTATTTATTCTTATCGCTTATACAATGAATTCTTAAATTGGTATCTTGCGGTCTGTTTAAGTTTAATGTTTCAAAAATTAAGACAACATTAACCATTGAGAAATCTAATTGGCACAGAAACAAGACATTTTGTGTCATTTTAATCTAATTGTTACATAAGATCCTAGTATTGTTGCGTTAGCTTTGAAATTGATCTTATTGTTTGTTACATTTGAAGAAACACGAGTAAATCTACAGGGCTTTTTGGGTAAACATGACAAATTACAATAATTTTGCTAAAATAAAATAATTGTTAAAAGATCTCGAAGTGGAACATCAGTTTGAGGCAAAAATGCCCTTACAATTCTTAAAAATAGAAGAAATTGTCAACTTTTGGAAATTACGCATTGTTGGGTGAAAAATTTCTACTTTCAGAGTTTAAAGTTGAACTAAATACAAGAAAATTTTTGGAAAATTAATTTTCTTTTGCGAAAATAAATTTTAAGAATTTGTGAATAAGAAAGGCCAATGCTACGAAATTTCCAATACCGTGTTTCATAAACTTGAAAGATGCAACAAAATTTTAAAGGGAATAGGTACCCACAATTGTTCACACAGTGCCATAAACTTTTGTCCATATTGATTGTATAGAACCGACAAGTGCTTTTTACCAATACTTGGCCCACATTTTATAAATGAAGTTTAGTAATATTCACAATTTTTGAATTTTTTCCTGCGAAAAATAACTAATTTTTCAAAAAGAAATGTTTTTTTTGTATTTAGTTAACTTTGAATCTTGAAAGTGGCAATTTTTAATTAAATATTGCTTAAATAACATATGTTAACATCAATTTCTACCATAATAATTATTTTATTCTATAAATAATTGAGAGTTGTTAACTGTATTTAAGTAAATAGCCGTGTATTTATAATTTTGTTAATGATTGTTGTGTACCTATTTCACGACTTTTCTTAGCCTCTATCTTGTCGAAAATACATTTTCGTCACACCAACTCCGAAAGCTTGATTTTCGAGAGGTGTTTTACGGGCGCAAAGTATACGAATCCCGCCCAAGTACTGACTACATCACTTTTCACTCTCATGTTACGATAAATGAACATTCCCTGTGTGTTTGCCTCTACTTTTCCGCCCTAGGGCGAGAATACTTTCCGGCCCTGCTTTGTAACCTTCATTTCGATGACGACCACTCCAATTCTTATAAACAAATACAATGTTTACATTATTATTAAGGCCGATCCACACACGGAGATATATCTTAGTAAGACGGTCTCATGGTACGGTACAGTGATATATATCTAGCTTTGTCTATACATGATACCGACAGAGATAGATATATATCATTGCACCGTACCATGAGACCGTCTTATAAGATATATCTCCGTGTGTGGATCGGCCTTTATTCTTTATATATCTATGTTTATCTTTATTTTTGAATTTGTAAATATTGATGATAATACGACTGATAATAAACATTGCCTTAAAAATATTACATTGAATTTTCATAATTGTTCAAATTTTACATTAAATATTAACAAAAATTGAATTCGTAAAATTAAATTTGTATTATATATTATTATTATTATTAAAAACAGTTGGGTTAAGATTGTTTTTCTTTGAATTTCAAAAATTACAAAATTTGGAAATAATTGTCCTCTCAAATCAAGCTTTTCGGAGTTAATTTGACGAATTTGCCGGAATCGCCTACTTCACGCCCTTGTATCGAAAATAACTATCATATGTGGGATGTTGTGGGCTGGTGGAATAACATCTCTGACTAAATCAAGTCTGAATATTACAACAAAAGCATCTTTTTTTTCCCCATGAATAAATGGAGGCTTCTTCTGACAATCATAATATATCAACAATATTTGAAAGCAACCCTTAATATATGTATGTAGTAGACGCCTATACAATGTATTCCATAAATGTACATGACTTTATTTGTTATAATTTTTTTTTGTACTGCTTTATATACCACTATTTTTAACAAGATATTGTTAACGAACAATGTACACTGTTGTATAAGTCTGAAACATTTCCAAGTGTATCCATTAATATTTCCTCCTTTTTTTCCCCGCCCGTGTTTCTCAACGTTGATTCCGTTCAAATTTATTGTACGAAATTAATAAGAGTGCAAATCTCATGATAATTGGATTTGTGCTATTCTCATATTAGTTGAAGCGATAATTCTCCAAGAACATAAAATCTCCTATGTGTGATCCCTTAAAATCGGTTCAAATGGAATATTTTCACCAACAAAGGAAGATTTGGTGCAAAAACACAGCCAGATCAATGAACGCGGATGCCTTATCATCCTGTTATCACTAGTTTTATTGAAGTCAATTGTCTCACAATAGTCAATGTTTGGCATTTCGTTTGATTATTTCGTTATTGTTTTATTAAAAATTACTGATGGAAATTTTTGTTTGAATCTGCCTGTTTTTTTTCTTCTTCATAATTATTCTAATACATTCTCTAATTAATTTCATTCATATTTTTCGTGTAGGAAATACGAGAACGTATTCAAATATGAATTCGATGTAATCGATAATATTTCAGTTTATCTCTCTACAGATCGTTAGTTTGTTTAACAATATACTGATGGATTGATTAGAATTGTAGCCTAAAGGTTTTCGTGGTTTAATTTAAATATACCTATATATATATATATATATATATATATATATATATATATATATATATAAAATAGAATAAATATTGAATTTAACTAAAATACATACAGTTTAGATTTAAGGACCTTTTATCTTCATTTCAGAGATGGTTTCCTAGAAGGTTAATAAACCTACAATATTATACAGGGTGTCGGATCCAACTATCGTCAGAACTCCTATTAATTGACGAGAGATTCGGAAAGTATTTCAACAATTTATAGAGGAGCCTCTGGAGATTATTTTACTAAAATTAGAACCTCGTAGTTCATTTGGAAGTTACTCAAAAACACCTTTAAAATGCTCCCTTTTCCCAATCCATTTTGGAACAGGTGGAAATGTTTACTATTTTTCGTAATATGCAATGAAGTAAAACAAAAAAAATCAATATCGAGAATGTCTTTGAATCAGCCTTAGTCGTTTTACGTGTATAGTTGTGATCTTGTCCAAAACGAACGTTTTTAATCAACTTCCAAATGTGCAACGAGATTCTAATTGTGCTAAAGTGGTCACCAAAGATCCTTCTATAAATCCTTAAAGTATTTTTCGAATCGCTGGTTAACTAATAGGAGCTTCACAGTACCTATCGACCATATTTAGATCCGACACAATGCTGCTCTAAATGTAACAAATTCGTATGGAACTCCTATTAGTTGGTGGACGATTTGAAATTTCTTTCAAGAATTTATAGAAGAGTACCTTGAGATCATTTTAGCAAAATTAGAACCTCGTAGCGCATTTGAAAGTTGGTAAAAAGCGCTCGTTTTTGACGATGTCGCGATTTTCAAAAACGAGTTTTTTATGCACGTGAAACGACTTAAGACTCATAGATCCTCATCATTGATTTATTTCACTTTGTTTTTCATTTTTTCTAGTACCTATGCAATGGAGAAAAACGAAAAAAATCAAATCAGCCACGGTCGTTTTGCGTGTTGATTTCGTTTTGGAAAATCGCGACATTGTCCAAATCGATCGTGTTTTGACTGATTTCCAAATGAGCTACGAGGTTCAAATTTTGCTAAAATGGTCTTCAATGATCCTTCTACAAATCTTTAAAATATTTTTCGAATCTCTTATCAACTAATGGGAGTTCCATAAATATCGACTATATTTAGTATCGACACCCTGTTATGTAAATCTATACTATCCATATAAATTTGAAGAGATCGAAATTGTGAAGATCTATTTATGTATTCTTTGCTAGTTACTTCGATCAAATACTACAATTCCATATAGTGTATGGTACTGAAATTTAATTTAACGTAATATAGTCACGTTTCATTCTCACTTTATTCAAAATGCCGGCACCGTTACAAAATTTCAATTCATCATCGTTAATGATAGACAACCGAGAAAATTTTCAATTTAGTATTTTTAAAATGCGAACATTTCCTTCTCGAAATGTGCCGTTATTGTTGTTGTTGTTGTTGTTGTTTGGTTTGTTTGTTCGTTAATATTAAATTTTGAAAACAAATGGGGGGAAAAGCAAGAAGGAAAGACATAGGACACAAAAAAGCGCCAAACGGGTGTAACTTATGATTAATTACCTTACTCATATGGCGTTTTTCTTTAGTCTAATATCAAACATGAACACGTGTTTTATGATTTTATCATATTATTGCTATTGTACACGCGAATTTTAATATGGAAAATTGTATTTAAAAAAATAACAACAGTTCTATTGCGGTATTTTTAATTTTTCTGTAATAATATTCGCCAATTATATTAAAATTCAGTTTTTTTTTTTAATTTTTCTGTTTGTATTTCAATTTAAATTGAAATGCGGTAGCGTATTATTATCGACAATAATACTAGCGCAATTTCTACCATTCTTTTATTTTGTTTTATGGATTTAATTTGAAAATCTTCCAGACTGTGGTGTTGGTAAATAGATGGAACGGGGATAATTAAAGTGTAAATTCTTTAAACAAACCGACATTGTTTGCAATAAATCCAAATCACAATATTTCATTTTCACAGTACTGTTCGCTTTTGATCTTATACTATTGCTAAATATTGAATTGTTATTTGAGCAAATTAATATTAAATCTAAATTTGCCTTCAGAAGAACAGATTGTTAATTATCGTTGAAAAAATTAACGTTTCATATGCTAATTAGAACGGCTGAGGAAAAATTATCATTACAAAATTATACTTTTGAGATGTAGATTATTAAAATATAATGATTTTGTAAGATAATTTGTGTATAAAATCATTTTATATTTCCTGTAAGCGTAAAATCATTTCGAGTTGCTACTTCACCCGACTGAAAATGTCATCGAATTCAAGCTCTAAAAAATGATTTAATTGCCATTCTAATCTACTGAAAGTTTGTTATTTTAATTGAAGATCCGTTCCATCTTTCAACCGGAAACTAAACGCCTTAGGTTTCTTGATACAGTCCAAACTGTAGTCAAATATAGTCAGTAGCATAACTTTTAACGAAATTTTAAACGAGCCATAGATCCATTTTTACATGAAGATCGTAGATTAAAATAGAATTATTCGATTATCAATAATAATAATTTAAAATTTGTCAGTTATGTCTTTTGAATTTAAACATTGGCGAGTTTTTTGATGTTGTGACAATTCTGCGAATTTCATCAGAATAACTTGAAAATATTTTTTGTTTTTTCCCCAACTTATCTACACATTGTAAAATTAAAATTCCCCACTCATTCGCCTCCGTTGCTCATCTGTAATAAACAGTTGAGAAAATCAATAATTCACACAAAGGCGAACGACTGCGCCTTTTCAATGTTTTACATTTAATCACCGTTGGCATTTTTTTTTTTTGTAAAAATGGTGTAAAAGACAAACACGAGAAACAGAAATTTATAATCGTCTTGCTTCAAGATATTTAACAAAAGACTCATGAGAATTAATCAAGGCTCAAAAATTGGTTTTAATTTTACCTATTTTCTAACAGTATAAACGATCAGTGTTAGGTGATCCATGATGTATAAATAACTTTGATAATAGATTAATATTAAACTTTAATTGATGTCAGAATTAACAATAGAGAAAACTGTTAGTGTTAACAATGATTAATCACGGTAATTGTTGAAATAATTTCAATACAAAGTGTTAAAATTTGGCTAATACGAGATCATTGTAAGGCAAGAGTTTTATATTTTCATTTTACTGTTCATAGTTGTCAACCAAATTGAATAAAATAGAGATACAGGGTGTTAATTCTAAATATGGTCGATACTTCTGACACTTCCATTAGTTGACGAGCAATTTGAAAAATATTTTAAGGATTTGTAGGGAAACCTAGAGGCAATTTTAACAGAATTAGAACTTTGTAGCTCACACGGTATTTTTAAAAACTCGAAGATTCTCACAACATTGGTTTTTTTCAATGCATTCTGGAACAGGTGATATGTTTCCCATTTTTCATAGAATGCAATGAAGTAAAAAAAAAAAAGAATATTGAGAGGGACTTCGAATCATTCTTAGTCGTTTTACGTGTTTAACTCGTTTTTGAAAATTGTAATCACGTCCAAAACGAACGTTTTTGAGCATCTTCCAAATGAGCTACGAGGTTCTAATTTTGCTAAAAGGGTTTCCAGGCGCCTACTCTTTACTCGTCAACTAATAGGAATTTTATAGAATCGACTATTTTTAGAATCGACACCCTGTATGTCGTATTACATTTATAACTGTCTTGCTTCCAAATTATACGTAATTAATTTAAGTTTACATTGACAAACTACGATTTATAATCATTTGATGTCCCCTATGTTGTAGTAAAAAATGACCTGAGGACGGATACATTAAAAGATTTAGCACATTGATCGGATCATAAATTCTATTTTTAAATTCTGCCATCAATGTTGATAAGTAGGTGACAGATTTGATTGGTAATTAAGTCTGAAGTTTATTATTTAGTTCTATTACATGTTGTCAATACTTTTACTTGATTTTAATTTGTCCAAATTGTATCACTTGAAACTTTGTAATATCAATTAATTTTTTTTTCATAGTTCTTTTTCATTATTCATATTCGATAGAACATGAATTGTTGAAGTTCATGTTCGTACTTCTATTGTATATTTCTTAGGATCTATTTCCGACACAAATCGTTAAATTTTACAGGTAAATCCATGTTAACGTTTCTAGTTTCATATCGAAAAGTCACGTACGAGTAATCTAAAATTAGTTACACTTTTCAGCTATACGATTCCTGAAAATTTAAACCGTTTATTTATTCGTTGATATTTTGTAGAAAAGAGAATTTATTACTCAGAATTAGTGTATGTATTCAACAAATATCAATCACTTTGCCGTTTACTTGAATTTGAAAAACTTGTTTTTTTTTTAAAAAAAGATGCCATTTAAATGATCAAAGAAAATTCACGTAGGTATAATTAAATTATGCGATTAATGGAGAACAAGTAAAGAAATAAATCAGAACTAAAATGCTGTTTGTAGCGTTTTTAGGGGGCATTAAAGGGTTGGTACATGGTAAATTAAAGATCTCCAAAGGCAGCAAGTACCTTATATAGCGAATTTTTCATGTATCAACATACTGAAATATTAATTGCAAAACATTCTTATGATACTGACAATTAATATATTTTATCTACGACTTATATATAAAGTGATCATTATACTTGTGGTTTTTGTAATGTAATGACCTACTTTATATCCCTAGGGAGATAAAGTAAATGAATATCCCTCTCATCAGCCAATCAGAAAATAGTATTTTAATTATAATTTCCGTCAAATGTAAACAAACCATGGTAACGACAAAAATAATTAACAATAGTTTCAACAAGTAGGCCTAAAGTGGGCGTTTTCATGCAATTTTGAATAAAATGACATTTAACTTTTCTGAAATTTCGAACAAATACTTAGTTGTGAGAAAATTCGTTGTATTTACAATGGAAAGTGTTAAAGAAGACGATTTTGGTAGTAGATAATAGTTTCTGTTAAATGTAGAAAACCATGGTAACGACAAAAAATAAATAACAGTTTCAACAAACAGTTGTAAATAAGTGTCAATTTTTTGTGCGATTTTAGAATCGAAAATGATTAAGAAGGTAAATATTCTTGTACACCACAAGTACCTGTACATGTAGAAATAAGTCGTAGATAAAGTATAGTATACAACTCGCTTATAATGAATGCTAATTATAACCTCGAATGATTACAACACTCGCTCGCTCCGCTCGCTTGTGTTGTAAACTTCATTCTCGGTAATAAGAGCATTCATTATAGACTCGTTGTATAATATACTATTATCTACGACTTATATATAAAGTGATCATTATACTTGTGGTTTTTGTAATGTAATGACCTACTTTATATCCCTAGGGAGATAAAGTAAATGAATATCCCTCTCATCAGCCAATCAGAAAATAGTATTTTAATTATAATTTCCGTCAAATGTAAACAAACCATGGTAACGACAAAAATAATTAACAATATTTTCAACAAGTAGGCCTAAAGTGGGCGTTTTCATGCAATTTTGAATAAAATGACATTTAATTTTTCTGAAATTTCGAACAAATACTTAGTTGTGAGAATATTCGTTGTATTTACAATGGAAAGTGTTAAAGAAGACGATTTTAGTAGTAGATAATAATTTCTGTTAAATTTAAAAAACCATGGTAACGACAAAAAATAAATAACAATTTCAACAAACAGTTGTAAATAAGTGTCAATTTATTGTGCGATTTTAGAATCGAAAAAGATAAAGAAGGTAAATATTCTTGTACACCAGCAGTACCTGTACATGTAGAAATAAGTCGTAAATAAAGTATAGTATACAACTCGCTTATAATGAATGCTAATTAAAACCTCGAATGATTACAACACTCGCTCGCTCCGCTCGCTTGTGTTGTAAACTTCACTCTCGGTAATAAGAGCATTCATTATAGATTCGTTGTATAATATACTATTAATAACATTGAATCAACTAATAAATTCATTTCCGGTAATACGTTTAATCAAGGCCTGCTTGATTTTTTCAAGCGAAATTCTCTAGCAGGCCTTGCGTCTAATATTAACTGTCAAAATTAGTTGCCCCCCCGCGATATTCAATTTTTTTTCTAATATCAATTGTCAGAACACATAGCCACTTGAGATATTCGATTTTACTGTTAATACTCAATAAAAATATTTTTGCATTTTTCTTGCGATCCAATGAACCGATTTTGATTATTTTTTTTCTGGGTCATAGAGAATGGTCGGCTCTATTGTTATTTTAATTTTCATCAAAATCTAAGCAAATTTAATATTGAAAATGATTTTTTTTAACATTTCTTCAGCTCTTATTCCAAAAGTGTTGGCTTTACCAGTCTGGCCAACGAACTCATCCAAGCTATCCCAAAGACCGATTTTTGTACCAAGTTTCATTCAGATTGGAGTATTTTTACGGCAGTTATCGTGGGTATAATATATATATATATATATATATATATATATATATATATATATATATATATATATATATATATATATATATATATATATATATATATATATATACAGGCTGAGCCAAGAGGATGGAACCCTAAAAGTATAAGAAGTTCTACTTGATGGAACTTTATGAAATTTGCTATATAGCCGTTTTGGCACCTGAGCTACCTTTAGAAAATATTCTCGTTGTTCTAGCTATCCCCCTTATTTGGGGTAGTGCACCCTACTCCCTTATTTTAAATGGAATGGTATATTTTTTATTACATTTTTGAATTCCTTGATGAAATCGAAAGGGACTTTGATAACATGACCCATGGTCTAGCGCTGAAAGTTTTTCAGATATTTTAACTTTTCATGAAATTTTTAATTTTGCAGTGCTTAAATAAAAAATTCACAGCATAGAAACTATTGCAGTTAAAATGTTAAAATTTAGAAATCTAATAGTACAAATAACGTACTTTCTATCAAACTGTAGAACATTCAATTATCTTTCAGCGTTCGGCTGAAATGAATTTTTCTTTCAGGCAATTTTCAAGCTACAATAACTTGCTTATTTTAAATAGAACCCCATATATCTGTTTATATGGTTGGATAGAGAAAAAAATTCTGCATCGAACTGTATTAACATTTCCTATACCTATCTTTGATAATTTTTCAGTTATTCAGAATTTTCAATTTCGTCTAATTTTCTTTCCTGAAATAAAATGTAAAACATAGAAGGCTTAGCAAAACAACCTCCAATTCAATTGTCACAATTAAGATGAAATTGATTAATTAAATTTGGACTGTCTCAATGAAATAAAATAACAGAAAATAGTAATTAATTAAATTAATATTTATTTTATTTGCTTTTTGTGTATGTAGGATGGGCTAAAGTTGTAAAAAATACAGGTAAAATATTCATTATTAACGTCATTTGTGGTATTTTGTCATTTTGCTAAGCCTTCTATGCATATTATTATAGTTGAATTATTTTGGCATAGGCGACTAGTAGTATTATATTTTGCTTCAAGGGAGGTGATTGAACGAAATTGAAAATTTTGAATAACTGAAAAATTATTAAAGATAGGTATAGGGAATGTTAATACAGTTCGATGCAGAATTTTGTTCTCTATCCAACCATATAAAGAGAAATATGGGGTTCTATTTAAAATAAGCAAGTTATTATAGTTTGAAAATTGCCTGAAAGAAAAATTCATTTCAGCTAAACGCTGAAAGATAATTGAATTCTGTTTAAATTGGCAACAAGTACACTACTTGTACTACTTAAATTCCAAGTTTCAACATTTCAGATGTTATATCTTCTAAAATATGAATTTTTCAATCAAACACTGCAAATTTTAAAATTGCACTAAAAGCTGAAATATCTGAAAAACTTTCAGCGCTAGACCATGGGCCATGTTATCAAAGTCCCTTTCGATTTCATCAAGGAATTCAAAAATGTAATAAAAAATATACCATTCCATTTAAAATAAGAGAGTAGGGTGCACTACCCTATATAAGGGGGGTAGCTAGATCAACGAGAATATTTTCCAAAGGTAGTTCAAGTGCCATAACGGCCACATACCAAATTTCATAGAGTTTCATCTATTAGAACTCCTTATACTTGTAGGGTGCCATCCTCTTGGCTCACCCTGTATATATATAAATATATATATATAAAAATTTTAACGAATGGTGGATATGGGTTCCTGAGGTCCCAAAACGAACTTCTGTGCAAAAATTTTTCGGAAATTCAAAAGTGAGGATCTCGTCATAAGCTAATTTTTTTTAAAAAAATCGCTAATAATTTTTTTAAAAAAATTCGCTTAAAAAGAGAGAAGGTGGTCCAGTTTTTCGAAAAAAGGTTCGATTCTCAAAAGTTAAAGCTACAAATAAAGATAAAATATGCCATTCCTTCGCCAAGAGGCCAGATAGTTTCCTACTTAAGTCGAAATACTTTCTGTAGCGTAAGCACGAAGTAGAGGAGAATTTCAAAGATTTTACATGGCACTAGCGATGAAAAACAGCTCTCTACTGCATTCCTTTAGAATTCTTCTCATATCGTACAATTTTTGTAAGAGCCTCAGTTTCATACTCAACTTCCTCAGTTGATGTGAATCTCTTCCCCTGGAATGGGGAGAAATTCAAAAGAGCCTTTGTTTTTCTCTATATGCAACCGTCTATTTTGATTCCGTTAAATAAACGCTTCAATAAAGCTATATAATGTCCCTATGATAAGTTTGCTTTTTCTCAAGATAGACAATGAATATTATGCCAGGTGCATCCTAAAAGAATTGCTTTGTAGTCGATCGTTGCGTTTTTGATCGTTTTGAGCGTATTTCACCCGGTTCTAGCCACTTTGCTTGCAGACTTCCCGTTTGACTCAGTTATTATTTCAGAATTTATTTGCACTAGTTTAAAATAGCTTAAAGTGATGTTTTGAATAATTAACACGAATGGAAGTATGAGTATTTTTGCAATACTGTGGACAGTCTCCTGTCAGATAATATTCAAGTCGAAGCATTTTGAGCTTACTTTTTTTCAATCTAGACTTGTTAAATGTGATTTTAAGTAATTCAAATGTTGGCTAGAAGACTGAATTTTAGTTTTCTTTCAGCATACACACCGGTATTAAGTTTAAAAGATTGACTGAGACACAGTGTATTGTTTAAATGAACTTTCCATTAAATGTTCATAACATACTTAAACATAAGATACCTAAGTGAATAAAGTTGTAGTTGTTGTTCAGAAATCGTTAAAAACCATCTAAATATTCAATAAGATTGAATATTGAGTAATTTACAAGCTATTAGATATTTACCAGGAAGTTTGATGATGTATAAATTGTACTTTATTGGCAATTAAATTAAATTTTAAAAGCATTCCAACATTTGTACAAATATATAGATGATGATTCCTGGGGAAGTTGTTTATGAAAATTGATTCTCCAATACTTATTGTTGCAAAGACTTGCAGCAATTCCTTTAATGTTATTGTTCATCGGTATCATGTATATATGGACTTATTACAGTAAAAGCTAAGAACGTTTATAGAAAGAAAAGTAAAAATCATAAAAATGCAATGGGTTGGAACTGAAATTCTATTCAACCATATACGATAGGGATAGTTTAACAACACAACAACAACAACAAGAGAAAAGTGCATTATTGTATAGATGGTATGTGTGAAAATATGTTTTCATGAATGCCCGTTTTCCCCTATTATTATTCTTATTTTTTTTTTAACTTTTCCTTCTTTCTTCTTCCACCCTTTTATTTATAAGTATTACTTGAGAAATTTATTCAAAGCCCGTCTGTTCGGATTTATTGGCTTACTTTTTAAGGTATTTCCGTGGTTTTGTCAGAATATACGTCACAATTTCGTTTTTAAAGAACGAGACGGTTTGGCATGTGACATAAATACAAATCAATGTTCTTGTTTGTTCTTTTTCCGTTCGTTTCCAATCTCGTTGTTTTATTGTACTCTGTTCGATCTGTCTCTTTATATGTATGTGAGAGCGTGTGCTTTTAATTATTAATAGAGTCGAAATCATCGAAAAATCGTTTGAAATATTAATCATTTATATAAAATTATGTCGAAAAAATGTGTGGCACACTGTATAATTTGCTGGTGAAAATTCTCTATTGTAACATACTGAATTATTACGGCCATTTATTTCTATATTTAGTTATTTCCAAGGGAAATTAATTAATTTTTGGGAAATTTATAAGCAACGATATTGTGTATCTACCTAATGAAAATGCTTCTATTTATTGATAGAAAATTATCTTATAAACTCATTTAATAAGAATTTTTCTTCTATTGTTAATATTACGCATCATTTATCCGACATTATTAATCTATTTTCACTGCCGGATTTTTTCTTAATAATAAATGGAGATGTTGACGATTTTTCGGATGGTTATATTTTATTCTTTATTTTTTTTCTTGAGTGGATATTCTGTAGTTATTTGATAAAAGACGACGATGATATTATTGCTGAATAGCATTATTAAGGCAATACTTGATGATACAATGATCAAAGGAACGATCCGAGCTTATAGAAAGCTTTTCAAGTGAAAGTCGTGTATCTTTCGAGACATATTCAAAGGTATCATATTGTATCACAATGTCAGGTTATTTCGACTATAGTTTTACATAATAGATTTTGAATACGTTATTTAGAAGTATCCACAAAACTAGCTAGCTTGTCAATGATCTCGAATATATCATGAATCTTTTACAATTGTCAATACTTGGAATCAACAGATTTTAAATATTTCATGACTCTTTTATGCTTCTGTATTGATTTATTGTTACGCTACTTTGTTATGCTTTTTGTTTTCATAGGTCTTTTGGCACGTTTTGTGAAAAATTGTGGGAGTGAAATTTTGGAATTCAATATAACGACACCAAAAAATGATCGTTAATCAATTATGATTGATCCGTTTCTTGTTTAATATTTTTCAAAAGGTTTATTTGCAACAATATCATCTTCACTACTTATTTTTTATTAAGGGAATTAAGGGAATCTTGGTACTTGCCCAACAAATTTATCCAAATACATTGATCTTGAAAAGAGTATTATTTTCCGATAAGATCGATTATTAAGAAGCCGGTGATATAAGTTCATCTTTATTGCAACACTAATTAAAATGAAGGGTGCTTAATTAATAATGTACCTACCTATTCAAAGTTGTGTTTAATTGAAAATCGAAATTTTGAGCTTAGACCAATTTGTTGGAAGCTCTCTTATTGGCTATAAATGTGACCCGGATTACTAATTCAAACATGACGATCATTTCTATATTCTACATACTGAAACTTCACTACTCTTATCACATCGTAGGACAATAGAATGGTGCAAATTTTAGTTAACAAGGTTTTTTAGTAATATCTAGTCGACAACTATCGCATATCTCGCTTGTTTATAGTGTTGGCAAGAACTCGTTGTTAGGGGTTTTATGTTGTAAAACTAATTGGATAGTGGAACTAACATTGTAAATCAGTGAAATATAGACTTTCTTGAAGGATACGAAAAAAAACCTATTTGTTACATTTGAAACTTTTTGCTGAAAGAAGAAAGTTCAACGAATAGAATAGTTTAATAACGATAATATTTAACAATAGGTTCAATCAAATAAACACAATATAGAGTTTGCGCCAGCCACCGGTACGTTAAAATCTCCCCGTTGAACTTTCAAGGTCCAGATTCTTAACCGTATAAGACGATTTTTGACGCTATATCATGAAAATAAGGGAACCAATGAAACACTGTCAGTATTAAACACGTGACCCCACATCCCCACGTGCACTTGAATCAATATGGCGGGTATGCGATCAATTGATCGTTACTGTCAATATAACAGTAATCTAATGTTAGTATAACAGAAATCTGTATCTTAATTGAATTTTAACAAAATTACAATGACTTGACGAACATAACCTAAATAACGTCGTAAAAAAAATTAAACGAGGTGATTAAAATAACAATCAATTGTAATTAATAAAATCTAAAATTGATACAGACTACAGGTAAATAATAAAAGAAATGTAATTGAATTACTTTAACAGTAATTTATGCTTTGCTCCGGCATTTAAAATTAACATCGTACTACGGCATCTTTACTGAGATATTTGAACTACTTATCTTTCATGCGGAAGAATAGATGTCATAATAGTACTAATTTTTATAGGTCCATTAGACTTACAGTGGGCTGAGTACAGCGCAAACGAAAATTTTCACCGTAAAGATTAAAGCTTCAAGGTAACGTTTTGGTGCGTAACGGTGGCTGGCGAAAACTCTGTAATATTATCTGTTTGGAACCCCTTAAACTCTTCAACAAGACCACTTTTCTCTTTTATATCAATAATCTATTCTAAGTATAGAGCTTTTATAGTTCCAATTCAACCTACTGAAGAATATTTCGAATTGAAGTTTTGCTTTTAGTTCGAAAGTTTTAAGCTAGTTTACCTCTAAATTCTAGACGAATGAAAACTTTTTTTTCTTCTCTTCTAACGACCTATTTATTGATCCATAAAGGTCAATCGCAAGTAAAAAAAAACACGTCTATATATTTTATACGACTAAAAGTAGACCAATGTTCTCTATGGGATGGTAATTGTAGAGCACACAAAAAATCCATCGTCAAATGAAAAACTTTGGAGTCGTACAAAAATTATTAATGGAAATGTTATTGAAGTTGTTACTGTTATTGTTGTGGGTATAATATCATGAAAAACAAATTACTGAACATAAATCTCATATGAACTCTTATCAAGAAAAACGTTAAGCAACCTGTGCCATATAATATTGAAGCAGTTTTATTTTTAAGAGGTTTTTTTTGTTAGGAAATCAATATGGCTAGGTTTCATTTTCCTGTAAGAATTGACTATAGATGTATTTTGTGGGTTTGTAAACCGGGTGATTTGAACAACATGCACATTTTGGGCACGATAAAGAGAGCGTCTAATTTGAGTTTCCATGTTCAAGTTTCAAATGCCAGAATTTCATATTATTTGGATTTCTAACGTCCAAAAATGCGTAGAGGTGAAGAAACACAAACAAAATCGAAGATCTAGCAGAATATAATAGTCAATTGAGTATTGGAGAGATTGTAGACATTATTGAAGTATATTTTAGATCAAATTTGAAAGAAAAATATATACTTGTTTCGCGTTGTTAGGCAAAACATCATCGAATTGCTAGAAAAATGCTTTCTTGAGCTAAAACGTGACGAGGAAGGTGAGAATGGGGCAACAAAGTCTAGGAATGCTAGAAAACTTCTCGACCGAAGTAGGAACAAACAAGATCAGCATTTTTGATAGTGGGCCGACTACCTGAGAAACGCTACTTCTTCGTCTGCCGAGGTGTAAAGACAATATCCTTTTTGGAACAGCAACAGGTAGAGTGTTAGGAGGAGGCTACTTATAATCCAGAAACACCTCAATAATCAAGCGAATATTAGACTAAAAATTAATGAAAGCTGAAAAAACATACAGCAAAATCGAAAATCACAGTCATGTTGATTGTTTTCTTCGACAATTATGATGTTGTCCATAAGGTTTTTGGACTAAGCCAATATATCATTGCCTATTCGTTAATTTTTTGACGAAACAACCATATCCCTCAGATATGGCATCATGCTACTTTTCGTTTTCCTTGATTGCTAAAGAGACTTGAGTTTTTTGAGTTTATATCAGTTATAAAAGAGAGTTCACTGGCCGCAGTAAACTGTTTTAAAGGCTGGAAAAACTATAGAATAGGTGTATTTCAGTCATGGGGATAACTTTGAAGAAGATAAGATACTTTTTATTTCATATTATAATAGATCAACTTACTTTTTGATCATGGTGGAAAATTGGCCAAAATAAAAATATCCCTTTGTCACTTGTCTGTATTGAAACAATATGTGAGAATATTGTTCGAAAGTTAGATTCTTTTCTTGCAAGGTAATAAATAAAAATTCTATTCATCTAAAATGATAACAATAACGATAATAACTAACAATAAGTTGGTGATTGCTACAAATTGCATATATTTTTTCTATTTACAATTTTATTTACGATATAGTCATACTGGTTAGTTTCAAGTGGGTACATAATCGATTACTTTTATTGTCTCCTGTGTTGTGCATTTTTATTGTAGCCATATTTTCCACTTTTACGAGTTATGTGCCATATACCTACGTACCTAATATATACATACATATATCTATACATAGATACATACATGTATAAAACTATATATGTGTGGATGTGTGTTGTGATAAAATACTCATATAAATGTTTACTGTCAGCCTCCCTTATATTATCTACCAACATAAACTATACTGACGCTACTACCTACGTCTTTTATATGTATTAACTATGCCAGTTTTTCATATATTGATCTTTATGAAAAGATCTATGACTCTTTTAGAAAAATTATTCATATTTTTCTTCATTTATATACGATATTATTATTATTATTATTATGATGCAATAATATTTTAATGGTGAATTTACTTTGGAAACAATATATAACCTATATCCATATCTATATAGTTAGACAATAAACTTTAAAATTACCAATTCATATATTCACCAGATTTTACAGAATTTCATTATCATTACTGCACAGGGAAAATAAATAAAACAATAAAAATTTATGATTTTTATAGAAGAATGTATTCTCTATTGTAATTTTTCTCTATTATCATTAAACCACAGCACATTGAATTAATTCAAATACAGAACTAACGAATATTGTAGAAATAGTATAAAAGCTCAAATGTTGACGATAAATCTTTATATTAGAACTCTTACTATATACAATCTTAAAATAATTCTTCCATATTTATTTTATTTACAACAAAATATAAATCTATTAGGAATAGTTGAATTCTCCAGGAAATGCATTTACGCATCTCTAAATTTAAATAATTCTTCCATTATCTCTATAATGGTGAACATGATGTTAAATATTCATTTACTACATTTGAATGTAGAAAATTAGATTTTGTTCTAAGGGATGATGAAACCGATGTGTCAGAAATAAATTAAATCTTGGATACGGGTCGTGTGATTTAATTAATTTTTTTTCCCCCCTTCTCACTTACCTTTGCAGAAATCCTACGATTCAATAAACTCTATTGAACTTGTTTACTGCATAATTGATAACGATCCTGTATCAACATACAATCTACAATGCTATTTTACCTCGCAATCGGTCATGCTTTTATTATGCAGTGTCGTAGCATGGTTCAATCAGACGAACTAAGCTACGACCGAACGTAACCAAAGGCATGGCCAATGGCGAGGTAAAATAGCGTTGTAAACATGAATTTTCTACAGTATTGGTTAGATTGTGACAAGAATAAACTAAACGTTCTGGTATTGGGCCTGTCGGGCCAGGTACTTCTTCCACTACTTAAGCTTGTCTTAGGAAGTCCTTAGATCGACCTCAGCTTAAACTTTTGCGTACGGAACAGTATGTGTAAGGCTCGGTTTTTCCTCCCTCAGTTAGTTCCGCCTTTAGGCGACCTTACTTTAAGTCGACCTAAGCATGGATTTACAGACATTTGGGTGGGCAATTGTATATCTAAATATGTGTAAACCTACACTTAGTTCGATTTAAGGCAAGATTGTACTAAGAGAGACTAACTGAGAGAAGAACATGGTCTAAGTCTGTTATTAGCCTGATTTAAGGCAAGTTCTTCCTGAGGCGAGCTTAAGTCAGGTAAGAAGAACGGCCTAAGAAATTTAATAAACGTTTGAGTGGAGGTCCCGCTAAAGTGGTTGTCCGATAAAACAATGCGCCAATTACACAATAATTTCTGTGTAGACACGCGAGCCTTAGAAAGTGATTCATTTAAATAAATCAACTTATTGTTGTATGTATGTTGCCTGCTCTATGTTTCGCATTTATCTTTGTTAAAGCCATAATTTTTTTTCGGTTATTGTTGTTAATGTTTGTATGTTATTTTTTTTTGTCCTTCTTTCAGTCGATTTCCCTCGAGATGTATATTATAATATACAAATTTTATATTTTTCCATTAGAGAAACGTTATATTGCCACGAAATGTGTCCTAAAGTTTATTTTTTTTCTTTCTATTCCTTTTCCCTTCTCTTACTTGTTCGTTGTTTTCTGATCTCTTGTCTTAAGAGTTGCGTGCCATTTTACGATACATTTTGAATTAATTATGCATTATGTAATAATTTAATATTTTATTACATCACTTCAATGTTGAGTATGTTCTTTCTAAAAACGTTGACATTTTTTTTTTGTATTCTTGTTATTTTCAATAGATATTCAAACATCGTTTAGTTCGGTTCCGGTTTTCGTCCCTGCAAAAATGGTGGTGTTTTTTTTTGAGTTCAGTTCAGAATGATTAATTTTCAAATTTTTAAATTTCACCATAAAGGTACGACCCCCAAAGGCTATTTACAGGGTAACTATTTCAAATACAGGAAAACCTCCGAGCAGGTAACTCTTAATTGAGTAATTTTCTATTAGTAGAAGAATACAATCCTTTGTAACCTCCAGCAAAGGATGAAAATTCGACTTATATTTTTGACAGCCCTAGCAAATCTCTATTATTTAGTTTTCAAACCATTAAAATTTATTGGGCTGTTCCAGAGATATTTGGGAGAAGCTGATTTTGCAAGGGTAGCCTTAATCCCAAATGTCTCCCTTAAGTTTGAGTATGGGCACGAGCGACAAAATACTCATCCCTTAAAACCGTTTTTTCTTTTACCTTTATCCCGGATTTCGTTCCGACCATAATTTCGATCTTTTCCGGTTTTCGGTTCAGTTTCGGATCGAAGCCCTGGTTATATTCATACACAAGTTGTTTTTTTTGCAGCAAACTTTTCAGGATTTTCAGCTGAATTTTTTTTAGACTTATTTTGCCAAAACTCATTTAATTTTCAAAACCTGTATTTTTCTCGTTTACCCTGCAAATTACCCTTTTCTAAGCTTCTAAAGCAAGGTATCGTCTGGTTCTTCATCTTTAAAATTGTATAAGCTACAGAGTTCTAATTTTGCTAAAATGATGTCTAGACACCCTTGAAATATTTTTCGAATCGCTCACCAACTAATAGGAGTTTTACACGAATCGTATACATTTAGATTTTCATCTCTGTATATGACAAAAAAATTGATCTCCGGCTCTATTTTTTTCCGGTGTGTGAGAAATCAATCTAATTGCTATCTTCGGTATGTTTAATCCTATTTAAAATTGTTGGTATCGTAAGTGATACATCTTGGCATATTTTCACTCCTACTTAACTGAACGATTACTTATTCGAATATATTTTTTTATTTCACTAAATTTTTGTATTGTTCTTTTTGGGAGGGAGGTACCGGATGTTCTTATGCCCGTATTTATAAACCGATCTCAGACTCGATCTCAAGTCTAACTTCCAAGCACGAGTTCTGGTTTATAATTCTTGCTTCGGCAATTTTCGGTGGAAGTCAGGATTGAGTATATGGAGGGTTGAGAACTTGGCGAATTCTAGTTACATTTTACAGGGTCACGTTTTTCTTTTTCTGCACACGCGCACTTTCGGCAAAACTCAAGCTCGTCTCAAGGCAGCTACAACCCAATCTTGGCTTGGTTACATATTCTGGCCTGAAGGCCAAGCTCAAGCTCCAAGACGGTCTCAAGATCGGTTTATAAATACGGGCATTAAAGGTAACGTGTCCACTCGTACTCCACCCGCCTGGTTACACCAATGATTGTAGCACAGAGATCATATCTACAACTTATTTCTCATATGAATATTATGTTATAATAATGATAATTATCAGTATTGTTTGCAATTCTCTGAAATATATCAACCCTGTAGATTTAGGCACACAGGGATTGACATGTTTGGTTTCTTTATCATTAATACTAGTGTTCCTACAATAAGGAATGCACACAACAAACATCTTTCTATGTCTATATAAACGGTATAAACCCAAATGTATTCTCCTGTGAATATTATTTTAGGTCGACATTGATTATGTGTTTATTAAGAAAATTTGCATTAAACTTACACCATTAATATTACATTCAATTCTTCTATTATAAATATGTACTACTTAGAATGATATAATGTATACTAGTTGTTTATGATTTACATTATTTCTTGTTATATTTGTATCGATCCGTGTTAATTGACACATGAAATTATTTCATAATGAACAACAATTTCACCCCCTAAAACAGCTCATTAAATAAACGTGTCACAGATTATAGTAAAACTCTTTAGACGATAATCAGCTAAACATTGATGCTATTTTGGTAAATTTAGTGGCATGTATTGAATAATGTAAGAGACATTTATTGAACAAATTGGTAGAACTTTGAAATTTTCATTGCAACATAGTTTTCTACTAGTTTTAGTGGCTCAAGTACACTAAAGATACTGTATGTTGTTGTGAACTCATGCTGTTAAAACATGCAATAATCAACTGTGAATTTAAATGTTTAATACAGACATTTTACTGGAATTTTTCCACAGAATTCACAGGTATAAATGTACAATTACAAATTCAAAGTAAAATAGTGATAAAGTGATAACATTAAAATGATTGTTATTAAGACAGGACCAATATTAGAATGAAAACGTTAGTTTCATTTAAAATTAGTTTGTGACAGTTTAAACTGGGTGAGTTAATTAATATGAACGTGTCTTAATTAAATTTAACAGTTACAGTATAAATATAGTAATTGATACAAGTCAAATCGACTGAATAAAGGCCAATAATGGATATCTTGTGGCTATATTGACGCCTTGTAAAATAGCATTATACACTTAAACCCTTCCATTTACTACTCATTTTATAGTTAAACAAGCCGTTAAGATATGATATGTAAATATTCTTGTTTTAAAACAATTTACTTTGTCTATTTGCCAAGTTTCCACTTTGAGAACTTTCCATGGAACATACAATATCGGTTAAAATTACACCGAGCAGTTTTTGTCAAATTGAAATCAAACTCTCTAGATAGGAAAAAATTTCATTCAATATCTTCAACTTCAGTTTAAGCTTTCGTTTCTTTAATCCCTGAAAAATTACATTTTTTTCGACCATGAGGAGTATTCCCGTCAATGGAACTGTCTCTTCTGATTTCTGCTCTGGCCTCGGCTGCTTTTAATTAGATGCAAAAGCTCCTATGGATTTTACTTAAAGAAGTTCAAACAGTCTCTGCTATTTTGCAGACTTTTATTTTTCAATCCGAACCTTCTTATCAAAAGCAGATATAGGTACAGTGGCAATTTAAAAAAATAGACCACCTCTTGTGCGGCTGTGTAAAATAGGCTTATGAGGGCGGTCATTACAATGTAACAGAATTTTAACAGGTCATAATTTGGAAAGAAATATATTCAATTAGAAGATGTAGATGGGGTTACTGATTCCATTTTGGGTAATTACCTGAAGAGAAAGATACTACAAATTTGATATGGCTGAAACTAGCTCCAACACCTCCCACTTACTCACCTTCTTAGCCTCACTAGAGAAACAACCTAATTCACACTAACGAAAATATGTGAAATTCTCGCCCAAGACTCGGTCTGCTTTTTAAATCGCCGCTCTACATTTAAGGCTTTTCATCCGAGGCTAATTACTCTAATTAGTTTTTATGGAAACTTATATTAGTATTAATTTTCTAGCGATACGCAAAATATTTCAAGGATTTTTAGAGCGATCATTGGAGAGCATTTTAACAGAATTAGAACCTTGTAGCTCATTTGGAAGTTGGTCAAAACACTCGTTTCTGACGATGTTGCGATATTCAATCAGTAGCTGGTCACATAAAATGACTTTGAATCACTTAAGGATGCTCCCAACATTGTTTTTATCTGGTTTTCACTATTTTACTCTGGCATATTTTACGTGCTTAGTCTGTTTTTGTCCGAAGCAATCGATCTACAACCGACTTACAAATAAGCTACCAGGTTCTAATTTTGGTAGAATGCTCACCAAGCACCGACCTACAAAACCTCTAAATATTTTTCGAATCACTCGTCAATTGATAGAAGTTGCTATAAGAACTAAGTAATCCTGGATGAAAAGTACCTAATTGAAATATCAACTTATTTGTCCACCCTCGTACATATTACGCAATTATAAGGAAATTCTGTATACAAGCCACGCTTATCATTATTTAAATTTCAAATACAATTTGTCGGGTTAGTGTGTAATAGAATTATGTCCCTTTACTAGATTGAATCAGAATCCGATCTTTAGTTATTATAAAATCTATCGTAAATGACACAGAATTCTCTTACAGGAAGGACGTTGATTTATTCTTTTACTTTTAATTTATTTAAACTATTTTTTATTAACTATACTGTATTAAAATAATTCGGGATCTTTATGCCTTTTAAATGCTCTAAATGGTATTTAAACTTGAGTAACTGTTTTGAACCACTTTGGAGCTTTGTACTGGTATATAAACTGATGGCGTATTAGCGCCTAAGTTTATATAAGTATTACTGGCTCAAAATGAGATAGACCATTATAATTTTTTTGTTAAAGTTATCCTTAAGAAAAATTAATAAAATAAAATTAAAAATTGTTTTAAATCTTCCACAAAGTATTCAATTAGTAAATTAAATAATAAACTTTCTTGTACAGCTGTTGTAATCAACTTCTAAACGAATTATTTTAATTACAAAAGAACTAGTAGAGGTATTAATAATAAACGATTATTGCTTCATTTGGATGCTTGGAACTAGAATTGCAATTTTTCAATTAGAAATTGGACACAAATCTAATCTTATCTCCATTTAAAAATGTTTCTACTGCAAAATAAAAACTGATTATTTTCAACGACAATATCGGAAATATAGGGGACAATGACAATAGTGTTGTTGTTGCTATTGTTGTTCTGGTCGGGTTAGAGTGACGCCACTTGTCCGACGTTTGGACGCCTGAATAGAGCATCCCAACTATACTTTTTATACTCAATTCTTACAAATCCGATAAAGTGATATCGATATCTGTAACTGGAACAATTCACAAATAGAATCTAAAAGAAGTATTGCAAGTTGATTTTTGTATAATGTCCGCTATAGTGACCAAAAATAGAACGAATGAACGAGACGACAGGACAAAAAGAAAAACTCATTGAAATGGTTGTAGCGAGCTTTTATTAATTTCCACTCGGCCGCCTCTTAACTGAATTATTGTAAAAGTTTGAATTTTATAAACGACCATCTTTCAGTATCCTTTTGTTAGGTTTTAGTTCTGGCATTTTGCATTACAATGACTGTGACGATGACGTTAATTTTAACGCATTCAATTACAAAAAAAAAGAGTAAGAAAAAAAAAACAAAAGTTTAAATTAAAAGAAGATAAAAGAAGGAAGTTTGAGGGTGAATTTGTGGCAGAATACGATCAATAACCTCGAACCTGTACCTTTTTGATGAAACCGACAAATATTTGATTGTATAGGTATGTGTTAAAATTTCTTGGAATATAATTGATTTGTTCGTCACAAAGATCAACGTAACTGTTACCGTTAAGTGAGAAGTATTTTGGAAAATAATTCAATCAGTGGATTTAATTTAATGACTGTAAAATCTTTTAAGAGAGAAATTCAATCATGAAGCTCTGAAATGCAAACGACAAAGCCTCTAGCGAACCTTTTAATTTCAAAATGTAAAGCTTTAATGTGATAACTTTATTCAAGAATTGAATTTCACATGAAACAATAAGCTCTCTATTTAGCTCAAATATCTTTTCAAATCAATCCAAATGATTCATCTCCCATCATCAATTGGCAGATTATTCGAAATTATCTTTCCTAACCATTCTAAATCCTTATATTTTCTTTCATCGTTCATTTAAAACAATTAAATTACATTGTTTCAAGTTTCGGTTCTTTATTTTTAACATTGTTAGCAGACGATGACGGTTCAATACAGTTTGCGGTTTTTGGAAGAAAAAAATCTACATCTTAGTGAAACCTTAATTAGTATGCTGTAACTGTAAAATTATACGTTAAACTTTACAGCTTTGGCAAACTTCAAGTTGGACTTTGAACTAGTAGGAAGTTTCGATTTTAAGCTGATTTTATAGGGGAGAAAAACCTTTTATTTCTATAATAATATACTTTAAGTAAAATGGAAAACTATTTGATTTATAACTTTTCGAGTGGAAAATGTTTTATAATATTCTCTTTGCCCTATTTGACTAAAGTACGATGAATGCAAATATAAAATATTTCGAATTCTTGAAGAGAAATAAAGTATTTATTATTTATAAGCACAATTGAAGTTTCTTATTCAAATTAAATTAACTTATAATTAGATCTAGCCGACGTGATTTTTTTTCGTTAAATTTAATGTGACGTTGGTGAATTCTAGTTAGACGTGTCTTTCAACCATTTGTTACACCACTGATGTGGAATAATTATGATAAATCCGTGTTGTAGTCAGTGTTTGTGGTACTTGAACTGTATCGTGTCGTTTGCAGTAAAATTGATAATGAATTATTCAAAAGGCACTGTTTTTTAAATCGGAGAAAAATTCTCCGGCTTCATTTGAATGCTTCAGCGTGAATTATTGATTTTAATTTCAACATTTTATGTATTAATACATAATAAAATTGTCTCAATATATAATCAACGATCGTCGTCTTGATTTATTCATGGAATTTTTGACGTTAGCATATGTCGCAATCACATGAAACAGTTTGAGTTAAAGACTTTCTATATGAAAATTTATTGTATTTCCAATAGAGTTACAACTGTAATATAAATCGTCCTGGTCCTAGTATATTTTATTTTACAAATATGCCCAATAAAGTATACCTATGTCCATAAAATTTCAAATAGCATCGAAACACATAAATGGAAATTGTATTCAAGATATAAAAATGTTGCAAGATTAAAATATTGTCAAAAAACCCGACTGGAAATGAAGGGTTTACTTTATTTCTTTTATAAAGGCCGCAAATTGTCAACTTTATTGGGAGACAAAATTAGAATTATGAATCTACTGTTTATATTTATAAATTTCTGAATTAACTAATTGAATCTGAAAGTTGAAATTGGAATGGACGACTTGCAAGTTCCAATAAAGAAATCCGAAATGTGAGAAACACGAAAACTAAGAAACATAAATCTTTTACAAAGAAACAGATGAGACCAGGTGGATTACAGTCTGTTTTCATGGATTCTCCAACATATTTTTCTAATTCCAAAAACAACATACAAGTTGAGGAATATGATGATGATATTAAAGTTGAATTTTTCATATTACCCTACTGAAATTTCTCTATATCTAACTACTAGAATTCTAATTTTTGTAGGAAATTGTTGGCAATCACGCACAACGGAAATCGTTATCATACACCTGTATACGGGAAAAATATTGATTTAGCTAATATTAGGGGGAAATCCCTCTTAAAAAATCATCCCTAATCTAAAAATTTTAGTCGATATTATTATCAAAGTTCAAATATTGGATTTGTAACAATTCCAACTTATCACTCAAACATATCTGCCATCTCTTTATATTTTATGTGAACTCTTTTCGGTTTCAAACTATTTTCTTCCAGTGCTTATAATATATTCTCAACGTCTTGTTAGGAAATTATTTTCAAAGATGTATTCAGGGTAATTATTTATCAACTTGAAATTGAAATATGAAAATTCGATAAATTGTAAATGTATTAAAGTATCACTTTGCGATCGTCTAAAGGGGATTTTCGAGAAATTTAAAAGTTATAAATGCATTACTTTCAGGCTTTACAACTTGGTTGTATAAAGCATTCATATAAAGCTCACTTCTTTTAATTAATCTCAAGGGTATAATTAGGCTAATTTTAAAATTATATTCGTTATTAATATTGGTCGCAAGGATTGTGTGAAATTGGGGATGCGAAACGTTCGAAATTACCGTTAAGCATGCTGTAACCTAACTTTGTTGTATACATTCATGAGTGTTCTTCTAAACATTACAATTGTGTCTACCGGGTGTCCGCTCTAAATATGGACAATTTGAACAAAACTCCTAGTAGTTGGAGGGCGATTCGAATAATACTTTGAGGATTTGTAGGGTGGACCCCAGAGAATATTTCAGCAAAATTAGAACCTTGTAGCTCATTTGGAAGTTGGTCAATAAACGCTCGTTTCTGACGATGTAGCGATTTTCAAAAACGGCAAAACACGTAAATGAACTTAGAATGACTCTAGGATTCTTCTAAAATTGATTTTTTGCTCCATTTTAACCTGGAACAGGTGAACATATTTTGTATTTTCTCTGGAATACAATGGAGAAAAACAAAAAAATCAATGTTGGGAAGGACTTCGAGTCATTCTTAGTCGTTTTGCATGTTTGGTTCGTTTTTAAAAATTGCGATGTTGTCCAGAACGATCATTTTTTGACCAACTTAGAAATGAGCTACGTGGTTCTAATTTTGTTAAAATGTTCTCTGGGGTCCACTCTACAAATCCTCAAATTATTATTCGAATCGCCCACCAACTACTAGGAGTCTCGTTAAAATTGTCCATATTTAGAGCGGACACGTGGTATACAGGGTGCAATCAAAATCCCTGAAAATCTTTAAACCTCACTACCCCTATGTGGCATAGAGTAGAATAAACATAAATTGAAGGGTCGAAGAAAAAAATCTTTTACTAAAATTTAACAAATTTTGAACCATTGTTAATAGGACTAACCGACCGTAATATTGTTATCGGGAATTGATAAGAAATCAGGTGGGTGTCACTGTAACACAACTAGAATTTCCATTGAACTACCCACGCAAGTCTTACTAACTTACGTATTGAACAAATTCACATTTGATTAAAAATAATAAAAATGAAGGACTTCAAGAAGCACTACAAAAATTGTTCATAATGTTTTGCTTCTTTGTTCCACACAAAGCTGTACTCCACGTAACATGGGACGCTGCACGTTTCGACAGTTCCCAAATCGCGCCTGTAGCTTCACAAATGCAGGTCAACAACTGTTCGACATTTTCGACCAGCACTGAATACACTAATTATTTCGTATGGTGTCACAAAAAATAGACAAAGAAGTGAAAATCAATAGACAAAAGACAAGAGAATAAGCCTCGCAATCATCAATTAAACATTAAACATTGATTGATATCAGCCGAGGGGTTTGTTAATTAAACATTTTGTTTGTCACTAAAACACATCTCGGATAATCATTGAACTACCCACGCAAGTCTTACTGACCTATTTATTTAATAAAAGCACAACACGTTTTAATATAAACTATCGATAACGTTGCTCGTTTCCAGTGACTCTGAGAATGTTGGTGAAATGTTTAACCCATTTTTCGGGTTTGAACATTGTCAGGAATTTTGTTTACATCCTGTATACGGGTTATGCATCCTCTGTAAAAGTTTACCATTTGTTTAGCAGAAAAATTGTACAACTTAAAGGGATTGTCATATTTTATGCGAATGTTAGGGGAGAGTGTTTAAGAGATTTGCAAGTTGAAATTGAAACTTTTTGATTGTCAGATGTTAGATAATAAAGATGATGTCACACATTTCACTCTCACGAATTATATGAAAACTTTTCAAATGTAAGACAACTGAAAATTGAGAAATTTTCCGTTTTACCACCCAAGTTTCTGCTAATGTTCTATTGTTAGATGTTTTTTATTGAATAAATACTACTGAGGTATAATTAAGGTTATAGAATATGGTAAATGTTCAATAATTTATATAATACTATCAGTACTATGTGCATCTGGCAGTGATCCATAATATTTAGAGCATAAATTAATGTTTATTTTTAATATGGTTATCAAAATGTCAATCAATTATTCACTGTTGACCACATGCTATAAACATTTTATTGTACGTCACGTAATATTTACATGGAAAACAAATCTATAATGGATAGACTTTCGACCTTTTTTCCACATTGATACTACAATCTGTGGAATCCTTTGTCAGTTGTCTGTATTAAGTAGTTGGGATTGTTATCCAACAATCGACTCAAATTGGTTCGAAGAGTTGTAAGCAGTGTAGAATTATTGTATTCAACCCGTTGATTTCTCGCACTTATAATCGCAAGTCCTTTATTGAGTATTTATTAATTTATTGATAAAATAAATCCAAAAAAATTATACAGGGTTGTTCACCGTTGGACGAAAAGTTCTTATGTCAACTCCCATTATTTGACGAGCGATTCATTTTTCTTTTCTATTTTGCGTCTATAATAACGTTGTTGATATAACAAAAGGAGTGCTTTAATACCTGTTAACGCACTCGTTTTGAGTATTTTAATAACTAGTATAATTTATTTTCTTAATGTTGGCAGCTTGCGCATGCGTCTTTCATATTCTTTGTGATTAGTGTTGTGCTAAACAAACGTCAACATTGACAATATAACCTCAAATTATTTTGTGTTTTTATTTACTTATTTACCTTAAATGTACAATTATTATAAACGTTAACGATTATAAATATGAGACGTACAGCTAGAATTTATCGTAATCCCAGGTCCGTTATTTGTTGATACTGAATTTATTATTGCCACTCACATTTGTTATGGTTTCTGAATTTAAATATCAACAATCAAGAGAGTGCTAAAGAAAAAACAATTTTAAAATGTCGCTTTAGTTAATATTAACTGCCACGAAATTCCCTAAATCTCAAGAGTTCAATTATTAGTGAAAAAATGGAGCAAAATCGAAAAAAATAGTATAAAAAAACTCGTTTCAGAAGTCGACTTGTCACTCGACCATTAAAAACTCGCGCTGGGGAGCTCGTTTTTTGAAGTTAGTCTCGAGCAGGAATTATCGATTTCTGAAGCTCGCTTTTTAATGTATTTACTATTAAGGATCTTTACGGGGGTATCTGAGGATTGTTCTAGTAAAATTAGAACTCCGTTGCTTATTTGAAAATAGGTCAAAAAAACGCTCGTTTTCGATGAGGTCGCGAATTTCGAAAGCGGACTAAACACGCAAAACAACTAAGAATGACTCGGAGAATTTTCCAGCATTGAATTTTTTTATTTTTCTCCGTTGCATTCTTGAAAGAAAAATGTTAAACATTTCTACCTGCTTTAATAATTATTTTAAATATTTGTTATATTATAATGTTTTCAAGATTATGATTAAATGATACAACTTTTTTAGAAAAATTGTATTTACCTAGAGTCAATTTTGAAACTTTTCAAATATTCTTTTTGGCCACAATTTTTAACTTGTATATCTCATTTTTATTTTGTTATTTACTTATTTATTTCCAGCATAATTCGTGGATTAAATTTGGATTCCCAGATTCAAAAATTATCGAAAATTTCCAGTGTTCAACTAGCAGTATTAAACTACCCTTTAAAATTTCCAAGTGTAAGATTTTCCAGCTTTACTTTGACAGCTTCATTAAATTTCTCGTAACGATCTAATTTCGACAGCATCCCGAGACGTACCCACTAATACACAAAACGAAGGCAAAGAAGAAGAAAAAAAAAGTAAAACGTGTAAGAAACGATGAGAATTCAGATTGAATGACGTTCGAGATAACCTGACAGCAGTAAGAACTTCTGGCCAACAAAAGTAATTGGAGCAAGTGTTGAAGATCAGTCAAACGTATCAAACTGACCGTTCTCGACTTTTCTTTTTTTCCAAAAGTTGCTCTCTATAACATATTAGTAAGGTTCAAAAGCTATCAATTCAAAGACATTGATAACATCATCGATCATGTCGACTAACAAACGTCACCGTCAATATACTATATTATATCTACTCAACTCCCATGTGTGTGCATTCGTTTCTCGTTCGGTGGAATATTTCCTGTCTAGTTTAGATATCGAGATAGTCATCCTGGTGTCAGATTCTTTTCAGATACTAGTGCTAACTCGAATACACTCAATTTTTTCTTCGTTTTTTTTTCTTTTCCTTTGCATCATCCTCCTTCGTTTGGAGAGTTAGAACATAGAAATGCCATTTTAGGTGGAATTGTGCAAAGATACTCTCGATTTATCCTATTCGGAAATCGACATGGCACTCTCTTAACCATCCATTATCGGGTCCGAAGAGTGAAGCGAGAATTTGGTGGATACTGATCAAATCGCCCAATCCGTCTTCCCTGTTCTAACAACATTATTTTCAATTTTTTTCCCTTGTTCTTCACCCGAAATCGTAGATAATGAACCAATTTTACTTTATTTCGATTTCGTTTCATCTGTATTTAATGACATGACGAGATTTTGATCGAATCACTCCATTTTTTTTTTTATAGAAATTCACAAAAAAACACGTACAAATCGTCAACATTTTCACATACGATAACAATCATTTTTCGTCACACCAACTCCGAAAGCTTGATTTTCGAGAGGTGTTTTACGGGCGCAAAGTATACGAATCCCGCCCAAGTACTGACTACATCACTTTTCACTCTCATGTTACGATAAATGAACATTCCCTGTGTGTTTGCCTCTACTTTTCCGCCCTAGGGCGAGAATACTTTCCGGCCCTGCTTTGTAACCTTCATTTCGATGACGACCACTCCAATTCTTATAAACAAATACAATGTTTACATTATTATTATTCTTTATATATCTATGTTTATCTTTATTTTTGAATTTGTTTCTCTTAACGTGATCAGTCGTTTGTGTTCACTGACCGATAATAAACATTGCCTTAAAAATATTACATTGAATTTTCATAATTGTTCAAATTTTACATTAAATATTAACAAAAATTGAATTCGTAAAATTGAATTTGTATTATATATTATTATTATTATTATTAAAAACAGTTGAGTTAAGATTGTTTTTCTTTGAATTTCAAAAATTACAAAATTTGGAAATAATTGTCCTCTCAAATCAAGCTTTTCGGAGTTAATTTGACGAAAAGTTTTGTTCGATACGCGGGCGTGAATTGGCGATTCCTACAGACTTGAATTGACGGCACTAGCCTGCCGGAATCGCCTACTTCACGCCCTTGTATCGAAAATAACTAATCTGTGGAAGAAAACCGTATAAAAACGTACACTTGCACACATTTCAGAATAAGTATATTAAGAATACCTATTCTATTAGGGAATCATTTATGTGGATGTGTGCTGTGCTGTTCTCTACACATATGTTTATCTACGATCCGATAACAAAGTAGTACGACACCATAAGTATAGATGGGTGATTGGACAGCCTTAAGGGGGTTGCCTCAGGTCGGTAGTAGTATGTTTATCGGTCCTAATATACCCTTACATATCCGACTCCGGAAAATGAGATGCGCCCGATAAACCACCAAACGACCACCAACTTTATATCCTGGCAAATACCCGCCGGTTGTTACATCACCACCATTGCTACTAGTAACAACAACAACAACGACCTCCATCAATATTACAGCTCAAAGATATTTCTTGGATCTACTGGAATGTTGAGCATTACATCAACAACGGCGTTATCCAAACAAACTGTTGAAATGCTTCGTGTTTTTTTTTTTGTGACAGCATTCGAATGTCACAAGGGCGCTATTATTGCGAACGTGTTTCGATTTTTTTGTGTCTGCGTGTCTACATCACCATCTGATCGGACAGCAAATAGACAGGATATCGGACTTTGTAAAATTTATTGTAATCACCTGCCTGTCTGTTTTGTCAAACCATTGTCAATTAAATTGGATTAATTACACCATTCTTGGAGATTATTAATTTTTCCAATTCAATAAAAGAAATCTCATTATTTTCAGTTTATTCATATTTAATACAAGCTTTTATTTTGTCGAATACAAAGCAAATTTTTCAACGCTTACAACGTAATTTCTAAGCGTTGGGATGAGATTTTAATATTAAATTGACGAATTTTTGTTATAAAACAAAATGACGCTGTATCAAAATTACAAACTGTATCAGAATGGATCCTAAAATTTCAGCAATCCTCGTATAAATATCCATAAAAACGAGTAAATCACATATTTATTATTAAAAGCACATTGAATTTGTTGTTAGAATAAGAAATTAACATAATTGGTTTTCATTGAGTTTTCATTTCATCATTTTCCACCACTCGTATGGGATTTTTATAGTCGTAAAATTGTTGTGGTTGTCGTCTAAAAATTCTCTTACCTATAACGTTGATGTACTAGCAATAAAACCTAGCCGATCCTTCGGCTACGTTAATTTAATAACTTTGAAAATTGTTCATCCAATTTACCAACGATGTTACATATTGCAAAAACTAACTCTACAGGGATATAATACGTGGCTTCATTAAGAAAAAAGAAGAGTCTTAGAAGGAAATACAGGTTTGTAATTACGATCAAATTTTGATCTATTTCTAAAAATAAACAACGAGCAAACTCATCAAAGAAAATTGTCGCAGTAGAAATGTACGTTTTGATATAAAAAGTGTTTTTTTCGTGTATTTCTAGCTTCAAAGAGTTGAATTAATTAGATCGTCACACTGTATCTGGTATTTGATCCCGTCTACAGACAATCGTTTGAACGTAGTTTCTTTAAGATAATCACATCTCTACGTCTATGTAAAAAGAATTGAAACTAGTTTGGACGTTTTATTCAGAGATTTCCGTCTTTATTATTTTATCAACGATATCTACTATACGGGTTTCTTAATTTTTTTTTTGTGGTTGGAACTACTAAAATCCCGGATCAGTTTCACTTCTCTTTTTGTGTTATTCTACTTAAATGGGAGATCTCTCCGTGTTATTATAACCTACATATTGAACGTTCCAGGATCGTTATGTTTTAGTGCTTGATAAGTTGATATATATAGGTGAAAATTGTGAAAGATAAAATAGTCGGTTATCATTTTTATCGTTATGTTTCACATCGTGATATTTGAACGATTTAAGCTGTACGTTTTTGTCCCATTTTTACCTTTGAAATGCTTCCAAAAGAAAAACCAAAAAAGTACAGGGTGTTTCTTTTAAAAGTGATCAATTTTGATGAAACTTCTATTGTTGGCGAGTGATTCGAAAAACATTTCATTTATCTGTAGAAGGGTCTCTGTAGATCTTTTTAGTAAAATTAGAACCTTGTAGCTAATTTGAAAGTTTTAATTTCTGACGATGTTGCAATTTTCAAAAACGAAATAAACACTCAAAACGACTAGGAGTTTTTTCTTAATTTCATTCAAGAACAGGTGGAAATGTTTAGCATTTTTTTTAGTAATACAATGGAGAAAGACGAAGAAATCAATGTTGGATGAGTCTTCCAGTCACTCATAGTCTTTTTGAGTGTTTATCTTATTCTTTTATAAATTGCAACATTGTGTAAAACAAGCGTTTTTGATCAACTTACAAATGAGCTACGAGTTTGTAATTTTGCTAATATGGTCTCTAGGAACCGTCCTACATAACATAACAATTAACCAGATTTAGACGAAATACCCGGTATATTTTGTTTTTGCAACTACGAAATTGAATTTGAAGAGAAGCATTCATTTACTGTAATAAGATGTGTGTTCTGGTTCTTGGTTAGATTTGCAGTGTGCGGGTCAGAAATCGTAAAGTACAACTAGTTAGAAATGTCTACGGTTCTCATTTCCTGGTGTGCACTATGAATAATAGTCGTTTTGTGTTAAACTAATAGAGAACTATCAAAGCAGCTAAACTGAGAGAATTCTGAATCGAGAGTTAATACTAATCAGACTATCATCGTTCCAAAACGACCATCTATAATACGGTATATATTCTCTCATTCTTCCTACCCTTTCACCATCCCCATGAATTGAATTGTTTTATTAAATATGTTTGCCATTATTCTAGATTTTGATGCGCAATACTCTATGGGTATTATGCAAATCAGTTCTCCTGAGACTTATCGGATTAGAACAAATCTAATTGTTACGATTGAACTAATGCACTAACATTGCCTTAATTATAACACCACATATTCAGGTCCCATAGTTCTGGTTGTGGTTGGACAGTGTGGTGGTTTTGGTCAATGTATGCGGTAGTGGTCTACCGATAATTAATCACTTTCTGCATTCTCTATTCAACTAATCTAACCGTATTTTTTGCCTTTTTAAAATTGTCAACAACAGTAAAAATACATTATCCACCTTATTTTTTCAACTATGTATATTTCATAATATCCATATGTTGTTATTCACTAGTTTTTTTTTACCATTTTTGACGGATAAATATTGCTGTTATATTGCTAAAGTTGACTTTTATGGATGCACCAACTGCATACATATTCTATTGGCTAGTATTAGTAGTAGAGAGAAGTTTGCAAATGTCTAACATAAATCAGGAACGTTAGAATTGTTGGAGACTTGTAATCTCGACTAGGTCGATTAAAACTCGTGTATTTCTCTTCCGAACGAAAGGGCCACCATATAAATCTTTTAATGTTGTTGTTTTCTAACATTACACTAAAATATCGGTTGCATCTTTTGAATTCAAATGACAATATCTAATTTCTTTTATTATTAGAAGCCAAGCCCGTAGCGTAGTGCGACCGCTCCATCGCACCAGCATCGTTTTCAAAGAATGAAAATAGTTGAGATGTGTTGTGTAAAAAAGGCGCCTATATGCTGCAATCTCATCAGTCTTGTTCTTATAATTATTATTACTCAGATTAAGGGCGAGAACTACAAATTTTTTGATTCGGTTTTCGAAAAATACTAACCTTTAATAGTCGATTTCTAGCTTGTTTTATGATATGCTAAAATGCATGATACAGCATTACAAAGAGCATTTCAACAAGCATCAGATCTAAGAACTCTTTTTATTTTGGAAGTTTTAATGAAGGTTTGAATTACACAGGAAAATCTTGAAGTATGTTTTTTTTTTACATTTTTCTCCATAACTTAGATATTAACATTTATTTTTCAATGAATATTAGGCAATCGACAGCACATCGAAAGCGTTTTCCAAATCTTCGAGAATTTTTCCGGTAGGCCTGCTAGTTTTTCAGAAAATCAAACATAAAATTTTCATTGAAAGTTTCTTTGCGCAATCTTAAAGGCAAAGAATCGTACAATACTTTATCATGACATCCTCTAGAAATTCAATTCTTGAATTATCACGGAAAATTATAACGTATTTCAATATGTCAGAAAACAAAGGAGAAACCAACTACTGTAGGCGTTTTCGGCCCCGAAGCAAAAAAGGTGTAGTTCCCGCCTTTAATTGTACATTTTATGCTTTTATACTTAGAATTAGGTTGTGTTTTTTTATTCTTATAGATATTAACTATTCAGCTTTCTGAAAAATTGAAAAAGGATGCACCATTTTAATGTTGCACCTAACGCGGAAAAGCATCCTACAGGCCTGGTTGGAAGAAAAATTAAAAATACCACACACACTTAAAATTTCAACCCCATTCGGCATACTGTTGAGTCACTCTGTGTTCGTCTCAATGAGAATCGTTAGATGCCAGCTATTTCCATCAAAATTTGCATATTTTCGTAATCAGGTTAGGGTCTCAGATTCCGGGTCTGTAACACTATCTAACTTTGAGGCAAACGATCGTCTCATCATCGATCTATGCACAAACAAAAATCGTTTCGTTGAGGATGTGTCAATCGAAACGTGTTAATTTCCCCAAAGAAAGTCACTAACCACTGCCACCATATTATCATCGAATAGCATTCTATAATTTCCTATTGTCATCAATTATCCTAACGGACGTCGATGTAACAATCGATTTGATAAAATAATGTGTAAATTTTACAATTTGCTTCCATAAAATTACTTACTATATCAAGTAAGCGCATCCACCATTTCTCCTTTCATTCGATCTAAAATTAAACTTTAAAAAAAAATGTAAATGATTAAATTGAGTGTTCTCAGGGCTGTTTGATTAAAATTCTATAGTCGTTACCATAGTGTTATACATCATCATTTAATTTCAGAATACCTTAGGGGAACAGAAATAAAGGTGGCGGAAAAAAAATGGCAAACAAACGTGCCTTATCGACATTATTCGATTTTTATTAAATCTTCATTATTGTTCCAGTTCGTGTTTGTATAAAGTTTGGCCTACACTGTGACACATGTGTCATCGGATAAATAACACTGCAGTGTAAACAAACAATAAATTTTCGGTAATCAACAACTGCGATAAGACTGTGCGGGTAACATATTTGAGACGATAAAAGATAGGATTTGTTGGTGATATTTTGCCTTGTATTTTTACGCATATCTCCCAACATTCAGTTTTAGGTGTTTGCAGTCGACAAAAATTTTGTTTGTTTCTCACGCTAATTCCAACTTGTTTTTCTTACATTTCTATATCACCCATTATTGTTTGTTTCTTCCATAGTTGGACGTGTATTTTCATTGTAAAACTTTCCACTACGATCTTTTGTCTTTAGTATACAACTGATGTAAATAAGCAAAAGCACTGTTTTATAAATTGCCTAATAAAGCAATAATAATTTTCCATGAGAGACACAGAGAAGACCACAGCTGCATATTCTGACACGTAATATACGATCATTGTTGTTAAGTCTGTAACCGGCCAAGTTTTCACACAAAGACAAACTGTCTCATCCATTATGTTTTAGTCATCAAGTTTAATATGAGATTGCCGGCATGTAATCATATTATTAAAACGTTAGAGAAGATAAGGATGATTTTACTTGCACGCTAAACAGTTGCATGTTGGAAATTCAATAAGAACTAATATTTTTCCGTCTATATCTCACTAGACAGCAAAAGAAAATGAATATAGAATCGAGGAAATCTCAACCTATTCTAGTCTATTTGAGACACAAAATGGAAGTCGAAATATCGAAACTTAAAATTGATATATCGTAAAAGTTTCCATACAGGGTGATTCGCGCCGAACGAAAAGTTCTTATGACAACTCGAAAAATATTGCAAGAGGGTCCATAGAGAGCATTTTAGCAAAAGTAGGAGCTTGTAGGTCATTTGGAAGTTGCTCAAAAAACGTTCATTTTGGATAAGGTCGTTATTTTCAAAAACTAGCTACAGGCGCAAAACGACTAAGGATGACTCCGAGACCTTCCCAAATTTTTTTATTAAAGTGGTCAATTCGTATCAGACCATTTTATCAGAATTAGAACTTTGTAGCTCCTTTTGAAGTTGATCAAAAAACGATCGTTCTAGACAATGTTGCAATTTTCAAAAACTAGCAAAGTATGCAAAACTTTTTCTCCATTTTATTCTGGAACAGGTGGAAATGTTTTGAATTTTCTCTAGAATGCAGTGGGGGGAAAATCACTCTTAGGGGATTCTATGAGTCATTCTTCATTTTGTGTGCCTTGCTCGTTTTGAAAAATGGCGACATCGTTTTTTCACCAACTCCCGGAGTTCTAATTTTGCTAAAATAGTCTCCAGGGCCTTCCTACAAATATTTGAAATATTTTTTTGAAGTTTTATGAGAAATGATCACTCTTAAAAAAAAAAAGCACCCCATATAGGTATCTGCTTGATTCCGGTGAAAATTGACACTATAATAATCTGCATTACAGGGCATCATCTTTATGTCTAATAAATTTTGGTATACATCCTTAGAGGATTAAACGATGGATTTAATAAAGATGAGAGTGGTCGGATATTGCATAAGCTTTAGGCTGTTGGATCCGGTACATCCGCGAAATTAACACTACGGTAATTTAATTACCGTAAACACTCAAGAGTTATGTTCAATTTCACCATACTATATATCATTTAGATCACGAAATGTATGCTGATTCAATATCAATATTCAATTATATAGCAACGTTAACATAAATTTTTTTGAATATTTTGT
Organism: Mylabris sibirica; assembly: GCA_039776855.1. NCBI lineage: Eukaryota > Metazoa > Arthropoda > Insecta > Coleoptera > Meloidae > Mylabris > Mylabris sibirica. Next base: position 6,504,923 of record CM077838.1, read on the forward strand.
TCTCGTATTGAATAAATTAACGGATAAAAGGTCGATGAATTAATTTGTATTCCACCAAATATCGCCCATTAATAATTCAATGTTGGTTTTACATAGAATTGAAGATTTACTTGAAACAAAGATTCCAACATCCTATACTATAGGACCTATACGGTTTCTAATTAAACATTATCGTCGTTCGTGTTATAATTCAATGTTAATTTATAATTTCACATCGATTTAATCGAAACAACAGTTTCTTATTGAGTTCTTGATATTGAATAATTCAGTTTACTATTTGCAATTGGAAGTTTCTCTGGTTGATGATGTTGGTAGTGGTGGTGATGGTTGGAAATACAATAACCTTCCTTCTATATGTTTCCACAATTCTTGTACGCCAATTGGGATTTAGTGAAACACAGTAGGGCAACAATTGACTATTTCGAAATTCTCTGCTTGTTCCATATTAACTTATCAATTATTTATAAGGGTGTGATGGTAGTGATAAAGAATTCACAAGATACAGTTTTCTTATAATCAATATGTCAACATAATAGAGCAAATGACATGATGATGATTATAGGAGTTTGCGAAATCTTTACACCCTTCGAAGTAAAATAATGAGGCTCAAATTTCTTACCATTAGAGAATTCGACTAAAATTATACAGTTGCTAGAACAAACCCTTACTGTTGTAGAAAAAAATATAATCTAACTATAATCTTTTATTAAAATATATCATTTTTCAACTCTTATACGAATACAAGTTTCTCAAAGCAACTGCCTCATTATCCAAACAAACCTGTCGCAATCGACTGTAGAGCTTAAAAATTCCACGATTAACATGAAAGCTTCAGTTTCCATCTTTGAACCGCCTCTTCTTTATGGATGTTTTGCTGACGTTTCAACCCTCACGATTTAGGGGCGTTCTCACGATTGTCGATTTCCTCTTATTTATCTTATTAGTTGATTAAATTATAAATATTAGATTAGATTATTTATGATATATTTGTGTGATGAAGGGTGATTAAAATTTATTTAAAAAAATTCTCTAAAAACTTATAAATAAATGACGATTCAACATCGATCAATACGATATTTTTTTTAACGGATTTTATTTATTATCCATCCGGATTAATTGGACGTAATAAATAAAGCTTTATATATGATAAATGTGATAGTTTTTATCTCGGCAACGAGTTTAATTCAATTTTTGTGCTGGAGATATAGAATTGATTTGTCATTTTGTTGATAACATTTCGAAAATAAATCTATAAATAACATTTCTAAATTATTCTATAAGATTGTTCCCGTCTATCACAACGGAAATATTCTTGTTGGAAAGACACGTGTCCTAGATAACGTTGACGATTCAGTTGCGAGGAATTGATGCGTTTTTGAGAGGGTAGTAGTAGTAATAATAATAAACATACTGTATATGGTTTCGACACGAAATATAGTTTAGATACACGCATCCTACCCTCTAGAGTTTTAAGGGAACGCACACGCAATCTATTCGCTGAACATTTCTATAATGGCGATGAGAAAAAGTGTTATAATGGTGGAACATATTTTGATAAAACACTGCAATAGATAAAGAATATGATGAGTAGTTTTAATGAGATCCATTTCTTCAACAAAACATCAACGGTTTTGATTAAGTTTATCGCTTTAAACGCTGAGATTTCTTCAGATCAAGTGTTTTCATTTAGTTGCAATGTTATTATTATTATCCCTTTATCCGATCTTTGTTTTCGTTTCCAACTCGTCAAAGTATCCCCTTTCGGTCGAGGATATTTACGTGGAGGAAACGATCGGATGCTAGTAATAAGTCGTATTAGTTTTATTTCTAGAATATCAGCAATTTGACTTGGAAATGTGAATAATGTTGTTTTAATTGCGTCGCTTTTACAATTCTATTCTAATATGTTATTTCTTGAATCAATTTTACGTGTTTAGACTGTTTACATAGTGAAATTCTCCTCTATTGTTCACTAACCGTCCTAGTATAAGCGAAGTTACTTGAAAGTTTCTCAATGTTTGTGTGCTAATGGTGGTTGCTTGTATTGTAGTACATACTAGGGTGGTGGTGGTGGTGGTGGTGGTGGTCTATTGTCGGAACTGCAGGTCTAATTAGGTATCAGTTGGCTAGTATTGAAACACGCGAAATTAAATGACTGTCTTATGTTGCTATCGTCCCGATTATAATTATGACGATTATATTTACTCAACTAAAGAATTTTAGATTCGTTATCTTTAAAACTGATGTGTTTTATAAATAATGTAAGGATACATCGGAATCATTGCATTATAACTATGTTTAATTTATAATTAAATCATAATGAATGCAACAAGTTCATTTGTACAGTTAGATACCAGTTTCCGTACATTTCTAAAGTTTAAATATTAATTAGTCCCTGGCGCATCCACCATTTTTACTAATTCATATGTGTCGGAGATTCTTGTTGGGGAAATCCAAAAATCGCTTTTCAATTTAATAATAAATACACAAAAAGAGGCACATCCCAATTACATCCTTCTATATTTTTAATATTATCTCATCTTTCTCGTTTTTAGTTAATTATTTTTGGATTTTCCACAACATCTTCCGGATTTGTTTCATTTAGAAAGCAACAAGTTCCGGACCAATTTCTACCCTTCTTTGTTTTCCATAAGAATGATTATTTTGTTATGTATATAGGTATACTAATATAATGATGTAGAATTTGTGAGTTTAGTAATCATTGAAGCGCTTGTATATATAAAAATACTACCGTTTTCCCTTGTTACCAGCTCATCGACAAGAGGCATCCATGTACTATTAAATGAGAATATGTTCTGTTTAATTAAATTGAACCTTTGGGGGATTCCTATCGTTCATCAAAACTGTATTATTTTATTCTATTCTATATTTTATTGTTTTTCGTTCTACAATTTTCTTAATTGTGGAAGAGCGGAGGGTTTCTATTTGATTCGTGATAAATATATTTGTTTGGTGTTACAATGTGACATTATACTACATTTGAGCTAATTAATCATACGAATGTTGTCTCTATCCCTCTCGTTCTCCCAATGAACGATTTTCATTTTATGTATGCCATAATTTGTTGTTTGTGCTCTCTGACACTTGTCTAATATTTAGCTTATCATCTGTTCCACAAATTATGCCAACGCTGTCGTGCTAGTTTATCACACTCATCACATCATGTCAAAAGCCTATTGACAATCTTTTGATAAAACTTGTATAGGATTTGAGTTCGACGGTACAAATCACAAAGAAAGACTTTTGAAACAAGTTTTATGTATTATTGAAATAAGAAACAGCTAAACCTGTTCTGTATAGATATTAAAATTTAATGCAATGATGAGTGAAATCATACAATTTTGTATAGGTACGTATATTTTAAATTTCATGAAGATTTCCGTGATTGTATTCTATACAGACTGATACACCTCAGCCGATCAATGTAGTGGAAAATCTCTCGACATTTCTCCCTTTTTATTCTGTACGCTGCTATTCTTATGAAACAATGAATTGTGAACGTGAGGACGAGAAAATGTCGTTTGATTGAATCAAAATGTTGTTATCCGTCCTGTCATATCTTGTGGCTGTTTACTTTTCGATCCTAAATAATAAATTTCCAAAATCAATAAAATCCCACACAATATAGATTTTAATCTAATTTAAGCATTTTCTTTTCATATAGTTAAATTTCTTTTATATGTGTACGTGTGAATAGTCTCTTTTGTAATTGATTCAGCTTAAGTGAAAATGCTATTCATTCTTCTGTCAAACTCGAGCTTTGGAGCTTTGTTAATAATTAAGTTTAGTTAAGTGCTTTCCATGAAAACAGACCAATTTTCGTACAGCTTTTAACGTGAAACAAAACAAAAAAAAACACATGTATATAAAGAGAGAAGAATAGAATAAAATGTAACGTGCTACGTTCACGGATTTTAGAATTTTATGCAAAGCAAACGTGTGTGTTTCAGTCAATCTTAGTTCCAAACGAAACTACAACAACCCTAAAACCAATCTTTGTGACAAATGGGGCAAAAAATCTAATAGAAAAGTTCACGTGTTGAGGTTTTTTTTTCTTAAACTATTACACACATACACATAGATACAAAGATATATATATATATATATATATATATATATATATATATATATAAATTCAGAGTGTGAATCTTACTTTTCTCGTTTAGTTTCCTGTGCTGCTTCTAATAAATTCAAAGTTACTTCCACCAGTAGTCTCAAAATACGCTCGATTCAGTATTAATCCAGTTTTCCTGCCATCTAACGTATTGCTTTTAGATGTCGTGAATATCAACTAGATGGTTCTTGAACTGTGGCCAATATAGCTTGGAAATTTTAGCAAATAAATTTTTTGTTTACCAGTTGAAAATTATTTACCAAGAAAGTTGAGACTTTATAGATGGGGTGGTAGTAGATTCTCTCCAAATTCGTGATTATGAATAAAAGTTATTCTTCACTAAATATTCCCATTGTTGTATGCAATCGATAAGCATACATATGCACATTTATATTAGCATAGTTACCGTAATAATGATCAAAACATCTGCCTCTGTTGTAAAATTAATTATGTTTATCTGTAAATAACTTTGTTGTAAATTAATAAACTATAACAGGTATTAGAATTTCAATATTAATTAGTCCCTCAATGCGTATTCATAGTGCCTTAAATTGAATAAAATAGCAATAGAATTGAGTTATTGTCTGCAAGTATGAAAGTCTTTGTTACTAGTCTATTGTAAAATATTAATAGATACTCACTTCAGTTTGACATGTATTCGAATGATTTCCACTCCATTCTTTCAACACTTTCAATGTTTAATGTGATTGTCGTGTTACTGTTGAGACATTTTCCAGTTCCATTCCAATTATTCGTTTTTCTCTCCTTCAAAACTACAAGTTTATCAATAAGCTATTGAAAAGTTTCTACATTCCATAGGCGATTCTTTTCCGACAAACAAGTATCTCTTCCATTCATTTTACGCAAAACTTTAACGGCAATATTTCAATTTTTACAACCACCAGACCAGAATAAAACCGCTTTTTATTGTGTTGATTCAGTTGTATTTTTATAATCGAAAATGATTTTAATTCAACGGGCATTTTCTAGTAACTATTTTACGCATTTATTCGTTGATTCATCTCTTTATAGAGTGTTTCGTTTAATTTTCAAAAGACTTGATGGCTTTCTCTAACGAAATTTGATTATACTCTACTGCTATATTGAGAGATAGAAGGGTAACATTTCTTTGATAAAGTGTTGACGATATTTCTTTTGATATATTAAAGGGATGCTTTTTTGTATTTGAAATAGAAATTGTGTTCTTTCTAAAGTAGAAACTGTAGCGATGAGATGAAAACTCGTAAGCTTTTTTTTGTTGTTGTGTGCTATAGATATCCGTCATCATTTGATTCTAGTAAGTTTTATAGCCAACTCCCATATGGAAACTTGAGCTTGATTCCTACAGAGCCTGTTTGTTTCTTTGTTGTTGTCTTGATAGTCCGAATTAATCTCTATAGATTTATAAGGGGTTATGACGCAAAACTATTTACAATTTTTTTGATGGATAACAAATATTTTCCGTTGAATGTCAAAGAGTCAAAGTATATACAATTCCGACATAGTTTGTTTCATTGTATGTTAATTTATGCAGACAGGGTTACACGAAATAGGCGGGGGTGAAGCGAATTCCTTCCACCATTCCTTATACTTAACGTAATCTCGTTTTCTTCACGAAACGTACAACGTTACATGCTGAAAGTAGAGAGGCAGCAACAGTAACAGCACGTGTTTCCATTTCGTCTGTCTTTTCATATAATCCTGATTACACAAACATATCTCTAGATGCACAGTGGTGTTTCAGTCAACGTCTCAACTAGTTAAAATGAATGCAATTTAACTTCTTTCAACTTGGACGAATTGATTCTGTTTGACAGCCTTTTAGGAAGTTTATATCACAATCGATCTGCCTCAAGTTATTTCTATCGTGTATTTATTTTATACTCTTTATATTATCTATAAAAATAGTCTACGGTAAATAGCTTGAAGAATAGACTTGTCTAGAAAGATGACCGATCTCTTTAAAGTAATATCTTGTAGTACATGTTTGTACGGCGCTTTAAATTGAAGCCATCTAAATTATTTCAAGTTGAATTCCTTTTGATTGATAAAAAGTCTCTTGGCCTTTCGTAAATTTAATATCCAACCATATTTGAAATTATAAAACAGACTGTTACTGTAAAATTGGGGCACTCCCATTAATTTACTGATAAATGGTAATGGGATTGCAGCTAAATCAAAGCAAGAAAATTATATGGCGACAATAAATCTCAAAATTAAAATTGTTAATAAATTGTATACTAGATCGCTGTTTCTATCGTTGATTGGAAATTCTGTATCAGCAATTTTCTCAACTTGAATATCATAAATACGATTTTGGCATCGTCAATTCGTCGCCACTATTATTCTCGATATTTGTTGTTGGTATTTCTTTCTTTATTTTCGTTTCCGATGCAAATATTTTGAATTTTTGTTGAAAAGAATAACTGGCAATCGAGAGAGAACACCAACGAAATTATTATTATAAAGACACAAAGACGGTCGTCGAAATTAAAATTGACAAAACTTTTCCAATTAGCTGAATCCCCACAAGAAATTAAAGTGATACCACCAGTGCAACGGCGGTTGTGGCTAGTCTACTGGTGATAATTTGATTTGGCAGGGCGTGTATATATCGTGACGAAAAACTACACAAAAAGAGACTTGTATTTGTCCAGTGAAGCGTTAAAAATCATTCTATACTGGGTCATTGTGTCATACAGAATTGTAGTAAATTGGATTGTTATTAAACAAGTAATTGTTGATTGTTGTACCTATATAGGAGATTGATTCATAGACAAGTCTGAATAGACGAATATTGTTCCATGTATAGAATTGTTGAAATGATCAAAGCTCACCCTCAAGACAAATGGCATCTGTGTGTATGTGTGTTTGTGTGTCTGTCCGTTGAACAGGTGTAGAAACATCCCTGACAGACGCATTGTTCTGGTTATGGACGGAATCTTTATTGCAAATTCTCCACGTATCTTTGTCGTGTATATACGGTTCATATGTGCCGACATAGATGGATTGTGGTTACTATTGGGATGTAGTGCTTAAAATTACATCTTTCAAGATATTCGACGACACACGAACGACCGAAACGACAAGATCGCTGTCTCATCTACTACAATCAATCCATTCTGGCTTCATATTTCAACTAACCGACTCACATTTTGTTTGTACAAACAATTCAAATAAACTAGAAAAAGTGAAATTTCAAAAATTCTACTTAAAAAAATACAATCTGTTGTAACGTAAAGAGAGGAGTGTAATTAAATCCAACACCAACATACTGAAAGTGTAGAATATACACAAATTAAATTACAATTAAACTCAGTTAATGCAGCAAGTTTATCACGGGTGTTTTGAAACTTGAATTCTTGTCGTGCTCTTTATAGAACAAAACAGTATTTTTTTTCCTCAATATTATCCGTCAGATTCCATTAAAATCTACATTCATTGTAAGCATTATGATAGTAAAACTTTGTTGTTTTGGGTTTTACTTAAAATTATGATGGACACATTGTCAACAAACTCTCACACACACACATACACAACTTGGTTCGTACCAAACTAAATTAATGGGGAAACTTTAACAACAAATTCTACGAAATTGTTATTAACACCTGAATACTTTAAAATTAACTTTGTTCACCAAAGTTTCAAGAAATAAATGTTTACAACTATTGATTTTCAATCTGTGATTATCTAAAATATTGATAGATGTTTGTTGAATTATTGGAATATTTTGTGGACGAGTTTAAAATTGATAGTTTCACCAATTAACAAACAATGATTTGTGTTATACGGTAAACAGTTTTAAATCTGGTGGATGCGCCACATTCATCGATCAAATATTTGAATACTTTATGATAGAACAAGCTCTGCTCTTTAGCAATTTTGTATCGTTCGGTAAAGTTATCTTTGGCTATCGCAAATCCGCTTATATCCGGATTGTTCCAATATGTTTCCATGCCCTTCGGTATACTTACCCTTTTATATAAGAAAGGATCTTATTGTGGTTTTATCAAGTACAACATTGCGTACGTGACTAAATTTACCATATTGTAATGAGTTTTTTTTATTATTTTCAGCTTCATCAAATGGATTTAAAGGATTTCAATCGGATTTAGGTGAGTTATTATGCAAAATTTACAATCTTATACATCTATGAATAAGTAGCAAAATTCTCGAAAGCGCCCAGAGACAAGTTGACAGATTGTGTTGGTATTGTGCTGTTTTTGTACGCATAAAAGCCCAGACGGGTTTCTTATGTAGAACTTTGCTAAATGTCGTTTAGATGAAAACAACAATATAAATAATGTAATGAATACATGGTATCTTACACAAATGAGACTTTAGTGAAGACTTATTGTTCGGTGAAATCTTCATTTATTCCATACGTCAATTACGATGGGATTTTGTATTAAGAACTATCGATTTCGCCGTTTCTATATAACAAAGATGATTCTACGATTTTATATCGAAACGATTGATTCCAGTACGGTTCGTTTAAAACAACAAAACGGTTATAATAAACAAACAATATTGACAAATCAAGTGCACACAATATAACATTACGGTTCACTATAACAGAATGGATCTTTTAATGTGGGAACGTTGAGTGTGTAACAGGTGGACAAAAGGATGTCAGTATTACAATTTCATATTGTTGACCTATACACGACCATTTTATCTTATACATGTCCACATATTATTCACTACCATATATTTAATAGATGACTTCATCATTTGTTGAGCTCTTTGTTCCTAACATTTCAGTATTGTTTTATTTTGCATGCATTGATCTATTATTGATAAAAGGCACTTTATAGGTCCATTTACAATTCGTGTTTCTGTAATGTTGAAAAATTTATATCATTTCCTGTATAACATATATACAGTTGAATTTGACGCAACTCATCACTGTTTGATATTAATTTTGTAAATATATTCTGATAACAGTTTAATAATGACACTAATTATCGGTAAAATACTAGGAATTGTCGTTAATGTTCTTGTTGACTCGTTTTGTAGATAAATAACAGTCGAGTTTGTCTGTAAATGGAAGCCCTAAATCTACTAGGGAAATGATGATTGTCGTTCTGTAGTCATCATTACACACCAGTCTATTATATTATGTGTCGCTTTAAGCATATGTCCTCAGGAGACAATTATAATACAACCTTTCCCCCCTTTTGATGAGAAATTTTATAAAATGATGAGATAGACTATTATTCAGTTTTTCCAAACGGTACTTGCGCTTGACTAGATATAAACGCTACAAATTTATTACCGATCAAAAGTGTCTTCTTGTAGGCTTTTAGAAGTAGCGTGCATAATCCGGAAGTCATTTATTACCCCTTGAAAATCAATACTTTGTCATTGTAATTTAAATCAACTCTATTATGAATTGTATAATTAATATATTAATTTAATTTCTTTCCTTTTGTTAATACATACAGTTCAACAATTTTTTTCGTTCGATATTCTAAAGAGACGTAGATTCAATTTAAAACATCTCATCAACACAAGATAGGGGGAAGAGTCTTTTATATAGAGTAAATTTGAATGAATCACGCACACATTCACTCTTTATCCCTTTGGATAGTTCAAGTTGACTATTGTCTGATGGTTGGGTCAATGGGGGTCAAGCGTTTGAATAGAGGTTAATTACAAGTTCATTACGAATAAGTTGAGTTGTTTGTTAGTTAGTCATTATGTTTTCTTCTTTTTTGTATTATCGAAGAATCTTGGATAATGAATTGTTAAATTTAGATATACTGAAAATTCTCTCTTCATCATTGAATATTATTAAAATAGTTCATTATAAGAGCGGAAATTCATAATAAAATTGGCTTTGTTATATACTAAATGATTGTAGTAACATAACAAAAAGAGGAAAAGAATCTCATCATTCAGATTGTAAGGTAAATAGTGTTTAGTTTTGTAAATAAAACGAAACGTAGAAACGAATAAAATATAGAACTGTGGAAAACTAGTTTTCTGTAGTATCGTAAGTATTATACTCTACCTATACATCCCTAGTTGTGTTTTAGTCTCTAAGGGATCTGCTGAAATTGCCGGCTTGACCGAGAATTTGATGAGCTAGATTTCTATAGGAGATGTGAATCTAATACAAAATACAATTGGGAGAATGAACATAATGATTTTTATTATGTTTCTTATATACAATAAAATCTAACCGTACACAATTGCAATTATAATTATAAATCGGCCCATTATAATTTCCATTTTAACCCTCGTCAATAGTTTACTTAAAACAAACACCATCACAAAAGATGAAATTGATTCCATTATAAATTGAAAATGAACTAATCAAATAAATGGAAGCTGATATAATAAACGTATCTAACGTGCGACTTTTAATAATTCAATATTTATTCATTATTGATTGATTATTAGGTATTTGTTTGAATTTCTCTGATGGAAAATCGATTTATTGTCTCATTTGATATTAGACTCGAATTTTCACCTGTCAAATAAAAAAAATTACCGTCATTTATTTGCAATACATAAAAATGTCAGTCAACAAAAAAAAAATGTAATAAATCCAAATACAATGCTTAATAACCTAAATGAAAAAGATAGAGTGGAAAAAGTAGCGTCTCAGGCTATTACGTTCATTCAAAAAATAAATTGACTTCTTGGCGTCGGCTATCGTAAATTATACAACGGCTATTAATGCCATGATTGTGAAGATTAAAGGCCAGTCTTTAGACGTGATTTTTTTTTTTTAAAAAAAGGAATAAAACGAAAGGAGGAAAAGTACAGTTTCAGTTTTACGATACTTGCTAAACAGTCTGCTACTTCACTTTGTTAAAATTTATACTAAATTGGAGATTTTTCTAAAAATAAAAAAATTACGATTAAGAAATATATAAAGTGTTGAAATGAGGGAAATAATATTGAATTAAGAAAGTTTTGATAGAATCCCAGTTTGGATTCTGTTCATTTTCTGGTCGATAATGCTTTTAACTTTGTCTGATCAACAAACTCAGCTAGTATATAGATATATGATGTTGGTCATATAGACGACATTTTTTTCAAGGAATTCGGACATACTAACAGCAATTCCATTAGAAGCAACACAAAACAACCCACATTATGGGGGGTTAAATCTGGTTGTTGTTGTTGTTGTGTATTGATACGATAAAAACGGTCTTGACTCAACAACCATTTCCATTAATTTCTCCCATTTTGTATTCAACTTTCGGCTTATATAACCAGAAAATGGGGAACGGGTAACTTTTTTTATAGCCGATAATAGTAACCTACTTACGATTTCTATCAGTAATACACCATTCACGATATGATGGTACCAAGCGCTAAAATTCCTATAGAAATCATCAATTTCGTTGGATGTTGTGAAAAAGAGAGCTGAAAATTGTATAAATAAATGGAATATTCACGGAATCAAACGATAGTGTTGATTACTATTAATATTAAAATTGAAAGATCTTAATTAAAAATCGTGTAATTTGTGTGGATAAATTAATCTTTTCGTTATCAAATCGAATTTTGTGTCTTTTAGACAATTTCCTATCACACTCACATTATTTATGAAAACACGTTCGAATAACATGACATTTAAACACCATAAAGTTAAAAAGCTCTTAATGTCTCCTATAACTGTCTACTAATTATATTGTAGAAATCGTTTATATAATTGGAGTGTTAAATCAACATATCCTTACTCATTTAGCTATTTACAGAAGACTAAAATAAGCTTTTATAGTAGGTACCTGTACATTATACTAAAATTCACTTCTAAAATGTTATAAACACACATTTCAGATGGAAATTGAATTGAAATTCCATTCACGTCTCGTTTGTCGGTGTTAAATTTATTTATACAACAGCACATTTTGATTTCGTCACAATGGAGATGATGATATGATCGATGATTACATATACATCTCACGTACTGTACTTATCAATTAATACGTGTTGATTATTATTGTCACCAACAAATGATTTTTTAATGTAATCAAGTAATCAACCAAAATCGATATCGACATATTTTAATGGAATCAAAAATTGATTTTAATGGAATTGAGAGTGAGTTATACATCCGTTTATTTTCATGTTTTTGTACTTTATGCAACGTGTTGATACGTGTCATGATTCATTAACAGATCTACTAAATGTAATTTCCTATAAAAGTACCATTAGTTTAATTAATTTCATGTTTTTTTTTTTAGTGACGTAAAAGCGTAAAAGTTCTGCGTAGTCATCACAAGAACACAAAAATTGCCGAGCGATTATATTTTTATTCTATTTTTAATCATCAAAGCAATATGTTCTTCCTTTCTTTTAAGGTAATTTAAAAATAATTAAAATAAAATCTCTTCGTTCTGTCGATTGTGCAGCAAAATTCGATAAAAGCATGGTGATTTAGAATGCAAATCACTTAAAACTTGGACTCGAAGATGAGGATTCATCTCGAAAATCTTCTCCTTTTGAAGACTTTAGAACTAAGTTTGCCAAAAACTGTTTTTTAAAAAATGTCTTCCTGTTTTTCAAATCCATAATACTAGGGAAAATGTCTCAAAGCTTGAACTAAAAGTCAAAAATTAGTTCTTAAAATCAATAGGAAATTCCTTTAAAAACGGATGATTACGGATTAAAATTTCTAGGAACCCACGGATTAAAGACGGAAATTAGTTTCTAAGATTCGCTAAAAGTCTGCTCAAATCTTCCTCATACGATTCTGTACCAAAATTTCTTATGACCTGGTGCCTTAAAACTTGAGCGAAAAGATGCAAATTCTGCTTAAAAAAGTATAGAAATTCGATAAAAATTGCTTTGAAAAGCAACCTCATAAAGCTGTCTAAATTTGCTCCTTTGTACGACCCAGCTAAATAAAGGAAGAAGACGTTCTAAAATCCTTCTAAAAAAGCTATTAAAACTGCCTAAATGCTGCCCATGACATCGGGCCTCCTACATAAACTTACAATTATTATTTCAATATAATTTTCCCTAAATTGAATAAACACGTACGCATAATTAGCAACTTCTTTAATTCTCTCTATTTAGAGTAAACTATACGAAGTTTATTTTGTAAACCCATAAAGCGTCACAGCATACGTTCTAGGGTTGTTAAATGTTCTCTCTCTCTACCCTTTTACGCTCCAAAGAGTACCAAATTGTACACATGAATATACGCATAATGTTGCTATTCACTGGTTATATCTAAAATCCTGCCAGCTGTCGATAATAAACGGTCTAGTCGCTACCATATTTAGTTCAAACTAGATAGAAGAAAACCTAAAAGGTTAATAATGAAAATATTACGAATTCAAAATAGTAGCAAAAGGAACAAGAGAAAGAGATAATTCAAGTTTTGGACCTATAATTTGTAACTTCTTGAGACAATAACAAAAAATGATATTATAGATAGATAGATTATGAATTAAAACCAATAGTTGATAACCTCAATTGTAAGGGTAGGGTAGTAATAAAAATTGTAAAGGGTCGACTATTGTAGATAAAATCTCACCCCAAAATAGTTTGTTATACTATCGAAAATGTTGTGTGCATCCAGTGATACAAGACTCATATTTGTGTGATAAACGATATTGTTTTTTTTTTGTCGGAATACGTCGTTTTTCGTTTTTCGTTGAACACTTTATTCAAGACTAAAATGACGTTAATGTGTGTAAAAAATATGAAAAAAAAAAGAAATATTGTACCATTTCTCAGTTGGTATATAGCGATATAATATTGTTGCTCAACTGATATATTATCAACGATTAAGGTTGTGCTTTTAATAAAAGAGCTATTTTCGTCTATTCTCAAGAAGGACTTCTAATAAATGTGAGCTTTTCTTTTAAATTATATTTTCATGTAGGTACTTCAGATAGTTTTATATACAGGAGTAAAAATTTAAATGTAGACGATTCTTATGAAACTTCTATTAATTGACTAGCGATTTGAGCAATATTTTAAGTGTTTGTTGGGCAGTCTCTGGAGCAGATTTAAGCAAAATGAGAGCCTCGCATCTCAGTTGAAAGTTGCTCAAAAGTTGCTCGCTTCTGATGTTGTTGCAATTTCCACAAAACAACTAAGAATGACTCGACGACCCTCGCAACATTGATTTGTCTCGTGTTTATTTTAATATGGAACAGAAATTTCGCATTTTTTTTCTAGAATGAAATGGAGAAAAATTAAAAAAAAAACTGTTGGAAGGAGGGGTTTCGAGTCAATCTTAGTCGTTTTACATGTGCAACTAGTTTTTGAAAATCGTTTATATCACTGACTTCCTAATAAGCTATGGGGTTCTAATTTTGCTAAAATGATCTTCGGAGGCTACTCTACAAAGTCTTGAAAAGTTTTTTGATTCGCTTGTCAACTAAAAGGAGTTTCCTGTGTATATGTATAGTGCTGCCAAAAATAATCTAAATTTCTACATATTTAGATCGAGTTTGTATGTTTTTTTTTTGTTATCAATTCGATGATGCATTCAGAATTTACGATATTGGCCCTTGAAATATTTCGACAAAAACGAACAACAACGACAACATATCGACCGTTTCCAATGATACATCAAATATTTCTGTATTTCTTTGGTAGCTTCTATAAATATCACAAATATCATAAAATGAGGCTCCTTTATGACAGTCTAGTTTTATTGTCAACGCACAATTTTTCCATAAATCTCTACAAATTCGATTTTGACTTTGATATACATACATAAGTAAATATTAATGTTGCGGTGTTGTTCGTTATTGTTATAGTTTTCCCCCTTGTAAAGTTGGTTCGTTTTAGCCAGGTGTTGTGCGTATGTAAGCGTCTCTCACCCATATTCGAACACCCCTTATACAATGTTTTGATGATGATAAAGTTTTACCTAACAATCGATTTTCATTCATATCTGTAATTTTAATGCCTCCACCAAATTTCCTTGCTTTATATGTATATTCTCTTCAATGCTTGTTTGTTCAAACAAACTCGTCTTTAATTAAACCACAATACCCTTAACTAATCTATCTTAGGGTAGGTATATTGTATTGTTGTATAAAAGACTGTTTTCAGTTAGAATAAGATTTTCCTTTGTGTACCGTCTGTGAATATTATTGATTTTCTTCACAATGCACATTTTTATCAACATTTATAAAAATTGGTTTCTTTCAGTTTAAATACTTGCGCTTTTCAAGTTACTAAAAGACTATGTACAATGTTCTGTAATTGTTGAAATATTGAATCCGTTCAGTTGCGCCATTGGCTTCAATTATATTTCTTCTATAAAGAATTGATTTCATTGAAATCAATAACTGAAATTGTATCAAAATGTGGAATTTACATGGAAATTATAAACTCCTCTATAAGGCAACATAATCATCATATCAGTATTTCGATGAACAGTATGGTTTAAATGTCATGTTACAAATTACATTATCTTCAAAGCTTTAATCTTCATTAAAATTAGTGTTTCGTTTTGTTGTTATCATCTAACATATAATTAACTAAATCATATCTATATGTCTTTTTCTGATATAAATAATGTAATTTATCGACTATTTTATCATAGTTTTATATCACACAGGGTCTTTCAGCTATCTATGGGAAGTATTAATAAATTTGTGATAACTTTTTCCCTTCCACAATTTTTGAAAATACGAGAAATTCACATTAACTTTTGAAATTATGTGAAATTGTTGCTGTTAGAAATTCAAAATCAACTAAATACAAAAATTATATTTTCTTTTTGCAAAATTAATTTACTTTATAAAAAAGTCAAAAATTTGTGAATATTGGAGAGGGTCATTATTTAAAAATCTAGATCAAGGGACTCCCCGGCTTACTGGTAATAAATTTAAAAAGCCCGTATGACGAAATAAAATTTTATGCGAAATACCAACAATTGTTAATGCAGTACAATGAACCTTTGGCCATAGTTTATCGAATCGACATATGCTTTGTAAATTTGCTACTTGTAAGTATTTGGAAATTTATTTTTCAAAAGGAAAGTATTGCTTTTATATTAGTTAATTTGGTTTTTCTTTAAATTGTAATTTTTCTTGTTTACGAATATCATAAAGGGGCGCTTTCATCTACAATAGATAGTCCAGGTGTCCCCTTCAAATCCTTGTAACAATTATTGTATTCCATTAATAAATAGAAGAGTTACAGCGGATCTATTGTCGCTCTCTAGGGAAACACCCTTGTATATACAGGGTGTTGGATCTAAATATGGTCTATTCTATCAAACTCATATTAGTTGACGAGCGATTTAAAAAATGTGCGCCGGAGAATCCCTGGAGATCATTGTAACAAAATTAGAGCCTAGTAGCTCATTTTGAGATTGATCAAAAAGTGCTCGTTTTGGCCAAGATTAGAATTTTCAAAAACGACCTAAACATCTAAAACAACTCGAAGACTCAACATTGATTATTTTCGTTTCACTCTGTTGCATTCTATGAAAAAATGGGAAACATTTCCACCTGCTCTAGAATGAATGGGAAAAAAGACATCAAAAACGAGTTTTTCACCAAATGAGCTACGAGGTTATAATTTTGCTAAAATGATTTTCAAGGACCCCTATAAATCCTTAAAAGATTCTTCCAATCGTTCATCAACTAATAGTAGTTTCATAGCATCAACCATATTTAGAATCGGCAACCTGTATAGGTCAATTATTCCACCCTTTCGATATTCTAAACTGTATATTCTCATAAATAAAACGTTAAGATCCGTTTAGATTCTCTAGAAATTTGCCCTCGTCCTTTCTCATTCTAGAATGATAAATTCCATCTTGGACATTAGATAAATTGGCACAGACTAGCAAAACAATTAGATCCTTCCGTTTATACGTTGATAATTGTCTACTATCTTAATACCTTACAGTCAACAACAATTAAATATAAATAATCTATTTTCGTTTTCCTGTTTTTGATCCGATTATAGTCTTCGTTCCTTTCTGTTAAAGCATACACTACTATATCATTTATTTTGTCATATATCCGACCTGTGATAAGATTTACGATGGAATAGGTGCTATACTGTGTGTGTGTGTGTGTGTGTGTGTGTGTGTGTGTGTGTGTGTGTGTGTGTGTGTGTTAAATAGGGCCAAACGTATAGCTGTCGGTGACATTTCGTCCTTTTAACTTCAACAGTAGAATGGTAGGTATAATATAAAATTAAAATAAAAAAAGTATGAAATTGTATGATTTGAGTAGGATATTTTTTGAATGAGTTCTGCTAGCTGGCTTGGTCGAGATATGCAAAATACTCTTGACTTTGTGTGTTGGCCTTCGGCTTTTTATTTACTCTGCCAACAAATTTTTTCCTACCTGGCTGTATTATACTGTTCGCTCGATATTATTATATATGCACATCGGGAATAGGAGCGCTACTAACGCCACCACCACCACCCTCAACCGCCACCACCACCACCACCCTCAACCGCCACCACCACCACCACCACCCTCAACCGCCACCACCACCACCCTCAACCGCCACGGATTTTATCCAGTATTTTTCCCTCCATCTCTCTTTCCTCGTTTGCCAGACAAGGTTGCGATTTATTAGAGAAATGTAATAATAACGTCAAACGATATCACATCTAGATAAATTGCAAAAATTTCTCATCAAACGATGGAGGAAGAACGAAAGAACGATAGTAAGAAAACAGCAAAGAACGCCAACACAAAATATTGGAAAAAAATACGAACAAACCTGCTGCATGCGTATGATATTAGTTAAGAACGGATTTCGGGGCAAACTTTAGGACAACGACGTTACAAGTTGAACTAAATGAAAGTTGAGCGGCACACGCAAAAGTGGCGTATTTACAATGAATTCTCTTAGACGCTCACTATATTAGACCTGGACATAATCAGCCTATCGTAGCATCGATATGACCTTATGATGTCACAACAACTACGCGCAATCCATAAGCGTCCCATGTAGAACATAAACAAAATTGTAAGGCATCATAAATTAAATAATAATTTAAGAATTGCTATTTTAAAATTAAGTTTTCATAAATATTTCTGTTAAAATTTGTTATTAACAAAACGAAAGAATGCAAATTAGCTACAATAATGTCATTAATAGTGCCTAAGCAAAATCTAAAACGACCAGGTACACCAATAGTTGGCTTCTGACGCACGATAAACGCCCTACAAGCGCGCCATATCTTAGGCTAGCGTACTTATTAAGGGTAAAGCAGAAAAAAATGGAAACAGCAAGAGTGTTGTGTTGCCAAAATTTAGTAGTACATACATCTATTATTATTGAGCTGTTTTTCCCGTATAAAACCAGATTTAGACATAACTCGTAAATCTCTTTTGATGCCATTACACGATTACAATTGCTGAATTGACTCCAATCAGAGTTGAAAACACAACAACGAAATCCAGCTTAAATTCTTATAAATAAATGGCCGAATCGATAGAGTAGACAACAATGCTCTTATCAATTGTGGTTCACTAATTAATTGTAAATATCTAGGAGAATATTCTTTTAAAAAAAAAATACAAATTTAAAATCTTCGTACTTTGAAAACATACCACTTTTTATGTTAAGAACTTATCCTTTTATTTCGAAAGAAGTATAATAACGAGTTATATTACAAAAACTTTGAAGTTAATTGGGATGATTCAAAAGTTGATCGCTTAAGGGGATTCGCGAGCTTGATTTTGAAATCCTACAATTACATGGTAATTCCATAAGCGAACTCTTGAGTCGTGCCATTTGTAAACGGGTAGAGTTATGGACCCCCAAAATACCTAAATCGATCACAAATTTTATTCTTCATGGGGGGACAGTCGATTTTCCATGGGAAACAGATTAAATTTTCAAAATATCCGGAAATAGCATGATTTTTGTCCTAAAAAGTGGTGTTAAGTTGGGTCACATAACTTCTTGTAAAGTGAAAATAATTTAATAAAATTTGCATGAATAAATAGACAAAAGTCAACTGCATTGGGGAACAGGCTTCAAATTTCAATTTTCGTTTTTCATTTCTGAAAATATTGCATTTGAAGTGGCATGTTAAAAAAATTCAATACAACGCATTATCTTTTAATTTTAAAGCTAAATGATAGTACAACAGCTTATTTGAAAGCTTATTCATGGTCGAAGGGCATATGGAACCCCAAGAATCCAATTTTTGAAAATCCAAAAAATTATTGAGAGAAAATGAGAAAGTTGGAATTTTTTTTCAATTTTTGCTCAATAACTTTATTAATTTTCAAAAATTTGATTTTTGGGACTCTATAGGCCCTTTGCACATGAATAAGCTTTCAAATAAGCTGCTGTACGATTTTTTATCTTTATCTTAAAATTTTCCAAAATAGAAAAGTCTGTCGGGTGTACGGTGAAATGCCTAATTCAACGCTAGTCACAGCGCTTGAATATCTCAAAAAATAACCGAGAAATCGATGATTAAAAAATTGTGACTTTTTTAGATAATAAAACGAGGCCCGCTTCCAAATAGCCTTAAACCTACTTTATACCCTCCGAAATAGGTTTTTGTTTTTTGTGGTCGAAACGAACGTTATACAATATAGGGAAAATTCTTTTAAGTTCGTCGAAAAAAAATACAGATTTTTTTGCACAATCTATAATTTTAATAATACATTTTTTCCATGGAAGTTTTTTGATCTTGTCATCAAAAAATAAAGCTGCTTGCATTTTCCAACTTGGGTGTTCCTAGTTTAATTTGGCTTTTCGAGGAGACTCTTCTCCATATTGCAGCCACTCCAAATTTGCCCGTTTTGCTTCAGAAAAACAATAATGCACCTATGACTCACCTCATGTAACAATGTTATCGAAAAATTCATTCCTCTTCATTCAGTTTTTGGTAAATCCAGTCACCCAAAGTATTGCACCTACTGTAAACTTCTTTGCAATTAATTCTGAGATTACAGACTGAAATTTTTTTATGCTACTGTCAGACTTGCATTCTTAAAGGCGTTCTTTCATTGTATTATTGTCAAGTTCAGGGCTCTTAATGTTTCAGTTTAGATGGATTGCCTTGTCTGTTACGGGATGAAATTGAATTGCTTTTAAATACGCAAGCCTCACTATTTTTACGTGGAATAAAGTACAATAAATATTTTTTAAGGGCCAAAAAGAAAAATAAATTGGCTGAAATTGAACAAAAATTTCAAGTATTGCTTATTGCTGGTTAAGAATTCATAAGAAGCCGGTGTTAGTCTAACACATTTCGGATTTCCAAGGTCCGTTTCCGATGGCTCTGCTCCTAGAATGTTGGCGAAATCGTCAACTCATTTGTATTATACAAATCGGCTATTTTTCAGGCTCGTTACAATTCAGTGTCACCCTTTATAACACATGTGAATGTTATCTATCTAAGCATTTTGAAGTGCAATTAAAGAAATCTCAAAGAGTAGTGAGTGAGATTAATCAATAACTCTAGGCAAGACCGACAGGAAATGTATTTTTTTTCCTTTTTCTACCTGATAATCGATAAGCATAATTCGAGTATGAATAATAATTGAGGCTTTCCTAGAAACATTTCTATCTACTATAATGTCATGCACGCATTCTATTTTGTAAATAAATGAAAAATTTACAATTATTATTAATTTTTATTAAGGCCATATAAAAATAATAAAGTGTAGTTTAAAAATCCTTATAATTACATTTGTCTAATTTGCAACAATGTGAAACAGAATCTAATTTGTATGAATTTACATTGTTTTTATTATTCAGTGTAATAAAATACAACAACAGGCGACGACTAAATTATTATAAATTCAAGACTGTTTTTACCATAACAAGTTTTTACGGGTGTGCTTTCTTTTTAAATGAAAGCTTGAAAAATATTGTGAATTATTCAAAATCATATTAGAGAAATTTGTTAGGATATTAGTATAGATGTATGTTAATCTAGGATAATTCTAACTAGAATCCTTCCAACAATTCTATTTACTCTTATACCTGTCAACACCGTTATTATTCTATTTATTACCGGAAATTATAATCCGGTCAAGTTCTTGATTGTTGTTAATCCTTTTAAAATAGTACGATCCATATTCTATTTCCTCATTTCGACAAACAAATTCTGTAATCGATTCTTATGATTCGAGTAATGTTTCAAGGATTTGTAGGGAAAGTCCCTTGGGAACATTTCAGCAAAATTAGAGCATCGTAGCTCATTTGGAAGTTAATCAAAAAACATTCGTTTTGGACATTGTCGCGATTTTCAAAAATGGGTTAGACAAGCAAACCGACTAAGAATGAGTCGAAGACATTGATTTTTTTTTAGTGTTTCTCCATTTCGTTCCAAAAAAAATGTGAAAATTTTCCACCAACTCCAGAATAAAATGGAGAAAAAAGAAATAAGTAATTCTACGTGATTGACTACTTTTTGAAAATTGCAACATAGTCATAAACGAGCGTTTTTTGACCAACTTTCAAACGAGATACGAGGTTTTAATTTTGCTTAATTGAGATCTCTGCACACCCCTAGCAAATCCTTGAAATACCGGGCGATTCACCTGAAACCAAAAGTTATTATGGTAACTCCCATTATTTGAGGAGCGATTCAAAAAATATTTCAAGGATTTATAGGAGGATTCCTAGAAAGCAATTTAGCAAAATTAGAAGCTTGTAGCTCATTTGAAAGTTGGTCAAGAAACGCTCGTTTCTGACGATGGTAGCGATTTTTGAAAACGAACTAAACACGTAAAACCATTCGAGGATCCTCCCAACATTGATTTTTTCGTCTTTATTAATTTCATTCTGGAATAGTTCAGAATTTTTCGCATTCTTTCTAGAATGCAAAGGAGAAAAACGAATAAAAATAACGTTGGCAGGGTCTCCGAGTCATTATAAGTCATTATGCGTCTTTAACTCGTTTTTGAAAATCGCGACCTTGTTCAAAATGAACGTTTTTTAATTTTACTAGAACGTTCACAAGGGAATCTCCTATAAATCCATGAAATATTTTTCGAATTACTTGCCAAATAATGGGAGTTGCCATTAGAATTTCGTTTCAGGTGAATCACCCGGTATTTTTTGGATTGCGCGTCAACTAATAGAAGTTTTTTTTAAAGAATCGACCAAATTTAAATCCGACACCCTGTATTTGTGGTAGTAATATAGAAGGAAAAGTTTAAATCAAGTTTTACGGTCTAAATATGTGCACCATTTGGTTATAAATTGTTAATAAGTTTCGATATCAGTAAGTTTGGTGTGGTGTTCTTGTGTTTGTGTGTCACAGTTAATCACGAACGGATTCTTCCGATCTGGAAAACGTGTTATCACACCACCAACCACCACTACCGTCACCCTTTCTCTGGTAATGTTGCTTCCTGTTTGCTAACGAAATCTCTAAATTACCCTCGTTTGAAGTTAGGGTGTGAAATCACAAACACACAACCAAATAAAACTCACACAAGCATAATAACTAAAACTAAAATAGATCACTAGTGATTAGATTTTCTTCATATATTGTCGATGTAGATTTAAAATAGTAGAAGGTTTATTAATTATTTATCCCGGGTATTGTCTTGTTGGCTAATTCCATTTATAGCTCGCCAGGATTAAAGTAAACATTTTGTGTGGTTGGTGTATATCGATTAGTACCAGATCGAACTTTAGACTGGAACAAAATACGTGTTGTTTGTTATTTTCCCTATTTATTTTTTTTTTTTAATTTATTATCCATTCTCTTCCCTATGCACCTGCATAGTAGCATAGTTTAAATTTCTGTTCTGATTAACTATGGAGAACACGTTTTTCATTGCACACTTTTACCAATCCACGGTGTATTTCATGTTAATTTTCCAACCATATTACCATAAACCAAATTTTAATTACAATATCCTCAGGGGACTACATTGTAAACGAATGCTTGGGTGCGTGTAATTCTGCAACAATACAAATTAATTTCTCAACAATAATTATTTCCCATTCTCTCCTTCAATTTATTACTTTATTTTTATAAAGTGTGTATGTTTCGATAAAATTATAATGAATATAAATGTTTTCACCTAAACTGTGATAGATTTTATCGATAAAGTTGATCGAGCACGAATCCACCACTCATTCTGGACCATTTCGTCTACACTCTATCCGAGATTTATCATAATTCCTCAAGCTGGACATTTATAACAAAATGGGGTGTGAAAAAAAACATGAATCGTAAAAACTATACTTTTTAGTAAAGTTTGAAGGTTTCATTTTTTATTTACCATTTGTTAAAACAAAGAAAAACTACGAAAAATAAATCTAACGTGGAATATTCCCATTGGGATCACCAAATAGAAGACACAAATTGTAATTACGTACGTTAATCGTCTCCAAAACTCTTCTATCTCTAATGGAAGAAATTGTTTGTATAACGAGCCGAATGTCTCGAGGATATTTTATTTGGGGACGATACTTTTTCAAATTATTACCCCTTACTATTTTGAGTCGAGAAAGAAATATCAAAAAGAAGATTAGTCCCACATTTCAATACAGTTGCAATCAGGGGGTTGTGGTGATAAATTTGCAGGTTCAACAATATCAAATTAGTAGATGATTTACTTAATATTTCGCCGCCGAATCTTCAATTTGTCTTTCGAAATACTGAAATAATATTTGATTTTGGTATGTTAATATTTCTCGAATTTCGATTGTCAATTGTACCAATTTGGAAATTTATGTTTGACAAACAGGATATCCATAGGTTTGCTTGTTTGTTTTCAATTAATCACACATTCTATTGATTGGTGTATGTTAATTAAAACGGAATACAAATATTTTATTTCATTTTAATTCGATAAAACAATGATTTGAAATTATTTCAATAATATAAATTCATTGGTTGTAGGTGTTTTCCAATTCACAGAAGGAGACAAATACAGGTGAAAGCTCTAATTTTCCTTGAAACGCCGGTCTCTATTTAGGCGTGAAATTACTTTCAGGATATAGGTAGACGCTTTTCTGTGAAAACGGTCAGTTTGGTGCAATCATTACACGTTTTTAAAGTCGTATTCAATACATCAATATTAATGGTAGATGCGTTTATCCTTACACAGTTTCGTTGGATATTCAATGACAATTAACAATATACAAAATTGAAGCTTTTATCATTAAAAGCGTATTGAAATGACAATAATAACGGTTATGATCATATGAAACATTAAGTAGGTATTTATAATACAATAATATGAAATGTCCTATCGTTATTGAACAGACTACTACATGGACATTTATTAATTTATGTCATTTATGTACAGTAGAATACTAGTTGAATTGTGCTGGATCCATGTATCGGTGACGATTATTATTAACTTGGACAAAATTGATGGATATTGGTCTCTCCTGTGGCCAGCCATAGATCGACTGTCATATTCTCGTTTATATTATTAGATTAAATTTACTGCCGAATTTCGTTTCAATAATTCAGTAACATCAGTTGATTTATCTTGTTTTTTTTTCCTG
The DNA here is from genome assembly GCA_039776855.1 of Mylabris sibirica. Classification (NCBI taxonomy): domain Eukaryota; kingdom Metazoa; phylum Arthropoda; class Insecta; order Coleoptera; family Meloidae; genus Mylabris; species Mylabris sibirica. The sequence continues at coordinate 6,529,470 of CM077838.1, forward strand.
TAGATTAAATATAAATGATAGAAAATTGTAGATATTTTCATCTATTTTCAATCTACATTGTAAACTAATTGTAGATTTCTTTTTGTTTTTCCTGTCGATATTGTTGTTATTTTCCTGTTGCGATCTAAATGAAAATAACTAAACATAAATGTACAATACTTTAGTAAACAGTTATTTGTCGCAATATCCGTTCGTCATTTCTCCTAACCGACAACAATAACAACAATACATATTGATTTTGCATTAACCCGATAATATTTTATATTAAATACAGGGTGTGTTGGTTAATTGAGGCTAATTCTTTCCAAAATTTTGATCTTTTCAATATTTGTAAATTATTTCTGCTTTGCAAACGAAAAACATGCATCAGGAAGGTTTAATGAAGTCGGAGCCGGGCAATTTTGGAGGAGCTGGAGTTGGGACCATTCAAACTTCTGTTGGTGCGGTTCCTAATATTTTGATTTTTTTCCATATGTAATAAAGAGTACCACTAGGTATGAAATGATTAAACACCAAAGCACTAGAGAGTCTACATTCGTTGAAATATTCTTCAGGAGCTACCCAATAATTTTTCGATTATTATTCGAATTACTATCCGATTGCGCTTTTCCTACTGTCGCCTGTATCGCATACAGCGTCAAATGTCAGAGTCCGCCAAACAACTCCTGCTAAAAATAATTTTTCTTTTCAACATAACGCAGCTACAGTTACGCCACTGCAAAGCTGTAGCTAACTCCAAATTTTGAACAACATTGCATTCATCTTTGATGGCCACAAAAACATTTATTGTAATTGAGCTGGAGCCGGAGCTAAGACTTCGACTTGAAAACAATAACTCCCGAGCTAGAGCTACAGCATGGGTAAACTGTGGCTCCAGAGCCAAAGCGGAGCTTAGCCTATTTCAAACCAACTTCCCAGCCCTGGTTAAAATTATATGAAGTAATAATAAGGAAGTAATCGAATTTTTTATAAAAATATTGTTGGATTTTTCGAAATTTTGAGAGCCGAATATGAAACTCCAAAAGCTTTTGCACTTTCAGTCATAAATTTGAGAAATTGAGTGATTTTTACTTGAAATTGTCCATTCATCTCAAATAACTCTCGCTAGTTGTTAGGATCCTTGTATGAGATTTTGAAAAATTAACAATTTCAATCTAAAATTTTTAAATCTCATCTTTTTATCCACACTTTCAAGGGTCGTAATTTTTACAGAGAATTTTTTTGTGCACTTTAGAATCTTCAAAATTTTTATAGTTACCAAAATATCTACTCGTATAGGTTTTTTAAAGACCCCCTTCAAGTCCTCATAATAATTACTACTTTTTTTTAACAAATAGGAAAATATCGAGCACTACGTAGATAGCTGAAGTTCTCTGTAAGTATATTCTGTGGAGCTCGTTTTAGTTGACGAGCGATTTAGAAAATATTGAAGGATTTGTAGAAGGGTCCTTAGAGAAGATTTGAGCGGAATTAGAGTCTCGTGACTCATTTGGAAGTTGCTCAAAAACGCTCGCTTTGGACAGGATTACAATTTTCAAAAACGAGCTAAAGGCGTAAAACCTCTCAGCATTGATTTTTCCTGATTTACTCCATTGCATTCTACGAACAAAATGAAAAACATATCCACCTGTTTCAGAATTCATTAAAAAAAAAAACAAAAAAAAAATCAATGTTGGAAGGATCTTCACGTTACTATAGGTCATTTTAAGTGTGTAGAAAGTTTTTGAAATCGCGATATCGACAGAGACGAGCGTTTTTAGCCAACTACCAAATTAGCTACAAGGTTCTAATTTAGCTATAATTTTCTGCAGGAACTACCTTACGAATCCTTGAAATGTTTTTCGAATCAACAATCCTGTGTTGTAGTATAGTAGAAAACTACTTTCTCGCTTTTTATTTACAAGTCATTAGTTACTTTCTATTGAAATTCTACTGAGAAATTCCTCTAACTACCCGTACAATTAAATGGAATAGATTTGAAATAACATTATGTTTTTAGTATTTAGATTGAGATTTCTTATGTTTGTAATTTAAATATTTACCGACATTCGTTCGTTCAGTGTTTAGATGAATTCTTGATAGTTCTACTTGTTGTTGTTGTTGGTCTTACAAAGTATCTTTAGTTAGAATTTCTGTCCACTCCTCTCAAAACTATTTCCTTGTAAACTATTTCACTAAGTTAAGGAAATCGTATCCTGGTGGGATATCATTTTCGAAAAGTCTAAATACACATCTATAGTTAGTTTATACTTGTTTTCTATAACAGTTTGACTATTCATTACAGTAAACTGACTTCGATGTGGTCGATTTGAATTTAAAACAATGCCATCGACAACAATAGAATTGATAAGAGATAAAACTAGTTACATTTTAATGTAATGAAATTCTCTATGATACACCATATAGGCGAATAAAACTAGAAACACAAATGAAACCTATCCGTCTTGAATGAAATATAACTCAGTTACAACTTCTGCATAGTGACACAAGCCAAAGAGAACATTTAAACTTCTGCTAGTAGTCAGTATTCCAATATTTTTACGACGATTAAAAATATAAAACAATTTTCCAAAATTTTCCCTTTTCTCTCCGTACAATAACATGAACTGAAATAAATAGATCCCAAAATGATAAGCTTCCCAACTTGTGCCCTTATATGAATTGCCTTTACTGTATATCTTTGTATCTTTAGAATAAGTTAGAATGAAAGAAAATAAACGGCTTGAAAGGCTTTATGGAATGAAATATTTGATATATATTTCTCTTTGGCTCAGTTTTATGTTACAAAAAAAAAAACCTAATGGCAACAGTCCAATTTTCATAATTTTGCTATTGTTCTATTTATTGATTTATTTATGAAGGATTTTTAGTTTGTTTAAAGTTATAAAAGGGAAACGATACAATTCCGGCAGGTTTCTCATTCGAACTGCCAGTCCGGTATATGTATTCGTATTGTAGGTTGATTTGAAAATTTTGTACTTAAAACTGATTAACTCAATGTGAAATAGGGGTGTACGGATGTGCTTAGGGAAACTTATTTCAGATTAGTGAGTCCTTTTGAAATATCCCGTGTTATTATACGGTCCTAGACTGACCGTAGTAAAAGAAAATTTTATAAGTTTGGTTTACCTACCGTTAAACCATAAACTAAATTTACCTTTACGGTTAATTCTGTAGCATTGTAGAAATGGAGCAATAAACGACACACGTTCTTCATCTCCTTCGCCACTATTGTACTTTTTATTATTTTGATATCAGATAGGTTTTATATGTTTGGGGTGTGTGTGTGTGCGTTTACAACTAGAATTTAGGTTATAGACCTCTTATATACAACAACATTATTTTCTACATTAAAGACAAATGGTGTAACATTGAATCCTTACTATTGGTATCCGTCTGGTGTTATATACAAATAAATGGTGTGTGTATTATATGGGTTTTGGTTGTCGAATAGGGCGGATACAACACCTACTTAAATCGACAGCTACATTTGTTTTCACTGTGAAACACTGAGATTTATTTGTACAAATACACGTCGCCCGTAAATCTTCGTTTCATTAGCGAATTGGACCACCAATTTGAAGTTTTACACTATTTTTAATCACCCTAATTTTGAGGGTGGGGACAAAGAATGCAACAAAAATAATTACGAGTTATACTTTCAATATAGACCTGTTAAATGTTTATTATTCCCGACTGTACATAAACTACATACACGAGCAAGTTTCATTATCTGATTCAATTAAGTTGGTTAGCGAGGTGAAGCCGTATTTTCTACTAGAAACCAATAAAATGTCTATTTAGTATATAGTTGTGTTGTAGTTGTTGTGACATTAGTCGACAAAGTTGCCACTAGTTTCACAAAACTACCAAAAAGAAGAAAACTTTATACAAACTCTTTCCAGTCATTTATTTCTATAAAATAATTAAAATAACCAACTTGAATTGAATTATTAATAAATTTGAAGAGTTTAATAGAATTAAACTTGATGAACTACTGCTTCACCATAGCAATAATTTGTTGCCAGTGACAAGGGGATATAATTGAATCCTGACTGTCAAAGTATTAAGTCGGCTAATTGTCCTGTGTTATATACCTACAGTTGTTCCAGATATAAATTCATCAAATTTGGACATATTTCCAAATGTTTGCATGGTTTTTTGTTTTGAGCCTCAATTACAAATTAATATCGACTTGGAGAGGGCGAGTGATTTGTAGAAAACAGTCACTTTATATTCAACGGTTGATTCGAGCATTTTAAATGAATTTTTCGACTTGATTCAACATCTAACTGATTATTATTCAATGAATGAGAATGATCGCGGAGGGAAAAACGACAGGGTGAAAGTATTCCGAAGATATGATTAGATTATTTTGTGGGTGTTTGCGGCAGTTTATTGGATTTTATAGGTGAATCTCGACCATATTCGGAAATTTATTTGGATTAAAATTTAATAAATAACACCAATTTAATGATTTAGAATCTATTGCAATATACTTTGAATAATTTAAACAAACATGTGGAAAGCGTTTGGTAAATAGTAATTAACAAATATCAGATTAAATTTAAATAATCTATTCAGATAATATCGAAATAGAATTCGGTCTAATTACATTTTCAACAAGTGAATACTACTTTCTGTATATAAATTATCATGATAATGATTATAATAACAGAAATTATCTGGCAAAATTTTAGGTGTTGTCTACATTTTCAGCCATTTCCTTCACTTTGAATAATAACATGTAATATAATTCCGGTGAATATGTCGGGCCAACTTCCGTTCCCTCTTCTACACGTTGAATATTTTCGTGGTTTGGTGAATGAGGAGGGTGGCGGTTCTTGATATTTTATTTTCTGTAGACACGCAAACTAACAAATTCGATTTGTTATCATGTTGGAGATACAATAAAAATAACATTGAGGCATATATCGCTGATTTTATGTAGTAGAATTAGAGAAGGGTTGTTTAAATAAATATCAAGAGTTTCCCCATTGGAAAACCACCATATGTTATTTGAGTGAATTATTAGTAAAATGTTTGTATGTATGTATGAATGTGTAGTAATTAATGTGATATCATTATATTACCAGCTAGTGTTGTTTTATACGGTCATGAAACACATTCTGGTCATTACATGTAACACACACATTCACATATAAACAGTAACCTCATTTGAATATTTTGACCCTATATGACAATTTGAATATTTAGCCTATTTTTAGTGTCAAATACCAACCCTCTAAATAATCATTCATTCTTTACAAGTAGCCGATAAATTAATTCACATTGCATATTCAATTCTCACCAAAAAAAATAAAAATCCAACACAATTTCCACAATTTAATAATCGACTCAAAATGTTTTAATCTCAACCATTTTTCCAATTGTAATCAAAATATAAGCCACATCAACATTTCAATAAACTTGAAATATTCAAGAGAATAGAAGGAATAATAAAAGGAAAGAATCTCAGGAATTCAAATACAAATCTTTTAAGGGAAAGCAATTTTATCTTGTCGACTTTTTGTTGGTATTTTTACCTTCTAAGAACTCTACACAGATAATCGAGCAAGTGTATTTTCTGATTGTAGCAAAATAACCCAGTGACGATAAATTAATGATTTTTTCCTCATTTTGACAAAATATTGGTGTTCTTTTTGTGTTGTTGTTCATTCAAACTCACTCTGTCCAAACTATTGCAGAATGTAATTCAAATGATACAAGAAAGCTCCAGCAGGCAAATTATTGAATTCCATTTAAATTGGTGCATATTTATTACAGATATTCCAATTGGAAATTAGGGAGCGTTTGTACACGATTATACGGTGGAAAACTTTGCAAATTTTCCCACCACACAACACAAGCAAAACTTTTTAATTAACCATCTTATTGAGTTTTTTTCGAATAAATCAATACCCAATATAAATATTTTTATTAAACGAGCATTTTCAATATACATTGTATACAATATTTTCTTCTGAATCTAATTACTTCAGGATAATTAAAAACAAATTGCAAATTAATTTAAACAGGGGAGAAACAACGGGGAAAAACAACATATACAAGCACATATAAAAACAAGGGCCAAACCAATCTGAGGCCCTTTAATTTTGTTAGCTCCAGTGACGGACTGGGCAAATGCATACAGCAAATCTAAAAAGATGCTTTTTGACTACTTTATTTTCTCGCGTTGTGTTTTCGTTATGCAACTAACTTATTTTATGTAGGTATGTGTCTTGATGACAAGCATTGCATATAAGTGCTCCTAAAGTCAGGGCCGTCGCTAAAGCTCAGGCAACTCAGACACTTCCTGAAGGCGGCACTTCGTAGGGGTGCTAAGATTACGACTCAATGTCGTTTAATATTCATATGTTTAAAAAATAAGATACCTTCGTTATAAATTGGCAAACAATGTGAAGGAAACAATTTAAAATCTTATTGAATTTTAGTCTGGGTTTTAATTAGTAATGATTTTAAGGTAGGTACTTACTGTTTTTTAGCGAATTTTTTCAATGAATTGTATTTAGAGACTTTTAATCGATTTTTCATTTGGACTCTCGACTTTCGATTAAGATTTATCAACATTTTCTTCCTAAATTATAATTTTAACAAAATATTGTTATCGAATTGTCAAAAATAAGAGATTTAGGTAGTTAAGTTTAATGAATTTTTTTAACTGAACTCTTCAGTTTTAATTGAATTTTGTTCTCAAGTCTAAAAATGCAAAATTGTGACAGTTTTGACATGTTTTGCATTAAAATTACGACGTTCCGACAAATTTGCCATTGAATTTGAGTTAATTCTTCAGCTAAATTCTAATTTTCTAATCTAGATTTTAGGATATTCATGTTTAAATCATCCATTTTTAGTGAACTCCAATTTTAAATCGTGTTGAGAATAAAATTTAGAAACCGTTTCGTTGATTCTTGAGCCACATTTTTATCTGCGGTTTTAGATTTTAAAACGTGTGGTTATAAACCACCAGTTTTTCAATGAATTTTTGTATAGAATCATTTAAGACGGGAGACTGAGGTAGTGATGAGCAAACCAAGACCATTCCCATCTTGGTTTTGGTCTTGGTCTTGCGTTTACAGTACAATAACGTTCTTTATCTTGCAATTTGAATTTTCAAAAATGTGTCCCTGTATAAGTCAATAAACTAATAATATTAATATCTACAAGTCAATCGTTAGTCAAAAATCAAAGTAAAAATATTAAAATTGCCATTAAAAAATCATTTTTCTTGCAATTTAATCTTGTACTTGCATGTCAAGTCTCGGTCTCGGTCTTGTTCTTGCGAATCAAGTCTTGGTCTTGATAATGCAAGTGCAGTTAGAGTATTGGTCTTGGTCTTGCCAAAAATGCAAGACCAAGACAAAATGTGCTCATCACTAGACTGAGGCACCTTTATAAAGTTTTAGACCTGAATTCTATCCATTTTAATCAAGATTGTAGGACGCGGTCGTCCTGGATCATCAATTTTTGAGCAGGACTTTCTTTATTATAAACTTTTCAAATCAACAAATAATTTATTCATTTCACATGAAAGAAGGTCCGTATAAGTTAGTACGCTTAGGGCACTGTAAGATATAGCGATGGCTCTGGATACTGAAGATGTGTATTTATTGACCCTTAACTAATGATGAAATATCTGCCATCATTTTAGTAAAAGAGGGATCAATTAAATTGGAAAAGCTCTTATTATTTATGCGAGAACATTAAAAAGTCGGGACATGCAACGATCTGGGCTGATATTAAAAATGATTATTATTGTTTTACCGAAGGCTGACTTTCATGTTAATCACCCAGGTTGAAAAATTTTGCCAGTCCGCCACTGGCTAGCCTCCAGCTTAGTTTCTATCCCACAATTGGTATGTTATTCAATTATTTGATCCTGTCATAATGAATCGTCATATCAACTACATGACAATTGTCTAAGAGAGAGCGTATTCGATGATATTAGCGTGCTAATAGTGATGATATGTAGACCAGTAAATCAATCATCTTTTGATATAATTTGCAATATTATCCAGAATTTCAGTTAGTTGATAATTTCTAGATCATTTAATGATTTAATCAAGAAATAAAATTATAGAAAGGGAACAACAGTTTAAATGATGGCACTCTTCTTTACTACTATTAAAATGAATAATAACGTTCTGATGGTGGAATTAAAATTAAGTCTTGTATTCAAATGGAATCATTAACTTTTTTCGGTTCAACAAAAAAAAAAAATGAAAAGTTTTTATGAAATTCCTAAACGATCTACAAAGTAGATTTTATTCCAATTTTTGCTTGGTATTATTCGGTTAAAAACTAAAAATGAAGGAATCTTATTATCTTTATGTTAAAATATAATGAATTCTTATCAGCTTACAAGAAGCCAAGTTTATTTTAATCGATAAGCAATCAAGTGTAATCTGGAAGCGGCTTAACATATCGCACTTAATGAAGATATATGGCAACTATAATTATCCCTTCATCAAGATCGATTTATATCTTGGTTTATAATCGAGTCGATTGAACTTTTGATTGTTCAACACACAGAAAGCATTCAACGAAATTAAATTGTTATTAAAGGGATTATACTAATTTCGGTAAATTTTATGTATTGTACACAAAATTGAAAAACAATCCTGAAATACTCTGGTATAGAACACTTTTAAATCTGATCTATTTTCGTATTCAGGCTGTGTTATTTGAACAAACGTTTAAAATGAGGCTGTATATTCTCCCCTGCTCCTTGATGTTTTGTGTGTGTGTGTTGTTTTTTGTTTTAGCAATTGTTAAATGCAAGTTGCAAACACGTTCAATATTAATGTACACAGATTAATGGTAAGTGGTAGAAAGAAACGAAAATTGCTGGAGCAAAATTACAAATCCCATTTTAATAAATTTATCATGTAATTTGTATGCGTCCCGTTGATTCAATGGTAGATTTAACTGGTAATGTCATTGAAACTAAAGAAAGGCAGCTGTTAGTCACGAAAAGCCTTATCAAAAGACATCTATCTTACAAGCAATTTATATAAAAGTTTTTAGTATAAACTCACAATATTAATTTAATTTTTGCTAGACATGTGATATGATTGCGATAAGCAAAAACGAAAAAAATAACCAACAACAAGAAAATGTTGACGAAACTCTTAAAACTTTCCACAAACTTTCAAATATCTCTATTTAATATAATTTTTATAACAACTCCCTAAAAGATATGGATAATTTTCAATATACACAAAGATTAATAAAAAGAAAAGATAATAACTAGAAGAGCTAGTTTTCTTGAGAAATACCGGATGAAGTGTGTTATTCAAGTTTCATATAGCCAACATTAGACCTCTCATCATGAACTTTTGTCAAGGGCTAATGAGGTGGAGAATCACATATCTGTGTTTGGTTGGTAAATGCAGAAACCCTAATTACCACCATCTGGTGTGTACTTGTTCGGCTCACTCATGTTCTGCTCATTTACCATTTCTGCTATAGAATAAAGAGAAAACCGACGACGAATAGAGGAGTCGTTCAATGATGAGAACCGAATGGTTGGTTGGTTGGTCGGATGGATCGATTGTTTTTCAGCATGTCGCTTTCAGTATATTGCCATTTTAGACTGGAAATCGTTCGTAACGAAATTTTCATCCGTCACGTATTGTTGCCGTCATCGGTGTTGTTGTTGTTGTTGTCTATGACAATAAAATCCAAACGACAATATCAGAAAGTTTATTTCAACTTATTCTATCTTCAATTATACGATTTATATGGAATAAGAAGAAATTCTGTCAGTCTCTTCAAAATGCATAGAAAAATTCCACGTAATCTTCTTTAATAAAATATTTGAATAGTTCCTCATCACAAAGAGACTCTGCAATAAAATCACCATTACTGAAGCCAAGCTCTTGACAACTGTTTTTGAACCGATTTAGCTTTAATAACTTGTCATCAGAATATCACCATCTAAATTCGCAGTAACAAACTGTTAAGAAAAATTTCTCTACAACTAATAAAGTCATGTCTCTTACTCTCGCATGCATCATTTAGAATGACCGCCAGTTTCTTTAAAATGCAAGGAAAAATGTCACTTCAATTGCCTGATAGTAAAATATTTCTGTAATAACTGAAAAAATGAAAACTTCATGATTAATCCGTTTAACAGAAGAAATCTTACAAGTCGTATTCTGTAAAAAATTAATTACCCTCTAAAAAGTTGTTTAATAAACACACATGTCACGCTTTTATTTATAGCTAGAATACCACCCATATTATTCCAAAATAGAGTGATCTTAGTCAGACTCATAACAATTTCATGAATCGCTTAGAATGAAAACTTCTTTAAGTAACAGTTTCTTTAAATAACTCAAAAAAATGCACTATTCGTGTTACACAATAATAAATTTATCTACTTAATTGTCAAGTAGAAAAGATCTTGCATTTTTTACTGTTAGAATTATTCAAGCCTGACTGACGCTCCTCTTATTCTACAACTACGTGCAATTAAAAGATGACGAGATTTGTGAGGCTGTGTAAGTCAGGCTGACGAGAAAGGTCTTTCCAATGTCTAGATTAAAATTGGAGAAGAAAGATATTTAAACAAAAATAGTCCCACTATTTTTGTGAGTATAAGGTTGTTATCTTGTTCATTTAAAGAGTGGTAGATGGCCCCACCCTCCTCCTTTCAAGAAGAAGATAGCTTGGTTTACACAGGTAAAAGAATGAATATTTCTCGCTAAAGAGTCGTCACCTTTACAATGCATGTATCTGTACTTACATCTATTGAATTATCTAAAGTATGGTATTCTGTAACAAAGTCATCATCGCTGAATTTGTCGACATGCAATTTAACCGATTTGGTCTCATTAATTGGTCAAAATATGGCCAATTGTACACATTTATACTGTGAAGAATCATTTTTCTTATTCTAAAGAAGTCTGTAAAAATATCTCACAATTCGTTTAACTTTGTAGCTTGAATTAGTACACTTGTAAAACTTAATTTGTATCAACAAGCTAACAGTATCTAAGAGAAAAAGTAAATAATGCGCAACGGGGCTTAAATTAACATACTAGTTTGTTGATTAAATGTAAATTATATCACGTTAAACTTTAGTATATTCAGAACGATGATCTATTTGAACAGAAACTTGAAATATTCAAAGTATTCCATATTTATTTAGTATAATTTAACGTTTTATTACGCACATAAAAAAGGATATGCTCAGTAATATTGATGACACATCAGAAATGCGGGTTTTTGATTCTTTCAAAGAATGCAAAATTTTGAAGAACTCAATAAAATACTCCTTATAGTTTAGTAGTGAGATCGTGAATTTATTTTAAATTGTCGCGCGATTATCGTCAGCGCACACCGTAGACCTACTCGCTGCACTTATGAAAATGTAGTAATAGGAGGACAAAAAAACAGCTACAGTAAACCGCCTGTTTATTGTTTGTGACATCGCTCACTCACTTCATCAAATGATTGCAGTATTATAATCGCAACGAAAAAACCGATAACTCCATTAAGAGGTCGATGGAGATCGAGTATGATTGGAAAGTGCTACCATATAAGATAATTCAGAGCAGCAACGGCACCTGCACACGAATGCGGGCAAATCCCGCATGTATATGAAGAAGAGAACCCATTAGATATATTGACAGAAACTTGCACACAATTACACTGAGTCATGAGTGTATCTCAGGAATCAACACCCAATAAGAATTTCAACTATATTGCTGAAAACTTTCACAATTTTACGCTTTATTTATCGTCGTAATGATGGAAATTAATTCGTGTTGCTTTCCGGTCGTATTTGTGTAATAAAACACAAGGCCTCATAAGGAAATGTTGTGGAGGTGTTGAGGTGCTTATAACAGTTTTTGATTGATGATCCCACCCACCACCAACATCACGTTTCATAAAACTATACCATAGTATTAGTTGTTGTTTTGATTGACAGGTCCTTAAATTGTGCGTTTTTTCTTCTTCCTTCATCATCGGTATCGCAATTCAATTAATCTTGACGTTTTGTCGGTGACAGTGTCGTCGTTGTGGCAGCTAAGTTTCCACTATGTACACCTCCGATTTGAAAAGAAGAAAAAAGGAAATACATCGAAGGAGAAAAAAAAACGTTTGAAATTCATGCATTCTAAAAGCTCTCCTAGATTCAGGTCTTGATCGTGAAAGGAAAGACAATATTTTTAAACATTAATCAGAAGGAAATTCGTAAAGGAAAATAAATGTTGATTTTAGTAGGTGGATGAAGTTGGTTTTTGTATTTTGTGTTTCGCGAAAAAAAACTGTATTTCCTTTTGTCGACTGCAAAGTTTCAAAACCTTTAGCTTGTTATATTTCGCTTTTTAATTATGCAGATTTTGAGCTGACTATTAAACATACTTCCATTCGTTTTCTTTCTGTTTCATATTGTAAAGGGACGTAGTCTTGTTAGAATATTTAACAACTAACTTTATTTCATTTTTTAATTGTTCCATTAAATTTTAATTTTAAATACACAAAAAATATTGTTGAAAAGTCTGTAAATTATAATTTGTAGTATAAAGTTTGTTTGTAAAAAAGAAAAACAAGTTTCACACTCACTTGATGTTGTGTGAGAAAATTATTTAAAGAACTAATCAGGGGAGTTGTTAATATAATTCCTGCAGTGTTTATCATTTATTTTCATTGGTTGTTCAATTCCAACTTTTAATCGGATTAATCTTCCGTTTCCGTTTTTACCACTTGGTTCATTACTTGTTGTAAGGTGGTAGTTCAGTAGTAGTTAATTAAAGTATACAAGTCTAGGTACAAATTTACAATGAATTTCGCACGTTGACAATATCGACTTATAACAAAAAAATAATTATCGTAAATTCACTTTGAGTAAGTAATTCTGATGGGAAGTTTCCAGCTCACGAATTTATGGAATTCGTTAAAAGCTCGAAATGTAGAGGAAGCTCACATACACACTGTTAAAATCTCCATCTGTTACAAAACAAGTACGTTTCGACAATGCAACTTGGCATTCCTCTATTTTCTTTAATCCGACTTGTTTAGTAAACTGGCCGCATTTCGTACAATTGCCATGGATAATAACAATACATACAAAAATACTACATCGTATTTACCATAAATAGGAGAATTATTATTGTTGTTTATTTAAATTTTTCTATTCTTCTGTATAGTAATTCGACTGTAGAAATTTATTTAAATTTCAAGTTAAGAGCAAACAAACTGTACACGGATCGATTTATCGAACAAAACTAACATGGTATCCCCAATTTTACTCAAACGTATTTTTACAACCAATAAACTCCCAAATGTTACTTTTTTTAGTACTATTATCATTACTGTAAAGGAACTTTCTTGAATAGTATTTGAATATTGCATGACAAATTCTACGAAAATATATTTTACTCGAGCGAAAAAAAAGGAAACACCAGTCGATACATGGTGCATTGAAACGAATTTATGGACTGACTTTGTTGGAAAAACGTTTTCTGTTGAAAGCGTTTTCCAACAATTTTTTTTTTCTTGTTACAATTGAAAATTTAATTGCTACAAATGAGTTGATAATTGTGGTACATTTTACCGCTACAACAGCATTTTGCTAACTGTTAATAGTTATTTGAACGATGAAAATCGTTACGAATGCTACTGCTGCTGCTCAAACCAACACACAACAGTCTTTCAGGACGATTTAACATTTGTACATTTTCCAGTTTAAAATAAAAATCATCAGTTTTCCCCGTTTATCTAACAACAATTGAATTAATTTCTACACGTATTAGCAGTATTTTTCTTTAAAAAATAAATAAAAAATAAACGTTAATGATAATTCATATATTAAATGTGTTTAAATTTTGCAAGTTTAAACGAAATACTTGAATTCACTGGAGCGGTAATGTTAATGGTGGTATTTCTGTCCTTGCAATTCCACTATTTCACTGCTATTCGTTTAGATGTAAAGTTAAAACTAAATGGAATCATAAATATTTTGACTCAACCCTTTTACTTTTATCCACTTGGCCAATTTGTGGCGTATTTGATAAATTGAAGTGTTAAACATCAACACAACGATTAAATCTAAACGATTAAAATACTATGTTTATATTTATTATATTATTATAAAAATGAAAATAGAGCAATTTCCAAAATTAGATCTCGTTACTAGCTTAATTTTTGTATGTTGAAATAACCAGCATTGCGTGTATTTTTTTTTTTTTTTTTGAAATCACTATTACATAACAGGGCGAACATGGGGTGAGAAAGGCAAAGGGGGGACGGAGAGGACATGGTGTGAGAGAGGCAAAGGGGGCGAAGAACAAAAGCTACTCCTCTATCATCTTAATTTTGTCAGAATTAGGTTAAACCCTTCTCATGCACACATAACAGACGAAAGGTAGAAGAAAAAGAAGAAGAGAACAGGGTAGATAACACACAGGAGAACAACAGTTAAAGGTTTAATTACAAGAACCACAGTATTCTTGTTTTAAATTATATTGTTTAAACAATGAAATTGTCTTTGTTATATGCCTATATATAAACGAGCTATTGTATTAATAGAAACTAAAACTAACAAAATTTACAATTACTGAGGTATTTAATAAACATCAAAGCTCTTTTAGGATTATAACAACAATAGTTAAATTTGTTATTTTGGTTTTACATTTCCAGTTATTAATAGGTTTGTTCAGAGGAAATGAAATGAAACAACTCACCATTCTACAGAGTTTAAAAATTTTCATTATTATAATAACATAGTTATCTTTTAATAAATTTAAAGTTGATAAAATACCAAAGAATTTTCATATTATCGGTTTTGTTATCAAACTCTCAAATATTTAAGAAACTCAATTCAACGACACGTCAAGGACTGTATACCGTCCATATTTACTTTGATCAAAGGAATGATTAGGGATTTTAACTGGAAATTTCACTTTAAAATAAATCAAAAAATCTCTTTGGGGTTGATTTTTATGAACTTTTCTCACAATAAAGTTGATAAATAAAAAAGTATTCCTTTTCTCAATATTGCGATATTTATTTCCCATATGTTTACAGTCCTCTAAAAATGGCATCAAATTCACTTGAGTATAAGTTCTTTTATAATATACTTGTGCTAAATTGATCAATATTGATAGCTTTCAGTGATGTAAAAACACTTTATTATTTTGATTGATATCGAAGATGGTGTACAAAAACCGACCCAACTGATCATTTAGAGTAAAAATGTGTAAAAAATTAGAAATTAGATGCCTAAAATTGATAAGAAGCATCTAATTTTTGTCTTTTTTAACAACAAGTGTGATAAAAATTTACATATTAGGACAAAAATATCTTAAAAACTAGCCTTGAAAATCGACTAAAAGCGAGTAAATACTCATCTTTTCAGAATTTGTTAGTAACATTCGCAAAAAAAAACGGACTCTGATAATTTAGGTTTAATTTAAAAATCGATTAAATGAGTCTTAACAGTTTCTTTTGCTACATTTAGAGCCAGGCCCACAGCCAAAGCCTCTTAAAAACTTATCATTAAGATCTAACATTGACCAGAAGTGTCTGAATCTTCTGTTTGACGAAAGCGTCTTGAGTTGTCAATCTGAGAATTTTGATCGAAAATCGGCTAATAATTCCCAGTTTTCTTCTTCCCTCAGTTAGTCTCGTCTTAACACGACTTTGTCTTAAATCGAACTAAGTGTAGCTTTACACACATTTGATTAAGGGAAGAAACGGGCTTAACAGTACCTAAAGAGTCTGCTTTTCACGACTTAAGAGCAAAATTAAGACAAAAGTTCCGCAAAACCTGCACTAAAAGTTGGCAAATCAGTTCAAATATGTTTAGACCATCTACCTTCACAAGTTATGAGTTAAAAATTTCTTGAAACTTTGGTTAATAAGCGAAAAATCTCGATAATCGAGTAAAAGTGAGTAAATGGTCGTCGTTGCACGATTCTATAACAAAATTCACCAAAAATAAACACGAATGATTTAGGGAAAGAACGTCTCAAAGCCTAGACTAGAAATGAAAGATTTAGTTATTTGAAAAATTATAAAAATATCCCAAAATTTAGACTTAAGGTTGAATTTGGGGTGAAATAATTTCTTAATTGTTTTAAGGGTTATGTTTGGACAATTCTTATTTGTATTACATTTATTGTTACTGAATTAGTTTCACATACACAGAGAAATATTACAATGTAATCTAAATGGATTGTTCCCCTTACAATCAATTGATGGGCTGTAGTTGGTAGTTGAGTGTCTGATAAAGTGGATTGGACATTTACGTCAATAACGTTTGAAATGTTACAAATTAATCAACAACTCTACTATAGGCCTTTCATCAGTTATTTACGATACATTGATACAATTTCAAGAAAGATTTTGCAATCCATTTGCATAAAGGATCATAAAGAGCAGAAATTCAATCGTCATATATTTATAAATAAGTCTTATTCTTTACACTTTCATTCTAAAAAGGTTTACCTCTATAAAAATTCTCTCATGTCAACTGCAATTTTACAAGCCTTACTACCTTCTGTCTTATTAAATTTGGTTTAAAACATCCATTGCAAAGTCTTCTTCTCCCTTGGTTTCTCTCATCGTCTCCTTTCATCCGGATTGAATTATAGATTGGACATTTCGACTGCTGTTGCATGAATCACCCTTATTGGAAAATCAACTGGGGTCATTCTATCGATGAAATAAACACTGCTGTAACGTACAATATTTGATTAAATTATACACTTTTCTCACCCATATTTCATTATTTGTTGTGGGAGATAAATTGATTTATTCGTAAAACAAAGAAAAAAAAATTCATTGCCAAATTCAAGTTGTGTTGTCATATATTGGATGATGGATCGGTTGAAGCCCTTATTCACGAAAGCAGATAGCCCCAACATCCGTTATTCATTTTCACTTTGTTGCGGAAAGACAATCTACACAAACAATTCCGCATAAATAAATAAATAATTCAAATATATGAAATTGTTATCTGTTTGGAAACAGAGAGAAATACTGAGGATATCTGCGTGATAACAGGCGTAAAAAATGCCAACTTCTATACATATAGATCCAGTAATAAGAATAACAAATCTTATTTAAGATGCTTAAAGTAGGAAATTCTTTCAAGTTCCATTGTGTACTTTCATTCGAATCTTGAAGATTTATTTGCCTTTTTTTAGTCTTTTACTCATATTCTTGTAAGAAATCTTCGTCTATCGTTGTTTGGCATTCAATTAAGATTACGTTTATCTTAGTTAGTTAGTTGGTTGTAAAATTTTCGTTTATTGTAGATAATTAGTAGGAAAAATTCTGTAGAAGAGGATGAGGTAGTGAACCGTGCGAAACTTTGAACTGAATGACCCCGATGTAGAACAGCGAGTGCAATCATGACTATGTTTCTTGATCCTTTTACGTTTATTGCTACATTAACTGTTCTTTAATCTTTTTCGTTTGATCTTGTCTGCATATACATTTTAGAAATCTGTCATTTTATGATAGAGGCGGCGGCATAGAAGAAAATCTAAAACTAGCAAATTTTCTTCACAAAAACTTGATTAAAGAGGAAGAG
Source organism: Mylabris sibirica (assembly GCA_039776855.1). Taxonomy (NCBI): domain Eukaryota; kingdom Metazoa; phylum Arthropoda; class Insecta; order Coleoptera; family Meloidae; genus Mylabris; species Mylabris sibirica. The sequence goes on from CM077838.1 coordinate 6,547,042, forward strand.
AATTTCCATTGTTGGAAAATTGGAGACACATATTGACCTAGAATTGAGTTATGCAAATATTCGTTGTAGAATTGATTTATCCAACTATTCCGGTCGAAATAGATTTAAAAATTCTATGTTGAATTCCTTATAGTCCATACTATATATAAGATAGAACTCTAATGTAATATTAGAAACGAAAGATTTTTATGAAATCAATTCAGGTCCGTCCACGAACTTCGCCATAGGGATTTCCTACATAAAGTCACGTATTTCTTAGTTTAGTTCGTTCAATAAAAGATTGCACCATGAGGAAATAACCAACAAGTTATCTACTATCGACAACGACCACCATCACAAATATGTCGGTTGTTTTCTTTTGATCAATGAAACAAATTAAAAATTAAAACATACATACGTTCAATTGAAACTGCCGATTGTCACCTGCTTGTTTTCAATGAAATATCACAGAGAACGAATTTAAATAATAAACATAGACAGCGTGTCCAAACTAATCCAATTTCACAAAACTAGAAACCTATTAATTCACTGAAAACCTTTATAGCATATTGTGTTACGTTGGTGGTCGTGTTGGAATTGTTGCCAACACACATTTTACACGGTTAATTTATTTCAAAGTAAACCGAACTTTGAAATCTCACTAACAAACGTCAGATTTTTGTTCTGTTGTATAAACTTTGCAAGATTGCAGCAATATCAATTTTATCACAAAATTAAAATTGATTTTAAATAATCACATTTCGAACGCATAAATATTGTGCATCGAGAAAATATTGTTAATCAACCAATGATAATCTGTCAGATAACAAGAAATGTTAGCAACAAAGTTTTAACTAAACAACAAACAAATAAAATAAAAATTCGCTATAGAGTAATTCCAACAGTCTGATATTCATCTGTAGATTTCTATAATCCAAATTAACTTCAGTAATAGACTTTTCAACAAAATAGAAATAGACTCGATTCAATTTAAATTTTACTGTATAATTCATGATTCTAATGTATCGCATGCAGAGTGTGGAGAGGAGTGGAAATGTAAACCAACTTTTTTCCTACAATTCTAGCCAACATAAAGCTTTGATAGTGCTAGCGAGCTTTCGAAGATTATTCTATTCGGCATTCAATTTTTTTCGATGGTAAAGTAACGAAACATTCCTTTTATTGGCATGTTTTCGTTTCAAAGTAGAAATCTACTCGAGCTTCGCTAGTTATTCTATAAGAAAGAAGAAAAAACACTGAAATTCTGTATAGAAGAAAAAGCCGCACGTAAACAATGGGAATCTTAGTTTAGTTTAGTCGTTGAAACTCTGAGAGTTAATAAAATCTAGATTACATTTTTTAATGGTCTCCGAGAAGGCACTCGATTCGTCTCCAATAAAATGCAAAAGAAAACGCTTTCAACTATCCTGTTTTGTCGACAAAATACCATTTTTCTAGCGACTATTATTAGATTTTATAACTTTAGATTACGTTTAATGTACGTTAAATACACTAGTGTTGTTCGCACTTTTGATAATAATGTATTGTTTAATGGGATTCAATCAATTTGAGTGTGTTTATTTAGTTTTGAAAACTTGTAATCTATTGTAACAATACTTTGCTTTTATCCAATAACAGTAAATCGATAGCAATTTTCTATATTGACTAAACTTTTATATATTCGATTGCTTGTATAAATATATGTATGTGTATGTGTTGTTCCACCTGAGTTGTACAGTAAAGAGAGAGCTTGATCAAATATTAACTAGTTAAGGGAAATGTTAGTACACACAATAATAAACAAAGAATTATTGTGACATAACATCGTAAAATCACCAAACGTTCTCTCTAAAGTTGTTATTTGTTGTTATTAAATATCAAGATGTGTTCACTTTTGGCCACAAACAATAGTCGGTTTCACTACTACATCCACTCCCATAGGATTTTCTCATAGTATAAAGCAACACGCCTCATTTATTAACTTGCTACATTGCCCGTTATAATAAATAGAATTTAGATGGTAATTATTTAAAGTTTATATACACACATTGGCCTGTAATCTATCTTTTATACCCTAGGGTGTCACCACAGACATACAGATCTATTTACAAACATCAAAGAAACTATCTAATTAATAGAATTGTAGAAGTCTTAATTAATACACAAAAACTCCAACATCTAATAGGAGAATAATCAGCAACCAATTAAATCAATTCAATGGTATTATTTCAATCTCTTTAGGAATAAACAAGTGAACAAAGGAATAAATTGTCTAAAAGACCATCCAATATAAGTTGTTTTGTATTATAGCCGATCAAAACTTATATTACAAGATTACGTGCAATTGTTGAAAAATGGTGGATGCGCCGGGGTTTTCCGCCACTCACTTCTCTTGATATAACTCGAATGACAGTTATTGCATGTTAATAATTAATAACAATGCAGTAATGGTTAATTTTCGATGCTATAAATAGAAATCAACGAAAAAATTCGTGAATTTGTTTGAATTTATAACAATTTTTTGTCCTATAGTTTAATGAAAAATTTTTACGTCGTATAATGTGGAATTTTCTCATTAATATGTCGCCAATATTTCGAACAAGTTAAAAATGGGGTAGTAATCTGAGGTGCACGCAAGCAACTAATTTTGACGTCCAATTTATATAGAGAATATTAAAAATTATAGACCATCTTGTCTTGAAAATATCGTCATCTATTGTAACATCATGAATTTGAATAGACGATTTTAAAATTTCAAATAAATTCAAATTGTTTTTCTAAATTAGAAATTATACAAAATAAATAGAAAAGACTAATGTATAATTTGATAGAATTACGGATATAGTGATTAAACAATTTACATCAAACGTATTGTTAAATCAAGCAAATACCGAAATATAAAATTTAATTGTAGAAAGCTTTTATGTTAGCATTCGAAATACAAGGATAACCGTCTTAATAGTGAAGGGATTAACAATAGGTCTCTTGAGGATAATAATACAAGCTTAAAATGCACCTGAATTGCCAGTTTTAATCCGGATTGTATTTCCTAAGGCAACTAAACAACACTACCATCTATCTGACTTTGTACGTAGATCGTTTGTACATCCCAAATACAAATAATCATTCCCTTTCTCTGCTTAATATTTGATTGGTAATGGAACTACCACAACATGATCGTTAAATTGTTCCATTTCAACGTGAGAATATTACAAATCAATCCACACAATTTCTAATTTTAATGATTTATTATGAATTTATATTGTCGTGGCCTGTCAATTCATCGTGCTCGCTCGCCTCTCACATGTCGAGTCATTCAACGAATGACAAATATCTGAGAGTGTCATCTTATGATAGCGAACAATGTGTAGGCAGCTCTTTTTTTCCCTCTGTCCAAAGTAATTGGCTCTGGATACGAGAGACGACCCTTAGAACACATCGTATAACGATGCCATTTGTAACTTCCACAGCGACGACTTTCCCATATTGTACACGTTTCAATGGTGCTTATGTCGTTCATAAAACTTGTACCCCCAAAAAAAAATGTGCATGTAGATGTGAACACAAGGAATGACCACCACGATGAAAGCTTGTTGTTGCCGTTATCGATCCAGTAGTAAAAGCAAACTTTAAGGCAATAATACTAGCCTGAAACGGGATCGTACATATCGACACAACAGTGTACAAATATTGTTGTCCTATAATATAATGACAATGCAAGACGTTACGCTACAATTTGATAATGGCAGAGAGTTGGGCGATATTGAGCTCGTTTCACAGTAGGGGGGAATTCAATAATCTTCATCACTACTGCATTACAATACAGATGAAGTAATGTGTAAAATTTTGTATATTTGGACATTTGAAAAATTTCTATTGATATATACGAAACAATAGCCGTTAAAGCTTTATTGACAATATAGCCATCATTTTGTCGACAATGTTGGATTATTTTCAAAAGCGGTCTATTTATAAAAATCTCTCCTTTTAGAAGATTTATCTTTTGAATTATATCTACACATGAAAAATTCAACAATGCTTTTATAATTTCATCATAATGTATTCTAGAGCTTTATCTACATGTCAAGGGATTAAGAGGTTTCGCGGCTTTTGGAATTAGTTCATGGAAAAGCACAAGGGGATTCGTCCCTCTCTACTACTACTACTACCTCATTTTATGCCATTTATTCTAATATTAAAACACTTTATATAAAAATTAAACGTACACTTGACTTGCAGCCAATTTTATCACATAATTATCAATCTTTTCCCTAGTTGATTAATTTTTTTTGTTACATGTCACCATTTTTGTCAACAACAGAAAGCTTAATAAGGTTGTTGGATGGTATAACAAGAATTAGTAAGAGGTTTACTTACTACAAGCTTCTTCAACAGATCAATAATACGATTATTAATGGAACAAGTTTACTCCGTTATAAAGTTAATAAGTCTTTGTGAAGATTTACGTTTGTTGTTTTACCCCTATTTCTAAAATATATTTTGCATAATATCCAAGATGAAAAACCGACTTGTCATAAAATATTCCCCATCATGATAGTTTCTTTTTGTGTTTGTGAGAAAAATATAAACGATAAGTTTCTATTTAGAAGATTTAAAATGTTACAGTTGAATATAAATTGTCGGAATTCCTGAACTGAAATTTTTCCATGTCAACTTACTAAAAATGTCGTCTTCCTGTCAGATAGAACTGTGTATAGTGTAGTGTGTGTGTTTAGAAATTCGTTTTCTTATTTGTTTCAGCGAAAAGCATGTCCGCTTCAATTCTCATTTTTTTTTTTGCACTGTCTTGTTTGTTATAATATTTAAAATATCGCAAATATAACGATCAAAGGAAACAAACAAGAAATTTCTCGAATTTTATATCATCTTTATATCTAGGCTAAAAATTTTAATATTTCCTCAACTATTGCACACCAATCGTGCATACATTTAATTTCATGCTCCCACATAAAAACACTGAATATTTTATATTTGAAAAAAAAATGGCTAAACTTAGGGGGTTGTTATTTCCAAGATTTACATTATTAGATATTGATATGAACCAACAATATATTGAATTTTTCCCGATGTGTGATATTCTACTTGAGGGCGGATGGATTCAATTCGTTTAATGATAGTGTCATGTACACGTGTTGTATGTTAGTTGTCAACACAAAGTAGTCCTCCCTATTGATTTTGACAGAAACTCTAGTTTATGTGTAAATCACGAATTTGTGATTATTAACGACATGTATAGAAAGTGTTTAGAAACGTATATAATTCAAACTAACCAAGACGTTAATTAATTTAAATTCCATTTGAATACTGTGTATAATAGAATATTTTTCATCATTATGAAAACAAACATATTCAACATAAATTACAAATGCCACCGTCAGTGTCTATTTCGTTTCACAAACGTACAATAATTTTGCACATAATTCAATTAGTAGTGGCATTCATGTTTGCATATTGATTACCAATGGAAATGTGACGTATTATTCGATTTAATTTTTTTTTTTGGTCAATAAATGAAGAAAATCGAATGGAAATGTCAACGGAATAAAAATCAATGACTGTAACAAGTTTGAGTGGTTATCTCGGAATTTTCCACCATATTGATAATCAACAACACACACGGATCGTTGGATTTCATATATCTTGACCAAAACGAAAACAACAATAATACGGAGGGGAAAACTAGTTGCGTTTACTTTATCAAACATCAAAAATTTCCTATCGAAATAAAGCCCAATATCGTGGCTCTGTCAACTTTATAAAAATACGACGATTTGTTGTTAATTTTTAAAAATCTATTGATAATCAATAGGAACATCATAAGACTGTTTAGAGTTTAGATGAATAAATATTCAACTGTACAGTGATCTTAATTTATAAATTATAACATGAAACCGTTTGAATTGCGTGCCATTTGAATATTTTATTTGGTTGAATTAGAGAAAGTGTCACCGTCAGATATGAGGCACATTTTACATACCAATTGCATGCTGTGTAAGCTCTACGTATTTATTTTTTTATTATTATTTCATGCACATAAATTGATGTCAACCATTATCATTTTATAACTATACATTTTATTTTCAGTTTTATCAAATACTGCTGACAAAAATTGGAAATTAAAGGGGCCACTTTACAAAATATAATGCCAACGATAATTGTCCATATAATGGATCGTATTTTAGATTAAAATACCACTAATTTCAATTATAATTTTGCGTATTTATACAGGGTGATTCAAGAGGATGGGCCATTAAAAGTATAAGAAGTTCTAATTGTTGGACGTTGATGAAATTTGGTACGTAGCCGTTATGTCCCCTGAACTTTCTTTAGAAATTATTTTTGTTGTTCTAGTTACCCCCCTTATATGGGGTAGTGCACCCTACTCTCCTATTTTAAATGGAATGGTATATTTTTTATTACATTTTTGAATTATTTAATGAAATCGAAGGGGACTTTAATAACATGACCCATGGCCTAGCACTCAAGGTTTTTCAGATATTTCAGCTTTTAGTTCAGTTTTAAAATTTGCAGTGTTTGATTGAAAAATTCATATTTTAGAAGATATAGCATTTGAAATGTTGAAACGTTGTAATTATATAGTTAAGATGATATACTTTCACCCAACTTAAACAGAATTCAATTATCTTTCAGCGTTTAGCTGAAATCATTTTTTCTTTCAGGCAATTTTCAAACTATATTATCTTGCTTATTTTAAATGGAACACCATATTTTTCTTTATATGGTTAGATAGAGAAACTTATTTTGCATCGAACTGTATTAGCATTTTCTATATCTATCTTTGATAGTTTTTCAGTTGTTCAACATTTTCAATTTCATCTAATTTTCTCTACTGAAAAAAAAAATATATATGTACATAGAAGGCTTAGCAAAACAACTTTCAATTCAATTGTCACAATTAAGATGAAATAATTAATTAATTTTAAAATATCTCAAGGAAGGAAAATGGAAGAAATTGATAATTAATTAAATCAATATTCATTGGATTTGTTTTTTATGCATGTAGAATATCTTAAGTTATAAAAAAACATTTAAAATATTCAATATTAACGTCATTTGTGATGTTCTGTTTTTTTTGCTAAGCCTTCTATGCGTTTCGTTATAGTTGAATTCCTTTCAAGGGAGATGATTGGACGAAATTGAAAATTTTGAATAACTGAAAAATTATCAAAGATAGGTATAGGGAACGTTAATACAGTTTGATACAGATTTTTTTTCTCTATCCAACTGTATAAAGAAAAATATGGTGTTCCATTTAAAATAAGCAAGATAATATAGTTTGAAAATTACCTGAAAGAAAAATTTATTTCAGCCAAACGCTGAAAGATAATTGAATTCTGTTTAAATTGGCAAAAAGAACATCATTTTTACTACTAAAGTTCCAAGTTTCAACACTTTAAATGCTTCCACTTCAAAAATATGAATTTTTCAATCATACACTGCAAATTTTAAAACTGAACTAAAAGCTGAAATATCTGAAAAACTTTCAGTGCTAGACCATGGGTCATGTTATTAAAGTCCCCTTCGTTTTTATTGAAGAATTCAAAAATGTAATAAAAAATATACCATTCCATTTAAAATAAGTGAGTAGGGTGCACTACCCCATATAAGGAGGGTAGCTAGAACAACGAAAATAATTTCTAGAGAAAATTCAGGGGATATAATGGCTACAAACCAAACTTCATCAACTTCCAATGACTAGAACTTCTTATACTTTTAATTGCCCATCCTCTTGAATCACCCTGTATATGGTTCCAATATTTCCAACAATACTCGATTCACTCTAGATTATATTTTATTGTTAATATATCAACAATATACACAGTAAGGCTTGAATTAGATGAAATTAAACATGAATTCAAAAGTTTAATTTGTCTGTTGTATTACGATTTAACGGATGAAAATGGGCTAATAATTCACTAGAATAACGATGATATATAAGTTAGTCTATAGTTGGATTTAATGTGGGTAGTTTTAGTTATATTGTGTGTTTTTTTTTTTGCTCACTCTATAGCCGTATAGTTTCAAAATTTCTGATTCCCTACAACTTTATATGCTTGCTAAAAGTTGCTAATTGTCGCAAATGGTATGAATATTAATTTCAATTTTCACTCTAAATTATTACACAACAAAAAAAAAGCGTATTATTATTATTATATTTTTACGTATATCTTTTCAAAAATTTCAGAAATTTGAATCAACAACACCAGCAGTTTGATTGACGTAATTCGATTCAGAGACGCACACACTGAAATATTTTTACCGTGTCTTCGTCAAGCCAACATTAGAATTAATATAAAACATTAAAATATACCGAACTGGCAGTTGTATTGTTTTATCTGTAGTCCTGAAATAAAATGGGAGGAGTCGGAATAGTTTAAAGAAAGTTCTTAGAGTTGATTTGACAAATTGTTTCTAGTGACAGTTGCCAGTGCTGTACAGTAATTCTTTGTCGAACTCGTGTTGCTAAATGATTTTTTTTCTATAAAACAATATAAAGTTACCTTAATTGTTAATTATTCAGTTTTAAGCTATAATTAACAGGCGAAAGTTCTCTGGCATTTCGGCATTTTACTTTATTGTTATACCTGGAATAAATTACTAAAAGAACGATTTTTATCCGTTGATTGAAATCTGCTCACATACTTCAACTTTAACAGCAGTCTTTACCGTCTCTCCTTTAAAGCCAACATAAAAATATACCGAATTGGCAATTGCAATTTTTTATCGCTAATTCTAAAATAAGATAGAGAATGGGTTAAACAAGGCTTAAAGTTTTTTAAATTATCCCTCACGTAATGGAGAAATTAAAGTTTCTAGTGATAATTGTTGATATTGTGATTTGGTTTGAATTCAATTGAAAGTGGAGTTTTTTACTTGAACTTTTAGCGAATTTGATATTTTATCGTGCTGGTTATTGTGTCGATTTCTTCGGTAATTATTCAATTAATAACAATAAGCCATACTTGATATACCGGTCTGGCAATTTCAACTGGAAACATCTCATGCATATTGTTTTGGTGAAGTAAATAATAAGTCATACTTGATATACCGGTCTGGCAATTTCCACTGGAGACATCTCATACATATTGTTTTAGTGAAGTAAATTATAAATAGATCGATTTTTATGCGTTATAAGCGTTGAAATCTACTTCAAACACAGTCCCTTGCTAACTTTTCGTTCGAATTCAGGAAAATTCGGTCTTTTATGTTAATACAAGTTTACTAAATTACTTGTACTGTTGCTGTTTCATTACTGTAAACGAAAAAGAGAAGTTGACATAATTTTTCAGTGTGTTTTAGTTTCAAAGTGCCATACCGGTATAACCTGAAAGAAAATTCAAATATTTTATAAAAAAACTTCAAAACAGTTTTAACTTACTAATTAGCTTCACCATATATAAAATTATAAATCCAATTATTAGCTCCAGAAAGAATTATGTTTTTAAATAATTTGCAATAACGTTAATCGTACAATCATTATTAAAGGGTAATAATTAATTAAAATTTAGTGATAATCGTATTCATGCATGTATTGTTTAAATGTTAATGTATTTATAAAATTATATTAAAATTTGTTAATTCTCTAAATGCATTCATCCATGCATTAACATTCCGAAATTTGATTGAATTTAATATTTGTTCATTAAACTGTTCAACAATTCTATCTATAGGTACATATATATGGATCAATATTATTATCAATGATGTTCATTATTATCGTGATGAACCCAATTTTGTTTCAATTGATTTAACGATTACTAAAAGAAGACATGGTGGAATTGAACAATAATTCAATTTCAACGTTGTAGCTAACGATAAGCTCCATCACTGATGTGTGTGTGTGTGTGTGTGGTATTATTAGTATGAAATCAAATCAAATTATAATCACAATTAGATTCAATGTTTGATGATTTTTTTTTCGATTTGTGTAGAAAATTATCTTGATTGCTTTTCCATCGATGGATATAAATCGATTAAATTCCAAATTTTCAATTTAGTGTACGAAAAAAAAATCATTTCTGTTGGTGAAGTGGAGAGCACTACAACAAATCGACAGGTCTTTTGACATTTTACGATAAAGGCACGAAAAAACACACCACAACCCAAGAAAATGGAATAATCAAAGCGAATCTTTAACTGAACGAATAAAACTGAAGAAGAAAAAAAATCATTGATAGTTAGTTGTCTTGACGTTATTCGATAATATTTACTTTTCCGATACAGTAGTGTAGTAGTAGAATAATAAACCGACAGCGGGAAAATTGAAAAAAACTGGGAAAAATACCACTGTGGGATATTGTTGTTGAGTTAATGGTAACAGCGACGTATACCCGGAAAAATGTTATATCGCTTCTAGCTATCGTCGATGATAAAACTGCTTTACGGAATATTTTCAGGTATTTGTAGTGTGGTTCGTTATAGTATCCGGCTGTTTTTTTTTATCGGAATGATTGCAACTGATGTTTAAATGTACGGCTTGTTATCAAATTGTCAATATACGTGACGCTTGTATTCGAATATAAATTATCTCTTATCAATTACAATATTTTTATGGGTAATTATTTTATACTTTCAATTTTCAGTGGTTGAATTTGCTGAATAGTTGACATGTAAAAACATGAAGAAGAAATCTCTAACGTGAATCTACAACAGTATTTCACTTGGCCCTAGGGACAGTTACAATAAGTGACAGGCAAGATAAAAGTACGTTGTTTCAGTCTGGATTTTCTATGTATAGGTATAGTAAAACTGTTGTTCATATTCTCGTTTTTCTTTCTTGAATAAAGCCACTTCTTGTATTTATTTACTTACCAGGTGTAACTCAACAACAACAACCATATTATACGACAACACGAAATTTACAGGGTGCTTTTTTTAAAATGTGGTTAATTTTTATGAAACTCCTATTAGTTAGCGAGCGATTCGAATAATACTTTAAAAATTTGTAGGGTAGGACCCAGGGAACATTTAAGCAAAATTAGGGCCTTATACCTCATTGAACCAAAACAACTAAGAATGACTTGTAGACCCTCTCAACAGTGATTTTCTCCACTGCATTCTAGAGAAAATGCGAAACATTTCCACCTGTTCGAGAATAAAATGGAGAAAAATTCAAAAAAAATCAGTGTTCGGAAGATCATCGAGTTATTTTGAGACATTTTACATCTTAAATAGTATTTGAAAATACCGATATTGTCAGAAACGAGCGTTTTTGTCAACTTCCAAATGAGCTACAAGGTTCTAATTTTACTACAATTCTACTACAAATCCTTCATATATTTTTTTGAATCGCTCGCTAACTAATAGAAGTTTCATAAGAATTAACCACATTTAAAAAAAAGACGCTGTATTGTTTCTTTCGAAGCATTTTTCTTTCTTAACAATCCATAAATTACGCTACAAAAAATTCGTGTTACACGTTTTTACACTTTAATTGCAAATCAAAATAACATTTCGTTTTCGTTAAATTTATCCGTAATTTCCTTCAACCATGTCGTAGACAATTTTCTTTTAACTTTCTTTTTCCTAGTGTTAAACTCGTAGAATTGTTGATTTGATCAAGAGAATACATAGCTTTTAAATAATGCAAACATGTTCCACTGAAAGAAGTCGGACCCGGCACACCAACATTATTATCGTGTTTCTTTAATGGAAACTTGCTGTTTTCATCCCAATGGAGAGAGAAGAAAAAAACAAACAGAAAACTTGACCGAAATCTCCTACTCAATATTGTGATGAAAATTTGATAAATTTTAAATAAACGATACTTTCAGGGTCGTTTATACCGCAATATATTTTTTTTTCTTTGTCACATTCTGCGTGATATTTAGTATCAACTGAAAATGACCTTATTTTATTTACAGTATACGTTGAGTATTATAGATCGGTCTCATTAACACGACCGTGAACATGTTTCATGCTCAACTTGCTACTAAGCACTGAAATGCTACCAAATTTATCAACTTGTTTGCGCCACTGTCAAGATAACACAAACGATTTTTACCAGCTTAAAGTTGACAGTACCATGTTTATTTTTTGGGGGGTTCTTTTGTTGTATTTATCGTTAATTAATTCGATTTTACTCCAAATGCTTTGATTAATCGTGAAAGTAGGAATTTACGATTTTTTATTAAATTTTACGTTCCACTCATGCAGAGCTGCCGATTTATTGTATTGTAATAACGTCGAAATTAAATAAATTATTTCCTGTTGCAATTTACAAAGTAATTTATTTCAAATTCCATACAGTTGCTGCCTATAAAAGTAATAAACCTCTAATTATAATTCATCAATTGTATTTACATCGGCGTCGCTTGGATAACTGCCACCGTTTCCTTTGTAGGCAAGTTGATTTTTAATTTTCTTATTAAATAAAATTAAAAATCTGTCTCGATGAAGTTTAGCTCAATATGCACACATACAAAAAATTTCAAATTCCTTCTATTATTGCTCAAAAATGGATGATTTAAGACAGCTACATAAAAAGCATAGAATTTAGCTCTGAAATTATCTACATCTCTTCTTTTTGACGATATATAAACGATGATATAAGACGAAAGTGTTGTGAAATTTAGAATTATAATCGATAATTCAGCTAAAAATTGATTAAAGATGTCTAAATCGTATTCTTACAAAGATTTAATACAGGAGTTCGCTATAATGGAAGCTGAAAAAAAAATTATGTAAATCAATTCGTAAACATCCATGGGTTTATTAATGATATATTAATGAATATTTAATTAAGAAATATTAAGCCTTATCACCGCTTAACAACTAAGGAAAGTTTGTTATGTTTTGTTTCAGTAGCAAGTTTGTTAAAAAAAGCTAATTAAAGTGAAAATTTATTGAATCTCGGCTAAAAAGTCGATATTTTAATGCAAAAATAGACTAAACTTGTCTAAATTTCATGACTAATGCAAAATTCACAATCAGTTAAAATTATCGAAAGTATTTAGAAACATTGAATGAAGAATTCAGAATTAAAACTGACCAAATTTTTTGGCGATTCATTAACAAAGTTTGCTAAAAATTTTGACCTAAGAAAGAAATATCGCCAAATTTTAATTAAAATTTGACAGTCCAGCTCGAAAAAATACAAATTACAATCTTTCTTTAATTCATTAGTACAGTTCTCTAATGATTTAGAACAAGCGTTTGTTAAAATCAAGAATGAAAGTCAAAAATTTAGATCATAAATAGAAAGTCTTTTTCTCTTCTCACAACTTCCTAGCAACTTTTAACGTAAAAATTAAGGCAAAATTCTCCTTTTTCCTGGTACCGCCTGAAAATTTGTGACTTAAACTTGAAACACTTTTAGCGACTTAATGGAAGACTTTTTCAGAAAATTGATATTCTAAGGCGAAATTAAATTAAATTAAAATTTGGCCTGAAAATTGACTAAAAATAAGTATCCTTTTAAGTAGTAAAGTTACTCCAAAGAATCAATTTGGGAGAAAAACATCTCAAAACCTGTGCTTCAATTCAAAAATCCTCCTCTAGTAGCAAAATCTGATAGAAATCAATAATTTAAGAAGAAAATATCCTAAAATTTTTACCACAAGCAAAGACTGGAAGATATCTCAATCTACAATAGCAAAATTCACTAAAAAAAGTTAATCTAGACATAAACTCGAAAATTCTCTTCAAAGACAAATAAAGCTGTTTAAATCGTTTCTTTTTCACGATACTTTATTATTATCAATAAAATATGATTTAGAGACCTCGTAAATATCCGGCAGACGCTAGAATTCTTTTAACTCGACAATTCTATATTGACGACAAGGATTACTAATTTTAATTTAACTCTTCTTTACAGAACCAACAATAATTGATTAATTTTTTCTATGTTGTTGCAGATGACAAATAAAGTTTACTTCCACTAAACAACTGTTGGTAAGTTTTACATTCTGTTATTGAATTATAAATGATCTGTTTGATTCAATTTAATTCTTTTCGAACTTCAAACTTCCAACATTAATTCACTAATTATTATCGTCCATAAATTTTTAATTTAACTTACGATTAATCTAATTTAAATCATGTTTATCCTATCGTTCAATTAAATTAACACTTATTTGTTCCGAATTGTGAGCTATTTGTGCTGTTTGTTAGAATTCAAGTTTTACAATGCCTATTTTTCGGGGGTGTAAATCGTCGACTAAAACTCAAATATTAACCAAACATCGCCTTTAATCCGGCGGCCAACAACTAATTTTTTTTTTCTTAATTTCCTTATGAAAATTTTTGAATTATCCTCAAAATAATTAACATATTTTCTGTTTAATGCTAGGTATTTTGTAATTTTCACATATACGAATCATGATTGTCTCATGTCTTACGGTAGTTTAAATTCCAACATTTCAGGAATCACTACCATACTTGCTAGCTAATGTAATTTTACAACAGTGTACTAGACAACTATCATCGTTGATGACAACAATGATGATGATGATGCTAGACGAGTGTTGAATATTGAATCTTTAACGATTCTGTAGCATTGAATCATGTTAACCCAACAAATTGTCTTTGTGAATTTTGTGGATATCAATGTTCAAGTTAGTTAAGAACAATTATCATCAAATTCATTTAACAAGCTGTATATGACAGTTAGATGGCCTTTTAGACTATTAAATTTGCTTAACAAGCATATTTGACCGATTCTAATGTTCACTTATACACCGCTAAATATCGTCTAATTTAATAGTTTATGATTGTTTGATGATGTGTGACTATAATAAATGAACCTATCTAACTGCCAATGTGTGTGACGATCGTAAAAATGAATCCAGCTTTATTTTATATTATACAAGTCTCTCTCATCATCCTGACTGACACTGAAATGTTTTTACGGTTTTTGGTAAACTGTTTAATGCCCATTTAGTTCACTGCCTGGTGGCGATAGATATTGATCCACTAAAATCCATATGGCCTCAAAGTATTTCTCACCTGTTTTGGCTATTACGAGTTTAACCAAACTACTTTTTTGAGTTCAATCAACGAATTAATCATAAAATAATAAAATCTAACACACTTTCAATTTTTGTTTGCTTCTCTATTATTATTTTTGTTGTTCAACTCAAATATCAAGTGTGTTGTGTGTAAACAGATGAAACAACTACTTGTAACACCTGGTGTGATTGTGAAAAGAAGGCGCCTTAAGACAAGAAAAAGCAGACGCCTGAAATGAACACCCAACTATGTATATATGGGGGGAAATCGCGTTGCTGGTGTCTTGACGTCAATGTTTTAATTGGTCGCCACAGGCGTTATGAATATGACACTTTATATATGAATAACTATGTCAGTTGAGGTCTTTTATCTACCACCACCATCTCATTATCTAAGATTTAACCAATTTACTATGCAGTCATCTTGGATGGTATTATCACATGGAAACTAAAATTGTATATCTTTCAAGAGTTTCAAACGCAATTTATTTTGATGATTTTTCTTCATACACTTATTGGAGAACAACTTAAATTTTGATAAATTTAAACTAAAAAAATTTGAAAGGCCTTAATTTAAATATAGTAAAAGTGTAAATTGACGTGCTGGAATTGAACCAACGTCATCCCATTGTCTAGAACAGCGTTTTCCAAACTGTGTTCCGCGGAGCAGTGGTGTTCCTCAAACAGTCCTTAGGTGTTCCACAAGAAATTACGAAACTGAAGTTAAAGAACAAAGAATTATTCTACAATTAGAAATTGAGAACCGTTTCTAAAGCGCTGCTGCTTTAAAAGTAGACGAATCGTATGAAACTCCTATTAGTTAATTTGCGATTTGAAAAATATTTTAAGGACTTATAGGAGAGTGCTTAGAGAACATTTTAGCAAAACTTGAACGTCGTAGCTCGTTTTGAAGTTAGTCAAAAAGGGATCGCTTCTGATGTAAAGATTTTCAAAAACCAGTTATTCACATTAAACGACTTAGAATGACTCTAGAATCCTTCAAATATTAATTATTCCTGTTTTTCTCCATTTTATTCGGGAATAAATGAAAATGTTTCGCATTTCGTTTAGAATGAAATGGAGGAAAAATAAAAAAAATCAACGTTTAATGAGTTTTTGACTCATTGTTCTTCGTTTTGCGTGTTTCTCTCATTTTTCAAAATCGCGTTATCATTAGAAACGACCGTTCTTCGACCGACTTTCAAATGAGCTACGAAGTTCTAATTTTGCTAAAATGATCTCCAAAGACCCCTTTATAAATGCTTGAAATTTAAATCGAATTACTTGCCAACTGATAGGAGTTTCATGCGAATTATCTACCTTTAGATTGATATATGGCTGTATTATAAGTATGATATAAAAATTACAATTAATATTGATTTATTTTATCTAATACCTACTTGAAAAGTCAAATTTTCACTGGTGTTCTTTAAAAAGCTTAAAACTTGAAAAGGGTTCCGCGATGAAAAAAGTTTGAGAAACGCTAGTCTAAATAGATGCTCTGTGTTGACGACAGCTTAGGTAGTAGAGCATCCATCTAGACTACGGAAGGTCGCTGGATGCTCTATATCGGCGATAGCTCAGATGGTAGAGCATCCAGCTAGATAACGTAAGGTGGCTGGTTTAATTCCAGTTAGTCGACTTTTCTTGCGTTTAACGTGGATTACGGTGTTTCGAATTTAGTAAACTGGCGTGAAATATTTTGCAAATTTTCTACCATTTCTATGGTCCTTTACACAAATATTTTGGCAGACATTATTCCAGTTTCGTTCATTGTTTCTTGACGATTTTAATGTGTCACACAAGATGGATAGTTGGTGTGTGTGTGTGTGTGTACGGTCGGTGACTAGTGTTCTTGTCATTCACTTAATTTGCGTAAATGCATCGAGAAAGATGCGTCACGTCGCCTCTAGGATGGATGATATTGTGAAGATAGATGCGTTGTTTGTTTTTCTGTGAATAAAATACCGAGTGGATAGCGCATATAAAATGCCTCTTTTATATATTAAAGTTGCTCTTGTTTTTCGTTAAACCGAAAAACGTGACGTCCGCCTATATTGACAATGTTTTAGATATGCACAGCTCGTCTTGGAAATACCAACGTTACTATAGATTTTTCTTATAATATTATAATAAATAAATGGAAAGAATCATCATTTATAACTTTTACCATAAATTTTCAGAAATATAATTTATAAATTAAATTATTTCAGCTTGTAGAATAGGCGAAGAATATTAATTACAAAGACACATGTATATTTTTATTAAATACACTCTTACTGTCGCCGGTCAAAAGGTAAATGTGACGCTTTTCTCTACTCCTTTGTTGCTTTTCAACATTACAAATGTCTGTTTCTGTCGTTAATTAATGTCACGTTAATCAAGCAAAAAATTGTAGAATAATTAATTTCTAGCTACATAAAATATAAAATAAATCAACTTTCTTTGTATCAAGATCATAAAGATTGAGGGGTGGTATTACTATCATTATGTACGCATTTGAAATGCCTTAACTGTATACAATAAAGAGGGATGTTTCATCGCTTTTTTTTCACCCTCTGTCGTCGTCAACTAGGATCTGCTTGCGTCAGATAAACTTAAACATATGTAATAGATGTCTCAATTCAGTTTTTTTTTCTCTTCTTTTCTTTTCCTTTATTATTTATTATTTAGGATCAAGTCATATGTTAGAATTCTGGATGAAATATTGTCGTTTTTAGTTTTCAAAGATTTGTTGACTTGGCAGATTGACCATTTTTTTGTGCACCACACATGTTCGGAAATCTAAACGATAGAAGAGTGCTTGTTGTTTTAGTTGTGGGTTCATCAATTTGAATAAGAGCAGAACAAAAAAAAAAACGTCTGTTAAATATGAAAACTAAAAATGTAACCATTTAGGTACAATATTATTAATAATTAATAACTTAACAGCGGGATCGTGAATTTATTTTAGGTTGTCGCGCGATGATCGTCAGCCCGCGCTATCAACATCTGTGACTAGATTTTTACTATAATCGTCATTTTTTGTAAGTATTTCATTAGGTACTTGAACCCACCTACTCGTTCAGCTTAGCAGACCGCCTGTTTATTGTTTGTGAAGTCGCTTAGTCAATTCATCAACTACATTGTATGATTGTAGTGTTGCAATTGCAACAAATAAACGGATAACTCCATTGAGAGGTCGATGGGGATCGAGTGCGATTGGAGAGCGTTAACATACAAGATATTTCAGAGCAGTGACTTCACGTGTATGTAAATGCGGGCAAATCTCGCTGCTAAATAATAACTTTCAAAGCACTACAAAAATTTGAATATTAAGATAATTACCGTGTACTTACTGATACTGAAAGTTGAATTATTTTGTTATTATACAAAGAAACAATGAAAATTTCTCTATCAAGCTCAAAATTGGTCGTTTAATTTATAGCCAAGAAACCAACAACAGCGATTCTGTTTTAGACACTAATTAGAAATTGTCAAACTCACAGATAAGCATGTCACAAAACGTTTACAATTAATATTTTGCACCCCTCTACATACACGGGTGGGAATATTGTGATTAATAACTAGACTTAGGATTTCGATCCCCCAAAAGGGAGATTAGTGAAATTAGTCTCCAGAAAAATCTCAGTAGAGCGGATTGTGAATTTCCGCTTTAATCAAATGGTTTCGCCATAATTTCTTTGTCAACAACAAGCAAGCCGCTCTATATTTACATCAATAGAATGTTGACAAACAGTAGACAATTTATTTATAAGGATCAACTTGACTGAGCTATGTCATTGTTAAGACGCAGGTGTTTGATTTTAGTGAATGTGTCTATGGTATCGGTTTCCCCATCGTTGTTGTTTAAATTAATAAGTAGACGATTCATACATAATAATGGAAATTATTTTTAAGGTTAATTAATATAGATGTAAAATTATTTGTATACATACATATAAAATAAAAAACTACGCCAATGGTAGGTTCTGAGCCGTGAAACTGTTAAAGCAAAACTGGATATCCTAAGTCTATTGATAACACATAGATCAGTTGGTAGATACGGTTGGTTTGGAACTTTACTCTGTAATTAGTAATTAGTTTTTTTCAACCCTTAATTAGAAATGAAGCTTAAATTTAAAGCGTATTCGCTTATGCGTTGCGTTTTTGCTATAGAATTTTTGCGGCATTTTCGATTTTTTTTCAAAACTTCACCATGTAAGGTAACTTAATTTCCCAGTGAATTTATAAATCCATTACGGACAATTTTTAAAGCTCACCTTGTTAAACTTTGACATCATTTCAGAAATTTTTCTGAGCGTGTGTGAGTATGTTCAGAAGACGGCAGGATAGAGGAGGGTTGAAACTTTAAATGAAACAATATTTTGAAAGTAAGGAGAATATTAAACGAATTAATTATTCAACTGTATAATGAAGTAATGCATTTTAATGGAAATATTCATTAAACCATTCTTGTTGATTCTTTATATAACAGTACTAACAGCATCCATATGGCTCTGTTAGTACTTTGGAAATTATTTTGTTGTAAAAATATACACCATGTGAATCAAATCTATAAACACGTCAGATTTCAATATAAAACTGTCAAATGCCGTAAAACGATAGACTGTATATTGACAATCGTATTTTTCAGCATGTTGATATGTTATATAATCTGTTTTTTTTTGCGTCTCTTTTACCCGCAAAAATACGAGCAAATCCAGTTTAAATATAGCGATCTCCGTTTTGTTGTATGTAAATACACACATCCAAACATATATTTCATCGATAAATTCGCTACAAATTGACGACAGTTTGTATTAACAGAAGAAAAACACCGTCAGGCGATAGGCTGTCCCGTAAGTAACGTACATCTTTTTAAGCGTACCTATATGATATAGGGCATGAAATTCTAAGATAAAAAGTCTTGTATCGTTTTTTTCACCTAATGCAAAGTTAGTAACTACCTTCACACAGTTTATAAGTACACTACAGTAGCATTGACGTCACTGTCTAGAACTATCATACATATGAGCGCTCTTCAGCATAACTCGATCTCTCTTCGAAATTCGTTACTATTGTGACATCCAATGTAGTGAATATAGTAAAAAACGACGTCACATACAGCAAACAAGCGTTCATGCGCTGACGATAGTCGCGCGACAATCTAAAGAAGGTCCGTATTTCTCAGATTAGTAGTTGAGTAGATTAAATAGTCAATAAGATGTGTACTATAGCAATACTGATGGTAAGACGTGGAAAATGGACCAATTATCAGTTAGAAGTAAAAAGCAATATATTGGCTACTTAATTTGATAAATTACTAATTACCTGTGCGTCAGGTAAAGAAATAATATCAAACATTTCGTCTGAGAATTTCATTTTCTATTTTCCCGCAAACTTTTAACATCTAATACCTGGCTTAAGCCGAAAAGTAGGTATCAATCCTTTTTTGATTTTTGATATTCCTGAGGAGATGTGCGCGACTTACGAGACACCCTGTATAGTCGTTGATATATATTTTTTTTTCAAATTGATTTTTATTAAAATATTCTCTTTATTGATCGTCGCTAGATTTTTATTCAAACAACTTCATAAATATCTCGATGTAATGAGAACGAAAAAATCATCATCAGCAGCTTAGTGTTTGCTTAGTTACGTGATATGAATTTAGATTTCATCTACTCCTTTTTTTGTGCGTGTATTTGGTAAAAATCTTCTGAAAAAAAAGTACAAGAAATTAGTTTAGAGCTTTTTTTTACTTTGAAGATATGTAAGTAGTAATGTAAACTCGTGCGTTATCAACGAGTGAATTAATTATTATAGGGGGGAAATATGTTAAAATTTCCTGCATTTATGTATATTTAATGTATTTGACATATTGTAAAATCGGAAGTTATGAAAAGCATATTTTAGGGGATACAGGATCGGATTCTATATTTTTTATAAACAACTTACTATATTTAACAAATTTAACTGAAAATAGACTGTCATGCAGATTACGGCGCACGTAGAAACAGATGTGGATAGAGGCTTGTTTATAGAAAGTTACAGAATACGAGCACACTATCTCGCAATTAGGTTTATCCGAATCTACGAGTATCAATCAAATTGAATTGTGAAAATGGACAAAAAGTGTCATTAATTCAATGCAGAAGATAAAATCTTTAACTGTTAGATGTGCGTTAGATTTACATTTCCTATCGGCATGTCCATTGCAATACCATCTTTGGTTGATTTACAAAGGAGCAATTGTAAGTCACGTGCATAGACGACACACGTTACCTGTCACATTCTTTTGATCTTTGCTTTTTTTTTAATTTACCACTTTGAGACAGAACAAATTTCCTACGTTCGTTGTGTTGACTGAATACAAAGAACAACAACAATACTGAAAACAAATACAAATGTGAACATGCTACTGGTCAAAAACTTAGAAACATGTACGTACGTACACATTACATTAACAACAAACGAGTCCTTCGTGAATTTCAATTCAAATATGTGACATTGTAACCCTTTCGTTGTTTTAATCTCTTTGTTAAATTTGTTGTTTCAAACAACAACAAGAACGTATTCTGTAGTATTTCTGTATATGTATCACACATAATAACACGTCATAATGATATGGTACAATATTATAAAACATCATATTTTATTAATGTTTTCTGTTGTGGGAATTTTGAATTATTTAAAATGTAGGGAGGAATAATTTCTAGACTAGTAAAAAAACCTCAATCTTCATATAATGTAACTTGTACTGTCTTAATTTACATTTAAATTATGCAACATTGTGTTCTTATCAGTGGTAGCGACTAGTTTTTTTTACAGTCGGAACTTGGACACTATTGTTAACGAAACTTTCGTAATAAATAGGTAACACGGTCCGGCTTTAGAGTTTTGTATTGTATTCTGTAGTAACTGCAAACAGTACAGTAAACGTTCAATCTAAAGTTTAACATGTTTTTTTCGCCCTACTTTGTTTCAATATTTCAACAAGTTTGGATATTGAGGTTTTAACGTACGTTCACAACTAATGAACGAATGCGAATAAATAATCAAAAACAATAAATCCACAAAAACTTTCGCGAACGCGTACAAATATGCGCGAACAAAAACAAATCCTATCAGTGATTCACACGAACTGAAGCAAGTGGGTAGTTTTCTTTGAAGTAGCGACATGAAATGATTACCTGTTCGTGACATGTGTTCGCGTTCGTTCATGTTCGGTTTACCGTTTGCACCTAACATTTTCGTTCGATGTGGACGCGGCTTTAATAAAATAAAGGGGAAATAAATCGAAGAAAGGGGCGATATTTCTTCCGGCTATTGAAGGCAACATCCTATGCTTCTATCTGATGTGAATTTAGAGGATGGACAAATACACTCAAGTTGAACATGTTTTTTTCTGTCTACTTTGTTTCAATATTTCATCAAGGTTTTAAGGCACGTCTACAACTAATGAACGAATGCGAATGAACAACCAAAAACAATAAATACACTAAAGCATTCACGAACACGAACAAACATGCGCGAACAAAACAAATGCTATTGTCTAAAGCAAATGGGTAGTTTTCTTTGAAGTATCGACAAGAGATGATTACCTGTTCGTGTTTGGTTTACCGTTTGCACCTAACATTTTCGTTCGTTCGTGTTCGTTTATTAGGTGTGGACGCGGTTTTAACAAAATAAAGGGGAAATAAATGGACGATGGGCGATATTTCTTCCGGCTATTGAAGGCAACATTCTATACTGCTGTCTGATGTGAATTTAGAGGATGGACAAACACAGTGGGTGCATTTTAAATGATTTATTACCGTGTTCGTATCGGCATTGGTGATTTTACCGGATAAAATAGATGGTTTTGAAGCATTCTCTAGTTGAGTAGATTCGCGTGGCCACTTGTTGAAAATTCAATATAACAGTGGTGGAGAAATGTGGAGTGTTTCAAAAACGTTTTCTAAGTTTTACTTTATGCATAATATCGATCAATACTGTTTATGTAAATTCGTTTATTTCTGCTAGTTAAAATTCATGGATTATGTGCACACAATTTCATCAAAATTCAGTAGATTCTTAACCGGATTGTTCACCAAGTCAATCGTCTTGATGGCAAAGTTATTTCAGTGACAAATTACTGTGTGTTGTTGGACAAATAACTGACTTGGGGGGATTTATGGTTGTTGCCTCCTTCTCGATTGCTAACGCATCGTTGCTCATCGTTCTATTCGAGATAAAGTCGAATTGATAATAGTAACAACAACAACAATCAACAATAACAACAAAACGGCCAATAGTTGTTGTCATCTTCTTTGTTACAATGTTTAACGACAAATTTTCAACTGCCACATTCTTGTTTAACAAGCTATATGGCTGTTTGCTCTCTCAACTATAACTTATCAATCATCGTTCACCGATCAATAAATCTTACACATTGTTAAAATTGTATGGACACAATGATAACATACAGGGGATTACATTAGATATGATGTCAAACCTTACAGATTACATGTCGTCTTATGTTCAGTAATGTGGGTCCTTTCAATTTTAATCAACATCAAATGTTAAATTTCAACAGAAATTGTAAGTTCTCATCAAAGACTTGGATAAATTTAACTATATTCAAGAAAATGTGGAACTTTCAAATAAATTCTAATTATTCAAATTGTAAAGTTCTATATTTGAGTGAATTTATAATTTGTAATTTTCTTTCATCAAACTCTCATCCATAGGAAACATTATTTAAAATTACCATCACCATTGTGTTATGTGGAATACTTTTACAACACTCGATATTATTCTTTTATAATTGTGAACTAGTTCATTTTATTGTTAGAAATGAACTCATGATGACTCTTGGTGTTTTGTTATTGTGTATTATATTCGATTTTATTACCGGAATCTCTATTGTAACATTCTAGAAAATACTCTACGATTATTGTGTGAAATTCTAGAATGTCGTATTTCGTATAACAGGATGATAATTAACTCATTTAAAGTTTGTCGAATTGCATTAGAAAAACTTGAAACTCCTCCATATAACTCAACTATAAAATATCTTCTTCTACCTTATCTTTGATTGTAATCATGTTTTCAATTGTGAATATAAAGTTTAGAAATTGACTCATATTTACTGTCAATATAAAGTTATTGTATAATAATTTAGCAGTGGGATTTGCACGCATTTCCGTGCTTCTGACGTCACTGCTCTGAACTAAATTTAATATAAGCGCTTTCCAGTCGCGCTCGATCTCCATCATCCATTCAATAGAGTTATACGTTTATTTGTTGCGATTGTAACACTACAATCTCAAGACTTTGGAGAAAAAATTCCCTAGAATTCTCTAGATATTTATTTGGTATAAAATCATTTTTTTTATAGGTGGATGATGTTAAAATTGCTATTTTCGATACAAGTGTTCAAAGGTAGGGATTCCGACAAGATTGGAAAGACAGCATGAGCCTGGACGAGATTGTCTTTCAATCTCGCCCAGACTCGTACTGTCTTTTCAATCCTAAAGCAACTATTACTGGCTAGACAGCGAAATTTCTCTAAATTTCCCATGATTCAAGAAAGAAACTGATGAAATTACCATTTTCCACTGCTCAACTAAAGTTTCCCCAAATCTAGGGAAAATTCCATAGACCTGATAATACTGCAAACAATACTGACGGTCTATTGTAGCTGATTTTTGCCACTCTCTCTGTCTCTCTTGCTTTTTTATTTATTTTTTATGAGCGCAGAGAGTAGGTGGGTTCAAGTGAAAATCGTGCGCTGGCGATAATCGGGCGACAATCTAAAATAAATTCCCGATCCTGCTGTTAAATAATAATAATAATAAGTATTTCAATTTTGCCCTGGACAACTAGGGACAAAATAGTATTTATTGCCTTATCTCCGACTCTCTTGTGTCTCTCACAATAAATTGCCAGTTTTATCAATTGTGCTCAAGTTAATCTTGATCCCGTTTTCTTTTTTTTTTGTGTCTCTAGGTTTTGTACTGAACAAAACTCACATGAAACGGCTTTTATTGCAGACACTTCAAATAAAAATTTCAAACCGGTCGTAGAAAAGGACTAAATAATCCATTCCCGGTACAATTACGCTTGGGTTTTCTTCTATTTTTTTTTTCTCAACGCAATCGATATTTTCGTTCGAATAATGTATGCATGTTTCAATATCAAAAATGTAATATTTGTTCAAAGGAATTCCTTTCAATTGTGTTCATAATTCATCATGTTTGCATATGGAATCTATTTACATTGTAATACTGTGGTTGGTTTTGCTTAACTGTAACTTTCTACCTAGTATATTGACGAATAATCTGCTATTTCCTTAAAATTCGTATACCTATATAAATTTAGATGGTAGAAAGACGAAACGGTGGAATAGATTGGTTTAAAAATTTCAACGCAGCTCCAGATTGAAATTGTAATAAATCGTCAATAGTGAAGGTAGGTTCGGTGTTTCGCCCTCAAATAAATTCATCGTCCCTAAACCTATCCATTTGTTATTAGTTCGAAATAAACTGGAATACCTTGTTGTTTCTACTCATACTCATCTAGTATTAGAATACAGGTAGAAATAGGTCTATGTGGTATATTGTTTAGGCACAACCATCTCCCATGTGAATTGTAAAACGTAGATTAATGTTGTTACATGTACGGCGGCGGCAGCGTCCCGACGCCTTCCTATATTCCATCTTCTTCTGTTCTATCGTATCAACAAACCAACAGTCTTCGTTTAACATTACAAAAATAATGACGTTAATGATACGACTGTCTTTTGTAAGATAAAGACCGTCACAATTCTAGCCAACAATGTCAAAAGAATATTATACTGACCATAATGATAATATACATTCCTAAAATAGAATGTCACACCTTTCCTGGATGCCAAAACAATTATTTTCTAAATGAAATAATTCATTTATATGATCGAAAATTAAACGAACGGTTGTTTAATTTGCGTTTAAATATGGGGGTGGTGGAGAGATGGTGGTGCGCAAAATTTAGATCGTGACGGTGCTATGAAAACAAACAGACGGCTTTTAACGCGCGCCGTAAGCCACACTGATAAGTGTGATGTGATAAGAAAATATAGTAGACGAGCAAGCACAGTGGCGTCACTGATCGTAAATTTAGAAACACTTAAAATGTTCATAGTATACCGGAATAGTGGCATTCCAAGATTTATACTCGCAAGTTTTATTATTTCCGTTCCCATAAATTATTGAAATATTTGTAAATATTTGAAATATTCCAAAAATCTACGCCTCTCAAATCAGGAATTATTATCATTATTCACATGAACGTTCCTTCAATAAACACGATCTAAATGATGCAACGGTTTTATTACAACAATTAGATTTATATTAAATAAAAAAAACACAAATCTACAGTAAGATATGCTTGTAGTGTAAATATTATGATGATTCATATAATTTTTTTAATAAAATCTAATTGTGTTCATATCTCTGATAACACAACTATCATATAAGTATGTCTGTTGATATAAAAAGACTCCATTATAATTTTTGTTATTTTATATATCGTATCACAAGTTGAGTAAACGTATTTTATATTTATATTAAAAGATATCTCATTATAATTGAAAAAATGTTTTATAAAGAGCAAAGATTGAAGGAAGTGAGTGTACACATTCAATTTCAGTGTGTGATATTCAAGTAAAGTTTAAAACGAAGAAGCAAGTTTAAATGGTGTATGAACGTATACAAACTGTTTATTATTAAATCTAAACAATGAACAATAGTATTGAGTAAGTACATCTTAGTTTATAATTAATTTTCAACAAGTTTTGATAAGAAGTGTCAAAGTTTGATAAGGGTAAAATCTAGTTATCTAAATGTTAAATATATACACAAGATATCACTTGAAATTTTATTTTATTATTATTATTTGTAATTGATTTTGATGAATTTTAAATAAATTTAATTGAAAATAGAACGTCAAGTTAACTATAGAGTGTTAAAACTATTGTTTCATTATTTTTGTTGTTATTGTTGTTATCTGAACAATTTAGTCATCATTTACGTGAACTTTTAATGGTAAATACAAATAAAATTTTTGAAATATTTCTATATTTACATAATTATTATTGTAATAAAATATGCCACGTCAAATTACAAATAGAGAGCGTGACGTAATAAAATGGTCACTAATTTACCGATTTTTCCGTGTTATTTGAGTCCAAAAACCATATACTATACTATATAGGGTGTCGATTCTATGAAACTCCTATTGGTTAGCTAGCGAGTCAAAAATTTCCAGGATAGTCCCTGGACAGCATTTTAACAAAATTGAAACCTTGTAGCTCGCTTGTAAACAATAAGAATGACTCGAAGACCCATCCAACATTTTTTTTTCGTTTTTCCTCATAGCATCCTAGACAAAATAAAACGGAAAAAAGCCAGAAGGAAACAATGTGCTTAAAGTGTTTAAGTCATCCTAAGTCATTTTATGTGTACAGCTAGTTGGTATAAATCGCAACATCGTCAAAAACAAGGGTTTTTTAACCGACTTTCAAATGAGCTATGAGGTTATAATTCTTCTAAAATTATCTACAAGTCCTTGAAATACTTAATTGAGGAACAACTTGAATCCAGATGATCCTGTCTATAAAAATATGGAAATTGTTGCTTTCCAATACGCCAAAATCTATCACTTAAATACTAAATTTACATTAGAATCAGGAATATATTTATTACATAGCTAAAATATAAACAAAATAAAATAGTTGGAGTAGTATTTTTACGCGTTTTTCCGTGTTAATTGAACCAAAGTGATCTACAAAAATACGCCTTTCTAGCGTAGAAAATGTTGAAGACAAATTTGATAAAACCGTGTTAAAGTACCGGATAAATTGATGAGCAATTTGGAATTTCGATGGCTCTTTCTATAAAAGACGAAAATTGATTTTTCCCAATAAAATCCATTACTCAAATACTAGAAATCATCATGGAAAAATCACAAACTACCAGTATTTGATGCTATAGAACGTAGATGTAGATAAAATCACGGATATCCAACTGTATACTTTTCTATTTGCATTGGATCTCTTTTAAATTTACAGTAGAATCAGAAAATATTGTTTTGTTGAAAACTCTGATTCTCGTGAATGAGAAAATACAGTAAATTTATTATAAACTGTCTTAATTTGTAAATTGAATTTTACAGGTGTGTTTCCCAAGCTTGTTTTCCAAAGGTGTATTTAAAATTTAGATTTTATTCTGCGAAAATTATTCAATATTTGATTGCAAAAAAAAAATGGTAATTTTATTTTGGAAAACCAAAGATCCATTCTCAAATATGGGATGATTAATTAAAATTAAAACCCCCACTTTAGGACTATTTGTCGTTAGCATGATTTTTTAAATGTATTAGACAGAAACGATGATTCCAATACTATTTTCTGATTGGTTTACGAGAGAGGGAATAATGGTTCATTATTCCCTCTCGTAAGCCATAGTAGGGAATAATATAGGGCATTATATTGCAAAAACACAAGTGTAATAGTCAGTTTATTTATGTCATATGTCATAGATAAAACTAATTATTTTCCAACGTACTTACATAATTTTTGTATTTCTAATTAATGTTGCTTCTAATAAAAACAATGATCAGATGCTTTGTTAGAAAATTATAAGAATTGTAAAGCACTAAGGCTTATTTGCCGCATCCTCCATTAAACGGACAAATTTCTCTCAATTTACATTGATTATATGATTCAATTAATTATTGTTTAATGTCTAGAGGGTCTGGAATTGTAATTAACCGTTAACAACATCAAATATTTCCATGTTTATATGCTATATAATGTAAATATGTATGTTTAAACATGTGTGTTTTATATAGTTCAATGATCTATAATTTAATACACAGTTGATCTAATAGAATGTTTTGTACGAAAATAGAACAATACAATAGAAGACAATTAGTTTATCGATAATAAAACAAAAAATATATTTTCATCTTCAATAAAATAACGTTAAAAATAAATCAAATTTGATACGGAAACGGTTTATGTTCATTCAGTTTTGGTTTATTTCTTAAAATTGAATATAAACAAAAGCATCCAATTCGATTTGATGGTTCAATTTAACTGACAATCAATTTGTGAATAAACTCAAATTGGTAAATCAATTTACGTCAATTTAACTGAAACTAGATCAACAGATCCCCAACATTGTTCAGTATTCCAATCTTTATACAAGAAATCCAAAGATAACATCAAATAATTTCACTTTTGAAATATTTTTAAAGATTCATTCATTTCAACAATGAAGTGATGCAATTTTGCACCAAATACTATTTTTTCCACATTTTTTTTTCCTACCACCGTGTTGTGTCTAGTGTTCAGTTCCGGTCACAGGCATATATAGATCAACGTCCTGGAATGATATGGGAACGAAGAAGCCAATTTTTTATCACGCAACCCCTTATACGTCCACCATCTATAAAGCTTCGTTTTCTTATTTTATTTCTTCTTATTCTTTATACACAAAAAGGAAGAAAAACGAGCAAAATAAATAAATGATTATCGTATCCGTCTACAAATAGATTGACTTGTTTCATTTCCTGCTTTTATATCTATTGAATGATTAATAATAGAGTCATTATTGAATGTATGTGTAAAAAATAAACATAACGCCCCCTTTTCTTGTATATTAAATTTTTTAATAAAGATGGTTGGCAGAAATAAAACTATAAAGGGTAAAATTTACAAATGAAAATTACATCTTAAAACTCTGCACAAGTTTAATTCGGAAAATTTTCCGCCCCTTTTTATTTGCCGCCCTGGGCAAATGCCCAGTCTGCCCATACGGTAGCACCGGCTCTGCAACCATCCTATTTGTTATTGAATACAACAATATTGTGAATTATATTCCAGTGTTCTTTTTTTTTAATAAATTTCCCCATTTTTGATTATTTTCTCTATGGTGTATAAGTACATATATCGATTTTTTTTTTAAAACAACATTTACATATAAATGGAAAACAACTTTATCAAATATTACGTTATTTTATAAATATTTATAATGTACATACAAATATAGCAAAGTGTTTGTTAGTTGCTTCACTTAACCGATTTTCTATAAAATAACAAAGTATAATAATGTAAAAAAAAAAGATGTATGGACGCCAGTCAATTACCTTAAATCCATTCGAATTCGCCATTTGTATAAAAGATAAAAGATGTATTTTATGACATCCCATTCGAATTTTTCCCAAGATATAATCCCTGAAACTTTTTGGAATAACATTTAAACGAGAAAGAGAATTACAATCGTTCCGTAGAAGAAAATCAAATTTCTCTATTGATTTATTATCAGTCCTAATTAATTCGAATCTATTAATTGTAGAAAATATAGGGATTTCCAATATAATCCGAATTATTTCAATATTATCATGAGCGGACCGTTAACACTGTTTGAGGGCCTACCTAATTACCTAATTAGCTCAAGCTTGGATTAGTTGTGGCAACACATTTGCCATTTTGTCAAAAATCTGTTTTGAATCCAAGTTCATATGAAATATTATTATTAGATTTAAAACATTGCAAAACCCGACTCTGCAATCTCACAGTTCTTGCACCGTCAATCCGAGATTTTCCAAACTGATGGCCATTTCAATTTTCTCAGGAAAATAAATATTTTTTCTGGACCAGCAATATTATAATTTTAGAGGTTATTAAATCATCTGCAAACTTTATAAATCTTTTTGCAAAATAATTATTCTTATTTGGTGAAACTAACCAGTGAAGAATTTTCGAGAAAACTTATTGAATTTTAAAAAAATAGATTTTTTTGAATATGCTTCCAAGCAACAAAGTATCGTCCGGATCTTCATCTTTAAAATTGAGCTTGAATTTTTTCCGAATTTATTAATTTACCCGAAAACTAACAAGTATATCGGAAAATTTTCTGGAGAGTTGGAGAGACTTTTCAATTTCTTATGTATGGTTGAATTTTCATTATAAACTAATTAATATAGGATGAGTTGTGGGGGAAATATAAAAAAAGCGCCCTAAGTAGGGTTGCATTACTAATTTTGTGAAAATTTAAAATTCCGTAACTAGCGTTGAATCTGACATTTCACGGTCCATTCGAGTTTTCCTTTTTGGAAAACTTTGACTAAATTCTGAAGCGCCAAGGAAAATTGGAGAATTTCAAAAATTTTACTCCTTCATATTTTGTACAATTTTAAAGATAAAAGTTTGTACGATACCCTGTTTGGAAGATTATTTATGTGGAAATGTTCTGACGGTCGTGAAAAATCTAATTTTGGAAATTTCAAAAAGTTGATGGAAAGTTTCTGGCTTCCTGAAACAAGTGTGCTCGAATTCAGGTGTTTCTCTGTAATTCAGTATTTCCCTAAAATTTCCTAACACAGAAGCGACCTACGATGCATTCATAATTTTTTTTCCTTAGATTTTTAATTTTAATCGTTCTTTTTATTCTATTGGGCGCGAAATTAGCCCTTTGATTTTTTGGGGCCATGGATTGAAACCCATAAAGACCATGTCTAAATCCGCTCCTGACTATCATTAATAAATATCCAATCAACATCCTGATATAACAACAATAGTACAATCGTAAAGATAATTAAAATGTTAATAATATTGTAAACAACACGCATGTGTTGCATCCAAATATTCTCAATTGTAGCATAACTGAAACAAAGGCTCTGAAAACTGATAACATTCACTGAAATCGTCGTAATTTATTCGGAAAACTGAAGTTTGTAAATTAAAATCGCCTATTTGTTCGCACTTGTACCTCCCCTGTAAAAGGACAACGATACTAACAAGAAATAAATTTGGTAATCCTATTGTAGCTTATTTCGCGACACAATTAGTCCAGTGTTGTTCTCTTGCTTTTGTTGTACGCTTTTATTCTTTACCGAATAACAACAACAATGTTGAAGAAGAAAAGATGAAAGAAGAGGAAAAAAAGGCCTGAAATTGAGCATGTCGATCGTTTGTTGGGCTTTACTGTTAATCCTAAACGACAACTTTCAACTTATCATTGATCCTGTCTGGTTTCAAGATATCTGAAGAGATTTTTCTTTCGTTTTTTTCCCCCCAAAACAGATTCAATCCAATTTGATAATTTGTTAAAACTTCTAGCAGGATTATCATTATTCTAATCGGAATATTCAATATGTGTAGACATAGATATTGATCATAAAATTAGACAAATTATTATACAATATTCTATTAAAGTACTACTTTATAAAATTAAACATGAAATTCATGTTGATTACATAAAATAAATAGATAAGAAATACACAATTGTGTTCAATTGTTATTTTATTGATGATGATGATAATAAATTGATTTCGATTGATTAATAGATTAACTAAACAATGTGACATTAATAAATATTAAAGTAGTCTTAATTAATTGTGAAGTATGTTTCTGTGTATTAATGGGGAAGAAATAAAAACTGTCGAAGCGGAATAATTTCCAGTAGAAACAAAATTAACTTGTCTTGTGAATTGTTTTTGAAAAAAAAATCCTTTAATCAAATTGTAACAGTACAGATGAATCTCTACAATCAATCTTAATTTATATTTGAAACTTGTGTGGTTTATATGACTTCAAAATATTTTGTATTGTACAATAAGTGAATAGATTCAATTGAAATTCGTTGTACATTTTCATTAAATTTTCAGCGATTTTACAACAAATTAAAACCAACATGTTATACATGTAAACATAATTTATTTAATAGCACAACTACTACTCTACACACAGCAATAAAGTTTTATTGTTATTTGTTTCGAATTTATATACGGTAATGCATCACTAGTTCACAAGGTTTTCCTTCATTTTCTTCATCCCTATTCAAACAATGATATATAACGTTTTTCATTGTTGTCTACTCTATGTTCTCGCATCAGTTTTATTTATTAAACAAGTCATCTAATTTTTGTTTATCCTTTCGTCTTTGTAATTAGTCTTATTTTAGCTGTTTTTGTAACTATTTTTTATTGTTGTAGTTGAATTAATTTTGTGTTAGTACGACTTGGTAATGATAATGAATTATAAGCAACTAAAAGTCTAGATGTTATTCCGCAAATACTTAGAGACAATTACTATTTACGAAGATAGTCACCTATTCTTAAATCAGCACTGGCGCCCTCTATTCATGAGGGAATAAGATACTTGCGCTGTAACCTGCGTGGTGTTTGCTTCATTCGTCTTTTTCAGTTGTTTTGCAACAATTTGTTGTTTCTCAAGTAGAGTTGATGATGTAGAGAATGAAACTCTTGCTGGGTTACTTGTAACCTATTTGACAGCTAACAAAATTTGGCCTATTATTTTCTGAATAGTCACCCACCTTACTTATTACCGTCTTTTCCAGTATTTTGAACACCTACATTTATATGGACCGTTATTACAAAAAAAAAAACCGAAGTTCTTGAGAAATTCGAAAAGAATTAACTGGGCCAACAAATTACGGATAAGGAGCCGTTTTTTCACTTCAACTTTTTAACAAAACAAAATTCTGAGCCTAAAATGTATATTCCACGCCATTTTATACAGTGTTCTTCCATAGTTCTATTTTTTGTAGCTAAATTCTGGAAGAAATAGGAATTTTTCGCAATTTTTCCAGATACATTGTAGAGAACCATCCTCAAAAAAAAATCCAATTAAGATGAAACCGTTTAGTCAATAATAACAAGGAGATTCTAGGTTCATGCTTTTTTATGTAATTGAAAAAAGTACTCCCGACACCAGGCAGCGCTATTGTCGAACGACTCCAAAGGTTGTGAGTATGCCGACCACCAGACAACGACACTATCGAAGTACTCCCGGCGGTGGGAATAGAATTTCAGACAAGAACCATCACTAAGTCCATCTATTTCCTAAAAGAGGACAATATTTTCTTTCTCTCTCAAAAAAAAAACAACAATCATAAGCGTTAGTTCACTCAACATCACAATTGTGTCATGTTACAGCCTTATATGGAAAAAAATCTACAAAAAAAAATAGTAAAATTTCTAGGTCATCATACCAAAACACATAAATTATGGCCGAAAGTAAGACTATAATGCCCGTATTTATAGACCGAACTTGAGACGGTCTCGATGCTTGAGCATTAGTTTAAGGCCAGACGAGCTCGAATTTCACAGAGGGTGCGCGTACGCGCTAAAAGAAAAGCGTGATCCTATCAAAAGTAACTAGAATTCACCAAGTTCTCAAACCTCCATTTACTCAATCCTGACTTCCGCCGAGAATAACCGAAGTAAGACTTATAAACCAGTACTCGTGCTTGAGATCAAAACTTGCGACTGAGGTTTAGGTTGGTTCATAAATACGGACATTAATCTAAAATAGAAAAAAAATCGTGTTTCTTAAAAAACAACACGGAATTAGAATTATGATTCTTAGCAAATAGATGGCAGCATCTCTCGTTCAATTTTTTCGATTACAAATCTCAAATAAGGCTGAAATCTTTACAGTATTCAGTAGTGTTCAATTCTGGTATATAGAATTTGTGTCTTTTGTACAGTTCTTAATATCTAGTAGCTGCTATAATTTAACTTCCCTTTGATCAAAATAGTGGTAATTATCTTTTATAATTCTAATGAAACATCAAATATAGCCGGATTAAACATATTTTAAAGTTATTGTAGTCTATTACAATTCTATCCCTTTGTATTTCCACATCTAATATATTAGTTTAAAACCACAATGTTTTTTTTTCTAAGATTAACCACAGTAGCCAGTTTAAAAAGCAAATTAGTTGTATACACGTTGGATTTTACAAAAAAAAACATGTTGATTTAAATCAAGTTTGTCTGGTCAGAGTGTTTTTTTTACACTTCTAAAGGTTTAGATCACAAAATAAGTTCGATTATGTTTCTTAAAGAAATCTGATCGTGGGATACTTTGATTGTGTGTAATTTCCGTTTGAGCTGCCATCATCCCTATCCTAGTTTTTGCCCGTTATTCGGGGCTCTTTAATGTCATTATAGTGTTGAAACAATCAATTTCCTATACCTGCTGCTGTGATTCAGTTCGGTAAATCTCTTAAATTAACTTGACTTATGTTGGTTTTGATATTTATGTTTCTTGTTTTTACATAATCCCAGCTTTTATATGTTGTCCATTGAAAAGCTGTGCCATTGAAGTGGAAGATGTGCTTCAATATGTGACGCATAATCTTTATCAAACAAACTCTTTGAACCCTTCTATTGATGTCTACGTGAGTAGCAGAGTATTCTCTATCAGTTTTAAAAAAATGCAAAAGATTATTTTTGTGTAGAACAGACACCAATCGACTACTCCTCAAACGCTTAATCTCACACACTTAGGATGAGTATGTTGAGGGAATTTTTAGATTTGTTTTGAAAAATGTTCAATAGAGCTCCATTGAGATTTCATCACTAATTTTGTGAATTGTTTGTTAAACTTCCATCTGTCTGTGCTGATCGTTAAGATGCAATTTTATTAGAAACAAAGTCTCTGTTGGGTTTTGTACAACTTTAAATTCAATTTAATTACATGATAAGCTTTAAAGATACTTTCTTTTTTTTTGTTGATTATTAGAAACTATCCTATAAGGGATATAACAAGGAAAAACTGGTAGTTTAATTAAATAGCGCATTAAACTGGTAATTAGAACGAAACGTTTAATTTTGTATTAAAGATGATTTTGTAATAATAAAAATTTTAATGAATCGAATAATACGAACAATTAACAAGTTCCATTCGAGTTTTATAATGTTAAATTAATCGGTTTTATGCTGATAAGTGGCAAATTAGGTGATACAGTGATCGCCACTTAATTTATTAATTTAGTTTTAAAAGCCTCTAATGAAGTAGGTCAAACATTTATAGAGAAGCAATTACAACAAAATTCCAAATAGTCACATTTCAAATTCGAATTGGGAGCAAGCTTCACACAAATTAAATGATTGTTGCACCTTACTGTCTTAAAAAATAAATTTCTGAAAGGTATCTATTTTAAAGAAAATAACAAAATAATTCTTTCAATTGACAAAATTAAGTAGCAACCTTTTTCAGAGAATTCTTTAAATTGTAGTTTCTTGGCTGATTTTTAAACGAAATACACCTCAAATTTTGATTTTGGGAAACTTTTTAGTTACAATTCACACAATATTTTCATATTCTGCACTTTTATTGATGCTTTTTTTCTTGTAAAGTCGAAAATTGATAGACTTATATGACAATAGCCATCTAATTACTAATTGTCGCGCGACTAACGCCAGGGCGCGCCTTATGTGACTCTCGACTATAATCACTAATTGTAAGTACTTGAACTCACCTACTCGCTGCGCTTATGAAAATGTAGTAAGAAGAGGGTAAAAATCAGCTACTGTAGACTGTTGACCGCCTGCTTATAATTTGTGACGTCACTCACTCAATTCATCGACTACATTGATTGATTGTAGTGTTAAAATTGTAACAAATAAACGCATAACACCATTGAGAGGTCTATAAAGATTCGAGTGCGATTGGAGAGCGCTAACGTATAAGATAGTTCAGAGCAGTTACGTCAGCGGCACGCAAATTCAGGCAAATCTCGTTGCTAATCAATTACCAATTGTTGCCAACTCCCAATTTTAAGCGGCGATCGCTGTATTTAAACCAACACTTTATACTAAATTGTATAGTAAGTCTTGTTTTATTGTAGTAAATGAGGATTAATGTTTTAGTTGGCCTAAGCTAGTCGTTTTCGTAAAATATTTTCTTTTCCAAATACCCTACCCGAAACTAATCCATCTCTTTCTCGTCTTTGTACGGAGACATTTAACAACATATAAAT
Organism: Mylabris sibirica; assembly: GCA_039776855.1. Classification (NCBI taxonomy): domain Eukaryota; kingdom Metazoa; phylum Arthropoda; class Insecta; order Coleoptera; family Meloidae; genus Mylabris; species Mylabris sibirica. The sequence goes on from CM077838.1 coordinate 6,583,814, forward strand.
TGTTGTTATATACTTTTGACTAATTCCGTTTTTAACAGTTCAAAGTGAATTAAATTTGTTTTTCATCCTGAATGTGTCTGTAATTGTTGGAGGGAAACTACCCCATTTCAATACAGCCTTAGTTGTTAACGTTTTGTATGCAGGCAAAAAGAGAAAAGACACATAATGAATTCGAATCCTTTTATGTTGGTGTTGTTGGTGTTGTTGTTGTTGTTATTGTTGTTACTAGTAATGTTGCTGTATTTTCCCCCAATTTTTTTCGTATTCGAGTTTCATCCAAACTCTTCAACTCGTTGTTTTTTTTCGGCCATCCAACAACGGTTTAATCAATTCGATTTATTTAATGAAAAATTTGAAAAAATTATGAAATAAAATTCCATGTTATTTCATGGTTATTAGCTGAAAGTTAAATAATAAAATAGGTGACGGTAGTAATGAATGTCTAAATCTAACGTAGAAACTCTAGAGAACTCCTCATGCATGGCTTAGTGGTTGTTGAAATATTAAGCTTTCCTGCTGTGTGTTTACTTTTAACAACATTTCAACCTTGCTATTGCAGTAGTAGTAGGGTTGATTTTATTTCCAACACGCACAAATTTATATCTAAACGAAAGAATAGCGAAAAAGGGGGAAATGTGTTTGTAATTAAGTATGCGACACACTTTGATGCTGATGATGATTTATCGTCTTTGTTCCATAAATTTAATTTATTCAAAATTAAATAATTTAATATAGAATTAAATTTTAGTTTGTACCGTAACATTGAAGATTTATTATTGTTGAATCAAAATTTTCACAGAGGAAATTATTTTAATTATCATTATCATAGTAGAGATAGCATAGATTGTGTTATACTTCGTTTTGTGTTGGTCTCACAGAAACTAAGAGAGATCTTATTAAAATCTCTAAATATTAACAATGTACTGTGTGCTACTACAATAAAGGCAACTGACTGTGCATATTGCGAAATTTTATTACAAAGAAAAACTTGTATTATTTAATATACTGCAACTTTAATTTGTAATTTATCTTTACATTAAACTTGCCCAAGTTTCCTCGTTTTTCCCTCTGCCAACCAACAACTTTTCTTATAAACTAACAAAACTGAAATTAATAATTTTTTTGATAAATCTAGATTGATTCCAAGTTGAATTAATTAATCGACCGATTCGAAATAAGATCGGACGGTTTTCGTTTAAATACCACACACAAAATCCTATCAATGTCACATTTAAACCAATTTGACACGTTCCCAAAACAAGGGTGTCGTGTGTTTAGGCAATTATCTAAGATATAATTAATATTTAATTGTTGTATACCATATTGTGATGGTGTTTGAATTTCAAATATATATCATAAACGATTATGACACGATACACAGATAAACAGAAGGTACATCTTTAATAGAATATTAAACATAAATTTCGATCGATAATTATAATTGAGATGAGGGAGTTGATTTTAATTAAATTTATGAATTATAATTACATTCTATACAAGGATATTGATCTCTAATATTGATGATGTCATTTCTATCAATCAATTTAGGTGAGTTTATTATAACGTGATCAAACTTTCCCTGACATTTAAAGATAAATGTTCTATAGACTGTTAATGTTTCAAAAACAACAAGTTAATCATTTTACGATACTATCTTACAGTTGTTATTTCTATGTAATTAACACAAAATTATGGAAATTTTGAAATGAACCAAATACGTGTCGTTGAACGAGAAAATTTTTGAATTTCTGGAACAGCGGTTCTCAAATTTGGACCGCGTTAATTTTTATTGGGTCATATCGGAAGGTATTTTTCAAAAATGTCCTTGGGGGGATGAAGACTTCTTAACTTTGTGCCAACCTTGTGGTTGCTTTTATCAAATGATGGGTCGTACTCTCATTTCTAGAAGATTATTTGGGTCGTATGTTTAAAAGTTTGAGACACGCTGTTGTAGAACAATTATGCTATATGCGTATTTAAGTATAATGGGAAACTTCCATAATAATGAGAAGCAATAAAATTATGATTATTTAGACTTTTTAAATGATTTCAAGAATCACTATTAGTGTCTAAATATAGGGTGTCCATTCTAAATATGGTCGATACTATGAAACTCCTTTTACAAACATTCCAAGGATTTTTAGGAGGTTCCTAGAGAAGATTTTTGAAAATTAGAGCCTCGTAGATGATTTGAAAGTTGGCCGAAAAACGCTCGTTTCTGACAATGTTACGATTTTCATTAACTTTCCGTAGAGTGACTCGAGAATCCGCCCAATGTTGATTTTTTCGTTTTTTTCGAATGCATTCTGAAGCAGGTGTATATAAAATGTTTCCCAATTTGTTGTGTTGAGAGGGTCTCTGAATTATTCTTAATCGTTTTTGACCAACTTCTAAATGAACTCCTGGTTTCTAATTTTGCTAAAATGTTCCCTAGGGACTCTCCTATAAATTCTTAAAATATTTTTTGAATCGCTTGTTAATTAATTGATGTTTCATAGTATGGACCATATTTAGAATTGACACTCTGTATACGCATGTTAATGTTTGTTATTTTCGCTATTTAGATACATCTAAACAGGATAATTTTCCACCACAAGACCTAGACTTGAAGTGATTAGACTTCCGCACAATTAGACCAAAAGTGAAATTAACTAAAACTGGAAGTCGTCTGCCTTGTTAAAGCAGCGTTTGCTCCATTATTGTGTACATCTTTACGTCTAATTGTCTTCATCTGTGCTTTGACGATCAGTTAACAAGGACACAGTGTTTATAGATCACAATTCTCAACTGCTTTTTCATTTTTGTGCCTTTTTCACCTTCCATTCTTCTACTCTCCACTCTTTAGCCCTATACTTTTAATTTTCTTCCTTTTATTCTCATTCATTGGTTTCCCTCTTCATTTTCATCTTTGGCCCATTTTTCTTATCCACATCAGATATTTCATTTCTTCATTATAACCTTTTTTTCCATTTCATTTTACTGGTTTCTTCTATTACTCTTTTCTTTCTCCTATCCATCACTTTATTGTCTTGTTTTTTCGTTTTGTTCTTACATGTATTCACTTATTTTTTTCATAATCTTTACTCGTCTTCTCCTCCTCCTCTCCCACTTTACTCCCATCTGGATTTTCTTCCTTGTCCTGTTTATCTTGTTTTTATAAGATTCTTCATTTCCTCACTTTTTTGCTTTACTCACCATGTTTACACATTTGCTTATTTTTTCTACATTTCCACATTTCATTACCTAGTTTGGCTCTTATCATTTTCAAAGCCTTCTTCTCAACATTTTGCTCTTATTCTTCTAACCTTCTTCTCTCCTTTCTTATGATTTATCCGTTATCATCACTACTTTTGCTCATCTTCTAATCTTTCTATTCCTGTTTTTATTTTTGGCCTTTTTGCTTGCTAGCTTCTCCATTCCATCTTTATGAACCAACAATATTGTTTACATTGAGATTGTGGTGAAAAGTGTCTATAAGAGCTAAACAAAATTCTATAAGTGCCAAAATTGAAGACAAAAGTGAAAAACAATAATTTTTAGCGAATTGTCTAGGACTAGCAGTTTTTTTCTCATAAAATAGCGAATTGTTCTTTTTTAAACAAAAACTAGATTGGAAACAAGGTTAATTTGCACTAACAAATTCAAGATTTTATTTCAAACAATTATATACGGATTTGGCAAATACAGGGTGTTTGGTCTAAGTATGGTGAGTTCGAAGAAACTCCTATTAGTCGACGACGAGCGATTGGAAAAATATTTTGAGGATTTGTAGAAGAGTCCCTAGGAAACATTTTAGCAAAATTAGAACCTCGTAGCTCATTTCAAAGTTGGTCAAGAAACGATCGTTTTGGACAATGTCGCAGTTTTAAAAAACGAACAAAACAAGCAGAACGACTAAAACTGACTCAGAGACCTTCCCAACATTGATTTTTTTCGTTTTTCTCCATTGTATTCCAGAGAAAATACGAAATATTTCCACCTGTTCCATCATTCCAAATCATTCTAAGTCAATTTGCGTGTTTAGTTCGTTTTTGAAAATCTTTACATTGTCAGAAATGATCGTTTTTTGACCAACTTTCAAATGAGCTACGAGGCTCTAATTTTTCTGAGATGTTCTTTAAGGACCCTCCTACAAATACTTAAAATATTTTGCGAATCGCTCGTCGACTAATAGGAGTTTCTTAGGACTCACCATACTTAGACCAAACACCCTGTACAATTAGAAACACTAAGATTTTTGAACTTTTTCAATGTTCCTCAAAAACAAAGAATCGACACAAGAATTCTTTCTCTGACTGATATAAATTAAGTAAGAATAAAAATCGTAATTGTTACAACTAAATTAAGCTACAGGTGCCCATATTTCAATGCAAACGATAAGTGTAGACTATTCTTTTAAAAAAATCCACCTTGGATTAGATACACGCCTTTATATAAACCCCAAGACAGAGTAATTAGGGATTAAATATAGATTTACAACTTGTTGCTAGTTGTTTTATCATTTTTTCCTGTGTACTTGCTTTATTTAATCTTCAATTCAGTACTAATAATCTGTTGTCGCATAAACATTTATCTACTGTTGTTGTAGTTTAATTAATAAATAATTATCGTCATTTTACTATTTTCTCTAGCTTTATAATCTATAACAACGTTGTTTAATTTGTTTATAATCAACTCTTACATTATAACAAAACATCTAGTAATTAATTTTCCACTTTGACGTAATTTTCCACGTCGTTAACACATACAACACCAAGTGTATTAGTTTGATTTGGTTTGGTTTATTTGATGACTTTGCGCCAACAATCATTAAAAGAATTCTTTATGATTTAGTTATATTTTCGGTATATTTTAATTAGTTTCGTTAAAAAATACGGTAATGTTTCTTTAATATTAAAGTGTAAAAATAATGGATTTAATAAATTAGAGTAACTTGAAATTCTCTCTTTTCTTAAATTTTTGTTTGGTGTTAATTAAAACAAAGTAATAGATACAAGTGATACAAGATTGAAATTTCTGTTTATTTCAGTTTCTAGTTAATTAACGTTGGTGAAATGGAAAAAAGTAGCCGAATCTCTATCGTGTAATGTATATTCGCAGGAAATTCTAAATGAGACACGTGTGGAGAAAAAAAATCGGATTCATTTAGAGAGAATGTTCTGATTTCATGGCGGTTCTTCTTGATTTGTAAAATTTCTCATTTCAAATAAACGACTGGCATATTTTTTTTTCCCTACTATCTACACACGAGCATCCTACCTGTCAACGATTCAAATCGTTGTTTTCAAAAATTTTATCGAATGAATATTTTTTTGCTTGTCCGCATTGCAAACATCCCACAGGTGGAACGGCGTTTACTCATTAATTAACCAAGTTTACAACTAGAAACTCGTTAAGAAAATTAGATAATAATCCCCCGTCGAAAAGTTTCCGTGAAGTATATTGTTGAATATTTCCAATAGGTACTTGTTAACGGAACACAAATGGTGACTCTTTAAAATAGACTAATGGCCCACACTTGAATCTAATGGAACAATGAACAATTATTTGACCGACAAGTTCAGGAAACTTGTTGTTTGCCAGGTTGCCAGATACACATTCTACCTTTGTTTATGAAATTTTGATTCCATTTGTAATAATAATAGTGGTCGATTTATGGTAGGGGATGAGTTGAGCTGTTTCATTTATCGTTAATTATGAATCATTGTTGTTTTTTGATTGAGATTAATTGGAATTATTATTCGGGATTAGTTTATTTAGTTTTCAATAAATTGTTGATTCATCATAAATCGAGTTATTTACCTTGACGATGGCGCTGAGGAGCTGCAGGAATGTAGCAAGTACAGCAGCAGTAACAGCCGCAGGTGTGTATAGTAGGCAACATTGTACGGTCGTGATTCATAGTATAGTAATCATATAGTAGTCATCTGGTGAATAAGATGGACATAATCTAAATTTTCTAACGTAAAAATAAAATTGTTAAATTTCAAAAAGTTAGTGTATTGCCGGAAAAGTGCCATAAACGAAACCTATTTTAATATAATACGTTTTATATTAAAACGCTGGAATATAAATCAGGCACGTAGTCGGGAATAAAATTTGATTTTCCAACACTGCCGCCTCCCGAATTCCTGCCGGGATCGATGCGTTTTTGTCTATTGAATAATATCCGAGTGAGCGGGCGAATTTTGAACAACATCTACACTTGCATTTTTTAAAATTGTAGTCTAATTCTATATGTTATTGTTTGAATTGACTAATTTGGGGTATTGTTGTTGTTGTAGATGCACCAGGAGAACGTATGAAGAATTAGAAAATGGCGCCCCGTATTTATTCAACAATAACAACAATCATGATGATGATTATGGTAGTGGTGTTGATGATCACGGTGGCCGTTTGTGATGATTGGACCAGTAAATGCAACAAGTGTTCGTGCCGTTGGGTGAATGGCAAGAAAGTTGCCAATTGTGCAGGAATTGGTCTTTATGAAATACCAAAAGATCTAAGTCCGGAAATACGTGAATTAGATTTTTCAAATAATACATTATATGATTTAGGACAGGAAGTTGTGGCGCGTGCTGAATTAAAAGATATACACAAATTAAAATTTCAAAATTGTAGTTTAACAACAGTCCATCAAACAGCATTTAAAGGTTTACGTTTATTAATTGAATTAGATTTAAGTAGGAATATGATAAGTGAATTAAGTAAACAAACATTTAGGGACAATCTTAAATTACGTGTGTTAACATTGAGTTTTAATAAATTACAAAGGATCGAACAGGGACTTTTTTATAATTTAACACATTTACAAAAAATCTATTTAAATAACAACGAAATTGAAACAATCGACGACAATGTTTTTATATTATTACCAGCATTACAACATATTAATCTTGGTTATAATCGTTTGAAAACAATCACCAATGATTTCACTGTTGATTTAAAGAAACTCAACAGTTTGAATTTGGAAGGTAATCCATGGGTGTGTGATTGTAATCTTGAAGAATTTCGACAGAAAACGATACAATTGACATTAATCACAGCACCGACAGAATGTGCAGAACCATCACGTCTTAAAGGACAATTATGGACAACGGAATCGGTGATTTTTGCTTGTTTACCAGAGATCGTTGAACCACAAGCTAGCACCCAAATCGAAGCAACAACAAGTAATGTAACTTTAACTTGTGGTGTCCGTGGTTATCCACAACCGGATGTTGATTGGGTAACAAACGGTCGTATTATCGATAAAGATCCACGCCAAAATACCCAACGATTCGTTACATCGAAACAGAAAGTTGGTGATTTCACCTGGAACAATCTGACAATAATCGATGTTAATTATCGTGATAAAGGTGAATATAAATGTATTGCCAAAAATCCGGGTGGTATTGATGAGAAAAACATTAGTTTGATTGTATCAGTGGCGGTTGGTGGTAGTGGTGGTTCGCTACCATTAGGTAGCACATTACCTTTAATTATCGGCTTAATAATCGGTATTATCGTTATACTATTAATTGTGTTTATATTAATTTGTTGTTATTGTCGACGTACAAGTAATGGTATTAATGGGAAACGTGGTGATTTAATGCAAACATCCGATGAGTGTATGCATTTACATGGACCACCAGAAATGGAGAAAGCTCTAATAACTGATGTTAATCCTGTGATGAAACCACCGAGAGTCTGTTCAGTACCACCATCGGTGAACAGTGGCGGTACTGAAGTTAGTGAAATCAAAAAGAATCTACTTGACAGCGATTCAGTTTTCGGTAAGTATTACTTAAAAATCGATTGATATTATTTACACAAGTTGAATAACAAGACTTAAATAATAAATTCGTATTTGTTCGAACAGTGTTAATAATTCAAGAGCGCCACACCCCCTACGAATAGAAATCTCTTGGGTCATATCAGTTACGCTACCTTAAATGGTCTTGTGGATTGTATTTTCGGTTTTCTTCAACATAATTTTAAATATAATGGCTTCTTGACTGTTACATAAGTTAAATTGCTTGAATTCAAAATAATTACATTTGTTTATTGAACATTATCGAACAATTGTGCTAGAAAAAAATTGACTATTCATACAGTGTAGAACTGTTAGGGCATGTTTTATAAACAAGACATAATTCGCCTTCTAAGCAACAATTTTACGTATAATATTACCAGCGATTCTCAAAATATAGACCACAAATTCCCGTAAATAAACCGCATGTAGAGTGTTGGAAATGGGGAGAAAGAATGTAGGAACCAATGAATTGTAACTGATACATGTTGGCGAAGCGATGATTCGAAAATTTTCATTACACACAATTTTTTGCAATTCATCTTTAGTTGGTTGGTTGGTTGGTGTTTTTTTTCTCGGTGTTTCTCCTTAATACTCGAAAGCATCCTCTTATCTAAAATCGTAAAACACAGATGTTGCACCAATGTTATTTGAATTTACGTGCATAATATTGCTGCTCATTCCACAATCAGTTCTTAATGTTAAATTCTCTCTATTTCCACATTCAATATGAAACGTGAATTTCCATACTAATTTATGAATAATCATTTTAAATGACTTTCAAACTTTTAACGTTTTAATAATATTTATTCAAATCGAATTCATTTAAAATTTGTAGGTATATAATTTGGAAATCTTTCAAATATAAACGAATTGCTTTTCGATATTAAGCAAGATAATTTATTTTAAAATGAGCATATTTGTTGTTTTGTAGCGTAATTTTCCAATTGAATATCAAACACATAATAAACATTTTAAAAATTTAGCTTCACCAAAAATAGCCTTTGCAAACTAAACGTGAAAACGTTATTGAAAAAGGGCAAGAAGAAAGTCTAAGCTAAAAGTGATTCATTCTTCAAAAAATCGCAGTTTTTCATCAAAATTTAAAATTTTGCACTAAAAGTGCTAAATTCTTTATAAAAAATTATTAAAATCAAAACAAAGCTGAAAAGTGCTATTTTTTTGATAAAATAGTTGAATATTTTCCAAAAAAAACAGAAACTCTTCAAAATTTTGAAATTTTAGATCAAAATTGTGAAAATTTCCGAAATTTTGTGTTGGGATTATACGAAACAATAATAACAAACACTTCGAATAAAGCAAAATTTATCAAAAAAAAACTTGAAATTTTGGACTTCGAGTGCTAAATTTGCGGAAATTTTCTATTGGGATTTTGTAAAACAATAATAGGTAGATACATACTTTAAAATCACGCAAAATTTCTCATAAAGATCTTGAAATTTTGGATTAAAAGTTGAAATTTTTTGAAAATTTTATATTAGAATCAGATAAAGTAGCGAAATCTTTTCGAAATAATGCAAAATATCATCAATATCTTTGAAACTTTAGAATAAAAGTGCTAAATTTTACGAAATTTTGAATTCGAATTATATGAAACAATAGTAGGTGCTACAAATAAAGCAAAATTTCACATAAAAATCTTGAAATTTTGGACTCAAAGTGCTTTTTTATTGATTTTGTATTACAATCGGATAAAGTAGTGAAAGATTTTCAAAATAAAGCAAAAGTTCTTATCAAAATCTATAAAACTGTGTTAGAAATATGAAAGAAAAAACAAATTTTGACTTCTTGCCAAAAATTTGCACTTAAGATAAGAAAATGTTTGAAATTCCTATGATTTTTCGCAGAAGATTTCACTCTACTTGATATAATATTAACACTTTCAAAAATCTAAAATTTTAATACTCCATCTCCCTATCAAAGGTTTCTATGACAGTTTCTTAAATGAGTGGTCTTCAAACTTTCTCGACTCGCGGAACCTTTACAACTGCAAGATTTTTTCAGTTAACTCTTTTACTCCCTTAGATAATTATACAGATTCCGTCCTAGAAATAGGAATATTGGAGAAACTTTGGCCACGCCCATATCCCATCTTTGTCAAAATCACATGTTTCATGAATAACAGACAGAAATACCAAATCCACAAACCAGATCTGGTTATTGTTATCTTTCAAAATAGAAAGTTTTCAGGTTCTTTCGTACAAAAGAAATTGCTGTGTTTGGTCAGAGGACTAAGGGTTGGGAATAATTTCCGCCATCATTTTCAATTTTTAGACAACTCAAGGTCTCTCTGTCTCTTTCTAACTACAGTAAAACTTCGTTATAACGCTCTTCTAGGAACCAAGGTAAAAAAACGTTATAACCGGGAAAGCACTATAATCGGGAAATCACAAAAATTCATAGCATGAACAAATAATAGTATATTATACAACGAGTCTATAATGAATGCTCTTATTACTGAGAATGAAGTTTACAACACAAGCGAGCGGAGCGAGCGAGTGTTGTAATCATTCGAGGTTATAATTAGCATTCATTATAAGCGAGTTGTATACTATACTTTATCTACGACTTATTTCTACATGTACAGGTACTGGTAGTGTACAAGAATATTTACCTTCTTTATCATTTTCGATTCTAAAATCGCACAAAAAATTGACACTTATTTACAACTGTTTGTTGAAACTGTTATTAATTTTTTGTCGTTACCATGGTGTTTTACATTTAACAGAAACTATTATCTACTACTAAAATCATCTTCTTTACCACTTTCCATTGTAAATACAACGAATATTCTCACAACTAAGTATTTGTTCGAAATTTCAGAAAAATTAAATGTCATTTTATTCAAAATTGCATGAAAACGCCCACTTTAGGCCTACTTGTTGAAACTATTGTCAATTATTTTTGTCGTTACCATGGTTTGTTTACATTTGACGGAAATTATAATTAAAATACTATTTTCTGATTGGCTGATGAGAGGGATATTCATTTACTTTATCTCCCTAGGGATATAAAGTAGATCATTATATTACAAAAACTACAAGTATAATGATCACTTTATATATAAGTCGTAGATAAAATGCATTTAAATATATGAAATGAACAAAATTTATTTCAAAACATAGAATAAAGCCTATGAACATACATACAGGGTGTACAACGCTATTTCACCTCGCAGTTGGCAAGACTTTTGGTTACGTAGGATCGGAGCTTGATTCGACTGTCCGTTTTTCTTTATTGATAAATGTCAACTCTAGCAAAATATGCAATCAAGCTACACGACTCGATATAACAAAGGCATAGCCAACTGTGATGTGAAATAGCGTTGTACAGTGTATACAAATAGACTTGTACAGTGTATAGAAAAAAACATGATTTTAACAAAAAAAAAATTGGTTTATTTTTGAATTTCTCAAAATCTATCGGGCCGAATCGGTTCAAATCTACACGAAATCCAAGTCTGGTGGAGGTCTTTCGAATGCCGTAAAGAGCGTTTCAATCCGTCAATCCGTTCAAAAGTTATGAGCTACCTACATACTCACACACATACAGCCATACAGACACCCTCGCAAAAATAGTCAAAATAGTTTACTAAGACCCCAAAACGTCAAGATCTGTAAAAAACTCAATTTTCGAAAATCGGGGTAAAAGCAGTAACTTCCCGAAATTTTTAAAATTTTCAAATTTCTTGGCGGGAAGTTGAAAATAAGTCGAAATTGGAGCGTTATAACCGGGAAATCGGAGCGTTAAAACGAATAACATTGTCATTGAAATATTGCTCAGGGGGCCGGGACCGAAGAAAAAGAGCGTTATAGCCGGGAAAACGTTATAAGCGGGAGCGTTATAACGAAGTTTTACTGTAATATGTAAGCAGTTTAAATAGGCGTGGCCAAAGTTTCTCCAATGTTCGTATTGTTATGAATTATACTGTATATTAGTTAATAAACACATTTCTTTTTGAAACACAGTTTGAAGACCACTGACTTAAATTATCTTTTTTTTGTGTTTCTCATACTTGTTGCATAAAAAAATATTGCTGTGGGTCAGAAAAATATTCGGTTGAGAAACACTGCTCTAGACTAGAGCACGATCCATGAGTCTGCACACCTTTTAAAATGATTTTGTTTTGTTTTTTTTATAGCTGGAGATGACGAATCCCGTTCATTGGACTTTGAAATGCAACCATTCCGACGTTCACAGAATCTCTTAGATCCTGAATATCGTGGCAATCATGCATATCCACCTGATCTCCTGCCATTTCCACCACGAATGTGTCAAGTATCACCGGCGGCAAGTTCAGCATCAACAGTTGCCGATACGTCACGTCTACCACCCCATCATGGTCCACAATCACCATTGCACAGTCCACTCTACGATCAAATGGCCCTTTATAGAACATTACCATATTCACGATCACAATCACCATTCGTGGGACCATCACCAGTATCAGCAACAACAGTAGCACCACGTATTCCCCGCCAGGGTTATGTTACGATACCACGTCGGCCACGGCAAAGTTGGAGTAGTGAACCACCACCATCAACAACGAACGAACTCGGTGAACCGCTCTATGATAATTTAGGTTTACGTACAACGGCTGATGGTAGTTCAGCATTATCGTTGAATAAATTAGGTAACGGTGAAGCGACAACACCGAAATCAATTCGATTATTCCCAAGTCCGACCGGTTGCGATCCAATTGCTGAACATGAATCATCACCACCAACTGTTGTAACATCAACAACATTACCGCGAAATTTAGAAAGTCTACGTTTATCACCATCAAGAACCGAATGGGCACGTGCCAATGCTGAAGCGTTCAAAAGTCCCGACCAGAGGAGGAATTCGATCCCACCTAGTGGCGAAAAGAAATCATCAACGAAAATCGCACCGGTACCACCGCCAAAACCGAAGAAACGCACATCAACTGGCCCATTGTTTGAAGATGAAGGTGAAGATGGGACAGAGGTGTGAGAATGGCTAAAACTAGTGCTAATTAAAGCACTGGTAATACACTGTTGTTAAAAGTTTGGTGCTAATGTGTGCGGTGTGGACCAAAAAAATATTTCCCAGCGACAGGGTGAAGACACGTTTCTATGAATGAAATTCGATATAGTGCCTTAAATCATCACACACAAGATATGTGTGAATAAAATAAATTTAACCAATGTATATACATAAAAAAATTCAAGTTGTTTAAAATTAAATAAAGTAATTTTAACGTGCTTCAAAACATCCCATAGTTATCGATTGGATTTTGACGTTTTACAAGAATAGCGTGTGTCTCTTCTGGGCTTCCATTTCGGCTAAATGAGCAAAGTGTATCAGTGTGCGTGCGTTTTACTACAATTGATTTCATATTCTTCTTACAAAAAAAAAAAATCAACAAAAACACTGAAAGAAACGACTGAAAATTATCCTTCTTGTCGATTATTTTTTCCTTTATTCCATTTCGTTCATATATGAATAGTGTTGTTGATTGGTAATTGTTGTGCCACAGGACCGGCTCTAATCCTCTATTGATCTCAAATAATTTCTTGTTGTGTAGTACGAGTCGCAACGGATGATATAGCCGTGATTGATGGCACCGCAACAGTATTATTAATTTAGGATAAAACAAGAGCTTGATGCGCGCTATTATATCATCCCTCTTTCTTTATCGTGTCGTCTTGGTAAATACATCTCCCAAAATTGTTGTAGTGGATGAACTGTGATCTTTTGACAGTTACAAATCACTGGTAGAGATTCACAACCAGATGTATAAAGGGCATGCTTTCAAAATATCTAAAAGACTATATGAATACTGCCTATAGAATCTCATCTTTATCATTGGAATAGCTCTCTCACTCTCTCTCTCTCTCTGTCTATCTCTTCCATGTAGTTTCGTTATTTATGCATCATTATGTATTGCCACGTCGACAAAATAGAACAAGATGAGATACTATAGGTGGTTGTAACCGTGAAAGTGATGCCTTTTCCTCCATAGTTTTATTCGCTTTTTGGTGTTGTTCACACTACTCACATGTTGACGATGATTTTTCAAAAAAAAAATTAAAAAATCGACTAATGTTATAAGAAATTAATAATGTTAATAAAGAACCTTTCGGATTATTGCTTTTAAATTATACTATTGACGATTATATGCAACTAATGCCCAAGATAACTGTACTATCATAATGTATATATGAACAATAATTACATAAATATTTTCTATGACTGTATACTGTATATTCATTTCAAAGATGATAGACAATGCTAAATGTAATAATAAACATTATCGAATCTTACCTTTGAATTTTATTATCCATTATCACTCCGAATTCCAGTTTAGTTAACAGGTGAGTCACGCAAGACAAAAAGTTCTTATGGCAACTCCTATTATTTGGGCGAGTGATTCGAAAAATATTTCAAGGATTATTAGGGAACATTTTAGCAACATTAGAACCTCGTAACTCATTTGAAAGTTGGTCAAATAACGTTCGTTTTGGGAAAGGTCGCGATTATCAAAAACGAGCTGAAGACGCAAAACGACTAAGGATAACTCGAAGAGCCTCCCCAACCAGGTCTTTGAATATTTAAATCATTTCTTTTTTGACTTCAATCTTTTTTTGAAAGGTGACTTAAGACTTGTCAATTAAATGATTTCTGACTATATTCGGTACTTATTTAAATAAGTCAGACTTAAGTTAGTGGATGATTTAAGTATCCCAAAAAAGATTTAAATTAAAACAAACATTTAATTCTTTTAAATGAATGGAAGTCAATTAAAAAGAACGAATTTTAAGTAAAATACAACTATGGGATATGAAGGTAGACGCGATTTTAAGCAGTTTTCACCCTTCATCATTCATGCATCCACTTCTTATATCTACTAATGTGTTGTCCTTAAAGAACTGAGGAGTACTTCAATATCATAGGTAAGTTCATAAGTTGCATATTTTAGCTTTTATATAAATATATCGATTCACAAGATTTTATTATTATTTAGGTCATTTAGAACTAAGCACTTATCAATTGTAAGTTGAATCATCCCTGACGATTTTAAATTGATAAAATGGTTTCTGATTCAAGTCATTTCAAAATATGTGAAGAATAAACAATATTTAAAGACAATTATCAAGATTGGCTTTAAATTTTCATTAATAACGTTTTGAAGAAAATAAATAAGGCTTATTGAGTCATTTTGATAAGCCACTTAAGGCATGAATCATTCTAATATCAAAAATATAAATAACTTACTATGTACTTAATTTCTATCTCAGAGTCGAATTATGATTTATGATTCAAGTAAGTCTTCTTGAAAAAGACTTGTGACTCTATTGCATTCTAGGAAAAAATGTGAAAATGTTGAGAGGATCCTCGAGTCATTAAAACAATAAATCGTTTTGAGTGTTCAATTTGAGTGTCTTTTGTACAACTTCAATATGAGCTACGAGGTTCTAATTTTGCTAAAGTAATATTCAGCTACCCTCTTATAAATCCTTGAAATATTTTTTTAATCTTTTGCCAAATAAAGGGAATTGTCATAAGAAGTTTTCTTCTAACGTGACTCACCCGATATATCCGTCATTTTTAAGATTTCTTTTCCCTTAATTTCTCCGGTTTCACAATAGAGATTTGTGTATTTGCCCGCAATACTGATTTAAAGGCTTCAATTATGTGAAACCAATTTTCGGAAAGTTGGCCCGTATTGTGTTACTTCCGCCTGTATATATTTCGTTCATTACACAGCCAAGCATAAAGTCCTACATTGAAATTAAGAATTATTCGTCCAAACTTACACACACAAAGTCACTATCAATTTTGTTCATTAGGAAAATTTCAATTTCTCCGTTTTTCTTTCAGTGCGTACAGTCGAATTAAATTCTTTAACCAAATTATCTCGGTTTCTGTATTTTCTTTCTTTAAACAAATCTACGTAATTATTTATGTTTGAGTTCAATTTAAGCTAAATATCTAAAGTTGAATAATCTTCGTAAAGATTTGCTTAATTTATAAGATGTCAGAATTATCGCTGTCATCTACAGTTGGACGTTTTGTTTGCTTGATAAAACGACAAAAATCGCTTATTTAATTAAATTTAATTCAATTGACGCCAAAATAAGACGTGTTACTGCATTTTTCCCACAATTAACCCCGTTCGATCTGATGCAATAATGGAAATTCTCATTAATTAGAATGAGAGAGATAGAGAAGACTCGATTTAATTAATTCGAGCACTCTTGTTAAATTATCCGTAAATGACACTCCCTCAAGAGGCCGGCTAAGCTAATTTTTAACGGATATTGGCATTCTAATACGCTCAGCTTCTTCCAATTTAACATATTTTTGTTGTGTATGCTGAAGATTTTCTTCATTGCGGCCTGAATTATCAATACAACTTTTCCTTTAATTTGAATGCATGAAAGCAGATAAGTTCTATATAAATAACTAGATAAAGTGATTCGAAATCCACTCGACGACTATGTTAATTAAAAGTTAACTCGTTAGTGGTTGCTTATGCAATTGCGACGTTATCCTTGGAGATTCTATCAATTCAACACCACCACCACCACCACCACTGCTAACATAACTGAGTTCTCCCTTAGGAAACACACGAAATGTTCACGAAAAAAAAATAGTGATAAAAAGTCCTATTAAACTGTAATGGAATTCAAGAGACCCGACTGATCGTCTCTTCTCTTCGTCGGGATCAAATTATGCTATTTAAATGAGAACAGGAGGAGCATCTCAATATTTTCCGTGGATCGATTCTATTTTTATTTTCTGTTCCTCTCTGAAAATTTAACGGTTCTATGGGTATATCAAACAGGAGAGGAAAAGGGTGTAAATACACACATACACAAACACAACATCGATCTGTAAAAGAGTAAATAGAGATTTTTAAACACTTTCGAGTATTATTAATGGTAAGGCATTATTTTTCGAAATTGAATTTTTAATGTAGCGTAAAACGTTGACGAATGGAAATTTTCATTTCCACACCATTTTCGATAAACGTAGGCTAAATAAAAGAACAACTATGACTGATAACGACCAGGGGTGGACTGACTGCTAGTCAGGCCGATATACCACCAAGAAAAAAGTAAATCGGGTTGATGAAACCGCGGCCGTTTATAACTAGGGCAAGCGCTATATTTTGCGGAGCCCTGTGCAAAATGAAGGATACTAAAACTCATTTACTTTTACCGAATTGTTGATTTCGAGGACCGTCCTCTTACTACTCAAGAAATGACGATTTAGGACCACTGTACAGTCTGTAAGGTGATTTGACAAATTGACTAAAATAGTAATAAAATTAGCTTCAGTGGCAAACAACTTAACAAGAGTACTGAAATATTGCATGTATAGTCTATAAAGTGACTTAAGAGATCCGGCTTAAGTAATAAAATTAGTTAACAAAAACAAAAGATTCAGTAACAAAACTTGACAGGGGTACTGAAATATTGTCACTGTAATAAATTTTATAAATTCGTCACGGATAACAACAACCAGATGTTTTTAATAAAAATTTAAAAGGATCGGTCTTTCTCAAAACAAGTAATTTTTCAACAAATATAATTGCATTGGCAGCATTTTTTATAAAATTTATTACAGGAGCTTGTGGCAATATTTAAGTACCCATTACCCATGTCTAGTTTTTTGCTACTGAAACTACTGTGGAGTAACTTTATTACTTTAGTCAATCTCTTAAGTCACCTTACAGACTGTATTTTGAAATCTAGATAAAAGATGGAGAATTCAGCTCTAATATCGTATAAAGTTGCATGAATCTTGTCTTTCCAACAATTCAATAACAAATATTTTGAAAAACACGAATGATTTATGTCGAAAAAGTCGTCAAGTCTTCAATTAAAGTTAAGAATCAAAAATTATCCAGAAATTTTCGATGTATTCTAATTTAACACTGCAGTTCACTAAAAATGGTTGATTTCGGACAAAAAATGTCTACGATTCAGATTAGAAGACTTGAGAATCGAATTAAAGCATCCCCTTTTCATGTTGTAGTAGCAAATTCGCTACTACAGAAGAGTCGGAATCTTACTACAAAAATAGGCTAAAAGAGCCTCAATTTTTCCTTTATAGTTTCAAGAACAAAATTTTGTTAAAACTGATAATTTAGGACGAAAATGTTTCGAAACACTGACTAAAATTAAGGAATCCAACTCAAAAATCTACATTAGGTACTTTTGAGTATTCGGTAGCAAAAATTGCTAAAAGTTCTGATGTAGATGCAAAATGTTGAAAAAAATCTTAGTTGAAAATGGAAATCCAATTCAAAAATCGATAAGAAGTCGCCAAATACATTTTTTACAATAAAAGTACAAAAAAAAAACGCTTAAAATCAACCGAACCCAAACTAAAGGGCAACAATTCAACCCAAAATATTTTAGAAACTGACAATTTACCGCGGTGCTGCTCTAAACGTACCCAATTCGTAGCAAAACTCATATTAATTGGAAGACGATTCGAAAAGTATTTCAAGAATTTAGAGAGGCAGGTTGGTGAAAACACGCTCATTCCTGACGATGTCGCGATTTTCAAAAACCAACTAAACACACAAAACGACTTACAATTAGAGAATGACTCAAAGATCCTCCCAGCATTGATTTTTTTCGTGTTTCTTAATTTAATTCTGGAATAGCTTGGAATATTTCGCATTTTTTTTGGAATGCAATGAAGAAAAACAAAAAAAAATCAATGTTGGAAGGGCCTACGAGTCATTTTTAGTCGTTTTGCGTCTTTAGCTCGTTTTTGAAGTCGCGACCTAGTCCAAAACGAGCGTTTTTTGATCGACTTCCAAATGAGGTACGAGGTTCTAATTTTGCTAAAATGTTCTCCAGGTACCACCTCCTACAAGTCATTGAAATATTTGTCTAATCGTTAGGCAACTAATAGGCATTTCATACGAATTGGATATATCTAGAGCAACAACGTGGTATAAAATTTAGACTAAAAATTGAGGCTAAATTAAATTCGATAAAAACTGATGATTTAGCAGAATATCTTCAGATCTCGAAAATTTTATTCTAAATTGGAACTTCACTGATTTTACTGAAAATCTCAGCCCCCTCCGCAACAAAAAAGCCCTACTCATTAGTATATTACTTAATGATTTACCCAAAGCTTGAAGGTAAATCAATTAAGAGATATCATTGGGCTAAAATATTTCAAGAAGAGATCTAAGTTTTGTTGAACCTCCTTTGACACTGCCCGGCACTGCGTGGGTGTACTTTAAGGCACTTATAGTCAGAACAATAACTCAACTTTTTTAACATGCGGGGCTTTGTGCCATTGTAACTATTCAACTTCTGTTATTTTTAACAGAGATCAAGTCAAGCTGCATGATTTACCCTTCTCCGACCACTCACCCACAACCAATCAGCCCCTAATAACGACTATTTTAGACAGTAGAGAATTGAATAAAGCTTAAAAAAACATACGAAATCCTCTATACACGGAATAATTTCAGTTGAAACGATTAATAAGTAATCTAGCAGATTAACAAGAGACGAAATCAGCGATTCACGGTTGAATTTGAATTCCATGTTAATCCTTAATGTAATTGTTCAGAATAATGGTTGCAAATAGCTATGGTGGAAATCTAGTGGAATCGTTTCAAGACAATATTATCTCCCATCAAACTGACGAAATCTTTGTCTAAATTTCTTTTAATAACTCTACAATACTCTAAAACAGGTCGGTCTCTACAGCTATTTTACAGCTGTCTTATATGGAGAAAATGAAACTGTTGTTGTAAAATTAAAGTATTCCCCAGCTGTTAGATTTTATATAAGTAGCTGGTGAATTGTTCAACTCAACATCTCGCTACTAGTTTTGGTTATTTTCGTAAAGCTTGCTAGACTAATGCATAATTCATGAACAATTCCTGCAACTATTACGACCATCTAAAATTAAATAAACAAACCACTCTAATATTGTACAAACATGTACATGTTAAATAGAATGTTTTGTTTATTGTCTATTTTTTTAATAGAAAAAGTGTACATACCCCTTGTATTGTGAACCATCTTGTTATTTTGTCGTCGTTGGTTTACAACGTGAAGCAGTGGAAAGAAAATTAATAAGCTAACTTTCAAGACAGAAACTTTACTTGTAACAACACATTAAAAAGTGAATACAACGTAATATAAAAGCACGAACAACAACAGCCCCGTTGAAAACTTTTGACTATTTTCTAATAATACGAGAACGTTACAACCGACCAAAATTATTTTAAATTTCATGTATTTGAATGTAAATGACAATTAAAAATCTTATTGCAACAAAATTTAAACACGTAAAAATTTAAAACGTATCGATCCTATCGAAAATTAATAAATACTAAATAGACTAAGATGCGTGTACCGTCTATTCTCTGAGGTAATTAATAAAAAATAACATTGGCATTTTGAACTTGATGATAAACACGAATTGCGTGTCTGTATAGAGACAATATATTATGCAAGAACTAGTGGCACAAATCGATCAGAGATAATACGAGATTTTCGGGATATTTTCGGTTTCATACAGGGTGTTTGGTCTAATTGTAAGTATGGTGAGTTCTAAGAAACTCCTATTAGTCGACTAGCGATTTAAAAAAAATTTTAAGGATTTGTAGGAGGATTCTTAAAGAACATGTCAGCAAAATTAGAGCCTCGTAGCTCACTCATTTCTGACGATGTAGTGATTTTTTTCGTTTTTCTCCATTTTATTCTGGAACAGGTGGAAATATTTCGTATTTTCTCTGGAAATTGCGATATTGTCCAAAACAATCGTTTTTTGACCTACTTTGAAATGAGCTACGAGGTTCTAATTTTGCTAAAATGTTCCCTAGGAACTCTTCTACAAATCCTCAAAATATTTTTCGAATCGCTCGTCGACTAATAGGAGTTTCTTAGAACTGACCATACTTAGACCAAACACCTTGTATAATGTGATAAAATGTGAAAAAGATCCAAGTTGTGATAAAACTTGTGGAAATTCATTTATTGAACACCTCAGCAACATTTAATAAATTAATAAATAAATTAAATAGTTATATAAATAATCGATTTACCGATATCGTAAGTGTTTGATCCATTTACAACTTTAACTTGTTGTTGTTCAATATCCACATTAAAATAACTATCATTTGGTATTAGTACTTTACCTTTTGTCGGCTGTTGAAATACCGGCATTTGTCGTTCACCTAATATTGGATCTTTATATCTCCACAATTGTATCGATTGTGGATTTTTAATTGCTTTAATTTCTTTAGCTAACTGTTGAACAATTTTTAAATAAGTATCACCATTATGAATTTTTAACGAATGTGTAAATAATCCAGACATTGGTATTGGATTAATAAATTCAATTAAAATACCAGGTTTTGTTGAAAATTGTATATATGGTGATCCAGGACAACATTCTTTCATTCTATCATCAGCACTAGGATCATCATTATATTTAACAATAATCTCATCCAAATCTAAAGTATTCGCTAAATATTGACTGTTATTCTTCAATACTTCAGCTTCATTAAATTCCAATGTTAATGCTAAAGCTTTCATGCCTAATTTGTCGAATTTCTCGCGAGTTGCTTGAACAAATGGCATAACACGCTTCATATATTTCTTCAATTCCGACTTCTTTCCAAATTCACTAGCTAGAATTTTATTATCCGGTAAACGATGATCTTTCTAAAATTAACAACAATAGTAGTTTCCTTTTATCGTGAAACAAGATGCACCAAATTTGATGCAAGTATAGGCTATTTTAGTAACCAGAAGGCGTAGGGAAAAACTTTTTTTCGACTAGTTTAAGGGCCTTTTTGACCTATTACTCGATTCGGCGTGCGAAAACTGTCAATTTTCAAACATCGATTTCTCGCTGGTTTTTTGAGATATTGTGAAAAGTAAACATGAGTTTAATAGAACATTTCAAGGTGCATGCCTGAAGCTTTTTACTAAAAAAAAAATGTGATACAATTCTGTATAGCAGAAAAAGCTCTTGGCCCTGTTTTTTCGTACATTTTCCTTCATAACTGGTTAAAACTTAGCCACTATTATTGGTTTTTAATATTTATTGATTTAGATAACAAATTAAAAGAGCTTTCCAGATCTTCAAGAATTTTCCCGGTACATTTGTTAGTTTTCCCACAACTGGAGCAAATTTCAAAAGAATTTAAACAGTGATGCTGTGCATAATCTTAAAGATAGAGAATTATACTTTTGTTTTTAGAAAGATAATGCATAAGGGAGGACATGAAACTAGCTTAAAAGAAAA
The DNA here is from genome assembly GCA_039776855.1 of Mylabris sibirica. Taxonomy (NCBI): domain Eukaryota; kingdom Metazoa; phylum Arthropoda; class Insecta; order Coleoptera; family Meloidae; genus Mylabris; species Mylabris sibirica. The sequence continues at coordinate 6,605,895 of CM077838.1, forward strand.
TTATGAAAATTAGAGATTTTAAAGGATCTTTTGAACTTTTAGATAAAATTTCCGACATTTTCATATCAATGAAGAGACAAATTAATTAATTTTAATAGCTGTAAATAACAAGTGAAAAAGGGGGTTCAAAATGTCCCTTGAATCATTTAATTTTCAAAATTTTCTATTAAGCAAGCTTCGTATGGCCTCTCCCCTTACATAATCTTTCTATAATCAAGAGTATGATTCTCTATCTTTAAAATTATGCACAGCATCAGTTCAATTTTTTTTTTAATTGGTCCAAAAATGGGAAAACTAACAAACGGGAAAATTCTTGTATCTGGAAAGCTTTTTTAATTTAGTGATTGTCTACTTAATCTAATTAATTACTAATCACCTGTGCGTCAAATTAAAAAATGGTATAGGGCTTATCATCTTATTATTTCATCCCCTATCTTTCCCTAAGAGATTGTGCGAGACTTATGGGTCATCCTGTATAATAGTATTCAAGATATAAGCGATTGCCGAAATTACGAAATATTTGCTTTTTGCTTATTATTCGAGAACAAAATAAAATAGCCCACTTGGTTTTTACCATTAAATTAATCGGAAAATAGTATATCGGTATTGTGTCTTCAGCTTTTTCCTTTGTCTTCTAGTTACCGAAATAACCTATAGTTGCATTGATTTGTACATTTGAATTAAAATAAAAAATACTTCGTAATAATTTTGGAGTGTACTTAAAATACAACTTTGCCAAGCCGGAAAAGTTTTAGCTACCCAAATTGTTAAAACATTCGGTTTTTGAATAGGTTCAGGATTTGGACGATTCTTTGTTTTAACACCTTGAAGATAGGTTTTCAAATGAACACGAAATGAATGCGCTGTTTCCATTAGATATTCAGATGATTTAATTAGAATCTCATTTATTGGTCCAATTTCAGGCCATTTAGCTTTTAAAATACTCGAATGCTGTAATAAAAAAAATTTTAATCTATATAAAATAAATGATGATTGAAAAAATACATTGCCAAGTAATTGCCAGACATATTCAGAAACATGGGGACAAATCGGCGATAATAATAAAGCTTGTATTTTGATAAATTTCAAAACTAAATCAACATGCATCCCATCTAAACACAATTCACGATATTTATCACGAACTGATTGTAATTCAAAGAAACCAGTCCTTAGGGCTTCTTTGAATACCATTTTATTATAATAATCGTCAGTTTCTTTAATTTTTTGATTCAATTCACTTTCAAACACTTCATCGTTGAAGGTAATAGCCGGGCCAGATCTACAAAAATTATAAATTTTCATGTGAAAAATAAAATTTTAACTAAAAATACCTTAATGTGTTTTTATTTTGTAATACATCTTTAACCCATTCAATGAATGTATACAGTCTTAATATGCCTGCATCAGCTGTACTTTCAATGAAATTTGCATCTTCTATAGAATCACCAGCATCGGCTAAACATAAACGGGTACCATCAGCACTGAATTTATCAACAGCATCATTTAATGTTAAAAAATTGCCCTCAGATTTCGACATTTTTGCTGAATTCAATAATAAATGTCCATTAGCACGTATACCTTTTGGCCATTTATCTTTCTCATTTGGCCATATAGCACAATGATTATAAATATAATATGTTAGATGATTTTGTACAAGATCTTTACCACTGACACGTACATCAACTGGATACCAAAATTCAAATTCACGTTTCATTAATTCTAATGATTCTTTTTTTATTTTACTTGTTTGAGGATATGGTGCATTTTTGAAAAATATGTAATCCCATACATCTGGTGTCATATCATTTGAATCAATATTTAATGCATTCGGTTTATTACCACGGAATGTATTGCCTTGTAATAAATGTGCAACAGTATAATATGCATTATAAATTGTTGAATCTGATAATGATTCAATTAACCATTGTGGATCCCATGGTAATTTTGAACCGAGTCCATATTTTCTTGAACAAGCATGCTCTTGTAACCAATCTAAACAACTTTCAAAATTCTTACGTACTTCATCATGATAAGTATTGATTTGTTTTAATGATTCATGAGCTTGTTGTTTCCATGATTTTTCACCATAATCTAAATACCATTGATCACATAATGCAACTACACATTCATCACCAGAACGAGAAATCACCATTTTCTCTGGTTCGTAATAAATTACAGCTTCTTTATTGTCGATTAATTGTTTCTGTAGTGATTTTTTGATGTTTTGAATCTTCTGGCCCTTGTATTCGCCCACCAACATCACCTAAATCGAAGCGAAAAAAACACAAAATATATAAGATATGTTCTTCCCTATTTTCTAGGGCTTCGAATCGAAACTGAACAGAAAATCGGAAAAAACGGAATAGAGTTGAACGAAAACATAAATCGTTTTTTTCGGTTCAAGCATACCACTTAAGGTAGAGCCTATCTTAACGCTAATACCAATACTAAGGATTCAAAATTTCGATTACGTTTACTTTTATCCGGTAGAGTTCAACCTTTTTATTTCCTCTTTTACAAAGCATGTGAACCACCCCGGATCAAAACTCCCGATTTCGATGTTTTTTGGTACATAGGGGTAGATTCAATTCTATTCTAAGGGACGCTTATTATGTCGTTCGTGCTTATACTGAAGTTTAAAGGAGATATTGGGGATTGAAGTTACCCCTGCAAAATCAGTTTTTTTATTTAAATATTTCCTTGAAGCCTCAATATTTTTTAGTGGTTTCAAAACTGACAGATTCGCTAACGCCATAAAAAAATGTAAACCGTGTTTTCATGTTGAGGGTCGAAGTTACAGATGTAACAGAAGTGTCAAAGCAGAAACAGATTTTTTGAAATTTATTATAACGGAAAAGAACAGAAACGGAAACTAAAAGTTAAAAAAATGAATTAACAAACAATGGATTTTTTTCTTTCGCATTTTTCTCTGTGTAATTTTCCCGCATATTGATAATTTTTTACTAATAGTGTTTCTCTAGTGCAAATGCTAAAAAATTCCGTTAAATATCCGTTTAAAAAGGTGCGGAAACAGAATCGGAAACATAACTCTAAAATCATGCGAAAATTCTGCAGTTGCGGAACCAGAAACAGAGATCCGTAACATCACTATAGATGATTAAATACCATTTTTTATGTTTTTTTGCTATTTCCTACCCACTGATAAATTATATCACCATGAAAACTCTTCTGTTAATAGAAAATTACTAAATAAAAGTCACCTGATTGAGGGTTTTTCTACAATGAAAATAGTTATCCCAGAAATAGCTCTTAGGGGTTGTACCTATTAGGGTGAAATTTATTTTGATAACTAATAATTTGGAACTGAACCGAAAAAAGCTTATTTCTACTGAAATCCTACTATTTTAGATTAATCAGTGAAAAGAGAACGTAGGGCGTAGCTCGATACATTATTTAGAAACGTTGCACTATAATTGTTAATATTAGTTTTATTGAAAGATGCATCAAGTTACGATCTACGTTTTCAATTCGTTGCGTACTAGAGAATTAGATTCTTATATAGGGTGTGCCAAGAGGATGGCCTACTAAAATTATGAGACTTTATAATTGATGGAACTTTATGAAATGTAGTATAAGGCCGTTTTGTCTCCTTTTAGTAGACCAACCTCTTGGCTCACTCTGTATGCAGAAAAAAAGTATAATGTAGTAAAATTACCCCATCGTAGAATCCCTTGAGGTAGACCATTTCCTTGGCTTCTAATAATTTTTCACGATCATTTTGACTTTGTATTTTCAATTGATTATACACAGTAACTGCTGATAAATTACCAAAATCTGCTATTTCAATTATAGGTATTGGTTCATATGGTAAAACCATTTCATCATTTATTTGATATTTTTCACGAAATGCTTGTTTCTTTTTTAAATCAACTAATGCAGCATAATCATCAGGTGAATCAGATGGTACACTTGTAACAACACCTGTACCTTTATCCTCTTTTATAGTTAACATTGGTAATGCATAGATTTTCTTATAATTAGTCATTGGTGTTTTTAAAGCACAACCTAAGATATCCTTCAAATAAACAATAAAATTATTTTTTTGTATAATTTCAAGTTATTGTAAGTAATACTTGTCCTATTAATTCTAATAAAACTTGTAATTTGCCGTCTGATTTTGTAAAACCTTGATAAGACATATTCCTAGCAGATCTAGCTGTACAAATAAAGATTTCACCAGATTTATTCTCAAAAGCAATATATTTCATATCAGGACGGATCCAACAATTTGTCTGGCCGTACATAGTTTCTGGTCGTAGAGTTGCAGCAACTAAAAATACCGATTTATCAGCAAATCTCCTGAAAAATTCACAATAATCTAATCGATATCGTTGAAAATTATTAAAAATTTACTGTAATTTCTGCGGGTAAGGTTGTAATAGTTTCATTTTAATCAATGTATATTCTTGCGGACCGACACCTTCACCGCTAGATCGATCGTGATCCATACAAGGTTGTTCGTCACGTGGCGAATAAATGGTGTGTCGTTTACCAAATTTGATTTTATTGCGTTCTTTTAAACGTATAAATTGCCAACGTACAAACGAATCAAAGAATGGATTCACATCTGTTGTTATAAATGTCCGTCTCCAATCAACATGTACACCGAAACGATTCAAATCTTGGACAGCTAATGGTGGGAAATAATCCAACCAATAATCAGCATTGGCGAATTTTCGAATTTCTTCATCATTCAAACCGAGACTGTACATGATTTGCCATTGGTATTTCGCAGAGCCACTCTTTGCAAGAACTTTACTCTAAAAATATTAATTATTTAGATATTCTCAACAAGTATCTAATATCGTTTTACCTTTTTGCCTTTACTTTTATCTTTCGGTACAATATCATCATCTTGTAATGTCTTTAAATTATTATCACCATCATCATCAAGAGGAAATTTCGGTGGATAACCGTAAGTTGCCATTTCACGTTTCAATTTATCAGCACACGCCTTTATCGGCATTCCAGTACAATGGAAACCGAACGGGAACAATACTTTTTTACCTTTTAAACGTTGATAACGTACAGCAAATTCGGTTTTTGATAAAGAGAACGTATGGCCTAGATGTAATCGGCCGTTCATATATGGAAATGGAAATGTACATAAAAATTTCTCTTGTGGTGAATTCTTAAAGTCTGATGGTGCATCAACTTCGAAAATTCTCTCATTCTTCCAATTCTTTTGGATTTCACGTTCAATCTTCTGCAGGTATTCCACTTTAAAAGTACCTTTACGCTCTACAGTCGTCTATAAATAAAAATTGAAGCAATTAATTTCAATTAATACAAATTTTTAATGATTTACCATTGTAATTTTTAAAGAATTTCAATGAAATTTTACAAAAGAACTGAACCATACACCCGGAACTCCACACACGTTGCATCAAGTTACACAGCCACAGAAATGACACATGCTAACCAATAGTGACTATCATAGACACTATGGTATGTAATAGAAATTGCGCATTTGCCTATGTTACTAGTACGTTGACATTTTATACTTTAATTGTGAATAATTAACAATTAATTTGGTTGAAATTTATTGAATTTAAATTTTTGGCGGTACAACTACCTATGTTTATTTATAATTAATCGAAATATGTTTATTTCCAACTTTATACTGCTGACTTGGCTATCAGTAATGATTGCACGTATCAAACAGCCATGCGCATGTGTTTACTTTAGTTACAAAAAGTAGACATACTAGACTCGAGCCTTTATATAACCTCACTTTTCACACCTGACAATTTTTCAAAAATAATGATGCAATATCAAATTTTAATTACGATAGGTGTTAACAATAATGATGATCATTAAAAATTACGTTTCAACATTTATTCTTTAAAGAGTAACTACAAAAAAACAATCAACAAAATCTAAGTTGTTTTTTTTTCAATTTATATTTACAAAATCCTCTAATTAGATAGAAAGTAAATGATCTTCATTTCTTCTCATTATTCTCACCATCTTTCTTCCTATTTTGTTCTTCATCTTCGCGTAATAGAGCACTCTTAATTCCGGCTCTTTCCAATTCTTCAATTAATTCACCATTACGATGCATCTGTAACATAATATCACAACCACCAATGAATTCACCATTGATGAAAACTTGTGGAATTGTTGGCCAATTTGAGAAGTCTTTGATTCCTGAAAAATAAAATATTTACAAATAGAAAATTTGAGATAATGTAAACATTAAATTGAACCTTGTCGTAAATTATCATCGATTAAAACGTTATGGGCATCATATTCAACACCATGCATACGTAAAATTTGCACAACAGCATTACTAAAACCGCATTGGGGTTGTTCTGGTACACCTTTCATGAATACTACAACTTTATTATTATTGACTAATTTTTTGATATCTTCCGCCGATTTAGTGGCAAAGAAACGACTTAATTTTATTGATGAACTTAAGAAATTACCGGATTTTGTTAAAAAATTCATTGTTTTATTTAGCTTTTTTATTTTTTCCGGAAATTTTCAAACATAACCTACAATTTTGAAAGCAGAAATAATGCAATGTTGCCATATAGTTTCTGAATCCGTAAAGCAAGTCAACATTTTGGGTCGTTAATTGTTAAAAATTAATGAAATTTGATCAAATTGAATTGTATTTAGTGAAGAAGAATTGAAATTTTATATATTCAATATTTTCATTTGATATTTTGAGAGAAAGGTTAAGTTTTGGCAACGATGTTTGCTTCTATATCTAAAACACTCATGGATAGCACTTTCTTCCGAAATAGTGGGACAGCCATAAATAGGCAACCAAAATTTCTACAATTTCTATTTTTTTTTTATTATTAACAAGATAAGCATAAAAAATACATAGAATAGAACAGTAATTACTTTTTGGGATATGTTGTAACAGATTCTAGAATTGACAGTGACGCTTTAGCACCAGCAAAAGAAGCACTAGCATTTTTGTTAGGAGCATTTTTCTTTTAGAAATTGCAATAGAAGGTTTTATTCGCTATTTTATCAATTCATAATCAATGTATATAATTTATATCATACATAAGATCTTCAATTTTTTGTTTATGTGATATTTGATATTTACTGTGTTGCCTAATGGTTAGCACCCTAGACACTACACTAGAGGCAAAACTAGGCAAAGCGCTATCTATATGTATATAAGATCTATGGCTATCTTTTTGTAGAACTTTCATTGCTTTCATTGTTGATGCCAGCCAGCCTAGTTGCCATATCGCACATCCCTAAAAAAATCCGTGAAAAGCAATCTTTTTCTCGGGAATAATACCACACACATGCTACATTTTAAAGCACGTAGTTGGATTTTCCATTTTTCAATTACAATTTGTTTTTTTCTTTAATTTTAAAGTAGATTTTCTACGTACGGAGAGCTGTATTTACCGTATATTCTTGGGGATTTTCTAATTTTTATTGATTATTGTTGGTAGACATTTATTATGACAGGTGTAATGGCGATGCCGAAATAAATCTCAATTGGACTTGTTTTTCCTGATAGAAATTTTATTTATTTGGAAAAATTTAAAGATTTTCAAGGTATTTTCGATATTTTTTAAAACTTATAAAAGTAGTTTATAATTGTTTTAATCGTTGTATTGGAATTTTAGGTTAATTTCTTTAAAAAAAGCACTTACAAGTGGCTTTTTTTTGTTGTTTTCTGTATGTTATTTTATTCCATTTATGAGAAAATAGATAGAATTTATGTTAAATATATCTAAATTAAAGCATATTATATTTTAACTATTAGTTATTGTTCTTACTGTTTGTATCTTGGTTATGTTAAACCTTCTGAGACATTTATGATTTTTTACAAGACCAATCAGTATTTGCGATCTTACTAGGTTTACATTCAATTTTGCGCTATTTTGCCACATTTAAATGTATTCGGAAGGTTATTATGTGTAAGAAATTGTTATAAAGCTATTATTTGTTATTAGATTGAATAGTGAAGGTAATAGTGTGAATAAAAGAAGAATCCGGTAAAGTAGTTTCGATAAAACAGTCGGTAGGTATAATTTTATAAATATAATTTCTGTTTTAATGATTTACATGTTGATTTTGAGTATTTTCTTTTCTTTGTTGGTAGAGAATGTCTTGGCCCCAGTGGGCCGCAACAGCTCAACCACCACTCCAAACAACAGCCGCTGCCGCTGCAAATATTCTTAATCCAGCTACTGGTTCAGTTTTAAATTCATCTGCAACAGTTCTACCACCTGGTATACAATACACACCAGATCAATGGGCACAATTACAACAACAAAATTGGACACAATGGGCACAATGGCAACAGCAATATCAACAATGGCATCAACAATACGGAGCTGAAGTAATTTATTTTAGTTTTATTCCATAATTTGTTTCATTTAAAAATTTTGTTTAGTATCAAAAATCATTGAGTGCTTTAAGTACACAAATAACACAACAAACAATTACGCCAGCATTACCAAATATGGGTGTACCACCACCATTGCCAATTGAAACAAAACCACCATTACCGCTTGATGATCCACCGATTAATCAGCAAAGTTATCCAAATTATAATACAACATCATCATCAACAACAACAACAGCAGCAATATCGAATTATAATACAACAGTACAAAATAAATTACCTGAAACGAATCGTAATAATTGGCAGCAAAGTGTAAATAAACGAAATTTCGAACAATCACAACCAAACTTCGATCATGATCCAAAACGACAGATGCTAAATAAACCGCAATGGTCAAATCAACAACAACAACAACAACAAAGACCGCAGCAATCACAAGTTAATACAATTGAAGAATTATCAGAAGCTGAAAAGAAATTCGATAAACAATTCGCTGAGTGGGAGGCACAATTTAATAAATGGAAGGAACAGAATGCTGAACATCCCGATAAACAACAATATAAAGAATATGAAAAGAAATGGGAATCATGGAGGGCACAATTATTAGAACGTAGAGAACAAATGAGACGTAAACGTTTAGGTTTATTAGCCGATAATACGCGTACACAACAATTTCCTAAAGAAACACCACAAATACCAACAGTATTATCAACATCTAAAAATGATGAAATTTCTATAAGCAATGATAAAGATGATGGTGGAATTTTTCTAAAAACATCAACAAGTAGTGGTATACCTGGTTTGGATTTAGTTGATAACGAGATAAAAAATGATAATGATGATTTAAATAGATCAACAACAATAAATACAACAATATCGAATACAACAGGACCTGATTTAGATGCAATTTCGAAAGGTATTAATTCGATTTTAGGTGATCAGAAATTATTAAGTATGTTATCAATGGTATCACAGAATCAAAATATAAAAATTAATGATCAATTAATCAATACACAACCACAAAATCATAATGATAATCTAGAAATACGTCAAACAATAACAACAACTTCTATTCATAATGAACAATCAAATCACAGTCATGATGATTATTCGAATCATAATAATGATAAACATAATCAAAATGATTTTGTGAATAATTTCGATGATCAAACTAGAAGTAGTTTTACAACAGGTCAAAATGATAATGATTTACGTTACGATAATAATAATTATAATCGTAATCAATCACGTTATGAACCGAATCATTTTAACAATAATCGTTTTAATAATGATAACTTTAATAATAATAATAATGATCGATTTTGTCCAAGGAATGATAATTTTGATGATTATAATGAGACAAATCGACAATTACCATATAGAGATCGACAATATGATGATGAACGTTTAAATTCTGGAAAAAATTATAATACAAGACAATTTGATAATGATTTTGAACAAGTACGATCATTCAATGATCCCCCAATAGGTTCACGATCACAATATAATCATGATAATGATTATCGGCAAAATTTTAATGATGATCGTAATTATGATAGAATCAATTCATCTAATTTATGGACAGATCAACAGAATGATATACAACCACCACCACCACCATCAGCTGTAGCAGTAATTGACAATGAAAATATTCCATTAGAAGAACAAATTGATATTCTAGAGCCCGTTACTGTGGTTGATTACGATCATAAACCATTAAAACCACGTAAGTATAGAGATGTTGTCTATTCTAAATCTAGAAAGGAAATTAAAGATGGTTTTTGGTATATGGGAGAAAATCTTAAAGCTAGAAGTTGTAACTTTATTTGTATCCATAATACGAAACTTTATTCTCTATAGTGGTGGGAAAAAGTGTGAAAATCTCCATTTTCTTCTCAATTACTGTAAAACAAAATAGAGAGAACCAAAACTTGCTTGCAATTTTTCCCGTATCAACCCTAATTATAGCAAGAAGACAAGGAGGCATACTTTTAATAAGACTGATAATTGTGTCGTTCGTGTTTTTATTTCAAAATTTTAAGATTCTCTGTTTTAGTTTATTAACAGTTTTGATATTTCTGGTAGTTTTTTAACATAGATCTTTCTGGTAAGCATTCTCAAAGATACTTCACGGGCTTAAGTCAAGGCTCAGCGCAAGCCACCTCACTAATCAGTATCACATACCAAAAGCACGAAAGCAAGCCTTAGTAGTTCCAGCAATAAGAATTGAGGCATTATCTTGATGAAAAGTAATATTCTTGTTTTCACCAAAGGTAATAAAAAGCAAAAGGTGATTTTCGAGCACAACTTATCATTCATTTATCCAGCTTTCGACTTCATATTCATTACAGTTTTTGAAAATCAACCCTTAATTAGAATTAAATGATACTTATCCATGAATAGATATCACAGTAAATATGTAAAATGTTCTGTCTATTTTTGTTTTTTCAATAACTGAGAAAAACATGGATTTTTATATTTTTTTCCTGTACTGTATTTGTATACTGGAAATCATCGAAATCAGTATTTTATAGAGTTTGCTTAAAATTTTATTTTCCATCATTATTTTTTTTTTTAAAGCTGAACCGGAAATATTAATTGAACCAATCCGTATGTTTGATTATCGTCATAAATCATTAAGTCGTATACCATTACCACAACGTCCTAAATGGTTATCAGATACAGTAAAGAATATACGTGAATTTGATCCACCACTTGTACGTCCATATGAACCACAAAATTTACGTCGTTATACAAATATTGATAATTGGCGTAATGAACGTTTATTATATCCTGAAGATTCATGGACACGATATAAAGATAATCATCATCAACAACAACAACAACACCATCATCATCGTCATTTATATAATGAACGTCGTTTATATCAGGAGAATCGTTCCCATAATGATGAAGATGATGATCATAATAATAAACGTAATAGACAATTTAATCAATTTAATGATAATAAATTGGTATTTGATGATAAAAAGAATAATTATAAAGATGATTATGAAGAGAATACGAAAAATCGTTATTTTGATGAATCTACGTCGAAACGACTTGAATCGGAACGTTATAATATCAATAATAATAAGAGTGATAAATTAGAAATAAACAGACAGATTACATTAATTGAAGATTTAATTAATCCACCTGGTCGACATAATCGTCCACCAAGAATTTGTATTATTTTACGTGGACCACCAGGTAGTGGTAAAACATTTTTGGCTAAATTAATTAAAGATAAAGAGGTAGATTTATATTATTATTTTTATTATTATTATTGTTTAAATTCGAGAAATTTAGGTAGAAAATGGTGGATCAGCACCACGAATTCTATCACTTGATGATTATTTTATGATAGAACAAGAAAAAGAAATTGTTGAAGATGGTAAAAAAGTTAAAATTAAAGAAATGATATATGAATATGAAGCAGAAATGGAAGAATCTTATCGTGTTTCATTAGTAAAATCATTTAAAAAAACAATAACAGATGGTTATTTTCCATTTATTATTGTTGATAATGTTAATGATAAAGTGAAATATTTTGGTGAAATGTGGAGTTTTGCTAAACAAAACGGTTTTCAAGTAAAAACCTTTATGATACCGGGTGATTCAACTCAAGTGAAAAGTTCTTACAACTCCCATTTGGCGAGCGATTAAAAAAAAAATAAGGATTTATAAGAGGGTAGCTGAAGTTCATTTTAGCAAAATTAGAACGTTGGGGCTCATTGAGAAGTTTGTCAAAAACGCTCGTTTTGGACAGTGTCGCGATTTTCAAAAAAAACCTTACACGCGAAACGACTAAGAATAACTCTGAGACCTTTCTTAACATTAATTTTTTTTAGTTTTTTGTCCATTGCATTCTTGAAAAAAAAAGAGAAACATTCCTACCTGTTCCAGAACAAAATGGAGAAAAACAAAAAAGTCAATGTTCTAAGTTGTTTTTGAAAATTGCGACCCTGTCTAAAACGAAAGTTTTTTGACCACTTCCAAATGAGCTAGGAGATTCTAATTTTGCTAAAGATTTATGAAATTTTTTCGAATCTCGCCAAATAATGTAAGTTTTCGTAAGAACTTTTCGTTTGAGGTGAATCATCCGGTATTTATTTTATATAACTGAGTGTAAATTATATATAAAAAAAAAATAATTACAGGTGTATATATGTCAGTTAGATTTAGATGTACAAACTTGTTCAAAACGCAATATACATGGACGTTCAGAAAGTGAAATAGATAAATTGGTAGCTAATTGGGAAGTAACACCAGCACATCATCCAATATTAGATGCTACAAGTCTTTTACAATCTGGTTCAATAGCAGATGTTGAAATGGAAGAAGTAAATTCACCGGAAAGTGATTGTTTCAACGATGATGATCGGGATAGTAGTGGCGGCGGCGGTGGTGATGATGTTAATGATGATAATGATGATGATGAGGAGGAGGAGGAGGTAAGAGATTAATGATGAAAATTTCAGATATTTTCAGAGGATACAAACGGTATTTAGCGCCTCTATTTTTGTGTGAAAAAAAAATGGAAATTCTGCGGTAAATTTGGGTGTAATCATTATTTATTTCACAGCAATAATTGAGATACAGGATTGATTTAATTTTTTTTTTTTTTAAACAAACAAAAAACTAATAATTTTTCCTGATAAATGTACTAAAAAATCAGTCTCTCTCAGGATGATCAAGTAACTAGAAGCAAATGGGACAATTTCGACTGTTCTAATGATAATCTCGGTAAGTTTGATTTGTTAGAAAGAGTAAATCTGTAAACAAAAAAAAAACACAATTTTTTGGTTTGATAGTGTTTATTTATTAATTTTTTTTTTGAATCGTTGTGAATTCTTGAAAGGTATTCAAAAATAAAACAAAAACTATAATATTAAGTTGTTATATTACCTACCGTATTCTTGATAATACTTCGATAGTCGGCTTGAGAACCATTCTTAATCACTACTTTTGAGAAAAAAGAGTCAAACATTTACTAATGTATTGACTATTTTTTTTTGCATTTCATCGCAGTGAATTAAAAAATGAAGCGAATTGTTTTCGTTACGGGTTCGTTTGGTTTTTTGTGTGTTTCAGCAAAACTCGATGGTGTCAGTAAGCCACTCCGTCCGTCCCGTACAATGGAGGAATATCTCCAAATGGACGTCGAATGGACGCCAACAACAGCCACAAGACCAGGACAGAAACGAGTAAGTGTCAAAATTTTTATTTTATTGTAAACATTTATTATTAAATTCAAAAATAAAAGGTACGATGGGCCGATTTGGAGGAACAAAAAGAACAAGCCAAGATGAGAGCAATCGGTTTCGTTGTCGGACAAACAGATTGGGGCCGTATGATGGATCCAACAATGGGTGGGTCAGCGTTAACACAAACAAAATACATTGAACGAACTGGACGTTATTAATAGTGATTATTGTTTATTTTTCTATTATTGCTTTATTTTACATGAAATTAGAACGAAAAAAAAGGTGTAATTATCATTGTCTAATAATTAGAACAGAAGTGCGTTATAATAAACCTTTATCCAGATTTAATTAATCACGCCCTTTTACAGTTCTCAATTTTACAGAAATCGATGTTGGATTATTATCAGTTTTTATTTTATATTGTTGACGATCTTGACGTGATTTTTTCGTAATCACACTCGAATTATCTTGAATTATATGAATTTCACCTTTACGTTTTTGTGCTCCAGCCTCTCGGAGATGTTTTAAGCGTGCTTGTAATATTATTACCTGTTGTTGTGCATTCATTTGATCCATTTGATCTTGTAGACAATTTTGTAATATATTCAAAAAGAATAAGAATGATAACAATGTTAATGCTGTTAATGCTATGCCGTGTTTCTTACCGCCACCACCACCACCACCACCTCCGCTGAAATAAAAATAAATCTATTTTATGTTAATTCTTTAATGCTTAAATTACTTACTAGTGATGATAACTACCACCACCACCACCGCCGCCAGTAAAATGCGTTCGTTCGATTATAGGCGGTTTTGTTGGTGTTATACCCAGATTTTGCAGATTTTTCATTAATGAATTTACTGATAAAGATGACATTGTGACGAATTTTCTGCAACTAAACCATCACCAAGATACTTTTCTAACATATCTAAATAACTGTTTTTTCCCCTTTGTATGTTTGGTAATTTTCAACATTATGATTACAGCGGAAATAATCGCAATTTGAAATAGTCGTATTTTTTTTATGATTTTAATCGTTTTTGAAAAACAGTCGGTAATTGTCTCGACGACACTGTCGAGTAATTATTTCGTCTGAAATTCCGGTCAATATATAAGCGAACTAGGCAGCTGTCTAGGGCGCAAAAATCTAGCCGCTAAGAAAATAATTTTTAAGCAAGTGGCAGGAAAAATTATATTTTAGTCCATAATGATTATTTTTATCTTTGCGTTTTGTTCTATTTAATAAATTTTAGCTAGTAAGTAGTTGATCTAATTATAAAGGAACGTGAAATAATCTGTATGTCGATAATTATCGTTAATTGAGACAAATAAGCCGTTTTGTTCTGCGGACATTTGTGTTTATTTGTAATTAACTTACACTGAAGAATTACAAACACTAATTTTTTAGTGTTTGTAAGATTTTGCTTTGAAAAATTGAACCGATAAAGTTTTATTGGAAACAATTTTCTATATTGTTATTCTTTAATAAATCCGTTAATTGTATCGTAATGGAATTCATTACTGTACTAATGCTCATTTTTGGTAATTTTCTGAAATTAACGAAAATTTGGTTGCATTTACAATTATTTTTCAGGCTCAGTTTTAGTTAATGTGTAGCTTAATTGGTAGGTACTTTTTAAATATTTCTGCATAATTGGGGCTCGGATTTTAGTTTATCTATCTTTTGAAAAGTCTACGGTATAGACGAGATATCGGTTGCGTTAATTTATGTGCGGAGCAATAAAAAACATTTATAATTAATGGAAATTTTATTTATAAATAACATACGAATCTATGTATAGATCATTTTGATTTTATATATCTAAAGTTTTGATATATATAATAAATAAAAAATATAGGTTTGTGCATTGTTTCTGTACAGAAACCCGTGTGTGTATCCATTCAATCTCAAGAATCTCTCCCATCGCATTCATCAAATCCATCTACAATCATTCTAAAATTCTACATTTGCTATAAAAGCTATAACCACATCCATTATTAACAAAACAATAACTGAATTGTATGACCAGTCGTTTCAATTTGAATTAATTCAATTATTTTGCATTTTAAAAAAGGTGAAATTATAGGAAAAATAAATAACTATTTTACAAATAAATAAATTTTGAACGTTATCCACTAAGAAATTCAATAGGTACTAAATAATCAATAAATCATCGTGTGTTCGTGTTTTTTTTTTAAAGATAATTCAAACTTCATTACATTCTAAATAGGCTTGTTGACAATTATCACCGGATCGTCCACGTCGACCAGCTTCATACAATAAATCAAATGTTGTTGAACTTGTTGATCGGTCTAAGATAAAACTGGCAGCATAACTACAAGCAATTAAATATTAATATGTCGTTTGTTTGAAATGTTGTTTTGTTGTTACCTTCCAAGGTGGCAGAAGAGTGAGCTTTGACCGACATCTGAAGAACACTCATTATTAGCTTGACACATATATTTCTGCATACAAGCATTGTCTGCTGTTGATAAGGAACGTACATAGCCTTTCATCATGGAAATACCGGCGATTGCAGCATCACTGATCGAATCTTTCCTACCGATATTCCGAGCTGCCATCGAACGGTGCGAGAAGGATGTCTTCAAAGCGTCCAAGAGATTCACCACAATATTAATGAACTGCAAATGGAGAAATTCGTATTTGATTTTGTTGTTGATAATTAGAAGATTTTGTTAATTTAATTAATGCTGTAGAATTTGTGGTGTCAGCACATACCTCCCCAGCTTGTTTGGCCATCATGTTGACCTGATTTGGGTCCCTAGATCCAACCACTGCTGATAGAATCGCCGCCAGAATGCCCTGTGCAATGCAAGCCACTACTAGTGCCACAGTTATTTTTTTTAAAAAAACTTATTTACAGATAACTACTACAAAGCATAAAGCTAACACCCAAATCAACGGTATTGTAATTAATGGAAATTTCGTAAAGAAATTTACATTAGAATATTTACAATTTTTTAATAATAATCAACACTAACCTGCATTGGTGATCCATTATCAACCTTATCAATACCATCACTAGTGTTAGCACCGCCGCCTAAGATGGCTGTTAGAATTTTTAAACCAACTGATAAGAGATTGGCCCATGGTGATGTTGATACAGTGTTATCATCTAAACCTTCTGATTTGTTCGGACCTTGTGGTATGGCAGGATTGAAAATCATCTGCATCACCATTCCTGTAATTTCACCAAAAAATTTACAAATTTGTCTTTTTTGATAGATTTAATCCTCACCTAAAAGATTCGACCAAGAGAATCCACCACCACCGCTACTTTCTGCAATTTGATTCGTTTCTATATCATCCAGATCATCAAGGGCGACTTTTTTGATAGCATTCGGTTTTTCAGCAAATTTACGTTCTATCCTTTGGGATGGTAATTGTGGTGTTCTAAGTGGAACGAAACCACCATCTGATGGATATGAAATCGTGCTAGCGATCGAATTGGTGACTAGTATGGCTAAAAATGCCCATCCTACACTTTGCTTATACATTCTGCAAAAATAAAAACGTGTTGAACTAGTTAGTGATGGGAAACATTCACGGTTAAACCGTTAACCGAAATCAATTCAATAAAAAGTTAAACCTGTTCTTTCACCAACAGGTCATTGATGCACTGATTTGTGTGAAGATTGAAGAAGAAGAAAGCTTTGTGTTAATTAGGCGAACTAAACGAATTTACGGTCTGTCCTACTTTGATCGTTATTTTCTTTTAAATTGAATATAATCATACTTTCGTAATTTTATACAATCTTCGATACATTCGAATGAATTTTTGACAATAAGTATTGTGACAAAATCGTCTATTGTTCGACCGCAATTAATTGTTTCATAAAAAACAAATCATAATTAGTGGTGGATTCAGTGAAATAATCACTTTCCACATACTTTCCAGTTTTTCCATAATTCTAATTATTACTAACTGCACTTTCCAGATGCTTCGATTCATTTGAGAAGCTCGTCAAAATTTTTGAAAAACAACAAAAAAACGAGGCCGCCTTTTGCGATAGTAGGTCATTGGTCATTGTAGGCATATTCTAAGGTACATCAACCTCAACGTCCGGTATACGCATTTTAATTCCGATTTTTCTCAAAAATTAATTACTGTAACCTTATTTTGAGCTTCTGGAATTGCGAATTTATCAAGCTCTGTGTTAAATTAACAATTAAAAGAGGAAAATTTGCGAAAATGCGTTAATTTTGTGGAGACTTTAACGATCGGTTGGGTGAGAAACTCACCTGAAATTTCGAAAATTCTCAACTGAAAATCGTTTACAATTCTTATTTAAGGGTGGAATTCTTTCGTTATCTCACCTTAAAAAATTTTGTTCACTAAATCACAGATAGACAGACACAACAGGTAGACATGCACTCACTTGTCGTAATAAGATAACAACTGCAAATGCTTCTTAGATACCTTGAACTTGAGTTTATATACGTTGACCCACTTACCTGTGATAGGTGGTAGAGTTGTTATATTGTTGAAAGCCTTTCAGTGGTACTCAAACACGCCTAATAACAGCAATTTTTTTTCTTATGATTGGGGATAAAATCATGTTGCAACATTAGAAAATTTCACCTATTTGGAACCTCTGATTGTTAATTGTTATGAAAATTTTGTTATGTTGATCATTACTATAATTATGTTGTTCATCAATAATTCACAATTGTGAATTTTAGAAGAGATTTAAAGGTTTTTAATATTAATTTTTTTGTTACAGGAATTTGTGATAACTGGGGCATGGCATATTTAGAAAATACAACTATTTGTATGGGCATGAATAAATAGATCGTCAATTAATTAGAATCTTAGCTAATTATTATTTCGGCAAACATAACGGTTGGACCAAACTTTAACTGTAATTGTAAATATTCTCGATATTTTTTTATTTACGTTTCCAATTTTTCCTCTATTAATATCCCGATACTAAATAGAATTTTCCTGTTATTTTTCCAGGTGATATTTGTCGTTCAATTTTAAATAATTGATAACAGTGATGCGTATATGAAATAATAGTGAAAGTTTTTCTTTTAATTTGTATACGTTGACAATAGCAATGATGATATTAGATTTAATTCGAAAAAATTGTTTTGTATAACTGTTTGATTGTCTTTGTCAAGGTCCGGTAAGAAAGAAAGTTGGTATTCACGACGTATTTTCATATTGACTCATAATAAATACATCCTCTTTTGAACTGAAACTGATTCGATATTGTGTACTAGATATCATCATCTTATAACCCATCTAAGTTTCTGTCTTTAACCTTTAATCAGGTTAATTGTTAATATATACAACGGAAGCAAAACAACACACACAAAGATTAATTACTTGCTTGCAGCTTATATTAAAAAAAAAAAAAAACAGCTCTTAATTGAGTTGTTGCAGTGGTAGTTTTAATTACAAATGTAGCGAATTATTACAATATTTTATAAAATTGAAACATGTTGATTTTTTTGCGCCAACTTGGTGATTTCAATAGGCGGTAAAGAGAGACTTCGGCCTGAAATTATTGTCGTCATCATCTCGATGACAAATAATGGAAAAGTTCGAATCTTTGATAATTTTGGAACGGTATTTGATCTTTGTGATTCAAACAACCGGATCTGGTACAATTAAAGCGCAATGCACTATTAAATCACGTTCAAAAGGAGCTTTCCTTAATTATTTTGCACACGAATAATCATATTGTTTTCTTATAATATTGTATTTTTTCCTGTAATTATCACTTTCATCTAACAAATTAACAACGTTAGTGTAACATGGAGTTCGTTGTGAATTCTTCATTTATAGAATAACTTCCGGCTGTGCTTAATCGTCTTGTTATTGTTGAAAATTCAAACAATACTCCTACGAGAATTTCTCGTATTTTAAAGAAAATTGTTTTGAGCTTGATTTGCTTGTTCTTTATAAAATTTAATAATGTTTCTGTGTGACATAACGGAACAATTTATACAACAATTCTAACTGTACCTTCAATAACATACTTAGGTGAAAATATTAACACATAAATGGCATCCTTTCGAACATACCAAAATAAATACAAGAATCTACTTTGCATATTTTCTGTAATAATCTAGAACTGTTTAATGAAAATACAACACGAGCTTCAATTAGAGCATTGTAGACGTCTTGTGGAATTTGTTAAGGTCATTAAACGGTTACTATAATAACGAATTATATTTGTTTAATTTTTTTAACGGCCATTCTTAGAGAATTTGTGGATATTTCAACGGGTTAAAAACAAGTTTTTGCTGCTTTTAACTCGATATGGTCGAAATGAACGAAAATTCTCTTATCTTTATTATAATGTAAATAGAACTACAACAGAGTCAAATAAGCGAGAATTTTTGATGAAAAACAGAAAAGTAGTACGATATTTTGAGGAAAAACCTATAATTGCTTCTCGAATATTTCAACTAAAAACAAACGTACTGAAACTGTGGTTTTTGGTATCAAAACTTGCAAAAATGAGGTCAATAACAGTTTATAATACTAGAAAACGGCAGTGTTTTCTTAAATCAGTCAAGTTTTAATAATTTTTCCAAAATTGAAATAATTCCAGAACAATCAGAACATGGAGTTTATAACGAAATTGAAATTAAAACTAGAGGAAAATCGACAAATAAATTCTATTGAAATACAAATTCTACGGAACAATCTATGCATTTATATGAGCGATAATTATTATGTTTCAGCATAAATTTTCACCTACAAATTCTTATGGCACTTATAGAAAAATCTCGAAAATCATAGAATGAAAAGTGAAAGATTTATAGAGGCAAAGAAATTTCCAGTGTATGACTTTGTCTATGAAACTTGTAACACTTTATTTAGTTGGCAAAAAAAAAAATAAAGAAAATTTGTGAAAATAGTACAAGGATAAGTCTGAATTTTAGTGGAAATTTGAACAAAAGCAATCAGTCTAGTTTTCTTTAGCCAACTTAACCACAAGACTGTAACTCAGTGATTTACTAGCTGCTGAAAAGGATATTCAAAATTTGTCTGATTTATGTTTATTACAGACTGAAAACGATGGCAGTGTCAAAGAAAGCTCAACAAAGTTTTAATTTCGTTTCTTGAAATATTTTAGCTCTCATGATGAATAATTTCCCTTTAAGCTATAGGTAGGTCATTAGGTAGTATACTAATGAGTAGAGGGACCCTTTGGTTGCGAAGGGGCTTTGAAATTTTCCGTTACACCTCTGAGATCAGTTAAGCTAAAATTAATGATTGACTATAGTTTCAGTTTGCAGCATTTTTGACTACAATTTAAACAAGTTTTTTTGCAGAGAAAAAACAGTAAACGACTTTCTTGGAAATGCTTGAATGTAACAAGAATTTAAGAATTTTTAGACTACTTTCAATGACGCAGGGTTGCCACCTTTGGTTTTGTAAATTTCAGGGCCGAGATGTTGGGGATTAATAAAAAATAGAGCCTTCTTTCATTCATAAAATATTAGGAGGAGATCGGTTAAAGACCCAATTCGATGTCTGAAAAATGCCAATTCTTAATCATCGATATCTCGCTCGTTTTATGAGATTCTGTAACGAATTTTCCTTCGTGGAAAACTTTGACTAAATTCTGAAGAGGGAAATCTTGGAGCATATCAAAAATCTTACTCCATATTTTATACAATTCTAAAGATAAAAATTCATCATATACCTTGATTGAAAGGTTATCCACGGGAAAATGTACTGCCGGTCGTGAAAATTCAATTTTGGAAAATTCAAAAATTTAGTGAAAATCTTCTAACTTAGCCTCCTGAAACATGCAGTGAAAGGATACAGGACAAATGAGGTCGAATTCAGGATGTCCTGTGAAATTCAGGACAGTTGCAAGCCTAGTTATACGTTTATGTGACATCACTATTCTAATCAGTTATAGATGGATCAACCTAAGTTTGTCCAAACAAGGTTTTCGGAGTAGTCCGCTTAACCGTTGTTGAATGCTGTAAATATGCCAAATTCGTACGAAACTCCTATTAGTTGGCGGGCGATTCGGATAATAGTATTTTTAAGGGAAACCTTGGAGAACATTTTAACAAAATTAGAACCTCGTAGCTCATTTCAAATTTGAAGTCAATTGAAAGTATAGATGAATCAATCTAAGTTTACTCAAGTCATCCAAATAAGGTTTTCGGAATAGTCCGCTTAATCGATCGCGTATATCGTTTTTTTTTAAATGTATTACCAGTGGAGTAAAAGAGAAAGAGAATACTGTCAATTGTACTCTGCTACAGGTTTGATCTACTGCGCATCCATGGTTTTCGACAAACTTAACTTGATCCATCTATAGTTCAGATAACTGAGGTTTTGCTTAACACAAAAACACTTATGATTTGTTGGTTGTATAATCACATTATTTTGTTTTCATTTGAATTATAAATAAATATCCAACAATATTTTACAAAATGAATAAGATCGTTGTAATTATTTTACAACATCCAACTTATCATTAACTTAATAACATGATAACAAGTTTTTACTTTGTGAATCTTTATCAAACAATCTTTAAATTTGCTTGTAATTAAAATATAATACAAATAAAATAAATTTAAAACAATAGATATTATTAATTAGTAATTAATAATTTGTTAATCGCAGATAATTACCAATATATTTATTGTTATTAAAAATTATCATCATCCATACGTTCACTTAATAAACTACCACGAAGAAAAATATATTCACCATTCGTACTATAATCACTAATCAATGATATTCGTTGATCACTTTCATTGAAATATTCCAAATTATTATTGTTACATATCGAGGAAGGTGTCTCCTTTCGATGATAACAAAGGTAAATTGCCGTTGTGATAACAACAATAAAACCCAACACAATTATAACAAAACTAGGATGATTTTGAAACATATCTAATAGATTCTCCATATTTTTTAATTATTCGATAATAAATTCACTTTAATTTAATTTAATTACAATTTAAAATAATTGCAACAATGCACAGATTTTATTTTTATTAAACTGTAATAATAACAAGAATGAATTGTGTGCGTCATAATCAGCGGAAGTGTCGAATAGATTTCCGAAAAAAAATCAACCACTAGACTAAACCATATTTGTGAAATGTATGAATTTTATAAGTTTATAACAATAACAAATGCAATGATAATATTTTTTTTATTAAATCAATGATAAATTTGTACAAATATTTGTGTAAAAGTTCCAACAATCTGATAGATTATTCGAAAAATCTTTAAAAATTCTCAAAATTTTTAAACGCTAATAATTCGATTTCATTCATCTCCTTTATTGGGGGTGTAAATGGTACTGTATCATAATAACTGAATTCATTATCTGTATCCATACTCCATAAAGATGCACGTTGCTTATCATTATTGCTATCATTTTTAAATAGTTGACTATTATTTTGATAATCTTCTAAATTCATGTAGATACGTTCATTTTCAATCGGGATTGTTATTAAATTTTGGCGTTTTTTATAGTTTTTATAAATTAAAAAAATTATAAATAATAATCCAAGTGAATATATCGCAAAATTTATACCAAAATAAATAAACATCGATTGATTGGTGAATATTTTCGTTGACATATAATAAATATTTAATATTATCTAAAAATTGAATCATTGATTTTACTAGGAAGGGAAAAACGTTTACTTATCTCTATATTTATAATATTATTAATTGACTTACATTGATGAATAATTGGTAGAAATCGAACGAATTTGAAGAGCTAGTTGCCATATTTCAGCACTTTTTGGTCATTTTTAATTTTGTCGCGTTATCGAATATGTGGAAATTCTCTAAAAATATGAATAATTCTGTTAGAAATCCCAATAGTCACGGCATTATTATTATTATTATTATTATTATCAGTGATAGTGGAAGTTTGCACACGAGTAGATAAGAAAATGCATTTTTTTTCTAAATCAATATCAATAATTGCTGTAGATTGCAAGATTTGGAGCTTAATTTTGGCAAAAAGCTTTAGTGGCTTTAATAGTCATCTAATTGTGGCCTTAGTAGCTTAGACTTGAAACCTACTCACAGCAGGGTGCAAACTTTTATTGGTTTTTCTCTATATGAAAGCCAAAAAAGCGGTGAATGAAGCATTTTTGAAGCTTTAATTTGGAATCGAAGCTAATCAAAAAAGAGACCGAGTTTTGAGCGACAATTTCACATATTTTTTTAATTGTAAGTCAGGTTGTTTCTCTTTCTGATTGAATACCTGTTTTCCCAAAATCTAACCTCATAAGCCTGTTTTACACAGCCGCACAAGAGGTGGTCTCTTTTTTTGATCGTCAGTGTACGTCAACGTGCAACAAAATTAATTGATTGCACTTTACATCTTTTTATTCTCAAGACCTACAGTATAAAATCAAATTTACAAATAGTGTATGGAAATATTTATAAATACATAAGTGTATTTTCTGTGAGAGTTCAACAATAATTAGAGCGTGAATTAGATTGTTGATTTTTATATAAATTTTTATTGATAATAGTCTTGAACAGCCGTGATCGTCTAGTGGTTAGGACCCTACGTTGTGGCCGTAGTAACCCAGGTTCGAATCCTGGTCACGGCAAGACTTGCTTATTTTTTATCACTCTTTTAATGTTTGCACAATTCATAACGCAAAGGGGAATTTATGTAGTAAAATTTGCATTAATTTGAAGTTTTTTCATTTGCTTACACTTTAAGTTTTATTTCAGGCTTAAACATAATAATTATTTTATCTTTTTTTCTATTACACTTTGCGATAAATCGAAAATAAGTGGAGCGTGAAACAAATTGTTGACTACTGCAAGAATCTCTATTAACAACAGTCTTAACAGGCCGTGATCGTCTAGTGGTTAGGACCCTACGTTGTGGCCGTAGTAACCCAGGTTCGAATCCTGGTCATGGCAGGACAATCTATTTTTATTTATTTATTCTAAGATACCAGGTGCATTTTTATTAGTTAGTTGGGGAGCGATTCGAAAAATATTTCAAGGGGTTTGTAAAGGAGGCTCAGGAGACCATTTTTAACAAAAATTAGAACTTCGTAGCCCATTTCAAAGTCAGTCAAAAACGTTCGTTTGGGCTTATGTTCCAGATTTTCAGAGACGAGCTGTGCACGTAAAACGACTAAGAATGACGAATAAACCCTCTCAACATTGATTTTTTTAGTTTTCCGCCATTGTATTTTTTTCTAGAATGCAATGGAAAAAAACGAAAAAATCACTGTTCGGTGAATCTACTACGAGTCATTCTTAGTCGTTTCGGGTACTTTGCTCGTTTTTGAGAATTGCGACATTGTTCAAAAGGGGCGTTCTTGACCAAGTTTGAAATGAGCTACGAGGTTCTTTTTTGCTAAGATGGTCACCAGAGCCCTCCTACAAATCCCTTTCACAGGGTCTTTTTTGCAATGATCTACTTTAAATATCGTCAATCTAAAATTTTCCTTTTCCATCCATTACAGTTTTACTGGGAATTAATCAAAAACTATCAAGATTTTAGATTATCTAAAGACCAAAATGTTCTGATATTAGTTATTCTGATGTCCAATTACACTTGTTCTTTAACTACGCTTTTTGCTACTATTTAACTTTAAAAATTGATTCTTTGAAGGGCAGGAAACTGAAAAAATACAGATTTGAGTCTTGGTCATGGCAGAATTTGTCGAATTTCATGATTTCTACCAAATATATTAGAATTTGACATGATTTTAACGCCAAAATTTATTTGGCATTAGTTATTTCCTTTTAGCTAACTTCTTTACAACAAGTTAAATATAAAAATTAACTCTTCATATACCAGAAAATTGAGAAAACTGAGAAATAAGTAGGGCGTGAATTAAATTGTCGATCTCTATAATGAGTTTTATTAGTAACAGTCTTAATTAACCATGATCGTCTAGTGGTGAGGACCCTACGTTGTGGCCGTAGTAACCCAGGTTCGAATCCTGGTCACGGCAGGACTATCGATTTTTATTATTTCTGCCAATTTTTCAAGGGAAACTTATAAGATGCCAATCTTATAGCAGGCACATTTTTACATTGTTTTATGTACATAATTATTGTTTAAATAATTATTTTTCGATAATTAGAGCGATTGAATGGTGCAACTCTTGTTAATAGTGTTCGCTTAAAAGAATCAACTTTTTTTAAATAAAGCCACTTAGGGTTACAGTGCGAAATTTGTGTTGGTGAAAGAAGTTTAGTGAAAAATTTTCATTCTATTGTCTATAAAGACCTGCTTTGAAATGGTCTATCCCAATTTTTGTTATACGATAGATTTTTACCGAGAATTAATCAAAAACTATCAAAATTTAAGCTGGTTTGAAGACTAAAAATGTTCTGGATTAGTTTTCCTCATGTCCCCTTACAGTTTCTCTTTTGCTACTGTTGGAGAGAAAACTGAGGAAATGCAGATGCGAATCTTGGTATTTATTTCCTTACAATTTTCTTTTAGCTACCTTCCTTACGACCACTTATGTAAATATAAAAATTAACTCTTCATGTACCAGAAAATTGAAGATAAGTGAGAAATAAGTAGGGCGTGAATTAAATTGTCGATCTCTATAATGGGTTTTATTAGTAACAGTCTTAATTAGCCGTGATCGTCTAGTGGTTAGGACCCTACGTTGTGGCCGTAGTAACCCAGGTTCGAATCCTGGTCACGGCAGGACTTACCTGTTTTTATAACTCCTTTTAATTTTTATAAAATTCACTACCCAAAAGAAAAAGATGATTTAATCTGAATTCACCGAATGAAATCTGCGTCCATTTTTCGTTTAATTGTAAAATTTTACTTCAGGTTCCAACATAATTATTTCAAGTTTTTTCCTATCACAGTTTGCAATAAATAGAAAATAAATGGAGCGTGAAATAAATTGTTAACTACTGCAAAAATCTCTATTAACAACAGTCTTAACAGGCCGTGATCGTCTAGTGGTTAGGAAGTCCGGTTTCAACCCTCTTAGGGTAAAGACGTACCGGGGAATACCGAGCGACAGTAGTGACGTCACCCACAAGTCTCAGCTTGTAGCGACCACGTGCTGTATTGTGTTACAGAAAATAAAATAAAATAAATAATTATTCACTAAATTAATAAAAATAATACGCTTGAGGACAGTAGTGTAATATCATTAGTGCCAGTGCAAACAAAACCAGCAAAACAAAAATGGTTGAACAAAAGCAACAAGAAGACCAGCAATTCACGCTTGTACATAACAAAAGGGGGAAAAATCAACAACAGTCAAGTACAAAACCTACCAACTCACCACTTAACAAGAAGAGAAAATACTCTCTTGAAACAACCAATAAATACGCCAGCCTCTCAGACGAGTCCGATAGTGAAACCGAAGAAAACGTAGACATGGAAACTGAACAAACTGAACAAGCGAAAGCACACCCAAAATGCCCGCCAATAATCATACATGGTAAAGTAAAAGAACACAAACAACTAATACAAACACTTCATGATATATGTAAAAAGGACTTTAATCTGAAATTTACCAAAAATACAACAATAATATATGTCAAAGAAGAAAACTGCTGGAGTAAACTAAGGGAAAAACTAAATGATCTGGAAATACCACATCATACTTATACCCACAAAAACAATAAAACACATGCGTTTGTCCTAAAAGGACTAGATCATGGACCAGATTGTGACGAAATACAACAAAACCTGACTGAACAGGGGATAACCTGCACAAAAGTATACAAAATGAGAGGTACATTCAGACCAGCTTACCTCATCATCACAGACGCCAGAATTACGATAAAAAATCTACGAAACCAAGTAAGATACTTATGTTATACAAGAATCACGTGGGAAAGGCACATAAACAAAAAGATAATCACCCAATGTCATAGGTGCCAAAGATGGGGACACGCCCAAAGCAACTGTGCCGCCAAACCAACCTGCGTAAAATGTGGAGAACAACACTGGTCAAATGACTGCCCCAAAGACACCCTATCTCCACCAAAATGCGTTAATTGTGGAGAAGAGCACACCGCAAACAGTGTAAAGTGCGAATATTACCAACAAGCAATCCACAACATAAAAAACAGGAATAAAAAGACAGATAACCGAGCAAGATATATACCAGCACCTCCACCTAAAGTCACGGCTTGGAACAACCAACAACAATCACAACAACAACAACAAGACCAACAACGGCAACAAAATCAACAAGATCAGCAATACCAAACACAGCAACAACAGATACATCTACAACCACAGCAACAACAACAACCACAACAACAAGAAGACTGCAGCAATAACAACTACACACAGAATTTCACGGAACTGACAAAAGAGTTAGCGAAACTTGATAATTTAATCAACATGAAGAATCTAATAAAAGCATTAAAAGAACTTAATAAACGTCTTGAAAAAGCAACCTCTTCGAAGGAGAGATTTTTAACAACCATAGAGTTCTGCGACCAACTAACGCAATATGAACTATAAAATAAACATAGCGTCATGGAATATTAATGGTCTTCTCGGTAAAAAGAGAGATCTAAAATATATAATTAACAAATACCAAATTGATATAATGTGTCTAAACGAAACAAAAATTGAAGAAACAACAAAAATACATGAGAGAGATTTCAAAATTATAAGGAAAGACAGAAACCAACACGGAGGAGGAGTGGCAATCTTAATAAAAAATGGGATCCCACATCAAGAACTGCCATCAATAAGCAATAATACGGAAAACATAGCTATAAAATTAAAGAATAACATACACATCGTAGCAGCATACATCAGTCCGAAAAGCAAAATCACCGATCAAGATCTGAACAAAATGACCGACATTGGAAGAAAAGTTTTAATAATTGGAGATCTCAATGGAAGACACACATCATGGAACTGTCAAGACAACAATCCCACAGGAAACATAATTTATAATAATACAAACAACAATGGAACAGTAGTCATGTTTACAAATGAACATACACACTTTCCATCAAACGGTGGAACACCATCTACAATAGATATAATAATAAATAAAAACGTAACCAACATAAGCCAACCATATACAATAACAGAATCAACATCAGATCACGACCCAATAATAACATCAATTTACGGAAGATATAAAGAAGATATAACAAAAATAGTCACTTCCTTCAAAGACACCAACTGGGCAGAATTTAGAAAAATGATTAACGACCGTTTATCAATTAAAACAGCGATAAAAACACCAGATGAACTAGAAGCCGAGATAGAAAAAATAACAACGATCATAGACAAAGCAAAAAAGAAACATACAAGAAGAATAGAAATTAACCCAAGGAAAGAGCAAATTACAAACGAAATTAAGGAATTAATCAAAGAAAGAAACAAAAAGAGAAAACTATGGCAAAGAACGGCAGATAACTCATACAAAACAGAAATGTATGATTTAAATAAAGAAATAAAGAGAAAGATGAATGAAAACTCTAATAAACAATGGGACGAAAGACTGGAAAAGCTAAACACAAAAGACAACTCAATATGGAAGATGATAAGAAGCTTAACTAAAACATACACAAACATCCCAACACTGGAAAGTAACCAAGGAATGGCAATAAGTGACCTAGAGAAAGCCGAAATAATAGCAAAATATATTCAAGAGAATCATAAAAATAAATTGGACAATTCAGAATTCGAAAAACATGTGATTCATACAGTAGAAAAATTCCTGAACAACAGAACAAAATCGGACACGACATACAAGCGGATTACTACAAGCCCTAAAGAAATCGTAAACATAATCAAACAACTACCGACAAATAAAGCGCCTGGACCTGATGGCATCGAAAACAAAATAATAAAAAACCTTCCGAGAAAAGCAATAGTTCAAATATATTACATAGTAAAAGCAACAATAGAACTCGAGTACTTCCCAAATAAATGGAAGCAAGCAATAATAATTCCAATAAACAAGCCAGGTAAAGATCCTAAAGACCCGGCAAATTATAGACCAATAAGCCTATTAAACACACTGGCAAAAATCGTCGAAAAAGTAATAGAAACAAATCTGACAAAATTCGAAAATAAACAGAAAATAATAATACCGGAACAAGTTGGATTTCGAAAAGGGCACAGCACAATACATCAATTAGCCAGAATCACCAATGAAATAATTATAAACTTCAAAAAAGACAAAACAACGGTAATGGCGTTGCTAGACATACAAAAAGCCTTCGATAAGGTATGGATAAAAGGTCTAATTTATAAATTGATACAAAACAAAGTTCCAGCCAACCTTATTCGATTAATCAACAATTACTTGATGAATAGAACAGCCGAAATAAAAGTTAACAACACAAGATCTGCACCGATCAAACTGGAAGCTGGAGTCCCGCAAGGATCAGTTCTCGGCCCGAAACTATTCCTCCATTATGTAAATGATATACCAAAATTCGAGAAAGCCAATATAGCATTATTTGCGGATGATACTGCAATTTATGCCCATTCATTCTATGCAACAGCAGCCAATCTACAGGTCCAAATTCAACTAAACATGCTAGAAAAATACTACCAGAAATGGAAAATACAACTAAACGCTACAAAATCAGAAAACATCATATTCACCAGAAAGTTTACCAATAGTAAGGCCACAAGACCACTGACAATCAACAATCAAACAATAGAAAACAAAGAAGAGGTAAGATATCTGGGAATGAAAATGGACAAAAGATTGAACTTCACCAAACACTTGAACTACATCAAACAAAAAGCCTTCATAGTAAGCAAGAAGATCTACCCATTATTGATAAATAGAAAATGCACAAAGAAAACCAAGAAAACAATATACAACTGCATAATTAAGCCGACAATAACATATGCCGCACCCATATGGTGTGGTATTTCCAAAACACAAATGAGAAAACTTAATGTGATAGAAAATAAATACCTAAGACTAATAACTAATGGCAACAGATACACAAGAATAAACGAAATGCTACAAGAAACGAATATGTTACCAATAAATGAAAAAATATGGGAATCCTCCGAAAAATTCTACTATAAAACAACTCAACATAAGAACCCCCTAATACGAGACATAACCAAGATAAGAAAGGAAAATAACACACTACCACCAAAACACAAATTAATCTACGAAAAACTCGAGATTTACAATAAAATATAATAATAATAATAAAATAAAAGTAAAAAATCAAGAAAAACATAATGGGTTTTACACTAAAAAATTTCCCAATCAAATACAACAGAAACATGACGAACCACAGCAACCACATCCAAAACAGACCAGAGGAAAGCAGAAGCATAAGCAACGAACCAGAAGGACCGGGAAAGTTCCTAGAAGCCTGCTTAACAACATAAAACATAACACAACTATTGTAAATATTGTAAATAATCTAAAAATTAATAAAGTATTTTTGAATTGAAAAATTGAGTGGTTAGGACCCTACGTTGTGGCCGTAGTAACCCAGGTTCAAATCCTGGTCACGGCAGAACTGTAATTTTTTATTCCTGCCAGTTTTTCAAGGAAAAAATCCAACTTTTTTTTCAATGAGTAGAGGGATTCGGTGGTGCAATTCCTGTTAATAGTGTTCGGTTAAAAGGATGTTTTTTTTTTACATTAAGCTACTTAGGACTAATACAGTTCAGAATTTGAACAATTCCAAATTTTTCCCTCCTATCCATTACAGTTTCACTGGAAATTAATCAAAAACAACCAAAATTTTAGCGAATTTCCGATTTTAGTTCCTCTCATGTTCCCTTACACTTTCTCTTTTATTGCGCTCTTTACTAGTATTTAACCCTAAAAATTAGCTCTTTAAAAGGCAACAAATGAAGAAATACAAATTCGAAACTTGTTGATGATAGTATTTAAGTATTTTTATGGTGTTTATAAAGCATTTCAAAATTTGGCCTGATTTTTATACTAAAATTCGTTTGGCATTAGTTCTTTCCTTACAATTTTCATTTAGATATCTTCCATTTAAATGCAAAAATTAACTCTTCAAATACCAGCAAAATTGAAGAAAAGTAGGAAATAAGTAGGGCGTGAATTAAATTGTCGATCTCTATAATAAATTTTATTAGTAACAGTCTAAATAAATAAGCCGTGATCGTCTAGCGGTTAGGACCCTACGTTGTGGCCGTAGTAACCCAGGTTCGAATCCTGGTCACGGCAAGACTTACCTATTTTTATGAGTTTTTCATTTTTGTAAAATTCACTGCGTAAATAGGGGAAATTATAGAATGAAATCTGCGTCTATTTGAAGATTTTTCTTATCACTTAAATTTTATTTCAGGCTTATTTTTATTGTTCCCAAAAAATAAAACACTGTATAGTTAATCTCGGAGGACATTATAATAATTATGTACACTTCTCCCAAACAAAAATAAATACAATAATAATAATAATAATAATCAGTCATTTTCAGTAACTGTATCAACGTCTATATGTAAATCTTGATCTTGTGTTGAATCAGCTGTATTATTATCACCAGTACTTTTACTATTTTCTTTTGAATGTCGCCATTTCATTCGACGATTCTGAAACCATACTTTAACTTGAGCGTCCGTTAAGCCTAATGTTGCTGCTAATTGACGTCGATCCGGTTTTGTTATGTATTTCTGTAATTGAAAACGACGCTCTAAACCTTTTCGTTGTAGATTACTGAAAACAGCTCTAGACCATGAACGTTTTCTTTTACTATTTGTCGTTGTTGTTGTTGGTGGTGTTGTTGCTGCTGTTGTTGTTGGTGGTATTGTTGGTGGGGTTTGTGTTGATGGTACAACTGGCAGTCGCATAGCTATAACAGATTTAAAAAAAATAATGAGTAGGTGATAATTTAAGGTTTGTTATATTTATAAAGGGTGTGTCCTGGCGATGGGCCTTTAGCAAGAGCTCTTTCAAGTGACTTTACCCCCCTTTAACTAACAGGGTGGTAAATCTTTCATCATTAATTAAAAGTCAATAATACAGATCTCCCATATCAGAGTCGGCACTATACCTTTCTGGGCCCTGCACACAGTAATGTAGAGGGACCTTCTCTCATATGAAAAACCCTTAGAGAAATTTTGATTCGCCGTTATTGAATTATTTGTTGACTTCAAGAGTCTAGAATAAAGATAGTCCTTTTACTACTCAAAAATTAATAATCCAGGACTATGGCGTCCGAAAATCTAGGTCTAAATTAACTTTATAAAGGTGCTTCAATTCCCTTTCCTGTACGATTCTATAGAAAAATTCGTCGAAAAGCTGGTGATTTATAATCGAAATACTCAAAATCCAAAACCAAAGATGAAAATGTGGCTCGAAAATGGACCAAACATTTTCTAAATTTTATTGTCGCCATGATTTATAACTGGAGTTCACTAAAAATGGATGATTCAAAGGCAAATGTCCTAAAATTTTGATTAAAGGATGACTAGAGTTCGGAGAAAATTAACTTAAAGAGGCTTTTTTTTACAATTTAATGGCTTGTTCACCTAAAAAGACAATTTAATTCAATTAAAATTGAAGTGCTTAGTTAAAAAATCAACTAAATCTCCTACTTTTGACAATTTAAGAGGAAAATGTCCATAAATCTTGATTGAAGATCGAGAGTAGAAATCAAAAAATATATTAAAAATAGATTTTTTTACAATTGATGGCATAAACTAGCAAAAAATCTGTCCCTTATAACAATTACTTTTTGAAACCCAGACTAAAAGTCAATAATTTAGCTTTATAATTGATTCAAAAGTTTCCAAATTGTCTCCTCCACAGCTTAATTGTTAGTGAAGTTAATGAAGAATTGATGATTGATAACGAAGGCACCTTCTTTGAGCATTTTGAGTCGTAATTTTGGCATCCCTGTGAAGTGCCGCCTTCAGATAGTGCCTGAGTTGTCTGAGCGCTAGCAACGGACTTGACTTTAAGGACACTTAATTGTATACATTGTTCAACATAAAATAAATAAGTTGCATAACATGAGAAAATTAAATAGTCAAAAAGTACTTTTTTAGATTTGCTTGTATGCGACCCATCGGGCATTTACCCGGTAACTTGGCAGTCCAGTCCAGTAGAAAGTACAGAGTCTATTTAAAAAAAAAAACAGACCATCTCTTGTGCGGCTGTGTAAAAAAGGGTTATGAGCGGTCGTAACAAAGTAACAAAATCTTAACAGGCCAGAATTTGGGAAGAAAGATATTCAATCAAAAGAAGGGGGTGGGATTACTGATACCATTTTGGTATGGCTGAAACTGGTTCCAACACTTCTTACCCTCACGAGAGAAACAGCCTGACTCACACTAACGAAAATATGTGAAATTTTCGCTCAAGACTCAGTTTTTTTTTTGACCGCCATTGTACATTATTATTGCTATTAGAGTGCTAAATTTTATCCCTTTATGGACATAATTTTCTGAGATTTAAGTTTTGCAATTAGACACTGCAAAGTTTCATGAGAAATAAAAATATTTGAAAAACTCTTCGGTTAAGCCTCAGAAATCGAAAACATACCTTCTGTAACGGTGGCTGATAAAACAACGAAAATATTTTCTACTCTTAATTTAAGTGGCAAAATTTCTTATCCTTCTAAGGACCCATGATTAGGACACATAGTGTATCTGTATAGTTGAGTGATTAGAGTGTGAAATTGGAATTTTCAAAATATAAACGTGGTAAAGAGATTCGAAGGAAGCACATGTTTGTATATGCCTTTAGGTCGTCAATGATACTATACAGATTGCGGTAGACGTCTATTTCTATGTTTATTGTCCATTGAAATGAACAGCTTCCTGTCGAAGAAACTAACAACTATACAAAAATTAATAATACAATCAATTTTATCCCTTTATCTATCTGTCTATACGAAAATTAAAATGAAATAACTATTAGTTTAAATAAGCAAAATAAAATGATGTAATTGTACAATTTAAAATCTATTTTAGTGAATTTGTTTACACATAGATACACAACTATTCACATATACACACTCATATATTCGTGGGCAATAAAGATTTTCAAATCACGAAATAAAATTTGATTTTCACTTTAAAGCAAATAAACAAATTTGCTGGCGACGGTGTTTAGGTGATAAATAGTTAAAACTTCAAATCTAAATAACCATATAAACCCAGTGTGTAAGTATATTTATTTAAGTTTGATTTTATTGGAAATACCACAAATACAAATCGTTAACTGGTTTATTTCTAGATATAGTGGCGCGATTGGATAGATCGAAAGGAAATTATAGTATGGCTGAGGAAGAATTTTAAAATTAGATAGATACATCTTCATCTTTTTCATTATGGTATACGTACAGTGGCGATTGAAAAAAAGAGACCACCTCTTGTGCGGCTGTGTAAAACGGGCTTATAAGGGCGGTCATCACAATGTAACAAAATCTTTATAGGTCAGAATTCTACAAATATGCTAGGGCTGAAACTTGCTCTAACTTATTCTACCTACCTACTTTATTATCCTCATGAGAGAAACAACCTGATTCACAATCACGAAAATATGTGAAATTCTCGCTCAAGACTCGATCTCTTTTTTTTAATCGCTACTGTACAGTCAAGTGCAGAAAAATCTCAACGTTGAGGATTATATGGTGTAAACCAGACTTTTGTTTGAAGGAAATAAACATACTATTGGGTATCGCGAAAAGATGTACCGAAATAAAGAAAACACTTCACCTCCAATAGCGGAATACCCTCTACTTATTTATGGTTCAACTTCAACAGCTACTATTCGCCAAAATAGGTAAAGCAACAAAGCAGGTTAGGTTCATTCCCAATACCAACAATGGTGGAAGAACGGTTCAATCTATATAAAACAGGTTAAAATTCTCACCA
Organism: Mylabris sibirica; assembly: GCA_039776855.1. NCBI lineage: Eukaryota > Metazoa > Arthropoda > Insecta > Coleoptera > Meloidae > Mylabris > Mylabris sibirica. The sequence continues at coordinate 6,641,266 of CM077838.1, forward strand.
AGAGTCGTTAAAATTTTTACGCACTTGACTGTACATACACTAACACTTTTCAGGCTTCTTAAAATTTTTTATTTCTGATACCAAACTGTAACCGTTTAGTTTCCGAAGAGGATAAAGCCGAAATTTCATCAGATTATTTTAGAATCTTGCCTAGGAAAGTCTACAAATTATGAAGAAGTTTTGACTGCACAGTCTTCGTTTCTGGTTGTATCCTCAAATAATTTATCAAAACTGAACCTGTTTCTTAAGAGAAAAACACAGATGGCTGTGTTCCGATATATGTACACTCAGGAGCACATAAAGGAGACCACTTTTTGTGTTGTTTAAAACCGGCTTTCAAGGGCGGCCGTAACAATGTAACAGAACTTTCAAAGAGTGAAAGATATTCAATCAGAAGATGAGGGTTGGGTAGGTATTTACCTAAATAGAAAATACTTTCTACAAATTTTGTATGGTGGAAGCTCATTCTAACACCTCCTACCTGCTCACCTTTTTAATTTCTTACCCTAACGAGAGAAACAGCCTGACTCACACTAATCGAAAAACGTAACATTCCTCTTCGTTCAAGAGTCGGTCTCTTTTATGTGCACCCGAGTGTACACATAGGTTGGACTTCTTTGAATTCTCAAATTATTGTCAATTTCTTCAGTAAATTGTAAAAACGTGCTTGTGAAAGTCAACAAAGCATAATATAAAAAAGGCTCTATTGGAAACTCTAGCATGTGCTCAGTTTTCATTTCTGGCAATGCTCTGAGAAAAGTTCTCAGAATTGAGTCAGTTATTATACTTTCTTTAAATAGAAAGAAGAGATTGCAACAAAATTTGTTTAAATTCTTGCACAATTTCATCAGATTATTTCAAAAAGTCTACATACCATAAGGAGAATTTGAGTACTGATTGAGAGAAATACAAAACGTGCATGTCTCACTGTTAACAATTTCTATTTAGAACTTTCAGAAAAATTGCAGCCATGAGGGTAAAATTCATTACATTTTTACAGTGCTACATCAGTACAGATTAGTTCAAAAGCATACAAACTAATAAAAAAGACAACTACTAACTCTGACATACGTTCAACCTTCATTTCAGACTGTATTCTGAGAAAAGTCATCAAAACTGAGCTTGTCATTTTACTTTGTCAACTAAAGGAATGCGATAAAAGTAACTCCAATAAAATCGTTGCATATCTCACAGAAAATCTATGGGTAAGGTAACAATTCGTCCTGGATTATCCGGAGCAACCCCGGATCTTAGCCCTGCGTGCTGCACCGATAGGAGTCCCGGAGTGTTTCTTGACCAATTTCTTCATGAACTGTAAGGTTTTAATTTTATTAAAATATTCTCATGGGACCTTCTATGTATCCTTGAAATGAATTTCAAATCTCCTATCAATAGTAAGAGTTGCCGTAAGAAGAGTTAAGTGGTATATTTTTGAAAAAGAAATAAAGATTTTTGGGTTGAATGAGAGGTAATGGCTCGGATCAGCCTGCGAAAAAAATGGTCATCCGAGATATGGCGGAGTCAGTTGGGGCTGAGTTCCACCTTCCATAAGAAGTATCTTCCCTAAAATCATTGTTACTTTGAAAGTTTCCAAAAAATGGGCTGCAGCTGCAATAGTCTCTGACTACAGCCCTGTCTTACAATCAACTGTTTCTGTTTTAATGACATTTTCTTCAGATTATCTCAGAAACCTGCTTTAAAAGTCTATAAACTGTAAAGAAGACTCTACTATTGACTCTGACATAAACTCAGTCTTTATTTCTGGGTGTATTCTGAACCGGTCATCTATTCTGATGACCTCTACCAGAATACAACCTATTTTCTAGAAGAAATGTACAGTGGCGATTAATAAAAAGAGACCGAAGTCTTGAGCGAGAATTTCACATATTTTCGTTAGTGTGAGTTAGGTTCTTTCTCTCGTAAGAAAGCGGGTATTTGTATAAAGTATCTTTCTATTCAAGTTAATACCCAAAATGGCATCAGTAACTCCATTCCCTTCTCCTGTTTGAGTATATTTCCTCCCAAATTCTGACCTGTTAAGATCATTTTACATTGTAATGGCCGCTCTCATAAGCCTGTTTTACACAGTTGCACAAGAGGTGATCTCTTTTTTTTAATCGCCACTGTACAGAATTTCTTTATATTATGTCAAAACTTTTTAGGAAAGTCTACAAATTACAAAATTTGACTATTGACTCTGCTATAAACTCAGTTGTTGTTCTATTTTGAGAAAAATTATCAGAATTATCGTTGTCTCCTAGCGCTAGACAAAGATGATAGTAGCAATCTGAGTACAATTAGGGCATCTCTCACTTTTAATAGTTTCTGTTCTGATGACCTTTTCCAGAATACAACCGATTTTCGAAATTTTTCAAATTCTTACAGTGCTACATTCGTACTTGTAATATTTGAAATGACGCATATTTTTCACGAATATGTAAGTATGTCATACTGGATAATAAAATTTAATCGTTCTATAGATATAGTGTTGTGTTCTTTTTAACATGTAAAACTAATTACCATGTTGATGATGGAATAAAAAATAAAAAATTAATTTCAAATATGTGTGTTACAACGCTACTGTAGCAATTGATGGATACAATTAGAAGAATATTGAAATGAACACACTAGTGTATCTATTAGTATTCTCTTTCTCTAAACACTTACCCAACAGAAACGAATGATGGAGAAGAAGAAGAAGAAGCAAAAAAAAAACACAACAACGATGAAAATGTATATACAAACTAGAATACTTAAAGTTAACAACATGTAAACTGTAGCATCTGAAAGTGTTTATGATAAATACTATACACCGAATGTTGTTTATATTTAAAAGTCAGAAAATTTGGTACTCATCAACGTTTTTAAAAATGTATATTTACAAACCATTATAGTCTGTTCTTCAATTTTATTACCATACCCGACTGCTGATTTAATCTTTATCATAATGTTGTTGTATAAGCTCCACCATATCTCTCAATACGTTAACAACATACATATACGAATTCTTTTTAAATTGTAATTTAAACACGATAAAACGGTTCCTTTTTATTTTATGTTCATTTAACGAAACAAAAAAAAATATTATACACACATTTGGTTAAATAGATGGAAGAGTAGAAGAAAAAAAAATACATAAAAGCCAATTTATATTGCCCACATAAAGATGCTTTATAGCATTATAACACCACTAAAATCTCATCATAAATAATAAAATTCGATTAATTATAATCATGAAAATGATCATAAAATATCAAACAACATACTTGTATATGTATAGTTTCTTGTAATATACACACACTAACACATGGTTGTTTTAATTTTTATTGAGAGAATAAGAAGAATTATTAAAAAGACATGACAGATTGTAGTAATTGTAATAGCCATGTCTTCCATACCAATTATATTTATGTGTGTTGTTAGTAAATTAATAATTAACTAAAGATAAGATGAAGAAAGTAATCAAACGTTGGTTGGTTGATTAGATTTAATAACGCAAAATTTATCTGATCGTAAATTTATCGAATTGTTGCGACGACATTTTCATTCTGCTTTCGTTCAGAAAATTACAAAAAATTGATTATTTTTCTTATAATTATTGGACGATAAGTTATGGATACAACTGGATGATGGATCAAAATTAGGAAAACTCGTTGCGATTATTTGTTTTCATTTTGAATCAAAACAGTTGTTTTTATCAATAAATAAAATTGTAAAATTAGTTATTATCCAGTGGTGTACCTAGAAATTTTGGGCCCTTAGACAGAACTTGAAATAAGTTATACAGGGTGTTTGGTCCAAATATGGTTGATCCTATAAAACTCCTATTAATTGACAAGCGATTCGAAAAATATTTTAAGGATTTGTAGGAGGGTCCTTAAAGAACATGTCAGCAAAATTAGAGCCTCATAGCTCATTTGAAAGTTGGTCAAAAACGCTCATTTCTGACGATGTAGTGATTTTCAAAAACGAACTAAACACACAAAACGATTTAGAATGACTCAGAGACCTTCCCAAAATTGATTTTTTTTCGTTTTTATCTTGATTTTATTCTGGAACAGGTGGAAATATTTCGTATTTTCTCTGGAATACAATGGAGAAAAAAAAACGAAAAAATCAATGTTGGAAGGGTCCTAAAGTCACTCGTAAGTCCTTTTATGTGCTCAGCTCGTTTTTGAAAATCGTGATCAACTTCCCGATGAGCTACGAGGTTCTAATTTTGCTAAAATTATCGCCTATAAATCCTTGAAATAAGACTTATTGTCTTGTATGGCCCACCCAGCATAGTCTTATGGCAACTCATATTTATTATTTGTAGAGTGATTTGAAATAATAGTTTTCGATATAAACTGCGTCTTTGCGAAACAAGGGTGTACGTTCACCCTGAGTTATTTTAAGTATTTGTAGGGTAATCCTTAGGTTAGAAATAGCTCATTTTGAAGTTGTTCAAAAACTAGCTGCACACTTAAAATGACTTAAATATCAATTTTTTTTATTTTCTCCATTTTATTCTAGAACAGGTGGTGATGTTTCGCATTTCTCCAAAAATGTAATGGAGAAAAACGACAAAAATCAATGTTGAAAGGGTTTTCGAGTCATTCCTAGTCGTCTTGCGTGCTTAGCTCACTTTTGAAAATCGCAGCATGGTCCAAAACGAATGTGTTTCACCGACTTCTAAATGAGCTACGAGGTTCTAACTTTGCTAAAATCTTCCCCAGAGAGTCTCCTACAAATCTTTGAAATATTATTTAAGTTGCTCTATTATTTTGGTGGAAACAGCCAAATTGTATACTCTGAGCCCGGACATTCTCTACATGTTACACAGATATAAGGCTCAAAAAAGTAATGAGCCCCTAAAATATTGCCTAAAATTGCTTATCGGTAGCTACGCTACTGTTATTATCGTGTATTTGGTGAAATGTCCTACAAAACAAGATGTCTAACAGTGAAAGTTTTTCGAAAATTGACCTTCCACCTATTAAAAATCACGCACAATTTCTGTGTTTTTCTTCTCATATTTTAAATCTAAATAAACTATACAGGAAATTTTAACAATTAGTAAATTATAAAAAAAAATGTGTTTACTTTCTTGTTTTATTCGAAATTGTTTGTTAAATTTCTATTTTAATGAAGATATTGAAAATGTTCAGCTAATATTACATAGGAAAAACAAATAGATATATAACGATTTGTTGATAGAATTACTAAATTTCTTAAATAAACAACGGTTTTTACAGCATTTTTGTTGAATTCTATTAAAAAATTTATTTGAACGAAGGAATTTCGACATCATTCTGTTCGAATTTTTCAACCGAGATAAATTTGGATTTCATTTTGAACAAGACTAAAATGCAGAAGTTGAGAAGATGAAGAAAACCCAAAGGTATTTTCCACACCGTCACAGGTTCTGTTTCCATAAAGAAAACCAAAATGAAAATCAAATTTAACTCAAATTGGCTCAAAATTTGATCTGTAATGCTTTACGTATGAACATTTTTATTAATATCTAAACAAAATGTTACGAAATTAAATAATCAGAAAGAAGATATTTTTAGTGTTGAGTATTTAATAATTTATTGAAGATAGAAAAATCGAAAATTTCTGCCATCTGTTTTGTACCTTTTCAAGAAAATCTATTGGGTTAAAAGAGAAAGAGCTATGGCAAATCCTTCAATTATTCAGTAGTTAGGACGCTCTAAAAAGCCTCTCTTAAATAAAGCTAAATAAACCAATTTTTTCAAAAATAAAGCCTTTGAAATATTAGAAAAAAACCAAGAAAACTTCAATTAGACTTTGATGCTGAAACTTCAGCATTCACTGAAATTTTTTGTTGCCGTATTTTTTACAGAGTACCGTGCACGTAGCTATGGGGGCCAGATAGAGCTGAGCCCCATTTGGAGCAATTCTTTGCTCCCTTCTGTCATAAGTCGTAAGAACTTTTTTCCCTAAAATCATTGTTACTTTAAAAATTTCAAAAAGCGCGTCCCACCTGGAATAGTTTTCTGGCTACGACCCTACAAAGTACTTCCAAGAACTATGTATGCGTACTTAAACAGGACGTAAAGCCAGGGAAATTTGTAGTAATCACTGTTGATCGAATATCAGAATATTAAAGATTCCAGGCTTTAAACAAGGGTTATAAATTTCGATTTTCGACCCAGCTCTGCTTCAACTGAAACTTCAGCATTTTGCCTAAAACAGTACCGCTCAAATGTGACATTTTTGCCAGAGCATTTCAAATTATGATTGTATTCTTCATGTTCAAAAATCTGCTTAATAAACGAGATCCAAACTGATGATTGCTTAAATTGTTTTTTGTTGTAAAATATTCGGATTTTTTTTTATGTTAGCCTTAGGCTTACAGAATTTGGCCGATTATAAGTAACTTAGTTCAAAATTTTGCTACTACAACTAGTAATTTTTAAGAACTGTTTTTTATGAATTTTCTTCACTGAAATATGATAAGAATCCAAGGAAATTATAGTAAAGTATATCTATCTAATGATTGAGTCTTAATTTTGATCCTGCTATCACTACAGCTGAAAATTCGACATTTTGTCTGTAACGGTGATTCCAAATATGCGTTATAGTATTTTTTACAGAATATCTCCAAGAATTCTAATTGGTTACTTCATCAAGTCGTCTAATGCAACGTTTTCCAAATTTTTGCACTCTTACGTTCAAGTTCCAGGGCAGGATCGCAAAAACCATGTGTGCAAAAACCATTTCTGCGCCCCTCCGCGGAAAAAAGGGACTCCTAAATAAAAATTTAGACTCTCAAGGTCACTGAATAGTCATTGCGATAAGTAGGTAGCTACCTATATGTATGAATTAAAATTCATATTGCATATTGATGTACAGTTAGGTGCACGGAAATGCTGACGATAGTTGTGAGGCTGAGTAAATCAGGCTAACGAGTTAGGTTTACACAATGCCTAGCAGATTAGAATCAAAAAAGAAGGAAATTCATATTAAGCGGGAATAAAGGTGTTATCTTGTTTAGTTACTTAGCCCCACCATCTCTCCTTCAAGATGGAGAAACCTTGGTTTACACAACTAAAAGAACCGATATTTCTAGCACAAGGGTTGGTAACTTTTTCATGCATCTAGCTGTATTTATATTTTTGAAGTCGATATTTTGTATACCGGACTATACTTCTCCCATTATTTTGCAAGCTATTCGAAACATGTTTTTAAGACTTATTGGAGTGTCTCTAGTGAAAATCTTAGCAAAATTATAGCTTTGTAGCTCAATCGTAGTCCTGACTTCTAGGGAACTCCTATGCCTATGTGACAATATTTTTTTCAATGATCAGTAATGGAAACAAAAGATGAAAATTATTTTATTCGTTTCGTGTATTTCCCTATTTCTTGCGAAATCCTGCATGGTTGGGAAAGGCTGGTCTAATTTATTGTCTAAAAGTTTGGTTAATTAAGTAGATTGCTTAGGCTCTTTATTGCGAAAAATTCGAACAATTTATGCTTCAGTTCAAAGAATTTAGCATTTCCAAATTTTGTCGCTACAAAACTACTTTTAAAACTGTTTCTCAGTTATTTCCGCCCTTGGGCATCACTTAATGTAGTCAATAAATGTAGTTTAAGGACTGGTTGAAGTAATGAAAGTCGCTCAGTATCAAGGATTCAATGAGTAGGGCAAAATACCCTGTGTAAAGATGTTTTAAATCTAAGAATGTAATAAAAATTGAAATATCTATCTTGTGGCGTACCTGAGGGCCTTGTAGCAAACGGCCGAATAGGCTGCACCGTGTAAATATTAGGTGCTGATGTAAATCCGTGATGATTTTGATGATGATGATGGTGATGATGTCCTAAAAATCCGGGAATTTCCTGTTGACAATTCAATGTTGAACTGATACCACAACACCGAAACAATGATGTAACACAATCTGAACATGGCACTGGCACTGTAGCTAAAGGTTTTGTCACATTTGTCACTAATGAAATTGATAGTCTATCATTATTATTGTTGTTTGATGTTGTTGTTGTTGTTGTGTCTTCAGCCAATAGTCGATCAATACCAAATTTGAGTTTTGTCTCTTTACCACCACTAGTTTTGATCGTGCGATTGATGTCTTGTTGAGATTTTTCCATTATTCTTTTGTAATTTTTTTTCTATGTAAATATTTAAAGAGGAATTACATTGCTTGCTTGGTTTTTATTGAAATTAAGTGTGAAGTATCGTGGGGAGCCCGTTTGTCTGTGTTGTGTATATGTGTGTGTGTGTGTGTGTGTGTGTGTGTGTGTGTGTGTGTGTGTGTGTGTGTTGTTCAATTAATAGGCACTAATTGGCAACTAATGGTGTTGTAATAGGTGGTCCACGCGTCGACTTATAATAACTAAGATGCTGGGAGGAGCAATTCCCACTATTTTCATCCCATTGGTTTCCGATTTTGTTTATAATATGTGTGTTCATAAGGCGGCTACACCACTTTAGCTCTCATTTAGTAGCAACAGTGGCGCATATAACACAATAAAAAAAGCACCATTTTATTTATTATAAATCAATATAAATTTGAGAAATTTAAAGCAACAATAACAACATTGTGAAAATTGGATAATACAACAACATATGTTTACCATGTTTTAGTGGGGAAAATTTAAAGGTTTTTTTTTGGGGGGGTTCAATTGGTAATAAAAGTGTAGTCTGTAGAGTTATATAGACAGACAAAAATGACTGTATATAGACCCATATTATTAGAGGGGTCGACCTATGGCAGTTAACTGGTCGTAAAATTTCGACCCTAACATAAACTGAACTAAACAACATGGAGCCAGTGGCGTAGCCATCAATAAGCAAGATTATACAAGGCCTAAGGGCCCATCTGTTTTACATGTACATTTTTTTTCGACCAAAATAATAGAGCGACTTGAATTATTTTTTTAAGATTTATAGGATAGTCTCTAAAGAACATTTTAGCAAAATTAGAGCCTCGTAGTTTATTTGGAAGTCGGTCTGTAAACGCTCATTTTGGACAATGTCACGATTTTCAAAAACAAAAGCTACACATACATGAAACAGCTAAGGGTCGGTTTTTTCTTACTCTACTTAAGTCCTTGCTAAGCATAGACTTACGGACATTTGTGTGCGGACCCTAAATGGGCGAGCGCCCATTTAAATGTGTGTAAGCCTACCGTTAGCACGATTTAAGGCAAGGTCTTGTTAAGCGGATTTATGTATGGGAAGAAAAACCGGGCATAACTTTAACCAACTTTCAAATATATGTTTGCTTAAGGGCCAACAATTTCTGGCTACGCCCCTGCATGGACCATAAACCCACTAATCCACTGATTATATTCACTGGCGACATATAGGCAGGCTGTGAAATCTTGCAAGATTTGGTTTAGTTTTTGTGCGATTTCTGCAATAATTTCGGATATGATTTTCAAAATATTTACAAGCCCTCGGATGGAATTGTTGATTGAAAATCCATTTGGATGAACAGTGAAAGGCCACCATCGTTCAGACGGTGTACATTCCATTTACGCTAATAAATGTAAAGAGTCACATGCTAATGTGTTCATGTTATTAGTATGTAATAAAGTATATAGTTATTCATTCGGGCAGTAATTCTCGCCGTAGGGGTCTAGTGAACGCCTGCTGTTAAACCTCACCTTTAATGGTATTATTTATGTTGCGACCGGGGGTCGGACTGGCGAGATGTATATACTTTAAATACTAGATAGATAAAAACAGCACACAACTTATACTATATCTGTGAGTCCAAGTAAAGGTACTGGATAGAAGATAGAAGAGACTTCAACTATAGATCCTATACAGGATTGTTGAATGTTTATATCACATGCAATTGATCAACGATTTTCTTATATAATTTATCATAAACATATAATAACAATTAACAAATATCATTTGATTATATATAGGGATCGTGTTGATATTTTTAATCAAAATTTCCACATAGGAGGCAAACGAAAAAATTTCCACAATTCGGTTTTAAATGATTTATCATTTATTAAAACTTGATAAAAATGCTAATAATATCTTGTTTGCATAAGTACTTTATTACAACGTAACAAGATTTATCGATGGGAACACCTGTTTATTAACAAGCTCCAAGTTGAATTCGACAATTGAATTTTTAATTAAAACATGTACAACGATACATACATATAAATATCAAGCTAAACTGTATAAAAGGACATTGGCCAAATATAAATCAGGATAGAATATTTATTATTAGAGACATACCTACAAATGTACGTTAATCCCTTTAATAAAAATCCTAGTTTGTGTGTGGTCTTTAAATCTATAAAATACTAATAACAATACATCAAAAATTGTCCAAGTTTCTTCAAAAAAAAAGAGGACTATACACAACAAACTGAATGTATGTGGCTCGTTCAGAACGACCACAGCATGATGCCGATTTTCACCAACATTAATATTATTATTATTAATAATAATAATAATTCATCAATCTACTTGTTTTTATCGTTTGCTTATAAACAAAATAGAAAAATTATTTCCTGTTTTCTCCCATATTTTTTCCCATTCCATCGTCGTTATTAATATTAATAAATAAACAACAAGCGAGTTGAACTCTCGTTAAGATCAATCAACAACAACTTACAGATGACGAAATCTAACATCTAAACAAATCATCATATGAATAGTGCAATATCTTCAATTATCTGGATATTTTATATTATAACAGGCGAGATAATGTAAGAAAATAGAGGAAATAATCACGATAAACGGGATACTTTAATAGTAATGTTGAGATTTTATTTTTAAACCTTTCTAAATGAGCGAAATTGATATTCTAGTATTGGATATTTTCAATATTTTTTCACTTCTCAAATGTTGGAGTTATCACTTCAACTAGTCCTAAAAAAAGCCAAAGTGAATGTTTTAATGTTAGAGTGCGGATCAGAATTAAAGAACATAGTTGAGATAAAGCACAATTCGTCTTTAGCCACGCCTGATCGGTGGTGTTTAAGTTGTATTTTAAGGACCAGTGGTGTGTACGACTTTTTATGTGAAACAAATAAGTATTTATATTAATTTTTTATTAATAAGTGAGCCACGATACTCAATGATGAATGACTTTTTGTATTCATTTAGATTCAATCGAAAGTCTGTGATTATCTCCACGCCACTGAATAGTTTCAATGTTCTCCATAATTGTTTTTTTATTGGTTAACAGCTCTATTTCTCCACCTACTTTTGACTGGAATTCCTGAGAATTCGTACAAGTCTTATCTCATCGATGTCCTTTAATTATTGCTCGAGGTCTAATTAATTTTTCTGATATTTTTGATTCTAAAGCTTAGAAATTTCCAAGCATAAAAAGCAAGTCTTTAAGATGATCTAATTGTAAGTTAGTAAGTACCGACTAAAAATCTTCAATTGTACTTACTTTCATAGTTGCTAAAAAAATTATTTTGGAAATTATCAAGGTTAGCACTACCCTGCTTAAGAACTCCGACATTTTTTTGGCTTTGATCAGTTCACATCGAGACGAATTTTATTAAAATGTTAGCTAGAAGCAAAAGCCACTCTTTATTTGATTGAGTAGAGATTTTGTCTTTGCTTTGGAGAGACTATTTTATCTTTTATCAAAAGGATAATCACTCTAAAAAAAATCTGGAATGCGATTGACCCTGCAGGCCATTCCTGAAACTTCTCGCTAAGTTTTTAAAGCTCGAAAATTATTTAGGAGGAGTACAAATTTGATTGGTCAAAGGATTTTGAGGTTATGTTGAAAAAACGCTTTTTCGAAATTTTTCGACAACGATATTTCGCGAACAAATCAACAGATTTTGACGAACTTTGTGACATTCGACGCAGTTTTTAAAGCTCTAAAATTATTATGAGGGGTACAAATTTGATTGGTTGAGTAATTTTGAAGTTATGTTGAAAAAACACTTTTTTTGATATTTTTCGACAACGATAACTCGTGAACGAATCAACGGATTTTGCGAGCTTTGCGGTATTTGACACAGTTTTTGAAGCTCCAAAAATATTGTAAAGAGTATAAATTTAATTGGTTGAGTAATTTTGAGGTTATGTTTAAAAAACACTTTTTTCGATATTTTTCGACAACGATAACTCGTGAACGAATCAACCGATTTTAATCGTTCAAACGGCATTCGACGTCATTAGTTAAGGTTAAGAGCTGATTAGATTATGGAATTGATCAGTACAGCAGCTCAATAGTTATTTTGAAAAAACATGATTTTGACAAAAGAAATTTTTCGGTTTTTTTTTTTTGGAATTTCTCAAAATCGATCGGGCCGAATCGGTTCAAACTTACACGAAATCTAAGTTTGATGGAACCCTTTCGAATGCCGTAAAGAGCGTTTCAATACGTCAATCCGTTCAAAAGTTATGAACTGCTTACATAGTCTTCCCATACACACACACACACACACATACAGCCATAGCTTCCTAGGACCCCAAAACGTCGAGATCTGCTGAAAATTCAATTTTCGAAAATCAGGGTAAAACCAATAACTTCCCGAAATTTTGAAAATTTTCAATTTTCTTAGCGGGAAGTTAAAAAAGAATCAATATTTTTTAAAGTATCTAAATCAGCTCAACAATTATAGCAAAATTCGCCAAAAATGTTTTAAAATCTAGATTTGATGCATTGAGATATCCCTTCTCACAACTAATTCAAAAGATAAAGAACTTAAAACGTTAAGGATTGATTCTCCTACTCTTACTTAAGTAGCAACTTCAACTAAACTATCCTAAAATAAGCTAAGAGACTGTGGAATTTTGATTTTGATCGGAAGCTCAAAAGCTCCGCCCGACTAGTCTCTTAAATGAATCGAAATATCCTTTTCTAATATAACCGAAACTCAGAATCAATCAATAAATCAGAAGAACTCAGGACGAAGATCTATGCAGAAAAAAGGACAAACTAGACAAAAACTTGTGTTCAAAAAAAATTAAATTTTGGTAGACATGTGAAGGCATGTTTCTCAGACGTTTAGTAGCCTCGATATCTCTCTCTGTCACACACATCTTATACGATTAATAAAAGCATGATTCAGAAGTAGAAAATAGTAACATATGCTTACTTAAGTCGAAAACATCTAAAAATAAGCAGACAAATTGTAGAATTTTGATTTTGAACGAAAGCTCAAAATCTCCATAAATTCACTCTAGATCAAAGTGTGCGCAGCGGCTCCCAAGGGAGCCTTGATACCGTCATTAAGGCGCCGCGAAATATTCAATTAAACATTTAATGGGTAACAATAAAATTTTAAAAAAGGAATTTTCCAATTTTTCAAGTAAGTCAAAAATTTAGAAAAAATCTGATGTATTGAGGGCGCCGCGGAAGAAATCCTATTATTTAGGAAGCTACAAACCGGAAAACATTGGGAACCTCTGATCTAGATGATCTTTAGAGCAAAAATTTGTCAAAATAGCCTCAGATTTCTCCTGAAAGCAGAAACTCAGAACGAATTAGCAAAACTTCGTCCAGAAAAACTCTGGGCGAAGTTCTATGAAGATAAAAGACAAGCTAGACTAAGGCTGAAGAGAAACAAAAATTGGTAGATATTTGAAGGTATGTTTCTCATGTAGGATTCACAAGTGGAAAATGGCAACTTGGTCTTACAATTAGTTAATTCAGAACTTCAACTAAGGCATCACAAAATAGACTGACATGAGAGCTTGTAGAATTTTGATTTTTAACGAAAACTCAAAGCTCCAACAACTCAATCTGGATTGTCAAAATAGCCTTAGATTTCTCCTAAAAGAATCAAATAATCTATTCCTGATACAACAGAAACTCAGAACCAATTAACAGATCAAGAAAACTCAGGACGCAGTTCTATGCAAAAAGATGACTAGCTAGACTAAAGCTTGGGTTCAGGAAAAAATTAATTTTGATAGATATTTTAAGGTATGTTTCTCATGCATGATTCACAAGTGGAAAATGGCAACTTATGTCCGTATTTATAAATCGATCGCAGGCTCGGTCTAAAGTCTAACTTCCAAGCAAGAGTTCTGGTTTTTAATATAAGTCTTGCTTCGGGAATTCTCGGCGGAAGTCAGGATTGAGTATATGGAGGGTTTATAAACACGGGCACACGACTTAAGTCGGAATTTCAAATAAAGCATCACAAAATAGACTGAGAGATTGTAGAATATTGATTTTGAACGAAAGCTCAAAAGCTCCAACAACTCATTTTGGATGGTCCTTAGAGCAAAAGATTGTCAAAATAGCCTCAGATTCCTTCTAAAAGAATCAAAATATCTGTTACTGACACAGCAGAAGCTCAGAACCAATTAACAGCTCAGGAAAACTCAGAACAAAGTTCTATATAGAAAGAAGACTAGCTAGATTAAAGCTTCGGGCAATAATAAATTTTGGTAGATATTTTGAAGACATGCTTCTCAGACGTTTAGCAACTCTTATACCTATCTTTGTCACACTCACATGTTGGACAGTTAATGATTCACAAGTGGAAAATAATTGCAACTTTCTCGCCAGCAGTAATGCGTAAGGAGATTTATCAAAATACCAACCAACAACAATATAAGAAATACAAATCTTCGGCATATTTATATTTAATTTTTACTGTTTTTTTTTTTGTTGTTGGTTGACGAAAGTTTCTGCTTGAAATTAATCTTTCAAGAGCCCCAACTATAGTGTGAAATAAAGGTCCAGATATATAATAAAAGAAATATGAGAAATTATGCTCTGTCTCTGCGTGAATTCAAATTACTATTAAGTTGACTGTAGTAATCGTATAGTTGTCATAAATACTTGGAAAATATCACTTTACACTTTATTATACGTTTTATGAACATTATTAATATTATGATTACAGTTTATTAAAATTGTCGTTGATATATTTTATGTGACCATTTATTTACATAAATACAAACGATTTTCCCTCTCTTACTATTATCATCATCATTATCATCGTCATTTTCTTCATCATCATCATCATCATTATTATTATTAGTATTATTATTATTATGGTGGACTTCTGGTCTTGCAAGCAGAACAGTTAATGTAAATTTTATGGGCATTCAACCAAGCAAAAACACGGGATAAGATCTAAACTTTTTATCAAATTGACTTCTTACATTTGTGTGTTGAATTGAATTTAAATTAAAAATAATCTTCAACACGCTAGTTTTAAATAGTGGATAATAAACAATAAAAATAAAACTACAACAACATATGTAACGCAATTTATTTATCGAATACTAATTGAAATAATGACTTTTCGTGTAGTTGAATCGACGATAATCAATCGTATGATAATCAGTGTAAGCTTCAGATAAATTCAATAATACAAAATACATTTGTTCTTGATTAATATTCGGCCAAATATCCCGTTTCGGTCTTGTTGGTTTCTTATATTTGTTCCTTATCGGTTGTTTCCTAACTGGCCGTTTTCTGCGTCGTTTCGGTGGTCGTGGCCGACGTTTATTCACCGAATTCAACAAAGCTGCCATCATTTCTGCATCCATTGCCATCATATTGGCTGCTGTATCTTTGGCTTTTACTGCTTGTACCAACAAACACAAAAGATACCCACCGAATGCCAGAAAAGCTAATGTTGTTACCGATAATTGAAAGGCGCTTTGGATGCCTTTCTTGCCACCTTTATTCGATGATGATTCCTCATAGTGGCCACCACCACCGCTGCCACCACGTTGGGTAGCTTTCAGTTTACCTTGTAAAGCTAGCGCTTGGGGTTGTGAATCGGATTGCTCGATGTAATCTTCAGTTGGAGTCTCAAAAGTATTGCGAACTTGTAACAGGCGATTTAAGGGCAGTTCACTTAAAATTTTCACATCCACAATCGGCGAGATATCTTGAGGCGTCGATTTGGTTAACAATAACAGAAATAATATTGATTTAAACATGTTTTGTTGATAAAGACTCGGAATAGAATGAGTGACACCGCTATTATCCCGTACAGAGCTTCTGGACCGTTTCGAGAATAATTTCCACAAATTCAGTTACTGTTAGATACCTACCATTAAAATTAAGCTTAGCTTGCACAATCCTAGATAAATTATAGTAAATCGTTTGAAATTCATGTAGTGTTTCTCGTGTGAAAGCACACTTATCCGGCGATTTAAGAGTGTCACCAAGCTTATCTTCCACATGGTAAACCATGCGAGCTCAGACACCGTTTAACTTTCTTACCGACACGATGTGGAAAATCACATTTATCGTCTTATTGACAACAATTGTAATCACTGATTGTGTTGAGCAGCGTACGTTTTTTGGGAAAATCCAATCGAGTTTACAATTGGCCAGCAAACTACTCGGTATCGATCAGGCTAAAGGTGTTGCACAATTAGTGAGTGAAACTTTTGGGAAAACTCATCGTAAAGGTGATGGTGCCAATAGTACAAACAATATATTTTCTGGATTCTTACGAGTTCTTGGATTTGACGTTAAGAAAATTGGCGCAATTGCTGTCAACGCTATCATATTCGTCGCCCAATTAGTAAGTTGATAATTACCTAATTTACAAAATTAATCCATTTTTATTGTAGATAAGTTCATCGTTATCGCGCCCTTTACCGAGTCAATTAACAGAAGCTAGAAGAATCCATGAGGGAACACCGTTAGATTGGATGATGAATAAGAGTAAAGTGATCGATATGATGGGTTATATTCGTGATAAGAATCTGACTGATTATGTTGTGGAATTTATTAAAAAGCGTTCGTTGGACGAGGAGACGGATTGTGTTCAATTATTAGTGTGTAAAACAGCACCGTTTATTTGGGGTATGCAGAAAGCTTTACAGACACGTAAAAATGAGACGATCAAAGGACCGAAAACCTTCTACTATTACCTGCCGACAATTGAGGAAGTTGAAGATAATGGAGATCATTGCGATTATAAACACCCATTCTGTTTTATTGATTTATAATCTTATTTATTTAATTTTAATTCAAACAAATTAACCACCAAAAATTAGCTCTAAATCATGGCATAATTCGTGCCGAAATTGTGAACGTCCACTCTTCAAATCACACAGAATCTGTAACTTACATTTATTATCACAAGCCGGCTTCAATGGACTGTCTCTGTAGTAGAATCTAAAAGGGTTGTTTTTTAGTTTTGTTTACGATTAATTAATAAAGTAAGTACCTGTAAAATTTATCGAACATTTCGTCATTATTGATTAACTCGTCCAAAACTTTAGCCCATTCTTCAGGTCTTAACGAGTTCATTTTGTACGCGTCTTTAGCCGAATATAAACGATACCATTGTGGATTATCACTCTTGTTAGCCTCATCTAAATTCAAAGTCCACGTTTCATGATCTAGAATCTCCTAAAATCATCACCCTTATTAATATTAAAATCATTCATATTTTTGCATATTTAAATTACTCTAGTCGTATTATCATGATCACCGTCAATATAATATAAACGATAAGCTGGATTGAAATTTTCGTATGTTGTAACTGATGGTCCTAAATATGCAACGTTGATTGGCCGGCCTGAAATTGTGAAATTCGTTTTTATTTTTTTACGAAATTTTCTTCTACTGGATAGTTTACTAAATTCGTTATTATCATAGAAAATCTCGAATTCATCAGCATGTGTATGGCCGTAAAATTGCGCAATTATGGTATCTTCATAACGGTTAATTATATTGTAGAAATTTCTAGACCATACTTTCATACAATCGGAACTTCCTGGAGGAATATGGCCTACAAAAATTCGAAGACTCAAATAAATGCGAAAAATTAGGGAAAATACTTACCGATAAGATGGACTTTTTCGCCTTTATTTTCGGCTTCTTGTAGTTCATGCACTAGCCATTGTAGCTCCTTAGCCGGGTCAGTACTGTTCACCATTAACCACCTGAAATTGTAGCTCAAACGTTAAATAATCGATTTGAACTTGATTCAGAAATAAATTTATACCAACTGAGTGTATGGCAATAGTTTGTATTCAATGATATTATACGGAAACCAGGTCGTAATAGAATTGAATAGAAGCCACCGTGGATTACTGAATAACTGCTAGTGGCCGGCAACCATTTCCTCCAATGATCCGTGATTTTTCTGTAGAGCCAATCGATTGCGTGGTCCGGGTCGCGTACCCACGGCGGTGCAAAACTTTGAAACACAACAATTACTTCTAAATTTACAACTAGGACCCCTTCTAAACACCAATGAGAGCCTACATTTTGCTAGTTAGAAGATTTTTCTGTGAAACCCAAAGAAATCAAAAACCGCGCAAGATAATTACCAGCAAAAACGTTTTAGGCACAATGAAGTTGATACGAGTCAAAATTGAAGAGCTCTCAAAGGGCGCTAACAGATGAAAATTAGCCACCAGGGCTGGGGAGCTGTAGTTACAGCTCCGGAGTCACTGTTCGCAAACTGAGGTCTTAGCTCCGGCTCCGGTTCCGACTCTAGCCCTATTACCGTTAAACATTTGAGTTGGCTAGAGCTTTGCAGTAGTGAAACTGTAACTGCGTAATGTTCAAAAGAAGAGAAAATGGAAGCTCAATCGATTAACAACTCAAATAATATTTGAAGCATTGTCAAGTTAGTTCCTGTAGTGCTTTGCTGAGCTTGAGCATTGTATACATAGTGGTACTCTTTATAACATATTATGAAAATAAAGTCAAATTTTTAGGAGCCGGAGTCTGCAGAAGTCTTAATGCATTAAGCTCTACCTACGGCTCCACTTAATTAGTGCTCAGGAACCAGAGCTAAGCTTCAGTTCCGAGCATCGACTCCGTCCGACTCCCCAGCCCTATTTTCCACAGTAGCCTTACTTACTTTCCGGCCGGTACTGACTCGTGGTTGCCCAAAGCCGGGAAAATGGGCGTACTCGGGAAATGCTCGAACATCTGCTCAACAGTATCTTGTATTATCGCCAAATTACCATCTTTCGTTTGATTCCAAATATCGTGCGGTATCAAATCACCAGTCCAAATAATATAATCGATATCCTGAAAGTTGATATTTTACTTTATCAATAATTCATTGATAATTTGTGGATAATTACAGGATGTTGTTCGGTGATGTGTTGTAGCATATTATCAATCAAAATCTTTGGAGCATCGCAATTTAGATAACTTCCCCATCTTAAAAAAATTATATTTTTATAATTACTGAAAAATAATAAGAAATATTTACTTTTCGGCTGGAATTAAGTCTTCTTTAGTCGACGGTGTGCTTTCATTGTGACAACAAAGCGGCTCGTCACAATTCGACGAACTACCAATCGAGTATTTTGGGTCGTAATGTGTATCGGACAGATGTAAGACTTTGAACGTTGGTAGACCTTCCTAGAAGGTTTTACGTAATTTAAATACACGTTTATTGCATTAGAATAGCCGTTTATTAAACAAATTACCTTGGGTAGGTCAACTTGAATCTTTTCCGGTTTTGGTATATCTGGCAATTCAATTTGCCATTCATGAAGCGGATTATCAATATCACCACAACTCTCACCAATGATCATACTGCAAATCTCCTTCGGTCCTATCAGATTAAATATTTACAAAAAATTATTTTGATGTCCATGACACAATATTGCAAGGTATGATTTAGATAAAGCGAATTCGAGAATTTGGACAAGGTGAACATCAAAAAAGCGTAAAGTAAACATCATGTTAATAACATAGTGTATCTTAATTAGAATCGGAATTAATTGTGTAATGTTATTAATTGGATTTTGATGACTTTTTAGATTTGTTAAGAATAAATTTACCAATTTGTACGTTTTGTAATGCGGCTAGAATTTCAGGTGCATACACATCAAAGATGCCCGTACAAACGATCTGATTTTCCACTTTAAAAGCCACACACAAATTGACAAATTTCACTTTCACCACATCAAAAGCTGTCCCAGCTTTGACTTCTTGTGTCAATAGACTGACACCTAAACGGCATGCTGAGCATGGTACTCGCGATCGAACAGCATCGCCCAATTTTTTCGGCGTACGATCGGGTTTTTTCTCTTTCACCTCAATGGGTTTTTCCGCATCTTGCTACAATTTTTTTGTATTTATTTACCTAATTGTTGTTGTATATGTAGAAGCAATTACCTTGGATATTGGTGGCAGAATGTGGTTCCTATTTACATCCCCCAATAAAGGCTCACTGTGTGGATTGATGTTAGCATCCCATTCGTCTGTAAAATCTATAGGATTTGCCTTAATAAAAGACAAATCTATAGTTTGAAATTTGTTAATGTTATTAATAATATAAATAAACAATCGAATTAGTAGAGTAAGCAGAAAAATTTGCAAATTTTGTCAACAAAACTTACCTAATACTGTTATGAATAATATTACAAAATTGATTTGTACCATTTTAAAATCCTATAGAAAATCGTATTTATTGTAATATTATTGAATTGTGACACAATTTTAAAACTCACCATCCTTCATCTTTGATATCTTCAACACGAATAATAATAATAATATACTTATTCTATCTAAAAATTCTGCCAGTTCAATATCCAAGGCTGTCCACTAAATACAAACTACACATGGCTGATTCTGAATAACTGAATTCAATTCACCAATAATAACAAAATGTTTACAATCATCATCATTTGTAGAGGAAATACATTTATTATAATTATCCCCACTGTTTAAGCTGCCGGCTCATTAATTTGATTCATTAATTATCAAACATCATAAATAAATCAATGTGGAAATAAATGTGTGTAGAGATTGTAGTAATTAAGACTTTGATCGAGAAGCAAAGATCCCTTCAGGCATTAGTTTATTATTAATACAGGTTGAAACACTTGTCGTGTTGAACTTTTTTGACTGTTTCAATTCAACATTTGACCTTGCAGGATTGGCAAGAGATAAGAAACTGAATACGAATTGATAAAAAGTTTCATCGAGTGTTTACAAAAAGACCCCAAAGGTACACAGAGATACATCTTGCCGATATCCAAGCAGATACCATCTAGGAGTGCCGCCAATCTCTGAAGCTAGCAGGATTGTCAGGACATAAGAGTAAAATCCAGACTAGTGCTGGAATGCTTCGAAGCACTTGAGGAGCTTGCTGAACATCACAAGGGAAGCTTGAAATAAGTGCCAGCTCATCGAGGGTTCAAAGGAAATGAGAAAGCGGACTGCTTAGCAGAAAAAGCCGTCAAAACTGCTCTAATTGTACCTGGGCCCCCATACGGACACAAACAGGGTCATAAAGGAAGGACTAGAACAAAAACACCAGCTCTACTTGGAAAAACTACCAAGAACGGTCCTGTCAAAGATATTTCTAAACAGGAAGAGGTTAAGGCAGATCACAGGACTGTTGACTAGTCACTGTACAATAAGAAAGCATCTCAATAATATTGTGATTGTAAAAGACCCAACATGTAGGACCTGTGAAGGAGAAGATGAAACCTTGCTTCATTATGTAACTGTGAGGTCTTAAAGGATCTCAGAGCGTGGTACTTGGAAGGGGACATATCTCCCCCGAAAAAATAAAAAGAACCCCCTTAAAAGAACTCCTGGACTTTATTAAGAGGGCGGGACTATTGGGGGAAGACAGCTAACCCAAACCAGGCGTGTTGATGGGTATACAAAAGGCCTTAATGGCCGAGATACAATGGGGAACGAATCAGAGCTCGTGCGTGAGGGGCGCAAAAAAACCTCACACAAAACTGTTCTATGGGATAGCTAAAACCTACATAGGGCAAAAGATTTTTTCAAGGGAGCACTAGACAAAATTTTCTGTTGATTATTCATCTAAGAACAAGCTTACTCTTTACTGAGACTTGCTCAAAAAACTGAGCAGCATGGCCTTATTGCCCTCTGAAGAGAGAAGGAAGTCTCCAGGAGTGCAAATCAACTTCGAAAAGACATCAAGCTAGGCCCTTGTCAAGCTGGTCACCTCCATAAATTGGATAACTGTCGAAGTTGGACACTTTTCAATTAATCTTGAGAAATTACATTCTATTCAATATACAAATTAGTTGGGTAATATTTGATTGCATTGCGATTGTCCAACTTAGACAGGTATCACTGTATTTTCACTTTGCCTGATTAATTGAGGCGAAAATTAAAAAAAAAATGGAATGGTCAACTTCATTTCCAGTATAGGAATTCACATTTATTGAAATTGTATTATAATACAAAATACTTTAAAAATCCTAATATATGAAATTTTCAATTAAATTATTCAATAATAATTACGATGTAATCAAGAAAAATACGAGTTATTGGAATGAATATATGTACAAAGAAACACAAATAATAATAAAAATAATAACAGTATTAATGAATCGAAAATTATGAATTGGAAAATAATTTTCATGAATTAATCTATAATTTAGATTTTAGATGAAAAACAAAACTTAAACATCATTTGAAGACTAGAAATCAATTGAATACAAGCAAATATTATTTGCGATTTTTCAATGCATTCGCCAACCATTCCATTGCCATATCTAAACCTTCACCCTTCGTTGCTGATGTTTTAAATATTTGAAATGTACGATTCTTTAATGCCTCCAAACCTAACGCCTGATGTACCTCTTTTAATGACATACATCCAGGTATATCTTGTTTATTCGCTAATACTACCAAAATTGCATCACCTAATTCTTCTTCCTAAAGTTAATTTAATTAATTAATATTTATATAGCTAATTCTTATAATCGATGATGAAGCTTACACGTAACATGTGAAATAATTCGTCTTTTGATATACCCATTCGTTCTTTATCGGCTGAATCAACAACATAAATAATAGCGTCTGTATTGCTGTAATAACACCTCCAATATGGTCTAAAAATCAATAATTACAACTGAAATTCTCTGAATTATGTTGTTCAAACAAAACTACCGTATACTTGTTTGTCCACCTAAATCCCACACTTGGAATTTTAAATTCTTATACTGTACTTGTTCCACATTGAAACCGATCGTTGGTATTGTTGTAACAACTTCACCTACTTGTAAACGATATAGAATTGTTGTTTTACCAGCACCATCTAAGCCCAATATTAATATTCTCATTTCGCGGGCGCCCAAAAGACTTTTAAAATAACTAAATAAAACACCTGAAATAGCGTATTTTTTGAGTATTACTGAAGAAAATCATCATAACCTCACAACACATTTCTCCGGTATATAAATTTAATATCTATGCAAATACTTACCCATTTTTGATTAATTCTAACAGTATATAAAAGAATTAATTTTTATTAATTAAATTGGAACAATTAGTACATTTTTCTTCTGTTACAAACAAACCAAAAAAATAAACAGAAAAAATGCAAAAATTACGTGTCCACTAGAATCCGAATTGTTAACGTCAAAATTGATGACAGTAGAAAGCGGTGAGGCAGCGTTGCCAAATCGGTATATATCTCCAAAAATTACACTCATAATCAACTATAATAATTCCGTTAATTAAATAAAAATAAACAAAATCGATTTAGAATATTGAACAAACTAATTGAGACGATTTTCAGATTTAAATAGAACACTAAAGTAAAACTGTGCAGATTTAATGAAAATTGGTAGAGGTGGCAACTGTCCAAAAATTATAACCAACCTTGCCTGCATGAAATCCCTAAAAATTTACACAATTTGTAAGGTTAGAACCACACGTTCCTCATACAAAATTAATCGAAATTAATTAAATAAAAATCAATAAAATGAGTGATTTCAACAGTTCATTCTCAACAGATACTGATACAACAACAACAAAAGGTGATAAAGAATTACAAGAATTTCTAATGATTGAAAAACAAAAAGCACAATTTAATGCTCAGGTTAGAATCTCGTTTTTTTTTCTCGCTTATATATTATTTAAATGATATAATAAATAATTCTTTTAGATCCACGAATTTAATGATATTTGTTGGGATAAATGTATCGAAAAGCCTGGCAATAAATTAGACAGTAAAAGTGAGACATGTTTAACGAATTGTGTGGATCGTTTTATTGATGTTTCACTTTTGATAACGAATCGATTTGCTCAATTATTACAAAAAAGTGCCGGTTCTTAATTTGTTTGTAATTATTGTAGCAAATTTCCTTTTTGGAGAAATCTTTAGAAACGTAAATGAATCGTTGTTACTGGTGGAAATTATATGTAACAATTTCGTTAAAAATAATAAATTTGCTTATTTATAATTAACACAGTACGTTTTATTTAATAATAATAATAATTATAATAATAAATTAGTACTTTTTACATATTTAAAGAAAGAAATTGTAATATAGTTGTTGATTTAGGTTATGTTACAAATGACATTAGATAATTAAAAACTGAATATTTCATCTAATTTCTATAAGAATTAGATTAACGGTTGATAATGGGCGATAAAAAACCGCTACAGTTATTTTCTCGTTAAAAATAACTGCATTTTTTTGAATAAAACAAAGTGTGAGGTTATGTTGACTGTGATCTGTCGACATATTTCAATTAAACTCAATATTACTCAAAATAATGGTATTAAAGCCTAAATCACATAATAAGGTTAGCTCCTTATTATCACTGTAAGTCCCATTAATTTTTGTGTGATATGAAATATAAAATTTTATTGTAGATGTGTGGAGAATCTTGTGAAAAATTTAGAAATTCTCGATTTGGAAAACATAAAAATATTACCACCACATATCAAAAATATAATTTTACGCAAAATAACAATTCGTCCAGATTATTGTGGTAGATTGGGCTTCAATACTGTACTACAAGTGCTAATTTATCCAGCTTTGAAGGTGATAGATCTTACATTTGTTGAAATCGACAATGAGACTTTAAAGATTCTAGAAGAATGCTCAAATTTAAGGGAGATTTATATCAGACACCTTGGAAATAATAGAATTACTAGCAACGGTAATTTGTTGATTAAATAAATTCAGTGTTTCCAATCTTGTATTTTTATAGGCTTAAAGGATCTGTTAGAAAATACCCGAAATCTTACACTTTTAGATGTTAGTAATTGTCAAGTGTTCAATGATGATGTTTTAAAATTATTGGCGATTAATTGTACGAAAATTACAGCAATTTATGCCGATAGTTGTAATATTAGTGATGTTGGTTTAATGAGTTTATCACGAAATCTTCATACATTAACCCATTTGAATATATCAAATACGAAAGTAACAAATCTTGGAATTTCTAGTTTAATTCAAACGAACTTGACAAATTTTCGCGAGTTACGTATGGATAATTGTCCAGGTGTTAATGATGATATTCTAAAGATGATTGCTGAGAAATGTCCGAATATGGAAATTTTAACGTTCTTCAACTGCCCAGTGAATGGTTTGTATATAGACCGATTCACAATGATGGTTCATTAGAATTAACCAAAATTTTAAACCTTTATTGAGCCGTCGTTGTGAAAGCCTGTCGATTTAAACGAATCTTATATATTCTTTCGTCGTTACAGTGGAAACTCTATCGTTGTTTGAGAAGTCAAATAAACCCCTGAAGCAAATCCATTGGTCTGTAAGCTGGTGATTTTGAACAATTTTCTATCGAAATTTAAACAGTTTTACTACTTAATTAATTTATTCATACTTTTTAGCACTTGAAATAAATAACATTTTGTATAGATAACAAAAATCGGAAATGAACTGTTTATTTATATTTGATATAAAAAAAATATACATAATTAGAATTTCAGTGGTAATTCCCTTGTTTATAGTTTTTATTAATTAAAAATCTGACCACACAAAAAATTAAAGAAAATTTAAATACATAGATATACAATGCTTCATTTGTTCTATATTAATTAATACAATACACTTTCTAATTATGCTTTATTATTAATAACGGGAATTGGTGATTGTTTCAATTGTAGTACAATGGAACGCATACGTGAAACATCTTTACTACCTTGTTTCGCTTTCGGATTAAAATCACATAATTTTGCAATTCTCTCCCATTCTGTTCCTGGTTCAATTTCATTATCTTCAGCGACGAATTGTTTCTCAGCATTCCTAAATTATAAACATGAAGAATATTAAAACATTAAACATTATTATTGGGGGATGGTTTTGTATGATTTTAGAATAAGAGGGTACAATTACTTACTTAGCAGCATCCCTTTGAAAGCAAACAATAACGAGGGCAATTAATGAAAATTGCACAACTATAGCATGAAGCTTTTGCATTAAAAACAATAATAATTACCTATTGGCAGCTTTCGTTTTAGCTATAGCCTCTTCATGGTTCTTATACCAATCTTCTAATTCTTTACGTGCTATCTCGCGTAATTCCAACTTTTTTCGTTCTTCTTCAGCATCTAAATTATTATTTTAATTCCTATTGTTATTATTATTAAGACTGTAAGTATTGTATGAAAAAAATACCTTTTTCTTCTAAACGTTTAATTTGTTCTTCACGCCATTTACGGATCTTCTCTGGTTCTTCACGGATTTCACGTTGTAAAGGCGGTGGTGATGGTGAAACTACTCGGAATAAGTAAATTATGCATAAAATTTGGGCTTAATTCAAAAGAAAATTACAGTAGTCGCCGCCTAATAATATATGCTTTAGAACAAAACCAATATACAAAAAAAAAAGAGGCAAATAAAGTAGATTTGCATTAAGAACAACCTGTATAAATATCTTGATTATACAGGGTTATTCACGGCGGACGAAAAGTTCTTATGGCAAAAAAACAAATATTTCAAGGATTTGTAGGATGATCCCCAGAGAACATTTTAGCAAAATTAAAACCTTGTAGCTCATGTGGAAGTTCATCAAAAAACAATCTTTCTGAGCAATGTCGTGATTTTTAAAAACGAGATTTTTTTCGTTTTTTCTTCATTGCATTATAAAAAAAATGAGAAACTTCCTACAAGAACAAAATTGAGAAAAACGAAAAACCGAGTCATTCTTGACCAACTTCGCTCCAAAAATAATGTGAGTTGCTACATATGAGAACTTTTCGCAGTGCATGAAAAGCCCTGTATTTGAAGAAATTAGATAGATACAGCAGCATAACTTCCTTTTTTCAAGAATTCATAAAACCAGAACATTTTTATTATTTGTTTTTCATGATGTAGGTGCATGCCTAAAGTTTTGTTTTCCATAGGTTTGAAGATCAAATCATATAGATGACGTACCAAAATCTTCATAGACTGAGTAAATCGATTTCTAGCGTTTGTCATGTCATGACTCTTGCTAGCATAGCAGGCGTTATGTTGGCAATTTTTTCCCGGATGTCGGTCTTCAAATCTTATAAGGTCCTTGGACGGTTCACATAAACATAAGATTTCAAAAAAAAACATAAAAAAAATCACAAGGGGCCAAATCGGGAGAGCGGGTTGGCTACTCCAAATCGCCCCTAATTGAGAAGTGTTTATTCAAATCAGTCATCAATGCTCTTGTAAGGATGGAAATAAAGATCATCATGAAGAATTCTTCTCACAGAACGATCGGAAAGTCCAAGAGCAGACGCATGCTTGCGCGCAGAACGTAAAATTGAAGCTCTCACTGCCTCAATTGATCTAATGGGCCGAGTGACTGCAATTCTTCGTCTTGTCGCACTTGCAATTTGTCTGAACGTAATGACCCACGTAACAATTGATTTCTAGTCCGGGTCAGGAGCTCAATTAAAGCGATTCCGAAACGCGCTCTGCGTTGCGATCAGAGAACATCCACTCGAAAAGGCAAAAGCAAGCTCCTCAGTGTTTCAACGCGTAAGGGACAAAAACTTTAAAGTCCTGCCTCTCGAACGAGACCACTAGCGCTTCGTTACGACATCAACCGAATAAATAGCGCGCATTTAAAAAAAAGAAATAATACTGCCGCACCCTGTATTTTAAGATAGAGTATACGAAATATTAGTTGAGATTGTTCTAAATAGCGGCCACTGTATTTTGGATTATTATTAGAAATTAAATTACCTCCACGTGTTAGACTGTTAGTTTCAGCTTTAAGATGTGTTGAATCTGCTAGAAAAGAAAAATTGTGAAGTAGTCAAAATCATGCATTATACCACCCTGTTGCTCTAAAAGTAGACGATTCGTATCAAACTCCAATTAGTTGACGAGTTGAAAAATATTTCAAGGATTCATAAGAGGATGTCTAGAGACCATTTTAGCAAAATTAGAACCTCGTAACTCATTTGGAAGTTGGTTAAAAAACGTTTGTTTTGAATAAGGTCTCGATTTTGAAAAATTTACCAAACATGCAAAACGACTTAAAATGACTCGAAGACCCTTCCAACATTTTTTTTCTCCATTGCATTCTAAAAAAAAAAATGCGTTAAAATTCTCCTTCGCTCCGGATTAAAATGAAGAAAAACAAAACAAAAATCAATGTTGGGAAGATCCCCGAGTCATTCGTTTTTGATAATCGCGATTTCGTCAGAAACGAGCAATTTGTGACCAACTTCAAACTAAGCTACGAGATTATTAATTTTGCTAAAATGATCTTTAAACACCCTGTTACATGTCCTTGAAAAAAAATTCGAATCACTCGCCAAACTAATACGAGTTTCATACAAATCTTCTACTTTTAAATAGTTTTTTAATGAAAATTTATAAATGAGAGTTATAGGTATTAAAAGGGAAAGAAAGTACCAGGCCGTTTAGTGACTAATTTTATCAGATCTGCTAATAAGTACGTGTACTTAAGTCGATGAAATTATGAAAAGTAGATGTGTCCACCCTCAAATTATCATTTATTTCAATTTCTACTGAACTCTCTTAATACAATTATTGGATTCTTGAATATTTCAAGTACAAGGGGCCCGATACTTTCTCCTCAACACAATACAAAATGCATACACGAAGACACAAAACACAGATTCTTACCAATACTGAATGGATCACTTTGAAAGAAATCATCTGATACAGAAAAAAAGAAAAGAAAAAAATTGTCAAAAATCATGCAAAACTTAAGAGGTGAAATAACAGAAAATAATGAATGAAATATAAAAAGAAGATACTCTATTCCTTACTTTCTGTTGTCCTTATTTAATCAATTAAATCAATTTATCGATTTGTTTAAATAAAGAATGACAGACAGTAAGAATATTTAACAAGTCTACTATTTGTATTATTATTGATTTTCTATGTATTCTCTCTCAGTAATAGTTTGGATTAAGACCAAATTTTAACAAACATACCATCATTGGTTTCAGCTTTTGTCAACATTCCATCATCCAATCCTTCGACCATTTCAAAACTGCTCGCCGAATTTGTTGGATCATCTACAGTTAAAGCGATTTAACTTAAAAAAACGAGAACATTCACAAAACGAAAATTTTTATATAGAAAAAAAATTGAGTAAAATTTACAGCCAAAATTGGAACATGAAACAATCAGCTCCATGCTGTCAATTTGTAACTTTCAAAAAAAAAAAAATGTGGATAAACAAATAGAACAATCATGCAGAATTTGATATCATTAATTGAAATACGCCCCCATAATATAAAAAATTGTATTTTTATCATTAGATAATTGCTTGAAATCTTACCACCATTGACAACAGGCACCGATATCGCTGCCGGTTTAACTTCATCTTCTAATCCAGCCAATTCATCTTGTTCTCTAGCCAAGAATTCAGCAGCTGGATCAACATCAGTTTGATCGAAATTATCACCGAAACCTGACATTTTTCTTTTATTATTACAACTACAAAAAAAACAGTTCTCAAAATCAAATTGTTGTTATTTAGGTAAATGTAACGATGACAAATAATCGTCAAGAATGACAGCTAATATGACAGTTGTTGATTTTTTTACGATGTGGCAATTGGCAACCAATCAAATTGCGTATCGTTTCTAATTGTAGGTCTGTGTACTGTAAATACGACCGATGTATAACACTGTTGCCATGTTATACATATTTCTTTAAATTATAACAAATTGTATTCTTCAAATTTTCTTCGACTGTAAATAGAGGAACCGACTTATAATATTAAAAAAAGAGACGTATTAGAAACATAATAATTGCTATTTGTAGTGATGTAAATGTGTAAAATTTAATTGTAAGATACAGCTGTAAAATACATCAAATACCGTATGTATTATAAGTTTAACTCGACTTTAATACGGTATTGAAAAATAAAGCTATGTTGATATAATTCTTACTTCTTTGCTAGGTACACAAAGGGAAAATCAAAACGAAAATGGGGATTAATATTTTTTCTTAAATTTAGGCTTAAATATCAACATTTTATTCGTTTGTCTATGTATCTGATAAGTAATAAGTAATAAGGTGAAAAAATTAGGTTATGTCACTATAATTTTTTCGTTTTTGACAGTTAGGCAAAAAGAAAATTGGGATGGAAAATAAGAATTTATCATTTTTCTCAAATATCAACCCTAATAACCTAATGTGATTTGTAAATTATCTTCTTCCTCTTGGGAAAGCCCAATCGATACATATACGATATTTCTTTGTTCTACGTACATAAAACTGGATAAATCTATTTCACTTTCCCCATATATTTAAACATGTTAGAGAGTGAAAGTACTAATTAGGTATTAACGTGGGTGGTACTATTTATCCTATGCATTGTAAAAGAATAACAAATAGGAACATAGCATTTTGTAAATGTTAAACAAGGACAAGTGAAATAGATTTATTTAGTCGTATGTACGTAGTATAAAGAAATATTCCTGTACAGTGTAGACCGCAATGACGTCACTCAATATTACTAATTTCTCGACTTCTAATGTAAAAACTATCATCTGGCAACGCAGCGAAAGATAATTGATTATCTTCTGTCTCTTTTACTAGTTAGCTTTTCTCCAATTCTAAAAAGAGATAAAGAATGTTGACGTCATCTATTATTATTTAAGCAATTTAAAAATTTACAAATATGTATAATAATGCTTCTTTAAAAAAAATGAAAAATTATAAATAAAAAATAAAGACTTAATTAAATTTGTTTATTTTTATTTTTACAAATTTGTTAGAGTAATTATCGGCAATGTTTAATAAATGTATATAGTGTTTAAAAGTTTATGTTGGTACTATTTGTAAGAATTGCGGCACCGTTGCAATTCCCGGGTCATCTTCATTTCCGCTGCCGGTGCGTCCATTTTGCTTCATTTCCAAGTTAAGCTACGTCGTGTGTTGTTTGTTGAAAAAGATTTTTAAAGAAAATACATAAATATATAAACAAATAATAATAATTCTACGTTGATCTACGCTTCGACTTCGACATTGGGTAACTAAATTGTAAAAATAGTAATGAAAACAAAGTATCTTCGTATTATATAATGTATTTCTTATCATACTATATGTATATCAAAAATAATAGTAATAATTTCAAAAACTAATCAAATTCACCGTTTTGGCTGCGAATACGTCCGTTCTATTATGCAAAAATACAATTACCTGTTGTTACCTATCCTGTAGAATGACGACGCCCTGCCACAGCAGACATATTGTTAACAATTTGTTTGATTGCAAACAAATCATGATGATAATACACAGTGCGTCGACACTACGACGAATTGGGTACCCCACAAATCATCATCAAGCTATCACTTAGTTAAGTATCGAGATCGAATAATCGGTAGTCCAAAAAATAATAAGTACATAAATGCATTACGTTATAACGAACCGAAAAATATATATAAGTAAAGATGTTTTCAGTATTGACTTTATGTTGTACCCAAATCGCTTACAAATGAAAGTACGAATTCGCCCAAAAACGTCTCTAGTTAAACCAAATTTTCCTTTAAACAAACAAAAACACCTGCCCCCAAAATACAAACAATTATTACTATCTACGAAATCGTTGTTCTACGTTCCACAGAATCATGGGCGATCGAGATGGTGAACGAAGTGCCCGCGTCTACGTTGGTGGTTTAACAGAGAGTGTCAAGAAAGAAGATTTAGAAAGTGAATTCGAAAAATATGGTAAATTGAATTCAGTATGGGTGGCATTCAATCCACCAGGTTTTGCATTCATTGAATTTAACAATTTGGCTGATGCTGAAACAGCATGTGATAATTTGAATGGTACTGATTTTTTGGGTTCAAAATTACGCGTCGAAATTGCCCGTGGTAAATCACGTCGCGGTGGTAGCGGCGGTGGTTTCCGTGGTGGACGTGGACGTGGTGGACCACCATTTAGAGGATATGGTGGTGGTCCGGATCGTAGTTATAGAGGTGGTGGTAGTCGTGGTGGACGATCACGTTATGATGGTGGCAGCAGTAGTGGTGGTGGTGGATATGGACGACGAAATGATCGTGGTGGTAGCCGTTATGGTGGTAGAGATTTCAACAGGCGAAGTGATGGATTTGGTGGAAGAAGCAGTAGTGGTGGTGGTGGCGGCGGCGGCAGCAGAGGTGGTGGACGACGATTTGATGGTAATTCAAGATTTAGGTCTAGATCACCTAATTCTGGAGCATCCAGACATTAAATATATCTCATTTAAAGGAAGAAAAAAATTATTAAATAATACGAGTACAATTTTTTCTATATTATTATCTTTTAGAAATAAGTTTGATTTTGAAATTCGACTTTAAATACTACTATTAAGTGCTATTTATTGTTATTTTTCTTTTGTGAATTTTCCGTCACCACTTTATTGTGGTTGTTTTGTAAGTTTCAACTTTTAACAACAATAAAATGTAGATGTATGTTGTTTTTACATGCATGTATCAAAGATTTTTAATTTTTCTTTCATCATGTCATCATTAAAACCTACTTAACGAAATATGATAGTGAAGTAGGTTGGATAAAGTTCAATTTTTATATAAACAGGAAACATTCCTATAATTTTGAAAATTGAGATTTTTCCCTAAATTTTGAAAATTTTTAAAGATTGTGGTTAAGGTTATAACCATGACCACTATAACCATAGAATACCAACGATTATGAATTCTTACAAGGATTGCTCATGAACCACATTTTTTCGGCATCCCCACTCTTGTCGTCTCCAGTGACGTCATTCGCGTACATACAGATACGGATAGACATCGATAGAGACAGGTAGCTATGCCTGTCTCTATCATGTATATGTAGGTATGCTAACTATCCGTCAATGACGTCAAATATTTGGCTTATATGGAGAGTATAGGCAATGAGCAATCATTGTAAGTTTACAATCGTTGATAGAATACGTCCAAATTTGCAACGTTGTCGGATATTGTTTGTTTCTAACAATTACAGTCACAATCCCGTAAAGATGTGCAACGAAAAATATAAGTTAACATTGGATTTTCCAACTACATATTTATTATAGCATTATTGCTCTCTAACTTTTATCTATAGGCAAACTAATTAGTATTGTAGCCTGAAATCAAATTTATATCGATAATTTGGCAACGTCAGGTTATCGCATACGATAAAGCAGTTACTATGGGTACTGAACTTTATTCTTTCTAACCTTACATTTTTTTTCAATTGGAAAATTGCCCTTTTAAATTATTAAAAAATGTAATTGCAAATGAATTATGAAAATATTGGAAAATTCCAAACAAAGAAAATGACTCGTAAATAATACAAAATCATTGATTTGAAGAATAATGATGTTAATGCGCAGTCATTTATATCGATCTATCTTTGTCTGTCACTAAGGCGACTTGGTTTATAAAATAGCCGGTTTATTGGAAAATGATTATTGTTAATTCGAACAAAAGAGTTGCTGGAGCTCTTTATCAATTATTCTCAAGACAAATCCAAACAACAAGTCGTTTAAACATGCCTGTACAAGTAAGTTGAACTTGTTTAAAAATTATTATAATTTTAAAGGTTATAATTTTTTTTTTATTATTATTATTATTTACAATAACAGGTTGGTGATAGTCTACCAAATGTTGATCTTTTCGAGGATAATCCAACGAATAAAGTGAATCTAGTTAAAGCAGCAGCCGGTAAAAAAATTATTGTTTTTGCTGTACCTGGCGCTTTCACACCAGGTTGTTCCAAGGTGAGAATGCAAACATATTCGTATTATTGAAACAACAATTCAAATTATTATCTAGACCCATTTACCCGGTTATGTCCAAAAAGCTGATGAACTTAAAAGTAAAGGCATCAATGAGATTTATTGTGTGTCAGTTAATGATCCATTCGTGATGGCTGCATGGGCTAAAGACCAAAATACAACTGGAAAAGTACGTTTATTAGCTGATCCAACAGCCGCCTTCACCAAAGCATTGGATTTAATTGTTGATATTCCAATGTTAGGTGGAGTTAGAAGTAAACGTTATTCAATGATTGTTGAAAATGGTAAAATTACATCATTACAAGTTGAACCAGATGGTACTGGTCTTAGTTGCTCTTTAGCAACACAATTAAAACTCTAAGTAATAAGGTAGAAAAAAGATTTTAATGAAAGACTAAAATTTTAGTTATCATTATGATACCAAAACACTTAGTTGTTGATTATTGTTGTCAAGTTAGTTCACAATAAACGTTTTATTGATAAGATATTTTTTTGAAATACTAATTGTCAGGATTAACTTGTATGTTATCCATTTTAATATCCTAATTAACAGTTGTTAATTAATTTCAATTAAGTTGCATTAATTGCGGAAATACAGTGAAATTTTTCGTTTTATAAAATTAATTCGAGATAAGATTATACATAATAGGTCACAAAATATTTTAAAGTACAACAAAGATCGATTAATACACTTATCGTGTGTAAAATAAAGATCAACAATGTTGCTTTAAGGTTCTATAGAAGTCACTAACATCAGATGAGAAATATTCAAAGCTTGCTTGATCCATATATTTAGAGTACGTACAATTTCAGTTGCAATATGGCCTTCGGCTATGATGCGCGAAGGCGGGACTTAAGTAATTTATCGGAGATATTCGGTCGGCACCGAAGTTGAAAACGCCGTCCTGAAAATATAAGACACTTGTGTCACAAACGTGTAAACTTCCCACTCGGCAGTGTGAAATCTATAGGGCTGCTAGAATTATGGCAATATTTTTAAATCGGGTAGTAGACATCAACACGATCTCAGTTGGGTCCATTTAGACGATCTGCGCACCCAAGGCCACATTGCAACTTAAATTGTACGTAGTCTACATAACAAATTAATTGTGCTTTTGACATAATTAACGATAAATAAATAAAAATCAATTCAGTTGAGTAATAATTCTAATTAGTTCAATTTCAGTGATTGTTTTAGTCTATAAAATCAGTAAATCTACTAAGAGATTCTTGGATCTGACAACAATGCTAAACAGAGTTGACTTACAATTGCGATCAGTGTCGTCCGCTCAATATAAAATTATTATCATAAAGTTTACCAATTAAAATACAATTTGAGTCATTTATAAAATTATAAATTCAATTCAATTGAAATTTTGTAAACTTTGTAAATATCTTCAATTATATTGTAATTCTTGTTTTAAAAATATACTACATTTGAATATACACGTCACTGATGATGAAAAAATTATAGATGGCGTAAGTGTTGACATTGTCTACAATGTTGCCAAGTGAACTTTGCTTGAACTATAAATTAATGGTAGTGTAATTAGCGGAAAAATAAAGGTAAACTCTCATTTTATAGTTGATTTATAGTTTTTTCCAACTATTATACAAAAAATTTTTCTTATTGTATACTATGTTTTAAAATTCATGTGCAATTAGTACATTCTTACTTTGGATAAAGTAGGTTTCTTCTTTATCGTTCTAGTTGTGAATGTTAATATAAAAGAAAATAGATTGATATGTTTCGTCTGTGTTAGATAAAGAAAGACAATTGTTCTTGTTGTTTATTTGAAAGGCTGAAGATGTCGCTTTTGTTCAGCGCCAAATTTGTGTACATAACCTAGAACGATTTTCAAATAATCAGGATAATTGTATTGTTGTGATAAAAAACCGTTTTTTATATTTTAATCAGTTTATTGTAAATATTCTTTAGTGATGGCTAGTAGCGAATCGAAGAATTACGTGAGAAAACGAGGTATTTATGAAATATCAAATTATGATTTTCGAATTAAAGACGCAATTTTATAGATGGACGATTAGAAGGTGTCGATCTTGAAAAGTTAAAAACAAGAATTGAGAAGCAATGTTACGGTCTTGATATGAGATTTATCAATCCTGTAAGTTTTAATATGAAGTATACAAGAGAGAAAATTCGAGAATTTTGTGTATAATTATAGGAGATGATTGTATATCAAATAAATAATGGTTTATCTCCTGGTATTACAACAGATGAGATAGATGTGTTAACAGCTGAAACTATAGCTATGATGACAACAACACATTCAGATTTTGCAATTCTAGCCGGCCGTATTGCCGTTTCACAACTATACAAAACAACCAAAGACCGTTTTAGCGGTAATTTGTGATATATAGCAATTAAATCAAATAAATCCACGTATTTGTTGTAGATGTAATTGAAGATTTATATAACGTCACCGATAAGATTTACGGTAATTCGAGACCAAAGATAGATAAGAAGTATTATGATATAATCAAGAAACATTCAAATCGCTTGGATAATTCCATAAAATACGATCGAGATTTCTCGTTAACATATTTCGGTTATAAAACTTTAGAGAAATCGTATTTGCTCCGCATTTATGGTCGGATTGTTGAACGTCCTCAACAATTATTGATGCGTGTCTCGATCGGTATTCACGGTGATGATATCGATTCAGTTATTGAAACTTATAATTTAATGTCGTTGAAATATTTTACACACGCCAGTCCGACAATGTTCACAGCGGCTACACCAAATGGTCAACTATCGTCGTGTTTCCTGCTAACAATACCCGAGGATAGTATCGAAGGTATTTTCCGTTGTTTGAGTCAATCGGCTTCTATAATAAAAAACGGCGGTGGTCTTGGTGTTAATATCCATGAAATTCGTGCGAAAGGCACTCAAATCGGCGGTGATAACGGTCAAGCGCACGGTATCGTTCCTATGTTGAGAGTATTCAATAATGTTGCCAAATATATCGATCAAGGTGCCAATAAACGTCCCGGTGCTATTGCTATCTATTTAGAACCATGGCATGCGGATATTATCGATTTTTTAAATCTTAAAAAGAATACCGGTAAAGAGGAGTATCGTGCACGGGATTTATTTTACGGTTTATGGATACCAGATTTGTTTATGAAACGGGTTAAAGATGATACGTATTGGTCGTTGATGTGTCCGTATCAATCGCCCGGTCTATCGGATTGTTGGGGTGATGAATTCGATCGATTGTACATAAAATATGAAAATGAAGGCCGTTATATTGAACGAGTACAAGCGAGAGATGTGTTTCGTGCTATAATTACATCTCAAATCGAAACCGGTACACCTTATATGTTATATAAAGATGCTTGTAATAGGAAAAGTAATCAACAGAATTTAGGTACAATCAAATGCAGTAATCTATGTACGGAAATTATCGAATATACTTCACCTGATGAGATTGCTGTTTGTAATCTAGCATCGATCGCTTTAAATATGTTTGTATTACCAGATCGATCCGGTTATGATTTCAATAAACTAAAAGAAATCACCAAGATTGTTACGCGTAATTTAAATAAAATTATCGATATCAATTATTATCCGTTACCGGAAACGGCAAATTCTAACCAACGCCATCGGCCTATAGGCATTGGTGTACAAGGATTAGCCGATACATTCATCCTATTACGTTTACCGTTTGAAAGTCAAAAAGCTCGTCTTTTAAACAAACAAATCTTCGAAACAATCTACTATGGAGCTCTAGAAACTAGTTGTGAATTAGCTGAAAAACACGGTCCGTATTCGAGTTATTTTAATTCTCCTATTAGTAAAGGTATTCTACAATACGATATGTGGGCAGTTACACCGACTGATTTGTGGGATTGGTCAATTTTAAAGCAACGAATCTCGACTTTTGGTGTACGTAATTCTTTATTAATCGCCCCAATGCCGACGGCTTCAACAGCTCAAATACTTGGCAATAATGAATCTACAGAACCGTACACATCGAACATTTATACAAGACGTGTACTGTCTGGTGAATTTCAAATTGTTAATCATCATCTAGTAAAAGATCTAACCGATCTGGGCCTGTGGGATGATATAATGAAAAATCAAATAATTGCCAATTATGGATCAATACAAAATATACCGAATATACCGGTTGAGTTAAAAAGAATCTATAGAACGGTTTGGGAGATATCACAGAAAATAATAATTGATATGGCAGCGGATCGTGGCCCGTTTATCGATCAAAGTCAATCGATGAATATTCATATAGCTACACCGACATTCGCGCAAATGGTATCAATGCATTTTTACGGTTGGGAGAAAGGTTTGAAGACTGGCATGTATTATTTAAGAACGAAACCGGCCGCACACCCCATCCAATTCACTGTTGATAAATCTAAATTGATAACAACAACAAACGGAGAATTGGCTTGTTCGTTACAGAAACCAGGTGAATGTGATATGTGCAGCGCTTAAACTGCGCCAGTATTATTATTATTATTCGTTATATTATTATATTAAACATTAATTATATCAATATTAGATTTTATTTAGGCACCTTAAACATGGCACCATGTCCGGGAATAATAAAACTAGCAATTTCCATTATTTTCCGTCTATTAACAGCTTGTAATTCAACATCATCACTACCAGCATCTTTCCAAATACGATCATCGTTCAAATCGTTTTTATTTTCAAATAAATCACCAGTAATTGCAATAATTTCACCATTATCCATTTCAATTAATACACTGATATCTTGTAATGTATGTCCTGGTGTTGGTCGTATCTTAATTCGATCATTTATTATATAATCATCACCAGATTTAAAATCATGCATGTAATATTGATGTTGATGTGAAATACAAAAACCAACTATATGCAAAGCATTCGGGAATAGATAATTACAACCTATATGATCTGAATGACCATGTGTATTAATCACATATTCTATATCGTTAGGGGTGAGTTGGTGTTTATTGAGAGCATCAATTAAAACATCACCATCCCATGATGTCATTGTATCAACGATTATATTTGGTTTGCCTTTAATTAACGTACACGTACAGTTTGCTAGTATTGAATTATTTTGTGTGTTTGAATAACCGTTGAATAATACGATTACTTCCAGTTTATTCGACATATTTTTCGATATTTAAAAAAAATTGAGGTTGAAGGTTAAAAGCTAGGTTATAAGTGCTTAACTTACAATTCATCAACTATCTATAAGTAGCTCTAGCTGACGGATAGGCAACCACTTATACGCAAATTTCCAAAAATTTCCGCTTTATTGAGCTATTTTAGAAATTTCCTAACAATTTTCGAAATATGAACGTTTGTTATTCGTAAATTACCGAACCATTACTGTTTAGAAAGTACAATAGCTGTAAATTTCAAGTTAATTAGTTTTAATTGAATGTCTACCTACGCTAGTACTGCGGTCAAATAGACACTAGTCGTTTCTAAATTGTAGTCGTCTTGAAACGTTAAAAGTTAATCCAAAATTTTTTGATAGTAATTTGACCGTATCCCACCTGTTTCGCTTATACCTGGTGTATT
Organism: Mylabris sibirica; assembly: GCA_039776855.1. NCBI lineage: Eukaryota > Metazoa > Arthropoda > Insecta > Coleoptera > Meloidae > Mylabris > Mylabris sibirica. Next base: position 6,680,672 of record CM077838.1, read on the forward strand.
TACCTACGTAATATACAGGTGGGGGCTTACCTGTACCTATTGATGGTCACGTGACGTGGATTCTTTCGTTAAAAAACAAGTATAAACCGCGCCTACTCTGTCTCCATAGTCCGTTAAAAAGCTATCTTATTAGAGAGGGCTTTGTTGTTGTTGTTATTATTGTTTTAAATTTTATATTGTTGTATTTTGGTGGAAATCGTGGAAAAATCAACGATTATTCACCTCGAAATAATCGATTTGTTTGTTAAATAAAATAGAATGCGAACGTTGCGACATAACACGCGAAGAAAGTGGACGTGGATTTAATTTTTTTTTTTTTTAATTCGAAACTAGTAAACAACGGCTTTTACTTTTTTCCGTTTAATTTTTAATCGAGATATCAACGATTTAATAATCTAATAATAATAATTAATAAAAGTGATGTTATCTATTAGTAAATATGTGGAAAATGTGTGATTCTTTGTGGACGTTGATTAGTTTGTGTTATTTTTTGTTGAATGGGGTGATTTTGCAAGAAGTTGATGATTACTTTAGTCCTACAACAACAACAACACTAAATCCGAAAGGATGGACGGAACATTCCGGCGGTCGTATTATTAACGACAATCTAATATTCAATCGAAATAAAAGTCCGTATTGGCTACGGAATGACATCATTGTCGAGAAGAATGCTAAATTAATTATTGAACCTGGTGTTTTGATACGAATTGAACCGCAAGTTGGAATTACCGTTCGTGGAACTTTAATTGCCGTGGTAAGAATTGATGAATTTTTGTTAATTTTATCGATTATTATACAAAGAAATCTGTGAATTTTCCTCCGATATCGATAATTTTAGTTAATCTTATCTTACTCATTATAATTCTGCTATCATATCAATGTTTGATTTAATGATGAATGATGAAACACTAGTGTTTCACTTTTTTTGCCTTTTACTTGTGTGATGTTTTATCGATAAATGATTCATTCCTACAATTAAACAGAATTGACTCATTGAAAAATCGAAGAAAAACACGTTAAACTCCTGTTAATTAAATACAATTAATGATCAAATTATATGTTGCATAATTTATAAATGATTCATCTAAAAAAAAATAATACAATTTCCTGCTTCCGTTACGGTTATTGTCGTCAATGCAACATTATTGTAACTCTACTCTCCGAAATTCAATAATTATTGATGATTCAATATAGAGAAGCCTTATTTAACCTGATATTTATTAGGCTTCTTTAATTATCTGCAATCAACAATTAGTTCCGGTAGAGTTAAAATTGTAATTATTTTGATAAGAGCACCGGTTATAGTTGTCGGTGTGTTGTTGTTGTTATCTAATTGAATTTGTTTTAATTTACATTGATTGTTGATTTTTTTTTCATAGTATGAAATAACGTAAAGAAAGGCAAAATTCAATATTTATTTAGTACCTGTTATTCACCTGTTATTTTATCAAATGTGTTATTCAAACAGGAGTTTTGTCATTGGATAGATAATGACCTCTTTCGTTTGATCTAGATTTTTTTTTTATTTAGTCTACATATTTTCCAGATAACGTGTCCTAATAACAACAAAAATGATTCAGTGCTCTCAATTATTAACAATTATTATTCATAATGATGTTATTGGTGGTATTGCTTGAAAGTTTAGAACTCGATCTTTATCCTTATTAGTTTTATTAAACTAACTGTTCTACTGTGATGAAGATCACATGAGAATATTTGGACAACAATAGGGATCGAGATTAGGGTCAAGATAGAAACAATACCGTTCGATTCTCATTGCAAAAACCAAAACTTTTGATAATTTCTTGCTTTAACAAAAAAAGCTCCTAAATTCTTAAAAAAGGACATTTAAATAAACTATTAAAGTGACTAAGGGTCGGTTTCATCAACGTCGGTTAAATTTTAACTAACAAATAAGTCATAGAGACGATTTTTATAATCATGGCAATCATTGTTTGTAACTGCTCATTCGGCTTAAATGAAGTCACCAACATTTGTTAAATTTAAACAAACAAATAAGTCATAGAAACGACTTTTATAATTATAGCAACTTAACTGATCTTGGTGAAATCGACCCTAAATACTTTTTAACTTTTAACGGAGTATAACTCCTGATTTTCATTACTTTTGGTATAAGTCGAGACTTTTCTAATATAATTCGAAAATAGCCCAAAATTTTTTGTGGTTGATAGATTACTAATAGAAACTTTTTACAATTAGAACTATTTTAATGATGCATTGCAATTTGAGTTGCAGTTAACAGTGATTATATTCAATTTTCGGCTTTTTTATGATTTTGTACCCTGTAGGCTAATCGGTAATTAAATTAATTAATAGAATAAAAGTGACTTTAAATGAAATTAAACTCTCTATTTAGATGATTAAGACTTGATTTCACCAACTTCTGTTAAATTTTAACAAACCAATAAATCATAGAAACGATTTCTATAATCACAGTAACAATTGTTTTTGACTGTTCATTTGGTTTAAGTTTAAGTTGATGAAATCGTCTCTTAGAGAGTCTAAATTTGTCAAAAATGGCTTAATTTCATTGACGATCAAAAACTAAATAATAAATATTTCTAATGCTTATAATTATAGACGGTTGTATTAATTAATTTTGCGACTTTTTGGTGTAGTTTTTGCCCTTTGGTTAATTGTATCAAGACGAAAATTTTGAAGGTTTTACCCCATTCTTGACTAGTATTCTTCACTTAAAGTTATTAAAAAAAAAATACCAAATTGTTTACTTGTAGTCATATTCTGAGTCGGTGACTTATTCACTCTCCTTGGCCGAGATAGCTGTTACCAAAAATGAGATATGCTGTTTGTTTGTACTGATTTGGAATAAATCATTGAATTTTTAGATTATTAAACTTAGTTACTGATAAGGTTTTCGTTTAGTAGTTCACTTTTCTGATTTGATAAATAATTAACAAACAGCCCACGTCTCACTTTTAGTAGGCGACTTTTCCAGAATACGACTTTCCTTTTGGCTTATTGCAAAAACTTTTCTAGATTTACGGTGGAGAATTGAGTCACTTTTTTATGCTATAATAATCCCTAAAAATCCGTTATCACATAATAAATTTTGTTTCTTTTACGTCCAAATATGCTGCTAGAAAGTCACCTTCAACGATAATTTTGAAACAATTAGACTTTTCATAACGCTTATTTCAAAAATTAGAGGAAATCGTGCCTGATAATAAAACTAGAAATCGTAACGTACGTTCAGTTACCAACAAATTTGCTTTTTTAAAACTTATTCTTTCATAAAAAGATCTCCAAAGGCAGCAAGTACCTTATATAGCGAATTTTTTTATGTATCTACATACTGAAATATTAATTGCAAAACATTCTTATGATAGTGACAATTAATATATTTTAATAACATTGAATCAACTAATAAATTCATTTCCCGATGTTATTTTAATATTTATGATTTTTATTGAAAAATACTTTTAATCCACAAACAATAAGAAACACTAATAAAATTTCACTCGTTTGAAGTTTGTTGTTTGTCTAATACGTCTAATCAAGGCCTGCTTGATTTTTTCAAGCGAAATTATGTAGCAGGCCTTGCGTCTAATATTTACTCTCAAAATTAGTTACCCCCGATATTCAATTTTTTTTCTAATATCACTTGTCAGAACACATAGCCACCTGAGATATTTGATTTTACTGTTAATACTCAAGAAAAATATTTTTGCATTTTTCTTGCGATCCAATGAACCGATTTTGATGATTTTTTTTCTGGGTCATAGAGAATGGACTGCTCTACTACTATTTTAATTTTCATCAAAATCTAAGCAAATGTAATATTGAAAATGATTTTTTTTAACATTTCTTCAGCTCTTATTCCAAAAGTGTTGGCCCTACCAGTCTGGCCAACGAACTCATCCAAGCTATCCCAAAGACCGATTTTTGTAACAAGTTTCATTAAGATTGGACTATTATTACGGCAGTTATCGTGGATTTTAACGAACGGTGGATATTGGTTCCTGAGGTCCCAAAACGAACTTCTGTGCAACAAATTTTTCGAAAATTCAAAAGTGAGGATCTTGTCATTAGCTAATTTTTTTTAAAAAAAATCGCTAAAAGTACCCCAGTAATTTCGGCAAAGCTACTTAATTAATATTCTACCGTTAATTTAACTTTGAATAAGCTTTAGAATCAAAATTCCTTACTATTTTCACGATTTTCATTCATTAATTTTCTTGTCATTATTTAAAAACGCTTGTAATATTGTCTTTATCAAAAGAATGAAAGCTAATTAAAAACTACAATCAAAAAAATAATACAATAATAACACCGTTAATTATTATCATTGACCTGAACAATGTAAGTTACAAATTGAAATAAATTTCATCAAAAACTAACATTTTACAACATTAATTGTTCATTTCCGTTCAAATTAGTCAACAAGACGCGTCTAAATGAATGAAATCATTGTTTGGGTATAGTTAAAAAAAAATTCCAATAACTTGATTGATTAAATGAAAGTACGAATACGAATTTAAATTAAAAATTTGATTTATCAATTTTAGAAGATAGAAAAAAAACCTAAACAAATCATGTGTGCTACTTTCTTAATTTTATTAGTGAATGTTTTTCTCACTCATCTTATTATTATTTATTTAAAACTTAAATAATAGGAAATTTTATAATGAAGAAAACAATAATAACTTGATTCATGGCGATATACCGGGTGATTCTCCTAAAACGAAAAGTTTTTATGGCAACTCCCATTATTTGAGGAGTGATTGGAAAAATATTTCAAGGATTTACATAGACTAGGGCAACTGAAGATCATTTTAGCAAAATTAGAACTTCGCAGCTCGTTTTAAAAATGAACTAAACACGTAAAACGACTTTGAGTGACTCGAGGATCCTCCCAACATTGATTTTTATCGTTTTTCTTAATTTTATTCTAGAACAGGTGGGAATGTTTCGCATTTTTTCTAGAATGCAATAGAGTAAAACGAAAAAATCAATGTTAGGAGGATTCCTGAGTCATTGTTAGTCGTTTACGTCTTTAGTTCGTTTTTGAAAATCGCAACCTTGTTCAAAACGAACGTTTTTTGACCTACTTCTAAATGAGTTACGAGGTTCTAACTTCGCTTAAATGTTCTCTGGGAACCCTGCTACAAATTCAAGAAATATTGAGAGCTGCCATAAGAACTTTTCGTCTTAAGTGAATCACCCGGTATACCTACAGCATGTTCCATCTTAGATAATTCTCTCATAGTCGTTTCGCTATTTCCTAACAGTATACAAAAAGCACTTTTATCAATCGCTATAATAATAAATGACGTACAAGAAGCGTTCCATAAACGTCTCGAAAACGGTACATTTATAGCTATAAACGCACTGCTTTGTTACTGCAATTTCAAAACTACAATTGAAAGTTTGATATTTTCAAAATTATAAATTGTATATTTGAAATACATACAAATTTTTTAATTTGTATTGTATAATAATTAACATTGTAAATATTGATTATGAAATCTTTGATTTTATTATTGTTCATTTTCCATTATTCTTTAACAATAACTGAAGAAGATTTCTCTTGAATATCCCTTGAGGATTTTAACAATTCAAACACGAACTAATTGACGATTCTGTGGTGGTTGTACGATTTTTATTTTAATTTTTTTTTTAAAAGATCCTTATCCGGTAGCCATATTTTCATGTTTTCTTTTCAATCGTTCAAGGTGAAGTACTTAATATAGGTGTGGTGTAAATGTTGTTATTATTACAAAACAATTTCTATCCTATTGTTCAATATTTGAATATTAGCAAAAGTTATTGGACTTTCTCTTAAATTTCGTCCAATTATCGTGTCCTGTTATCGGAAGATTTTCTTATAAAATACCTGCCAAAGCGTTACGGTTAGTTACCCTTGAAGAGATGACGGAAATAAAAATTAAATAATAATGTTCCAGTCTGGATTTGTTAATAGAGCAAACTAATTAGAACGTTGGTTGTTCTATTTGAAGAACTAGTTTTCTATAAGAAAGATCTTCATCATCAGGTCATTGGCATATGTTGTCTTTACAGACATTTTTCCATTTTTATGGCCGTCATTGTCAAGTCTTCAAGCTTCGACAAACAAACCTGCACGTTCACCTTCTTCGTCTCCTTTATCTATCATATAGTGGAAAGTTGAGCGTTCTTTAAACAACGGCATTCAACAATTACAGTCGTTGTTCATTTAAAACGTTCAAGAAAAATGCTGTTTTTACGCTTTTAATTGAACGATTTATCTTGTGCACGTATTACGGATAAACTATTTTTTTTTTGCTTGTTGCTGCTGTTGTTGTTGCTACTATTCTGTAAGAAATTATCTTAGATTAGATTTAATGTAACTGTGACCTGAGGCTAGAAGACAAAGCATTTAAAGAAAAACAGGGTCAATTAACTTTTACTCTCTTAAATTTATTTTATGTAGGTGTCTCGTTTTCAATTGAAGCAAAAAATTGTTGAAGAAATTAACTGAACGAAGGTATTATTACTCTTCATTATTAGTTCTACAGTTTTGATTATGATGATGAATAATTTTAAAGAATTTTTGAACCGGTGCATATTCCAGATCTTAACGCGATTTTTGAAGCATCTCAGCCACAAAGATATGCATGGTGAATTTGTTTCATTAACTGGAACTTTTTGCCGTTTTTTACAAAGAGAAAAAAATATTGTAGAAAAATTATAATGAAACCAGTGGGTTATGACATTATGACAAAAAAATGTCTTGGAATTTGAGCCATTTTGAATATGTTTCTTTATACAAAAAATTCAGTGTTACAGAAATATTATGAAATTGATATTTTCTTAGTTCACCTTCAATAATTCTAATATTCAATGGATCGATAACTGAAGGTTAATTTTATATAAAAATAAGCCCACTTTGAATACGGTTGTCTTAAAGCGACTTTCGGATTTCTATTTTGATAGTCTTGGATAAGTCACCAAACCCAAAGTTAATGTCCAAAAATTTATTTTAATCTTACTCCTTTTGCTGAGGAAAACTTCGAACTGCAAGTAAACCGGAAAACACGAACTTTTGGCTGGAATAAAAGTTGCCTGTTTGAGGGTTTTTCTGTATTTAAATAGTTGCCTTTTAAATAGCTCTTAGAAATTGTACTTGCGAAAATTAAAAATTGATGGAACGAAAACCGGAACAAAAAATAATAACGGTTTAAAACCCCGAAACTTATTAGCATTAATTTCTACGCTAGAGGAGTTCTAATTAGTCAAATTTGTGATTTATTTTTCATACAAACATAAGATTTACAATTAATCTAACAATTTTAAAGAGTGATTAATCCTTCCTGATACAGCGACATGGTAAGATTTCTTATACTGATTCTTTGCCTACACAGATTGGTGGATTTTTGTTTAAAGTTAAATGGGGGTCAAGAATATTCATGTTATATAAGAGTACCATTATCTTAATCTAGATTGCAATCTTTATGTTATAAGTTTAAAACTTATAATTATAAGAAATGACACAAGTAGACAAATGGGAAAATACCGTTTACCTTCATCCTCTGTGTTGTGCTTCTCTGTAAAGCTCCTCATATACACAACGATAAATTGGTACGATAAATCTGTAAATTCCTTTCGATTTTTCGTAGTGTGTATGATCGAAAACTGAAGTTTCATCGGTTGATCCAGACGATAAGATACAATAAAAAAAATATTAGATTTATCTACACAGTTTAAACCAGGACATCGAACCGGAACTTAACCGGAAACTGCAATTAACCGAAATTTTGGCCGGAGCGAAATCCGGAGCTAAACCGAAAACAAAAACCGTTTTTTTGCGGTTCAAGCATACCACTTAAGACGATCTTTTTTTCTTTTCATCTCTCCTTTCCTTCCTGCTAAAGAACTGAGTCAATAATACTTTAGGGTAGGGGATTCCGGACTTATTACTCGATTTGGCGTACGAAAATTGTCAATCTTCAAACACCGATATCTCGCTTGTTTTTGAAGATATTGTAAAAAGTAAACGTGCGTTGGTTAGAGCATGTTCTAAAGTTTTCTATTTTAAGAAAATATGATAAAATTCTGAATAGCAGAGAGAACTCTTGGACATTTTCCTTCATCTTGGAACCCCATATCATGCTGTAGTAATGAGACAATTTAGGACCCTCATCGAGTCGGGGCCCTAGACAATTGCTTGATTTGTCTATGATATAATAATCCGCCACTGTTCTCCGTGCTCCTTTCCCACCTTCAAATATTTTGCCCCTCATAGGCCTTAGTTAGCTCATCTGTGTTCTTCTTCTATTAGGCGATAATTTCATGGAATTTCTCGTTGCAGGGTACTGAAGACGAACGAATCACATTAACGACCGCTGAAGAAACATCAGCGAAGACTCTCAATTTTCCCGATATACGTTTAGTTGATGGTCCTACAATATTGTCAGGCCGTTTACAATTACGCCACAATGGTCAATGGCGTAGTGTTTGTACAAATTCAAGAAAGTAAGTCTTATTAATTTTTCCAAAGAAAAAAGTTTTTATGTTGTTTGTTTTGTTGCAAAATAATAATAGTTGGACTGTAGCTGATATGGAAACAGCATGTCGACAATTAGGCTTTCAAGGTGGTCGTTTTTCGAATTGGTACGATCGTCAGATGCCATTAAAACCACGTATTCTATATGAAGAACCAAAATGTATAGGTACAGAAAGTTCACTATACAATTGTCAATGGATGAATCGTCAGATTGGTTCGGGTGTTTGTGATTATCATCCAGATTTAGGTATTGAATGTTTACCAAGACATGATCAACCGTTACCATATTGGCGTGGTATACGTTTCGAATATGCACAATATCGAAAGAGATTAACATTAGAAGATACATTATACATACCGCAATCATTATCCGAATTGAGTTTTATTAATATTTTATATGCTGGTGCTGGCCGGGATCAGAACACGACAAGTGCTTTACATATAGAAGGCTTACCACCAAAAATGAATAATTTACAAATCATTAATTCAGCATATAATGGTATCAATATCAGTGATACTAATGGACCGATTAATATAAACCATTGTACGATACGTTACAATCGCGGTTATGGTATCTTTATTAATTCATCGTTTGGTTTAAGTTATTTAGAGGATTGTGTTATTAATGAGAATGGTGGTGATGGTGTACGGTATGTGCATGCTGAAGAACGACCCGACGAGAAATCTGATCGTTATGGTTATAGTGATTTTTGTAATTTAGCAATATCATCAAGTCAAACATTCCCAATACAATTATTTGCCGAACAGACTATGTTTTTAAATTTAGATAAATATTGTGATAAAGTATTTACAACAAAACCGGGACATGTATTAACATTACAATACTTACGTGCTATTACTGATCGAAATTATAGTGCAATATTAGAAATTTATGATGGATCAACATTGAATCATCGTCTATTAACAAAATTACCAATCAAGAACAATACACGTCCGGAAACGATTACAACAATCAGTAATCGAATGTATATTAGATTTAATGCACAACCACGTACAAATCTTGTAATATTCTTTCGTATATTGTCCGGTTATAGTAAAACTTATGATTTGAATGTAACAAATTCGGAAATATCTGAAAATATTGGTAGAGGTATAGCTGTAGATAATCTACGTTCACAAATCCACATCCATAATAGTTCAATATCAAAGAATCAACATGTCGCCGGTGTCCATATAACAAGCGGTGTTGGTCATATTAATATAACAGAAAGTCGGATATCATTTAATCAAGGTGATGGTGTCAATATTACATACACAGGTGGTGATCGTAACATATCGAAATCATCAATTAGTTCCAACAAAGGATATGGCATAGCTGTATGGTTGAATAATACGAAAGAAACGGAATATTACCATATCAATCAAACTACAACAATACAATATACGAATATTTATAAAAATTTAGATATCGGTGTATTGCACGGTAATTATTGTAGTCGTGCTTTAATTAACATAACAGGTAATAGTTTTAAGAATTCAGTGAATGATGCTTTAGTGATATTGTCATGTTGGCGTCGTACAAACATTTTACAACATTTACAAATCGGCTACAATGAATTCATCAATAATAATCGGATAAGTTTACGGATATCGCCTGCTTTAAATCTGCATGCTAAAATCGAATATAACCATTTTAGACAGGGTAATTTCGGTGGTATTCTCATTAAAAATAAACCATTAGAAGAGTTTAATGTGTTAGAGAACGATTTATTGATAATACAAAATTATTTTTTGAATAATACTGGAAATTTCGTTGTAAATCTCGGATTATCACCGTATTCTAAACGACAATTTTTATTGTTTACTAGAAATTTTGTGAAAAATAACAAAATCGATGGTTTATTGAAGATGAATCCACGTAGTCGTGTTGCAGCACCGATCGTTGTCGGTTCAAATAACATCGATATCTATCGGAATATCATCGAAAATCCTGATTCAAAGTACGAAATTGGTAGTCATTTCGAGGATCAAAGCCGTACAATTAATTGTACTTACAATTGGTTAGGTTATAGTAATGATGAATTTATCTATCAACGTTTATTCCATCGTTATGATCGTTATAATTTAGCAAAAATTAATTTTATACCGTTTCTAATACACAATTCTAATCCGTTAACGAATCGTATTAATAATAATCAATTGTATGTACCGAAATTTATCGATACGACGAATCGTATTGGTGGTGAAGTTGAAGGTGAAGAGATCTTAATCCGTGGCGATTATATTGTCGAGAAAGACATCAATATAAGACCTGGTGGGAAATTGACAATTGAACCTGGTGTTATATTACGTTTCCCACCATCTGTAGGTATGATGATTGGTGGGAAATTAGAGGCACGCGGTATCGAACCGGATAGTATTCTCTTTACATTAAAAGAAGATATTCTACATTTACCTGATAATGAAACTTATGAAATCGAAACGGAGAAGAATTATGAAATCGAAACGGAATTGATTGAGATCGATTCAAAAATACCAATACGACTATTAGGTGGTATTAAAGAAACTGAAGGTAGATTACAAGTGAAAATCGATGATCAATGGGGCACTGTATGCGATTACAATTGGAATATAATAAATGCTGCACTAGTTTGTCAACAATTAGGTTTCGTATTGAATCCGGATGATTGGCATTTAGAACGTAATGAAATACCATTGGCTGGTTTACAAGAGAATATTCTATTGACAAATGTACAATGCGATGAATACGATACGGATATAACGAGATGTCGATCGGAAGTTTTTAATGATTTTGAAAATTCATGTACACACGATAATGATGTTGGTATACGTTGTTATCAAACATCATGGGCTGGTCTAAGATTCAGTCCATTATCAGAACGTACTAATATACAATATATAACAATAGAGAAAGCTGGATTATTGGATTATGCAACGAATAGTTTTAAGCCAGCATTACAGATTGATTTCGCCCGGCATAATTTCGAAAATATCAAAATTATTAATAATTATTACGATGGTTTCGGTGTTATTTATGCTGATCTCTATACAGATGATACAGTTAATGTGATTAAAAATTCAGAATTTTCAAATAATAAAGGTGCAGGTATTAGTTTAAAACAATTAAGTTTTAATATTTATGGTAGTTTAATTGAGAATAATTTAATTGGTATTAAACATGATGCTATTGTAACATATTTACAACAAAGAGAATTCGCTGGTTGGTTTCAAATGAATGAAGACAATTATCATTATCGTCCATTTACAATACCATACGATAGTGATAATAATATTGTTTATATACAGAGAGGTGAGACGAAATATTTGATAACAACAGAAATTATCGGTGGTGATGATGTGGTAAGATCGTATAAAATACGTACAGATCCTGGATGGGTAATTGGTATACAATTATTGAATCCTATAGAGAATCGTAGTACAGAAATGATACTAATTCATGATTCAATCACGTTTAATAAAGAATCAGATGTGTGGTATTTAAAACGTGATCTATCCAGTTTCCCAACAACGTCTACAACACATGGTATTATCTTGAATTATAATAGTGGTAATTATAGTATAGGTGGTACAGTGATTGTTTTAAGTACAATACGTGCACCAATACAGAATATTTATAATCGTATTGTTAAAGGACCTGTACCGACTGTATTGATAAAAAATACAAAAATTCGTCATAATCAATACGGTTTATTAAGTAAATATTATAATCGTTATTTAGATGAATTAGGTAATCATTTTTTACGTAAATCAAATGAGACATTTAAATTATTTAATTGTGATATATCACACAATATTAATGAGGCATTCTTCTTACATTCACCAAATTGGGATCTACATTCTAGTAATTTATCAGAAATAACAATAATGATCAATAATACATTAATTACAGATAATGGTAGAGGTATTTATCAATTTTCACGTGATATGAGATCGTCAAATAATCTCTACCATTATATATTACAAGATGTAACAATTGAGAGGAATAAAGGTGGTGGTTTTGATGTACATCTGCCATACGTTTGGAAATACAACGAGAATTTCACACATTCCATCTATATTGATAATAATACATTTGTAAATAATCGAAAATTCAGTTTTATAATCGATGGCCATTTTGCTATTGTTAATATAACCAATACTAAATTTATTGATAATAATTGTTTGAATAGTCTACTATCTATACGTGGAATGGAGAAGAAATTGTTGATAAGAAACAATGAATTTTCACGTAATTTCGCTAAATTCATTCTGGAATTTTCATCAAATAGTCAATCGGAGATTATCGGCAACATACCGGCGTTCTTTATATTCAATCAATTAAGATCGAATAAATATTCGTTTAAAGAATACAATATCGAACAAATTTACAATCAACCGACTTCTGTCATCATCTTCAACGGCATACAGAAAGTTGTAATAAATCGCAATTTATTTTCGAATAATCAACTAGATTACCAATTAATAGCCGGTATAAAAACGGCAAAAATCAATAATTATTTGAACGTTAAAGAGAATTGGTGGGGTACAGATCAAGATCAACGAATACGACAGCAAATCTTCGATTTCGACGATTGGAACAATTATGCAATAGCCGATTATCGTCCATATTTATTAAAAGATGATTTCGAATCGAGCTATTCAGTATCGTTCGATACGAATCAAACGATTGATTTGAATAATTTAGGTGGTCGTTTAATTAGTGATTTAATTATACCATACCGTGATCAACCGTATATAATACGATCAGATATAACAATAATGCCGCATGTTACATTAACGATATATCCGGGTGTTGTATTAGAATTTGGTGCGAATGTTGGTATATTAGTGTTGGGTCGTTTAAAAGCGCAAGGTTATCTTGGTAGTGAGATTGTAATGCGTCCAATACAACAACGATCAACAAATCTGGAAGATGTCAAAAGTTTTTCAAATCGTAATCGACGACAATTGGAGAATTTAAACGTACAGGAGAGTATACGTTTATGTGAAGGTGGCGGTTGTTCATCCAATGATAATAATGATAAAGATTCACCGCGTCAAGGTTTCTTGGAGTATTTCAACAAAACCACATTGCAATGGGTACCAATGTGTGATTCCCGTTTTACAGAACGTAACGCTCAAGTTGTATGCCGTGAATTAGGTTTCGATTCGTTGAATGTATTCTTCGATTATGATATTCGTATCGAGTACCATAGTAATTCATTATCGAGAATATGGTCGTGGCCTGAACCATTACAATGTTTTGGTAATGAGAAGAAATACGAAGATTGTCCGATACGTTTGAATGGTCAACAGTACGGACATCGGCATGAATGTAAATGGAATGATAAATTCATTTTTATTAATTGTGGTCATAGAAATCTCGATCGTAAATTCGATTATTGGGGTGGTGTACGATTTGCTGATTTCGAATTCGAACAACAAATCTATATGAATAAATATCATGATATCAATACACATATGACAATATTAAATGAAGAATCTGTGATAGAATTTGTACGTATTGAGGGTGCTGGAATTTTACATAATGAAAAATCGTCAGCTATACAAGCTATTGTTAAAAGTCCGAAAATTAATTATGTTGAGATAACAAACAGTGCATCGCATGGTATTGATTTGATATCACCATCGAATACGATGGTGTTATTAGGCAATAAGATTATCAATTCATTAGGTGCCGGTATCAATATTTTATCATTGACTGGTGAAGGAAAGGAAGCGAATGAATCCAGTTTTATGCCGTTGAAAACCATCAATATCCCTTACAATTTATTCAGTTTAGTTGATATTTGTGATACACATAAAGAGATACGTGTTGAAGAACGTATTTTATTATATTACAAATACGATAATTATCCAGTTAATTGTATAAAAATCTTTAGGAGTGCTTATAATATTAAAAAATTAGGTTTCCGTTTATTACAATTCAATCTATTTAATTCAACAACAAAATATGGTATACCGGACTTTATTGCATTATATGATGGTGATATTTATAATGTTTCATCAAAATTAATTAATCGTATAACAACTGAAACTAACAATGAGAAACATATGTTTCGTACAAGTTTACCGAGTTTGAGTGTTAAACTTTTTGCAAATGGTGCCTCATCCAATCATGGTTTTATTGCTGAAATTGTCACATTACCGATTTCAGCTGTCGGCTTCAGTAAGTTATCAATCTATTTACAATTCTATGAACTACTCAATCTTTAATTCGATCGCAAAATTTCGCTAGACTTTCTCTTACAATTAAAGTACAAACTTTTCGGCCTTTGGTAAAATAATAGTAACACATGTTTTTAAAATGTTTCTGCATAATAAATTGGATTGCTCCCTTTTAACTAACATTGTGGCAAGTCTTTCATTATTTATTAAGGGTCAATAATACGTCTAGTGTCGGAGCTAAATCTTGCAGAACCCTGTGCATAGCTCTATTTATTTGATTGCGAAATAGGATCCGATAATCCTATGTGTATTTGGGCACCGAAGATTTTCCTACCTGAAACGTAAAAAGGCAAATCTGCCTAGAAACAGGGTAATGTGGGCACTGCTCGCAAGTTACACCCAAAAGAGCACAGGTAAATTGGGCACCAGGACAAACCTGCGTTTTGATAAAAGTGTGTCGGTGTCCAAATGTAAATAATATTTAACCAATTAATTGCCAATATTTATAACAAAACGACAAGGCCTCTTTCTATGTCATCTTCTCTTCAAATATTTTATTACATGTTTACCGAAAACCACTTTTATAATTAAATTCCGCCCCCTTAAGGACAATCTATTTACACATAATAGAATCCGAGGTAGTGAAATCTTTGGTGCCCAAATTACAGATAGGATTATACCTTATTTCTTAAGCAGGCAAAATCATATCTTTGGTGCCCATAATACTTGTGCCATTTTTCGATCGGTGCCCAAATTACCCATCAAGAAATTATTCCAGACCAATTGGGTGCCCAATTTATATACGCCCATGTATAGTAACGTAGAGGAATCTTCTCTCATATGAAAAATTTGAATTATGTTAGCTTTTATTGGAATACTTGCTCTCTTTAAGAATTTACAGTAGAGAAAGTTCTTTTACTGATCAAAAATTTATGATTCAGGACTACTACTACTACTACCTGGATGGAATCCAGGTCTAAAACTTTATGAAGATGGCTCGTAGCTCATGTGGAAGTTGGTCAAAAAACGCGTTTTGGATAAGGTCATGATTTTAAAAAACTACTCGAATACCCTCCTGCATTTTTTTTCGTTTTTCTCCATTGTATCCTAAATCCAGAATAAAATGGAGAAAAACAAAAAAATCAATGTTGGGAAGACCCCCGAATCATTCTAAGTTGTTTAACATCTAAAACTCGTTTTTGAAACTTCCAATGAGCACGAGGTTCTAATTCTGTTAGAATAATCTTTAGACACCCTCCTATAAATCCTTGAAATATTTGTCGAATCGCTCAGTAACTAATAGGAATCGTCTACATTTAGCTTTAGCTGTATTGACGATCGAATTGGAGATTGAGATCCTAACAGAATACTATTAAATAAACAAGAAACGGCTCTTCTTCCTTTACAAATAAGTTTCTTTCATTTTTATTTTTATATGAATAGATCGTGACGTTCAACATAATATCTCGTATTCGGTTGTCAACGTAAATCGTGAAGGGGCAATTCTCTACATGACAGCCGGAGAAGTTAATCCTATCGTGACGATTGATAAGAACCAATTTAGAAATAATGGTGAGAAACTTTATGGTAATTTTACAACATGCCAAGCTGCCATCAATATTGACGTCCAAAATACCAGAACAATCTACTTTCGAGTACAAATATAATTAATTAATCAATTTAAATAATTAACAATAATCATTTGATATTTTAGAATAATTTAATCGAAAGTAACCAAGGTGGTCTATCAATTAAAGCTGATTCTTCTGGTTCACCAACATCATTAGATGCTTACATACAAAACAATCTGTTTGTTAATAATTTCAATTTACCAGTTTTATATGTTGAAGGTAGAAAATCGACACCATATCAACGTGTTTATGTTTATCGTAATTATATAACAAGAAATTATGCACGATATTACAATAACGTTATATTAAAACAAATCATTTCGGATTTTACATTTAATTATGTTAAAAGGAATACTGGTTTACAAAATTTAGAAATCTCCGGTTTTGATAATGTACGATTACGATTTTATCAAACGACCACACACAATGGTTTCTATCAGTAAGTTCCTCTTTATTTATTTTTTATTGATAATTAACCAGATTTTATCGATTTTTTACTAGTAATTATGCCGTCCATCGAGATAGTCGATCAACGATAGTCGCCGGCACAGCTGGACAACAATACCTCGATAATATCTTCTTTAATCCGGATAATGATTATGAAATGATCACAGTCAATAGGTCTTTGTAAGTACTTTTACAATTCTATTAAGCTGATTTGTTTTTAAAAAACAATTTAGATTACTATTTCAGTAAGATAGTGGCTTTAATTTTGAAAACTAGTTTGTTAGTTTAAAATCAATTAGCTTATAATAGTATAGATTTAGTAATTATTTGATTCTAATTAATTTTGTTTTTGTTGCATGGTGCATGCAGATTTGAATTCAACAGGTAAGCTACAAAATTTTAGTCTAGTTTCTAATTAGGCCTTCAAAACTATACACCCAGTATTTTCCAAACTTTAGCTCTACCACATTTGAAGTTTAACACTTATTACTCGGCCTCAAAACTTATGAAACTCAAGATTTGCTCTTACTCCACTGTTGTTGCATTTTTTTCTTTTTACAGCCTTCGTTTAGACTTAACCATATTTTGGCTTTATTAAATTTGAAGTCTTAAAGTTCATCCTTTGCTCTTACTCCATGACTTTTACGTTTTTTTTTGACAATATAGTGGAGCTTTGGAGGGTTGACTCTGTTGAAATAGAGCTGCATTTCATGCCTTGGTGGCAGTTAATCATCTTGAAAGCTTTAGTGCAGGAATTCTCAACTTTTTCACAAGTTGGCACCCTTCATTGACCTCGTACTTTCTTTATAATATAAAATTTTTGCTGAAATATTATTGCATAGGTAACCCCGACTAGAAATTTTCATAGGGACCTGATATGAACCATATCAGGGTGTCTTCTCATACAAATAAGATCCTTCAATGAGAACCTGATAAGAATGTATCGCAGATCAACTATCAGATTCTTATCAGGATTACATTATTAGCTTGATGAAAAATGGTGACAATCGCATAAGAATTAATTGTAACCTCTTTGATTCTTTATTAATTTATTTACTGTGATTAACACAAAACAATGCTGACAATCAGACAGTTCAGCAGAGGTGCGAAATTTACTCGTAGGCTTCAATTTAGATAAGAAACGCATCGAAGAGAAAAAATCTTAGGACGGAAAGTCACGCAGTAGCCTTCAGACGCTGAGGATAATGGTCTTATAACAGCGACAAGTAGGTACTACAAGTGAACTGTAACAGGCAGTGGCATCTAGTTGAAGACCTAGTTACTGGTAGAATCAGGAAGTGACGTATAGCTAATTAATTATTGTATGAGGCTACCCTGACAATGAGAATCACGTCATTCTAATCTCATCAGGATCGCTTCATGAGAAACAGTGACTTGGTACAAAAGAATTAACTATTTCGTAAGGTTATCACGGATATAATTCATTTAGACCAGGTGGCAAATAACTTTTTATTGAACAAGATTATACTGATTCTATCCAGCTATGGAATTCTTATTTTAACCTGATAAGGTGCTCATGGTACTTCAGCTAAATCTTAAGCGATTTCTAGTCGGGACTGTGTTTGTTTAGATAATGGATAATAAGGGAAGTGCTTTTTTGGCAACCTTTCCTTAAAAGAAAGTAGCCTTGTAGTCCTAAAAATCCTTTCTCCTTCGGTTAAGAACCCCTGCTTTAGTGCTAGAAACTACAATTTTGGCCAGTCATGCATCTTCAAAGTCTATACGAAATGACACGTGTTTCATGGCATCTTCTTGGTTGGATCTTTTGCCAGATCAATTTCTTCAATCATAATTAAAATCTAGGTATAGATTTAATAACTGTTTGTTTTGTGTCCAGTACCTTTCCGATGTGGAATACGAAGATAGATGCCGTCAATAATTATTGGGGTTTCAATACATCCCTGGCTGTTAGCGGTCGTATTCGTGATCAGAGTGATGATCCACGTCTTTTAGAAGTTGTCTTTATACCATACTATATGAATAATCAATCGGTTTTATCAAATAAAAAATGTCCACCTGGTTGGGATCTAGTTGGTGATACTTGTTATATTTATATAGGTGCTCCAATGACTTATAATGATGCTAGAGCCTTCTGTCAGGTATTTTTTTTTTTTTAATATTGACAATTTTTATAAATTACAATTATTGATGGTTTATTATTCTGTTTGTAGGCTGATAATGCTTCAATGCCATATTTAGTTGGTAGTTTGAATTATGTTGAATTGTACAATTTTTTGAAATCACAACAAGAATGGTTTTTGTATTCGGATAGAGTTTGGGTACAACATATTGATAGAATCAATGAATGTACAATGTTTGCTTATCAACGTGTTGAAGTTGATGATTGTAATCGTTTACATCCATTTATTTGTGAAATTGGTAAATTCAATAATTTTCCACTAATCTCTTTTAAAACGAAAAAAAAAATTTCTGTTTACAGATCCAAAAGTTTCAATAGCTATTCTACCATTAGCTGATGATACCATAACAATAGCTACATTAATCAGTTTGACTGTAGCTTTGATTTTAATAGGTATTGTCGGTGTTTTCTGGTGGACGAAATCGAAATATCGGCAAGCACAACGCTTAGAACGCCGAAATAGTATACGACAAAGTTTACATTCATTACGTTCGGTTGGTCTAGCGCCAAGTACATTCTCTGATGCCAGTTATCGAAGGAAAGCTGCACAATTGGTTCGAATCTATTTATTTATTTACAGGTACTTCTCACTTCACGACCGAGTTATGTCGTTAAGCGAGTTGGTCTCTCTTAGTGACTAATTTGAGCTGAAAATACATAGATCTAGTATATCTATAGATAGCGCTTTATTCAGGAATAGTGAGGCAACCAAAATTTCTACCATTATCGTTTTATAATCATCACTCCTGTGCTTGTTCTACATAGTATTCCAAATTGTATTATTGGCAATTTTTGCCCGGATGCTTGCTTTCAGGTCTTCTAAGTTCCTTGGATGGTTAACATAAACGCGGGTCTTCAAAAAACACCACAAAAAAAATCGCAAGCAGTCAAATTGGGGTTGGTCACTCCAAATTGCCTCTTATTGAGATGAGGCGCCCTGGGAAGTGTTACCTCAAAACAGTCATTGATCTTCTTGAAATATGAGCTGTTGCTCCGCCCTGTTCTAACCAAATATCGCTTAAGTCTAGCTCGTCAAGTCGTGGAAAAAAATACTCCAACATGTTGACATAACGAGCTGAATTTACTGTGACTGTTACCTCATTTTCTTCATAAAATCAGGGACCAACAATCCCCGCTAAAGAAATTGCACACTACACGGTGACTTTAGGTGAATGTAAAGGCATCTGATGCAATTCTCAGGAATTAGTATCAGCTCAGTAGCGCATGTTCTGTATGTTGACGTATCCATTCAAGTGAAAATGGGTTTCATTACTGAAAAAAACATTGAGTCCTCAACAACGTTTTCACGAAGCGCCTCACATGCGTTCTGAGAGTTTCTGAGTAATCGCCAACTTGTAGGGATGGTATTGATGATCACTATAAAGAATTCGCCTCACTGTACGATCAGAAAGTCCAAGGGCGGACCCATGTTTCAAACTCTCAATGCTTCAATGTTCTCAAATGATCTGACGGGCTGTGGGACTCCAGTTCTTCGTTTTGTGACCTTCTCGGTTTTCCTGGACGTACTGACCCATGTAACAATTGATTTTCGGTCCGGGCCAGGACCTAAAAGGGCTATATTGAAGGTATTTCGGAAGGCGCCCTGGGCTGTGATCAATTTTCTCGTACGGGATTTTTAGTGTGTTGCCTAAACAGTCAATACAAAAGGCGCCATAGGCGAAACTAGGGTAAGCGCTATCCATACGTATTGTAGATCTATGTGGAAATATAGGATCATTACGGATTATGAAATTATTATTATATATATTCGTTACTGTCCGACACTCAAGCCTAAAAGGGGATTTCCCGAATTGAAGCTCGAAGCCCGATTGGTCGTAGTCGTAAGTGCGAGAGTTCGTCAAACAGATAGGTCGTAAAGTGAGGAGTCCCTGTATTTAATCCAATAATTAATTTTGTTGTTTTATTTTTTTATAAAAATATAGAGTAGTCGTTCAACGGATACTTTAACAAAGACTTCCGATTACAAGAAAATGATAACAAATGGATCATTGGATAGTATGGAGAAATCACATTATACATCATCAATTGATGATAATCAATCGTTCGATATTTATGAGGCACACAATCCAAATCCGTCAGTATTTACATACAGTCCAACAATAGAATATCACAAATCACCAAATCGTTATGAATTGGCTTATAAAAACGAGGGCTTCCGTGACAATTCAACATTTGCATCGAATTCAAGAGCTGATAGTGTACAAGATAGTACAAATGATCAAGTACCAATAATGGAAACTAATAATAATAACGATAATACAAACAGTATATCATATCCACCAAGTGAATATTATAATACAGATACATTACCAATAGGTACATCGGATTCAACATTAAATTCAAAAAATCGCAATTATGATCCGAGTTATAGTCGTGAACGTCCCAATATCAACAATAATAATCATAATTTAGTACAAGAATTGAAACGTAAACTGCCAAGAAACGATCTAATCGAACTACCACCAGCACCTGATCCACCACAAACCGTCCAATCGCCGACATATTCAGAAAAATTGAGCACACTCCAATATAGTCCCGATTACAGTTTAGCAACAACAACATTAACCGATGATGATCGGCCACAATCAACAAATTTATTAGAAACTGATTTCGATGAGCCATTACCACGGCCGAAAGTACGTGCTAAAAGTGAAGTTCTATTAGAGACGAATTTCGATTTTATACCACAAGATAATCAATCGTTTAATCAGCAATTAAGTGATGCGAATCGTAGTAAAAGTCAACCATTAGAAACGGCAATGTAGACAAATAATTGTGATAGAAGAAACAATTTTCTTTTTGTCTTGTTAACAATAAAATTAACGTGCTTTAAATTGATCCGTAAATTTTCTGAAAGGGAAAAATCGGATCATTTTGTGATAATATTTTAGAACATTTTTGTTCGGAATGTGTTCGTATAAATCAATTTAAAATTGTTATTTATTTAGTTCTTTTCTTTTTACAAAAATGACTGCATTTTTTGTACTTTTTTAAACATTAGTTTTAGAATATTTTGATACTGAATTGCTTTTCTATTATTGTTGATCACGTAAAAGAATAAGATCTCCAAAAGTTTGTTAATATTAAGAAAATACATTCACATACATAGTTTCAAACTAGAAACATTTGTATGCTACCTAATCGAGTCCAGAATGCTCCCAAATAAACTACAAACACGCTTGTTTACCGATTTACAAGTTTTACCACCAGGGGCGGCTCAACTCATAACTGAACCCTCATCCATCGGGAGCCTCTCTACATCATCAAGTCCATCAAACGGTGATAAAATTAATAAAGTGTAAGAAAGAGACTACTAAAATACTTTTTGAGCATTATTTTAAGTCTAGGTTTTTGACATTTTATACCTCTCAGTTTTTAACGAGTTTTGCTGTTGAGTCATAAAAAAGAGTTGACTTGGACATTTTGGCCTACATCCTAACACAATTTTGTACCTACGTTTTGGTGAATTTAGCTACAAATCGTGAAAAGGAAACTATTCAGTTTTGGTCGATTTTGGAGCTAAATTTTCACTGTTCGGTCTCGTTTTCAAGGCATTTTCATCTTAAATCAACAATTTTTAGCCAAACTTGCTCTTAACTCGTGAAAAGTAGACGATTTTGACATATGTATGTCAAATTTTGGTCCTAAATCATGGTTTTTTGCTAATTTTTTTCTCTTAAATTGTGGAAAAAAAACCTATTCAGTATTTTGTGCTGCATTCTCATTTTTTAATTCTCAGATTTTAAGAAACTGACTCAGTTATTTGTCTATTTTTGCTCTTGAATATGAAATGAAAAACAAACTGTTTAACCACATTTAGTCGATTTTTGAACCAAATTGTTGACTTTGAGAATCGCTTTTGAGCTATTTTAACCCTAAATCATCGTGTTTTTTTTTTAACTAATTTTGCTACTGAAAAGGAGACTACTTATTTACTTTGTCAATATTCAAGTTGAATTATATTTCGAATTTTTTTATTCCAAGTCATTCACTTCTTATGAATTTTGTTATTGATTCGTGAAAATGAGACGATTTTGACATTTTTAGACAGAATTTTTGACTTAACTTGGGTTTAATTATTTTAACTTTAAGTCGTGACAACAGGACTGTTTGTACAGTTTTAGTCCCGGTTCTTCCCCTACTTAAGCTTGCCTTAAGTTGACCTACAGACATTTAGGTAGGGACCTAACTCATATGTGTGCAAACCTACCGTTAGCTCGATTTAAGACGAGGTCTCGCTAAGGCCTTAAGTAGAGGAAGAAGAGCCGGGCCCTTGTCGCTTGTTCTTCAAGTCTAAATGTTGAGACATTTAGACTTGAATTGTAGAATTGCTCTTGAATTGTAGAAAAGGACATGAAATGAATTCGAATCGCCAGTCCGGTATCGAGTAGAAATAAAAATTTTACTTCAAAAATAATCCACCTTTTATGGTTATTGTTTGTCTATAGTCAATTATTTCTTTTAGTTAGTCATAGGAAATTTATTTTGTGAATAGTTGATCCTTCTTTTGTTAGTTCGAACTGGTAAGAGGCTTATACCCATGTGCATATACTACACATGTTTTTGTTTATGTCTAATCCATCTTTACATATACGAAAAACATCTTTGAAACATAAAACAGTTTACCAGTTCAATAGCTCTTTTTTGCCCTCCCTCGGTTTCTAACAACAACTGTTTTGAATTAAAAGTTTTTTTTTAGAACTGAACTAATACAAGAATTCGCGACTTGATAATTTATCGGCACCGTTAACTGCCGAATTTGGAAGACCCAAATTCCAAAACGAAACACCCACATTGTTTTTTTTTTCTATTGTAATCAATAAAATTATTGATTCTTTAATGTAGAATGTGTAAATTCCTCTGGGACTCAGGAGTTTATAGATTCAGCTTTCAGTTATACCTGGACTGGTAGAAAAGAAACTGAGGTAATGCATCTGATAGACAAAAAGGGGTATTCATCTTGCTGATTTTAGCGATTTTATTTAGGTAATTAAATTATTGCCTCATTAGGTCGACTAGCCTTTTAAATAGAATAAAAATGCTACTGTAGCTAAATTTAGCTATGCCACAAAAAATAGATCTTTTTCTTCTACAAATACTTGAAATAAAGGCTTTTCCAAAAATGCTTTATAAATACAGGGTGTATGTACAGTGGCGATTTTCAAAACGCGCGAGCGAGAATTTCACATATTTTCCTTAGTGTGAGTCAGGTTGTTTTTCTCGTGAGGGTAAGGTGGGTAGGTAGGAGGTGTTAGAGCATATTCGTAGAAATTATCTCTCTATTCAGGTAAATACTCAAAATGGCATCAGTAACTCCACCCTCTTCATCTGATTGATTATCTTTCTACCCAAATTCTGAACTCTTAAGATGTTGTTACATTGTGATGGTCGCCCTCAAAAGCCTGTTTTACACGTTCGCACAAGAGGTGGTGTCTTTTTTTAACCGCCATTGTACAACGCTCTTTCACCTCACAGTTGGCTTTGTCTTTCGATACGTAGCGTTGTAGCTTGGTTCGACTACTTGTGCTTTAATTGAAAAATACTAAGGCCTGTTTGATTTTTCAGCTCAACGCTCTCTAACAGGCTGTGCATTTGATCTGAATTGCTGCTTTTGAGAGAATGTCAATTTTAGCCGCATTGGCGCTAGTTACTACTGCATGAAAAGAAATAGCTAGTATTTCTATCTCTATTTTACTGTCATAATTTACGAAGCACGCAATATGAGTAGAGATGGAAATACTAGTTATTTCTTTTCATGCGGTGGTAACTAACGCCAATGTGGGTAAAAATCGAATTGTCTCAAAAGTTTCTATCTCATTAAATTTAAAAAAAAATGCACAAACCTTTTAGACAGCGTTGAGCTGAAAAATCAAGCAGGTCTTGAATAATACAACGAAATTGAAATGTATGAAACAAGCAACAAGCAAGAACCCCCCAAAAAAAGGCAATGCCAACAGGGTGGGCCATTAAAAGTATAAGAAGATCTAATTGATGGAAGCTTATAAAATTTAATACCTATATAGCCGTAATGTCACCTGAATTATCCCTAAAAAGGACTTTCGTTGTTCTAGCAACCCCCTTTATATGGGGTAGCGCATTATTCCTTTATTTTAAATAGAACGGTATATTTTTTATTGTATTTTTAATATGATTTTAAGTGAAATTTTAAATTTTGCAATGCTTGATTAAAAAATTAGTATCTTTGAAACTAGTGCAGTTAAAATAATGAAATTTGTATTTTTGATAGTACAAATAATGTACTTTCCATCAAAGTTTGAAGAACTTAATTATCTTTCAGCGTTTAGCTGAAATAAATTTTTCTTCCAGGCAATTTTGTACAGAAACGTGATAGAATTACTGATAAAGCAACCTTATCAACATCCAGGATAATTTCGTAAAATAAATTCTTTTTTTTACATTAATTATTTGTATTGTCAATAATGTAATTGTTATTTTAATATTACACAATTTTATTGATGACCATATGACCTGAATTGGGTTTTATGCCGAAAATTCAAAAACAAACGCCAGAAATAATACGATGATGAATTATTGTTATTGTAACAACAACAATAACAAATGGAAATTTATTATTATGATAGCACACATGCGGATAATTCTTGTTGTCTTTTTTGTTGATCTTTTTTATATTTAAATAACCCAATAAGAATTATGAAGAAAAAAAAATTAAATATTTATATAATAAGTGGACTTCAAAGGGAATTTTCTAAATTGATTACAATAAAAAAAAATTGTCATTCTAAAAAATGTATAAAAAGATTCAATGAAGCTAGTGTACGTTATATTAAATCATACATACAGAAAAGTGGTTGAAAAATCAAATTTTCAAGTCAATATTTATTTAATTGGAATTTGATTTGATTTCCTTCATATATACGAAAATATCTAATATTGTTGAAAATTTCCATTTCCTTTCTCTACTTCCTTATCAATTATTACGAAATTGTGTTAGATTTAAAAAAGCACATTTTGTTATTTATTATTCATTTACCCTCCATTTTCCTATCGGTTGATTATCGATTTTCTATATTTATTTAAAATCTACCCTGGTTATTTCTCAAAAATTTTTCCATTTAAATATTTCATACTATATGACACAATGTTATAAAATTTTCAGCCATCACTTACAACTCTGTTATTTTGAAAATTTCAT
The DNA here is from genome assembly GCA_039776855.1 of Mylabris sibirica. NCBI lineage: Eukaryota > Metazoa > Arthropoda > Insecta > Coleoptera > Meloidae > Mylabris > Mylabris sibirica. The sequence continues at coordinate 6,706,801 of CM077838.1, forward strand.
ACAAATATTGCCAAATGTGTATTTCTTGTTTGAATTCAGATTACATTAAAAATTAACATCAAAGTGTGTGAATTTGATGTTTGAATCTAATATTAGATTAATATAATTATATAATAAAATTTCAACTTGAAGCTTTACATATTAAGAATGAGAATAAATAGAATTACATTTTCAGAGTTTGTTTAATATTCGAAATATTAATAAAATTAACAAAATTTATAAGACACATGAAGAAAAAGTAGAAAAACAGAGACAACTAAACGAATCCAACGAAAATCTCAGCTCGTATTCTGTAACTTTCGTAAATTTGTGACTGTCGGGTTACTTAGAGAACTACCCATCTCTCAGTACAATTATAGCGGTAAGACATTTCAGTCAGGTACATAGGAAAAAGAAGCACCATTTTAAAGATAAAGATCCGGGCGATAACTTGTGTGCAACATTATCCAAGAAAACATCTAATATTTAAAAATTCAATTAGTTTTCCCGAAAATTCTTCATTTCTTATTTTCATCAATTAAATATATTTACCTTGCAACAAGGTTCATCAAGTTTGTAGATGATTTAATGGCCTTTCCAATGATAACATTGTTGGTGCTGAAAAACGTGCTTATCATGCTGAGAGAATTGAAATGAAACGATGGTTGTTAGTTTTTATGATAACGGATAGATGGCGTCGACGGTGCAAGAACTGCGAAGTTGCCGAGTCGTTAAGCATAAGATTGAGTCTGATATAGGTCAATTTTTTGCCTACAAGTGTAGTTCTCATAATCCATATTCTTACAATTAGACAAATTAGTCTCTTTTTGATTTATGCACAAGTCGGAAAAATGAGCAGTCCTGTTTTTCTTCACATTATTAACTTAATCTATATACATATATGTATTTAAAATAAGTGTCATTTTATTTACATAATGTATCTACAAGGATAGACATTATTGTATTCATAGTATAGTAACGCAAAAAGTCCCACAGAACTAAAAAACTTAGATGTCCGTTTGCTGTGTTTTATTTATTTATTAAATACAGTATTGTCTTACATTTGGTATGCTTATAATAAATTCACCAACACAAATCACATGATACTTTAAGCGATCCGCTTGTCATTTTACGTATCCTGATTTGATTCAACGAACCATATTTACTTCCTGTGTCACTTCTATGGAAATAAAGGCACACCTTAATCGCCTTTATGCGGAACCAAGTTACGCGAATTGTAATGCTAAAAATATTTCTCTACGCGATTTTTACGCTACGAGTCGAAGATGTATAAGCTACGATCGAATTCGTAATTCAAGACGATTCTGGTATTTTTTTAGGATTTTCCCTTTGACAAAGAGAGTAATCACAATTGAATTTTGCAGCAAAAAAACAACAGACTTTGATAAAAGGCTTTTGTAGCGATCTGTAGTACAGTTTCTTCTATCAAACCACAGTAATTTTATTCACTTATATTAAAAATTAGCAAAGTATAATTAAATATTCGCGTTTTGTAGAAAATCTGACAAATTTTTCGATAAAATCTCACCGTAGCGGCTCTCTTGATAAAATTTCTAATCAAATGAAATAACGATCAATCCTTAATTTTTCAAAGTTTTCAAAAAAATTGGAACGAAACTGTTAAGCTTGACGTTACAAATACTTTGATTTCTACTTTTTGTGAGTTGTAAATAAAAAAACTCTTATAATTTCATTAGATATTTTTTGTATGTGTTAACTTATAGTTTTTAGTGAAATTTAATATTTGGTTAAAAAAGAATCAATACATTTTTTCGCTGTTTTTACAAGATTAAACAAGTTACAAAGCGTTCTTTACAATGAAAATTCATTGTGGAACTTTTTGCTTTAACAGGAATCTTATTTCCTCAAAAAAAATCTGGAATGGGATTGACCCTGCAGGCCATTCCTGAAACTTCCCGCTAAGTTTTTAAAGCTCCAAAATTATTGTGAGGAGTACAAATTTGATTGGTTATGTTGAAAAAACACTTTTTCAAAAACTTTTGACAACGATATCTCGCAAACAAATCAACGGATTTTGACGAGCTTTGCGCCATTCGACGCAATTTTTAAAGCTCTAAAATTATTGTGAGGTATACAAATCTGATTGGTTAAGTAATTTTGAAATTATATTAAAAAATCGTTTTTTTCGAAATCTATCGACAACGACATCTCGCGAACAAATCAACGGATTTTGACGAGCTTTGCGGCACTCGACGCAATTTCCTAAGCCCTCAAATTATTGTGAGAGGTATAAATTTGATTGGTTAGGTAATTTTGAGGTTATGTTGAAAAAACACTTTTTTCGATATTTTTCGACAACGATAACTCGTGAACGAATCGACCGATTTTGATCGTTCAAACGGAATTCGACGTTATTAGTTAAGCTTAAGAGCTGATTAGATTATGGAATTGATCAGTCTAGCAGTTCAATAGTTATTTTGAAAAAACATGATGTTAACAAAAGAATTTTTTCGGTTTTTTTGGAATTTCTCAAAATCTATCGGGCCGAATTGGTTCAAACTTACACGAAATCTAAGTTTGGTGGAGAGCGTTTCAATACGTCAATCCGTTCAAAAGTTATGAGCTGCTTACATAGTCTTCCCACACACACACACACACACATACAGCCATACAGACACCCTCGCAAAAATAGTCAAAATAGATTCCTAGGGTCCCAAAACGTCGAGATCTGCTGAAAATTCAATTTTCGAAAATCGGGGTGAAACCAATAACTTCCCGAAATTTTGAAAATTTTCAATTTTCTTAGCGGGAAGTTAAAAACGTTGAAAATACTATTTCTGTCTTCAAAACTAGGTACATAAAAACTATTTCTTATTTAATTGAAGAGAATTAAGAGAACACAACTATCAGACTGAACGTAGTGTTTTGGTGATTTTCTCTTTAACACCACAATGAGTTGTTATAGACGGAATTAATTGCAATAGAAATAATGCAAACGTGGCATCTAGAACAATGATTCCAGTCAATCTAGACTGTAAATAAAACAAAATCAATAAAATCTCTTTTGGTAGGGGTTGTTTAATTTTTTTTTTGCAAAGCAAGAAGTACAAAAAACAACACGAACAATCTCAGTTTTTACAAATCTTGCCGTTTATTCTTCAAAAATAATAAAAAAAACCTGTATGTTCAATGTTAGCTATTGGTAAAGAATAGATTTTCAGGCTTTTTTTCAGGGAACAAAAAAAGAAGAATACAAGAATGCCCACGATTTAGAGTAGTCACTACAGTTAAAAATAGAATTTAAAAATCTTAAACTTTTCTTTTACAAGCTACATACAGGTATGGCGAATGAAGTGGGTAAGTACAGGGACGAGCATGTAAAGGAGACCATTTTTTTGGCTGTGTGTAAAACAGGCTTTTCAGGACGGTCGTGACAATGTAACAGAATTTTCACAAGTCAAGCTTTGGAAAGAAAGATATTTAATCAAAAGATGGGGGTGGGGTTACTGGTACCATTTTGGGTATTTACCTGAATAGACAATTATTTTCTACAAATGTGGCATGGTGGAAACTAATAACAGCCTGATTCACATGAATCGAAAAACTTCAACTTCAACAGCTACTATTTGCCAAATCAGGTAAAGCAATAAAGCAAGTTCGGTTCATCCCCAATACCAACAATGATGGAAAAATGGTTCAATCGATAATATATAAAACGGGTAAACTTTCTAACAAGAGTCGTTAAAAATTACGCACTCGACTGTATCTGCTAAGATTGCCATATCTGTATAATTACTTAGCTCGGGATTTGCACGCTCGAGCGTGCTCATCACGTAATTGCTCAAAACTAAATTTAATGTAACCGCTGTATAGTTCCGCTCGATCTCTATCTACCTCTCAATGGATTTTTACGTTTACTTGATTGTAGCACTAAAATCATTCAACGTTGTTGATAAAGTGATTCAGCAACGTCACAAACAATAAACAAGCGGTCTACTGTAGCTGATTTTTGTTCCTCTCTTGCTGTATTTTTATAAGCGCAGAGAGTAGGTGGGTTCAAGTATTTGGTGAAATACAAATATACAAATTACGATAATGGTAACAATCGAGAACCATATATGTCTATGGCATGCGCTGACGATAGTCGCGCGGCAATCTAAAATAAATTCCCATCATCGTTACCAAATAATTACAATGTCATTTACTATAATAAAACGTTTGAAAGCGGCGTCTTACCAATCACGGATTAAAACTGTCATTCGTTCTATTTCACAGATTTCTAACGATCAATAATTATTTCATTTTATTTGAAAAATTGTTACTTTTGTGTACAATCGATTTCAAAAAAAGTGACAGAGTCTTAGGCGTCAAATAACACGTTTTTTTGGTTCGTTTAAGTCAGGCTGTTTCTCTTTTACATTTGTATATTCAGATAAATATATAAAATGGCACCAACAACCCCACCTCCTTCTTCTGCATGACTATCTTTTTTCCAAATCCTAATCCATAGAGTTTAAAGATAAGGAGGACCATCTGAGTTTTCAACAGGAAAAGTGTCCACCAAAATGTATGAAATGGTCAGAATAGTGCTAGTGTAACTAGCGGGTAAGTGTAGTGATTGGTTCATGGACTATACAGATAAGGAGGAGTATCTCCTATGTGTCTTCTCTCGATCATTTTGTCATCAAGTATTAGTGCATGCCCTTCAATTTGACCCTTTAACTATAGTAGCGCCCTCTTAATTTTATACATATTTGTGGACAGTTTTTAGACATTTCCTTATACTCCATGTCCTAATTTTGAAAATTCTGTCATATTGTAACGAGCACTCTCAAGAGCCTGTTTTACACCACACAAATAGTGGCCACTTTCTTGTGAAACTGGTGGTTCTACTACTTTTAAAAAAACATGACGATAACAAATAATCACTTCAATATTGAATACCCCAAGTTTGTATTAAATGCAGCAGTAGTTTTGTGAAGTTTAGCTTGTATATAAAGTGCATAAACTAATACGTTGATTGTTGTATTGTATTGTATTGTATTTGACAAATTTCATCGAACTATTATAACACTGTTCGTAACTATCACAATTCAATAGTAAATCATACATCAATTACTCCGATTTACATGAAAACAATTCATACTTTCATTGATATTAGAGCGACATTTTGGAAAAATCATCATAAAAAATCCATCACCGTAGATATCTATTCAATTCTGTTAACTTCAATACCGCTATTAGGTACAGAACACAACCATTACGTAAGAGCATACTGTACTGGCAAGTGGAAGTGGAAACATATTCTTTCACTCGGTATCAAGATCCTCTAAAAGGCAACATTGCATCGACAAACTCCATTATACATTTTATTACATTCAACTTCGTCAAGTCGACCAAATTGAACTGGATCGACTATACCTACTTGTACAGTATAGTCGACCACTTAATTTCTGTTGAAAACTTCGCCAACTAACGTCAAATGTAGTCAAGTATACGAACTAAGCTATGGCGTTACGTACCCAAATCTATGCCCAATTCTAAGGTGAAATAGCCTGTATGTATATGTGTTTAAAGTCAAGTCAATCAAAAAAATTGTGTGCAAGCATACTGAGGATCGATTATAAATAACATTAGAATATAATTATAAATAGTGAAACGTGCGGAACGAAAAAATAAGCAACCAGTATAAGGTATTAAGTACATTTCCACTTATAAAACATTTACGAAATTAGATAGCGTATAAAATTCTCGCGTGACTCAATTGGTGAAACAAAAGCCATTTAATAATAATAATAATAATAATAGTAATGATGTTGATGATGACGATAATAATAGTAATAATGATAAGAATAATAGTGTAATGTGGTTTTTGTTATAATAATTTCCATTGTATTTTTGATTATAATAATAAAACTACAAATTAATCACTCCTTTTTGTTTAATTTAGAGACTTTATGTGCCGCTTCTATTTAATGACAATTCGAATTTTATTATTTAGACAGAGACACAGATATGTGTTTGTATGTCTATCAAGAAACGTGAGGGGGTGGATAAAAGTCCTGGAGAAGAATGAGTAAAAGCTCCACTAACACATATGTATAAATAGAGAAGGAACACAAAAGCTGGTCTTCCACATTCTACTATATTCTATTCAATCAACGATACGTATATTAACAGTCTATCTTTTTCCAATATGAACGATCTGAGTGGAATAGTGAATGTGTAAATAAAGGGGAGACGAGTTGTATGATGTTTTCCGCACGTTGAATTTAACACTTGTAGTTTCAATTCAATAGCTGCGCCATACGTTCCATATGCAATGTTAGTATTATGTAATTTGTACGAGTGAGAGAGTAGATTGTTGTTATAGTATGAGATGAAAGCACAACAAACCAGCGAAGACCAATCACAGACCGCTTGGGAATCAGACCTACCTTTGTCATCAATGGGTTACGGACGAGTCTATGATGTAACTTGGAGGGGTGTTAATGTAGTTTCTCTACAATATTTTAGTCAAATATTACGATTTTTTCAATGTTTTCTTCTTGTAAATTGTTTTTATTGCATTGTTTGAAGATGTAAATTTTTAGATTCAGTGTTATTTAATGTTGGTAATATGGTATTTTCGAACAGGTGCTTGATACGGCCACCCCTAGGTTGTATTAATAGACTGTTTACGGCACGCAGCGCTCTTACTAGACTTACAATCAGTAGTAGAACGTCTCCCGTAGAGTGAGGAGGTTATTGTTTCAAAAGCTGAAATGGTAGCCGGTTGTCCTTAAAAGGCTGGTGGTTGAGTCGATAGGGTAACAATGAATTCGTGTTTTTGTTATAGTGTTGATCAGTGAATAACATTTACCGATTTTCTTTTCGTAATTCCACCAAATAACACATCCGTCATTAAGATCATCGACACTGGTGCTTTTATTCTATTTGTTTATTTTTCCGTTTTCGTTGTGAAGAAATCCGATTTTTTCGGTTGAAAATTAGCCGTCAAAGTGGCGACCAAATACAATCATAATACCAATACGAAGACGACCCGGAAAGAAAATATGCTCAAGTTCCTTACGCATAAACTTCGGACACATTCAATCAACGAAGATAATTACATAGAAAAGGTGTGTATTTTATTATTAATTAATAATAACAAAAAAATAATAATCGGCCTGTATTAACCTCATTGAAGGTCATAATCGAGTGAAAAATGGCTGCTGGCCCCCTCTCTCCTCTCTCATTCTCATACTACTACTATTACTATTACTACTACTATTATTACTACTACAACTACAACTACCCGGCAAAGCTCACAACGGAACAAAGGAATGTCTAGTTCCGGGTGGGTTACAAGAATCTTATCAATAAAAACAAAAAAATTTACGTAAATTTTGGTAGATAATTAATCGTACAATAAATCAGCAGCAGCCATTCACCGGGTTTATCATCAAATCTTGATAGTTAAACTGTAAATAAAATCTTGTCACGTAGACACACACAAACACATTCACACTTGTATACATGTACAAATATGATAACAACGATGATTTTCTTGTAATTTTAGGCGGACGAAGATCACGATTCTGGAACGGAATCCGATGAGGAGATCGACGACGATCCGGACTTGCGTTCAGGTAAGGCCCCCTTTATTTAAATTCGCTTTCACTATATTATACCCATGTGTTACATGTGTATACAAATTTGGATTAGCTGACTTGTAATTTTATATGTTTATAAAAAGCAACAATTCTATGTATAATGTTGTTTTTAAATGAATTATTGACCAATATTTTTTGGCAAATTCAACCCCACAGATTTGCATAATTTATTATTAATGAATATAGAGGCATTGTTGAATCCTTTTGATTACTGGTCACGCTTCATTACATTCTAATGATTGTATAAAATATTTCTATTACCCTGTCCTATCTAAATATGGATTTCATGAGCGAGGTTGTGACCTAAGCTCTTGTTCCTATTGTGTGAATATACCAGAAATTATTACTATTATTTTTTTATTACCATTTCTATTTGCGACAAATATGTGGTATTTTTATAACTAGTATATGGAGGTATACATAGACTAGGTGCATAATATAGAATATAGACATCAAAAGTGATGGTAATAGCTTTGTTTGTTTTACCATTATAGATTCGAGACGTCATCTTGTTAAATTTTCATGCATTCAACGTATACAGAGTTCGTCTATGTATGATTAAAAAAAGCCGTATTAAAATTGCAATATTTCCAAACAATTTTTCTTTGTCCGTCGTGATTGTTTAACATTATTATTTATTCTTGATTTGTATGCAAATTTTCACAAATTTTACGCTGTTCAATTTTTAAACAACTTTCATAAAACAAACAGTGAAATAAACAGCAAACGATATTCACCGATTAAATTTACAATATCTAAAAAAATTGATGTACATTTAGTACTAGACAAAAAAAATTTAAAAATGGTTACACTTCCAAAAAAAAATTAGCTAACAAACAGAGGCGTAACAAGGAGTCGATGAGCTTAGCTTCAGCAGACGACTTAGACAGTTTTAGTTGCTTCTTGTGAAGAATCTTTGGGTTTTATTTTCAATATTCAGTCATTAACCGTCAGTTTTTCTAGCGGATCGTAAAAAAGATAAAATTTGCAATTTTAGTTAATTTTAGGGATAAAGTCTTAACTTACAGTTACATTTTTAAGATATTTCCCCTTTAAATTATCAATTTTTATCGATTCAGATTCTTAGGTCGTTTTTTTAGAATAATTTAAGACTTAATTTTGCGATACTCTTATTCCAAAGCGTTAGTTTCTTTTGACAAACTTTACTATTTTAATTTTTAGTTGAATTTCAGACTTATCCAAGTTCTAAGTAATGTTGGTGCTAGATTGTCAATTTTTGTGCAAATTCTGCTATTAGACCGTCCAAATGAGACTCTTCTAGACAATTGTTGGCGGCATTTTAGAGATTTTAATTATTTTTGTTCTAAATCATCAGTTTTCAATGATTTTACTAGACAAATTTTGACGCTTTTTATCCCTATTTTTGAAGATTTTTCGAATTTCAGTCTTAACTGTTGAGGCAATTTCGGGGCAAAATTATCTGCCTTCACCGAATCTGGGTCTTAAAAAGAGGCAATTTTGAAATTAAATTTTGAAGCAAAGACCATTTAGCAACTTTTAGTCTAGTTTTGAGGTGATTTCTCGACTTTTATATTTAATTTTGAAAAATATTTGTCCTAAATATCAAATCAATATATTTTTAAGTTATTTTTACAAGATTAAACAAGTTACAAAGCGTTCTTTACAATAAAAATTCATTGTGAACCTTTTTGCTTTAACACCAAACTTAGATTTCGTGTAAATTTGAACCGATTCGGCCCGATAGATTTTGAGAAATGCCAAAAAACAGAAAAATTTTTTTTGTTAAAATCATGTTTTTTCAAAATAACTATTGAGCTGCTGCACCGATCAATTCCATAATCTAATCAGCTCTTAACCGTAATTAATGACGTCGAATACCGTTTGAACGATCAAAATAGGTTGATTCGTTCACGAGTTTTCGTTATCGAAAAATATCGAAGGAAGTGTTTTTTCCACTTAACCTCAAAATTACTTAACCAATCAAATTTGTACCCCTCACAATAATTTTAGAGCTTTAAAAACTGCGTCGAATGCCGCAAAGCTCGTCAAAATCCGTTGATTTGTTTGCGAGATATCGTTAAAAATATTTGAAAAAAGGGTTTTTTCAACATAACCTCAAAATTCCTTAATCAATCTAATTTGTGCTTCTCACAATAATTTTGAAGCTTTGAAAACTTAGCGGGAAGTTTAAGGAATGGCCTGCAAATTGAAAATTTTTCGAATTTGTCTTAACTATTGAGGAATTGAGGCACTTTTAGGGCAAAATTATCAGCCTTCAACGAATCTTGCTCATAAATAGAGGCAATTTTGATATTAAATTTTGAAGCCAAGACTATTTAGAAACTTTAAGTCTATTTTTGAGGTGATTTCTCGACTCTTATTTTTAATTTTGAAATTTTTTTGTTCTAAATCATTGTTTTTTTGGGGAAATTTTACTAATGAATTGTGAAAAGGTTATAATTTGGAGATTTTTAATCGATTTTTGAACTGGATTCTTGATTTTTAACTGCTTTTCATTAAAAGGAGACGGTTTAATTGATTGATTTTACAAAATTCAGTTTCCATGTTAATGCACTCCATACAATACACTAAAATGGGCTTCAAAATGGCTAACATTACGACTAATTCGCCTTATTTTAATGATTTTCAGTGTATAAATAATTCATTTGTTGTAAATTTACGGCAGATAATGGGGTTAAAATTATACCGACAATATGAATATTCCCCAAGTATCTCAAAAATAAAATAATACAAGGGGATGAAGTAATAGACGGTTATTAACTATTTCTTTGTAAGTTTTTACTTTGACTTTAAGCTTATTATTTGATCAAAATAAACGAGTTTTAGAATTTGTTATTATTATTACGGTATATGTACGTAGACTATTGAGCCACTGTACGTTATTTTACCCTCTAAATAATTTCACATTTCATTTTCTATATGAGTTGTCTAATATTCCTCATCACTAATATCTCCGTTATCGTACATAAACATAAAAGGAATGTTGGTGGTTTTATACCAAAACGGGTTAATATGCATTTTTATGGAAATTGAGAACTTTAGAATCATCATCATGGCATAAAACAATGTTTTTAAAATTCATATTTTGGAATTTTTCAATATTCAATATTTTTTATTGCTTTTTTTCTTCTAGAAAAATAAAGTATTTGCAATAAAATTTCTAAACTACGAGTGGGCTAAAAATAATTCTACATTTTGATCGTTTTTACCATTATCATTATTATCGACTTTTCAACATATCCAATGATAACAAAATATACTAATTGTAAGAGGTTCCTTGTGGAAATTTCCAAGTATTTTTAGATAGTTTCACATGAAATTGATAATAATTCTCAGTAATATTATCAGTAGATATTGTGTACGGTAAAGGAAAGTTTTTTTAAAGGCTATGAGACTTTCCCAATAGTACTAATGATTGACAATGAGATTAACAGGTGAAGTATAATTTATAAAAAATAATTTTAATTATCAGTTTGGCAGATTGAAAATTAATAAGATCGATGTATTAATTGACATAAAATCTAGATTAGATGGACTTTATACAGAATAAGGTTATTTACATTTTATGTCAATGTGCCGCTTCAATGTCATTGTTTCAATTTATACATAGATAAATGTCCGGGTTGTAGTTATGAATCATCGTTTTATATTTTTAAACATACATAGATAATAATAACGCCTATTGTATAAACCACCTACGAAATATAAAACTATAAAATTTGCCAATAGTACAATTATTAATTCTGTTTATTATCCAACTATACTTTAATCAACATAAAGTGGTTTTAATTATCATAAATACAATAGATAACAATTTTTCTCTTTCAATATTCATGTTTTGATTATAAAGTTTATCATTTAATTATAAGATAGAGAATCAGTAAAAAAACTATTGCTTGTGTTCTCTATTTAGAGATTAAATTATTTTGAAGTGTACCGGTTTCGGTATTTGCTATTAAAAATAAATAATAATACTTATAAGAAGAAAGAATAATGAAAATAATAAAAATAAAAAGGATTATGATTTATTGACTATGGTAGATAACGATATTGTTTATCTGTGGAAAGAAGTTTTTTTGTTCGTGTTGTTTAATAATTTTCGATTCTCTTTTAAATAAACATAAAATTATCCGTGGATTAGCATTTTTAAAATAAACAATAGTCAGCATGTTAATTTATATTAAAAATGTATTGATAAAATCATTATAAAACAACTTCATTGTCATTGATTGAACTTATTGTCCGACTTTTCATAATTTATTTTACTTTTGTAAAAAATTAAAATTAGTTATAATTAATGTCCGGATTGTCTATATGTCACTATTTTCGATGATATCATCAATAATGTAAAGATTGTGACAAAATTTTACAAACGTGTCACAGGATTAGAAATAATAAATCATTACAAATACATTTGAAATATAAATTTTTTTTCAACACAAATGAAAATACGTCTTTCTATGTGGCCAATCTGTTATTTTTATAACTTATTCATGCTTTAGTGTTTTTAAAATACACGAAACGTATGATTCGTAAATTACCACGTAATAGTAGATGTAACAATGGTAGGTCACTATCTTTAGGCTTCTTAAAAATACCGTGTTGTACGAAATGACGTCCAATTGGGGTTTTTTCTATTCGCTATAACATGCAAAAATTGTTAAAAACTTCCCTTGTGTTGTAGGATTGCTTCAAGTTTGAGGGTGTTTTTTTTTTCGAAATTCTTTTAAGTTCACGTTGAAGGTGATCTTTTGTATAATTTGCATACGTACCGGATTTGAAAATGTATATTCCGCCCAACATACTCTATTTATCATCTCTTCAATACATTGTACGTTGATTTTATTTATATGTATAACTAATTTAGAGGTGCTTTTATGGACATGTCATAATTAAATGAAATATTGTAACGGATCATTAATTATAAAAGGTTATAGAGAAAACGTTAAATACGTCTGGTTTGTGTGTATGCTGCATTTCATCTATCTGTTTTAATAGGAAACATGGCGGATTTTAATTAGTCGCGTTTTTTTGTTTTTTACTAGATAACCTCTACTTCTTTTTCTTTTTTAGAAAGTTTTGTTAAAATATTGCGTAAAACTGTTGATAAACAAATTGTTATGATAATAATAATTTTTTCTAATGAGATAACACCAAGAAATTATAATTTTTAACATTACTATAACTCAATAATTAAACGAATTAATTCCTTCAATTAACATTCTATTTAAAAATCGAAATATTATCGGCTATTTTCTATTTGAGGGGAAAAATCATCATCAGTGTAGGAGTTGTGCAACGACATTTCGTGTGTATTCATTTTAAAATCTGGCATCTAATCCATTTTGTTTTTTTTTTGTTTCGGTTTTTTTTTTTTTTTTTTAGAAAAATGTCAATGATCTAGGAATTTTGGATACGTTTCAAGGATACTTTCAAAAACAACACATTTTCTTCAGTAATAATTTTTTTAATTATTCATCTACATACATATATTAAAAATGTTGTGTTTTTTTGGCCTAAATTCAATAATTATTGAAGAATATGTAACTAATTTAATCATAAAATTTACTAACCAGTCATTCAATAAAATAACGATTACATAAATAAAATCATCAAAACAGATAAAGTCTCACTGTGTATTAATGATGGATTAAGAATGTTATGGTTATTTTCCGTAGATAAATAGTCGAATGCATTTATAAAGATAATCACTTAAAAAAATTGACTATTAATGTAGAGAAAAAAAATCATGGAAAGAAAAAATTAAACACCGAGAAAACTTTAATTATTTTTCTTATTTAAATTGCAAATGATTCTCGATTATCAATTTTATAAAAGATGTATTATGGTAATTTGTATTGTATGGTAGGGAAATTTGAACTTTTCAACTATAATCAACAATATTTAGATGAATTTAAAAATCATAAGTCAATTCTATTAAGTCCAATTTTTAATCACTTCAATTAAACCATATACTGTGCAGGCAATTAGAATTCGATACATAGACAAAGTGTATTTTAATTGAAATCTGTCTATCTCTTCATCTCAATTTGTTTAAAAAAGTTGAAAATTAGAGAATTTCGAACGATTTTTTAACAAATTAAGCCATTATTTTTGGTAATATTGAAACTTCATAATCGACATAAAAAAATAAATTTGTAAACTTTCCGTATGTATAATTAATTTAATGTTTGTTAATTGAAGTTTTCCATTTGTTGAACTGTATGTGCATTATTTACAATTATTGGTAATCGATTGTAAAATTTACACAATTTAGATGTTATTATTTAGAATACTTATAAATAATAGTAATAGTAGGCCGTTTGATTTTATTTATTTAAAAAAAAATACAATTATTACCTTACAATTAGGTTTTAGCCGTTAAAATGAAATTTAATCTGTCAGAATCTAATTAATCTACTAAATAGTATGTCAGTTTATATTTTTAATTCTCTTATCTAAAGTGATATGCCATTAGCCATTATAGTAATCAAAATACGAATAATGAAATCATCATAATAACAAAAAAGATTCAATTTAGCGTTTCAGCTCATTATGTCATATAATTTAATAATAAAAAAGTTGATAAGGAATTAAATAAATAAATAATTTTTTTACCAAAAAGGAAATAAAAGTGTTTTGTAATTAATATTGAATATTTTTAGAACGAGTTTATAATTAAAATTGTGCAAGTTTTATAAATTTTATAGATTTAATGATTATCAAGTACAATCATGCCATTTTCTCTACAATTTGATTACTATGATGATTTAGTTAAGATACTTTGTTACAAATTATTATTACATTGTATATGAATGGCATCTTGGTATTTGTATAAAACTTAAAAACCAGATTTCTATAAAGACTTTAATTACAAACATAATACACTTTCAGTATTATTCTCTATGTTCTCATCATCAACAAATCTCGCAGTATTCAATTTTTTCAACAGTTCATACTGGTTTGGCAGTATTAACGAGAAACACTCTTGTTGGAGTGACAGTTTACGCGTCCTTGGTTACAAATGTTGCTATCAAATTCTAGATTTGTGTCCGATTATTCTTTACACTTACACAATTACACTGGAATTAAGACCGAGTACCTCTCAAATTCTAAGGTAACGAGGTGAAACGAGTTGTTTGTTTAGACAATTTACGCCAATTTCGAAAAGCGTTTAGCCATAAATCAGGTTGTATTATTTAAGGAAATGTATACATATGTACATTTCTATAAACACTTTAGTGTTTGTTATTTTTATGCATACTTATTTCAATAAAAATTCTATTTGTCTTATTTTATTACATATAGTGTATTGTTTATTTTTGCATTGATTGTTAGTATTGTACGTTTTTACATCGATGGTGGTAAATAAATAATAATCTATGTATATATCTAAACGAAAATGGGGGACTCTTTCAGATAAAAGTTTTCAGCACGTGGCAGATCAGGTGTGAAATTGTAACAATTAATCATTCATTCATCACACACACACAATTTTTATAGAATATTTTTAATTGCTTTAATGTCCCCTAATTTAAGACCGGATTTTAGCTCCATAGAGCATAATGTTGACGTCAGTATAACGTACTATTAAACAACGATACGGAACATATATCAGTATGGCCGTTTCATTCAACGAACTGAAAGAGTATTTCTTAGAAACATTGATTAAGTAGTAGGTTAATATTAATATCAAGTACGGTTTACATCGATTTTATACGCTGTACACTCATTTATTGCCAATACATTTGATTAAAATGGTGCTATTTAGTGATGATTATTACATTACAGAATACGATCAATTCATCCTAATAGAATAATTAATTCTATAAGTTAGTTTTTGTATTATTATTACTTATAGCGTTGCGTAATAATGTTGTTTTATGATTAATACTACCTATAATATATTAAGTTCTAGTTTTTTTGTTGTATAGGTAGTTATAGCCTGTCGATTTTTCTAAGGGAATGACTAAAGTAATATAATAAAGTCAAGTATATTCAACAATGAAGGTTCAATTTAAATTCCATTTTGTAAAAATCCATTGTAAACACTCGTCTTTACCTGCTTTGTTCGAATACTAACCAGATGGTGAAATTGTCGGTCCTTTTTTTGATTTATTATTTTATGAGGTGCTATTTGCAATTGAACATTCATTGTTGAATATACTTGACTTTATTTTATTACTTTAGTCATTCTCTTAGAAAAATCGACAGACTATACTTTTACAACTACGATATCTTTCTTTATGAATTTGGGACCTGTTAAAGTGGGAATCGGTAATTTTTGCATAATTTTGAAAAACATGAAAGTAGAGTAGTATAGTCATAGATTCTAGATTTAATAATAATAAAAAAACCGTAAACCTGTGATTAGTGATTCTTCCGTGCTTTCTATTACAAGAGAGAAAAAAGGAGGAAAAATAGTAATAAGATAAAAAATAATACAAGACTGGTTCTTCAAGTTATTACAACTGTTATACGATTTTCTAAATAGAAAAAGGAGTGTTGCATTTTTAAATACTTGGCTTTCAATATGTAATTTTTTTTTACCTTCTTCTCGTGACGCAATTTTTTCATCTTTATATTTACCTACTATAGTAAATTGTATAGTAGTAATATATTATTCAATACAAATGACTGTATGTTGATTTTTACTTAATTCAAAACTGTCAAAAACTGACGATTTAGTATTAGACTTGGATTAAGCTCTGCTCAAAAATCGACTTGGCACTTTTTTTCGTTTTAGTAGGATAGTTTTCAAAAAACTAAAAATTAGATTAAAAATAAAGAATCTATCCCAAAATTTGACTAACTGTATCAAAATTGTCTTGCTTTAATAAAATTTTTGTAAAAACTGATTATTCACGACTTTTAAATATAAAATAAACCCAAACTAAATATAATCACTATAAATCAGTCTATTTGGACAATTGTTATCTAAACCCTGAAGTCTTAAGATAATGATTAAAAATTTGGGTCAAAAATCGATTACAAATTTCTCAGTTAACGTTTGTGCAAAACCTAGCAATCGAATTCGCCAAAAACTAGAATTAAATTTTCCCAAAAGCTCTATAAAAAGTCGCAAACTCAGCTGAAAAATCGATTTTTTGATATTGTATCTTTCGCTTTTTTTCAAACCATGATTAAAAGCATAACATCATCAATAAAGAAAGATAAGCAGGATATAAAAATTGAAAAAACTGAACAGTGGAATTAGGGGGTGTTGTATTTACGCAGTATTTATACAAGAGCCGCTTCTGAATTGATGATTATTATTATAAGAAAAACAATAAACTCGACTGTAAGCTTTTAAACGTAATTCTCACGGATTTTGTTGAACATTTTTATGATTAAAGTTGCTATATTTTTTTTTATTTTGCTTAATTTTGTGAATGGGCTATAAATATTTTAACGTCTCTATTAAAAACGTTCTTATTTTTTTTTTATCCACTTGTTCCTGGGAAAAGTATATTTGTTAAAATGTTGCAAATTTTAATTTCATTTTAATTGCTTCTACTGGTAACGATTTAAAAGTATTTCTTAATGATGATTTGGCGAAAAAACAACACTTACGACTTTTACAAACGTACAAGATGGATTTGTAATATTTCCAATGTCAAGACTTGTATTACAAAGAGAGAAAGGGAAAAAAAAAGTAGGAGGTGCTGAATTTTTTAAAGATTACCTGCTTTTTAAATAGTTTTAAAATTCAAATATTGCTTTTAAAACAAACTCTCACAAAGATCACAGCGATGATCAAATTGGCTCCCTTTGTAGTTTTCTATTTTTTTTTTAAACGTTTTTTGAATATTTTTGTTTATTCTCATCGATTACCCTTTAATGCGGCTGTGTAAAACAGACTTATGAAGGCGGTCATCACAATGCAACAGAAACTTAACGAGTCAGAATTTGGAAAGAAAGATATTCAATCAGAAGAAGAGGGTGGGGTTACTGATGCCACTTTGGGTATTTATCTGAATCGAAAAATATTTTCTACAAATTTGCTACGATTGAAACTCGCTCCCAACACTCCCTACCACCCCTCCTTCTTAGCCTGACGGGAGAAATAGCCTGACTCACACGAACGAAAAAACGTGATATTCTCTTATTGTTAGTATTGGCAATAACTGTACGTTGCTCGGTCGCTCATTATAATGTTCAGTTCAGTTTTTGTAGTGATTATTGCATATTTTTTTTTGTATTTATTCGTTAATTATGCTTCCAAAATTAAATAAGATGTATTTATTTCTTAATTTTATATTATCACAAATCATGTGAAAATTTCGTTTTTTATGACAATTTATACCTTTATTATATTTACGATACACTAGAGAATTTGGAGAACTATACAATTTTAATATTAAATAAGGGTTACATCTCAAGGGATGTCGTCAGACATATCATGCTGGCAATTACAACTAGACACATAGAACGTCCCTAATTTATTTGAGAAATTTGAAATAGGATAAGATAAATATATCATCTACAATAGATTTTTTTTAATATAAATACAAATCATTTCAACATAATCAAATCTAAGATCGTAATTTTTGCGTAAATCTTCCACCACATTGAATGATCTAATTTCAAAACGAATCGATTTATTGTGATAGCAAAATTAGTCGTAACTACTTTAACTAATTCTTACTGTTAGTTGTTAAATTAATTAATCGAAGCAAATTGATAAAAACTAGAAATTCCCGGTATTAACAACCGATTATTTTATGTAAGTATAGGTTGGAATATGGGAATAAAATGTTTAAAAAATATGACAGGATATACAGCTGATTGAAAACCGGTAAGTTAATCGAAATTTTATTTTGTTACATTTTTAAATTGTAACGTAGATATTTTTAAAATTCTTCGTCATTGTCAGGTCAAAATAATAAACAAAAAGTTGTTTTTTGGAATGATAAAACACTTTAAATTTAAGTAACAGATTATATTTTTAATGATTAACCAGTAATTGTTTAAAAAATACAACAAAACAAGCAAATAAAAAAATTGTAAAATATATTTCAATTTTATTACTATTAGAAGATCATTTTAGCAAAATTAGAACCTCGTAGCGCGTTTGGAAGTTGGTCAAAAAAACGTTCGTTTCTAACGATGTCGTTATTTTCAAAAACGAACTAAACACGCAAAACGACAGAATGAGTCGAGGATCCTCCCAACATTAGTTTTTTTCGTTTTTCTTAGCTTTATTCGAAAATATGTGGAGATGTTTAGCATTTTTGCTAGAATGCAATGGAGGAAGACGAAAAAAAAATCAATGCTGGGTGTAGGGGCCTTCGAGTCATTCTGTCATTTTGCGTGTTTAGCTCGTTTTTGAAAATCGCTACACGGTCAGAATCGAGTGATTTTCAACCAACTTCGAAATGAGCTCAAAGGTTCTAATTTTGCGCTCAAATTATCTTCAACTATCCTGCTATAAATCCTTGAAATATTTTTCGAATCGCTCGCCAAGTTACCATAAGAACTTTTCGTTTGAGATGAGTCACCCGGTATATGTGTTCGTATTCGTATACAGCCTATCCCATTTAAAAATCGCTAATTTTTTCTGATATTGAAGTAATTATCTGTAAAAACAACATGAATAAATCAATTTTTATTTGTTGTTGTGTTCGTTAAAAAATGTATTTAGAAATCGATTAATAGATAGAAGATGGGGTGTTTATTGTAAATATTTATCAAACCGTATAAACACTTTCCATCGGACATCCTGTATGTTAAATAGAATGTAAAATATGTATTTTTGAATTTACATGAGATATCTGTTGTCAAACAACAACAATAACAACAGTATTAGGAATTCTTTAAAAATTCAAAGACGCTAAAAAAACGATAACACTGAATATTCCAATTTTAATCCAATACAATAAATTCTTTCATCATTTATTGTCAACGATACATATCACAAATTTAATACAACTGTATTAGAAAATTGATTTTTTTTTTATCGTCAATAGTAAATTCAATATGGAATTGTTGAAAAGGAAACCTTAACAATCCCTGAAATTTTCTCTATTGTTGAATTAATAAGTCGTTGAACATTTTGCGGTTTCTCTTTCAAT
This sequence comes from Mylabris sibirica, assembly GCA_039776855.1. Classification (NCBI taxonomy): domain Eukaryota; kingdom Metazoa; phylum Arthropoda; class Insecta; order Coleoptera; family Meloidae; genus Mylabris; species Mylabris sibirica. The sequence goes on from CM077838.1 coordinate 6,726,494, forward strand.
ATGTATGCGTGTACATATGGAAATTGAATTATTAATTATTGTTTTACAAATATAAATATTTTGATATAAATTTTATCAACAATAAAAATAAAGGAACAATAACAAATTCATTACATACACATGTATGTATGTACATATAATTAGTCAAAGTCATAATAGGAAGCATTTCATATGTTATTGAATTACTAATTAATTGAAATGACAATACATAATTATTTATCCAAAATATATAACCTATACATATACATACATATACATGCATATATTGAATTATATGTATGTATGTATGTATAGTATATCCGTTGTGCGTAGATTAAATTTAGTTAAATCGATGTTAATTCCTATGTGCTGTATCATCGGAAACATACATGAGCTATTCGGTAGTATTATTGAATTTTCTATAATAGTTAAAATTGATACTCAAAGGAGTTCCGATGACAACGTTTAATTAGTGTTGTTAATCTTCTATAATAGAACTTATAGTATAGAGTAGAATCAACTATCGTTTTACTGTCTGTATGTTGGATTTATTTTAACAAAAAATGATAGCGTAGAACTATACTTATAGAAAATACAAGATAAAATCAATGCTCAGTTAAATATGATACATGTTGAGCATTATAGTTTCGTTATTTCATTACGAATTAAATTTAATTATAGAGATTAAAGGAAGAAATTGTCTCAAATTTATATAAGATTTATAGTAACATAATGGAGGTGTGTAAATATTTTCAGTTAATACTAGTTTGTTGAGGCAGGTATTGATCATTGAAAATACGTACAACAAAGAAAAATTTTTTTTTCATATTTGTGGAGGAAAAAAACTGATATTAACTAAATTATTTGGTAATTGAACCTAGACCTTTACTTACAATATTTATTTAATAAAGGATTTTAGAAAGTGAAATTGGAATTCTTGATAAACTAAACCACCTTGTCTTTCTAAAATTCAAAACGAAATATTAAAAGAATTTCAATATTAATTACAATTACGGAAAGAAAAAACGTATGTTTAAACATATGGTATTGGTCATCCATGGTTTATACAGAGATGAAAATCTAAATGTATAAGATTCGTGTTAAACTACCATTATTTGGTGAGCAATTCGAAAAATATTTCAAAGATTTTTATAAGGATGTCTAGAGATCATTTTAGCAAAATTAGAACCTCATAGCTAATTTAGAATTTGATTAAAAATTGCTCGTTTCTGACAATGTCGCTATTTTGAAAAACGAGTTGTGCACGTTAAACGATTTAAAATGACTCTGAGAACTTCCCAACATAAATTTTTTGTTTTTATTTATTTTATTCTGGAGCAGGAGCAAATGTCTCCCATTTTTTCTAGGATGCAGTGGAGAAAATGGAAAAATGTAATCTTGAGAGAGTCTTCGAGTCATTCTTATGCGTTTTGCGTGTTTAGCTTGTTTTTGAAAATCGCGACATCGTCAGAAACGAGCTATTTTTGAGCAATTTTCAAATCAGTTACGAGGTTATAATTTTGCTAAAATGATCTATAGGCACTCTCCAATAAATCTTTCAAAAATTTTCGAATTGTTCACCAACTAATTGGAGTTTCATACGAATCGTATACATTTAGAATTTCATCTGTATTAAAATATACATAGTTGATAAAAAAATTCAACAACATTTTGAATTTTCTTATTGTGTTGTAAAAATGTTGTAATTATTATTAAAATGATTTGTTTTACGTTTTTTTCTTCGTTATATTTAAAATAATTTCCTATTTCTTTGAGAATATTAACGTACAGATTGTTTTATTTCGCTTTATTTGGGTTTTGATATGTTATCATGTTTCATCTTTTGATAAGATATTCTACTTCAAAAGAACTATAGTTATCTCTTGTACTATTGCAAAATTGACGCAATGGGTCATAATTTATCGAGCCCTAATTTATGCAGTAGTAAAAATTATATTAGAAAGATTAATCTATCAAAAGAAGAACAAAATCAGCGGATGATACCTGAGATGGTTTTCTTCTCAGGAATAATTTGTAGATAAGACTTGAATATAGCGAGTTTTCATTTTGTTTTATTCCCTTTCTTGAGGCTTCTTTTCAAATGAAGCATCTTGAATTTTTGATAATTTTCTGTTCTTATAACGAAACAACGATGTTCAACATCCCCTTCAAGTTCATTTTATTTTAATTTATAAGTAAATGAAAGAGTTATATCAAGATTATTTCTATTGACCATATTTACGTGAAAAGCCCTGTATTTTGCAAAATAATTTTTGTTAAAAACAGGAGACAGTCTCTAATGTTTTACATCTATACATATACTATTTACATTATGATTGAATCTGGGCCATTGTTAGTTCAGATGAATGTGTCCTAAGTAGATGCTTTATTAAATTGATGTTGCAGTAACATTTTCTGCATCGTTGCCTCTTGTGATTTTCTCAATTCCACTAACGTACTATTGCTACTACTTACTATCTCCGGAGGTGTTTAACCAAAAATAATAAATTTAACCATTATAATTCAATTAAATTGAACAACTTGAACGCATTAGTTTTAATTAGTTAAAAGTTAACGAAGATGTTGTTGTGTCGGTGGTAGTTGATGGTATTTATTTCTTTATCGAGTTTCACTAGATGATTTCCATTAAAGATCTACGTAGGGGAGAATCTTCCACAATTAAAATTTGTAATTTAAGTGACTTATTCATGGATAATTTACTGGAAATTTTCTGAATCTTAAAATTGATTAAAAAGAAGTGTTTTAGTGTTATAATATAAATTTTGAAGCTGACTAGGTTTTTCCACTAGACAAATTCTGTTTTTAGAAAGCTTCTGTGTGTTGTGTGTGTGTGTGTGAAGATCGATCACCAAAAACCTAAAGCTCGATTATTTCTAAAAGTCAGCTAGCTGAGAATAAGAATCGTCTAACCAGTGACTCCCTATGGAATTTGAATCTTTCCACTTGTTAGATAATATATCAGTTTGAGAAATAGTATAGAATTGTAACAATTGTCTTCTTCCTATGTATAAAAATCGGTCGTCTATCTACAACATGTTTCACCTCACTTGATATCTTATTGATAAACGTTTTTTTGAGTTGGAAAAAAATACATTTGGGTCGTGTTGTGGTCGACCTAAGTGGGTGGATTTATTGTGTCCAACATCGCAACAGTAATATTTTTTTCAGGTGTAAGTTTTTAATTTATTTTTGTTTGTTTGCTTAAAATAGGATTTGATTTATATAAAAATAAGATTGATGGTCTAATTAAATGTGTATAGTTTGGAATAATAGACGAAAAAACTGATTATTGTTACTAACTGTATAATAAATACATGTATAATCTATGTATGTAGGTACTATGATATTATATGGTTAAAGATAAAGGGTTAGTGAATTTGTTTGAAGAGATAGTATTTCGTATTTATGAGTATTTCTGATAAGAATGATATCGGACGATGGTTTACGCCAAGTTTACTGGCTGTATATCTTTTTATATATAGATATATCTATGTGTGTGTGTTCTCTATTTCATATCCGCATATGGCATTTAGAAATTTATCTCGATTATTCTGGATTTTATACAAGACTATTCGACTATGTTATATTTATCTTCAGTTAGGTATATTTTATAATACCTACGCTACTACTAGGACGAGATATTTATCTATTTGGACATACTATTAAATATTGTTTACGGGCTATTCTTACAATAGCTTTAGCTATCAAGCTATTGTTATGCAACTCTTCTTGTCGACTCTTCGGCTAGCCACAACTACCACCACCACCGCCACCAGAGAAAACAACTTAATTGCTAAATAAATCAAAGGTCCCCCCATAAATGCCAATGTACTAGTGCTGCCGATAGGCGTCCATTATCAGATCCGCAAAATTCGTGAAGAGAATATTGATTTTACACTAAACTGTTTTTTTTCCCTTGTGTTTCCACCATTAGTCTTTTCTTGTAGTTAGTTGTTTTTTAAAAAAAAAACATTTACCACCGACCGGAAATAATTTATCGTATTTGAGATATGTTTATCATTTTCTATAATTAGTATTGTGTTGCCACCGTTTCTAGTTATTTTTCCTTTTGAATTTTCCAGTAATGTCCGACCGTGTGTGTAGTGTATCCCCAGCCGATACTGGTTGTTCAATGGAGAGTCCAGCACCTGATCAACATGATCCTCACAGTTCTGAAGAGGAATTAGAAGTGATTAATAGTAACAAAGATGAATGCCCAACAAGGCCTTTACGATCAACCTCTGTATGTTTACCAGAGAAACGGAAATGGTCTCAAGTACATAAATATACACCAGAAAATGAAGAGAATATGTCACAATATGGTAATTTAAGTCCATCATCACCACCATGTTCACCATGTCATAAATGTTACGGTGAAGATGGTGTACATATTGAACATTCCGGTTCATCAGATGAGGAAGTCCATCATTTATTGGCTAGTATGGCAACACCGGTACAATTTCGAACGTCACCACCTTTAGAAGCTGTGAAGCCAGGTAGGAAGACACCATCAAATAATAAAGATATATCGATGAGTCCACCATCGAAATTATTACATTATGAAATGTCGCCAAGGAAGAGATCACGACATACCAGACATGCTCACGTACAACGACCATATCTCGATTTTGAGAAGATGCAACATGTAAGTGAAAAAAATCAAAATACCACGAAATATTCTATTTTAAGCTTCCTATGTACATATGTGTGTGTCTTTTTTTTATTTTATTCGTTGAGTGGGTTATAGTGGCTTTTAAATTTTCTCTATCAAAATTTTTAAACCGGTTTGTTGGAATTGTCGTAGCTGCATTTTTCCTTTCTTTGTTAGTTGTAAAGTCTACATGAAACCTGTTAAAATAGATGTTAAATGTATACCTACTTATACATACACACAGCTTTTCTCTACTGGCTGCCTAGTCTCTAGATAATGGGAAGTTAATTATTCATTCACAGTAAACACAAAATGCAAAAGTATTCGTGCTAAAATGGACGGACATCTATGCGAGGGATGTCAGTCAGTTCCTATAAAATATTAACAAACTTGTTGAAACGTCACTAAAAATATCGATTTTTCCACAAACGAAAATCTCATTGGTCATTATTTACGCAACCAATTTTATTATTCCTTATTTATGTATTTATTATTTAAAACTATACAACAATATTCAATTTATATTCGAAATTATTTGACAAAGTTCATTGCTATTTACACTGAAATGAATCAGGGTTGATGGTGGAACCCCTCCAACACAACAAGACCGAACGGCCGGGGTGGTATGAGGGTTAAAAAGGTGGATTTTTCAACAATAAAACAAGCACTACCTAGTTCTGGATTTCAACCTTTACAATTGCAGCATTTACGGTTCATTTTGGCGTGAATTTTTTCCGCTACTCTCGAGAGCTTTTTAAATATTTCGAGTAGTGAGTCTCTGAACACTTCATAGCAGTAATGACAAAAAAGTAGAAAAAAATTACGTTTTGTACACTATCCGGATTCGGTTTCTTAGGTTTTTTTTTTTTAGTTGTTTTGTTATTGTTTTGTCTCTGTAAATACAATTTTTCTCTATATTTATTTTTTGGATGTTAGCATATCCCAAAAGCTTTACAATGTCGGTATACCGTGCAATGCTTAGCGTTTTTAATTAGTTTAATTACTAGACGGTTTCTGAACTGTTTCATGAGGGAATGGTGTGGTGATAAAGGTAGTTTCTGCCCCTCTTTACCCCATTTCTAAACCATACATCTAACATTTATCCATAATGGAACACAATAGTATCATGATACTACAAACAGACGGGGTAATCTATTCTAAGAGAATTTGTGAGTATAGTGATGTAGAAGAACAAAAGATCATTTTTTCTAGTTTTAAGTTGAAATAACAATAAAGAATTAATGTTGATTTTATCCCAATATGAAATACCATTACAATATTAGGGTTAAGTCTCCGTTATATGCATTTTATGCACTTGTTTAACTGACAGTTATCGACATAAAAACAGCTCATCTTATTGGTAGTTGCATTATAAAATATCGAAAATCGAGTTGAAATCTCAACTTTTAAATAAACCATAAAAATCATCCTTTTATTTTTGACAAAATACAAAATTTCTTTACGTATATAACAACCACGAAGCAGTTTATAAGCTTTTATTATAGGTGAATGCACTCAAGACAAGACAAGAAATTTCTATTAAAAGATAAGTTATCAACGCCAGGTTCTTGAAACTATATTTATTAATAAGATAATGGTGGTAGAGTATAGTAGATGGAGGTTATATAGCCAGATTATAACAACTTTAAATACAGGATATTATATAGGTTAATAGAACTAAAAGAAACTTGTCTAGGGGCTGTTGTCTTCTTTTTATTATTTCTTTATTCATGTACTACATGTTTAAAGTTGATGGAAATTTTCATTTTGTTCACGCTTTTTTCATTATTATTATCATTATCATTATTTGATAAACCTCAAGTGATTATTAGACGCTGTTTTAAACAGTTACCATCAATTTCCTATTTTGGTTGAAAATGTAATTTTCTTTCAGGAAACGTTTAGCGGTGTAGTTTATGAATAAATTTATGTTGAACGAAATAAGAAAGTAGAAGCAACAAAAAAAAATAATGTACATTTACTTTTAAATTTTCACAACTTTTTTCACGTAATTTTCGAATTTAAAATCGAAAAAATTAAAGAGTGTAAAATGAAACTTTCCACATATTCAGACTTATTGATTTTCCATTGATACATCACCCTATTTTGTTTCAATAATGTGCAATTTATTAGTGAATAACAACATTATGTACACTTAACTTTGAAAGGATGATGAACAGTAAAATGTATCGTAATTATCTGTTCAAGTAATTAAATAATTTACAAGAGATAAGTGTTATAATGTCTTGTATGTGGAGTAAATTGAGGAAGTAACGACCATAATCTAGAATATAATAACGACTTCTGATGATTTTCCTATTTATTGTTTCCGGCTTAGAAAGATTATACAGAGAATTGGCGATTTTTTTTAAAGAGCAGCTGAATATTTTTTAATTATTTAGAAACTACTCACTCAGGGGCATCCAGAATAATGATGGAAGTGTCACAGCAGAAACTGAATCGTAATCGGATTTAAAAATATAATTTGACTGAAGCAGAACAGAAACAGAACCAAAAAATTAAATTAACGGGCTTTTTACAATAAAACACGAAACGCAGGCACTTTTTTTATATTAAAGGGTTAGGATTAATAACCCAATTTTGCCGTCCCTGCATCTAAAGCATCGGTGCTAGTGAAGAGGATTAACTTAGCGATATAATTCCGTTCTATACCCGTCGAAAAAGTTGCGGAACTCAAACGGGAACAGAACTCCAAAATGTTGCGGAGGTCCGTTAAATCACTAATTCAGAGTTTTATTTTTTGTTTAACTTACAGACGATTCGATAGGGATTTGCATCGAGAAAATATTGTAGGATTAAAAAAAAGACCAAATGTCTCATAAGAAATTACGTTAATAGTTGAACTTTATGCTATGTTCTTTAATAGATTTTATAGTGAGTCGTCTGAGTAATTAGGGTCATATTAGATCTATGATAAACGAAGTGTAAGTTTTTGTTTATATGCGCCAGTCCTAGTTGATACTACACGACTGATAATCATTTTTGAATTGTTTATACTCATCCTTTATTCGTTGGAAGAATGAAAACAAAAAGAATCTAAATAGATTTATATTTTATTTATGATGGTACGTGTACATTTTAAATATCATTTGAAATATTTAAATGTCTGCTTTATTAATCGACAAAATAACAAAATCAACTTTTAGATTTCATTTTAAAATTTAAATAAGACAAAAAAAATTAAATAGGACGAAATAAAAAAGTTTCATAAATCAAACAAACACTGCCAAAAGAATTAATGTTCCATTATAATTTTCTGTATGTGTGTGAGTGGATATTTTAAAGCAAAATTTCACCAGTAAATCAACACTGGTATTGTTTTCGTATTATTGCTTATTTTAACATAATATTCAAACATCATTTGGTGTGTGTTGATTGACAAGAAATGGCGCCTGGTTGTTTAAAATTGTGATCAAGTCTTAGTATATCGTCAAGATGATGTAATATGTAATAATCTTGCTGTTCTATAGTTAAACCCTGTACAAATTTTAAAATCTGCTATATGAATTTTAAACAAAGAACAAACAATATTTGTAACTAACATTGTTGTATTTTCGTGACTTACTACAAAACTAATTGAAAATCGTTATCGTTCTAGTCAATCGAAAGGTAGAACAACAAAGAAAAAAAAATGTACATACAGAAAGACTTGTAGTTGGATTGGAAATTTTTCCAATTGTTAAAAAATCATTGTGATAATGTCGATAATAACAAAGGGACCGGTCGTCTATTGCAAAAATGACTATAACGTTACATAATTACAGGTTGTTGTAGAAATTCTTGCATCTCGGTTTGAATGCAAAAAAGCAAACAGAAAGGAAAAAAAGCCCTCACAACCAACAACAATTCTACTATCATTTTATATTCATGGACGTGTTTTTAATTCGTAAAGCATTTTTGGCGGTGAAGGTCAAAAGTGTTCGCGTTTTTTTTTCTACAATATTCAAACAAGTTTGCTTTTTATACGATTAAAAGTAAATCCTATTTTATTAATTTTAATGAAACTATGAATAGAAATATTAAGATGCGTTAACAAAGATACATCAATTAGAAACTTTTTAAATTAACTTTAAACTTTATTAATTGCCGACTAGTAATAATATAAGCAACTTTGATGCTAGTTAAATTTGCTAACATTAAAGAAAATTCATTTATGAGCTTTTTACATTAAATATAAGTTGTGTTTTTGCTCTTTTTATGACCAATTTTTTTTCTAACTAATCAAAACCATAAATTTAAATTATTCAGTCCGCTTTTTCAGTCTATTTCAAATCTTACCCTCGATATAATTTAATAAACATGGTCAACTTCTAATAATCGATTCGATTGTTGAATTTTAAACGATCCTATCTAATTGACGTGCCAATATTGAGATTGTCGGAAATGACTTTGATTCAAGTACGAAAATTTAACGAAATTTTTATCAAACCCACTGGGAAATAATTAAAAAAAAACAACATTAACGTATCGATATGAAAAATTTTAATGAGTGGATTTATTTTCATCATTTTCAAATAGAAGTTGATTACACTCCAGTTTTAATTAATCCATCATTATTTTTGTACTATTAATTTACATACATACATAGAAATATTTGACTAATTCGTTTGGATCATTTAGTTTATTTTAGAAGGCTCAGACTTTTGTAAAAATGTTTTTTAAACATTGTTGTTTCCAAAGCAAATCATTGAAGTTTTTAAGGATGTTTCTCCTGCATGTTTGTTTACAGTTATAATAGACAACATTGATTATTGGATAATAAAATTTTTACAGTTCCATTAAAAACTCTATGTACTAGAGTAAATATGTATAATCAATTGACAATTTCATATTAAGAGTATTGTCACAAATTGTCTTATTTTTTCAATATTTCTTGCCATATAGAAACTTGAACATCGAAATAAATCCTACAGTATTAAAAAAAGTTAAATTAATGGCATCGCTTTGATTTTTTTATAAATTCTCTAACAAGCTTGCTGTTCTCTTAAGGCTTAAAATCAAAGACTTCCACTGCCTGAGTCCGAGTATTTATGTGGAATTTTCAGCTTCATTATTAATTAATTGTTCTATCTGTAAATGATTTTTTTTCAATGTAACGGTGAATCGTGGAATAATTTAAAGCTGCTACTCCAGTTAGCGCCATTCAACTTCAATGCAGTAAAAACAAACAATTAACAGAATTACTGTATATTAGACTTCCATACTAAAGTCTTGGTCATAAATATAAATAACAGAATATACATATAAAGTTCTTGATTATGTTTAAATAACATTGAAGAAATCTTTCTTTTCTAGGGTTTAGTAAAACCATACAACTTACAAGTAAATCACTACTCTATTTTGTTAAACCTTACAAATTCTCTACTGAAACACAATGCAAAAGGAGGGTCAAATATATTCACTTGTGACTCATTAAAAATCTAAGATTTTCAGTTAAAAAATGATTTAAAAAAAGCTAAACAAGCTTGATTGTTCCCTAAATAATAATTTTCTATAAACACAATGTTTTTTTTGTGAATTGATATATAAAAATATGGTTAAGGTGTAATTAGTATTTAATTCCGGTAGGATTTCGTTGTCAAGATTTATTGTAGATAACAAATATTTCACCCCTAAAAAAAACCCTGTCGATTTTGTTGTTTTGTAAAATCAACTTGGAAACAAATCATTAATCAATAAGCTAGTTTCCCTAATTTTAGAGTTTAAATCGTAATACTTCAAAGGAATCTATATTGAAATATCGATAATTTAATCGTTATTTCTACTAATTAATACAAATTTGGTGTTGTTGAATAAAAATAAAAACCAACTAATCAAACTAGTGTTTAGTCACATTGTAAAATATTAGCGTATAAGTTACGAAAAATAGATAACAATTCAACAACTTTCGATAAATTTGCATTATTAATAGTCGACAAGGCTATTTTTTTTTTTTGTTGTAGTTAAATTGATTATTGTTATTGCAACAAAGTGACTCGTATTGAGTCATTCAATGCTAATTTGAATTCAACAGAATAATAATAATAATAAACAAGATATAGTAGATTTGTCCGAACCTGATGAAGGTTAAGTTCAAGGTTCCATTATATATATATATATATATATATATATATATATATATATATATATATATATAAAGTTGTGTATGATTATTTTTTCAATTAAGGAAACAAATATTAAATAAAATATATAAATTATGAATTTTTCAGTTGAAGGCACGTTCTGTACGTCCCTGGCGTCATAGTGGTGACCATGGTGGTGAATTACGTGTTTTCTGTTGGTGAGATGAGTTGAATGGGCGATGCTCACCATCGCCCTGTGAATTGTCCAAAGCTCCCTCATGTACCAGCTTACCGTCTTTATTATCAGAATCATCATCATCATCATCAACAACAACAATAAATGAGTGATTTTGTCTATTTCGTCAACTTATGATTGAAAAATAATAATATGGAAAAAATGGCCTGTTTTTGTAGATTAACTGACCATTCTTGTTGTAAATAAACAGTTTTTTAAATAAGTCACCTCAAGTTCAATTTGATGAGAAAAAAATTCGAAAGTAAATGGGACAAAAATTTGCTTTGTTTTGGTAAAATTTGGCTTGTACTTTGCACTATGACTGTGGCATAAAATTTACTAAATACACCTAAAAAAACTTAGAATCATAGTCAACCATTGTTTACATGGATAACTCAAAAAAGTATATAAACATGAATTTTGGACCTGTTTAAATCAGGATTTTGCAATTGTAAATTATCACAAACAAGTAAACAGAAAAATTGTTGAATTGTTCACTTAAAAAAAATTCTAATTATTCACAAGTACAAGCTGATTAGTTCATTAAAATTACACGAGGCCTACATTCTAATGTCTTCTCTATTGTTACAATCAATTATTTTTAATTATTTTGATTTTGATACAAAGATATCACATAGAAACTGAATCATTTCTTTAGGATTCTGTGACGCACTTTATATTTTATTATACTTATTATTATTATTGTCATAATTGTTCAGAGCTTTCTTTAATGTTGTTATTACTGTCAAAATATTCAGTGTGCAATCATGTACATTTTGTTATGTTGTAAATGTTCTCAAAGATTTCTCTTTATCCTTATAAAACGAATCAATATTGTATTTGCAATATTTCTACAAAAAAAAAGATTTAAATGTAATTTTAGATTTAGTTCCAACAACAAAAGCAACAATAACAGTCATCTCTTGTTCCCTTATTTGTTTATACAATGAGAATTATTACAAAAATTATTAAGGCAATTCTTTGTTGAATAAATACGAAAATAACAGCAAAAAACTGCCACTATTTGACGACTTTATTCCATTTGTTGAAGAAAAAAAATCAATAATTTTTGCAATAATTCTCTTGAAATAAACAATAATCATATGGTAGTTTTTAGTATTTTTAACAAAATGTTTAAGCCATGTTGTTGCCATAAACATACCGGATTTAATCGCTTAACCAAAAACAAACGAAAAATATATTTACACATATAAACTGCCCTTTGTAAAAAAATAAAAATAAATGTTGAACATCATTTTTAATGGTAAATAACTAACTGCCGTCACTGAATTTTATTAGTGAAAACAACAAAAGAAAATCAAAAATTCGTATTCTTTGTGAATGGTTCGTATGATATGATCGAAATTTTTTATGAAAAGTGAAAACGGCAAACAAAAATTAACGATATTTGTAGGACTTTTAACCAATTGAAAGACTTGTTTTTTAAATTGTGTGCGATGAATATAGTGAGCAGAGTGGAATTTGTAATAAATTTGTCAAAAAATATAAGTGTTATATATATACATATAATCAGATTAATTATTATACGATAAGGTGTGCATATAATTTTTTATATAAAAAGAAATTTGTAGGGTTTAAAATTGTAATATAACAAGATTTTTTTTATTTCTAAACGATTGCCCGTTATAATGTTGATAGATTTTGGGTTCTTCTACACTGATAAGCGTTCGAAGTGATTTATTCAAAATTTTAATTTAAGGTACAGGGTGAAATATAACGTGTTCCTTCCTAATCAATTCTTACCCTTGAAAATTGCTTTGATGAAACATAAAAAAAATTGATAGATTTCGAGAGTAAGAAGTGAGCTGACCTATTGTTGTCAAACATTACAATAATTTTGAATAAATCACTTCAAACGCCCATCAGTTTACTTCTTTTATAATGAAACGGAACAAAAATAATAATGGGTAATAATTTTGTTTTATTGTGTAAAATTCAAGTGATATGTTTAAGTATTGTTTGCACTATTAAAGTGCATTTGTGAATAACGATTATTATTATAATAATTATAAATATTATCGATTTTTTGTGATATCAAAATGTAGCCATGTAGGTAACTTTCTAAAATCTATAAACCAGAATCATTTTCGTTTCCTTCATGGCTATTATGCACGTTGTAATACTTAGTTGCAATACACATATGATAAGTTTAGTGATTTTTTTAATGACTAACAAAAAAAAGTACCCAATAAATATTTTTTATCAACCAAACAAGAGTTATGTTCATTCATTTACAATAAACAGCAATTCTATCGATTGTAGATAAAAAAAAATTGAATTTCCATGACGATATTGTAATATTTTCGAAATATTTGACAGATTTTTTTTGTAGAAATTTACAATGGAACGTATAAAATTACACAACACTAAATCCTTAAAATCATACCCTGAAGAATACGTAATTATATCTTATAATTAATTTATAAGTTAATTTATTTAAGTTTTTTATCTTGTAGCAAAAGATACATCGGATATCTTATCGTCATAAAAATTCCAGTTTTGAATCACCGCCACCACCACCACCACCACCACTACCACCAAATCACCTTCGAAGAAATTCGAATAAGAAAGACTTAAATCATAAAAAATGTCCAGTTTACGTTCATAATTTTAATCATGAAAAACCACCATTACTACCCCCATTACCGCTACAAAAAGGTGATTTTACAATTAAAGAAAAATCAACGAAGGATAAAAAACTATCATCAGTTATTCATAAGCTTGAAGAAGCTTATTGGGCTAATTGGAAACCGAATAAATCGAAAACACCAATAGTATTACCACAAAAAGTTAAGAATTTAAAAAAAGAAATAACGATAATTAAAGAGCCGATTAAGATTACAAATACGAATGATACAAAATTAATAAAAGATAGTGTTGACAGTAGAAAATCACAAGAAGTCCAAACAGAAATCCCAAACGAACCTAAAGTTGTGAGTATTGAAAAAACACAAGAACAAAAAATTGAAGAAAAACCTGAAAAAAATGAGAAATGCGTTGATTTGGTTGAAAAACAAACAAATGATGGTGAAAATAAACTTTTAAAACATACAGATTCGATGATATTGCATGCAAAAAATCAAAATAAAGAAAAAGAACATGTTGAACAACCAAAATTCCTAAAATTAACAAAGAAAACAACCACTAAAACTTTTATTAAAGGGGGTTCTTACCCTTTAAAATCAACTTTAAAAACCACCACATCGACAATAAATCGAGGCAGTATCCGTTTAGGACGACCAGGAAGTCCATTGATTGTCTCTAATAAACAATATGGAAAATAAAATTTAACTATTTATTTTTGTATTAAAATTTGCAATTTTCTTATCTAAGTATATGAATGAGAAAATATTAATATTTAATAAAATAATTACCGATTAGGTAGAATATTGGAAAATTAATTTTCCAACGAAACTATTTTGGCACGACTATCGTTACTACAAATGTAGATTAAAATAAAAAATCTAACTATAAATGTAAAATTACTTACTCAGAATCTGATGTTATATCTATAATACATGTAATAGTTCTATCATTATTATCTTCTGTACTGGAAGTGATATTTTCAATTTGATAATCACCAATACTACTACTTGACTAAAATATTAGAAAATTAAAGATTATTAAAAAAAAGAAGACGAACCAACCTTATCAGCTTCTGATGTTTTGGCAACGTCCCCCCGCAATTTCTTGCGTTTAGTCTGTTGTTTTTCAAAAGGTAATTGATTACAATTTTTATCTACATTGTTATTAGATTGCAGTTTACTCAATTTTGTTAAGAATTTAGATAAATTTTTTATAGTCAATGTATCGGATAAATTCTACAATCAAGTAATTTGGTTAAATTAAATAAAATAAAAAAAACTTGCAAATTACAGGTAAAATTGTCGCAATTCGATCCGATATCTGTTTATCTGAATCAAAATCCTTTTTGGGTAAGTCAATATTTAATAAAATTTTTGTTAAAAATTGTTGAATTGTTGTACAGTAAGTTTTCGAGATTTTTGTAAGTAAATCTTGTATAGAATCCTCTAAATTTTCCTAAAAATATATAAAAAACGTTTTTCTAAGCATTGGAGGATAATACAAATTTTACTTTTTTATCGGAACTTATAACTCCCGAATAGAAACAAACAAGTTCATCTAAATTAATGTTTGACATAGGATCCGATGTAGGTGCCCGAATTATTTTATTTACCACAGGTTTGATTGTTTTACGTAATACTTCTCTAGAATTTTTATCTAATTTAACATAAGTTTGAATAAAAAATCCATAAAAATCCTGAAGTGAGCTAGTTCTTCGACTTGCACTTAAAACAAACCAATCCAATAGAATTTTATTTAAAATTGTTGATGTTAATGGAAATATTAATATTGTATGACAGAGAACTTTCAATACTGTTTTTTGAATCTTTTCAAGCTAAAAAAAATATTCATTAAATTAAGTAAAATAATTGTAATTGCTCAACAGACCTCATCATCTAGGATTTTTAAAAGAACTTCAGGAAACCAAATTTCTGGTGAATAGAATTCTGAATCGTCAGTTTTTATATAAACGTTATCTTTACTGATTAATTTTTTACCATAGATACGTAATAAATCGATAAATGTTTTTATGCATACTTCTAATGCTCTAGTTTCTACATAATTTGAATATCTGTATGCCATAATCTAGAAACAATTAATTTAATTTAATTAAACATTAAATCAAATTGTAATTTCAATTACAGGAAGTATGAAAACTTGGCATAACATTTCAGCTGTCTCCCTATCAATACAGCAAAACAAACCTAAACATTTTAATGTCCTCCAATGTATTTCAATATGATCATTTATTAATAATTTTAATAAGAAATTTTCTTTTAAATCATTCAATTTTGATTTCATTTTTTTAATTGCAGGTATTTCTAATACTTTAATTAAAATATCAAGGCATAAACAAGTTGTATAATTTTCTTGCTCCGATATGCCTAACATTTTTGAATCTAGTGTTCTATCATCATCATCATCATCATCATCATCATCATCATTTCGTTCTATCTTTATATTTTCTTTGAACTGTAACATAACAATTTTGTGATTTTTTAAAGAGGACTGTCAATAAATATAATAACCTGTAATTGTAGTACTTTCACTTCAGATTCAGTACGAATTTCTGTTATAATTTCGTACATATCATTAATAAGAACATCAATATTTGTACAAGTTTTAAAATAGATTTGAATAATTTTAGTTAAAAGTCTGTCAATTAAACGGTGTTTCATTAGAATATTTCTTACAAGCTTACGAAGAGTGCAACGTCCGACCTGAATTAATCAAAAAGAAATTAAAAAATGTATTTCATATGATGAAATATGTTGGTGATTGAAACTGATTATAAATTTTATGCTTATCAGCATTAGAACAGACCTAAATTTAGTTCATATCACGTTAATATAATCACCAAGATATTTTGTCATGTTTTTAAATGAAAATTAACATCGAATTACTTCATCTGAAAAGTCGAAAGTTTCGACAATTTCAAATAAAATTAATAAATTAAATTGATAATCAGTCCAAGCAAAGTCATCCATTTTTTCTTCAGATTTCTTAGAAATTATACTGAAATTAAATGTATTGACAAAAAATACAATCGAATATGAATAAAAGAACCTTTCTATATAGTGACAAAATTTTGTTAATTCTGGTACCACTTTTTCTATATAATGTTCAAGGTGATCTGTTGAATGTAAATAATCAACTAAACATTTCCAATATAATAAAATTTCCGTATTAAAATGACTTTCAGGAATTAATTTGTTTTCAATAGGTAAAGTTTCAATAAGTTCTTCTATTGGTTCAGATCTAAAAATTCAATTTTAATTAAATTATCATTAATCGAGTACTGAATAATAATAACTTCAAAAAGAATTTCATAACTGATTTTCCAACTTTCATCATGACTGACAAGTCTTCCTCACTTGAAGCTAAATACAAACTGTGAAGTAATTTAAAATAATTTCCATCGTATGCGTGAAGCCATGCTCTCAATAAATTAGAAAAAGCAGTTTCAACACTTTTACTTTTATCATTAAAACCATGTTCTAATATTAAGATTCTATCAACGATCTTAATATAACACGGTCCCATTTCAGCAAATTTCTGATAAGTTATACTACGTACACTATCATTTACATCATCAATTCTTTCTATAACTTTCGATAATGTTAATCTATTGATTGCTATAGTTTTGATGATATCATGACGAATCTATAAATTTTGTAATGCTAAAAAATAATAAATGATAATAATCAGTACTTACACTTTTATTTTGATCATTTAAAGAATTTAGAAGCGCTTGTACAGCAGGACAGGATGGATTAGTTGGACATTGTAGGTATGATAATACTGAAATTGCTTGTAACTTAATTGGTACTTTATTATCCTAATTTAAACCAAAGATTGAAAGATTCCCATTAATTATTATTAATATTGGTTAAATATACCGTGTTGTTCATGTAAAACTTGTATAGTTCTTATGACAAGTCATATTAGTTGGCGCGTGACTTAAAAAATATTGCAAGATGATTAAAAAAAAAAAAAATTAAACCTCATAGCTCATTTGGGAATTGGTCAAAAACACTCGAGAATAACTCGAAAACCCTGACAACATTGATTTTTTTCCATTCATCTCCATTGCATTCTAAAAAATGCAAAACATTTCCTCTTGTTTCAGAATAAAATTAATAAAAAGAAAAAAAATCAATGTTGGGAGGATCCTCAAGTCATTTTATGCATGTAGTTAGCTCTCGAAAATCACGACACTTTCAGAAATAGGGCTAAAAAGCATAATTTTTTTGTTCCGGGTCGATTAAAAGAAATTATTATCGGTTCATTTCCGATTTTCGTTCCTGCAAAAATAACGTTTTTTTTTCATTTTCGGTTCAGTTCAAAATGGTTAATTTTCAAATCATTCAATGTCACCCTAAAAGGTACAACCCCTAAGAGTTATTTACAGGGTAGTTATCTTAAATACAGAGAAACCGTCAAAAAGGTGACTTTTATTTTGTAATTTTCTATTAGCAGAAGAATTTCTATGGGTATATTTTATTTACCATGGGGTAGAAAATCGTAAAAAACACAGCAACAAGGGATGAAAATTTAGAAATTTATCCAAAATGGGATTACCCAGGAACCGTCTGCTCTCCGCCCACGAAAAAGCTCCTGCTTCCCCTCAAGTGCCCTGAAATATTGCTGACGCAGTACCGAAGAAAGGAGGCAGCGAAGATAAAAAAAAAATAAAAGAAAAAAAAGATTATGTTATGTGCTTGAGCAAAGAAAAAACACCGTTTGTCTTTTCGGTTCAGCTCCAGATTTCGTTCTGGCCAAAATTTGGGTTCTCGGTTCAATTCCGGTTTAAAGCCCTCACCAGAAATGAGTGTATTTGACTGATTTCTAAACGAATTACGAGATTCTAATTTTGCTAAAATGTTCTTTAGATACAGCCCTATAAATAAAGACTGGATTCTAAGAACTATTGCTTATGTTTAATTTTAAAAGCAATAACGAAACGATTTGAAATCTGGATCTATCTTATTTCAGACGTATTTTTAAATATTTTTGGACTAAATACTCATTTTTCTACGAAATTATGTATTTAATACATAATTCCATAAATAGTAAGTGTGTATGCTATTATAGTCAGATACATGTTAGCTAAATCCCTTCTCAGAATCATTTTATCGTTGACGAAACAAAAGAAATAAACTTGGACAAATAAGATGTTTATGTATTTTCGAAAACTGCTGAAACAATAAAAATGTTCAGTGGGTGAAAAATCACTCATCCCTTATTTTACCGTCCTTAAGGGTTGGAATATTTTTGTTAAATATTGGTCCACAATTGACAAAAATATCGGTGAACATACATAAAAAAAATACATACAGACGATAACTTGGTTAAAAAAAACCTATATAACATGAAAAAGCTTGTAATTAGAAGAATTTATCTGTTTTTTTATCGCAAAGTGTTTTTTTTCAAATTTAGCAGCCTATTTTTAAACTTCTTTTGACATAAATTGTGCTTTTTGTTTGCTAAAATAGTGTGCTTTTTCAGCACTTATTTTTTAATTAAAAGGTGCTTATTTATCTGGTCTTTACCTATAAATCTTCGAAATATTTTTCGAAAATTACTAGCCAACTAATATAAGTTTTCATAAAAGATATATCAGTCTTACGTCAACAACGTGGTACATAAAGAAAATGACTAATACTTACATCTAAACGTAATAAGATCTTTTTTTGAATTGCATCATACAGAGAATCATCTAGATAGATATCACGACTAATTAATTTTAATATTGTATCAATAAATTTTGTAGAATAATACCGAGCTCCAATATAATTCACATCAGTATACTGAAATTTAAATAAGTCTTTGTTTTGCAGTTAATTAGAATTTTTACTAAATTGATATAGAAAAGGTAAAAATTTGAAGTGTTCGGTATTTCTGAAATCGATTTGCCAATAATTAAATTCGATAAAATATTGATAAGAGCTTTCGTTTGAAATTCCAATAGAAAATTATACGTATAACATGTTCTGCTTTTTTAAGTAAATTCACCTTAAAAAACATCTAAATCAGAATGTAAAGTTTTTCTTGATGATACAGAAATCAATATCGCAATAAAATCGACTTTTTTCTTGCAAATTTTTGAAATTTAACCTGCAAGTGTTGATTTATAAAAATTTTATACCGATAAATTAAATCCACGGAAAACTTTATAAAAACTAGCATTATTCATTGCTAGACTAGAATAATTTGTATAATTATAATTACGTATACAGGGTGTTTGGTCTAAGTATGGTGAGTTCTAAGAAACTCATATTAGTTGACGAGCGATTCGAAAAATATTTTAAGGATTTGTAGGAGGGTCCTTAAAGAACACGTCAGCAAAATTAGAGCCTCATAGCTCATTTGAAAGTTGGTCAAAAAAACGCTCATTTCTGACGATGTAGTGATTTTCAAATACGAACTAAAGACGCAAAACAACTTAGAATGACTTTAGGATCCTCCCAAAATTGTTTTTTTTTTTCGTTTTTCTTCATTTTATTCTGGAACAGATGGAAATATTTCGTATTTTCTCTGGAATACAATGGAAAAAACGAAAAAAATCAATGTTGGGAAGGTCTCTGAGTCATTTTTAGTCGTTCTGCGTGTTTTGTTGGTTTTTTAAAATTGCGGCATTGTCCAAAACAATCGTTTTTTGACCAACTTTGAAATGAGCTACGAGGTTCTAATTTTGCTAAAATGTTCCTTAAGGACTCTTATACAAATCCTCAAATTTTCGAATCGCTCGTCGAATAGGAGTTTCTTAGAACTCACCATACTTAGACCAAACACCCTGTATAGTCCGGTCAATCTAGACATTCGGTGATACATAAATTTACAACAAGCTGATAATTGATAAAATTGTTCAAAATATAATTATAAATAAAATGTTGAAGTTCCCCATCATTCCTATGTATCGAAAAAAATTACTCAAGGTCAAATGTCAAAAAATGACTCGCGATTTTCAGTAAAACGGTAAGTTTTATGATAAAAATAGCCCTGACAGAAATTGTAGATCATAAAATTATATACAAAAAATGTTTTAATACTTTTTCTCCTACGAGCTACCGTTTTTGAGATATTACGATTCAAAAAGTTGTAAAAGTTGTAAACGAAGTCATATGCACACGTTTGCGCGCCACCTATGAGGTAGTGTACTTGGCGCGTTTTTTTCAACGTGATTTTCCCAGTAGGTCTATTCCACAAGTCAGTTATAATCCTATTTAATTTGTAACTATTGCAAAATAATGGAAATCAGCAAAGGTTGAAAAAATGGTGTACAGAGAGGAAAATCTAAATGTATATTATTCGTGTGAAACTCAATTAGTTGGCGAACGATTTGAAAAATATTTCGAAGATATATAAGAGGGTGTCTAGAGATTCTTTTAGCAAAATTAGAACCTTGTAGCTCATTTGGAAGTTGGTCAAAAATCCCTCGTTTCTGTCGGGGTCGTGATTTTCAAAAACGAGTTATACACGTTAAACGACTAAAAATGACTCAGGGATCCTCTCAACATTGATCTTTTTTTTATTCTGGAACGGGAGAAATGTCTCCCGTTTTCTCTAGGATGCAATGGAGAAAAACGACAAAGAATAATGTTGAGAGAATCTTCGAGTCATTCCTAGTGGTATTGCGTGTTTAGCTCGTTTTTGAAAAACGCGATATCGCCAGAAACGAGCGTTTTTTGACCCACTTACAATTTCACACGAATCTTATACGTTTACATTTCCACCCCTGTATAAATGAAGGGACTGGATTTTTATTTTACCTGATATTCTTATATGTAGTTATAACTTATTTATATTTTATATTTTAAGTGTAAGTTACAATGACCGATAGGAAAATATGTTAACATACATTTTGAAACGTTCGGAATAGATACATGAGAGAAACATCGGTCCCGCCCCTCTATACCACTTACATATTAGTTAGAAAGAAACAGGGAGAACGTAGGTGGTCTAGAAATTGAAAATTATGGTAGATATTACCACACACCCTTAGTCCTTTGACCAAACAAAGCATCTTCTTTTGTACGAAAGAACCTTGAAAACTTTCTATTTCAAAAGATAACAATAACCAGATGCGTTTTGAGGATTTGGTATCTCTGTCTGTTATTCATGAAACATGTGATTTTACAAAGAAGAAAATGGACGGAACCATTGTTTCTTTTCTCCCATGTATCTGTTCAAAAAAAACAAAACATTACGGTATATTAAAACTCTAGAGATGTATAGGTATATACGTGGCGTACTCATGCATATTATGACGTTTACAACTTCTAAAACTTTTTGAATCGCAATATCTCAGAAACAGTGACTCGTAGGAAAAAACGTTTATATACATTTTTTGTATATGTATAATTTAATGATCTACAATTATTGTCTGGGGTATTTTTATGATAAAACTTACTGTTTTTCTGAAAATCGCGAAAAACTCATCCTTTTGACCTTTGACTTTGAGTAAAATTTTTTCCATACACAGGAATGGCGGGGAACTTCAACATTTTATTTATTTATTATATTTTGAACGATTTTGCCAATTATCAGCTTGCTGTAACTTTATGTATCTTCACTCGTGTTTTCTGGTCTAATTTGACTGGACTAATATCGCAACGAAGAATCTGGATTTTGTTTTTTTTACATGTATTTTTATAAAATGTTTTTTTAAATATTTAGATAACCGGAATGTTCTTCGTTGCGACATTGATAAAGTTATGATTTTATACCTCAAGAATTTTCGGTATGATATTTGATAAGAATTGTGATGAATCATCATCACTATCAGCATTATTCTTTGTTTCTTTAATTGAAATAGTTGCACAAACTTTAGCGAAGAAATCCAATGCTCTTTTTATACAAATATTATTCGCATCAAATTCCTGTTCGAAGATTTTCCGTAAAATTAATATTAAATTATCGATAAATTCATCTGCTTCCTCCTAAAATATTTTTTGTTGTTTTATTGATTAAAAACATTAAATCTATTTTTTTTTTGTTTATAAAATACTTAAACAGGTATATACAGGTGTACAACAGTATAACAGTATACCACCTCGCACTTGGCCATGCCTTTCTTATTTAGGGCGATAGTTTGGTTCATATTTTAGTACATCCGGTTTTCATTGTTGTATTTTTCAATGGAAATACCAGCACACAACCAAAGGCATATAACTGCGGGGTGGAATGGAATACCGTTGTACACCCTGTATGTAGTTAGGATATTGAAATATTACCTTTTTGTATAACTTATGGAGGATATTTACGTATTTCTCATGGCATCCGGTACTAAATTGAATTTCATTGAAGATTTCAACGAATTTTTTCAACATTTTCTTTTGAAAAACACTTTACTTTACAAAACACCATTGAAATTGAATTTTTGAACTAGAAAATGGCGTTTGCGAATGGAGTGCCACGCGCAAGTCATGTACTTTCAAAGAAGCAACGTTGCCAAGTTGTCAATACAAAATCTCTAACTCTAACTTTCAATTATTTTTAGATTACGTACAATTTGAGTTGCAATATGGCCGTCGGTGTGCACATCGTCTAAATTGTCCCAACTGAGATCGTGTTGATGTCTACTATCCGTTTTATAAAATTGTCATAATTCTGGCAGCGCCATAGAGTTCACACTGCTGAGTGGGAAGTCTACACGTGTTTATAACACACGGATCTTATATTTTCAGGACGGCGTTTTCAACTTCGGTGCCGACCGAATATCTCCGATAGGTTGCTTAAGCCTCGCCTTCACGCATCCTAGCCGAAGGCCACCTGGCAACTCAAACTTTACATACTCTAATTGTATTTTAAAATAAAATTTTATCAAATGGACATCAAAACTGTTATAGTGGCATATCTTATCTGATGAGGCACAAAAAATATGTTACACCGCTAAAAATTTCATTAGTCATTCATTAATAAAGGAATAATCTCAACATTAATTTCCGTGCTTTGATCTGAACCAATTGATTAATTTTTAACTAACGAAATTATATTTTTTCTAGTACGTGTAAATGAAACAATGTCACAAAAATTATTTTTCAGTCTTCTATATATCAGAAATTGTTTGCACATCGACAACGTTGCTTAACACTTCAGAATTGGAAGTGTCTAAGATAACCAATAGAGTTATTTAAAATTAATTTAAACGAGATATTTTAAATATTTATACAGGAATTTTGTAAAAAAGACGATTATCTACCAAATATGTACGTTTTATTTACAGTTTCTCAATTATTTTGATCAATATTCTGAGAAAAGTCATCAACAGCAACTTGTTACTGTAACCACAATATTAGCAATGTTAAAATGACATTTAGATAACCTATCTTTTTCTGTAAATAAATTAATGTAAAGAAAGTTATTTCGTTTAGATAAATTGAATATTTTTATCATTTTTATAATGTATGAGGTTTAAATTTCATTGTTTATGTAAAGATGATAGAAATTTCAACAATATAATTACATAACCTAAAATTACAGCCTTAGACTTATTCTCCACTTTTAAATTAATTATTGTTTCCTATTTACAGATTTTACACTAATTTGTATTGTTTTGAAGTATAATTTACAGCAATAAAGCATATATCGTCCAAAAACATGCTAGTTTGTCCATCTATAAGTTATCGTTTTTGGGTAGAAAACAGAGTCTTTTAATGTTTTGAAGCATTCGTTAGTTACATTTAAAAGATGTAATTTCGATCCTTAAGTTGGTTCTAATCAATTTAGACTTGATTTTAATGGAATTATTGGTCAAAAGTCTAAAATAATAGCTCAGAAATGCATAGAATGATGTTTCATCTGTGTACCCCCTTTTAAGACATAATTTGTGGATTAATTATTGAACTTACAGGCTTCTTCAGTAGTTGGAGTTTAATCAATTTGGAATTCGTAAAGAAAATGGGAAATATACGGTTTTGTCAAAACAATAAGAGTTAATTCATGTAAATTACCAAAACTAATGATCGATTGAAGTGTGATATTACAATAACAGCTGAATATTTCTGGTTATTATTAAAAAAATTGTTGATATTTTACAAATAATGAAACCCACATTAGGGGCATTGTTAAAACGCTTCAAAATTCTATTATTCGTTTATTTGTTTTTTCTTATTTTGCATAAATCCGTAGACTCGTGTACGTATAAGTTAGAAATACAATGAATTTAGAAAATTCGATTTTCTCTACCGATAAAATTTATGTAGATTATAGCCCCTTTGTCTTTTTGTGCAATTAAATGCTTTTGTTACAGACTGTACAAGATATATTGGCATCGCCACCATATAAGGGTAGTTTCCCTAATGAAGTCTAGGGTGAGGGTTAGACAATAGAAAAAAATTAGCTAATAATACGGAATCTTTGTTATTTTAATAACAGTTAAACTATTTCGCATCTATTATTTTTTATTCATTTTAATAAATTCTATGACATCAAGAAAAAAAAAGTTACACTTATTCAAGACTGGGAGAATAAAAGATAATAAAAGGAGGGATGCTTCCCGCTGATTTCTAACCACCAACAAAATCATACAGAACATTAAAAATCATAGCACCCTGCAGCGATTTCTGCTACATTACCCCGACTGATAACAGTGTACAGTCTTCGTCCAGTATAACTTCCGGCTATAATTCGATGGAAATTTGGCAATGCAAGTTTTCAAATTTAATGAATTTTTGGTAACTACCCAAGCTTTTTTTGTGCTGTTGTTCTTTTGTTGAGTTAGTTACAGGGGTTGGTATATCGGATTGTGAAGACGCTGCGCCACTGTGGCAGCTGCCATCACAAATGATTAGCGGCTAATTTTCCCAATATAGACTTGTCTTTTATTTCATTATTCTATTATTGATTGGTTGCCGCAGGCTAACGTACTGCGCTTTCAAACAATTAACCCTGCCAATAATGGAATGGGATCATATTTGTGATCAAAACTTAAGATGAAATATTAGGTTGACAGGAAATTCAGTTGACATTGCAGATTATGTTATCATTACGGCATTATTGTCTTTTATTTGTTGATTTTCACGGGGAAAAAGACACGAAAATTATTTTTAATTAAACAGAAACATAGACGGAGATTTTGGTATTGTTCAGTTGAATATTTCATAAATTTAGCTTGTAATTTGAGGCAATTATGGAAGTAATATAATAGAAAGAAATTCCCAATTTACTGATAGAATTAGAAGATTATAATTGACGGTAACCAGTAATGTAAAATAATATTATTAAAGTCATATTACTACTACCTGTAATGTTGGATGGTTATGACGCAGATGTCGGTTAATACAATTAGGATATGAGCTGTGCAATAAGTAAATAGAAAAATGCTTCCTGGTTGTCGTAGTAACGTATGAGCCCCCACATATTCTCCACCCCCTATCTTGTTTTTTTTTTGTTAGTAAAAGATTACCAGACAAAAGAAGGAGCTAACTCATCTTTAATAAGACAATCAATTATGAAGCGAACAGAAACTTGTGTGTATAACTTTTCTACTACTGTAATTATATCGTTTCTAATTGTGTTCCATCTTTCTATCCAACCAGATTTACAGCAAATACATCATAACTTTGAAGATATGAACGAACATTGTCTATCTACTAACTAAAAGTACAAAATATTTGTAGTCTTAACTAGTATTGACTATTGTATTTAATCATACTAAGAAGTTAAAAAATAAAAATAGAGAACAGTGTGGAAAGTTTTATAACATTTCAGGAAATTTATGACTGTTGAATTTTCTTCAATAGATGGAGTTTTCGATCGGTGCAATTTTTGTAAAGAACAATGGCACTATTTTACTAGTAAGCATGAAACAATTATTATTCTTTACTATGGAACTGAACACAAAGCATGTCCTTATTTCTTTAAAATTTGCTCTTCACATCTAATGGTAAGTATAGAAATTGCCAATATTTCAGTACTTTTTCTGTTTATTGATATTAATTTCAAGTAGTCTTTTATGAGTGGTAAGTTTTAATTAATTATTTTCATGCTTATGATTATCAAAGCGCTCAAAAATCAGCTCAGGGAACTTGGGTGGACTGTCTATCCTTTGGAAGGGGGACTGCTATCAAAAAGGTAATTAAAGATTTTCATTAAGACTTTGATTATAGAACGAAATGGCCAATAAAGCTATTTAGGGTTCAAATTACAGAAATAGAATAAAATAATTTGCACAAAAATTAGGGCGGTTGATAAATATCAGGGTTTTGAACCGAAAACAGGAAAAAACTTAACCCGATTTTTTTTTATCTCCCCTTCCTCTTCTTGAATCGGAATTGCGTCAGAAATAGGTATAGTTGTCGACTTGAAATAGTGAATCTTATAAGAAAAGCCAAAGTACTTTATATTTGAGAAACACAAAGGAATTTCTCCAATGTAAAATGTGTATGTGAAACTGCCTGGTTTTAAACAAAGGTTTTCTGTGTCTAGTATAAGCTGTAAATTATCTGCATCTATTCACAAAATTTGCAGTGGACAATTTCCTTTGTGTTCCTCAACCATAAACTAATTTGACTTTTCTTATAAGATTCACTATTTCCAGTCGGCCACTATATTTCAGGACAGTTAACACGAACTTGCAAGTAAATTACTCGAGGTCAAGACTCCCGATTTTTTGGTATATATCTAAGTAATCTAAGGGATGCGTATTTTGTCGTTCGTGCCCATACTTAAGTTTAAAACTTTTTTCTCTCAAATATCTCAGTAAAGGGTGTAAGCCGAGTTTTCATCCCTTGTTGGGAATTAAAGTTATAAAAAATGGTCTGCGAAGTTCTAAAAGAGACAGTCCTCTTATTGTTTAAAAATTTATAATTTATCACAAAAATATCATAAAACGTAAACCAACAACAAATTGATTTAAACTACCCCTTTAGACAATTTAATATCAAAATTAACTAGTGCTTAAATTGTTTTCCTTTTACAATTAAAATTTGAAATTCCTTAAAATAAGATAATAAGATGGAAATATCTTAAAAATGATGAGAATGGAACTCGAAAACTGATCTTTTAGGACAAAAATGCCTTAAAACCTAAACTAAAATACTAGAATGCATCTAGAAAATCGTTTAAGAACCTCTAAAAGTTATCACAATTCAGCAGAAAATTCACCAGAAAAGAACTGATGATTTATAAAAAAAATCTTTTAAAATTTAAATGGAAGGTCAAGAATTGTGTCAAAATTTTGAGTATTTAACAGGAAAATTCACCAGAAAATTGATGATTAAATTTAAAATTTCTGGTAGTCAAAGAATCAACTTAAACATTGCTTAGAAGTCTCTAAATCTTTTTTTGAGAATCTAATAGTAAGATTTATAACTGATGTTTTAAAATCTAGACTTAAATTATAGAAAAAACTTCAGCTAGAAATGCCTCAATCATCTCGTGACTTATCATTATCGTTATTATTTTATGGAAGCCCCATGATGAAGCCTGAATTAGTGAGGTTGTTTGTATTCTATTTTGTTACTTCTTGGTCAAAATCGTATTGCTCGGCACAGACGAAAAGTTATGTAGTATACAAACTGAAATTATACTCTAAAATTGGCGTTTCAAATGATTAATTTGTTCGTTTTATATAGATACGTATTTACAATTTACAAGTGACTAATGTATACGTCAATATAATTAATAATTAGAGGTCTCTCGTACTTTTTCCGTAATGTCTAAATTTCAAAAAGAGTTTCTAAAACTCGGTACATTTAAAACCTAAAACAATTTAAGTGAACGATCCAAAAATTTATACTTTAAATAAGTTTTACTTGAAATGCTTAAATTTTTTATAAATACTATCAGTATAACCACTCACAATCAGTACAGGTTTAAAGGCTACTAAAAAGATTATCAGTAGACAACTTTCTCTAAAAAAATAACTCTATCGAGGTAGAAATGTTTTGGCTCTTTACCTAAAAATAATCTTAGTATGTATGAGCTTAAAAAATGTTGTATCGATCTCTTTTTGTACTCACTTTAATTGTTTTCTTTACTCACAATAAGTAGCTAATAAATCTTAAATTTATTGGTATTGTGGATGGCTTTATAGAAAATATATCAAGTATCACTTTAGTATATAAGTTTTTAAAATTCTTGATATCCATTCAAATTCTTTAAAAGTAACCACAGTAATGTACAAAAAAGTGAATATTATTAGTAACATTACTGTCTCTTAACATTAAATATACAAGAATGTCGATAAATAACGTATTTAGATGAGCTTTGCACTTAAATTAGTTACTTTGTACTTTGTATCAACTTAATTCTGAACCAACAGAAAGTGTTGAGTATCTCGATTTGCTCATTTAAAGAATTCTGGGTGTCTGAAAAACAACAATTTCAGGCAACTACTTTACGAATTTTCTTTTTCATTACTAACCTATTCTTTTTCGTCTTATTTTAAAAAGTTTTGGTAATGCAATCTCTTAATCTGAATCTGGTAAAAGTTGCACTTATCAACAACCTGAAACTGTAATTTTATTATCAATAGACACACTATTTAAGACTTACCAATTCTTATCATAATTAAAAAAACTTACGTTTAATTTTCTGTCACTGTTGTTAATAAAAAAATGTTGCTTCCTCTACACCTTTTAAAAAACTGTACAATAATAACTAGCACACTTATACCCTACATATAACAAATCCAACCCTACCACTCCTTTCGACATCTGTTCAAAATGATCAAACAATCCTTTTTATTGGTGTTTTTTATGTATGTAAGGGTTATAATTGTTCCACAATATAATTACAGTGTTAAATCAATGTAAAATAAATACCATTTCTAGTTTTGCCAAAATTTTTCCAAATTTTCCTGAAATTTTCCAATAAATTTCCGTTGTTTAACTGCAAATTATTCGATTGAAACTTATTTTAATGCTTAAAGATAAAAAATTACGTAATTGTTGTTTAATTTCAACACGAATATCGGTGGTGCCAACATAAGGAAAAATGGTGGATGCGCCACAACTTCAAGCATCTTTCATCCAATAAGAGACTTGTCAAAATTCAAACTATTGATCGTTTTTTCTTCACCAATAATGAAAAAAAATGGCGTTGAAATTAAATCTTGATAAAAACCAAATTTCCCTGTGTGTTTTTTCCATTATAATCACCACACCAAAATCAAAACGAGGAATAGCACACACCCTAAAGGGTTACCACCCTTTCAAATAATAAAAAAGGGTTGTGTGTATAATATAAAAAAATACTAAGGGATTGAATCACGATTTGAAAGATCCCCTCCCCACCAATGGAGTTTGCTTAAAGAGTACTGCTGTGAAGTTGGATAGTATTTTAAAACCCTTGCACAAGAGCTTTACATATATGCTCCACCCCTTCTTTAAAGACATGCGACTATTTGAATTGGTTGTAGATAAATTTTTTCCTGTCAGTCAAAGGGTGTGCGTATGTAAAACTAAATCATTTCGTACAAGAATTTGGTAGCAGTGACATGGTTCTTTTACTTATGTTAAGGGTGAAATTTACTAAATGTTAACAATGGTGTATCGATGGTTTTATTATATGATAACTGACACCTAGATGAGTCTTAATTAAGATTTTAATTAAGCAAAACAAAAGAAAAAAATTAATTCAAGTGTTTGTGAAGCGGAAATGAGCTTGGGATGATTTGGAAAGTAGCAATGTATCATCCAGGTGAGTTTTTCTAATAAATATTAGCAAATTTAACGCAATTTTGCTCAATTAAACTGTGCTCCGTGATTTTGATTGTAATGGAAGCTGTAAGATGAATTTTTACTTCTTTTTTGATTGTTATTTGATGAAATGTGGAAATAGCTTATTAATCGTGTTTTTTATTCGATTTCTAGAAGGGGTAGTAGCTGTCAAACAAAATGCTTTTTTATTATTCAACTTAACGATGATAATAGTGTAGATTAGTTGTAAATTAATCAGATCAAAACTACTTAGTATTTTAAAATTCCGAAATCTTTGTGTACCTATGTTTTTAATAGATTATTTCATAAACATGAACGTGGAAAAATCTAAAATTTTCATCAATTTTTTTAGTTCAAATGATTTATTGAGTAGCAACAATTGAAAATAATTGTTTATTTAAAAAATGAATTTGCAGTTAGGTTTTCCATTTTTTATTGAATTTAAATGGACGTTTTATCTACTGAAATCATCAGCTTTTAGCTTTTTTCTAGCTCTAAAGCAATTTCTACGCAATCAATTTGCTTTCAATTGTTATCATCTTTAATATTATTAGAAAAGTGGGTATTTTTTATTGTTGCTTTTTGAAATGAAAAAAAGAAAATGCTAATTCTTATTTTGGTTTTGGTCTGATATAGCGGCTCAGAGCTCTATTTTTAATTATTGTACTGAAAAATCTGATGGGGAAAGTCCAAACTTGAAGTTTTTTTGAAAACTTGAGGATTAAGGAAGTAGAATGAATTTTGGTTTTAACTACGGTTTTTAAGATTTGTGATAAATTAACTAAAACGAAAAAATAAATAGTTTTAACCCTATTATTTTTTGCTTCAATCAATTGGTTTAATTTTATACAGAGTGTAATCAAAATCACAGACAATCTTTAAAGCTCACAATCCCTATGTGAAATAGACTAAAATTGGACAAATTTTGAATCACTGTTTGATTGTTAAATACTAACCTACTGTAATGTTGTTGTCGAAAGTTGATAAGTAAGCAGGTGGGTGTCAGTATAACACATCTAGGATTTCCATTGAACTACCCACGCAAGTCTTATTAACTTACGTATTCAACATACACACAACACATGTGAATAAGAATTATAAAAATGAAGTCATAAAAAAAAGCACTACAAAATTTTTGCAAAATGCATTTCTTCCTTGTCCAGCCAGGGGACACTACACGTTTCGGCAGTTCCTAAATCGCGCCTGTAGCTTCAAAAATTTGAGTCTGCAGCTGTTCGACATTTCCGATCGGCACTGAATACACTACTTGTTTCGTATAGTGTCATAAAAAATTGACAAAAATATGAAAAATAATAGACAAAAGACAAAAGAATAAGCCCACAATCATCCACAATCAACGTCCCTATTGCACTCTCAATTGAGCACTGAACGTTGATTGATACCAGTCGAGAGGTTTTCATTACATGTTGATTAGACATTTGACATTTTGTTGATAATAAAGTAGGTGTCAGTAAAACACATCTGGGATATTCACTGAACTAACCACGCGAGTAGTCTTATTGACCCATTTATTTAATATAAGAGCTTTATTGTAAAATATTGATAACTTTGCTCGTTTCCAGTGGTTCTCACAATGTTGGTGAAATTTCAACCCCTTTTTTTCTCGAAAACTGCGCCCTACCTATCCCCTAATATATTACAAGAATCGGCTCAATTTTTCGGCTTCTATCCGTGTTTTGTTAGAAATTTCGATTACACCCTATAGTTAATTATTACAATACGATGCCTTTTTGTCTCTCTGGACACTCTGTATACGTACCTACAAGGTTGATAACGAAAAGGACTAGAGGTCAAGAAACTCAATATTGGCCCATTTACATGTAAATTAACTTAAGGTGTTTTTAGTTCAAAACTAAGTTCCTGTTAGAGATTACCATATTGATGTTTCAGTCGAATTTAATCGAACAAAAAGGGTAGTAAAAATGCTAATTTCACTTTTACATAATTCTTATTGCACTTTCGGGAAATTACACTTTCACATCATTTTATACGTTGTCATTTTACGTTGATCAAGGCAATTTTAAAATATGTCGGATTTATCCGTATGAAATACATTAACATTATCCAACCATAAACGTAAAAATACAGAGACGTTGTGATATGTGGCCGAATATCCTGAATGTATTCTTAAATTATGAGTTGAGTTTGGCTCAAATCGTCGACTCCTAGTCCCATACATATTCCCAATCCACCGGATACGGTCACATTAATGCGGGATATAGCTTGCGTTGAATACTGTATGAGAACAGCAAAGATAGCTTTCCACAACGTTCACCCAATTCCTCTATTCCGTCCTGTATGTATAATCAGTACAGTCACATTCTCTACTAATTACAATACAAATATATACGAAACGAATATAGAGGGTGGTGTTACATTTCGAGTGAGAAAACAAGGAATGCTTTAAAGACAAATCAAATTTAGTCAAGAAAATATCACTAAAATAGTCAGATATAATGGAAGGGAAATGTTCGTAGTGGAAATGTTTTCATATAAAGAATGTGTAAGGACCCTGTGGGATACCAAAAGATGACGCACTTTCGATATCTCTCAGTTTTATGTGACATGATTATTATACTACGAGCGCAGGTGGCCGCGACTACTAGGATATATAAGGGTCCTCCAGGACAGATATATGGCCGAGTAGGGACTTGAACAAGAAAACCCGAAAAGTTATTATTGGAAAAATTAATACCATGTAAAATATAGTCAAAAGAAAATAATTTCATCAAATTTTTGTATTGATAGAAAAAAAAAACATCATCTATTTTTATTATTATGCTTACAATGATAAATGTTGATGTTAAGGGTGTAGATGTGATAGCTATGCAACTTACTTAACCTGCGACCTCTCGTCATTTCAGATAACAACAGAACAGCTCTAGGGCCGGAAAATTGCAACATAAAAATCGTCCCTTAGTATACAGTCGATACCCTACAGCTATGCTTGTCTACCAAATGTATTCATCCCCTTACTAGATCAGATTGATATCGTGCAACGAATACCTTTGTTGTAATCAAACAAAGGGCAGAGTCTGATTCCTGTATAGATGTCTCTCTATCCATTAAAGATCAAGTTGACTTTAAAGAAAAATTAATATTTGATTTAGGGCGATTTTCCATTAAGAAAGTGATATTATAGCAAAGACCATATCGTTAACTGAACTGATCACTTTTACAACACCAACCGTAGCGGACCCTTCGATGTTTTTTTTTCTTTTTCTCTCTTCTCACCCGATTTCTAAGGATACATCTCTAACGCGCCCCTATCAGTTTATTTTTTATTCATGTGTCCGATACTGGTGTGTGAAATGTGAATTTTATTCTAAAAAACAGGGGATTTGCCCTCCTACACGTCAGAAATTGTTCGCGGTTTATAGCCAGTTTGATGAGGGTTCACTTGACCTTCTCTATCTCTATAAGCGAATCGAAATAAATTGAAGCCGCATTTTACGTTTTTTGTGTGTGTGTGTGTTTTTTTCCTTCTTAATAATATCAAGAACACGATGTTAGATTTTGTACAATTTTAAAAGATTTGTTAGTTTTCTTGTATACTTCTACATATGTATTGTTCGTTATTGGGAAGTTGCAGAAAGTGGTTAAAGTGAAGCAAGTTGAAGCAATCGATAGCGCAATATAGCATCGATTAGTTCGCCACGCCCCGCGCATTGCTTGAGTTACGATGTGCTGGCACTCAACGACCACAACTTTTGCTGCATACACCCCTAATATTAACAATGCATCACCCGATTGTCTTCTATTTAAGATTAAAGTGATGAGATTTTTGTAATTTTTGGAATAAGGATATATTCCAAATATCCCTTGTGGATTGTCGTGTAGGTACTCTTCCTTAACAACCGTCTGTAAGTTGAATTCCATTGCCATTTCTCTTCGTATGCTCCATTCCTTTGCTAGACTACCCACCCCTAGTGTTGTCGTAACTCAGCCACATGCACATACATAATGGAACGAAAGGGGGATGAGAGCATGCTAGCGAACTTTTCACTTGTATAGAATTTCCGTATTCAACGGTTGGCAAAAGCAGACGAAAAGTTGCCAGTTTTGTTGATGTTATTCAGAGCGCGTATTCAGGATCTCTAAAGCGCCACTACTGTGCTGAAGTGAACTTGCCTTTATATGCCTTGGAAATTCTATAGTCAACACAACTGAACTGAAATACTGTAAATAAGCGCATTCGCGACAGGAAAACTATTTACACAATGCAAAAAGGAAAACAACCTAAATGCATAATTCATTTAATGTGTATTTTATTCAACAATGACTGAATACAGGTAGCCGGTTAGAATTTACACCAAAACATGGTATTGAACTAAATTATCATACGTTCTATTAATGTTGGATACAAGAGGATAAACGTTCATTGTTTACAATGTGTGCAAATTAAACTTGTAACAGTCTTCATTACTGTCCACTTTCTTGACTCTTTTTTCCCCGATTGTGCTTTATTTATTCGCACCCTCTTTTGACTCGACTGTTGGACATTGGAGATGCTTTGATGTCGTCTGACAGGAATCCTAAGTAACAACTTTTATTGGACTCCAATATTTATAACCAGGGGCTTGATAGCGTTGTCGAAATTCGAATATAACCCAAGATCAAACGGAAAACGAATATCCAATTTCTCGCTTTGCTTTGCCATAATCGGATTGATCACGACATGGTTGAAATATTGGAAAAATTACTTTTACAAGAACGAGAAAAAAAAACAATAATAACAATATAAAATAGAAATGTTTCAATAATTATTTACTGTTTTCGTTCAAATATTCTGAAATTTGATTCGTACAATTTTTTCCAACAACAAAACTGGGGAGAGTTTGTCGAATAAAAAAATAATGTTTGATAAAATCGAATAACTTCAGGTTATTTACTCAGCATTCAGTAACGATTCTCCCCCTCGAGGTGGATTTAAAATAACAGTTTGACAACATGTGAATAGATCTAATACCGCAAACAGCTCTGGTATTTATTTTCCCTAAGAAAATATTTTTCTTTAATGTCGAAAAAATGTCAGATATGTATTCGAAAACAAAATCAATTATTTGGGAATTTCAAATAATTTTTTTTTTTTGGGGAGATATGTAGTACGAAATACATGCAAACGTTTTGTATTGTCGATCCTGGATTCAATTAACTTCCTATCGAATTCCGAAGGATTACTTTGATTTTTTTTTCTCGAGCTCGTTCTCTTTCTTTTATACGACGAGGTTGAACCCATTCAAGTCCTAAAAATTCGAGATATTTACTTCTTTTAATTTCCGTCTGTGTAAGTGGGTGAAGGAACGTTTAGGGACCCGGTGCACATACACACAGACACTAACATACATGTATAGGATCGAGTTAACGGACGACGATACGGCGAAAAGGTGAGTGCGAAACATCCAACTAATGAGTATTTTTCAATTTGTCGAATTGAAAGATCGCTTTGATTCACAGACACATCATTGTATCCAATACTATACTACCACCACTACTACTACGATTTCTACTACAATGATCAAATTGTACGTATATGTTGAAGGGGGTGGTTTTTCTATTGGTATGAGTATTCCTATACGGAAAACGAAAAGAAAAGATCTTTGAGTAATTCCAGGATAGGAAGTAAGGGAGAGGGAGGGTGGGGGAGGTGTAGATGGTGGCGGTCGAGTGCTAGGTCGAGATTAGACTAGCGACTTCGACCCCTGGCAGGGGTTGAAATCCAATCTTGATTTGCTATTGCATTCCTACAATGACAGTCCGTCCAAGCTTCGTCTAACCGTTTGTTTGCTACTCTTTGTTTAAGCGTCAGATTGGAATAGGATATTGGAGAATGTTATGCTTGATTTTCCAATACTATCCGCCTTAATGAAAACTTGGATTTTAACTGGACAGTATTAGAATCATAAAATTACTCATATTTTTGAGTATTATCAAGAATTCGTTTTTCCTGCATCAAGCATCAATACATAAGAGCTCATATAAAGGGTTGTAGTTGGCATCGGCAATAGATCATCCATCAACTATTCAGTAAACGGACAGCTCAAGGTGTCACTTACCCCATCCCCTTGAAGCATTAGTGTATTGCCATGGTGCTGCCAACCGTAAAGCTTTTAGCAACACTAGATAATGTATCTACACAGACATACATACACAATTTAAACACATACGCCTATACAATATCCATGTACATATACAAATGTATACAGCGCTGAAAAACTGAAATTGCAGGAATTAAACAATAAATGTCACAAGAAGGGTGGAATATCTGAACTAGAATGCATTATAATCTTTATCAGTAGTAGGAGCGCCATTTAAGCAATTTGATTCATCATCATTGAGGAGATTATAGAACTGAAATTCACAAAAAGAAGTAGAATAATTTTAAAAATTCACTCTATTCGTTACTGTTGTTCATGGGGATGAAATATTGACGTGTCCATCGTTGCATACGTCTATCCATACAACAATCTTACTAAGACTATCCTGTCGTTGAGATCGTCCTGTTATTGATGATTTCCTCATAAACCCCAACATTCGGACGCGACCGTCGTTCAAGATATAAAAACTTTTTAAAATAATGCGACTAGTGTCCGGAAAAATGGCAGGCATTATCTTGACTCGGCAGGGAATTACGTCGAAAGCAGAACTAGTATTTGGTAGCTATAATGTTTTCACGTTTTAAGATAAGAAAATCTGAGGGTAAAAGGAAATCATATTTTTTTTTGTTAGTTACTCAGGGGAGAATTTCAGTTCTTTACGAGTTAATTTATGAAACATGCAATTCAATAATACGTTTCATTTGTTATCTTTTAATTTGTACATCAGATGCGTAATGGCAATAATGGTAGTTATTATTGTTGTTCCGTATAATATTAAAAGCTTTGTATTGTAAAATTCAATATCGGTTATTATTCAGAGACATGCCGTTTAATTTAGAAGCTTTAGTCACAGTTGATGGCAATAAAATGTTCAACTAATAGTTTCTTGTGGCGCTAACGTGCCACCATTAAAATTTATTTCTGTAATTTATTTATATCAGTCGATGTGGCATATGGTCCAGTCGGAAATTTACGATCGGAGCCAACTTATATAGCTTTTAACAGTTGATTCATTTAATTAAGCTTAACCAATATTATCAATATAGGGTGCACCTTGGACGTTCATCCACCGATCAAACTATCTTCACATATATCTCAATGGAAACAGCTACAAACACGCTAACGGATCTGAGCACAGTTAATATTATTGTTGTTTAATTCAGCAGGGGCGGACCGT
Source organism: Mylabris sibirica (assembly GCA_039776855.1). Taxonomy (NCBI): domain Eukaryota; kingdom Metazoa; phylum Arthropoda; class Insecta; order Coleoptera; family Meloidae; genus Mylabris; species Mylabris sibirica. The sequence goes on from CM077838.1 coordinate 6,764,033, forward strand.
TAACTTTGCGGGCCTTAACACTGTTTTGGGGCCTATATGCAATTTGTTGAAGTTTGGATTAGTTGGTGCGACACAATCACCACTTTGTCCAAAAAAATCCCGGTTTAACCTTTTATTGTATATCAAAACAGACGTTGAAGAGCTTGTTTATTTTATTTGATACACTTGGATATTTAAACTTTTATACAAGGTGTCGGGTCTAAATATGGTCGATCCATGAACGTCCTATTAGTTGACGAGCGATTCGAACAATTCAAGGTGTTTTCTGTTTAATGTGCTTAATTCTTAATAGTTGGCGAGCGATTTGAAAAATATTTCAAGAATTTGCAGAGGACGACCTGGAGACTCTTTTAGCAAAATTAGAATCTCGTAGCTTATTTGGAAGTCGGTCAAAAATGATCGTTTTGGACAATGTTGTGATTTTTAGCGAATTTTTTAAAAAAAATTAGCTAATGACGAGATCCTCACTTTTGAATTTCCGAAAAATTTTTGCACAGAAGTTCGTTTTGGGACCTCAGGAACCCATATCCACCGTTCGTTAAAATTTTTATATATATATATATATATATATATATATATATATATATATATATATATATATTTATATATTTATATATATATATATGTATACCCACGATAACTGCCGTAAAAATACACCAATCTTAATGAAACTTGGTACAAAAATCGGTCTTTGGGATAGCTTGGATGAGTTCGTTGACCAGACTGGTAGGGCCAACACTTTTGGAATAAGAGCTGAAGAAATGTTAAAAAAAATCATTTTCAATATTAAATTTGCTTAGATTTTGATGAAAATTAAAATAACAGTAGAGTCGTCGATCCTCTATGACCCAGAAAAAAAATCATCAAAATCGGTTGGTTGGATCTCAAGAAAAATGCAAAAATCTCTTTTTTGAGTATAAGCAGTAAAATCGATTATCTCAGATGGCTATGTGTTCTGACAATTGATATTAGAAAAAAAATTGAATATCGCGGGGGGCAACTAATTTTGACAGTTAATATTAGACGCAAGGCCTGCTAGAGAATTTCGCTTGAAAAAATCAAGCAGGCCTTGATTAAACGTATTACGGGAAATGAATTTATTAGTTGATTCAATGTTATTAAAATATATTAATTGTCAGTATCATAAGAATGTTTTGCAATTAATATTTCAGTATGTAGATACATAAAAAATTCGCTATATAAGGTACTTGCTGCCTTTGGAGATTTTTTTGTTAAAAATGAGATAAACTCGTAAAACGATAAAGAATGACTCGAAGACTCTTCCAACGGTGATTTTTTCGTTTTTCTTTTTCCGCCTGTTGTTGAATAAAATGGAGAAAACGAAAAAAAATTATATTGAGAGGATATTACAGTCATTCAGAGAACAAAAAAAGTAAGGAACACCACTTTACTTTACCACCACTGGACATAATTTAATATTTTTTCTTTACATTTTGGATTTGAGTTGTTTTTATTTTATTTTTTTGGGTTCGAAGGGGCCTTTTGATTGAACCTGGGCCCTGTGCTGCAACCCATTAAGACCATGCCTAAATCCGTCTCTGTAATTAAGCAGCGGTCGTTGTAGTTTCCGTCAATTCTAATTAACTCGCAATTTATTATTGTTTCTAATTATCATTTTAACGACGCAAACACTGAGAGATTTTCCCAGTAATTGTAGTAAACAAACTAAAATGATCGCTAATTACTAGTAATTTATAACAAAAATTCTTTAGAATTCAAATTGCACATTTACAATCGATTCGTTTCATTTTTGTTTGTTCGAAAAGCCGACATTCATGTAGATTGTCAAGCATCCGTCAATACCGCCGAAGACAATCTCCTTAAGAAGGCAATCTCTCCATGTCGTCTTTTATGTTTTTTTTATTTTTTCTACTTTTTTGTTGTTTTCATTCTTATTATAAATACAGGAAAAGTCTCATTTCCAACACAATTAATTTTGTTAATTTTGTTGTTTGATTTATTATAGCAAACACCTCTGTTTTTGTTGTTCTTCTTCTGTGTATGTGTACGTGTTTACTATTCGTAAAATGTGATCAGAAAGAGGAATTGGAGTAGAATCGGAATAGGCATCTTGAAAACAGTCCCAGTATAATGTGATGGCGCCACAGATTGCAATCTTACAAGAAAGAAATAGAGTAATTTTTCAAGAGTATTTCTAAGATAAACGAACAGATGTTACAAGAGCAACAGAAGAAGAAATAACAACAACAACAACAAAAAAGTAGCAAGAATACAGGAACAAAAACGAGTTGAAATTTGCTTTTTTAATTAACCACTTCATTATCTCATTAACTATAGTTTGTTGTTTTATTATATCTTTGAAACTTTTAGATTATCTTGCTGTAAAAAAGAGAATCGTCGATAAGGGGGAAAAATCGTTGAAACAATACAAACTTAATTCAATGTAATTTGATAATGTCGACCTAGCTAATCAATTCTGTCTTTATTTGAGTCGTTTAGCATTCTGACCAGATAGGGCCGTTGTTGTCAGCAAGACAATTGACTAACGAGCTACTGCCTCATTAGCCTCAAGGTGGACATTGTTGGACTGTTTGATTCGCCAGTATTTGTTGTTGGTATTTTTTGAGATAAAAAGAAAATTCCATTACGATCCCTATTTAAGCTCTTCTTTTAGTTTTTGTGCTTTTTTTCTCCAGAAATTCTAATTCCAAGAGGTTTTTCTATATATAGACGACTTTATATATGAGATAGATGTAGCGACCGACGGTCTTATCAGTGAATGCACAGTGTAGGATAATGCGAAGTGATCGGAATAAAGGACTCTTCAGTCCAGGGCCTAAGTTTAGGCTGAAAAGCGCTGCCCGGGCGCGATAAGGAGTCCTGCGTAAACGGCAAATTCATCCCCATACTGTTGAGATATACAGTTCAGATCACACACAGGAATACAGACATCAAATTTCATGATTTCTTCTATTACAACAATTCAAGTGTGATGGAAATTATCGGATACAACAAATATCAACGTTCATTGAGACAGAATTTGTACGTTGAACAAAAGTTTAATAATTGGGGTATTATTGGGGAGAGTTTGGTAGTGTGATACGGCCTCTATATAAGAATATAACCCTCGTTATGTGTCTAGTAGTGGCCCTCTATCGCACATGTACTAATGGTGTCGAGGACCATCCACTGTTTTATTTTTATCATTTTTTTATCTTTCATGTCCATTCCCTGAAATTACCGCATTATGTTTCAATTTGCCTGTATAAAAGTGGGGAATTATTGAATTTTCAAAAAACATTAAATCATTCGAAAAAATATTAAATGATATTATAGAAATTCACTATTGTATCATCGTTGTGATGAATAGATTTCCGGATGTCGGTTCTAGTGAAATATAGTGCCATTTCAATTCCATATCTAAATTATACCATGCCTTAATCATAAAGTCCTGAAAAAAATACATATACATTTCAATTTCCCCAGAGTTTCTACAATAATAATAATAACAACAATAACAACAACATGGGGCAAATATCACCCTGTTTAGTTTAGGGAAACTATCTTAAAAAATAAATTTATCTGTTTTTTTCCTGCCTCTCTTCCGCCTCAATTTGAAATTTATTTGGACGACATCCCTCCGATTTGTCGTGGGCTTTTAAAGTTGCGGTTGTAAAAGCTTTATAAAGCTACGAGTTATGATTGCTTGATTCTGGACAATAATTTGATTTACTTTATATTTAGAGGGTTGTTATAGTTTATTTACTATTGGGGTTTTAGCTGGAGAAAATTGATGAAAAGGTGATGATTATGAAAATTTCGTAATTTTACAATTAATTGCATATTTCATATTGTATAAATTTATAATAGTTGAAGATTAAAAATTTTATACAATACAATAACCTATAATTTATGTTGCATTCAATTCTAGTAGGTGTCTTTGTTAAGGGAACATATATAAAATTTAGTTTAAATACAATTAAAACACTCGAATATTAATTATTGTATACATTACTTATATTATCATGAACACGTATTACCTTCACTGTTTGTTAATTGCAATCTTATACAAAGTAACAGCATGTTCTCCAGGTATTTTCCATTTTTATAATTTTGTAATTCTGATAAAATAATCTCCAGATTACTATTGGCGCGATTATTTTGGAAGAATCCCAGAAGATGCTGTACCCGGTGGTAGGAATTTAACTGGTGGTGTCACCTTCATTGGCCAATCATTTGTTATAAATCAAGGCTTATTAATTGGACCGATTATTCCCGGATCCTCGACGGTTGTAACTTCAAAGAATGGCATCTATCATACGGATAATCACAATAAGGTACTAATATTTTTTTTTTAAATGATTATTATTCTCTTTAGAAAATTATTTTAGATTTTATGCAGTAGACATACGGAGGCTTTCATATGGAGAAAGGCTAATTATAAAACTTTACACGATGATTTTCTTGGCCAACATCTAGTCAAAGGTGGTGTTGAGAATGGTAAGACTTTATCAATTGGTCGTGTGGATTTCCACGGTGAAATTCTTATCGGAAAGGTGTTATCGTTTAATTTCAATCAAGCATTTATGTATTTCGTTTATGAGAATGTTGAATATGTTGTTAAAGATTACGAGATACTCGTCCATGAAGGTCGTATTTAAATTAATTGATTTCAACAAATAATACAAGTATTGATTGTGGTGAAAGTTTTATAATTTTTCCTTTCTATTTATTTGTGTAAGGGTGGTGTATTAATTAGAAATAGGGAAATGAGTTGAATCAACATATAGGGAATGATTTATGTATAGATGTGGGTAAGTTCTACATATGCAGTACGAATAGTAGCGACTGGTCCAGACGAGGGTGAATCTCTCAATATCGATCAGCTAGCAGTCCAATCAAACTCTGTGCGTGACAACTCTCACTCTCTGAGCCCTTCTATACATCTCTGCACCCCCATCATCCCCATATACTGACTGTCGTTCTCCCCTTCACAACCCGCCATTCATCTGCACCATACACAACAATAACAACAACAACATAAACATACTTACACGCAAATGCGTGGGCTTTTGCATCTCCATCTCGTATATACAAAAAGGAATAATGAGAACACATTTCTAATATCTAGGACTGAGTCACCCTCTTATAGTAGAGACCTGTTAATAGTCGATTTTCGAATTTTCATACAACAATAGAATGTAATTTGATAAAAGAGAATATTGTTGAGATATTGTTATAAATATTTAAATAATTTTAGAAGCAATTTCAACATCGATCGGACTGTTATAAAAGTTGAAATTCCCATGTTGAAAGCTGTAGCAATATTTTATATAACCTGGGGAATTTTGCTAGCAAAATATTTTGTGCCAGCGAATAAAACAAAAGATATAAGAACAACACACGGACGAAGGGCTTTGTTCCACGTAAATTGAATTTGAAAATTGGCCGCCATGCACTTGGCTTGTCTAAGATATGATATACTTTAAGTATATCCATGTCTGTGTGTGTGCGTGTGTGTGTGTGTTTATACTATGAACAATTTCTGTTTGATAAATTTTATACGATTCTCTTCTTATTAAAATTCAACGATTTACTGTTAATTAAAAATCTGTCTATAAAACAATTCACAGTTGTTGGCAATAATAAATTTCGATTCTGGTTTCATTTAATTAAACCTGAACGTTCCCAATTCGAACGAACCGAATTGGCTCAACATGTTATCGACGAATAAATTTTGTTAGCTTTAAACGAGATTATTAATACAACCCTCAATTTCAAACAATTTGAAAATCTCTCCTGCTCCCCTATTCTTTTCTTTTGTTGATAAGTAAAGTATATGAAGTTAAAAAGCGTCTGATACGATTTTTGCTGGTTTTTGACTGCATTAGTGATGATTTATGATCGGTTTTTTTTCCTCTTTCCCTTTTATCCACTATTGCTTAGTTACCAAGAGCTTTAGCATAGTGTGTATCAGTCATAAATTGACAGCATCTCATATAAATCATCATTTGATCCTAGTTCAGGACACGTTCAGATCATCGGATCATTTATCGCAGATTCTTGTATGCTTGTGCCTATGTGTGTGTATACGCCATATAAATGAGAAATTTCACTTCGATATTCTATTATTCAGATACACGTTTAATCGGTTACTAACTGAAATAATTACCCGTGTTGTTAAATTACTATGATTAGAGCTTAAATAGATTTTTAAATGATTACAACCAGACGGTTTCTATTGATAGTCAAACATAAACAAGATACTTATAATTAAAATAGTATACCAGGTGTTTGGTCTGATGTGTGTTATAGATAACTAACAATAACAGGATAGAGTTAGTAATATCAGAGATCTAAGACGTGGAAGTTAGGGTTGTTTCAGATTCGGTTGGCAAAACAACAGATAAATGTGCTATTAAGGCACAGACAGAAAGACATTATGAGTATTCAACAGAATAATAAATATAGCAACTTTTTAGATTGCATGCAATGTAATAATAACGAAATACAGATAGAATTATGAGTAATTAGAAGCCGCCTAGATAATTAGCGTTAATCTTGACATATTCCTGGAGGGATTGAATAGAGGGTGGATTTTCGCTACCCTCCCGGGAACGTGTCCAGAATTTAAGATAAGTAACAAGGACACATGTGTATGGCCGCGTGTATATCCATGCATTTTCAGTTTCAAAAGAAACATTTCCACCCCTGTTTTATGTAAGCTGCTTGCGTATTCACAAGGGAGAAATTTCCTTAACATTTCAGTCATGGACTTATTTTTAAAAGAGGGATTTTCCCGCTGAGAAAATTCACATCAACATTTGACATTATTGTGAATTTGTACAAAACAACATAATTCTAATCGAATATCCAGTAAGAATAATTTAGAAAATTTAAATGAAATTAATATTCAGTACAGACATATACGTTTAAATCTTGATTCTAACGTATCAAAACGCCACCAAAATTACCACCCTCGACCGTATTCAGTTCCCACAGGTCCGATCTCACTGCAATCATCTCTACCACTACCCTATAGATGTGCAATATAAATCTTGTCCGTTCCAACAGGAACTGAAAGTGGATTTCTTGAAGCAAATTTAAAACGTGATAGGTCTATACACATCCATTCCCCTCATGTAAATCAGTTTCCAATGGGGTGAATGGAAGGCTTATGTAAAATACCCCTTGTATATGTATATATCAAGTGAAAACGCCCTCAACTTTTTTCATTCTTCTCCGTGAAAACTACCTCAACCAATCAGATCCTCGAATTTCCACCCTAGTTTAAATTGTAAATTAGTTTAAGAAGTTGATAGGTGTATGGAAATTCTGTTTTAACATACAAAATGGACGATCGTTCACTTGTGTTATCATTGGCAACATTGAAAGGTGAATGGTAACTGATCTCTTTGGTCTTTCGTTTTCTTTTTATTTTCGTTTGTTATTTTTGCTAAATATAGACGATGAAGAACGAGGCAACGATAAAGAAATTGGGAAGTCAACTGGCGTCATTATAGGTGAAACGGGACCAAAGTTGAAACCAATTACATTCTTATTGTTGCCAGCTACAGACTTGTTCGTTTTGAAAATGTTTCCGTAGATGCCACTGTTACACACACGAAAAGATTGCAATGGAGATTTCAATTTGCCGATATGTAATAGTATAACATGAACTTCTAAATAACGAAATAAGACCGGCCTCAATCTTTTAATATAATAAAAATAGAAACACATCAATATTGTATATTCTCTACTGTAACTGAAATATTATCAGGAACTTGAAATAGAAGGAAAGAAATATTGTTAATGTTAATACCATTTTCATTTCTTATTGTAGAAATTAATGTAAATTAAAATAACACTGATTTATTGTTGATTGTTGATAATAATAAGTGTGATTAAATAATTTCAATGGGAAATTTCAAAATGGAAATTATAGCGTATCTCCTTTAATTTTGATATTACAGAATTACAGTTCGCCAACCGCTCCCTTTTTGCTTGCATAAAAGTTCGTTATCGATTTTCCACTTCTACTTACATACATATATGAATCCCTTTTCGTTGTCCATGCAGTCACTCAAACATTTATATATAGCAGAGATGAACGGAAGTGAAGGACTCACACAATGAAACTTTATAAATCTTTACATGCCTTCCTCCATTTCAAACATTCGTCTTTTGTTGAATAACTACCAAATTAAAAAAAAATCCTTTTTTTCAGGTGAATTATGAAATAGAAACCAACACATGAATCTACAGCAAGTGCCACTTTGTTAGCTTTGCAGAAGGATTAATTAATATGGCAATCTGGCAATGAAAATAAGATATTGTTCGTATCGATGGAGAACTCTTTCAAAATTTAATATAATATTAATAAAGCCACCCTAAACGTTATAAATTTAGTGGTGGTACTGGATATGAAACTACAAATAAATATTGACTGCAAACTTTCAGGTGAATTACCGAGAACAATTCGTCTGAGCTTTGTGTGGATGATGCTGTCAAAAATTTTGGCTTTATGACAAGAATCTACTATTTAGAGCATGGAATTTTTTGCACTTTGGAGATTTATAGTGGATTGAAGACTTATAAGAACCAAGTTAGATAGTTTCAGGTTTTTATATAATATGGAATCTTATTGTAAGTCTAAAGTTATACAAGTTTAATTTACAGTCTTTGAATCTGTTGTTGTAGTTATTAATCTGATAAAATCATTCTAAAATACCTATTGCAATGGTAAATAATAACACACTTGGTGAAAAAGAGAAGCAAAGATATTGTTTATATAAGACTTTATTCATAAATCATTTCATCGGTATGAATTATTAATCTCTGTTCGAAAAATGCAAATCCCAACCAGAATTTATAAATATAACCAACATCGACATTCTTTAATAAGTTATATACTTACATAAATATTAAAAGCGTATAAGAGAGGGGATTGGGAGGGAAAAAAAAAACAACAACAACAAATAACAACAACAAGATGAACCACTGGGAATATATCTCGGTTACAGTTAAACAACATCAATTTGTGATTGTAATTACTTGTTTGAGGACGATCATGCATCATCAACGTTCCGAACTCGGCCTCTTGGCTAATTATTAAGTCCATATTGCATTCGTAATGTTTCAATAACAAGTCCAATATTATCATTGCATCAGGCTTTGTGGAAACAATCCACTACCAATGCTTGTTTTCGATTCAACATTGTATTGAATTGTGTATAGGTACAGGGTTATTCACGTCGAGTGACGAGTGATTCGAAAAATATTTCAAGAATTTGTAGGAGCGTCTTTAGAGAACATTTCAGCAAAATTAGAACCTCGTAGCTCGTTTATGAGTTGATAAAATGACGCTAGTTTCTGACGATGTTGCGATGTTATAATGACTAGAAGATCCCCTAACATTGATTTTTTTCGTTTTTATTCATTTAATTCTGGAATAGATTTTTAGAATGCATTGGAGATAAATGAAAAAACTAAATGTTGGGAGGGTCTTCAAGACATTTTTAGTCGTTCTGCGCCTTTAGATCGAATTGACCAACTTATAAATGAACTACGAGGTCCTAATTTCGTTGAAATGATCTGCAAGCAACTCCCTATAAATCCTTGAATTTTCTTCGACCGCTCACTAAATAATGGGAGTTTTGTCATAAGAACTTTTCGTCTGACGTGAATAATCCTGTATACACCACGCAGGTTCGTTTTGAAATTATCATCAACCATACATTATAATTTTAGATATGAAAATTACTATTTTAAAACAACAACTAGACAGAATTATGAATTTTGAATAAAGAAAATGTTTTCTATACTTGTACATTTATATGGATTTTATTTGAACGTAAACTTAATAAAACTGAAATTCTCGTGCATGGTTTTGAAAAAAAGCCCGTTAATTTATGTGAAAATATCAACCCAAGTTGACCAATAAACTAAAGAATCATTGACTGAAACAAAGAATACCTTAGTAGATAATTATTTTGTATTATTTATTGTTATTACAACACAATTGTTAATGTTTTTACGATTTAATTTATTTCAAGTTCGTGTTAAAAAAAACTTGACTAATTGTTTTATTTATTAAATTCATTTTTTATTACGATTTAAATTGAGGTGGAATTTTAGATTAACATTACCCTTAAATATAATGAATGTGATAGTGTGTATATCTAGTAAAAATCAAGTTAGATGTCGGCAACAATATTAATTTTAATAAATATCCGGTCCAGTTGCAACTTTCTACATTATTCAGTTTTATTCCAGGATTCATGATGGCGTAAAATCTCATTCGAGTGAGTTAGTGAGAGCAAAAGAAAAAGAGCTAGTTGTGGGTAAGCTTTGCTGCTACCGGAATATTAGAAACACTAGCCATATCTGAAAACAGAAACTCTTTACCAAGTCAATGATGTCTCTCGTTTCCATCGTTTATACACGAGACTTTGTGATGTTGAAGAAAACACGTATGTGGGTGGTGGCGGCGGTGGTGTGGTGTTGTTTTATCATCACTGAAAAGCTCCGAATTCTTCACGATTTCTCTTCAACTTCTATGATTGTTTGGTTCTTTAATTAACAACATGGTGGAAGAAGATCATTGAATTCTGTTCTATCTGTTCTTTGTATTTTGTATTGTAAGGCTTTTAAACGAATTGAAATTCTATACTGTTGGTGACGGGTGGCTTACGTAAATATATTTTTCAGGTTATCCCTGATTGTGATATGACAACGCCCTGGTTGTTCTACTAATGAATTGAAAGTCTATTCCGGCGATGGCAACAATGTCAACATTAGAACAGTGTAGGGGTGAATATTGCGTGTCTTTGTATATAGGTATACACGTATATATACAAAGAAAAGAAAAAAGGAAAATCTAACAAAAACCTATATAGATAGATAGATGAAGAAAATGACACAAATACATTGAAGATAGAAAATCCAATCCAGGCCTGATTGGCTTGGTCCTGTGCTCTTTAGGATTTTCAAACAGAAACAACGTTTGTCTTTGAAGTTTACTTAAAGTCAGTCAGAACATCTCGTCGACAACGATGAGAATTTCGAATTTACAACACATCAAGTTTGTCAAAGTTGACAAGGAAAATGGAGATAAAAAGAAAACGAAAGGTTTGTAACAACTCGGCAAATATCCCACTGGATGATTACCTCTAAATAATGGAAAAGCACAAAGTGAATTTTCTATTTTCACCATTAGTAATAATGATGGAATTTTACAATAATAATTCAACTAAATGTTCAAAAATAATGAGACTATTCGAGGCAGGGCCGCCGCGTACCTTTCAAAATTTATTAAAAAGAATAGTTATTCAAAGAAACTTCTAAATAAAAGCTGCCAAACGACATTGTGTTTAAGATCACTAAATTGTCGGTGCGATAAGGTATCACTTTCTATTATTTGTATTGTAATCGATTTTGCATATTGATATAGGTACATACTTACATTTATGAAGTGGATATTTTGTATTATAGCAGATAATTCTTATGTATAACTCCCAATATGTCGCAAGCTATTCCAAAAATATTTCAAAGATGTATAAGAGTTCCCTAGAGAACATTTTAGTAAAATTAGAACCTTGTAACTCATTTGGAAGTTGATTGAAAAACGCTCTTTTGACGATGTCTCGAATTCCAAAAACTGGCTATACACGTAAAATAACTCAAAATAATCCTCCAAACGACAATTTTTTTTTTCTCTATTTTATTCTAGAACAGGAGGAAATGTTTCGCATTTGTTCTGGAATGCAACAGAGAAAAACGAAAAATGTTATTGACTCATTGACTCATTTCCAAATGAGCTACAAGGTTCCAATCTTACTAAAAAGATTACAAGGAACTATGTTATAAATCCTTGGAAGGTTTTTCGAATAACTCGCGAAATAATTGGAGTTGCCATATGAAAGTCCAATTATAATTTTCTTTATTTATTTATAAGCACTTGCAGATATAAAAGAAAATATTGATTTCTGAAAAAAATTCGGTTTTGAATCCGCTACCCGTATATACAAAGAGGGAATAAAAACTGTCCAAACTTCTATTTTTCACATCCTTTTTGCTTGTAAAATTTCTTTCAAACTACCAAAGTCTACAATTTCAGTACAAGTTGTCTAATATTAAATTTTTTTCACTACCGTATAGTCATCGAAATTTCAGTTAAGCCTCCACTTTTTGCCCATCTATTCCCAGTATAATTCTGAACGGATGGTATCACATTTTCTGGGAATCATTACTACAGTAGAATTTTACTACAATATTGTCGAATATTGCAATTCATTGCAAAATAGATAAGCTACCAATAAATGTTTTGTTGTTGGTTGTTATTTCTTAATCGCTGGTGACATTTCATCTTCAGGTCTCACTAAAAAACTCAATTCTAGTGTAATATTCACTTCAATAGTTTCGTCTACAAGTAATGGAACTTACACTTGAAATCTCCATTGCAGTTTTTATAGCTACAAAAGCTCCTAAAGATGACCCCTTAATATATTTTATAATCTTCATAATCGCTCCTTCAAAATGGTTTTTATTAAGCTGACATTACTCTTCCTACACATCAATCGTCTTAAATGCGTCCTCACGACTGTAAATTTGCGTACCATCCCATATATTTCTAAATATGATAATGGAATCGTTCAACTTTAGGCTATTTTGTGCAAGCATGCAATACGGTAATTTTAAAAATTACACCAAGTTATAATAAAAATTTTATTGTAACGTTCGACGGCAACAAAACCAAGAAAACGTTTTATATCTTAACTACAATGTATAGAGCAAATCTTTATTGGTGGTTATATATAAAAAACATGCGACAATTTTACACTGATCTTGTCACTTGACCAAGAATCTCGTTATTGAAGAATAATCTAAAGTATTTGTTGAATAAAAAAAAAAATCAGTTTTTTTCTTTGTTAATAACTGAAATACCATATCATATAGATGTAGAGAAGTAAAAGAAATCTATTCAGTGAGACCACAAAACTATTTAATGGTTAAACGGCATGAATAAAGCCTTCGTTCATAGTTGATTAAATGAAGAAAACCGTAATAATGACAATGTGAATCGTAAACCAAATCGAAATAATTTAAAATGCACGATTAACAACGATTACAAAGTCACTTAGTTCAACTTCTTCTATAGCTTCTTCATCATCCGTGGCGGCTATATTGTTGTTATTATCGTTGTCTTGCTTTTTCTATCAACAATTCATTCATAAGTTTTTGGTTGAATAGCAAAAACCCATCATATGGACGTGACTTAACTCATCTATTCTATCGTCAATTTTTCATTATTATTATTATTATTATTATTATTATTATTATTATTATTATATTAAATGAAGTCGTTTTTTTATCGCTCGGGTTGATCCCTTTCATCCACAAATCTAATTATTTGCATGCATGTTATCAACAAATTGAAATCGATTTATGATTATATACACACACACACACACACACACACACAAAATAAAATAAAGAAAACAGAATTACAATATATTTCTATAATTTACATGTTTCAGCAATTTAATTTAATGGACATTGTTATTTTGCCGATTAATTTAATACAGATGACCAACCAGAATGCACCGAAATTAACATTTCTGTTTGTTTCCATGCAATTTAAATTCACGTAAACTTTGAATTAAAGATAAAATCACCAGTAAAAATGTTAATTCGTTTTATTTATTTTTTTCATTCTTTTTGTTGTTGTTATTGTTGTTGTTGTTGTTATTTTAATATCGAATAACGGACGTGAGTAGAACTCGACACATTTACAATTTTACAGTCTTTCATCAATTATTTCATAATCAAAATTCTACAAGAAATCGAATTTTTTGCCCACTTAAATCTAAATTGTCTATAATTGTATAGAAATAATATAAAAATTGCTAATAATAAAATGCTCCTGAGAATCTCATCTGTAAATTAGCCAAATTTTTTCCATGTCCCGTGTGTGTCAGATCGCATTTGTTCGATTGTAAATTATTGTCTAATTTGATTTGGATAATCAGTGGCGGAACTTCAAAATTTTGGCTCCCCAGTAAAATTCAGCCCAACTTCTTTGACAACTTTTGTTTATCGAAATTAGGAAGATGATGGTCCCCATTAAAATAATTGTAATTGCACATTTATAAATTATTTTATATAAAGACAGAATTTTGGGCCGCCCCAGCATTGCTCCCTTTTGCTGTACAACAGTTACGCCACTGTGGATAATTTAAATCGTACCCACTTTTTTATGTTTCAGTTGATTACCTCCCTATTTGGGTGGGCATTATATTAAATCTTCGTTGTACTGTTTTCCACTCTTTTTTTTTGGATATGAAACTGAAACAATGATTGATATAAAATTGATATAAGTTTTTTCGTTGTTCAATTTAAGATGAATTAAATTTTAAAAAGCAAGTTATTATTCAGTAGCGGTAAACATCTTAGTGGTCTTGTTACTATAACAGATACGAGAAAAGAGCTCATGTTGCCGGCTTCTTTTTGTCATATTTTTAGGTCGTAGGTTATCTTGTACATTACTAGAGAATAGGCGAGAATAACAAGTGATTTAGAATATGGAATTGTCTGAAATCTGCATAAAGAACTTCTCTCTAATGTCAGATAACAGCGTTCTTTATTTTGTCGTTTTCTTATCTGTATAAGTCGAATTTTAGGAATTGAGCCTTTTCATTTGAATCCTCTTTAGTTCAGGTTTCATCGGAACAAAAATTACAAATTTGAGGAGAAAAAGGCTTCGATACTATTATGATTAAAAAACATTACGTTTTTTATATGAAAAATGCGTATTTTGCGTAAGCTCTATCTATTTTGTATTGATTATAAGTCACTTAAGATAGAATAATACCTACGCATATCACATTTCTCAAACGATAGATGGCGCTTGCCTCACTACGCATTTTATTTATGTATTTTTATTCTTAATTACAGATTACCTTTTTGGAGAAAAAATTGATGTTGGAGTTAAATAATTCCGTTTATATTAATTTTAATCGTTGATTCTATACCAAAGATTTGGTTTCAAGCGTATATTAACATTAAATACACTTATTTCGATATTTTAAATAAAATCTGGTATATAGTTTCTAAGATGCCTAAATAAAAAATATTGCAAAAACTATGTTTTTACACTCTGTTTTTCGTAAATTTGGTATAAGTGAAGTTTGGACTAATACTAATTGTAAGCTCTGGTAATTTTTTCAATTTTTTTGAATATGAAGGTTTTGTTTTGAATCTAGTTCAACCTTAAAACAGTGGAGCAAACGCCCTTATCATAGGTTGTTTTGTGACATCAAATTTCTCAATTAGCCTTTTTTTAGTGTCTCAACGGCCAATGGGCTGGATTCAAACAGATGGCGTAGAAATAGTTGCTTGATTTTAATAATAGCATATCAATAAACTAACACAAGTTTTTCTATTCTACTTACAAGTTATAGAAGAATGTATAATTCGATTAATATTTATGGCCACCGTGTAGTGTGCTACAAATCATTCAGTAAGTTAGTCTATAAAACCAAGGTGTTGTTAATGATCCACTCTACACTTAAAGATATATAAATAATTACAAATTTAACAAAATAAACGTTAACACTGAAAGCAATTTGAGGAAAAAAACTAGTAGTAAATTCAATTTTATAAAATGGATCTAATTTTAAATTGAGACAAATAAAATCAATTAACACCATAAATATTGATGAACTCTTTTGTTGGTTTGTTTGTCTGTTTCTTTCTTTCTTTCTTTCTTTCTACTTTACATGTTGTACATGGTTGTTTCGTTATCTTAATATATGCTTAACATACATCCTATAAGATGTTGGTGTTCTTGTAAAACATGATCTATCTATACAGCAGCATCTATCGTCTCTTTGGATGCCGGTAAAGATGAAAAGAACGATTTGGAAGTTTTTGATTGTTCCGGGATAGGCGTTCTTTGCACTAGATACGTGACAGTATCTAACTACTACTATTCGTTCGTTGAATATTTAACGAGATATTATGGAAAATACAGGGATAAAAACAACGAATTTTTCGGTACCTAGTCTTTCTTTTTAAAGATTTTTACGGTTTTAAATAAAATGAAACAACCTGACTTTAATACGATAAAAACAACAAAAATTGTATAGTAAGTAGTGTTTAGTAACATTTTAACGACTATTTTTATTATTTTCGCTACGTTGGTGTTGGTGTTCTGTAATTGCGATCAAAACAACAAATTAATTTTATACAGAGTGTCGGATTTAAATGTAGCGAATCTTATGAAACTCCTATTGTTTGGCAAGTGATTCGAAAAATATTTCTAGGATTTATAGGAGGGTCCCTAGAGAGCATTTTTTTCAAAATTAGAACCTCGTAGTACATAGTCGGACAAAAATGATCGTCTTAAACAATGTTGTGATTTTACAAAGCGAGCTAAACACGTAAAACGATTAAGCATGACTCCCAGTCAGTGTTGAATCCAAACATTTTACTCCGGAAGAAAAATTGATTTTAATAAATTTCAATGTGTACTTTATGTCTAG
The DNA here is from genome assembly GCA_039776855.1 of Mylabris sibirica. Classification (NCBI taxonomy): domain Eukaryota; kingdom Metazoa; phylum Arthropoda; class Insecta; order Coleoptera; family Meloidae; genus Mylabris; species Mylabris sibirica. The sequence goes on from CM077838.1 coordinate 6,780,559, forward strand.
TTATTATTAATTGCGATTTAATAAATTAACAAACAGGTATAAATCAATCATCGTATTTTATCATCTCCCATGAAACTTTTTAAAAGTAGGCTATAGTTAAATATTCTTTGCAATTATTCCGGGGGTGAATCTCCAAATTCCAAACATTTTCTCCCTTTCCAGAAATTCTGTTTCATAAGTTGTGGCGATAGGGTTCAGCTTACAATAGAAATTTTTAAAAAGTTGAGCACATTTCAGTCGATTTAAAATTTTTAGAGATCAACGAAATGCTTAGAATAACTGAAAAATTTCACCCCATAGAACATTATTATCGATCTTTTGATCTTTTCAAGCTTGTGGAGACAATTAATTAAATTGCTCTTCTTAAGAATACAACATTACTGACTACATATGTAATGTGTGGTTTGGGTGTCCCCCTCCCGGCATGGCCCTTTACACATTATTTATCAATGATTCTTCAAACCCCGTCCCAAAATTTTCTTTTAGATACAGTTTTGGAATCCATACATATATCCTATTTTCTATCCAATTTTGAGAATTGTGTTTTATGTACCTGATGGTTTATATTGCAGACTTAGACAACGCTCAAAGTATACTGATCAATACAGAGTTGAATAAACATGGCAAAATTTCCAGAAATTTTCAATGTCTTATAAATGATTGGCGATTATTTTGAAGGTGCTGAAGGATGTAGCATGTAAAAATCTAACTATTATGCCACTGATAGGAAAATCGTGTCTGATTGTGAGCTTAAGTTGGAGCTGAAAGATTGAAATAGAATTTTTGACTGTAATGTACTGAAAACGCTTTACGAATTTCATTGAAATTGAAAAACATTCTAAATAAGTGATTATCGATAAGTGGTGTTCATTGGCGTTAATGAGTGTTGGTTTTGAAATGACGAATGTTTTCCGGCGATCGACATTGAGAAATGTTTGTAAATACAGAACAAACCAAGAATTATTAAAGATGAGAAGAAAGAAGAAAAAGAGAATAATTTTGCACGATGATAATACAAAACATAGTTATTTGAGATACACTTATTTACTAAATTGGTAATGTGTGTTACAGTTACATTTATTACAATGATCACTATCTATTGAGGGTATGTCACGTTTTCCTATACATATACTCTTTCTTCCATTATTATTAAGTATTGATTGGTTTGATTTTTTCCAGATTTCTTCTATACAATAAAAGTTTAATGTGTATTATCAATATTATTATTGAGATTATATATTCATATTATTCTTTTATGCAATCAAGTAGGTACTTTTTAAATGTAAAAGGATATGAATGAGAGACAGTTTACTTTCACAACATCTGTCGCATCTCCCAATACAATAATATCGATCTTAATATCACCTGATTTTCACAAATTCCTACTAATAATACAGCGACTTCAATCTTATTGAATTACAACAAATCACCTGTTATATTCAATATGTAATATCGCTATTATTCGTCTTGCAAATGAACAATTTCCATAAACGAAAATTACCACATACAGGTATATAAGCAATAATAATATTAATAATAATAATAAGAGAAGAAAAATGCCAAACGAAATAGAGATACTTATATTAAAGAAAAAAGACACTGTTTCATCGCTTGAATGATCCCTGTAACGAAACGAAATGAATTTATTATCGGTTTGGCAAAATCTCAATACGGATAATGCGTCGATATTTCACGTATTAAACGGTCAGTAAAGAAGAAGAATCGTAAAAAAAACACGAAATAACATTGCTGCAGTTAAGATTATAGCTAGTTGCCCTAAACACGTCGGAAACAGCCAGTTTGATATAGTGGTTTTTATTTTTCGGTGCTACTATAACCATAGTAAAGATGAATTGGATAAAGAAAACACAACCATCATCACGCATCTTTGGACCAATTTCCGTTCAATTGATTTACGATACATATTGTACTTCTTAAAAAATACATAGTGTCAAAGTTATTCTTTGATTTTATTGTTCTCCTTTGCAGATTTTTTATTGTTGTTTTTGTTTTTCAGCCGTTGACGAGATGAAGTCGTACAAATTGATTCGTTAACAACAAATCTACAACTATAACAATAAGTGGATAGTACAGTGAGTGGATCATAAAATTGTGCATTACATTTTAAAAATACTATCTCAAAAACAGGAGCAGTCAATGTTGAAAGTTTCTGTCTAGCTAAGTATGCTAAAAAGTGAATTATTTCAAAATTTTTAGAGTTCTTAAATAGAAGTAGGTACAATAGATCTAATTTTATAGGGATGATCATTTTGAATGTGTATTGTCCCTGAAAGGATGTAATATGTACACTGGGGAGCACATAAGAGAGACCGACTCTTGAACGAGGAATATCATGTTTTTCGTTTCACGTGACTCAGGCTGCTTTTCTCGTGAGGGTAAGAAGGCTAAATTTGTAGAAAGTATTTTTCTATCCAAGTAAATACCCAAAATCGCATCAGCAACCCCATTTCCTTCTTCTAATTTAATATCTTTATTCGCACATCCTAACCTGTAAAAGTTCGGACGTATGTCAGCTCGACCACGACTTTGATCCGGCTTAGTATTCAACACCATTCTTGAAACTTTTTCCTTCACGAAAATGGTAAGCGTCATTTCAAGTGTTCCTAAATTCTTGCATTGTTAAAAAAAATATTCAAAGATTTTGCAAATACCTACTTTACAGCGGAGCTTTAATCCCTACAGTTTAAATTTCGTGTGTCTAGTTAACCTGGATTTGTTCAGACTACCTGCTTTCGAGTCGAGTTGACTGACTCCGGAAAGTTCTGCTATATCGTTACGATCGACTTCAAAAGCCGGCTTTACACAATCGCACTAAAAGTGGTCTCGTTTATCTACTCCCTACTGTACCTACGTTATACTGGACTTTTTATAATATTCGGGTTGTTTTTCTGTACTTCCTGAGAATGTGAATTACTCAAATAATTGTAATAGATAAATCTTTCAAGATTCAGCGAATTTACAAAGTCTAATCTACTTTCTCATTATTCAAATTAGTAGTTATATTGCTCCCAATACAGCAGAAAGTAGTTACTTTACTTGTGTATTGCAACGATAAATTTTAAATTTTCTAGTAGCTCCTTATGGAGTTCTAGTCTAATGATGAGAGTCATTGTTAAATGTTGAGGATTCTCAACGCGATAAATAACGAGAACTATTGCAGTAAATTTTAGATTTTAAATCGGTGAAGTAATCGATCGATTAATGTGAAATCCTTGAACGACGTATTTACAGTTCATCGTATTTGTTGCATCGACACATACAATTTCGAATTCAACAAAACGATCGACTGTTCGTTCAACACATCCCTAGATGAATCCAGAATGGTTTGAAAAACAACAACAGTTGAAAGAAAAAGAAAACATACAAAAAGGATTATCAACAGCTTTAGAAAATCTTAATAGAAAAATAGATTGGATGATCCGGAAGTAACTTCTTTCATCTTTAACATATAATCTAGTATCCGTTTGTTTGTATACTTTTTCTTCCTGTTTTTATTTCTGTGTTCTTGTTCTTGTAAAATTGAGCTATGCAGAGACCGTACCGTTAAGACTTTCTTGTTATTTATATGCAGCCATATTTCTGCGAGAGAACGTAGCCTAGGCAACGCGAATCCAGAGTTCCGCTATTTGTCATTTTCGGATGGTGCTTTTTACTTACGTCTCTCGTCTTGTTTCCTAGTAAAGCTCTACCTCGCTCCAGTATACATACATACATACATTCACTCACACAGAAATTTTATACTAAAACGAATACTGAAAAGTTTCAATAAACACAAACACACAAGCTAACTATAAAAAGAAATGTAACAACTTCAAGTCAAAATAACGTAAACTCATAAATTTTCTTGCAAGTTTAATGAAAAGTTGGAAAAGCCAAAGGAGACGTTTTAATCCTGTCTACATATATTTTTTTTTTAAATAATTTGTTAAATATTGTCTAGTTGATGTTAACAGTAGCAATTACGCCAACAGAATCTGTAATAAAATGTGGTAAATTCTTTTTAACGCTTCAATGCTCAAATCTTGACACGTATTCCAATTTCCATTAACAAAATTCAATTTAGTTGAACAAGTAGAATAATTGATTTTAAAAATCTTGCATAAAATTAACAAGTTTTTGTTTAAAAACACTTGTCCGGTAAGTCATTAAATTTGCAATAAATACAGTTAGAATAGTTGTGTATAAACACGATAATAATTAAACATTGAAGAATGATTACTGATTGAGTTACACGTTTATAAAAAAAAGTAGAAGAAATAGAGGAACGTAGGAAGAAGAAGAAGAAAAAAAATTGTACAGAAGCAATGTAACGTTTTTACCATAAAAAGCCTTCTTCTAATGCAATGTCCTCGCTTGTAAAATGCAACAGTTGTAATGAATTAGGTAAAGTTGACAGTTAGTGGTCGCGTTCTTAGAATATGAGAATCCTATAATGTCAATCTTGTTTGTTTGATTCACATAATTTGCATTTATTTACATAAAACAAAACAATGGGCAATAATCAATTATGTAATTTTTTTTGTATCTTACAATTAGTTTTAATTATAAATCATTATGGTAATTATTCAATAAATCAATTTTAATTGGTAATCAATAGATTTCCTTATTGTTTCCGTAATATTGATTCAGTTCTTAACGAAATCTTGTGAATGAAAGAGAATCTATACTCCTTTTTTTACTGAAAAAAGCCACGATTATGGTGTTGTGATTCGTCACAGTTGTAACGTGGGAACGTTCTTCAAGGTAAGCGCGATCTGTTGAATTTAACAATTCAATTTTTATTCTTGCAAAATATTTTAAATGTAATTAGTAATTACTGATTGTAGTTTATTGATTTCTATATTTATAAACATACACAAATACAAATGAATACAATTTAATTTACTATAAAAATCACATTAATGTTAATTGTTGATAATCATTGTTTAAAACTATTGTTTATAGCGTTATATCCATTATATATATATTGTCAGTTTCTTATATTTATCCTGATCAGAATGGACGTTTGTGTCGTTTTATGTGACTAGAATTCAATTTTCTTTAACAGTTTTTATATTAACTAAACGCTGAGCGTGATATGTTTCAGCTATGATTTTTCTTTTCAACACCTCGGTTGTTTCTTTTTGCAAAATCTTTACAGCAATAAAAGTTTAGTGTTGAATTTAAATTTTCCTAAGAAAACCACAATGTTCCAATACTGTTCTTGATGTGTTCATTTAAGAAAACCGTTATGAAGGCACTTTAACAACTTTATGGGTAGATTTTGGGTTTAATTTTGAAAATATGCAAAACAGTCGGGGAGATAATAAGAAATTTTAAAGACTCATTTATAATTTGTATTGTCATAATTGGTTTTATAAACTTGCAAAACGTAAGAATCGTATTGCCAGGTCTGACATGAGCCGGGAGGAGTGGTGTCTTTCCCTCCGGGGCTCGGCAATCCTCAAGGGTCCTGCAAGGGTGCCGAGAATATTTTCTTTAAATTTTACCTATACCGTGTGTCTGTTTTGAATAACAATTCAAAGATTTGTAGGGAACGGGGCTAGAGGTCATTTTATCAAAATTTGAACCTCGTAGCTCGTTTGAAAGTTGGACAAAAAACGCTGGTTTTGGACAATGTCGCTACGTTCAAAAATGAGCTGAACATGTAAAACGACTAAAATTGATTCTTCTCCATTAGATTCTATAAAAAGTGCCAGACATTTTCAGCATCTCGTAGCTCATTTCTAAGTGGGTCGAAAAACACTCTTTTTCGATGATGTCGAGCTATTTACCAACCAGCTTCACACTTAGACGACTTAAAGTGACTCAACCATTCTCCCAACACTTTCTTCTGGTACAATTGACCATCTTTTGCATTTCCTCTAGAATACTGTGGAGAAAACCCAGAAAAACATATGAATGTTGGTAGGATCGTTAAGTCATTCTGTGTCGTTTTGGATATGTACTTGTTTTCTGAAAATGACGACATTATATAAAATGAGCGTGTTCTTTTTCACCTACTTTCAAATGCGCTACGAGGTTGAAATTTCGTTAAAATGTTCTCTAGAAACTACCTACCCCATAAATCCTCAAAATATGATTAGAAACGGCCAAATTATGTACTCTCAGGCGGGACTCTGTATACCTTTATAAGGTTGGGGGCTTGTAATAACCGGCTTTCCTCGAGGTCCGCTGAATTTCTCGCCGGCCCTGCGTATTCCAACTGGCAGACACATATCAATAGGGAAATAGTTGGATAATTATTGTTCTGTATGCTGGTATATTTACTTGTACTATTTGCCAATGGTGAATACGATTAGACTTGAAAATAATAAAAATAAAACAGAAAATACATACTTACATATATATGGCTACATCTAACTACTATGTTTCCGCGAATGTTTGATATCTATCGGTAATCGACAGTGGTCGTTAAGAATTCTTTATAGGCGATTTATGAACTTGTACATACAACAAATTCCCATTGGACATTCTCTAATACGAACACAACAAACTATTGGAAGTCATTATGCAAATTTTCGCTTCAAACTTATATTTCTGCTATATAACACACAAAAAGAAGAAGAAGAAGAAGAAGAAGAAAAAGGCATACTGTTAATTCATATTTATATTATCCTCATTGTATGATGAGAAATTGTTAAATTCGAGATAAGAAGTGGATTATATAATGGAGAAACACCGTTGTTTATTATTCTGAGGCGAAATTTCCGATAATAATGTAATAAAATCAAGTGTAATATCTTTTATACGTTGTTGTTGTTGTATTATATTGAAGGTAGAGATACTTTTACCTTCCGTATCGGTTTTTGAGTTTGATGAAGCCAATAATTAGCTTTGTATAATAATAACTTTGACCTGTACAATACTAGGACGGGTATATAATTTAAATATAACGTCAATATTGGATTAATAAATATGGTCCAGTCGTGGTCATGATTTACATACTGATTATATGCAATCTATCTCATTCTATCTCTCTGTCTTTTCATCGTTACCTATACCTATATACATACAATATAAAGGTAAGTATAGTATCGAGTTTTAATTACATAGGATGCTCGGGTGGTCCGGCATGTAGCACGAACTTGAACTTCATTCACTAAACCAAAAAAAAAGATACAACGAAACAAATAATAAAAATTATTTATTTATATAGTTAATCATGTGAGGAATATTCACCAACAATCAACGTTTAATCCTATATGAAAATTCGTCTTTTATAGCTTCTCTAAACGCGTATTTCATTCTGGTCGACAATTACAAGACTTGAATCTTTTCAGATAGCGCCACAAAATCAAGGAATTTATATTAAAATGGACGTATTATAGAGTAGAATATAAAAAGATGTGTTCACAGGGTGAAATTGAAATTCATTTAAATCTTTAAGTCACGTGTAGCGCGCGAAAAACTGAGTATATTTAATATACTAGGAGGTCGGTATGGCCCTGTTTAGAGATGAAGAGGCTTCGAAAATTGCGCCCACATTCTTAGAGCCACTAGAACAATCTTAATTAATACCCTTCAGCTGATATCAGTCAACATTAAGTGTTCAGTTGCAACAGGAACGTTGATTGCAGTCTTATTCTTTTGTATTTTGTCTATCAACTTTTATATTTTTGTCTATTTTTTGTGATACTATACGAAAAAATTAGTATAGGATTCAGTGCCGATGGGAAATTTCGAACAGCTGCAAACCCGAATTTTTGAAGTTACAGGCACGATTTAATAACAGCCGAAACGTGCAGTGTTCCCTGGCTTTGTGACGAACAGGGAAGGAAGGCATTTTGAACAATTTTTGTAGTGTTTTTATATTACTTCATTTTTATAGTTGCAGACCCGAATTTATGAAGCTTAAAAGCAATTCGATTTTACCTTGTATTTCAGATGTAGGTAACTTTAAAAAATTAACAGTTAAGTGAAGGTTTTAAGGTGTGTTTTTGTGAATTTTCGAGTTGTATATTTTGAATTTACTAAAACTTACACAAAATCGATAGCAAAAGTGTAACAGTCTGTACATGTGACTGATCTAGTTGTGGTATTGATGATTGATAAAATTTCATCATTTAACAAAGCTTCCACCAATAAATTTTGCTAATCAAATCTAAATAAAATCCAATACTGTTAATAATTAAAAACGGTAGTCCTAATAAATCAATATAATCTCGTTATAAATTCAAGTCCCCAATAGGTTCTGTAATTATGCATGAATGGCAAAATATAATTATACCCGCATATATTCGATATCAAACGTACTCTTGCTACTAATATGTAAAGAATCAATAGTCTCACTACTGTAAAACATGTTTTTTTGCCACTTAATCGGGGATATTTTTGTTCACTCATATTAATTAATAATCAACATTCAATTAATTTATAATTATGATATGGCGAAGTTATAAATACTTATAAAACAGAATTGCACATTGCATGTCTAGTTGGAATATAATATTAATATTTATATGTATTGTATAAATATAAATATATTTAGGTATATAATATTATAATTATTATAATTTAATAATTATAAAAAAATTGATAAGTAAACGTGAGGAACACTTAATTTCAAATTCAAAAAGCGTATCCATCATGCATGTAATTGTATAATTTTTTTTGCACTGCAATGTAATATTATTTATACGTTATATACTTATATCTATCTATAGAAAAATTCAAATAAAAATAAAAACAAGTAATCAATTGCCTCAACAATTTACATTCACTTGTTTCGATTTTTTGTTGTTGTTGTTTTTTATTAAATAAATAAATAAATAAATATTTTGTCAAGGGATTCACATTACAAACCACATAGTTGATTTTCCACCATTCGTTACGATGAATTATTTATTTTGTACCGGTTCTGTGATGTACGAGGTGGTAAAATTAACGATGATAAGAAACATTGTCGCCTGGACCGAAGAAATGTAAGATTTTTTCGACTGCTACAACAATACCATAGAAGAAACTTATACATATTCGGTTTAAATACTAGAAACATAGACGGATCTATCTATCTCACTCTCGGTTGCATTCCCTGTCATGTGTAAGAAGCTGAACGAATTAGGATAGAGAGAGAGTACTCCCACTATCTAGCACTCATTTAACTCCATAGCATAGACGGAGAAGAGTATCTGTTATTTCTCTTTGTGATTCTCACAAGTTAGACAAAACAAATAAGCACATGATAAAATGAGATAGAAACATTCCCTTATGTTTCTATCTATTTCCTCACATAGAGTATAGAGAAATGCGGTCAGATTCTTTCGATAAATTTGTCAATTTTTGGAGAAATTTAATAAATTTTGTTTTGTTTTTGGTATCTGTTTGATTGCTTGAATAAATAGCTGTGATGTAAGTAGAAAAAAATCGTTATGGAAAGTGTACAATGGGCAGACGATTGCAAATTATAGCGGCCTGTGTACACCAGTTTTTATATAGTGGCGGTATTCTTTGAACGACTTGCATACATATCTACCAACATTTAAATAATTTATATGTATGTACGTATTCGAGGATCACTTTTTTCAATTGTGTAAGTGCCGCTATAATATAAAACAATACAACAGACTGAAACAGACTGATGGAAAACGAAACGATTTTAATGGGATCAAAAATGTTGAATTAAAAAGGTACAAAAGAAATATAACTGAATGAAACAACCAACAAAGATCGACATCATTTTTTCGTTTATCATACATTGAAAAAATAAAAATACATCAATTATAATTTTCAGCTACATTTCGTGCAAGTAACCCAATTTGAACGAGGTGTTATTAATTTTTTCTCTTTTATTAAAACTATTAAAAAATAAATAGAAAGAATAGCGCTGTGAGTTCCTTCTAGTTTTATAACACGATAAAACAACAAGTTTCTAGTATAAGTATAAGCTATACAAAGATGAATGGTACCAAGTTCCGATTAATTACTAAGATCACGATTTGGAGAGAATATCACCAGATTCTATCTATACACTTGCTGATGTTGATACTCCACAATTACCACCTACCTACGTATTTTACATGTTTTTAGATAATGCCAACGATAACGTTCTGGTATAACAATGCGAATCTTGGAGGAAACGCTTTTTTTTATATTTACTCAACAGGTATAAACAGCGCATACAGTAAACTACTAAAGTAAAGTCTAGTAAAATTTATTTATGTAGCCACTGAAAGCTTTAAGCGACAAGAATCATAATCTATTGCATCTTCGTCGTTTCGTATTGAACAAGCGAAATTAATATCTCTATACAACAATGGAAATTTCTTATACAAATAAAAAAAACAACAATTTTTCTAATTTTTTTTACTAATACTCCCCTAATTTCTTCAGATTTTGGATAAATGCACAGAAATTCGAAACGATAACCTGCCTATTTAGACGCTGAATACAACCAAAAGAAGCACACTCAGGTCTTTTTTTGTTTTAAGGTCAACAGATAAGAAATATGATGCAATTCCTTTTCTTGTATTGTTCTATATGGAGTTTGACCTATAAAAGAATGGCTAACGTTACAATTAGATTTTTTCCTAAAGCTCCAAATTTGCCCAATAGATATAATTATAGATATAGATCAGAGAGCCAACCTTTATTCCTTAATTCTATACTCTACGAACATCTTTATAGACTATTCTATTCTTTAAGCTAAATTTAGAAATTTATTATACCGGGTGTCTGTTTTAAATATGGTCAAAATTTACGTATTAGTTGACGAGCGATTCATAGGAGCTCATTTGAAAATTGGTTAAAAAACGCTCATTTCACCCAAAGTCGCAATTTTCAAAAATTAACTAAACACCCACGACTCTCCTCTCAACATTCATTATTCTCTCCATAGCATTCTAGAAAACATGCGAAGCATTTCTACCTGTTCCATAATACAATAGAGATAAACGAAAAATCAATGTTGGGATGACCCTTGAGTCATTGCATGTCATTTAACGTGTGTAGCAAGTTTTTGAAAATCGTGACATAATCTGAAACGAGAGCTTTTCACCGACTTTTAATTGTACTAAAATAAGCTCCAAGGACCTGGTAACAGTGGTGCAGCGAGAGGGTTTGAGAGTTAAGATCCTCCCATATCCTTAAAGCTCCAAAGAATAGTCTAAAGTAAAATATTTTTCAGTTAAACATCTCAGATGAGGAACATTTTTATGAGCAACTTTTTTATTAGTTATAATAGAAATTGAATAATAAACTCCATTCCAAATTACGTTTAAGTAAATACGCATTTTTTTGAATTCTTCCCTGGAACAAATTCTGGCTGTACCACTTCCTAGAGAGCCTACAAGTCCTTAAAATATTTTTCGAATTGCTCGCAAATTAAAATTTAGGAGTCTTGTAAGAATCAAAAACATTTTAAACAGACACCCTGTATTATACAGAGTGTCCTTTCAAATGTGGTAAGTTCTTATGAAACTCCTATTAGTTGGCATTTTAGAAAAATTAGGACCTCGTAGCTTGATTTTCAAAAACTATTCAATGACGTCAGCTGACTTAAAATGACTCGAGGATCCTCCCAACATTGATTTTTTTGTTTTTCTTAATTTTATTTTGGAATAGGTGGGAATACTTCGCACTTTCTCTAAAATACAATGCAGAAAAGCGAAAAAAATCACTGTTGGAAAGGTTTCCGAGTCATTCTTAGTCGTTTTGCGTTGTTTTCTTCTTGTTTGAAAATTGCGACATTGTCCAAAACGAGCGTTTCTTGACCGGCTTCGAAATGAGCTACGAGGTTTTAATTTTGCTAAAATAGTCTCCAGCTCCCCTTACAAATCTTTGAAATATTTCTAATAGGAGTTTCATAAAAAAAACACATAAAATGAGTAAAACCAACTAACAAAAACATGCGTCTATTTCGATGTAATACACTTGACTTTAATTCAACCATGCAAGAATAACAAGATAGATATGAAAGTATGTATAGTTTATTGACAGCAATTGAATTATACTCTGTCTATTGCTGTAAGGTCGACTTAGCTTCAAAGCAGCCTAGATAAACGTAATAATGTGTTATTTTTCTGTCAATGAATAGATGGTAGATTCTTCAATTTGGTTTGAATTTCCGTAAAATAAAGAACTTTGAAAATATTGTTAGAGTAGTGGAATTTATTATAAAAAAAGCGAAATAAAACTAGAGACAAAAAGTAAGAAAAAGATGATATTAGATATTAGTAGTCGGAAGGACGACTAAAAGATATTAAGGGTGCAACTTGAAATAACGCAAGAAATAATGAGTTCCGGACGTGACGTCATTATAACAGGAACCTGTTATTTATGTCTTCTTATTTTGATCCCCATAAGGGTAGAAAATTAACACACTACTCATGTTCATACTGATTCAGTATACACTATACTTAAATGGAATAAGTTTCTAAAGCATTAACTCAAAAGCATTACTGGAATTTAAAGAAAAATATCAAATCAAAAATAAAGTTTCATACCTATATAGAAAAATGAACAATAACAATCAATTTTATTGTTATTATTTTTACTATCATAATTAGTCGATATAATTTTTATACGTATAAATATTTGATTATATTTAATTTATAATTGTGTAATTTCTTGACCTTCTCAACATACCAGTTATGACAACATTTCTATGTATAAAGTTAAAAGTCTTCCAAGTAATTATAAAAATAAACTGTCTCTCTAATTATCCTTTATCGATCTTTTCTCATATAGAAAAACAACGATCTATCAATGATATTTTTCAAATGACGACTTTAATTTTATGAATATTGTTTCTTTGAATTCAAATCAATAAAATAAATTTCTTCACAATTATCTATCTTATAGATTTATTTACTTATTTATTTCCTCTATTCTGCTCCATCGTTTTTCTACTTGTTTAATTATTATTATTAACAATTTAAAATGTAAATATTTCGAGTTCCTTGAAACTACTATAACAAGTATTCTTAGATGGTTTGTAATTTTTTCTTATAAAGTAAAATAAAACAAATTCATATAATTAACTACTTGTATAATTATATAAAAAAAAATGTTTCTATTGAAGAAAAAAATAAGATTCTTGTTGGTTTTTTTTAGTAATTAATGAGGATAGATGCCATTCAACTTGTCTCAAATGACTGATAACCATGTCCTGTTTTAAGATGAACCGTTCGTTGCGATATTCAAACAACAAAAAAATGAATGTATATTTTCAAAAATTACAATATCCTGCTCAAATAGTTCAAAGACCGGCTGCCATTAATTATGAAAAATTCTACTTGTTTATAGAAAATGGTGGAAATTATCGTCGACCAGTAAATATGCATCGCTTCAATACACAGTTCCTGATTCGATGATGTTTTTTAATCGTCGTCTAACAAGTTTCAGCCGTATCAGTGACGTTGGTGTTTATTTTTTTGTGTATGTTGTGTAAACAAGAATGTCAGTTCAGGATCAAGTACCGATTAATTGAGTTTTTGTCAAGGTGTAGACTAGTAAACGGCCTTACTCCATATTAGTAATTAAATGACTAGGATTTCCATGTTGAATAATAATGTTTAATTAATTTAGTTTTTGTTTATTTGTATTTTTTTAGCATTAGTAAAAAACTAGCGTTGTATACATATACCTACGTTAGAATGGAATGGCAGAACGGTCGATGGACTTTTTGAACTTGAATAAGTATAGAAGTAGCCAAGATCCCATCACAAATACAAATACAGAAAAAGACAATACACATAGTATGTTTATATGTATTTGTGTATAGTTATACGTATGCCAAGTCGAAGAGTTTTTGTTGACCGTCTAGTGGACCTGTCACCTATCAATCAGAGTTAGCGCGACCACTTTTTGTCAACCCTTCATACCGGACGCTAGTGCGCTTTCGGCATCATCGAGATGCGAATATTTAAAATAGCCGGTCTTCTTACTGAACTTGCATATCAATTGGAAATGCACATGTAGTTTTGGTAGTTTTTATTCATTGTTGGTATTATGTAGAAAAGAGGAACATGGAATTCGTCCGGTTTTGTTTGGTTCTTAATTAGGACAGGACGGTTGTTCGTCTTATTTGTTGATATCGTTCAAACAAAACGAACCCTCTTTAGGCGGTATGATTCAACTAAATCAATACGACGAAAATTGAAAATTTTCATCTGAAATACCTAAGTATATGTCAAGAGTTTCCTGTTTCGCTCATGATTTCCTATATTTTAAATTGTAAACGTATATTGCTCGATTGATACAAACATTGATAGACCTCCTCTGTTTTCTATATATTTAGTGAAAAAGCATGTCATCAATCATCAAAAACTACTTTTTATTAGTCTTTAGTGCATAAAAAGAATCATTTAGTACTTAATTGATAGCCTTCGAGTCATCAATTTGGACAACAGTGTTCCTAGAGGCTCAAGAATGCAGTGTTTTTGATAAAAAATCTCTTTATTTTCCCTTAGTTAGAGTCTTCACAAAATAATTTTACAATGATAACTAACATATGTGATAGATTATGCGCTTAACTTTTTTTTAGTATTTTCTTTATGACTATGAGTAACTCGTACAGACTTAGAAAAGGAACAGTAAAGAAGTCAATATAGAAGAGATCCAATTTGCTACAACTAATAGTAAGTAGGTACTTAGAAAATGAGAAGAAATTGATAATTTCATTTACTTAAAAGGTGAATGACGAGATGAACGAATCCAATAAATACCCGAGTAATGTCTTTTTGTTATTATTCCGAGTGGCATTTGATTTAGAACACGATTCACATTAAGTAGTTAATTACTTATTTTAAATTTTCCTTTCGTTGGGCAAAATGAGCCATAATCTTATCACCACCCTAACATTTAGAACACCTACTATAAAGATATACTTATGAAACTTTTATTAGTTGGTGAACGATTCGAATAATATTTCAAACATTAATAGGAGGTAAGTACCTGGAGACAATTTTAGCAAAATTAGAACCTTGTAGCTCATTTGGCAGTCGGTTAAAAAAATGATTGTCTTCGACAATGTCGTGATTTTCACAAATGAATTAAGCACGTAATACGACTGAGAATAACTCGAAGATCTTCCGAACATTGATTTTTTCCGTTTTTATTCATTATTTTAGAAAAAATGTGACACATTTTCACTTGTTCTACAATACAGTGGGATAAAAAACGAAAAAGAAATTAATGTTGAAAGCGTCTACGAGTCATTTTTATTTGTTCACATATTTAGCTCATTTTTTAAAATGGCGGCATTTTTTAAAACTAAAACAAGCGTTCTTCTGACCAACTTCCCAATAGGTATTGATTTTTTCGAATCATTTTACATGTGTAATGTCACGTAATGTGTAACAAGTTTTTTGAAATCGTAACAGAAATAATTATTGATCAGCTTCCAAATGAGCTCCAAGGTTCTAATTATTGTGCTAAAATAACCTCAAGAAACCCCGTACAGAGTACAGAGGCTTGAAATATTATTTGAATCGCTCGTTAATCAATAGGAATTTCATAAGAATCGACCACATGCAAAACAGACATTGTACCTTGTAAGTATAAGTGGCACACTCACGGGGCAGGGGTTTAACGAGGCTTAAGCCCCTTCAAGAGGCATGCGAAGTCGAACCAGATCTCGAAAATGGGAATATTTTCGAATAACAGATGGAAATTCGTGAGAAATGCCTGTAAGTCCCCCGATGATACGACTTCTTTTTTGCAACGACAAAGGAAACGATGTACTACATCTATCATATTAATTAAAATCATATAACAATTATTTATAAATGTTATGATTATGATTATGACTTAAGCCCCTCAATTCAAATTTCTCAGTGCGCCACTGCCCCATAAATAGTAGAACTTCTACTAATGGGCACTTCTGTCGGTCCTAAATTATTTTGCAAATTCTCAAGTCTGTTAGTTTTTTATATTGAGGTTCCTGCTCATACGCTGAATAAAACCCGCCAATGGGAAGTTTTACTACCTATATTTTATTTTGTTGTGAATCTGAGTTATAGAATTTTCATGGGGTTAGAAGCAGGGTTTCGAACCGTTATGTTTTTGTTATGGTTTTCCTTATACGGTTTAGTTAAAAAAATCACTTTCGGTTTTCGTTCCTGTAAAAAATATTGTACACCGCCAAGAACTATTTACAGGGTAACTATTTTAAATACCTAAGTACAGAAAAACCCTCGAATAGACAGCTTTCATTTTGTAATTTTGTAATAGCAGAAGAATTTTCATGGTGAAATTTTTATCTATACCTACTATGGGGTAGAAAATCACAAAAAAAATGCAAATAGGTAATCATCTATAACCTGAATTCCTTGAACAAGAGATGAAAATTCGTTAGGGCTATTAAAGGATTACACCTTTTAATAGCCATAACGAATCTGTTTTTAAGCCAGTAGAAATTGAGCCTTTACAGAGATATTGGAAAAAAAGCTGATTTTACAGGGGTAACTTTAACTCCCAGCATCTCCTTTAAACTTGAGTATGAGCCCGTACGGCAAAATACGCAATGAGCCACATATAGGTATACCTCCTACTATAGGTAGCTCATTCTACCTATTCTAAGGAGGTTTTTTGGTATACTTAAGTACACTTATACCTATTAAAAAACCATTGAAATCGGGAGTTTTCACCTTCGATGGTTTATTTTCAAGTTCGTGTTAAGCGCCCTAAAGTACTTATTGCTGATGCATTTCCAGGATAGGGAGGAAAAAGGTGATAAAAACAAGAAAATAGGAAAAGGTCGTGTTAAGTGATAGATATGCTTTACCTACCTGATAAAAAAAACGGTTTTTGTTTTCGATTTAGTTTCGGATTTTGTTCTGGTCAAAATTTCGGTTTACGGTTCAGTTCCGGTACGAAGCCCTAGTTAGAAATAAAGTCCAATTTTTGGGAAAAATTTTATAAGAGTCTTGTAAATTAAAAAAAAAAATAGGGGAGCGGTTTCTTGCAGGGTAATTAGATAAGATCTACGACATAAACTAGTAGAGTGTGTTGTTCCCGTCTGGATACGGTGAACAGTTCAGATTATGTTTCCCATGTTAGTAGTGAGAAACTATAAATCTTTGAAAATTATCAAGCAATCGAATTACAATTTAACAAGGTAAAATCACGATTTTTCACCATTTCAAGGAATGGTAATACTTAATTAAAATAGATGTTTAATTAACGATTAACAATAATGATTAATTAATGTACAAAAAGCTGTGAAAGCTCAACCAATAAAAAACGAGAATTTTCCCAACAAGAGACTCTGATATCAGTAAGTAAATGTAGGATGTTGTGAAAGCCTCCACGCCCACTTTGCATATTGGCCGCTATTGGCCCGTCGAGACTCCTACACGATACCGGCTCGTATTAAAACCACTCTAGAGAGAGAGATTTTAAATTTTTATATAAAGAACATATGTATACATAAAGCCGTTTATACAGGGACCGTTAGAAAAGTTCAAACAAGACGATGCTTTTTATTGTTAAAATTTTATAAAGAAAATTCAGAGACATGTCAAAATATCAATTAAATAAATAAATAAATACACTAATAATTGAGACAATTTCGGTAGCTCTAGCAACATGTGTCGTACAGGAAATATCGGTTGGTTACCTTTTATTTATCCAACTTACACTTTTTTTATTATTTTGATAATAGCATCAAATTGTTTGGTATATTGTTACAATTATATTGTAAATATAATTATATCGTACTATAAAGAAATTTACAATAACAGCTGTTATTGACGATTTTTTTCGATCTTCCATATTCCACTTTTTAAGTCGACCCTTATTATTAGTGTTTCTTAAATACATTCAGTACTATCACTTCCTACATGAAAGAATCGAGTTGTTTTCTTCTCATCTTATTACTATTATCATTATTATTATTAACGTAAAATGACGATCCTTAATGTTTACCGTTGAAAAAGATACAAAAGCTCTTAAAAAGTATAAATTCAAGCAACTTGACCTATAACCAATGGGTCATATTTTACGATAGACTTGAAAAGAATCGAATCGATAATGTACATTATATGAAAAATGTATTTGTATATGTGTGCCTCTGTATGTGTGTGTGTGTGTGTGTGTGTGTGTGTGTGTGTGTGTGTGTGTGTGTGTGTGTGTGTGTGTGCGCGCGTGTATATGTGTTTATGTGACGAAGAATAGTGGAAAATATATGTGAACAGTTGATTTATTATTTGCTTTAGTATTTTGATATTTTTCCTTCTATATACTTTTGGATTTATCAACTTTTTCTCTCTACTTCCTAAACATTATCTGTGATGTTTATTTTATCTGGTTGATGGTAAACTAGAATAATATCCAACATAACTTATGTTTAAAAGTGGCTAATCTATTGTAAGCAACATTTAATCGAACAGCATTTTAACGCAATAACCCAACTATAAATCGACAGATATGTGAACCCAAATGAGAATTTTAATGTACAGCCGGGTGCACTGAAAATGTGACGATAGTTGTGAGTCTGTGTAAGTCAGGCCAACGAGGGAGGTTCTCTTAATACGGCTGTACATAGCATGCCCAATAATAACTAGGATCCGATTGGGAACAGGCCCTTTTACTAGATGGCACCACTTGTACCAGTTCACCTGTAGTAGTTTCAGCCTTTTGATTCGCAACAACTGAAGACTGAAGACCCAAGTCTAGAACGATACAACGCAACACAGACGTTACAAAGATGTTTTGAGACCTTTTGAATTTTTGATTAAAGTTTTGATTAGGACAATTTTATCACTCTTATCAGGTCCTCAATCGATATTCCTGACCCTGGCCGGATCTTATTACTGTAAAAGGAATTCTCTTAAAGCGTTCTGATTGGGTTTCTTCAATCAGGACCCCAGAAGTTTTAAGGTCTTAAACGGGTGTATTAAATTAAATTATTCATTTTAAATGGAGAGCAATCACTTTCTAGTTAGTTAAAGTGGACAAGTTAAATTTATTACTTTGTCGTATCTATAATAATTTCACTTCAATCACTGTTTATTAATTTTTAAATAATTAAATAGGAAAAATGCTTATGTTGTTTCATGTAAAACTGCCTTATTCGTTTTTATTTGCTTCTTTTTTCTCTCTGTAGATTTGTTTCTTACATTGATTTCACTTTAGATTTATATCAGTCATTTCATTTTATAATCACGATAAATAATTATATTTTAGTATTTTCTTGTTTCTAAATCGGGTAATTGTTTCAATGATAATTTTCCATTTCTACGCCTTTTTATACGATATTAATTCAAGATAAATGATGAAATTATTCAAAAAACTCACTTTATAAACTACTACACATGTTAATTTATAATAGTGGGTGTGTTTATATAAGTAGATTTATATTAAAAATTCCTATTTTACCATATTTTTTTTTAATGACTTTCTCAATTAACTGTGAAATCAATTAGATTCTTACAAATGGAATTGACTTTTAACATAATTTTTCTTTCAATATTTCCGCATTTATTTCTTCATTTTATAATCTACCCCAAATATTATTCTTTGAATAATTTAATAAGAATACATATTTTTATAGTATAGATAGCCTGTGTTCCATGTAAGAGTATGTACCTTAGAGAATTTACTAAAATGGAGACGTTCTTTAGCGCTTTTCACTTATTTCCTAGAGCTTAAAACCAACCATAAGAACTTTATCACTATTTTATTTGTTTGGTGTGAATTTCATCTGTGATTGAGATAGGAATTGAGATATATATCTGTTTCCTGTAGAATATACAGGGTTATTCGGCGAAAATTTCTTATGTAAACTCTCATTATTTGGCGAAAGATTCGAAAGATATTTCAAGGGTTTATAGGGAGGTCCATAGAGAACATATTAGTAAAATTAGGGCCTTGTAGCTCCCTGAGAAATTCGTCAAGAGACGCGTCGTTGCCACAATGTCGCGGTTTTCACTAACCGGCTATACCCGTCAAGCACCTAAGAATGCCTAGAAAAGATCTTAAAATAGTTTTTCTTCTTTTTCCATCGCTGTATCCTTGAGAAAATGAGAACACTGATTTTACTACATCCTTATAAATGACGAAGTCATTTACCTACTTTTATTACTTTTAACTCGATGGGGGAAGATTCTTTATGCTGATTAAGTGTTGTTTTCGTTGTAATAGAAAATCCTTGACATTGGAAACAAAAACAAATTAGGCCACGTGAATTTCATTATTTTTGCCTTAAAGGGAATCAGAAAAAGGGCAATAAACACTGAATTAACATAAAGAATCTTACCCTAACAAGTTGAAAATAGTAAACAATAGAGAAGGTTACTCACACTAGATTCATTCGCTTTTACCACAATTGATCTCCATCACCTCTTTTTTTTAAAGTCATGGTCGGAATATCCAATAAGTTACGAGGCCCTAATTTCGCTAAAAGATTCTCTGGGAACCCCCTATATACAATTATTGAAATATTTTTCAAATCGTTCGGCAAATAATGGGAGTTGCCATAAGAACGTTTCATTTTACATAAATCACCAGGTGAGTTTAACCACTAACAGCATACGTAACATATCTGCCTAATTATGATAATATAAAATGCATGAATTGCATATATTTATGCTATATTATTCTGTATTCATAAAAATACTGTTTATAACCATATTGCTTCATCAAGATTACAAAATAATTATGATTATTTCTTTTATATGTATTAACAATTCTACTTACCTGAAATGATTCCAAGTTTAACACATGTAGACGACGAACTCGTCTTAACATACATAGTAGTATAAGTACCTACCTATATCTATAAATATACTATATATGTATATGTATATACAATGTGTATGTACATAAAAATATACATAGTATACCAGGCCGATGACTGACCACCAGCTTGATTTATTTCAACTAATGGAAATATTCACCAAGACTGTTTATACAAAACCGCTTTTTGCCGCCTATCCCATGAAGGTATCAAACCAGAAAAATGCCACTAACATTACAACGAATGCAATTCCCCCTCAAACAGCATAATGAATTATTTTCATATGCCAACATACAACAAATCAAACCAGTAGGTAGATATACGCCTGTTATTCTTATTCTTATCATTACAGAATTTTTATTGCATCGGTTCACATTATCGTTATTATTGTTACTACTTTTTGTCTCAAATAGTTAGTTAACTATCCATAGAAATAGAAATTAACATCGATAATGGTACCGTATATTTCCATCATAGTCATATCTAAGATAAGGCCCGTATACATACGTAAATAAGCTGATTAAATTCATGATTATTCCAATTATATTCTGTTGTATTTTCATGGTTTTAGTTGACATTGATCAGGATCAATTACAATTAACTTAAATTTCAGCCCTTATCTGCAACATATGTTGAATGTAAAAATTGACTTTATTGTTAACAAGTTATTGTAGAATGACATTACAATTAGTGTTAATTATATCCAATTAATTATTTAAGAATCGGAATGAAATCAATAGACTATTAGAGTTGATTTAAAAGGACAAGCCCTATACGTGCTTTTTTTTGCTCTTCAAATATACACCCAAACATTTAATATTACAATTCTGTACTTATTAATCAGATAATTGATAGTATTTAACTGAAATTATTTTGTTAAAATATAAATGACAAGTCCCCCTTTGTACTTGGACACAATTACATGTTGGAAAGAATGTCATGATACACGAGAGAATTCAAACGTTTCTTGTTTTAAATGATTACTTATATCTATAATATGTGTGTACTTATATAAAACAGTCTATCACGTTTGTCATTCAATTCTTATATTGCAGAAATTGTCAACAAGGCAATCGATAACAAATCAATATTGTAAAGTTTACTTCATTATTATGTTCCTAAAATGATTTTCATTTAAATAACACAATAATTGTGATAATTATCTTCAATTATTTTGTAATGAATAGAAACCTTCCACAACTTATTAACAGTAATTTTAAATTTAATGTTAAGACTAATTAGCACGAATTACGCCTACTATTGAACAGGTAACAATGCCTATTGTGGTGTAATTTTCTAGAAACTATTCATTCTTGTTCTTCCAACATCGTTGTATACTAAGTAAGACCACGTGAGTTTGTGAATGCAACGTGTACGCACTAATACAGTGAAACACTATATGGAACTGTTGTAAAACACAATGATAAAGTAAAATACCGGTAATTACAACGAAACGTGCCAAATTGTAGTACATTGTACATAGTAACATTACACTATCCGCCTTATCTATTCTTATGATTTTGTAAAAGATATAGGACAGATAATTGTATAGTGTTTCGTAAAATGAGTACGTACGTATTGGACGTAGGTATAGGATTCAGGAACAATTCACTTATATAAAATACGAACTAACTCAAATTACACTAAAAAGAAAACAACAACTAATACTTTTGTTGTTTGATTAAAGATATCGCTTTTTAATTGGAATTCCAAAAATTTTAAATTATTTTATTAACTTGGAAATGTATAAAAATTCAAAACTATTAAATTATTTCAACAACCGACTAAAATATTAATTAAATCAATGTTAAAAAGGGATAATATTAAGTTTTCAACATTTCACTCAGAAAAATTCCAATTTAATTTAACAACGTGTTAATTAATTTATTTTACATTGAAGTATTCGCATAAAAATTCCTATAATTAGAAAAAACACTGAAGATTAAGAAAAAGTGAGATAAATATTAAAATTGAATTATAATAAAATTCAATTAGTGGTAGTTTCATTAAATTACAACAAATAGAAAAAGAAAAAAGTAATACCTATACATTGTTGTTTTTAATTATTATTATTGTTTACTATTTTCTATATACATCCGGGATTATCTGTATAAATACCACCAACGTTATACATTTGTAATTTATTTGATTTTAATGATTAAAACACTCATGAATATAGTGAATTTAATTTATTTAACAACAAAACAGGCCTATATTTAATAAGTAATTAAGCAACTTTTTATATTAAAAATTTCTCGTTTTGTTTAACACAATACAACACCCTATCCCAATTTGAGCAAAATAAACATTGTAACTACACAATTATAAGCTTGTTTACTTTTTGAAATGTTAATACAATCGTTAATTTAGTGTAACTTGATCAACTTGACTCGTATAAGGAAATCGATTGGAAACTTATCGTTGCTCGATAATTATTGTTCAGTTGGTTTTAAAATAATGTTGGCAAATTGAATAGTTTTCACGATTTGTAATGGTCAATAGTGTTTACAATGAGTAAATAGAAGTATTTATAATGAGCGGTTTTGAAGGCAACCACAAAAATGTGATAGATTCAACGAAATACCGATCATCATTGTATAATTTCCAATAAATTTAGGTATATCTTTGTATGTGTATAAGCTTGTGTGTGGTAAATGTGAACAAACAAACAAACAAAAACTATAACAAGAACTTGAAACATTCACATTCAACACTAGTAATACCATACACGTAAAAGTTGCGATAAACTTTTAAGGAGATAAGCCTCCTACATCAACGATCATCAGTATCCGTTATAACTTCAACTATGTTTGTCTTTTATATACATGAATATAAAGTCAATCAGTTTTTAACAAAAACAACAAAGAGATAGATTTAACGTAAAAGTCCATTTGAACTTTATATAGGTACCTATCTTATAAGTATACATTGTATAAAGAAACAGTATAGAAGAAGTTAAAATTATTTATAAAAGAAATCATTCGTTGTTTATGGCCGATTTGAACTTTGATTCTAACGTTTTTAGAAAGAACAAACTTTATATGGTCACCGTTACCGTTTCGTTAAAACACCCAAATGGTAAAATAGATGAACAACGTGTTTGTTTGTAAATCGACTAGGAAACAAGTCTTGAATAATGAGAATTTATTTCAAATTTTAATAGATTTACAATCAATATGTCAGTTTAATTAAATTTTCAAATAATTTCAAATTGTTGAATCATAGATAGATAAATACAATTTACTAATTAAATATTAAACGAATAATTGATAATTTAATTGAATAATTGCCCATCTGACTGTTACGCCTAATATATTTAATTATAGAAAATATTATCCACTTACATCAGGTTTTTTTTTCAAGCTAATTACTTGATTTAATGAATTTATTGTTGGGAATTATCCAATTTACTTCTAAAATAAATGTCAACAGAAGTTAATTTATTTAATAATTAGGGATTCATTATAATAAATTTGAAATGCAGCAGGTGTATAATTAGAAATTTTCGATTATAGTTGATATGGGTCAGGTGTTAATTGTGTGATTTTAGTAGAGAACGTTTGAAACCCAGCTTGAGTTGTTCTCTTTTTTAAGAAGAACTTTGGAGTTTCAGTCTAGAGCTTGAGCCATTTTTGTCACTGATCATCAGCTTAAAGATTTTCATTCAATTTTAAAGACAAAGTACATATTGACTTATTGTTAAGGTTTTAGGAAATTGCCTTGCTAAGTTATCAATTGTCGTCGAATTTTCCAGTTTGAGACTAGATTTTGACACATTCTTACCCCAAAAGATCAGTTCTTTCGAGAAACTTTATTTTTTAGACATTTTTTGTTTTCCAGTTTAGTTTTGGACTTTTAGTTTTTCCAAGTCATCAATTTTTGGGCAATATTATACCCTTAAATTGTCAAAATTAGACAGATTAGACCGATATATTTGAGGTAATCTATTGACTTTTATTTATAATTTTAATTAACTGTCTTGAAATATTTTTAGCGAATTTTAATTTTTAAAATCTTTAGACATTTCCATCTAAAATCATCATTTTCAAACCAATTTTGCTACAGAATCATCAAAATGAGAAGATTTAATCAGTTTCATTTGCTTTGATAGCTCAATTACCACATATTTCTGCTATTTTTATCCAAATTTAAGAGCGCTACTCCTTATTTTTGGCCCGCATTAATATTCAACATTACCTATAGTTCGAAACTCAAAACAGTAAAATGACTTTTAAGTCACAAAATTTAATGAAGACATTCCTCAAAGGAGCCTGTCTGCTATAATTATCAGCAGTAACACCACTACAAGATGTATATATATAGTTGTCGACTGAAAATAGTGAATCTTGTGAAAATAGTCAAATTATGGTTGGTATACACAAAGAAAATTGTGCACAGTCAATTCTGTGAATAGAAGCAGATAATTTACAGCTTATACCAGAGGCAGGCAACATTTTTTTAAAAGGAGATAGTTTTACCGCTACTCTATTCACAAATTTTACAGTGGAGAATTTCTTTTGTATAGTCTGTCGATTTTTCTAAGAGAATGACTAAAGTAATAAAATAAAGTCAAGTATATTCAACAATGAATGTTCAATTGCAAGTAGCACCTCATAAAATAATAAATCAAAAAAGGACCGACAATTTCACCATCTGGTTAGTTTTCGAACAAAGCAGGTAAAGACGAGTGTTTACAAGGGATTCTTACTACTTGCTACTTGCAATTGAACATTCGTTGTTGAATATACTTAACTTTATTTTATTACTTTAGTCATTCCCTTAGAAAAACCGACAGACTATAATTTGTCTTTTTCTCTAAGACACTATTTCCAGGCGACAACTATAGAAAGAAGGGAGCAATTCATGGTTTTGAGTAAATGTTTTGAATATTCGTCAGTAAGCAAATTATTATAGAATTATTAATTTGTACACCAATTTAAATTTGAATTATGTTATGAACAATTAAAAGAAAGCCAGTTTACACTTAATCTCTTTAAATTTATATATTTCTGAAAATTCAACTATATTTATTGCAATGAAAGAGATAATTCCTAGAAACTTAAATCAATTTTAAGAAACTCATAACCAGTGAAATAATCCCTTTGTTGCATAGTACCTAGACGGCTTGGAACTTTAAAAGACGCTAAGAAAAATATTTATTTCTCAGTTAATACCAGTAACATAAAGTGAGCACATCTCTTTAGTGTTACCTAAATGATTAAAATATTCAAAAATGCGGGAGTCGTGGACAGCAGAAAGTATGCAGCATCTTGAAATTGCAGTTGATTAGTAAAGACACAAAAAGCCTTAATTAGAACTACTTGGTCTCTAGATATGAAATATGTAGTAACATAATTTCACAACACGGACTTACAATACAATCCAAATTAGTAAGAATAGATTTATGATAAAACGTTTATTATATTTGTAGAAGCTTCAGCGAAAAAAAGATAGGCAATAAAAATCCTTTAATATCGCAGCTTACAGAAATTCCAATTTTAACGATTTCAAAAATAGTTCAAAACGCTCATTGCACAATTAGGAAGAAAAAAAAGCTGAGAGCAACCTCATCCTCAATAAGTTCTCACAGAACGAAAAAAAGAAATAAAAAACATCATTTACAGAATGTATGTATAAGGTGAACATGGTTCTTACTGTTCAAATGATAAAACAAAAGATACTTAACTTTTACAATCAAAAGTTTAAATTTTATAAGAGTTAAATGTAAAGAAATGTAAAGAAATCGAAATATACTTCGTCTTTTTAACTTCAGTCGGCTTGTCTCTAAATATAAGAACAACAAAACAACGACATTTATGGAAGGAAATAATTTATAAATGTCAACCACAATATCTAGATGAGAATTCGGTGTGTTTCTTTCACTGTTTTGGAATTGCCTAAGCTTGGGACCCATAAATTGTCTTCCGTGACTCTTTTATTGTTTTATAATTCGAAGGTAGGTCCACTAAACAAAAATAGATTTAGTATAGTGGCAATTTACATATGGTAGTGTTCGTGGCGATTGTTCTTATTTGTTAAGATTTAATTACTGTAAAGTTAAACATTCACCTTTATTAAAAGTATCTAATTTGTTTGCAGATATTTATTATAAATACCAATCTGGGAATAACAACATTTGTTTAATTGTTTCTGAATGTTATGCAATTAGGATCAGATTCATAACCGTGAGATAATTACAGTTCTTCACATAAATTACTATAGTTTTATCAAACTAAATTAATTATGATAGAATAAGGTCTTTTTTAATAATTTAATTGAAATGTTAACTACAGGATGAATTTTATTTGAGAATTTGCAACAATTTTGTTGATTTCTTCAGTTTACGCTAATTTAATATAAAGTTCTGTAAACTTGTAGCTTTTAATTAAAGCATTGTTCTTCGCTTGTACAAGGAAAAATTTTTTCTTTGAAATTGTCATTTTGTCATGTCTGCCTGGTCTTTTTTCATTCTCTCTCTTTCCCTTTCGCTCTCTCGTGTATTTATTTATTTAATCCAAGTACTTTTTTTATCTTTGTGCATGTGTGCGTGTGTATTTGTGTCGGAATCGTTCGCGTACTGCTAACAAAAACAATAATTGATGATACATTGTCAAGATTTTTTACATCGTCATCGACATTGACTACAGCAATGCCGCGCACACTATCACAATTTTATTTTGCTCATGTACCGTTCACGAATACCATTACAGATATATGAAATCTTTAAAAATTACATTCAGTATCATTATCATGATCAAACTTGATATTATTAACTGAATGTAATCGTCTAAATGGTAAACTCTTGGATTCATTGGAATATTAAAAAAGAGTTGAGGTCTTGTAATACAGACAAACAAGGTCGCAGCCTCCTCAACAACAACAACAACAACAACAACAAGACTTTTATCTTGAATTATGTGCAATGCTAAACAGCTAAAGCTACGTGGATCGCATCATATGCACACAAACAAATAAACATTGACCACTCCTTCTCCAGTTGCCGATTGGACGATTTCAACAGGCCGATAACATTAAAACATTGCACAGACGATTGGTTAACTAATATAAAAATTCAAATTTAATAATAGTAAGACTTAAAAAAGTGGGAGTCTTTGTTCCGTCTGCTGAAGAATGGCGTTTACTGTATGTACACAGTACACACATACACATACATACATCATAAACTTCTTTACTATAACTACTATTACTACTACCACTACTACTACTACTACTACTGCTACTTATACTACTACTCTTGTTGTGTTATTGTTGTTGTTGATATTGATGTTGGCGACAAAAACACAACTAATAGTGCCAGAAAACAGATACTGTTCAAGTCGTAAAAACAATACAGATATTGTTTTCTACGTTAATTACGCTTAAATATAATAAAAACAATATGCGATTAAGAGCTTTTATTAAAAAAAACCTAACAACATATGAGGCATCATTTTTCGATTATTCGATTAAAAAATTTTGAGTTTAATTAACAATAATACTGGCATGTTTAATTATACTTTAAACCACAATAGAAGAGCTTAGAAAAGCGACCTAAATTGTCACTCAATACACAAGAAATAGGTACAACCGATGGAACACTAATGTAGTTGGGAACAAACTGTATTCAAGACAGTCATCAAAATTTAGATTATAATCTGATGAGAATACTGTATTAAAACTGCATAAATTGTTATATTATTATTATAATATTAAAAATATTGTGCATGGGGTAACTGTAAATGTTTATCTATTTTTAAATGGTTGGCTGCCCATTTCGTGTTTTTACTACATAAATAGGACTCCTTGAATAGTAATAGAGCCTAAATTATCCGTACATATCTAGAAATTTATCTGTAATTTCCTTTCATGAAAATATAAAACTCTACAATTTAGAAAAAGATGTCTTCACTTAGTTAACTAAAATTTCAAAATTTGGAACAGTTTAGATAATTATAGGTAGAACAATATTTAATTAAAATAAGATCAAGTTGTAATGTAAGTTAAGACAAGTTAAATACAATTTACTTGAAATGTATTGTAAAAATAAAAATATATGCACACTCATACGGTATATCACTTTGTTTCTATTTATTATTTGTTAAGCAAATTGCATTACAAATGAACATCAATCACCATTACAGTTTGCATTACTTATGAATAATTTTTCTGCTAGCATGATTTTTATTATGTTGAATTAATGGTAATACTCTAAAAGTCATTATTATTATTATTATTATTTATATTATTATCATATATTGATTATTATAAACAATAAAATTTTCATGACATTGATTACTATATAATTATTTTTTAATTATTACAATTAATTAACTAATTTAATTAATTCACTTTGTTGTTCTTCTTGACTTTTAAAAATCTGATTTCTATTCAAAAACAATAACAAAAATAGAATTATTAGAAATCCTATAATTAAAAAAACATCTTGAATAATTACATTTTATTTCCTTATTTTCACAATAACTATCTACTACTATGAAGTTTAATTAATACGTTGTGTCTTTAGAATTAAATTAATTGTTTAATTATAAGAAAGCAATTAATTATTAATAAAAAAACATCGAGTACATATAGTTTAAAATCAATAAAGACAAATTATTTGAAACGTCAGAATTGTATTGCTTTGAAACTAGTTACCTATAGGTAGATAATATTTAACAGAAACAGTAAGTTTGCCTTTTATTTATTTTATAAAAGTTCACAAGGATTAAAACTAAACTCCACCCGCTTCTCTGAGAGCGTGATCAAAAATTGTTCACATAATTATAGGAGACTATAATAATATTACAACAGTACAGTGAAATTATCGTTACAAACTACTATTGGAATCATTAAAATCATTCGATATGGTCCACATAAAAAATTGTACGCAAGTCCACACTGTGATCAGTATGGAAATTTAGACGGATGTAAAGTGCATCATTAATAATGGCAATTTTACTTGATGCTTTCAATATTAAGTGGTAAAAGAAGAAGAAAACGAAATGAAGAGGTGCATTTTTCAATTGCTCCCATCGTATACCTATACTATAGGAAGAATAAGATAAGAATCACGAATTAAGCTGAAACTAAAATCAACAAAGTAGTGTAAAGAATAATGTAAAAGTTGAAAATTTATAATTTTCTGTGCATATTTGTTTAGTTGTTGGAAAAGATTTAACCTAATCAGTCAATCTAATAGGTTTAAGAGTCTTAACAATTGTTTTCTTAAAGAAAAATTATAGTTTTATTCGAAGCGATAATTACTACGTTTTGCAATCTAAAATCCTCAAAACCTATAGAATTTAATATGATTGAAAAATAAAAATTATAGATTTTAGAAGAGATTCAAATGATAAATCAGTAGAAATAATTAATTATTGGATTTAATATTTCGTAAAAATCTAATAAAATCTAAAACGTGACCTAATATAAAGTGTAATCCTTTTGTCTTGATAAAAACCCTAAAAATTAACAAAAGATATCAACAAATAAAGTTGAGTTTTGTAAATGGGCAAGTAATAATTAGATGAATAGCAGGGAAGCATATGAGGAATTTAAATTTTGCGTTTATAGTATTGGTATAATATAAGAAAGTGTAACTAAAAACAATGATGAAAATGACGAAAATAATTATATGCCTTTCTGTAAGCAAAGAATGCGTGAGGTTTCAATAAACGAATCTAAATACTGGATCGGTATATCTTATGAAATCGAAACGATTTCAAAAGTTGAGAAAATAGGGAAATTATTTAATACCTATAATATAATATAATATAATAACATTAATAACTCTTCGTCAAATAAAGTTGATGGCAGAAATAAGCCAAAATTACGTTAAGAATGAAGCAGATCGAGGTGCAATTATAGGTCCACAAGGTTTACATTAACAGTGTTGAATCCAAGCAGGTGACCAGAAAGGAAATTCCTCCCCGAAAATTTAAAATTCATCCCCAGAAGAACTACAAAGAATATTTAATTATGAGCTACTTTTAACAAGTTTCATAGTAGATGATAAAATACGATGAGTATTTTATTCAATTTACACTAGGGCTGTGCGAATAATTGAAGACGAATCGAATCGAATAATACGATTCGATATTCGTTCGAACTATTCGAGCTATTCGAATGAACTAAACTATTCAAATCGTTCATATTATTCGAGTTATTTAAGCTATATCAAATTGTAGCAATAGGTACTGGTTATAGATATCAAACTGTATCTATGAACAAAAATATTCGAATAATATGGGAGGTTTGAATAATTTTGACTCGCTCGAATTATTCGAATAGCTCGATTAATTCGAACGAATATCGAACCGAATAATAATATTCGATTCGATTTGTACAGGATTCGCACTGCCTTAATTTATTCCTGTTGCTAATTCATTGAATTCAAATTAATAATAATTAGACATTGACATTTATTAAAATCAAATCTTTTCGGGGGTAAAAAATCCAACAATTTACATTACAAGAAAGAAGTTCTATTATTAATGATAAATAATTTTTTTTTATATACGTCTTATAATTTTTACAACAGGACTGTAAAAATACTTTTATTGTATTTAACCAAATGTTTAATCCGTGTGAAAGTCAAGTTGTCTGAAATAATTTCGGTTGACTATAATAATTTACTTGAATGGAAATATTGCAGATTATCTATTATTGTTTATTCATGAATGATCAACATTACCTTTATTGGTTTATAAAATATTACACTAAATGAATAATTTAGCATCAATTATAGTTGAATTTTCAATTCTTTGAACAATGATGCATGAATAAGTAATTCTATTCAATAATAAATTAACCTATTTGTCTTATTATTGAAGAAAAAAGTCGATAATTTTATTGAGATTATTGTAAACTCGACAATTCTTTAATGTATTTTTTATCAAGTAATTGTAGATAGGGGAGTTGTACAAATGTCCAATTATTTTATTTCTAATTTATTACAATTTTTCGTATACTTATATGTATCGAATAAGTATGTAGTGATATATATAAAGGTTTTCAACTTAATTAACTGGTGATTTGGTTGATTGGATGCAAAACTGTACCGGTACACACCACCATTAATTTTTGTTATCTTCATTATTTTTTTAACTTGTATATTATAGATTGTAGGTATATTGTGCATTATCCATTTTCTACATAATGAGCCATTCTCATATCAACCGATTATCCGGTTCCATGCATATAAACGGTTCTGTATTATAATAATATTTTAAAATGATCGCGTTCGTGATAATGCTATTTAGATCGGATCTTTTCATATTCCTATATATATTAACGTTCTCTTTCTCTCTTCTTCTCAATATCTAATGTTAGAAGTCAAGTTTTATAGACCAACAAATAATAAAATATAATAAAACTAGAAATGAGATGTAGAAAGAGAGAAAGAAAGATCTGATGATGTTGTGGAGATTTCTCTAGATTGTATTTTATTATAGGAAAATATTGTAAAGCTTCCGGGTTGATTCAAAAACAACAATAATAATAGTAATGATAATAAAAGTATTAAGTATAAAATGAAAATCAATATGTAAAAGTCAATTATGATAAAAAGAACCTGATAAATTTCTATGTAATTATTTTTAATTTTATAGGAGAGAGAAAAAAAATCGTGATCAAGATCCATAACTGATCGTTATGTATATATGTAAACATAAAAAGAAATTTGAAACGAATTATTACTACATAGCTTTATGTTTAATTAAATCATCGTTTCGCCATACCTACATACATATAGTCCCAGTTTTTTATTTTAACTACATTCTAATCTATTTAATGATTATGGAAACATAATATGTTGTTGGCTCGTTACTTTTTCATCCTTTTATTATATAGTTCATATTTAACATAATTAAGCTTTACTACTATAGCCTATCAATTAAAATTTCATATTATTGTTCCTATTATTATAATTTAATAAAATATTAATTCATAGACGCAAACTTCCTTAGACTTTCGATTTTCTAAATCGCTAAATATTTAGATTTATAGCGAGCTTGACGTTCTCTTTTTCGATTCAGTCACGACCATCACCATTGTGGTAGCGCAACTTTACTGATAAAGACTGTCATAGAAATTAACAACGAGAAGCTGTAGGTATGTGTTGATAACGAGAGCGAAAGATAACAAGGACGAATAGGATGGCTGGTTGATTTAAAGTGAATAACAGAGAACGAGCTAGAGCGGGATCGTCTCTCTAAAGACCAATCTTCCGAATTGCACGCTTTGCGATTTAATAAGTTTTATGTCCGATTCATTGGCGTAGATTAAAGTTCGTAATGAAAAATGGACGCTTAACACATATTAAGATTGTTTAAAAGTTATTTTTATCAGCAAGAAAAATAAAAAAAAGTCTCTTTTCAGATTTTTAATTGGTGGTTGAAAATGACAATTATTTATTTTTCTATTTAGTGGTAGTTTTTAGTTTTCTTTAACTAGGTGTGTTATTATTATTATTTTTTTTTTTTAGTGAGTGAGTTGTCGCCGGCTGTCAGTAAGGAGTGACGGGCGTTTAGTCGGTTCAACAACAAACAACGATCAAAGGCCTCAGAAGGAGCGCCATGTAATTAACAATGTCCACTAACGAGACTTTGAGTGGCGTGTGAGTTACAACTTATACAATTACACCGACAATTAGTGCAAATGAAAAATGAATTACAAATTACTTATATGTACTATACTCTAGTAATTCTATTAAAGGTTTCGCATCTATTGCAAAAAAGAAAATTATCATCATCAACGACAAGATAATCAACATTTGTGTACAAATGAGAAAAAAAAATGATCCTAATTACTTTAGGTGTTGATTATAAAACAGTAGGAGTTTACCTACATGTTTAAAATCAAGCATCCTAGCATTTTATTTGCACGATAATATTGCATTATACATATAGGTATACATACACATGTACGCCTTTATATATAATATATAGATATAAAGATAAATAATGACGGGGGTGAAGGATTCTGTGACGTTGAAATGAGTTCCACGATACAAGTGCGGTGTTTCTTCTTCTTCTTCTTCTTCTTGCAAATCCCCTTTCTAGATTAATCAGTATGCTGCAGCGTACCAGTAGAGACTTATATCAGCCGTACAGATGAAATGAAATGAGGAAAACTTAGCAATTCCCCACCCCCTTAAGATATTGTTCATAGTATTTGATATGATGTGATGAGGCGGCACATTGACACATTAATAAACATCACACAAAGACATTACTAAAAGTGTCATCGTTGCATTTCATTAATTAACTAATTTATAAGCGATGATAAACTCTAATAAAACTAACAAATAATAAATTTGATTCGATTCCCGAAAGGATTATTTTTCAAGATGTTTACTGGAACTATTACTAATAAATGGTGAGAGTAATTTTGGGTAATTATAAAAGTTATTTTAATATTATAAATGATGATGAGATATGTCCGCTCGATTCTTATAATGTTTGCAACTATCCGTCTTATGATATATATAGCCCTAGTGCCAAGTTAATGAAAAGATATGTACTGTATATGTTACCGGACTCATTGCTTTCTTGAAAAACTGTATTAATATAAAACGAATAATAAATATGAATTGTAATGGTGTTATTCGTGGGCGTTTACCATCTGATTAAGCATATCTCTATACTTATAAATGCATGTATAGTCCATTGAAATGGAAAGAACAAATAATTACCATCAAGCTCCATTATAATTTGTAACTTCTTTTCTAAATGAGCCTCGGCTTTTTATATTTAAAAATAACAACAACAACAATAAAAACAGCACAAAATAGCCGAATAAAAGAAAAGAACGAGAGGGATCTAAAAAGGGCGTCATTAATAAATCACAACATAACTTGATTCGGTACAATAATAACAACAACAACCGTAGTATTATTATTATTATTATTTTCATATAAGTAAGTGCATTTGTAATTAGTAATTAAGTGTAGCCAAT
The DNA here is from genome assembly GCA_039776855.1 of Mylabris sibirica. Classification (NCBI taxonomy): domain Eukaryota; kingdom Metazoa; phylum Arthropoda; class Insecta; order Coleoptera; family Meloidae; genus Mylabris; species Mylabris sibirica. The sequence goes on from CM077838.1 coordinate 6,815,216, forward strand.
TACTTGGCGTGTCGACCAATCAATGATACTGATGATAATGGTAGATATCTGTATGCGAGCTTAATTTGCTTTTAAACTGTTGGCGATTTATTGCTTTGCTTTACATAAATTATTCTTATCGGAATCTTACTGTACTGGTAACGTACTAGTTAATAACATCACGATCTTTTCTCTTTCACACTACAGGTTACTGGCCAGGAGTTGCCCTCAATTCCTATCATAAATGATTCCACTAAAAATCGACCAATGATTCTCAATCCTATATCCTGCAGATTTCTATTCAAAATTTTATCAAATTGTATCGCACTAACATGTTCTTTTATGTTATTACCTCATCATAGTTTCACAGGGGATGATTTTTAGTAAGTTTTTGAAGAGCAAATCAATATTAAATTTGCCGTAGTTTAATTGAATCAAAAAGTCCCTTTACATTGCCTAATATTTGTATTCGATTTTTCTATTCGATTTTATATCCGAATTTATCTCGCATCCGTAATATTATCTTTACATTATCCGAATCAGTTGCATGTGTATGTAGTCGCCAAAATTTAAAACATTGATACTATAGACAAGTTGATACTAAACAACACCAAAAAACACGTCACCGCCATGCTTTCAACTTGAGTAGAATCTCAAATCCTCAGAACAGCGTACTGCGCATGACACTTTTTAGCGAATTGAACGAAAACTCGGATGAAATTAGAGACCATTGTATTCTGAAAAAAATCGGATGAAAACTCGATAGCTTCTCGGATGTGTGCAGCTCGGATTGGAAATCGAATGGTATAAAGACATTTTGTCGTTTTATTTACTTGAAAAAAAAATCGGATGCAATGCACATCGGGAAAGCTTCCAGAAAACAAACCACGTAATGTATCGAAGTCTTGGAAGAGTATGAAATGCGCTTCTTATTTGCGATCCCCCATTCAACCTATGTTGAAATCACTCGTTTCCTGGGCATTACTTAATCGTTAAAATACATGCTTCAGACGCAAAAATATGGCTTGAATGTGCAGAACATAAGCTTTGAACTATTAGGAACTGTGAGATAACATTGAAACTAAAATATGAAGTTTACTTAATGTTATTCAGAAAAGCGTTGAGAACTGTTATAAACATCGAATAAAGTTATGTAAGTTTAATAGTGAATAATTCTCATATGCCATTATTTTTCAATGTGCTATAAATCTTAATTATTTAGATTTTAGAGGAAACGCTCCAAGCAAGCAATTACACAGAGGTTCCAAAAGAACTTAAATAACTTGATAACAATGAAAAATATCGAAATGATAGATGTTTCATTCGATTTTTAATACGATTCTACATCTCGGCTACCCTATAGATTTTTGAAAAATCGAGAAAACTACGTTTTGCAGTGAAGATGTGGTGTTGGCGAAAGCACAATCTCTCTTTATATAGTTTCTAAAATGAGATCAAATTTTGATAGATAGATAGAAGAAAGTTGAGGCCACAATTGCAGTCTATACCCGTTCTAATTTCCTTGTCCGTTTTTTAGCGAATTTTTTTAAAAAAAATTAGCTAATGACGAGATCCTCACTTTTGAATTTCCGAAAAATTTTTGCACAGAAGTTCGTTTTGGGACCTCAGGAACCCATATCCACCGTTCGTTAAAATTTTTATATATATATATATATATATTTATATATATATATATATATATTTATATATATATATATATATATGTATACCCACGATAACTGCCGTAAAAATAGTCCAATCTGAATGAAACTTGGTACAAAAATCGGTCTTTGTGATAGCTTGGATGAGTTCGTTGGCCAGACTGGTAGGGCCAACACTTTTGGAATAAGAGCTGAAGAAATGTTAAAAAAAATCATTTTCAATATTACATTTGCTTAGATTTTGATGAAAATTAAAATAACAGTAGATCCTCTATGACCCAGAAAAAAAATCATCAAAATCGGTTCGTTGGTTCGCAAGAAAAATGCAAAAATCTCTTTTTTGAGTATAAGCAGTAAAATCGATTATCTCAGGTGGCTATATGTTCTCTGACTATTGATATTAGAAAAAAAATTGAATATCGCGGTGGGGGGGGGCAACTAATTTTGACAGTTAATATTAGACGCAAGGCCTGCTAGAGAATTTCGCTTGAAAAAATCAAGCAGGCCTTGATTAGACGTATTAGACAAACAACAAACTTCATTATTATTTTTTTTTTTTAGTGTTTCTTATTGTTTGTGGATTAAAAGTATTTTTCAATAAAAATCATAAATATTAAAATAACATCGGGAAATGAATTTATTAGTTGATTCAATGTTATTAAAATATATTAATTGTCAGTATCATAAGAATGTTTTGCAATTAATATTTCAGTATGTAGATACATAAAAAAATTCGCTATATAAGGTACTTGCTGCCTTTGGAGATTTTTTTTTTCGGAAAACAGCGTCCAAAGTCGCCTATTCTATCGAAGTAAGCAGTCATTTGAGAGTATTCTTTTCAACCCAATCGTCCACATTCACAGGTGCCAGGTGCGTAGCAGGGTAAGCAAAATATACTTATACGTTAGTCATTATTTTAATTGGTCTACTACGATAATCAAAATAACAGTATCGTAAAAAAGATAGGACAAGTGACCTAAAATCGGTTTTGTTTGCAATCAATTCAGAAAAAAAATCTAGGCACAAGTGGCTGGCACAAGTAACAATGTATACCTATTGTCTATCAAAATTTCTTGAGTACCTACTTACCGATTGAGAAGTATATCCTTATCACCTGCTATCTTGTATTCATTTATTTGCCGTTGCATTGATAAGAATTTGTTGATAATTACCTGGATAATAAATTCAAAAATCTTCAATTATAATTGTATTTATGACGGCTTCTTAGATTTTGTATTTATTCTTTCTTATTAAGATTTAATTAGGTGTTTATTTGTATGAAATTTATTTGATATTCATAAATCGTATTAATTACATATAATCACGAATTTTACAAATGCAAAAATAGATTAAGCAATCATTCATCATCGCTTGACAGAAACCTATGAATATTTATCAATTTTTTTCCCCCATCTATTCTTTATAAATTCTATAATAAACGAAAATATAACATCAATAAATCATAGATAATTTAATATGCGCAACCAAAGGTACCCTCTAATTCTAATAATTTCGCGATAATTTTGCAGGTATTCTCATCAACATCAAGGGGAAAAAAAGAAATGATTATCCTTATACCTATACTACAAGAATGAAGATCCGATCTGTACGCAAAACAATATTCCATTCTCAAAATACAAATTTTAACCTGTCATTGAAAATATAGCTTAGATTTTGATTGATGCATCCGTTCATCTATATTTTTTAACACAATTTGTTTACTGTTAACAAAACATAGATTTAGGTAGGCAATGTCTAGATTGGATCGTTGTTATTTTCTTTTTCGTCTTTCTAACAAAGCTACCAGATAGAAAACTAAACAGGTAGAGAACAATTTGGCGCCATACCATCAAGAATAGTTTAAATTTTTGAATTTTCGACCGATCACTGGAAATTTAAACAATAATAATTATCGGATTCTACCACAAGGAAGAGAAAACAAGATTAAACTACTTATTTTAATTTTAGAAACTTATAATAAAATTATAGGGAACTATGACGTTGGTTTTGATTAATGAACCTTTATCATAAAGAATATTATTAGCCCTGAATTCTGTTGTTATTAAAATTTCCTAGTGAAACAATTTGATATTCATTGTGAAAATCAATAATCATTAGAGGTGTCAAAAAGTGGCTCAAGTATTCACAATAAACTGTGAAATTTCTTGTTGATTCTACCACTTGAGGGTTTATTTATATTGCATCCATTCGATTGATATTTGTATTTCTCAAAAATTTGAATTATTTACGCTTTCTACCTAAGTTGTTTTTAAAACGAAAACCAAGTCCTCTGACAGGATGAAATATTTTAACGATGCGGAAGTCCTGAATCATGTACCTATTAGCAAAAATCCAAAGATCTTAGTCGAGATTATTCAAAAACTATTCCCAGGTAGGAATTGCCAAGGCTGACGATTGGCCAAGCTTTGGGCCAGTCGTTATTTGCCAAGGCTTGGAAACTGAGTGTCGGTCCAAGCTTCGTCCCAAGCCTGACCCAGTGGTCAATCTCATCGCACCCAAGCCTTGAAAACTAAGCATTGGCCCAAGCTTCGCCCCAAGCTTGGCCCAGTGATCAATCTCATCGCACCCAAGCCTTGAAAACTAAGCATTGACCCAAGCTTCGCCCCAAGCTTGGCCCAGTGATCAATCTTATCGCACTCAAGCCTTGGAAACTAATCATTGGTCCAAGCTTCGCCCCAAGCTTGGCCCAGTGGTCAATCTTATTGCAACCAAGCCTTGGAAACTAAGCATTGACCCAAGCTTCGCCCCAAGCCTGGCCCAGTAGTCAAACTCATCGCACCCAAGCTTGGGAAATTAATCATCGGCCTAAGCCTTGTCTCGAACTTGGCCCGATAGTTAATCTCATCGCACCCAAGCCTTGGGAACTAACCAATGGCCCAAGCTTTGTTCCAAGCCTAGCTAAATAGTCAATCTTATCGCACCCAAGCTTGGGAAATTAATCATCGGCCCAAGCCTTGTCTCGAACTTGGCCCAATAGTTAATCTCATCGCACCCAAGCCTTTGGAACTAAACATTGGCCCAAGCTTCGTCCCAATTCTGGCCCAATGGTCAATCTTATCGCAAGCAAGCCTAGAAAACTGAGCGTCGGCCCAAGCCTTGTGTCTGTCCTGGCCCAATGGTCAATCTCATTGCACCCAAACCTCGGTACCCAAGCATTGGCTCAAGATTCATGTCTAGCCTGGTCCAATGGTCAATCTTATCGCACCCAAGCTTGATAGTCTAAACATCGGTCCAAGACTTGTCTCAATCCTGACCCAATGGTCAATCCTATCGCACCCAAGCCTTGGGAAGTAAGCATTGACCCAAGCCTCGTATCTAGCCTGGCCCAATGGTCTTATCGTACCCATGCAAGCCTTATGCATGAGATTGTGTGTGCGCTTGCGGGGACACTTATTTTAACATAACCTAGAACTTTCATATCTATTACTCTTAAAATGAGTTTGTCTCGTAAGCTTGATAGCTTATCAAAGTCATATTATAAAATTTAAATTCACATAGAGAAAACGTAGATAATAGTGAGCCTCAAACTCCCTTAAGTAAGATTAATCAAACTTGGTTCATACTTTATAACATTTAACATTTCTTAACGTATTTTTCATGTGACCGAAGCAAGCTACGATACTACGTAATAGGGAAGGCGCAGCCATCTGTGAGGTGAAATACTGTATGTACATATAAATAAAATAATAAATATTTTCTACAATACATAAAGTGTTTGTTATCATTAATTTTGGTCAATATTATTATTTTTATTTCCCAAGGATTGGTCCAACGTTGGTTTTCTCGCTGCTCGGGGCTAGGACCAACGTTGGTTCATTGTTTCTCCGAGGCTTGGGCCAACGTTGATTTTCTGATTCCCGAGGATAGGGCCAACGTTGATTTTTTGTTTACAGGGGCTGGGGCCAACCTCGATTATTTGTTTTCAGAGGCTTGGGCCAACTTTGATTTTTTGTTTCCCGACGCTTGGGCCAACCCTGATTTTCTGTTCCCCGGGGCTTGGGCCAACATCGACTTTTGATTTCCCAAGGCTTGGGCCAATGTTGATTTTTCATTTCTTCAAGCTTGGCCCATGGCCATCATCCAAGGCTTGAACCAACCCCGCCCCAATGCTCAGCCAAGGCTTGTGCCTAACCTCGCCCAAGGCTGGTAAGGCTCGGCCCAAGCCTGGTCCAAGCCTTGGCCTATGGATTTTTCCTACCTGGGTTGTCTCCTAATAGGTTTTGTGAATTTTTCTAAAACATAGACTACTCTCAGTTAGTTTTAACTAATATTTAACTAAAAAAACCGATCATATTATTGAATAAAATTTTATTATAAAACGATATTGTTTGATCAATTGTTTGTATTGTTATTAAACTGAGAATATGTTGCCAAAACATCTGCGTAGTATTAACAGCTTTTATTTCTAGTGTCAAAGAACTGAAAACTATATAAAGAGAGAAAGAGAGAGAGAGAGTATAAATTTGCTCGTGTTTTGATAGAATGTGTTGATAAGATAATTGCTTTATGGATGAAGTTTGTCGAACTTGGCCTAAATGTCCCGGACGCAAAAATTTCCCACAAAAACAACAATTTCTAGTTGGGGCCGGTCAGTTCTGTTTGTTCTATTTCTAATCGAAACAGTAAAAATGACAATGACAACAACAACTATCAACGAAAATAATTGCAATCTATATGGGTAAAAACTGGATTTTTCAGGAAATGACGAACTGACCTTCACTATAGAAACAATTACATTGATCAACATGACGGTATTTGCTGTTAATGTTACTTTATTAGACGTTTAATAGTGTAAAATGCAAACAGTATTCTTTAATTGTAAGAAAAAATTCAACATACATAAAATACAATATCCAAGAAACAGCTACAAGTCTCAGATCTGGACTTTCTCTGAATTCTTACAGTACTCATCCACCATCTGACTCAGATCTTACAAATCAATCCCCATTGAATTTTTAATAAATAATGACCTGTCTTATGGAAAAACTTTAGAGACGATGTCGTTATTACTTATTTTTAATGAGCAAAATTATAAATAACGTCCAATCAACGCCTACATGATTTACAATATTCTTAGATAGGTGTGTGTGCATGATCTAGACTGCAGATGTTGTCACCAGATAGTCTCCAATGCCCCGGAGCTGAACTTGTGGTGATGTTGGTGATAAGCGCCCTCTTACGGGTGGTCGTCCCGGTATTGAACACACGACCACTCATTTGAATACGATCGTACATTTTACAAGAAGTATACCTATATGGAACAAAACGAAGAGGAGCAGCTACAGCTACCACAACAACAACAACAACAAGTAAAAGAAGTACAAGTGAACGATGAAGTGAATCTGCATCCTGTTGTAGTTTATAAACAGAGGAAGGGTGAAAGAGGTAGATATATGTATGTGTGTATGTATATGTATGTAGTAAGTACGTTGGACTTGCACACTTTTAATGATGTGTCTCCTCTAATGAGATAAGACAAGATTTTAGATAATATAAATTTAATAGCGCCGATATTCAACAATTCAAGCTGAAACGAAATACATGGACAACATGCAATCTTAAATATGCAGCAGATGACTGTTTTACCCTCCGCAACATTATATTATTTAAATTTTACCATAAGATTTAAGATATGTTTAAGTTATGAATAGTTACTTGTGTCATTAGCAAAATCGTAAAGATCACTTAAAGATTAATCTAATTTGATAGAGCTGTAGGTAATTAAAGACAACAGAATCATAATTTTTTACATTAACATTAAACTTCTTAAAGCTTACACTTGTTTATGTTATTCCCTTATTGGTACAACCTAAGTGGGCAACAATACTTATTTCTTATTAGAAAAGCATACACTTTATTAACTTCACAATAATCATTATTATTTAGCTCAATAATGTCTGTAATGATTAGATATTAACAGTACTTTTAAAAATAATGAATAGACAACTTTCATTTATTTTGGGTTTTCTCTTTTTTACATTTTTTAACACTTTAAAGTTGGTATAATTGGCATGATCGTGAAGTGAACACGCAAGGCCTTAACCGATAATACTTCCATTCCGGTTATCCGCTACCCACTTACTTAATTTATTCGAAAAACCACCATATTTCACATCTTTTAAGACAGGAAAAAAATAAATAAAGCAAAATCCGTATAAACCGTAATACCTACATTGAACAATATGCTTTTTGATTTGTATCTTCCATCCGTATCCCAGATGGAAATCAGTAAAGGTGACGTAATTAAAGCGGCATATAATGGATCCAATACACAGTTTGAACTTGTGGGGGCTTTTTTTAAAATTCAGTCACTTAAATAACGATACACTACAACTACTAATTTGATCATTAAAAGTCTTTTGAAGAGAAAAATATACGATTAGTTTTTTCGTTTTGTTATTGGATTTGTATGCATGTAAATTTCAACAGAAAACAAAAATTTAGGAAATTTTACTTCTAAGTAAATTATTAAAAACAGGTTGTTATTTTCGTTTTTTCTAGATACTTATAATCTGTCTATTTTGGTTCTGATAATTTGCATTTGATACTAGAAATAGTATCTATCTATAGTTGTCGACTAGAAATAGTGAATCTTATAAGAAAAGTCAAATTACTTTATGGTTGAGACACACAAAAGGAAATTGTCAACTGTAAATTCTGAGTATAGTGGTGGAAACAAAATAATGAATCTTATAAGGAAATTCAATTTACTTTATGGTTGTGACACACAAAGAAAATTGTGCACAAACAATTTTGTGAATAGAAACAGATAATTTACAGCTTATGCAAGAGATAGACAACTTTTTTTAAAACAGGTATTTTCATCCCTATACGCTAGTCATTGAATTTACAATGAATAGTTTCCTTTGTGTGTCCCAACTATAAAGTATTTTGACTTTTCTTACAAGATTCATTATTATTAGTTTAGAACTATATTTAAAATTATTTAAGACACGTAACATAAAGTTAAATTTTGAATTCTCGCTATGCTATCGGGGGCCAAAAATGCCAGAAATGTACATATAAATATTTTTAAAATTTTCGAATTTGTTAAGTCTTTTCAAAAAAAAAAGAGAAACTAACAGTTAGTAGTAAATCTATTACAAATGTAAACTGGACGTTTAGCTTTCTACTTACCTATATGTAATAAAATAACTGATTTACGATTTTATGATAATTAGGGATTTTTGCTGTGGATAGTCGTTACAAATACTAGGCTTTTCACCTGGGTGCATCTATTTGTCATGGCAATTCACATTCATTGACGAGCCATTTGAAAAATATTTAAAGGATTTGTAAGAGTTTTTTGGGCATCATTTTAGCAAAATCAAAACCTTGCACCTCATTTGGAAGTTGGTCAGAAACCGGACGCTTTGGACAATGTCGTGATTTTCAAAAACAAGCTGAACAAGTAAACCGACTAAAGATGATCCAAAGACCCTGACAACATTATTGTTGTTACTGTTTTTAGTTTTATTTCATTGCATTGTAGGAAAAAATAAGAAACATTTCCACTTGTTTCAGACAAGGACGTCCCTAGAAGTTTGACCGCCCGCGTGCAAGAGGCGTTTAACCCATCCTTTCAATCAGAAGAAGAAACGACTTTTGACGACAACATGATTATGAACAATAAAAAGCCCTATAGGACTTAATAATCGACAATATGGTCAATTTTGGCCGTGTGAATTTTTTGAACACCATATCAGGACGACCTTAGTCTGAAAATAAAATGAAGAAAAACGGGAAAAATTATTGTTAAGAAGATATTCGAGTCATTCTAAGACATTTTACGTGTGCTGCAAGTTTTTGAAAATTACATCGTCAAAAACGAAGCTTTTTCGATCTACTTCGAAACAAGCTACGCGGTTCTAATTTTGCTCAAGTATTCTCCAGAGACCACCCTACATATCCTTGAAATATTTTTTCGAATTACTCGTCAATTAATAGGAGTTACCATAAGAACTATAGGTAGTGTTGGGTGTCGAAAAGCCCTAAATAGGTACCTGTATTTTTGTTATTATTATTATTTTACTAGATAAAGAATGTTTCGCTTGATGATTTTTATTATTCAAATGACACGGATGTATATCCTATTTATTATGCAAAAATTGTTAATTAGAGGGTTAACAATAAACACGCAAGAATCATGCACTAGCAGTGAGAATTATATTTCCTGTGAGACAAAGCTGCATAAAACAACGAAAAATTAACGAATATCGTTAATATTTTATGACTAATTTCCTATACGACATTTTTGTGGTCAAAAAGTTCGTTTTAGTTATTATTGTAGGTACAAAAAATTTAGGAGATGATCGTTATTTTTTTTTTTTTTTAGTCAATGGATTCGATAGTGTTGCTATTTTATGGAAATTATTCAGTTTCTTGGATGAGTGTTGAAAGGTATGTGTGAGCAGGAAATTTTAGTGTGTCTGTTGGATAGTAATTTTCGGAAATGACGTCGACACAATTATAAAAAAGAATATATATATATGTATGAACCATCCATACGCATGTTATGGAAAGGAAGAAGAAAAATGTAGTGGAATTTGTAGTAAACGTTTCGTGACAATGAACTGAGGCGTGTTATCACAGTTTTTTTGAGACACCTACATCTACTAATTTGACTATTTATAAAATAGATAATGTTAGAAACAGCATCCTGTTATTATAATGTTTAGATTGTTTATCAACATGACAATATTACATGTTATTAATTAGCAAAGTAAGATAGCTTTTGTACATCATTAATTTAACAAATTAGTTGTGATACTGTTGAATTTTTGTACAATTGGTGATCAGGTCTGCCGAGAGATTTAGCGGGCCCTGAGGAAAGCCGATATTTACGGTCCCCCACTAAGCCTAAAATGATATAAGTACAGTGTCCCGCTTGAGAGTATACAATTTGGCCGTTTTTCACCAAATTAATAGAGAAAATCGGATCATGTTTTAAGAATTATAGGATAATCCCTAGAGAATATCTTAGCAGAATTAGAACCTCGTAGCTCATTTATAAGTCGGTTAAAAATGCTTATTTTGGATAATGATGCAATTCTCAAAAACCAATAATCGTGACATTCTAAGTCGTTTTAAATGTGTAGCTGGTTGGTAAATCTCTTAACATCGTCAGAAACGAGTGTTTTTGACCAACTTTCAAATGAGCTACGAGGTTCTAATTTTTATAAAATGTTCTCTAAGGACAACTCAATAATTCATTGAAATATTATTCGAATCACTCTTTTATTTTTATTAAGACGGCCAAACTGTAGATGATATACGTACATCCAGAATGTCTGTTTTAAATGTGGTTAATTCTTATGAAACTCCTGTTAGTTGGCGAACAATTCGAAAAATATTTCAATGATGTTTAAGGAGATCTCTGGAAATCATTTTAGCACCATTGGAACCTCGTAGCTCACCTGGACGTCGGTCAAAAAGCGCTCGTTTTACAAAATGCCACCATCCTTAAAAATTAGAAAAACACGTGAAACAACTAAAAATGACTCGTTTTCGTTTTTTTGTGTTGCATTCTAAAATACGTGAAGATGTCACACATTTTTTCTAGAATGTAATGGAGAAAGCGGCAAAAAGTCAATTTTGGAAATCATTTTTAGCCGTTTTACAGGGTTTAGCTCATTTTAGAAAATCGTGACATTATCCAAAACGAGCGTTTTTTGACCAACTTAAAAATGAGCTACGGGGTTCTAATTTTGTTAAAATGATCTCCAGCAACCCCCTAAAAATATTTGAAATGTTTTCCGAATCCCTCGTCAAAACTAATAGGAGATTCATAAGAATCGAACACATTTAAAACAGGCAGCCTGTACGTATAAAAGCCTGGGAATATACAGTTTGGACGTTCCAATCATAGGTAATAATGGAGCGATTTGAATAATATTTTAAGGATTTACTGGGTAGTTCTTAGACAACATTGTAGCAAAACTAGGACTCAGCAGCTCATTTGGAAGTATAGCTATATAAAATTATGAAAAATACAAAACAGAACGTTGGTTTACTTATTCTTATTTTCAAACTGGTAACTTTTAGAACTACTCGATGTTCAAATATGTGTTGAAGGAAATTCAAAGAATATATTCTCTGGGTCCCCTCATAGTTACTAGGACCCGGGGAAAAGTACCCAGCTTTCGCCGGACCTATTTTCGATTGAATCACACTCAAAACTATTTCTACCACAAATTCTTAATTAATCGAAAACTAAAACATTGCCAGCTTAGCTGTGTGTGATTGATTTGGTGGAATCGCATAGATTTTTTTCCTAGGAGATTATGTTCAAGCAGCGGCGCGTTATCCTATGGGCAAAATGGGCAATTGCCCGGGGCCCCATCAACAGGGGGGCCCCAAAGTCTCCAAATCAATATTCTCATTTTTGCAGTTAAAAAGACGATTACATTACTAGTATTAGCGAATTTTTTTTAAAAAAATTAGCTAATGACGAGATCCTCACTTTTGAATTTCCGAAAAATTTTTGCACAGAAGTTCGTTTTGGGACCTAAGGAACCCATATCCACCGTTCGTTAAAATTTTTATATATATATATATATATATATATATATATATATATATATATATTTATATATTTATATATATATTTATATATGTATACCCACGATAACTGCCGTAAAAATAGTCCAATCTGAATGAAACTTGGTACAAAAATCGGTCTTTGGCATAGCTTGGATGAGTTCGTTGACCAGACTGGTAGGGCCAACACTTTTGGAATAAGAGCTGAAGAAATGTTAAAAAAAATCATTTTCAATATTACATTTGCTTAGATTTTGATGAAAATTAAAATAACAGTAGATCCTCTATGACCCAGAAAAAAAATCATCAAAATCGGTTCGTTGGTTCGCAAGAAAAATGCAAAAATCTCTTTTTTGAGTATAAGCAGTAAAATCGATTATCTCAGGTGGCTATATGTTCTGACTATTGATATTAGAAAAAAAATTGAATATCGCGGGGGGGGGCAACTAATTTTGACAGTTAATATTAGACGCAAGGCCTGCTAGAGAATTTCGCTTGAAAAAATCAAGCAGGCCTTGATTAGACGTATTAGACAAACAACAAACTTCATTATTATTTTTTTTTAGTGTTTCTTATTGTTTGTGGATTAAAAGTATTTTTCAATAAAAATCATAAATATTAAAATAACATCGGGGAAATGAATTTATTAGTTGATTCAATGTTATTAAAATATATTAATTGTCAGTATCATAAGAATGTTTTGCAATTAATATTTCAGTATGTAGATACATAAAAAAATTCGCTATATAAGGTACTTGCTGCCTTTGGAGATTTTTTTTTATAGCAGACAGATATAATGCAAACGTGTGGCGTATGAAATATAAGCTTTTTTTATCATTAAGATAATAAATTTCAGTAGCATGTGTTTTGGTTATTGCTGATAACCAGTCAATATCATCTCTCGCTCTCTCGCTATCGCTATCGCGCTGTCTCGCTTGCTTTCTCCCGCTCGCGCTCTAGCTTGCTTTCTCTCGCTCGCCCTCTCACTTGCTTTTTAGCTCTCTCACTCTCTCGCTATCGCTATCCAAATTTCAGAAAAATTAAATGTCATTTTATTCAAAATTGCATGAAAACGCCCACCTTAGGCCTACTTGTTGAAACTACTGTGTTAATTATTTTTGTCGTTGTCATGGTTTTGTTTACAATTGACGGAAATTATAATGGAAATACAATTTTCTGATTGGCTGATGAGGAGGGATATTTATTTATTTTAAGGCTGACTTTCATCAGAACTGAATGCTACCAATCACATGTAAGTATAATGATCACTTTTTATAGATAAAAGTATATACCTACTAACCAATTGAGTTAATTTATGACTTTTTTTGTGGACTGTATGTCACTTTAAATAAAATTTTATCGACAATCTTTATTTATCGTTTTGCATATGTAGACAATAACACAATAAGAGTATATCCAAGGACAGGGATTCTTTCACGAATAAAAATCCAACACTACATATGGGGGCCCCCAAATTCCAAATTGCCCAGGGCCCCATGAAGCTATAACGCGCCGCTGTGTTCAAGCCCGGATGTGCTATTCTAAAGAAATTGCAATTACTGTACAGAATAAATTGACAATAAATTACGGCCATATGTAAATTTGTTATAATGAAATATTACCTTACTTAATAGGCGTATGGTAATGATGTCACCTTGTCGGTTTCCTTATACTTGTCGACAACAGGTAGTACTCGCATATATTTCATCAATTATTTGCATATACTTACACGTTTTACACGTACACATATCATTATTGTTGTTAAATTAAAAGGACATGAGTTTCTTGGAATTATTCATTAAATAATAATAAAATTTTTATTTAAATTCTCCAGCTAGTTACAATAAATATTTCAAATAAACAGAGATAAAACAGCAGGATATTTGCAGGATATTTGCAGTATATTTAGTTCGCTCTTTTCCTTACATATTCTCTAAATGCTTCAGAATGTCATTTGCAGGAATTTTACTATCAAATGATCATGAACGAAGCTAACATGGCGTATGATTGCCTAAAATTGCTTGCGGCAAATGCAATACAACCCCATTCTCAATTCCCCATTTGAATTCCAATTTCGTTTATACAACGATTTAGTTGATTTTCGTTGTATTTATAGAAGAGAAGATATTAAAAATAAAAAAACGAGACTAACTTGGATTCATATGTACAAATTCTATTAAATTATGTGAAATTAAAAATGTACCTACCTGTAGACAATCTGTCTATTAATATTTCTTTATTAAAATAATTGGACCGAGACAGTAGAATTAAATAGTTGTAAAATTCCTAAATTTATCATGCAAATATAATTAGTAGTGATGTTTTTAACGTCTGATGATGATAATGATGATGAAAAACAATTTTTTTTCTGGCTTTAATTAATATAAAAAAAAACTGATTCAGACACATAGCAAAAAAGCTTTACCTACTAACGAATATAAGATTTACATTTTTTTTTTTTTTAATATGGTATATTTTCTATATAGGTACAAGGATTACCTGCAATTGTAAAGCATGTCGGTAAAACAATCTAACAACTTATTTTGATAACTTTTTAAAGGTAAAAGTAGTTTGTAGTTGGACTTCTTCTACCTAAGAAATTGATATATTAGAAGCTATAATTTATAACATCCATCTAGGAGCATTGTAAGATTTGTAAGGATAAATAACAAAAAAACTGGCGCCCTTGAGATTTGATAAGTAAGTGTAAACATATTAGAAAATCGCCCCCCTGTTTACATTTTCTGATAATTTATAAATTGCTTAAATATTATTAACATTCACATGCAATTCAGTATTTTAGGAAGTCTGAATATTAGATCGGTACTTATATATTTTATAATCGTATACAGGATGTTTTTTTAAAGGTGGTGAATTCTTGTAAAATTTCTATTTTCTGATTCGAAAAATATTTCAAGGATTTATAGCGGGGTCCATGAAGACCATTTTACAAAAATTAGAATCTCCCAGCTCATTTGGAAATTTTGTTAAAAAACGTTCGTTGTGGGCAATGTCTCCATTTTCAAAGATGAGCTAAGCACGTTGTCGTTTTTATCCATTGCATTCCATGAAAAAATTCCATCTGTTAGCGAATTTTTTTAAAAAAAATTAGCTTATGACGAGATTCTCACTTTTGAATTTCCGAAAAATTTTTGCACAGAAGTTCGTTTTGGGACCCGAGGAACCCATATCCACCGTTCGTTAAAATTTTTATATATATATGTATACCCACGATAACTGCCGTAAAAATACTCCAATCTGAATGAAACTTGGTACAAAAATCGGTCTTTGGGATAGCTTGGATGAGTTCTTTGGCCAGACTGGTAGGGCCAACACTTTTGGAATAAGAGCTGAAGAAATGTTAAAAAAAATCATTTTCAATATTACATTTGCTTAGATTTGGATGAAAATTAAAATAACAGTAGAGCCGACCATTCTCTATGACCCAGAAAAAAAATCATCAAAATCGGTTCATTGGATCGCAAGAAAAATGCAAAAATATTTTTATTGAGTATTAACAGTAAAATCGAATATCTCAGGTGGCTGTGTTCTGACAATTGATATTAGAAAAAAAATTGAATATCGCGGGGGGTAACTAATTTTGACAGTTAATATTAGACAAACATAGGTAGATCTAGTATGTTAATATTAACATACTAGATTTATGTAGACAAACAACAAATTTTAAAAGAGTGAAATTTTATTAGTGTTTCTTATTGTTTGTGAATTAATAATATTTCAGCAAGTAGAATGAAGTAGATACATAAAAAAATTCGCTATATAAGGTACTTGCTGCCTTTGGAGATCTTTTTTATTTGTTTTTTAGAATAAAATGGAGTGAATGGAAAAGAACAATTGTTGGGAGGATATTCGAGTCATTTTTAATCATTATACGTGTTTAATTACTTTTTGAAAATCGTGACATCATCAAAAATGAGCAATTTTTGACCGATTTCCAAATGAGCTACGAGGTTTTAATTTCGCTAAAATCATCGCCAGGAAGCCCCTTACAATTCTTTGAAATATTTTTTACATTGTTCGCCAACTAATAGAAACTTCATGAGAATTGACCACATTTAAAAAACGTCCTGTAACTTTCGTTTAATTGAATATAATGACAAATAATTATACAATTTCAGTCTTCTAACTAAAATAATCGTCGCCAATTCTTATAACTGCCAGGTTTCTCACACCCACCTATTAAATTTTAAAAGGGTGTATCAGTTTAAAAATGCCGATAATTGGATTAGTGGCGTAGTGAGCAGGGTTTCATGGAACACCGGTCACTGCTTCAAAGGGGTTGGGCGGTATCATCTCAAAAAATCGGGAAGCAAGATTACGGATAAATAAACGTGAAGCTATAGCTGATACGTAAATTTGGGGCCAGTCTTATAAAGTCGAACACAAGCCTGCTAACTTATCACTACGCCACTGAATTTGATCATTCTAATACGAGTAATTGTTGCACCCTTATTCTCAACTATGATTAGTTTGAGTTTTTTTATTGAATCAATAAGGGCAACTTTCACAATATCGTTTTATTTTCTTATTTTTTTAATGAAAATGCATGGCTAGCCATCATATTAAAACATAAACAGTCTAACATCCATCTTCCAATAAAACCAGATGACATCCTAAAATATGATGAATAATGACCCATATATAGGAACAGATAGTCCACTAGATGGGGCATCATTACCATTATCCTTTTTATTTATCTTTTCGTCCGGTTATCGTTGTGTTTTTTTTATCATTATCATTACTGTAATGGTGAAGGACACGTATAATTATTGTCGTCAAGAGAAATCATTCATGCAACTGAAATGATTATTATGATTAAATACAAAAAAATAAATAAACTGACTCATAATCGGCAAAGATAAAAAGATCAGTCAAATGGATGTAAATTAGTGGTATATTTAGAATTAGCATGTCATTTTGAACTTTACATTATTTAACACAATATACAATTTCGTAAATATGATGTTTGATATTTTGCCGACAATTCACACTCAGATATTTTAAATGTAAATTATTCATGTATGATTGTTATGGACGTAAATTGGACCGAATAAAGACTGTCTTAATTAAAATAGTACTGAAGTTAAGTGGCAGCTGTGTAGAATTGTCGCCTCAACTACGCCGTATTTACGATTCTAATTGCAAATTAAACTGTTTTATGTAAATAATGTTAATTATATTTCAACACGATATAATGAAATTATTTCTAACAAAACAAAAACCATCAACTACCACCAATCACAAAGCAAATATATTGATGAAAAATCCAATAAACTTTCGCGTAATTGTAATGTGATGGTGAATGCGTAATGCAAATTAGTAATTCTTGATGCAACAAGTTTTATTAGTGACTTAACCTGTAATTTATTTCGTCTCTCATAAAAAACGGCATCGTAAAAGACCGTTTCTTTAAAGCTTCACGTACGCTCATTGTCGCCGTATTTACTCTCCACTATCCTTCTCATACTTATTCTCTCCTTCTTTATATCATACAATCGTGCTGTTTTTTCTCTATCTTATTTTTTATATTTTCTCCCTAGTTCGTCGTCATCTTTCTTTCTCTTCATGTCAATTTTTTGATCCTGATCGACACAATTCAACAGTATTGATAGTTGTAGAATGAGTGGAAATGTTTTTACACTGCATTAAACATCATAAGATTCTTTTTTTAACAATCCACCCACATGTTTATCAAATAATATACGCTTTTATATCCAGGGATATTTTTTTTTAGAATATATGAACCACAATACAGGTAGGAGTTTTAAGCTTTTTCGCACTATTTGCGCAATTTGTAGAAGATTCTTCTCCTGATTATAGGAAATGAAAGCGATTAATCTTCGTGTGAACGAAGATCAAAATGAAATCAATCAAAATTTTTATTTAGTCTTCAGAGATGGAACGTAACAATTAAGCAATTTACATATCATTGGAGTTTCGTAGTGATTGCTACTCGTGAATTGAAAATTTGATGACGCCCAGGTGTTGAGAACAGGTGTTAATCATTATTAATATTCATCAACCTTAAGTTTTACATTGCAGAATCACCAAAAACGATTAAGGTTCTTTAAACGATTACCATTCATATTATTTAAACATGTCGCAGAATTTTAATAACGTCTGTATATTATTATTATTATTGTTATTATCATCATCATCATCATCATCATCATCATCATCATCTTCATCGTTATTATTATTATTATTATTAACGGAAGATTATGAGAAAAAAATCTTAATAGAATTTCTACCCTAATTACAGGATTGTAATTGTAAAACCCTTGCTGTGATTTCTCACGATTTCAATAGTTATGAGCTTCAATCGAAAAAATTATCAGAAAAAAGGGGAAATCGTTAGGGGACTTGACAAATATTTGAAATTTAGATCGCCTACGGTTTTGATTGACAATTAAACTGATTTTTTTTACTCCTATTTCTAAATTTAGAGGGTCCTAAAGCGGATGTTCAATCTGGAAGCTTAACAAAACTATACAGTAGTTAAATTTTTCACCCATTCCAGGTAACGTTTATCTCTTTTTCCTTTGCGGTGCTGTTTTTGAAAGAGTGACAGATTATATTCTAAGGTATTGTCAAAAATGACCATGAATGCATTAGCATATTCTATTTCCCGCCAACAACTATGGGACCTATTGTCGAAATTCCAAACATATTGTACAGATATGCACCTGAAGTCTTTACAAAAAAACATAATTTTTTTTGTCATTCTGTATGTGCATACAAACAGATTTAGAAAATTTCGAACCCATTTTCGTTGATTTGTTTGTTTAAAATTAATTTTTTCGATATACCTATGTATTTATGTAGTATGAAATGTGAAGGAGAAAGCTGAAATTAACTTGAAAATATATGCAGAATATTAGTCATAAAATTGTTAATGGCTTTTGGAAAGGGATGAAATTTCGTTAATTATCTTTACACGTACGGATAATTCTATAGTATTTTATGGTTTAAACAACATAAACAGCAAGATCGATTAACGACCGAAATTGACAATAGACTTGGTATTTTTAACACTTGCATACCATTGTGGGCGACAATAGTCAATTTATTTTATAAATAATTACAATTATTCAGCATCACACTGACGGAAATAATCAAAGTTTTATGTGTAGGTATATTATAACTCCAAGGCTGTTTAGAATCCGTTAAATGTTGGGGGATGGTCAAGATATTGGATGAGGGTGGTGAAAATACGGGGCTGGATATCAATTAGACTACTGCTCGATTTGTGTATAGAGTGTCGCCAAATTGGTTGTATTCAAAAATCTACAACAAACCTATATTTCATTTAACGGCCATTGGCGAAGAAATGGTACCACGCTCTTAAGAAAATTGTTGGAAAAACGGCAACAATTGTATGGACAAAGAATATTCACCCGAAAATTCATTTAACAAACAGCCCTTATTCGTTTATCGTCCATTGAATGTTACAATACAACATAAAGTTAAATGTATTCTAATACTTTATTCTTGGTAAAATCGGTTCGAATTCCTTTTATAAACATATTGTGATTGTGTAACCACCCCCGTAGAGTGTCATTGCTTCAATGTTGTTAGCGACAGCTGCTCTTGCTAAAAAAAATGAAGTCTTCAACAATCTGTCTATCCTTGTTTCGTCCACCTTAGCTACAGTTAATTTAACTTAAAGTTCCAACTATGGAGAACGAAAAAAGGCCAGATGGTACCTTAGCGATAAAGTAGTCTTTATTAAAATCAGCGGATGACGGTTTTCATTATTTTCCCTTAATAGTTGAACCCTTAAAATCTATTTAATTAAGAATGTGGCTGTTAATTAAATAAAAACTGAATTTTAAACGGCAATTAGATATGACAAACATAAGGGTAGATAAATTGTTTTAAATTCTAAATTTGTTGAGACGTTTCATTTTTTAAGAAATTCTAATGCGAATTCAATGTCACCTTGATGTATGAGGGTTAAAAAACTACCTGCCGCATACCCAGCCACCCTCATATTAGCGAAATGCCCAACAATTTACGAATTGTAGGAAAAACGTCCAAATGGAGGGTGGCTATAAAGGTTTCTACCCTATAAATGTACACACATACAAATATAGGAAAATAGATCGTAGTCATTATTCAAACAAGCATCAGGGTACTATTGTTACCTTTTAACGAAGCATATGGATGCAGATTTTCGTATTCCATCCAGATTTAAGTTGAACAACAATAAATTTTTCTCTTCCATTGTTGATGATTATCTTGTTCATAATCATGATCAAATTGTCTTGTTTGTCGACAATTTGAAAATTTAATAACTGTCATGATTGTATCTGTGAGAGTTGTAATAAAATTTCTTGGCGCGAGTCTTGCAATAATAACATCGAAAAACTGTATAACAAAACATTCTATAAATAATTGTCAATGATTAATAGAATAATTGCCCATATTCGATCCTTTTTTACAATATTAAGAAAGAACGGCTGGTTATAGTTCACTTTAATATAATGTTCGGTGTTTATTATTGAAGAACATTGCGCGAATCCGCATACAGAATATAAGATCCAATATTCATGAAGCATAAGGACGGAAATTCTGCGCTGCAACATTAAAATCAATACAGGACAGTATATGCCATAATATATCTGCAGTTCCCTATTTCCATAGAGCGGACTCCTTATTCTAAACAATATAATTAGCTTGAAAGCTCTAACGAGAGCCCTCTTCGCTCTGCCATTTTTGTTTTAACACTTCTCAATAACAAAACACAAAAAAAATTGACCTAAATTTTCATCAATATTTCTGAATGTGT
Source organism: Mylabris sibirica (assembly GCA_039776855.1). Lineage (NCBI taxonomy): Eukaryota > Metazoa > Arthropoda > Insecta > Coleoptera > Meloidae > Mylabris > Mylabris sibirica. Next base: position 6,836,228 of record CM077838.1, read on the forward strand.
GTGTGAATACTTTTAAAGATTCTCCCCTAAATGTATAGAAAAAATCGACGAGACGAGCGGTGGTGAAGGGACTATTTCGCTCGAATAAAATTCATTTTTCCAATAATAGAAAAAAAAACAGCTAAGTAGGTCGCAAGGTGTTGCTTTAAAAAAAATTCAGTTTCCTGGGAACTAAAAAAGGAGAGAAACTACCCTTACGCTTTTTTTACAACAAAACCTCCCGATCCCTCACAAAATTTAGCATCCCTTGATTGAGTGAGTGGAATTTTTTTATAATGCGTGAATTCTAAAACACGATTCTCATATCAATCTTAGAGATCTACCTACATTAAGGATTATCGTGAGAATATATAAATAGAAAAGGGGATGTTTTCCAATTCTTTTAGCATTGACTTGTAATTATTTTAATGAGACCTTTTACAACTTTGCAGTTAAAATATTTAATCGAACTATGTATTGTGTATGGAATTTTTAATAACAGACTGGAATGAGTAAATGGCTGCGTTATAGCATTTTAATTGGTATCGATAAAACAATTAAAAGACGCCACTGTGCTGCCTTGTTTTCTAAATTTAGCCATCTGTCAACGGCACTTTTATAAGAACTGTGTTTTTGAAGAAAAAAAAAAATCGTTATAATTTTGTTATTTTTAATTTAGAAATCTTAGTAACAACGAATATATCAGTTTTTGAAAGAATTGTAGAGCAATCTCACGCCTTGGATAATTGCCAACAACCCCAACTGTCTAACCGAATTACTTTATAAATTAACAGTCACATCTCCATAATTTAAACCCAATAAGGCTTCGTTTTTCAAGTTTCAAACTTTCCAAGATAATGATCATTTTAGGAAACAAGTCATTCTTCTCAAACTGTATAGTTTGTTGACGTCTCAGAGAAGTCAGATAAAATACGTTGTTTTATCAGTTATGATAGGACAATAAAGGCTCTCAGTGTTAACAGTAAAGAAATAAAATTTGTATCAGTTTATTTTCTATTTTTTTTTTTTTTTTAGAAAGATTATATAAGGAAAAGAGGCGTAGTTCATGTTTTGATAAAAAGGCCTCCCACCAATCATCTAGTTGGTTGCTGTATTGATATCGACGGTTTTTTTCCCAGTCCTTTTTTCTCGCTTTTCCCTATCTATAGCTGATGTACGCATATTCAGATTTGATATCGCCGAGGTAGATAGATATATGTATATATAAGAAAATCGTTTTGAGGGGGGTGCGCAGTCGCGTTATCAACATTAGATATGCACCAATGCGAATCTTTCCACCCTTCACACTGATAGGGGTGGAGGACTGTTGAGATATTTTATTTTAAAACGCTTTACCATTGGCCGTTTATGGTTTTGATATCAGTAGATGAAGACAAGGATGACGAGTTGCCATATCACTTACACACACCATCTGGGCGGCTTTATACACCGACGGTGGCGGCGACAGTGACAATTCTAATATTCAACATTGTCTAGTAGAAAATCAATAATTTTTAATTACATACAATTTTTATGATTTATTATTTGTGCAAAATGGAAACTGTAGATGTATCACCATTTTTTAAAATTGAAATAGATTTCCGGATAACGTAATATGAGGCACGTGTCGACGGTTGGTTCGTTAGAATTGTAAATGAAACAACCCTTTAACAAATGGATTCGTTTTAGGAATGGTATGAATGGGGACGCGTGCATACAGTGGGACATCTCTTACAATTTATGTGTATAAATAGAGTGAATGAGATCGATATATAGACAGAAACAGATATATGGATAGAAAGAGAATCTGTGATTATCGTACAACGTATCCGGTTAAAGGACACATTGGTTCCTTTAATCACCCCCAAAACAACCGGTCCCACCTATATTAGACGTATTATCATAATGCAACCTCACCCTCATTCCACGCAATTTCATCCCTTAAACTATTCATTTCAAAGAATAAAAAAAACTGTAAGAAGAAAAACCGTATAATTGAATTCCGTTGATGATTTATCCCTATACAATTTGTACAATAATCAAAGATCTTAACCGCCAAAATTGTTTGTAGAAAATTGACATATTTACAATGATAATCTCCATGTTAAATTTACTTAAGTAGAAGATGTCTCATTTAACAATTAGAAGAGGTAAAAGTCAGAAATGCCATAAATTTTACAATGGGAATTAAGTGTAACTTTAGTTAATCTGCATACCCTTCCTTTCATCTTTATAATTTACCACTTGTTAGTTCCCGGAAGAGATTTACAGGAACTTGTTTAACATTTGGCGCTAATTGAAAGACATTTCTACAAGCAAAACAGTTATTTTAATACAGTACGGCGGAAAATTTATTATCAACTTGACTCAATATAAATAATCAGTATCTGTATTATTATTTCTGCTCGTATTTGTGAAATCACCACGTTAAAAACATATCAAAAAGCTGTTCTTCTAAAATCAAAATTTCTGGAGTTAAAGCCAACATATGAAATTTTTGCAAAAGAATCTTTAAACCTGAATAAGTTTCATGAGGTGAAAAATAAAAATATGCATTTTTTAGTATCCTAGTTTTACCATGTTCAATGCCGAAACAAGGAAGTGCTATTAAAAATCGATTAACTAGATTCTTATTATTTATTGGGAGCCTGTTTATGATATTCCTAAAACCTTTCTTTACGTTTCAATCTTCCAAATGAAAATTTTTCAATAGTATAAAATATGTATCAAAAATGGAATATTTTATGTCCATAATCAGACACTATCAATGTTAAGACTTGAAATTATTTTTGTAGAATAGCCTGTAGATATGTCTTAAATAGTTAGAATATTGTTTGAAATAACTTTTATTTGAATTATTAATTGCAAAAATCGATTTTCAATATATTCAAAACTATTGATTTTAGTAGTTTTCTGGTTCTTATTATTGTTTGTTATCACTTTAGGGACAATCAAAATCAATTTAAGCTTCAATAGTGATAATAAAAATAAAATATAATGTGAAAGTTTTTATCATTGGTTAATAAATATTCGATTGAGCATTATAATTAGTTATTCAAATAAATTGTTAGGTTCTTATTGGCTAATCAGAATGCATCACTATTTTTATTGGTTAGCGTTAAATAATTGTGCACCAATTAATGAATATTCATATTTTAAAGTATATAATGGTGGGCGTTATACGTTTAAAAAATTTAGCAAATTATTAATAATTACAATAGGGAAAAAATTATGAAAATCTTGGTCCTGTAATATAATCCTTTTCCTCATATATTCTCATAAATACATATATAAGATGTAGAATAAATAAATAATCCATACAATTTATATAGCATTGTATATTGGAATATAGTGTGTGTTGATTGGTGGAACTGTTAACCCCCACTATCTGAAGGCCCGGATTCAGATCCCCCTCCATCGTATTTCCAGCATCCTACCGATGCAAATACGCGTTTGTTATACGGCTATAGACGGTAGCGCCGTTCACACATGCACGTTATCAAAAAAAAAATATATTCAACAATAAGTCTACAGTGTGCTCTTTTGCAAAAATAAATTTAACATTAAAGAAAACAAAATTGAAGTGTTAAACAACCTCTTAATGACAACCGAAATTGGTGTAGTGAATGTGATCACATATCAATCTATTCATTTTAATAATAATAATAATAATAAATATAACAACAACGTGTGTAGTAATAGTGTCAGTTCCGGAATATGTATTCGATTTGATCAAGAATTTCGCGACGGTTTGCGCGTTATCACAACCTCCTATTATTATAATAATAACAATATTGATAATCATCTATTTAATATTGAGAGGATTTATTGAAAAAATTGAGATAATAATCGAATCTGGCGGATTTAAAAAGCGACTCAGTTAGGAGGTGGGTCGAATCGAACCCTTCACCCACCCTCCAAAACAATAATATCGAAATACCGAAATTAATCAAAATAGGTAATAATACAATCAATAATAATAATAACATAATAGATTTCCATTCAAATTATTGGACGACGACGACAACAACAACAACAGCTACAACAACGATAATAACAACAACAGCAACAACGACGACGACAACAATCAATCCTTCACATCATAATAAAGACAACGACATGCCGATGTTGTTACAACAACCACCTTCGCATGTTCTATTACAAACAAATCACGAAACTGATCAGCCATTAGATTTTACAATGTCAAAAATTAAAACAAAAACACAACATCATCATAATCATCATCATCATCACCATCATTCACATCAATTAAAATTCAACAATAATAATTTTACAACACAACAACATATGATGTTTTTACAAAATAATGGTGTTTATTTTAATCGAACTACAAACAATAATAATCAAAATTATACAAGAACAAGTAGTCCGTCGAGTAGTTCAGAAGAGGAGGGTATCGGACCACCAGCAGGATCACCTAGGTCCTTATCACCGAGCCCTACACCAATACGTAGCGACGGTAAGTTAATTTCTCTTAAAAAAATAATGTAAACCACCTGTATGCACTGATCATCTATCTAAATCGATTTTCTAACGTATCAGGCGATATTTTCAAACAAAAATCGAAACTTTTAAAAATACTACATATGTTTTTTATTGAATAATAATAATAATAATAATATTAATAATAATGGAATTAGTAGCAACCGCAAATTATTCTAATAAGATGCACCTGCAAAAAAAACGTTAATAATTAATAACGGCCTCTTGTTATACCTACATTTTTTTATTACCATTATTATTTACAAGGAGAATTGTTTAAGAACATACGATATTTTGCATTAAATATTCGTCTAAATGTATGGTAATAACAACAATAATAATAATAATAACAATGTTAATAATAACAACAATAGTGTTTCCCATGGCAGGTAACTCTCCTAAAAATTTTACCATCAAACGATTACAGTAACGATTATCGATGAATTATATTGACTTCCTATAGGAGTATTGCTGGAATTTGTTGTTGGTATAAGATTTTAGCTGAATCATTTCAATATAAATACACACTTACATATGGATAAAACCGAAAGGAATGAATTATAATAATGAAATAAATTGGTTATATTAATGGTTCATTATTAGTTTTTAGTGAGTGATGATAATGGTCATTATTATCAAGCTATTATCAGGATGTGTAGGCAAAATTATTTGCGTTTATTTTATTTTTTTAGTTGAAAATGTTGATGATGATGATGATCAACGACCAAAAAACGTTTAGTGAATGATATGTAAACGTTACCATAATTGATGTATTTAGCTGTAGGTATAGCTGATATTATAATGAATGCGGCCGTCAAATTAACGGCTAATGCACACGCTTTTGCATAAATTTACATGGGAAACTCAACCGCCTCCTTTTCATAAAACAACAACAAAAATAACCGTACATATAGTACATAAGAGATTTTGAAAATTATAATTATTTTAATAAACAAAATAAATTCTTAATGAAATTGCCTGCCTTTAAAGATTTTTCTCTATTCAAGTGTTGCCGCTTATAATCTCCAACTCCGCCCTATCTTAAAACTACTACTATTACTAATCAACATTGACCCTATTATTAAAATAGATGGGGGAGAAAATTTTGTCGATTTTTTTTCCTATTTCCATTGTGGCCCCAAAAATACCAAACAACGAAAATTAACAACAAATCTACCTGTTTATATTGAACCAGAATGAGAGAGAGATCGTCCCTCTTAAAACACATGACTAATAAATCAAAGAATAACACTGACAGTATGCAAAACATAAATATTTTAATTTGTAAAGAGGCGTAACTTTGTATATAAAAATATAGCATACTGTCTGTAAAAATAAAATATTGTTCAACATTTATTTGTTTCGTTCATTCTTTTTATGATTATTGTTGTTAAATTTTTGATATTATTTGTTTTATTTATTTATTTTTAATGTTGTAGAAAGCAGTAAAAGATTTATAATCAAATAGTTCCTTAATTTGATTATAATTGGTGATATGTAGTCGATACGGTCGGTACTACTATTAGGTACCAATTTTGTTCAATTTCTTCATGTTTTTTTTTATACACGAAAAAACCTTTACAATATTTTTTACCATAAACTCTATTTTACAGAAATTCCAAATTCACCAATAACACCCGGCGACAAACAATATGGTAAGTTAACAATTTTCAGAATTATTCTCTCTCTAAAAAAACAACTTTCTACCCTTAATAAAAGTAAGGTAATAGTAGTATTTTTTATTATCACTTTTTTGGAACGCATATTCTACTAGTTGAACAGTTTTATGATTGTTGTAAACTTTCTAAAAAATCCCATCGATAAATTGAAGGATAAATCTCAATTTGTTATTTGTTAAAATTAAATATTCACACGTTTGTGGTTTTAAAAATGTCATAACCTTAGGGGGTAGAGCTGCTGGTGGTTCTTATTGAAAGGGATCGCGTGCTTTCGTATACATGTGTGTGTGTATATGTATGTATATGTATATGTGAGAGGAAAAGAAATTGCCTTGTAATATAACAAGTCTTAGGGGGTAGGTTTGTTGCAACAGGTTTAAATGTTCTTTTCATATCATATAGATGTATATATACATATCCCTAGGGATGTAGATGAGGAATATACAACCCTCTTTATGTCAAAACAACGAATTTATCATGTTATAAAGGCGTGATTCTTTTGGTTTAAATAATTCTTCTAAACGTTTCATTTTAATTGCTTGTAAATTTTTGTTTTAGTATTATTATTACGGAAATGAGTCCATTTGCGTTTAAATATTTATAAGCTACGTTAATTTTTATATTTAAATTTTTATGTTAATTTAGTGGGATTTTGATGGTTTTTATACTAAAGATCATTAACATCGTTCTATGATTAAAATAAATAAGCTTAAATTACCGTTTTTTCGCCAAATTAGAAAAATGTATAACAAACTTTCTATTTACAAGACTGTGGGTCATAAATTCGTTCCATACAATTGAAGGAGGATTTTTAAGAAAGCTATAAAATTTAGCAAATTTCTATCATAAAAAAAATATGGATCCAAGGACAATTCAATTGTAAAAAAGTCACATTTGTATTTTTCTTTTCCTATCAAGAAACTCGAAAAATAAAAATTATAGTTGATGCCCTGTCGGCGACTATGATGATTGTAAAAACGACCACCCCAAATTACACCCCATTTGTTGCCATAAAAACAATATTAATAAGCAAATTATGTCGTAATGTGGTAGCGAAATGTGTTTAAAGAAACCAGTGAGTTCTTTTCTTTTTATTCTTGTTAACAGGATGCACATATAGAAGAAACCCACACACAAACATACTCACACACACACACACACACGCATACATTGTCCGTTAATTTACAACAAAACCGACCTCTGAGTTTTACCTGCGAAACCCGACATATTTTAAAATGCATTAAGTCATATAGAGTGTATGGCAGCTGACTAAGGTGGAGGTCGTATTATTATTATTATTGTTATTATATCGAAAGATGGACGATCATGATAAAAAATTCTAAACTCTTCAAGCATTGTTGTTGATTAATTCAAACATTGCAACTTTATTAAAATTGAAGCTATATAAGACCAAAGTAAGAGGCTCATTTATCATTCCGGATGGGGTAAATTAGTTGTACTTCATTTAGACATCTCACAATACACAAATTCTCCACACTTAATACCGTCATGATTAGTGTTGTATGTATTCAGTAATAACCGGAAGGAAGGCCCATCAGCAATTTTTATTTAAAATAGATTCATTTATTTTTTTGTGCTGTATAATGGCCATTCTGGCGCCATTTTTACACATATGTATGGGTCGCAGAGAAACAATTTTTTTTTTCTTGAGAACTGTATTTTCTCATTAGGATCCAGGTAGAAGATCTAGAAAAGGCGTTGGGGTGGTGTTGTGGCGCTGGCCAGGTTATCGCATGCGAAATCAAGGAAGTTTTTTACAAGACCCACTAAAATTAATTTCGTAGAAAATGCATGACGGCAACATACAACAACAACAAAAAAAAAATTGTTGAATAGATACACAATCATTTATATTTCTATAAGAAAAACAAAATATTTATATTTACCTATATATCAAAACTTATTAATCCAGCAAATGGACCACAAATTATTTTTATAAAAATTTATTGATAATATTCTTATTATTATTAATAATAATGTTAGAGATCAACGATATAATGTTATGTTGTTGCAAGTTTTACTGGCAAGAAGGTCAGATCAATCAGGTGATGGTGAGTTGGCCATTAATGAGATTTAAACCATTGCATCCCGTTATGAAGTCGTGATGTTACGCCCTTTTCTTAAACTCTTTCGAGATCATTTTTTTTCATTATTAGCATTATTATTATTATTTAAAATAAATGATAGAAACGAAGCAAATATACAAATTTCAGCAGATGGTAGTTACGAACACCTGCACACACGATGATAGCTTCCACACATATCCATACATATAGGTATACAAAAAAAATATTTTAGCAAAATTATTTGACCTGAACTAGTCAACCATCCGTCCTACACGCACCCACATCTATTTTCTACCCTTTTGTCCTTATTACACAATAAGATGGACTGAATGTGGGGGGTACAACAAGAAAATTAGCAAAGTTCCTGTAATTTATGTAAATTTAGTTAATTTTTTATTTATCGATCGAATCACTACAATTTTAGATGTTTATCAATATACAGGAAAAAGTACAAGTGGCACCCTTATTTGATTTGATTTACATAAAGTACCTACACATGTTAGATTTGGGCGATTGTTATTTTAACATATTCAACCTGTTTTCTACACCTGAACTAAACACATTAACAGTTAACAAAAGGCGGTCCGAAATCAGATAACTGTAATAAGACTTTTATTTTAATAAGCAAATATTTATATGAAATGTATGCCCAAGCCTTAATCTCTGTACACGGTTAACTCACGTCAGATGAATAGTTCTTATGGCAACTCCCATTATTTGGCGAGCATCGAGAAAAAAAAACAAAGATTGATAGGGAGGTACTACCTGGAGATAATTTCAGCAAAATTAGAACCTCGTAACTCATTTGGAAGTTGGTCAAAAAACACTCGTTTTGGACATGGTCGCGATTTTCAAAATCCAGCTAAACACGCAGAACGATAAATAATGACTCGGACATCCAACATTGATTTTTTCGATTATCTCCATTGCATTCTAGAAAAAAATGCGAAATATTCCCACCTGTTCCAGAATAAAACGGAGAAAAACGAAAAAAATCAATGTTGCCAGGATTCTCGAGTCATTCTAATTGTGAGTCATTTTGTATGTATAATTCGTTTTTGAAAATCACGTTTTTGAAATGAACGTATTTTGAAAAATTTCCAAATGAGCTAAGAGGTACTAATTTTGCTAAAATATTTTCTAGGGACCCTCTTATAAACACTTGAAATATTTTTTGAATCGCTCGCCAAATAAGAGGAGTTGTCATAAGAACGTTTCGTCCGACATGGTATTAAGAAAAAAAAAAACATTGGAAAAATTGAACCGATTAGAATAAAAAAAACACTGTGATTTCTCAAACATTTCCGGCAATCAATTCTATTCCCATTCCTATACAATTTCAATAAATTTTAATAATTAAAATCAATCGTAATGGTATTATAAAATTTTATATTTATTGTTTTTTTTTCAAAAATTGAAAACAGTTCAAATTTCTGCCACAAAATTGATAATAGAAATTATTTAAACTTTTAATTCGACTACGCTTATTGGTAACAACCTTGCTTTAAAAATTTACATAAAAACTATAACAGTAACAGTTTGGAGCTTTGGTTTCCGTTAAAGCTCCGTTGATTCAACCGTCAATGAGAGAAAGTGAATTATTCCTGTGTAGAAATTATATCACACACAATTTGTAATGGAATACAACCGTTTTTTAAACACACTGACCGGAAGGACTCGTGTTACTCAAAATAATTGTTTGCTCCAGATAGGATTTTTGGATATAGTTTTCTATTCGTAATAAAAAAAAATGTGTTCTTTGAATTAGATAGATTTCTAAGCTCTTACTCTATTGAATTAAGCCAATAGTAAATAATTGTTCTGAAAAGTGCCGTTAGACCATAAACAGCAATATCACTACGTAATCAAGTGGAAAGAAATTATAAATTAAGTTATAATTAATAATATTCGGCAGTTGATCGGCGACTTGTTTAACTCGGGCGACATAATTTTGTTTAATCCATAAAATTCTGTTATATAAGAAATTTTTATAATATAAATTGGTAATAAGCCGGTCAATAGAAACATTTCAAAATGCAGATTCATCAATTAAATAATTGTAAGGTTTGTGAATGATTCTCTATTATGCTGCATACGTATTCACATGGGATATCAAGACTGCATTTCAATGTATGTTTCGGAAACTGCAATTCTATTAACATACTTGTAATGCAATTCTAAGAAATCTTTTTTTTTTGTACTGATTTGACATTTACAATTGGTAATTGCCGTTAAATGCTCCTATTTCATTGTCCAACTTCTACTACGTGCATTCATCTCATCACTACATATTCGTAATGTTTACTCAGAATCAGCAGCAGATAAAACAACTTCGAGTCTGTTGCATAAAAAATTTCATAAGCTATCTTTTATATAGTAAATTGTTGATTATCTATTGATTCCAAAATGCCTAATAAATAAGATTACTTGATTTGTGTATCAGATTTACGCCAATAAAGGATTTTGCGTTTATAATAGCGTTATTAAGGCAACAAATAAGTACTTTAATACCTATTAAAGCTCTTTTTTGGTGTTCTTCAATAGCTAGTGTAATTTATATTCTCGATGTTGGTAGTGAAATATTTGTCATTTATATTCAAATGACAACTGTCAAACTACATTAAAAAAATTCTTTAATAATTATATTAATTATCAGTTTAAATTGTTACTAGGTAATATTTTTAATCACGGTGTTTCGCTTAAAATAAGTAATAATTTTATTAAAAAAATATATGTCAGTACCATCAATACTTATTCTTTAGGAAAATACCTATTTATTTTTTAAAAGAATTACGAGAAACAAGTAGAGGGATCAGTAGCGTAACTTCAAATTTTATATTTATTGGTACTGTTGAAAGGGGGCGCCACTTTCTAAAATTGACTTTAAATGGGACCCCTTGATTTTGGATAAAACATAATTCTTATTAATTAACTTGTAAATCATTAATTTTCCTATAATTAAATTAAAATTATTTATTTAAACAACAACGCATTGATTTTTTTCGCATATTCTATCATTCTTTGCAGTCTTATAATCTAAACTAATTATTCTGGCATTTGATTAATAAACTATAAAAGGTGAAACTTTTACCGACAAACTTGGCCATATTCTAAATCTTAAAAGCTTTATAATTATTACAACTACTTTTCATTTATTTCTATTTTTACATTGATTATTGTTTAATTTATTTTTTTATAAAAATATGTATATGCATAAGTTCACCAATCTTTATTTATCCAACAATCGTGGGAAATTTCATTTTATATGTATACTTTTATAATCACCGTTTGTAAATTATAGTAAAAACTAGTAGTTTGTAATTTCCATAAACAATTCTGTACATTATAATCTCTTTTTCGCATTGAATTTATTCTAAAGTTAAAACAGTAACCTTATACGTTAATGTCAGTGTTCCGCAATTAAAAAAAGAATAAGAGAACAATAATAGCAATTTCTTATCGTAAATAGTTGACGTTTGATTGATTCAATTTATATTTATCGATTGAAAATTGGAAATTTTACCGGATTTAGTACGGTAATAATTCAATCTAAATATACATAAAACCTCCACCACCATTTTCTATACAAAATTTTCAATTTTCTTATAGTCATGGTCGGTGGAATTTAGTCAAATTTGTTAAAGCAGCGTAACATTATCTAGTTTTATACAAACATAAACAAAATTATTAAATTAAAATGTTCTGGTGGTAAGTGTTACGGCATGATTGTCACATCTATTGCGACATTAAAATCGAATTAACTTAATTTTCAAGTAAAATTTCTCATTTTGTTGTTTTTTTTTTTGTGAAACTAACGTACGTAAATTAATTTTATGTTATCATTTATTTTCCAATTCAAATACTAATTGAGTTGCAATTATCAAAAGTTCTAAGAGGTTACCAGAAAGTGATTCTTCTATTTGAAATTTATTAAAAAACGAACGTGTAGAAGAATACACGACTTTCACTCAATCATTTATTTTCTTGTTGTTATTAGTGTGTATTATGTAATAATAATAGAAACGAAGGCATGATAAACAAAAAAAAATACAAGAGTAGTAACAAATCAATTTGTCTACGATAAACTAATTAGAATTTGAATCGAAGAAGGATTAGGAATTCGATTGGTAACGGTTTTTTTTTCTCGTTGCAACAAGACTCAATTTACTTGTTCCAACCTAATCTTTGAGGCAATTTCAATTAGGAAGAACGCAGAGAAGTAGACAACGATGGGTAGGAGAGACGGAAAAAAAAACGTACAGCTGGATATTGACCGAAAAATCTGTCAACACCCATAAATTCCAACACTTTACTTGCCAATTGAAAGTTTTCCGTTTTTTTCTTTCTTTGTTTTGTTATGTTATTTATAATCAAATTTTTTTCTATTATTGTAAATGTTCACGGTGATATTGTTCGCTAATAAACATCCACACAAATTCACTTGAAAAACATGTAGAAAAAAGGAAGCGTGTCACTTTAATTATTCTGAAAGCTCCATACTTTATTACATTAATTTTATTCATTAACAATCGTCTGTATATTTATATGTAATTAGTTCCATTGCATCTACAATTTTTAACATTATCTAACAATTGTAAAGAATATCCAACGGTATTCGAGTTGATGTCTATATCCTCTTTCAACTACATCGAAAAAGAATGTAAAATAAACATACATGTACATTAAAAAAAAATGAGAGGGGAAATCCAACAAATTAATAAAATGCATATTGTATGATGTCTCGTGAAAACGACCGGAAATGCACCTGTGATTTAATAATTTGATTATTATTCAGTACCTGTAATGCAATTAAAACGGATACTGACAATAATCGCTGCCAACAATGCAATATTTTAGATATAAATGTTTTTATCAAAAATCCGGATGTTTTCATTCAGATTTCTCCAATGATGTAGGTACGTTTTTTTCATATTTCCGCCGTTGAAAAGATTAACATTTTCAATGACTATCGACAGTATTGCTACTTCAGATAACTACATTAGTTTTTAGGTAATTCTTGAGTTTGTTTAATGTTTTAAATAAATTATTGAAACTGTTTCTAATTGGTGATAGTAGATTGCTAGAACCATCAGGAAGTAGATGATAAATAGTAAAATAAATTTTCATGATTGTTATGAATGTTATTTAAATACTTGTGTCTTTTATGCGCTAGAATCAGTCCTTTCAAACTTTTACTTGTGACGATTCACTGACTAACTTACTTTTATAATATAAAGCAACTCTGTTGTTTTAGTACTTTGAAATTGATTTACTGAATTGACTCTTAAAGCACCGTCAATTTTTGAGTTTGTTCTACAATGGTGTAGCTAGATCACCATCTAAAACCCTTTCTTTGCTTTATAATTAACAATTTATTTTCATTATATCGATCGCCTCAGTATAACAACGCTCCTATAAACGTTCGAATTATTGACTTTTAGCTTCTTAGAATAATTTTCTTTCCTAGGCAATACATTCCAAATAAATCGCTCAATTTACGTTATCGTGATTAGTGAGTACAATTATATTTACTTTCTATTATTTATTTAATACATATGTATTTCCACCTATATTATGAATATACATACAAGGTGTCCGGTCTAGGAGTAAACGAAGCTTGAGCAAGAGTACGGACTCATGTTAGTGTTTAAACAAGTAGAACTCGGTTATTTCAAGTCAGAATACATACAACTTGATTTATTTTTTTGGGATAATCAATGTATATCCTTTCATAAATTCAGCACCAAATTTGAAAGCTTAACACGTTGTAGCAAGAAAAGAAAACTGAGATGTTTTTGCGTATTCTTGGACATGTCGTCCAAGGGTGCCCTTGAGGTAAATAGAGTTGGTATATTCGATACAGACATTTTATTAAAAATAAGTAGGTACATAGTGGAAATGTTTGTTTTAATAAGCCAAAAAATTAGCAAAGTAATATTTTTATTTCTTCAGTTGTAAATTTATTGGGTCATTCTGTTTTTCTTTTGCATCTCCCCATTGTATATTTATCAGGAAAAAAATAGACAATCACTATAGGAATTATTCATTAATAAATTATGTTTTATAAGACTCATTTTCCTGTTTTTGTAGACTTTCTTGGAGTATTCTGCGTACTCTTATTCCTAATCATCTACAAATTGCGAATTCTTGCAAGAAATGACCTTTTAGGAAAATTTGTGATTTTTAACTATTCTTTCAAAGATGACTTTCTAATTTTGCCACAAAAAAATATTCTGCACTGTAAACATGTTAGTAAATTAAAGCTTATGTCAAACAAATCTCTCAATTGAATTTAATCATCTTTTCCTAAAAATGGTATCATAATTTTAGCGAATTTTTTAAAAAAAATTTTAGCGAATTTTTTAAAAAAAATTAGCTAATGACGAGATCCTCACTTTTGAATTTCCGAAAAATTTTTGCACAGAAGTTCGTTTTGGGACCTCAGGAACCAATATCCACCGTTCGTTAAAATCCACGATAACTGCCGTAATATCTTAATGAAACTTGGTACAAAAATCGGTCTTTGGGATAGCTTGGATGAGTTCGTTGACCAGACTGGTAGGGCCAACACTTTTGGAATAAGAGCTGAAGAAATGTTAAAAAAAATCATTTTCAATATTAAATTTGCTTAGATTTTGATGAAAATTAAAATAACAGTAGAGTCGTCGATCCTCTATGACCCAGAAAAAAAATCATCAAAATCGGTTCATTGGATCGCAAGAAAAATGCAAAAATCTCTTTTTTGAGTATAAGCAGTAAAATCACGTATCTAAGATGGCTATGTGTTCTGACAATTGATATTAGAAAAAAAATTGAATATCGCGGGGGGCAACTAATTTTGACAGTTAATATTAGACGCAAGGCCTGCTAGAGAATTTCGCTTGAAAAAATCAAGCAGGCCTTGATTAAACGTATTACGGGAAATGAATTTATTAGTTGATTCAATGTTATTAAAATATATTAATTGTCAGTATCATAAGAATGTTTTGCCATTAATATTTCAGTATGTAGATACATAAAAAATTCGCTATATAAGGTACTTGCTGCCTTTGGAGATCTTTTTTTTAAATGTAGATATATCTGCAGCATGTAGGTATAATTAACTCGAAAATTTGTAAATTTTAATATGTACATACATATTTCGTACCTTTCCACACACTTTTGCTCTTAAACACTACTACCAAAGCTGAAAAAACACGGCTTACCTACTCTTATCTTATTGCGTACTATTGCCCAAGCTTCCCCTATAAGTACAATTTGGCCGTTTCCAAGAAACTAATAGAGCGATTCTGAAAATTTTTCAATGATGTATACAATAGCTCGAGAAGAAATATTTAAAAAAATTAGAATCTCGTAGCTCATTTTGAAGCTAGTCAAAAAAGCTCGTTTCTGATAATATTGCGACTTTTACCAACCAGTTGAGCACATAAAATAACTTATTGTTAGACTGTCTCGACTATAATCAGATTGATTTTTGAGAACAAGTAGAAGTGTTTCTATAATGCAAAGGAGAAAACGAAAAAAGTAAACGCTAAGAGGATTCCCGAGTCATTATTCTTGCCTATTTTATGCGTGCATCTCGTTTTTGAAAACCGCTACATTTCTTTCGAGACGAGCGTGTTTTGACCGACTTCCCAACGAGCTATGAGTTCCTATTTTTCCTAAAATGTTCTTTGAGGACAACCCTACAAATTCGTCAAATATTATTTAGATCTCTCTCTTAGTTTGGTGGAAACGGCTAAAATGGTTACTTCCAGGTCGGACACACTACACATGAAATGTTGAACAGAATTTAGATGATTCCATCGACAAGTGGATTGAAAATTTATACTTTTTAACACATTTTTAATGCAAAATTAATGAAATGATTTACAAGTTTCCAACTTCTTCCTCAACTTCACATCAAAACAGTAAAATTTTCTTTCTTTGATCATCTCGTATATGTTGTTATATATTTAACTGTTTTCTTTGGGCAGTATAGGAAATTATCACAGGCAACAAGCCGTAATTGTGTATATGTATATTTTACGCGACAATTCTTAACACACAAATTTACTAAAGAAACCGTGAAAATATACCGTACTATCACTATGATTAATCTAATTTGTTTAAAATAGGTGGTAGACCGGATGAATTTCTTTGTTTGCTTCTTTTTTTCTGTATACGTAATTATTGTATTCGCTTCTCTTCTACATTTTCTTTTTTTTGAGATTATTTTTTATAAATAGGGTTTTTGTTGATTCATCTGGATTGTAATTATTAGGCGGGTTACGTTGATTTGCTGATGATCCTCCGAAACATTACTAAGAAAAGTTATAAACGTAAACGTTGATGAATTTACACGTATATAAACCTTATAAACAATTAAAACTCACACATAAAAAAGAGCTTTTATAGTTGAATTAAAATTTTAAGAATTTCCCATAATTACACATCTCTACATATGATTAAAACTATATTATGTTAATTGTTTGTAGTTGTTTTATATAAACTAAAGATTTAAGTTTTAATTTGAAACTTACACAACAAATCCTCTTTCACTATCTAACTTGATGTAATTAATGTTTTAAACGCGAACTCAAGTCCTGATTATGAAGAAGTTGACGTTTTATTATAAATAACAATAGAATTTTAAACAGATAACATAGTTGTATTTCCCGTTGTGAGACCCAGTGCATCTCTAATCAATTCTTATTAACATTATCTGAAGGGCGATTAGCGAAAGGCTTTTTTATCAAAATCTCACTCTCTATATTAACCTTGTCAAAATATACAAAAATTCTTATCCTAACAATATTAGTAATGATTCTCTGTCATGCATAGATGATAATTAACCAATTATAATCAGTACTTGAATATATTTTTTCTGAGTGCACAAGTTTTAAAACTCATTAACTAGCACAACAACACAACAAAAATCTCATCCTTCTTAGAATTCATTATTGTTCGAAAAACATTTTCATGACTACTACGACAACAACACACACACACACACACACACACACACATCTAACCCTATAAAACATTAAATTATATGCTTAGTGTAGGACCTATTTAAGTATAAGTCGAGATACGCCAGAAGAAGGAAACGAAACAAAAAAGAATTATGTGTTTCTAATGACTGCTATGCTAATTGATATCACCGAAACAAACTGAATAAAATAAAACGAGAAAAAAAGGACGGCTACTTTGACTATAATGCTTCGGTGTTTTTTTTTTGTTCTCTTTCAAGTATTTAGTATGAGTTGATTAAGGATAATTCGTGCAAAATTACTAGCTATATAGTGTCCATTAAAACTAATCAAAGATTCTCTTTTAACAAACCATGTTTAATTTCCATAATTTTCTACATGAAACTATCAAAACGATTAAATTTTATGACTTAATTCGTAATTGTAATAAATGTTACAATATTATTAAACGGCGATAGCACAAATTTCTTTTGTGATAATAATCAAATAAATATAATGTTGTTGAAATTGCGGAAGAAGTTTTAAATATTCATTAAAATACAGGGCTGTTTTTTTATTGTGGTAACTTATGAAACTTCTATTAGTAAGCGAGCGATTCGAAAATCATTTCAAGGATTTGTAGAGAAGCCCCTGGAGACCATTTTAGCAAAATTAGCCCCTATAGCTCATTTTAAAGTTGGTCAAACAACGCTCATTTCTGACGATTTCACGATTTTCAAAAACTTAATACATACACACTAAAAGTGACATTATGATTCTCCCAACATTAATTTGGTTCGTTTTTGGCGAATGCATTCTGAAACAAGTGGAAATGTTTCACATTTTCTCTAGAATACAATGCTGGGAGGATCAGCGAGTCATTCTCATTGTCAGTCGTTTTGTGTGCTTTGCTCGTTTTTGAAAATTGCAACATTGTCCAAAACGATATTTTTTATCAAGTTTGAAATGAGCTACAAGGTTCTAATCTTGCTTAAATAGTCCCAAGGGCCCCCTACAAATCCTTGAAATATTTTCCAAAGGCCCTTAAACTAAAAGGAGTTTTATAAAAATTTACCACATTTAAGAAAAAAAAAACACCCAGTATACAACACTATCATCTATTAATTTAGTTTAATTTAATTTAATACAATTTGATGCAAATAAAAAGTTAAAGATGATTGATTTCATATTAATAATTTTTATCTTTTCTAATTCGAATCAGTATCGAATACCGACTATGGTAACAGTACTACCATCAATTAGATTTAAAAATGGGTATACCTGAGATACCAAGTCAGCTCACTGAACTAATGATTAGTGTACCCCCTATTGGGAACACTGTGCCGATACATAATAAAATCATCTCTAGATATAAATATTAGTTTATGATTATAAATACATATGTTTTATCACGATCATATACCGTGTAGATACGTGAAAGGGAATGCCGCTTTTTCGTCTCTATATCTTCACTTATTCACATTCGATCATCAATATTATCATTATTAATATTTCTATTACTCTTCTCTAATCTACACAACAATCAAATTATTTAGAAATTTATTAATTTAACATTAATTTCATAATTCAATGGAATCGGCGAATTAATTATGTATATTGTAATGATATTATTGCAGACAAGCGGTTATGATTTGCATGAGCAAAGCACCATAACAATTCATGTTTATTGTAATTGTAGTCTAACATTTAAATATTACTTCTATTTAAATTATTTCTTTAATTATATTCATGTATATAAATTTTTTTTAATAACTCATATCACTATAAACGTTAATTATTTTGCTCTGATTTTATAAAAAAGGCTAGTTACATTTGCTTCTATCTATTCACCTTTTTTTTTCTATTCATCTATTTGATTGATTACATCTAACTGAAAATTGTTCGAAATGGAATTTTTAAAAAAATTCCCTCAGCCAATTAATCTAGACAAGTGTAGGAACTAGCAAGCATAAATAATGAAGATGTAAAATTATATTAAAAGCATAAGCGGAGAAGAATTTACCATAACCAGAACGGTAATTATTAAAACAAAAAAAAAACAAATGAGAAAAAAATAAAACGAAGAGAAACTAATGACATAAAGACTATGTGTGGAATAATGGGAATAATACAACCAGAGCAATAGTCATTCATAAATGACTAAACTAAAATTAAAATATTTTTTCATGCAAACGGAATACATCAAACAAAACGAAATAAAATAGTGTTTTTTAATAAAGACCACCATGAGTATTTTTGAATGTTAAATTGTTGTAATTGTACAAAATTAATTAGTAAAAAATATAAAAACAATAAATCATGTAGAATTTAAATTAAATTTAGAAAAATAAAATATTAATAAAGTTAGTCTACTTACCGGATGGTTCATCTTAGAGGGAAAAGTTATTGTGGCAACTCCCACTATTTGGCGAGTGACTGGACAAATATTTAAAGTATTTGTAGGGGATCTCCAGAGAATATTTAAGCAAAATTAGGACCTTGTAACTCATTGGGAAATTGGTTATAAAACGCTTTATTTCGATAATGTCGCGATTTCCGACAACCAGCTACACGCATGAATCGATTAAAAATAGCTCGTAGATCATGGTAAAATTTATTTTTCGCGTTTTTCTAATTTGTATTTTATCACTCATAAGGATGTTAGCAAAGAACCAATGATAAAAACTATTTTAAGAGGATCTTCTGGTCATTCTTAGTTTTTTGACGGGTATAACCGTTAAGTGAAAATCGCGACATTGTCGGAATAAAGCATTTTTCGACCAACTTCCCAATGAGCTACAAGTTTCTAATTTTACTTAAATGTTCTCTTGGGATCCCCCTACAAATCCTTGAAATATTTTTCGAATAACTCGCCAAATAATGAGAGTTATATAAAAAAATTTTGTCTAGCACGAATCAGCCGGTGTATTAACAAATAAAATTTGTTGCAACAAAATATTATATTTTCAGCCTTCTGGTGATCTATAGTGAATGTTTTACGATTTATCGTAGTATCTAGACGAAATTCTCTCAAGTTCAATTCAATAAATTTAAATGATTAAATGTTCTATGCAAATGTTTTTAGAATTCAATCTCTCAACACGACCTATCCGATGTAGTAGTATTCACTTTGTTCCACTTTCGAAAAACAATGACATTAAAATATTGGACTAGCAACAATACAAGAAATCAAAACAAATTTTGATAATAACTGGTGAATTGACCTTCATTTGAATATCTTATCAGATTTGAACACCTTTCATGAAATAAATATTAAAAATTGTTGAAAAATTAGACCTAATTGAACTAAATATATTTCGTCTGATATAACCACTTTAACGACAAGAAAATAATCGTAATCATCATTTGAATATTGTTAATGTTGCATCATTAAAATGTAGAGTAGAAAATATTAAAACTTTAAAAAAATAAAAATAGTACATAATAAAATGTATTCTTTCACTTGCGTAATTTTCTAATAGTTGTACAATATTTTGAGAAACATCTTAAAATTCCTTTCTCGCATCCATACAAGATTGTCTTTAACATCTTCGAGATTCTTCACAGTTAAAACCGATTTGAAATCGTTGTATTCAACTCCCATTGAGAATCAATGCATTTTTAAACTAGTGCATAAAAGTTTCATTTACTTGAATCTTGAATGAATCGTCAAAACTATATTTTATTTATAAAATAGACATTTTCTATTCCATTGTAATTTCGTTCTTCTTTTAAAGTTTTTACCAATAAAATTCCTTTAATAAAAAAAGATTTAACTCGTGATCGTTATAACATACCAATATTTCATTTGAACTGTAAGTTTAAAGTAACTAAATTACTAAAGCATGATTAAATAGTAGACTTTGATAAATATTGCTCTCATTTTATAGCTTACAGACACGATAGTTGAGAAGAAAAACAACAAATACAAATAGAAATGCAGATTTATATATTAAAATCGTTTCAATATTCATAATAAGAACATTTAAATTTATTTACCATTTGAGTTGATATACTGCAAATTACAGTACAATGTTTATATAAAAACATTTCAACAGACCAACATTGCATTTATACGAAAAAGATTTGTAAATCATACTCAGAACGTTATTTTATTAATTAAAATTTAAAGTTAATAACGTAGTCAAATTAATTAATTTAAGTTTCCGTTAGCATATTTGAACATATATCCTTCTGTTTTTTTTATTCTTTCAATTCTCTTCTTCTCAAACAACAAAACATCAATTTCTTTCTAGTACCTCGGTCGGTGTTCAACAAAGAAAGAATTCAAAAACGAAAACCGACTGATTAATCATATTGCATGTTCCAATTTAATATTCTCGATCAATGATCGCTATACACTCTAACACATAATCAGTATTATAGTTCATCGTATATGTATATAGAAAATTAAAAGAAATTAATATCTATTTAAAAATATTTAACAAATTTGCCCAATAAAAGATGTGATAAAAGAGTGACAATACAAAGAAACAAAAATAGACAAGATCCTATTGCTCTATTTTGTTATTTTTACCTTACCTCAGAAAAGTAACAATGGAATCAGAATAGTTCCTCATTGTCAGACAATATGATGAAAGTGTCGGGTAAACTGTAATTTTTTCAATTAAAGCTTCCCCGTTTTCTTTTTCTTTTTCTATTTTCAGTTGTCTAATTGTATAGTAAAAGAGCAGTTTTTGTATTCTTTACTGATTAGATTGTTGTTATTATTAGAAATCTGATTCTGCTCTAAATTAAGTGGAATTATCAAAAAAGAAATTGTGGTTTGGTATTGATACAAATGTAAAATGTATCGTATTTATTTCGATTCTTATCTAACTTATTTGAAAAAAAATAATATCATCAATGTAACATGATCCTGAAATGTTGTAATTTCATGACAAATGTCCGAGGTCAGATAGGTGGCGTCGTTTCTATTATGTTCCGAATGGATATTCATTTCCCATATAAATGTAATCATCGATTCCACTATTCTCTCCTCTCTTTACGTTCCAATTCTACTATCAGTCTGTCCACATACACATACACAAATATACACACCACCCTCTTAGAAGTACTTATATAAGGAGAAAAGGGAATGTGATCCTATCTTTGTCGTATACATAAGATTTTCTATTGGTTGCTTTAAAGTTGTTGATAATGTCCACTCTTCTTTCAATATTAGCTACCGTGTTCTTTGAACAAAATTCCATTTCATTTTCAAATTGAAATTTTAAAATTCTTTTGTGATTGGAGAAATCACAAAACCATCGACATTTCAAATTCAATTCTTTAATTCCTACAATAAAATTTTAACTGGTTAATTTTCACCCTCAAAAACGTGCCCTCCAATTGTTACATGTTGAAACATACAATTCTACTAAATATATTCACATCCTGAAAACATTCAGATTGGCCATAGTATTCGAATAGAATTTATCGATAGTACAAATATATAACCAGGGGGTAAAATTCAATTACCGACTTCTATGAGTATATCTTTTAGGGTGCAATAGAACAGTTAAATTGTAGGCGTAGACTTCATTCGCTTATTTTTCTATCCTAGTTGCTAAAACACTTGTAACGATGCAGAAGCTTTGCCAACAAGACAATTCAATTACTAGTTCGTATTTCTGTGGATACCCACACCCCTAGAACTACCATCAACAACAACAACAACAATAGCTTATAATGGACGTACAGCTTAAATCAAGGTATACAATTGATGTCGATTTTAGTGGACCTTTAAGGAGTTAATGTGGTCAATCGCCATTACCATCAACATTCTTTCCAGAAAGCCCGATTCTGATGCATTTGCTTTGAAAGAATGAAAAAACAACAACAGGGTTTGCAGGTGGGAGTTCTTTTACTCCTTGAAATATTTAGGTCATCATGTGTATTCTTTAATTAGATTCGAATGTAGTGATGCGAGAATACGTTTTAATCGTCTTTATTGAATGTAGAAAATTTCCCGATTTTATTTTCATCAATATGAATCCGATCAAAAGCTCCTATTAACACGTCAATCATATAAAGAGCGGAGGCTCTCTATGGTAACTACCTGTTTTTCAGCCAAGGCCGGACGTGCACAATGATCCAAACCGTACGAATCACCACCACCACCACCACCATAGGGAATTTTGTCCATTCATTCTATGATAGAACTGCAGGACTCTTAACAAGAAGGGACACAACTTGATCTCATCAAATTGAAAAAATCACCATTCTAATAATAAAAATGACGGAAAAAATTTTCATAGTTTTTTTAAACTGACTATTTACTTAATAGTTTTGTTCCTGTCTCGTTTTTATCTTGATCCATTTTTCACATTTTGACAGTGTTAAGTATAATTAGCGCAAGACTAGATTCCTAATCTAAATTGGAATTTTTCAGTTTTCGTCATGGACTAGTTATTGTATCTAAAAAATTATATTCCAACGAACAATGTGCCCCTCTAAATACACTGTTGATATATAGTTTTAAATCTGCAAGCTTTCATTGATATTGTCACCCAAGAAAACCGTTACAATTGAATTGACTGTTACGCGAAAATATTAAGAGTTTCAACGGCCGTTCCTCAAGGTGCAACTTCCGAAAGATTCCGTTTTTTTCTGCACTAGGTACCTTTTAAAGAAAGAGTTCGTTGAAAAAGCATCCGTTTATATGCTTCATCGGTATTCCCCCAAAACCTAATAATTTCAACCGTTTCGTGTTAAAAAGAGGAATATGAGAAATTTCAAAGGTTTAATGTGAAATTCAACCTTTTTGAACGAACCCTTGAGAAATGCCGTTGCAGATTTCTAAAAAACAGTCGTTTTTTTCTGTTTCTCCTCTTTCTCTCTCTTTCAATATATATTATAGATGTGTGAGTTTATACAAAAGAGAAGATTTGGGTCAAATCATCAGGTTTCCCTCGATATTCGCTTTTTTAAGGGTAAAGTGCTGTTTTGTCCCTAGTGAATTCGTTGCCAATTTTACCTACTTGTCAGTTTTTATTCATCGAAAAAAATTGGTAAAAAAAGCAAAGAATAAAAATGGGGTGAATTTAGGGTTTTTTTTTCTTTCTGTTAAATCGAGATGAATTTTAAATCATTTTTTTTTCAGCGAAACCGTGGGAATTTCAAGTAAATAAAGTCGTGCCACCATTTTGAAAACGTTGCATGTTAAATTTTTACTGGTTATGTATTATTATGCAAAACCCTTAAATCCATTGGTTGTTAGTTCGATCCAATAGTATGAAGAAACGGTTATAACAATAGTTACAACCTTTTGATATTTGAACACGTGATGGAAAATCGAAAAAAAAATGTATATAGAGAATAAAACTAAACAAGAAGGGTTCAACCCATTCAAAGTAAATACATACATAGGTATATAAAAAATCTGCTACTTTACAACACGAGCTGTGCACACGCTTCAAACATTTGTCATGGAAAGGTTACAGAAAAATATTGTTGAATTTGAAAGGGCTTTGTGTTGAAAAATATATAAGAAGGGCACCATCGATCATTATAAAACACAAATTTGGAACGCTATTCCTTTTCATTATTAAATTTTTTACCATTAAAAAAACGAATAACGGTCGTTTTCTTTATGTTTGAAACGTACATTAACTTTAGAATAAATACAATACGTATATAAATTCTTATGTACATGCAATCTTATGCATAATTGTTTTACATACATATACGGATGACTTCATAATGTTAGATCGCTACGTTTGTCTAACTTCTTATAAATTATTAAAATATACTTCAAATGAAAATAATATAAATAAAATAACTAATAAAAACCTTATTAATTAGCGGAATTTCAAACAGAAATTTCTTTATGATTAGAAATATAAACCTAAATAACTCTCGTCTATTGTTTGCGATTACACAATTCTAATAACTTTGAAAAATTTGGAATACTTTCATTTTCGTGTCAAATAAAATCTCAAGTTTTATAAAGACCTTCTTGAAAAAATCAACCTGAAATTGGAGTGGACAGTAAAACTTAGCACCTATAGTCAAATTTAACACGAAACTGCGAAGAATTCAATCATTTCAAATCCCTGTGACTTTTTTTTTCTAATTTTTAAATTTATAAAAATACAAAGTGATGATTATTAAAATATGAAGATTTAAATATCCTCAAATTTGCATAAAAATTTGCTTTTTTCTATTGTAGGATTATTGAGATAAATAACAATAATGATTTATTTTATAGTACTGATTGTGATAATTTAATTTATTATAGGCATCAGTACTAAAATCAAATAGAAAACAAATGGATACTGTAAAAGCGGTGACACAACTTGGATTTTTAGTCTTAAAATGTTTAACTCGAAACAAATTTAAATAGTCATTGTTACGCGGACCATAACTAATTATTATGATATACGTGATCTTATAAGCCTAGTTTCTACCATAATGATTGACGTTACGATTTTCGTAACATAAGCAATACTACGACATGCTTTGATAGTGTTTCTTATTTAAAAGGAGAGATTAACAAGTTGCTAAAGTCTAGGTACTAATTTTTTAACTTTTTACTAATGGTTATTTGTTTTTACCTAATTAATATTAATACCAGCAGTTCTTCAAAGCAAATTTAAATTGTCAATATTTAATTACTCTTTTTTTAAATACAATTTTGTTCAAAAAATATCCAAAAAACTCTAATTTTCTAAAGTTGCCATATGCTTTAATTGTCCACGATTACAAGTTACTAGTTTATGATTAGAAACTTTAGAACTATAGATTCTTATTATTGATTTATAATTTAAATTAGTTCTACAATTAACTATTTTTAATAATTCCTATAGGTAAAGGTATAATTATTGTAAGCAGAAAAAAAAAACGATTCCTTAATAATCCTTGTTTTGTACGGTTCAGGAATTTTAAATTTATTAAATAGATTTTAATTTTAGTCCTGTTGTTTTTAATAAGAAGGGTTTACAAACATTTCCTCAATTATTAAGGGTAGACATAGAAAAAAAATGATTTTTTTTTCTTTGAAGAAAGAACCCTAAAGTTTATAGCAATTATAAAACAGCTGTATAATTAACGAAAATTCCCCACAGAACTAACAATTTTGTAAGTTTTTTCGATATAACAACAATTATCAGTCAATTACTTTTTCTAGTTCTTTCAATTTAATAATTGTAATTGAATCTTTCTTCGTATTTCTTTTGCCTTTACACTCAATATTAATCAAAATTCAGTGGTGATTGTAGAAACAACGTAAAAAACTGCAAAACAACCAGTTATAATTCGTTTTATTTTGAGGTCTGTTTTATTTTCAACGAAGAATAATAGAAATCGTCCTGCTTTCATCCTCTTGTAAGTTTAAAATGAACGGCGTAGAGATTTAACCGTTTTTTTTTCTTGTTCTTATATCCATTTTTTCTTCCGCTAATCCCAACGTTTCAGATTGAATCTTCTAAGACGACAAATACACATCATCATCATCATCATCATCTTGACAATAATGTTGAAATATTATTTTAGGTTTCCTATGTATCTTTATACATAGAGGCTAGATTTATACACAAAAAAATCCGTCTCGAATTGGCAGATTTTATTTTTACTAAACGTATACGAACGTTGTTTATTCAGTACAGCTGATGTGCAAAATCTAGGGAGGTTTGTCTAACTAAAAACAGAGATAGACAGTGAACGAAGAGGGCATGTTAGAGGGTTATTTTTGCCATTAAGGGTTGCTACCCCAGGTAAAGATAGCACAGGCGTGTGTGCACAATAGAACCACATGCTTTCAGATTGTTAAAAAAAATAAAATTGGTAAATAACACTTTTGTGACGGCATGTGGCCAATAGTATTGTGGCCTCAAATTCAACACATATACACACACATCAATTTGATTCATTAATATATTCGAAAAGTCATTATATTTTGCATAAACGTAATTTGTGAGAATGAATTTGAATATTTTAATTGGTAATACATAATTAGAAGATGTGCGGATGTAATTAACACTGAAAACAAATTAATTAAACCTTTTATATTTGTCTGAAACTTTTTTTTAAGTCAATAATTCTATAAAGGTTCGCTGCAATATATTCCTAGAAGTGTTTGTTTCTTTTTATAACCCTTAAAGAGCCATCCGACGAAATGGCAAATAAGAAAAGTAAACTAAATGATCGAATGTCGAAGGGGGTACATAAAACCGTTTAGGCACCCGTTGAGCACGCGTTGCTATTGGGCACCATTCTCATCTATCCCTTAACGTTAAAGGCCGATCCACACACGGAGATATATCTTAGTAAGACGGTCTCATGGTACGGTACAGTGATATATATCTAGCTTTGTCTATACATGATACCGACAGAGATAGATATATATCATTGCACCGTACCATGAGACCGTCTTATAAGATATATCTCCGTGTGTGGATCGGCCTTAAGGGTTGAAATCTTATATAACTAAGTATTATATACATGTACACACCATGGTATGAAAGGGATGTTCATAAAAATGTACATGTAAAACGCGTTAGGTCGCGCACGCGTCCCGCTTTTTACATAATATCGATAGAGATATGGGCGGGATACGCTTGCGCTATGTAAACTACCCCTTTCACATCTGCATACGGTAGAGAGAAAAAAAATTGCTTTAGAACCGATTCGAGATGGCGGCCAATATTGAAATACCAACTACAACCAATCAATTCCTCTTTTATCTGAGAAAATTTATACTTGCGTGACCTAGGTTCTACTCTTTTTCTTCAATTTTTTACTGTTTTTCTAATAAAGTTAGCGCGAATTGGTGCCAAAATTCGATTGTGTGGATTCTGCGCCATTCTCTTATGACTCGTCATAACTTATGAATAAACAAAATAAACGTAATTGCACCATTAAAAATAAGTGTCATTTGAGGCCGTTGCACTAAAACCTCAACAACTTCTAAACGACATTATGCACTTTTATGCAATTGATTAAGCAACTATTGCATTAAAATATCTATTAAAAAGAATATATTATCGGATATTTTCCAAAAGGAGATAGTGACTCTTACAATTCGTGTTTCAGTTGCACGTAAACATCATCAAAATCCCTGTGAACCAACAACTCAAATATTAAAAATGTAGGAGAAAAAAACGAACATAGATACACTGAAGAGCTATCATTACCAAAAATAATAATTGACTTGGTGCTACCGCATTGAATATTTCCCTGAACCGATTAGGACTCATCTTCTAATGTCGACAGACCAGGATCATACTTCACCTTGGGTTATATCGTGTTTCCCTCTCAAAATTAAATAAACGCACCAACAAAAAACTTTTTTTTTATGTAGATACAACAAATGACAATTATAATTGCCTAAAATAAAAACAAGTTAATTTTATTCAATCGTTTGTGAGGCTACTTTGTGAATGTGTACGTATAAGTGTGTGTGTGTTTAACTATGAAACATGTTTTATAAAAAAGTGTAAAGGTTGAAGACCTGGATTGTTGTTGTAGCTGATCCGGAATGGAAGCTGTGTGTTCCGGCGAATAAAATAGAAGAGAACGTGTGCAATACGTAGAGGGTATGGAAAGTAAAGGGGGTTATTGATTAGTGCGACCCTAGTTAGTGCTACTGCCGCGACGCTTCCTCCACCCCCATTTCACCGTCTCTTTCCAATCAACACATCTAACATACATAAACTACTATCAACTACCATCTCTAATACCGGTCGAGAATCCAACCAACACTCTGTTTACCTATAATATTGTCATAGAAAAATGTGAGATTTTTTTTTCAGTTGTATCTCATTTATATTAAGAAGGCGTTAATTTTTTCCCCTATCGAATTTTTGTTGTAAGTTGTAAGTGATAACGTCCACCATCTTTGCGCTTTAATCTTCCATTCCGATGAAAGTTTACTTGTCAAGATTCAACATCCTTCCAATGGCTATGTGATTTAGAAAGATAAAAACTGAGTTAAATATAAGTGAAATAAGGGTATTTTCGTTTAACACACAGGGGTGGCTCTATTCTTTTGAAGATTCTCAATTTGATTCGTCTAAAAGACAAAAAAAAATACGAGGAGAAAAGAGCTTACAGCATAAAAGAGGGTTTAAGTAAATTGCGGCCGTGCTCTCTCATAGCGACCAAATAGGACACAAATCAGACGAGGAATCGTCTGCTTTCCTGAATATCCAGGAACGCACTGTGTTCTAAGAATTGTTTACTCTTTTCGGATCAGTTCCCTCCGATGCTCTGTTCAACTTTACACGTGTACGTGTATAACGAACAATGCCTTGGAGTGTTTCAGTTTACATCCCCCCAATTTAAGTCTAATGTTACCAACTTTTATTTTCAATCAAACTATGTCTTAATATTTAACATCCATTTCAGGTAAATTGTGGCTGAATGATCCTGAAATGACGTGGCGACAAGAGATGCAAATACCATCAAGTGAAGAATCGAAAATTGCACTACAAACACGACTAGGTCTCTCACCCAGTAAGTTTCAAACCCTTATATAATGTAGAATGATTTGTTATATGTATAGTCCATGTTATATAAGTACAAATTTTGATTTTCATGATGAAAGTCAGTTATTATAAGGGTGGCATATACTCAATTACTGAACATCATTGATTCTCGAAACATACCCCATTGACAGATTATTAGGAAAGTTTTCTAAAAATCGCTGACTCACCCCTTCTTGTTAATGTCACATGTTGCTTAATCTACAATTCGAAATTTCGCAGTTTATACCTCAGTTATTATAAAAGCTTACATGTTATGCAGCAATTAAAACTGAAATTACTTGACGTAGCTCCAATGCATAATTGTATCTTTTTTTTTAAAAAAAATCAAGATGAAGAACTGTTGCTAATTTTAATTAGTGTCGCACACATTTAACAATAGATTCATATATTTTCGCTAGCAATGTTCATTACAAATTTAATTTATCTTTTTCTTGTGATAATAATATTGAATGGTAGTTGCTAGATTGCCACTCTATAACTTCAAGTATAATTCGATTTAAATAAAGAGAAAGTGGGTAAAGTTGTTAGAGGGCGAAAATTTGAAAGAGTACTACTATTACTAGTCAATGTGAGAAGAAGAAGAAGGGCAATCTGAAACGAAGGGACAAATGGACCACGCCAGACGTGAGAATTCGATAAAGATTGACTGTTTTACCACCCCACTTTGAGTCTTTTAAAGGGACACCATCTGAGATGGGTTATGTAAATCCTTGTCGACTACAATCGATTGTGATAAATTATTCAAGTCAGGCTCAGAATAAGGACATTGTTTAATCTAAGAATACATTATTTATCTCTTTTCCATTTCATTAATTTTCTTTCTTGCATTCATTCTACTAAGCAAAAAATGCTTGCGCAAGTGATAAAATTATAATTGTCGGAATATTCTCTTTTTATCTTGTAATAGAGGAACGCCGAAACTTCTAACACGGATGCTATGAGAACAAATCGATCGATTACTAAATTAAAAATAGATGTTATGATTCGTTAATTATTATCCAACCTGATCAATAAATTAGTTGGCATATTTATATTTTGCAGATCATTACAGTCAAAATGATTTTATCAATAATTTATCAAAGGTACCTACATCTGAATTATTCAGCAATGTCTGTTCCATTTGGGAATTCTGATTTAATTGTACATACAGTGATAAATTATTATAGACAGGTAATTTAATATTAATAATATAGGAGAATCCTTCATCTTTGCCAAAAAAAAACAAGGTTGTTGTGCGTGCCCGTGCCGGTCCTGTTCTATCCGGAACATATCAAAAATGAATTTATCTATTGGGAAAGCTCTCATGTCCGGTCAGACCTTTCGAAAAAATTTATGTTCTAACCAAGAACGTGGCCGTCCATTTTAGTCATATTCAGTTACATATGCCGCTCATCTATTGACATTTCAATATATGTTTTATGGAATGTATAACCTGCTACGCTCGTATATCAATAGGGACTATCATGGCAAGGTGGTGTATACTATTTAATAATAGTAGTAGTAGTAGCAGTAGTAATAGTAGTCGTCTTGGTCATTTCGTATATTTCACAAGGAAAAACAGGACGAAATATCCCCTAAAGACACCCTGTCCCTTATTTGCTACATATCGGTATAGTACAGTTATACGATAATATATACGACCTAGTCACCGACACTCACTGGACCCTCAAATTCTACAATGTTAGCTCCCTTTCTAGCAGGATATTGATGTTAAACATCAACAATTCAAACGTGCTTTTTCGATAGTAATTATCTGAAAATTTTTTTGCGTATATATGGTTGCCTATTCGATTTTTTTTCCTTTAGAAATTACGAGTATGTACGTATGTATTTCAAGTTTTCGTTGATAGATCGAATAAATAACATAGTATGAATGTCACCATTTCGATTGCTTTTAAATAAATTGTCTTATCCCCTAATTCAATAATTAAAAGGCACAGCCCTAAACCACTCCTCTAATACAGGATTTTTCTATCCTGTAACAGCATAATGTACTTTTACTATGAAAATGTTGAAAATTTGCTTTTAAAATACTATAGTCTTAAACTTATAATTCTATTATTCTATTATAAATCTATTATGGCTAGACGAATGAAATTGCAGTAAAAGTAGCTTAATTTTATAAAAAGTGTAGCTTGTTGTAGAAACAATGAATGCATTCGTAATGGTAATGACGGTGAACTGTCGCCATTTCGTTGAAATAATTGCCATTTAAAGATAAACCAATAAATGGTATAGTTTCGATTCGAATACAAACAATCAAAATCGAGTACAAGTAAATCTTCTATATAACACTGGTAGAATTCGAAAAAAGCCGTGCTGTGTGTGAAACCGTGTTATATGTGACAAGTGACTCAGAACCAGTACAAGTATTTAATTCTTAAATAATTTAACAAAAATTAAGTTAACTAGTGCATTAGAAACAGGGGCGTCCTGATAAGGTGTGCAGAAAATATTGGCGGCCAAATCTTTGAGGCAGCCAAAATTGACCATATTTCCTACGATTAAGTCCTACTGGGCTTTTTATTGTTCTTATTAATGTTGTAAAAAAATCTCGTTTCTTTTTGAAAGGGCGACTTAAATGCCTCTTGTATACGGGCAGCCAAAATTCTAAGGACGCCCCTGATTAGAAATATAAGTGTCATACAAAGGTTTTAGCAATTTTCTTATCGTGCTAGAAACCGTATAGGTGGATGCCATGCTGAAAGAGGGCTTTCTGTAATCGATCAAACTAAATCGAAATTCGACTAAATTAAATCAACCACAAATTAAAGAAAGATTAACAACATAATACAGAAAATTGTCGTAATAATTTATGACATTTTAAAATTTCTACAAAATAACAAAAATATTATTTACATACAGTCTGTTCCGTTTAAAAAATCACCTTTTTGTAAAACCACTATTCAAAATTTTCGATAGATAGGAGTACTTATTAATCATCCTACAGTTAAGCACATCTTTAGAAGGCTTGACTTTTACGTAAAATAAAAAAAATTTGCAACATATTTAGAACAAAGACTGCGTCGTAGTTAGGGGTTAACCACGGGGGCGGCTGTCAGAGGCGCAAGCCTCTGACAGCCGCCCGTAATGCTTACATTTATAAATTAAATTACACTTTAAAGTTATTGTATTGTTTTTCTTGTTACAAAATACATATGTTTTGAGAGGTGCAAAATCCAAATCTTACCCTGGGCGCTCATGACATTAGCTACGACGCTGGGTAGAGGAAAATCAAAACTGGGGCTATTTTTAGTGATATAAAAAATAGCTGTAATTATTTGTTACACGTAATTTCTTTGGTTAGTTTAATTCGATTCTTTTGTATATTTTGAGGCATAAATGTTTTTATTTAGAAATTTCTCCCAATCTCGACCTAATTTCGCTTATAAAAAATACTTGTAATCATTGTTTACTTTTGGATAAACTAGATAATTATTATATTAAACACTATCTTGTGATCAAATAGTTACAGGATGTCCGGCCTGGGAGTATACAACAGTGATGGTTTAAGAATTTTTAGAATAGTCCCTGGACAACATTTTAGCAATATTAGCTCATTTGGAAGTCGGTCAATTATCAAAAACTTGCTGCGCACATAAAATGACTTAGAAGGACTCGGAACTTTTCACAACATTGATTTTTTGTTTTTTGTTTCGCTTTTTTCTAGAATGCAATGGAGAAAAACGAAAAAGATCAATGTTGGAAAGATCGTCCAGTCATTTTTAGTTATTTTACGTGTACAGCTTGTTTTTTAGAATCGCGACATTGTTCAAAATCAACGTTTTTCGACCGACTTCCCAATGATCTACAGGATTCCTCTTTTGCTAAAATATTGTTTGTGGACCACCCTACAAATCTTTGAGATGTTTTCCGAATTCCTCTATTAGTTTGGTACAAACGCCAAAATGTATCCTCCCAGGCCGGACATCCTGTAGATTTAATGCAAATAGATCTTGAGAAACTATCCATAATATCTGTTGATAAAAATCAATGGCCAATTAAAATTAAGTATTTATGAAAAAATAATTCGTTGTAAATAAATAAATCTCTTTTGTTTAATTTATCTAACCAAAAAATATATGAGACGCCAAGGTATTGCGACATATTCTCGAATTTTTTTAAATTCAAACAAATAATATCTAAATATATGAATCGTTATCTAAATTGATCCAAAATAATAATTAATTGAATTTAATATGATTATTGATAAATTATTTGGATATTATATATACCTATATCTATTTTTTTCAATATTCTTGATTATCCTGACAAAGTCGGCCTCTTTTTCCTTCTTCATGTTTGTTTAGTCTGTGATGTTTTCCTTTGGATGGAGATTGATGTATTTCTTTTGAGTAAAACATGAGTGATTTTTCGAATAGTGAATACTTTGAATTCTTTAAATTGAACGCGACTGCATAAGAAAGCATTGTACAAACAATGCAGCTATAGAGAGTAGATAGACGAAGAAGAAGAAGAAGAAGAGCGGTCAGTTCCTTTGATTTTCCTGCTACTATTCTACCACAGCGTTTTTTCTTATTCTGCATGGTATTTCCACCTACATAAAC
Source organism: Mylabris sibirica (assembly GCA_039776855.1). Taxonomy (NCBI): domain Eukaryota; kingdom Metazoa; phylum Arthropoda; class Insecta; order Coleoptera; family Meloidae; genus Mylabris; species Mylabris sibirica. The sequence continues at coordinate 6,870,483 of CM077838.1, forward strand.
CCGACATAGGGTAGATGCCCTTAGCATTTAAAGTGTTTTTGAATCAAATCATTTACATTCGTCTTTTCTTCAGTTAAGTTCAGTTAAGAATAAAAGTATTCGATCAAAAACTAACATCATCGATATTTAGGGAGATAAAATTATTTTATTCATATTTATCAATCAAGTAGATTAATTTTAATTAATCATCTACTTACACGTATACATTGTCGTTTGACGTTTTAAATATTTCAGTTATTTTGCCGGAAATGACTACAATTTATTTCTACTGATAATAATGGAATTATGGATAATGATAATAAAAAGAATGATAGGGTAAAAATTTAAAAGAGGGGTGATGATTTAAATAGGTCTTTAGTCTACCTGTTAAAGGTTGAATTGAAACGCGTGTCAAACGGTGGTAAGCCGCTTGGGACAAGTTAAGTGTTTTGAAATCCCTATACGAAAATACTTTAAATTCCATCATCTTCTTGCAACCCTCTCCAATAGATAAACCCTAATTTACATCCTTTTTAAGATAGGAAGGGTGTCACTCTACTTAATATAAGGACTATTTGTTGCAGTATATCAATGGATAGGTGTATGTTAAATGTGCCTCAAATGGTCACCCTTGTCATTGTGGTAATAAATATACCTACAGTATTGATTTGATGATAATAACAATGATTTATATTTTAAGTTGATAATTTGATAATGATTAATTTTGAAATTTATTGAGAAATATTTTATCAGTAAATTGATTCATATTAAATTTAGTAATAAATTAAACAAATAAATACTCGATATTTGTAATAATTCCCATTATAATTGGGAAATTTTTCTGTTTGTCATATTATTGTTTGTTTCATTTTAGAGTCAATGAAAATCCATCGACATCTAATAAATAAATCAACAATTTTATTTCTTGTTTACGCTCAACCGCTCTCTATACCAATTCCTCATAATAACGAACTGTTTTAAAATGTATTTGAAATACATATCAAAGTGGCTTTTAACCGTAGGCAACATTTCAATACTAAACGCTGACTGGTCTCTTATACAATCGAATGAAGGTAAAAAAAAACAGCCGTAAAAGGTATACGTTAACCTACCGAAAAACCATCGTATATTCTATGCATTAGAGGAAAGGAATTTCACGTCAATTCAGTCCCAACATGGCCATAGATTTGTGGTGCGTTGTCCGTTCCTATACTTAGTCCCTTGTCCTAAGTTGAGGGAGTATATTTTGCAATTCCATAGGGCCTTAGATGGTCAGCAACAACATTCTCTAGCTTCGCTCACTCCCTATCAAATACTACCCTTATTGATATACTGTGTAAACATGAAACGAAATTTGCTCAAATATATGAAACGAACAATACTAATCTATATTAGTCCCTTTTTTTAAGAAAATTCAATTATAAAACAATATTGAAAAGTTTTTCTTATAAAAATCCCTCATATCATTTAATAATATTGAAGCTGTAAATAACTGAGGAGCGTACATTAAATGTCCAAAACTTTACTAATTAAATTAATTAATGTTTTCAAAGTTTCACATTTTGCTAGCCTTTATGGCCAGCCTTTAATGTCTTTTTGATAAATTGACAGTTATTAATACTGATATTAGAACATATTTCCGGTTAATGTTCAAGCCTGAAATAATAGAAAGAGATAGATGTAATAATTTCATGGAAATTTCCTTACATTATATTACGTTTTTTCTTACGTTATCATATAGAATTTTTTATTAGAGATTATTAATTATATTACAAATTCAACCTTCACATATCAATTATGTTGAAATCTAAATATTACTATCTAAAAAGAACAAATTTATTTTATTTGTTATTGATAATAAGGTAAGCACCTGTTATCTCTCTATCTTTACATGTTAATACTATTTAAATATACTCCGCAATATTTTATTTTTTTCAAATAAGACAAATTTGTAGTAATAAAATTGATAAAAAAAATTATACCTTAAATGTAACTAATGTAGAACAAATGCAATTTTTTATTATAAATGGTTTATAATTTCAACAATTTACTCAATTTGCCGACATCCTAAACAATACATCAGACGATTATTTTCAAAAATTACACTGAAGCAAAATTACATTTCCTTAACTTGATTTTCTTCATTGCTATTTAGAATTAGTTCGAGCACGATTTGTTAAAATTTATAGTTTTGAATTATAGTTCATAAAAACTATGAAAATGAAGAGCTTATTTGCATAATAGTGATAACAAATTGAATCTTTTAAAAGTACGACCACAGAAAAGCAACATTCCAACAATACTACCAAAAAACATTAGACAAAGAGTAAGAGAAACACAAAAAGCGAGAATGCTTCTTAAAAATTAAAATAAAAAAAATCCAACATAACAGAAGCGCAAAGTATTTCATTTAGAAAAATAATTTTTTTAAATAATCAATAGTTAAATTTAATAAGAATTGTTTTTTGCACATGTCTCTATGTAAATCTTTGAAAAACTGTTGAATTTTTCATAAATCCTATTTATAAATATTTCTACCACTCTAGTCGATTCTTGGGAAAGTTTCTTCTAAGGTCCGGTTTTTCTTCCCCTATTTAAGCTCGTCTTAGCAAGATCTTGCTTTAAATCGAGCTAACAGTAAACTTACACACATTTAGGCGAGGGTCCTTCCATATACATATAGGTGGTCACCCCAATGTCTGCAAATCCTCGCTTAGGTTGATTTAAGCCAAGTTCTAGCTGAGGCAAGCTTAAATACGGGATAAGTCGAAAAGGTATTTTTTTTATTTTGCACTCATCCTTTTCAAAAATAAGTATTTCTTATAATTATCATTATATACATTATAACTGCAAATAGCAATAATTATAAATTAGAGGGTTCACAAATATCTGATTTTGTCCCGAACGACCTTTAGATTCGTACACACGTATGAGGGTGCCTTTATTTACCATCCCTGGCGTAAAACTAAAAAAGAATTGCAGACTAAGCTTATCCAAAATGGAAATAGAAATAGAAAGCACAATTGTGGATTTAAATTTTGAAAACTGAAAAGCTTGAATCTTCGATCCATATTTATCCATGAAATTCTTCTAATATTATACAAACATAAGGGTAAATCAATATTCTATTATTCTTTTCTATAAATATTATCCTTAAAACAAAACAGAGATAAGAAGATGTAATAAAAATGAAAAATTGGAGCATTAGTATTGAATAAAAACGACCAGTTTGTAGAGCTTCACTCATTTTTCTTAATAAACATATAAACAAATAAGAAAGTATAGAAATTCAATTGCACAATTCTAATAATGCATTATTCTATCTACATATATAGAATATAATCAATATTGATTTTTCTCAACAATTGATTCAAAGTACATTAAACCCGATTCATTTCTCACATCCTCTAATCAGATAATAACTACCTAAATTGACCTCAATTTATTATTTTAATTAATAAAAAAAAAGGAAATTATTCCTATTCAGGAATTTAACACTCGTAAATTTTTAGTAGAGGGTTGATGTGTGTGTGTTTGTGTATGTGTGTGTATAAAACATGTGGTATACGTGGAATAGATCGTCTTGGCACACGAGAGGGTGAATGTATTAACGTCTATATCAGATTCTGACCAGTGGTTATTCTGTCAGTCTGACTATTTCCTTGATCTCGACATGTTTAGTGTCTGAAAATTTGTGATATTTACGTATTTATCAAAAATAATAATAAACGAAAAAATGTCGCTTATTATTTTTACAATACCAATGTTGATTGTTAGTGCTATAATTTATTTGTTGATCAATTCTATATTATTGTTTTTAATATAGGTACCAAATTTTTTTTTTAAACACGTGTTTACTTTATTACAATTTTTTATCAGTTCTTATCGATATCTTACAACGTTAATTATCTATCATTTGAGTACAAATAGTAAATATCGTCTTTTAAATATTCACTTAATCATAATATCTTCAGTATGACATCTTTATTATCGCTGAATATGCCACATCGAAATTTAGATTTTTTCACATTTGGCATGACACCAAATATGGCACAATTCTACAGTAAGTACAACTTATTAATATTATTAATCATTTATAATAGTGTTATATAGTCACTATATATATTTTTGTGGTATTTGTACAATTTATTTCCAAACAAATCGTGTTCCTGATAGCCGGATAGTTAATCGCCGCCCAAATCAAACAATAAATCCCCAAAACAATTATCAACGATTATTGCCCATTTCTACATCGTTAATTGTTTCATATATCGATATTTCAAAAAAAGACCCATTTAATAAATTAATAACACTACCATCAATTCGGAAATTACAACAACAACAACAACAACGTCCCATTTGTTTTCGATAAGACTCAACTGTCGGCGACAGAAACAGATTTCTTGTAATTAGTCAAAAAAAATTATAAACTTTAGACGAAATAGAGAAAGGAAATGAAAAAATAACATATATAGATATAGGATCGTTGACTAGGATATATGCAAAAGCCTAAACTAAGGGTAGGAAAATAATAGTATAGGGTCAACTGTCTCGCGGGAGTCGTAAGAAGTAAACTATCCGAGACGGCTTTCGATGGACATTTCAGCCACAAAGAGCTCCACATTTTATAAATAAAATAGATTTCAATGTATATTTATTATTTTTATTGTAATTTGTTGAAATTTGCGTTGAGTAAAATTATTAATTGGATTGTGGTTTGAATTTTCGGGGCAAAAATATGATTGAAAAGGAAATATTGTGGTTTTTCTATCAACCCCTCTCGATATGTGTATGAGTCAAGATAATTGGATTTTGAATTTTTGAATATTCCACTCTATATCGAATGCATTCAATTGATGAACGTTTAAATATTGATAGTATGTTGATATATTTGATATTCATATAACCAACCACCATACATGCGATATTTCTTCATGCAAATATCACAATAATATTAATATTTACTTATTTGTCTATTCTATTTTCAGATGATAATCGTTCAATTAATCGACTGGATAAGACACCATCAACGCCACCCTCTAATGATGGTAAGTGACAATAAATAAAATGTATTTTTTCTTTACCTGTAGGACATTATTTAAGTCGGCCAGACAGTCAAATTAAAAACTCCATCCTCCAACAGTCATAATGGCGAAAAACGTTCGCTTCTGTTCTTACTGATCTATAATTTCATTTGGTTTTATTTTATTTATTTTTTATCCCTCAGCCATCATTTTCAATTACAATCCAGCTTGATGTGGTTTCATTAAAATGACTGGACAATTCTCGTCTTCATTATCAAAATGTTAACACAATATAACACAGGTATTCGCACTTATTGTAAGCAATTTTATTGAAGTAGAAAGGCGGTATTTATCGTAATAAAAACTTACCCCTAAGGAAATATTATTCATACAAAAAACCCTAAGTAGTGTTTAACCCTTTTTAATAAAGAAGATGGCCACGTGCCGGGGGTTATGTGACACGTGTCCCAGCTTGTTGAATTATAAAAGGTCATCTATTCTATCAAACACCCCTTGTCTTGTTGTTCCTCCTATCACGTTCTCTACTTTTTAACGTTCCGTTCATATTTTTTTGTTTAATAAATTTGAATTTGACAAAATCCCGCTATAACGAGCACATGGTGCAATCATAATCGATTATATCACATTTCATGGATTAACTATGTTGAAATAGACTTTAACACCCTTTTTTTGGAACGTTGAGTTAAAATGCACCCTCGCCGCGCCCTCTAAATCGTATTCTGTTATGATTGATTGATCATTGGTGAAAGCTCAAATCGTTTCTAACAAGTTAAATTACAATCAAGGAAGTAACACAAAAACTGTATCATCGTTGGTGATGATTTGGTTGAATATAAAAGCTCATTCAAATCCGGGCGGCTACTCGCACAGAGCTTTCCTATAATGTGGTAGTATATTTTTATTGTGATCTCTGTTTTGTTATTCAAAACGTTTGAATGCGATCTGAATATATTTTAGATTTTTCTACAATGATCAGAACACATTTTTTTGTTGTTGTGATTTTCCCTAACTATAACGCACGCAGGTGTTCAATTTTTTGAATTTTCTTATGAATTTTCTTATATTCGCACAATTCATAAAAAAAGACCTTAAAGTTAAACATTCAAATCACGTAGATTCTGCTTAAAATCAAACCCTATTTTACATAGTCAGTGACGCAAAAATTCTTCATCCTCACTATTTAAATGCTAGTAGGGTGGTCTGGTCAAGCCCATCTGAATATGGCTACTTGATATTCGAGTCATGCCCGAAAAAACTTCGATTCTATAAAAACCGTGAAACTGGTAGATCTACCAAAACCGAGAATCCACTACCAACTTATACGATTTTTTTTAATAATAGTTAACCCTATGAACCATTGGCCATAAGAAATGTGATTATAAAGTTAGTTTTCGTACTCTACACCCCTCTACAATGAACGATTTAAAAAATTAATCCATTTCAAAATGGCGCACGCGAAAAGGGTGATATTCAAAAGAGACAACCCTATTGTGGTCGTTGATTGGCTGACAAGGGGTTAACAAAGCAGTCGCCTTTAAACAAATCGTTAGGGGTGCTATTTTAAATGTACCTATACAATGCATACTATCAATCTTACTTTTTATTATACGAAAAATCAACAGTAGGTATGGAGTTTTCTTTTTTTTAGGCCATTTTCACGGTCCATGAAACGACACCAACTGACCGCTGCATCCCTAAATATCAAAATTCAGTTGGTGTGAAATTTCTTATAGTATAGGGCTCAAATGCCGCTGTTCGCTTATCGAAGCGTTATTTACTTTATCAGAGTGTATGCAGGACTTAACACCACTGTACTGATGTATTGGAAAATTGCTTCACATCAAGCTTTCATTTGACTTTATCGATGATTATCACTTATTTTTCGATACAGATATATTCTTAAACATAAATTGAATTTGTTCGTAACGAAAAAATAAAACTAAGTTTTAACAAAAAAAAATAATTATCGATTGCAAATAAATACTTTATCAAACAAAACAATCAAACTGTATATTATTTGAATTAATCGTAAAAATTTGCATTTTATATTCGACCACAATGTTATCTAGAAAATTTTATTAACTAGCAGTTAAATAAGTAGAGGAAAAACATTTTAATATAAATTTTATCAGTACATAAATAATATTTCTTCAAACAATTGTAATGTTTTCAGATGGAGAAGTTAATGGTGATATTAGTGGAGACGATCAAAGTATCTCGAGTGATCGTCAACCTGATCATGATGAAAATTCCATGGATTCGGATAAGGGAGGCGCCCTAAACTTAGTAAGTAAAACATCCAACATATATTAGATTTGTTTAAATATTGACCAAATAAAAATAACGTTTGTATTTACAACTGATCATACATCTAAAATAAAACAACAACCATCCCTTAAGGGATGTTTATTACAAAATGTTATTTTCCAATCCTGTTGCTACTAAATAACAGCATTTTTGTTTTAATATAAATCTAAAGTTAGAAACATTCTCGATTCGATTACTAAACTCACTCAATCCACTCACTCAATTCAAAAACAAAAAGGCAAGAAGTTAAATGTTTGAATTCTATAGGGATTCCCTCTCGTTTTGTTTCTTATTCTGTTATTGTAGATATAATAAAACGTTATGTAGTTGTGCAATTGAATTGTGTTAATATAAATGGATTTTAAATCATTATAATGCACTCTAATCGTACAACCACTAATTTCCCGCTGTATTTATTTGAGATGAATATAATTACCTGTTAAATTACCCATGATAATTGCTTACAGCCATTTTCATCTCTCTAATTCAATAAAAATTGACACATGATATATTTATGTCATTACTATTTTAGAACAATTTTTATTCATTTTATTTAAAAACATTTTATTTATTATCACAGGTAACTAATGAAAACGACCAACCACGTCTATCATCACCAAATTCTCAAGTGACTAGTTCAAATACAGGAGTTGGTGCTGCTTTGGCTACATTAGGTTTAGGTAGTTTCCTTGGAAATCCATTACAAATGTTAGATAGTTTAAGGGCATTTCAAAATCCACAAAATTTACAACAACAATTACAACAATTAGCAATGTTGCAACATGCAAATGGAAATCCTCAGGCGCAATTTTTCCTTCAAAATCAGGTAATTAATATCTATTCAAAAAAAATTGACTAGATCAAACTCAAACTAGATAATTTAAAAAAAGACTTTAAACACAAGAATTAGTGTCCTATTTGAGAAAGTTCAAAGTATATTCAACATAATTGATCGCGTGATTAATTTATTGTAATTGAATGACATTTCGAAAATTTGTATAAACTTTCCATACACTTGTCAAGTTAAATCTATACTCTCTTGGAAATTTAAGAATCTTTGGTATATTTTGAAATTGTTATCTTACATAGAAAGTCATGTTTATAACTAATAAATTGTATGAAAAAGGGAAAAACATTGCAACTAAAATATGTCCAAGAGTAGGTACTCCAATTTAAAAGCATTCCATTTCAAAAATACTATCTTTTTTGAGAAAGCTCATGGTTTATAAACAAGACAGTACTCATGCAATATTAAAAAAAAAGCTTTTATAACTTACCTTTAATAATTGATTGTTTAAGTTTTGTTTCATACATGAATTACTTATGAAACACATATTTATGGTACTTTTATTATTTTGTAAACTATTTAATGAAGAAATCCCTTTTTGAATTTAGACTCACTAACAATGTAAGTCGTAACTAGATAACAAGGAAACGTTTTAGTTTTAATTATGGATTAAGTTTTTGGATTTTGAATCTCTTAATTTTCTGCAAAAATCAAAATACCATCTTATTTATTCAATTTTTTAAATTGTTCTTCCATTGTAATGTTTGGAGAAATCATTACATTTGCTTAAACTAACAATAAGAAAAATAATTCTTTTCAAATTTTTAAAATAGAATCACATTAAAACAGACATTTATCAAAAACTGTTAAACTTTCAATATTTATTTAAATTCTTGAAAATTTCTCTATTGCAACATCAATAAAATTTCATGCTCATATGAGTAATAGATTTAAAAACATGTCTCGACAATTAAAATGTGCATGTAAAGTAAATTAAATGATATTTAGAAGACATTATCTTTGTGTTTGTAATAAGCCATTGAAAACAAAATGAAATTTCACTTATTTTATTTCTATGTATTGTATTCATTCAATTGTTTTATTTTAATAAAAAACATTTCTTGACATTTTCTGCATTCAATAAATTTTATTGAATACAGATATGTTATCATATTTATTTAATATGATCCATTATAAGTTTATTTCTTTCGTCCGTATATAAACGCAAAAGGAGACGTGAGGATTGATAGTGTCCATAGATGAAAGGAAACTTTTTAAAGCTCAAAAATTATTTTTTACCAAGTATTTCAAAGTTTAACGTCCGTAAGTGGCCAAGAGAAAAATGTTATAGTTTTGCAATAAATTAAAAAAGGTTTCTGTTTGAATGACATTCGGTTCATTTACTAATAAAAAGTAAATTTGCCATTTACCTGAATATTAATTAATGAATTTGTATTTATCTAAAGGGCTTTTTACAAGGATTTCCACGGTCTGGATTATCATCTAGACCTACGCATCCTATGCAGGTGTGTTACAAAGAACAACAAATGAGCATGTTTATTAATTTCGTTTTTTCTTATTTATTTATTTTTTTTTGTTCCGGATACAATCATTATTTATATAATTTCATGTATAATAATGATGTAAATACACCAGTCACTTGTCGATTTCAATTTCTAATGTTTTGTTTGCATGATGCCACCGTGTTATAATAATTATTTAGATATTTCAACAATATTGACACATATTTGTTGACAGATTTTATTTTTACACTTTCTATTATTAATTTGATCTTTTTTTTGTTTATGTTTACGAATAGGTACAACAAATTGCTCAAGCTGCTCAACAATTGCAACAATTACAAAAACAACAACAGCAGCAGCAACAACAACAGCAACAACATCAGCAACAGCACCAGCAGCAACAACAACAGCAACAAAATACAAATCAACACAATACGAGTATTACATCAAATACACAACTACCACAAACACAAACAACACCACCGAATAATTCACATATTCCTGCCAGTCTTTTAACGCCAAGCACGCCAAGTTCAGGTGGTTTAACGCCACAACATTTGAAAACGCCTTCAAGACTATTAGAACCGTCACCGGAAGAGACGACCGATTTAGAAGAACTCGAACAATTTGCCAAGACATTTAAACAACGACGAATCAAATTAGGTATATCATAATTTTTTAAAAAAAGTTTAAATAAAATAAATATCAATAATCATCTTCTTTGGAAATAATTTACAGGATTTACGCAAGGTGATGTAGGTTTAGCAATGGGTAAACTATACGGTAATGATTTCTCCCAAACGACAATATCCCGATTTGAAGCGTTAAATTTAAGTTTTAAAAATATGTGTAAATTAAAACCATTATTACAAAAATGGTTAGAAGATGCTGATAGTACATTAACAAATCCTGGTGCATTAAGTAATCCATTAACAACACCTGAAACAATTGGTAGGCGACGTAAGAAACGAACATCAATTGAGACTAGTGTACGAGTAGCATTAGAAAAAGCATTTGTACAAAATCCGAAACCAACATCAGAAGAAATTTCAATATTGGCTGATAATTTATGTATGGAAAAAGAAGTCGTACGTGTATGGTTTTGTAATCGACGTCAAAAAGAGAAACGTATCAATCCACCAGCTGCTGCAATCGGTTCACCATGTTCAGCGAACAATGCAAATGGGGCAATGTTTGCTATTGCTAATTCATTAGCTAATAGTCCATTATCATTAGTAACAACTAGTAGTCATAATAATAATTTCAATCCAAATGTTATGGTGAAACAAGAATGACCACACGCCAATTTCTTTGCCGATCATTATTTGGAATAGTCATCAATGTCTTCAGGTCGTGTTGTGCAATGTTATTTAATAATATTAATAATAATAATAATAATAGAAAAAGGGTAAAAAAAACAATTGATGTACCTATCTATTAATTTATAATTAAACAAGTTTCTTTTACATGAACCTGATTAAACGTTAAAACTATTTCATTGAAACAAATGAAACACCAGGAACATTTACGATTCATGTTGGATCTTGGTCATTTTCACGCATGTTAATTGTTTTCAGTGTTTATTAAATATTTACTTAATTTATTAATTTTCGAGCACCTTTATCGTCATCACATTCTCTAACAGTCTTCCAACTGGATAACGAGTTCCTAGTATTTAGATTAATAGTTTATTATAATCATTATTATAATTAATAATTTAAACCGTTTTTGACTGTTCATTAATTAATTCATTGATTTTATGCCAAAAATTTCACATAATATGTTTATAGTCGTAGTTTTAATTCGTTTTGAATTTTTTTGTTTATTTTCTTTTTCAATTGTAAAGGGAAATTTTGTAATTTTCTGATAATAGAAAAATCACATGTGTACATAAAACAATTTCAATATTTTCCAAAAATCTGGCACTATCTTTCTTACAAGGAAACATTCCCAGGTATCCCTCTCCAATTTCGATAAGACTGAAAAATGAAAAATCATGAAAAATGTATTTAGGCTGATAATAAAGAACTAAATAGAACTAGAGCTATAAAGAACTATCTACTGGATTTTAACGAAAATGATGACTATTAAAAGAGATGGGAAAAAGTAGAAGATACCTAATTTGGGGTTTTTTGGAAAAATTATGTTTAGGTGGTGAACACCCTACAAGATTATTTGTCGGTATGTCACCCAACCCCCCAAGAAATATTTTTTGTTGCACTACAGATAGTACCTTATTATTACTTTTTAACTCAGAGCATTTTACTCTGAAATATCTAGGTTCTCATGGAGAGTGATTCGAAAAATATGTTAAGGAGTTATAGGCCAATCCTCGTAGCTCATTTTGTAGTGTGTTAGAAATCGATCGTTTTGGACAATGTGTCAGAGACTCTTGCAATAAATGCGAAAAAATTCCAACCGATCTAGAAAACAATGAAAAAAAAACGCAAAAAATCAATGTTGAGAGAACCTTCCAGTCACCTCCTAACAATTGGCACACCCAAGGTAAAAATTTAATTTCTAGTTACCTTGTAAATAGAACTTAGGAGTTGTGGCCTAGGGTGTGAATTTTGGCCACGCATATTGCTGTTGAAAAATTATCAAAATCGGCAGTTTCAACCTCCGCTGTTTTTTTTTTAAGTCATTTTAAGCTGCAGGTCATTTTTGAAAATCGTGATATCGTTAGAAATAAGTATTTTTTGATCGAATTGGGTGAAAGTCTCTGTTTTCAAAATAATAATAATAAGGTATTATTTTTATCATTATGTCCGAACTGCTGAAAATGTTTCAAAAGATCATAAATTCAAAGAAAAGCTAAAAAAATATTGATATAGATAAGCTTAAAGGGTGTTCACCCCTAAGCCTGATTTTTCCAGAAAAATGTCAAAGCAGGAATTCTCTACTTTTTTCCTCTCTCTCAATCGCCATTAGTTTGGCTAAAATCCAATGGATAGTTTTCTGTAACACCAGTTCTATTTAATATTTTACTATGAGATCAAAGGCATATTTTTCATGATTTTTTACTTCAAAGATAATGCCGTTAGTCCCATTCGATGATTCTATCTGCAAGTATGTGAAACTTTGATGTATGGCCTCACTCCCTAGAAGTTTTTCCGCCGATAAAAGAAAAAAACATGTATCTCTTAGATTTCGATGAACAACAAAATATCAAAATTCAAGAGACAGACCTGGTAATATTTTCTTGTTAGAATTCTACCAAATTTTTGGGAAATTCATATCAGTGTTAAATCGCCAAATGACATCCATTGTTAAGCAGGGTCTCATTATTATAAAATTTCACAATATATAAAGAAAAAAATGGGTGTCATCTGTCGATATTTGTACAATTTGTTGTAGATAGTACTCTCTATGTTATATAAATTAAAACAGAACATAATAATAATAATAAATAATCAAGTATTTCTATATATATAGACTTAGTTCTTTGTTTAGTAATTAAGTGTATATGATGAGTTTTATTACATAATCCTACTTTATGTATTTGTCAATGTATATAATCGAATTTCTAGTGGTTCTTTCTTTTATATGAGGACCAAAAAATAAATAACAATTTAGAAATGTTGAAAAGTTCCTAAGATTTGAAATTAAGCGATTGTTGATATTATCATTATTTGATTACGTTATTATTCTTATTATTATTATTACTATTATGATTATTAATACAGTTATTATTATTATCATTATTATTACTTTTGAATATCACCATCGTAATATTATTAACAAATAAAATTTAATCTAATTTCTTTTACAATTTTTATAATAATCAGACTGACCTGTATTTGTTTTTCAAACATCATCAAAAAATCATCTATGAATAGGGTCCCTAATTGTTAATTCTTTCTACAACATCTTAATTGTTTGTGTTTTTTTTTTACATTTGATCCAACACCATTGTATTATGAAACCATAACTACACTGATTTTAAATCAATAAAACACCCTGTGACACACTAGTATGTTATATCTATAACACACTAGTGTGTTATAGAAATTATCTACTCCTATTGGTTAGTCTAAGGCGGGATGTGAGTATTATAGTATGATGTGCCAATACGCATGATTTTCCTGTAACCACAGTAGGTATAAGGATTAAGTAGTAACTTTCCATGGCAGCTAAAAATCAACTTTTCTGTTATAATTTTTTTACTTGGCAAATTATTTAAAATGGTGTTCGGTGTTGGATAAAATTTAGTGTACAACTCTTGTGTTATGAAACAAATAAGACGCTCCAGAAAGTTACGTTTTCTATCGCGTATTATTTGCCCCATAACGCACTTGTTGTATAAATCAGTAGGTATTAACTATTAATATATTGACACACATGTATTTACGTTAAATTTGAAATATGTTAATTATATGTAACTCAGGTGGTAAATAAGATATGGAAAATACATTTAACATATTTCGATTATAATTCCTTGTTGTTTTCAATTTTTTTTTTTTTTTTGTAATAATTTATTGTACCGAAATCTGCAAATTATTAAATGTTTAATGAGAACTTTGTAATGAAAATGTCCACAGATTTGACTTGTTTTATATAATTATTGCACATATCCTATTAAATAAAAAAAATCTCCAAAGGCAGCAAGTACCTTATATAGCGAATTTTTTTATGTATCTACATACTGAAATATTAATTGCAAAACATTCTTATGATACTGACAATTAATATATTTTAATAACATTGAATCAACTAATAAATTCATTTCCCCGATGTTATTTTAATATTTATGATTTTTATTGAAAAATACTTTTAATCCACAAACAATAAGAAACACTAAAAAAAAAAAATAATAATGAAGTTTGTTGTTTGTCTAATACGTCTAATCAAGGCCTGCTTGATTTTTTCAAGCGAAATTCTCTAGCAGGCCTTGCGTCTAATATTAACTGTCAAAATTAGTTGCCCCCCCCGCGATATTCAATTTTTTTTCTAATATCAATAGTCAGAGAACATATAGCCACCTGAGATAATCGATTTTACTGCTTATACTCAAAAAAGAGATTTTTGCATTTTTCTTGCGAACCAACGAACCGATTTTGATGATTTTTTTTCTGGGTCATAGAGAATGGTCGGCTCTACTGTTATTTTAATTTTCATCAAAATCTAAGCAAATGTAATATTGAAAATGATTTTTTTTAACATTTCTTCAGCTCTTATTCCAAAAGTGTTGGCCCTACCAGTCTGGCCAACGAACTCATCCAAGCTATCACAAAGACCGATTTTTGTACCAAGTTTCATTAAGATTGGTGTATTTTTACGGCAGTTATCGTGGATATACATATATAAATATATATATATATATATAAATATATATATATATATATAAAAATTTTAACGAACGGTGGATATGGGTTCCTGAGGTTCCAAAACGAACTTCTGTGCAAAAATTTTTCGGAAATTCAAAAGTGAGGATCTCGTCATTAGCTAATTTTTTTTAAAAAAATTCGCTAAAAACTACTACTTTTCTCTATGTACAGTCTAATGTGAATATCTGTGGACATTTCAACAATATTATTGAATATTATTGAAGAAGAAAAAATCTACATCATATCAATGTGTGAATTTTAATATTTACTTGCGAGAATTTTAATTTTTCCTCAATTGAAAAGAAAAAGCTGATGAATAAGCCAATGTTACAATAATCCAAAATAATGTGGGGATTTTATCAAATTTTTCATGTATCATTCGAACAATTGATAAACATTTATGTTCTATATATACTGATTCAAAAATAGGCTTAGATCCAGTAGGTATATGTGTGTAGCATAAATGTCTCAAATAGTGGATGCAACTCGATGGAGAAGATTGATTGTTAAGAAGAAAAAAACACACACAAAAGAATATAAAAAGACGTACCCATTTGAAAAACCATCAGTTGCAGGAACAATTATTGAAAAGATAAACATAATAATAATGACAATTATCTTAGTGAAACAATATCGAAATATGTATAAGACCCTATTCTGACGTGTAATATACTATGGTGGTCTAGGCAATAATATGTACATTATTTTCATTAAAGAAAAGGATTCGTAAGAAAGTCTTTTATTTTATTTTTTAAGGGCGTCCTAACGTAAATTGCTGGCACATTTTGAGTCTGTTGTGACTTTAGGTCCGCTCAGGGCCGCAGCTATAAGAGGTGAGTAGATGGGGTTGAGCCCTACCTAGCGCTATCTTTTACCTCCCTGTCCTAATAACATTTTTCCGAGCCCTTGGTCTTCCATATTGATTAAAAATCAATTTAAACTCAATTGTATAATTTTTGTTTCAGATTTCTGTCGATACACACAATGATAAATCTAGATGATCGAACTGTACAGTTCAAACCTTTCGATTTATCGTTGTGTGTATGACAGAAAACTGTGCTGTTTTATCGAGAGATAAATCGTCGCGTGTGTGGCGCTATGAGAAATATCCGTGAGATCGCAACAGAAACAAACATTAAATTTTAGTATACCTAAAGCCGGATTTCCACCAAAGAGACAAAACAGAAAACACAAACAAAAACTGTTTTTCTCAACAAAAATACCCTGTTTTTAAAAACTAAACAGTTCTAGAAACAAATTTGTCCGAAAACAGTGTTTTTCGTAAACAAAACACTTTCCCATTTCGAGTCGGTACATCAAAGGAAAACAAGTTTCTTCGATAAAACTACCAATAGCCCCACGGTTTTTTTAAACAGTCTCTCTGCACTTGCGAAGGAAACAAAAACAAGGTTTGTTTGGTTTTTTGAAAACAAAACTGTTTTTTAAACAGTCTGTTTGGTGGGAATCCGGCTTAAGCGTGACGACAAAATCCAGAAAATAGAAAGGATTTGTCGTTTCGATTTATCGTTGTTTGTATGGCTAAGGGGGTATTTAGTTCGGATCCGGAAAATCGAAAAGCTAATAGAGCTGTATCTTATCGTATTGTGTAGGTACTTAGGAGCTTTGGCAGTCCTCTCAGGACTGAACGCACATTTCGAAAACCCATCCCTTAGGCCAGCTACTCACATGAAATTTTTAGTTTTATAACTGTTTGATCGCAAAAACTGCTTCAATCAGTTTGAGGAAAATAGAAAAAGCACAAACTGTTTAATTGCACAACTGAATAGTTGAATGTGAGCGCGGAGCCATACAAATTAACGGAAGTAATTCGAGCAATTGAATAGTTGCAAAACTGAGAACTGCATGTGTGTCTGGCCTTATACCACCTAAGTTGATAAGCTCTAATATAAAGTGCTTGATTTACAACAAAACAAAAATGTTAATTGGTACGTCTTCGTTATAATAGTTGTAAGTACTAAAAAATAGGAAAAAGTGGACTTACTACTTCAAGTTTCCTCTTCTAAATCCCACGTTGATTAGACTTACTGTCATTACAATAAAGAAAATTTAAAGTTAGAGGAAATTACTTGAAGTAAATTAAAAATTACCCTTTAATTGGTACGGTGGTAGTTTTTCTCCTTCTGCACCATTATTGGGTCACAAAACACTATACCTGTTATTTAACACAATTCACTAGTGTTTTAATATGTTCATTTAAATATTTCAACAATTTATAACCTGTTTGATTAAAAATCTGTATAAAACAGGCTGAAATAGAGCAGTTTTGCTCAATTTTAATTACTTTGTCATTTCTTAATGTTAATTTTTAGTATAACAACCAGGGCCGGCGTAAGCGGGCCTGCAAGGCCTGCATTGCAGGCGGGCGCTTCTTTAAGGGGCGCCAAATTGGCCTCTTTCAAAATACATTTTTTTATCGTCCGACAATTGTTGTATACTAACTTTTTTTTGTTTTCATTGGAATTCTTAAAATATTTTTTTTAGTTCAAATATAAGGATTAATAACAATTGTAGGCGCCCGATAGAGTTTTTTTTTGCTAGACTCTCAAGACTGCTTAGATAGTGTAGATTGTTTACATAGGCAGGCGTCAGTTATAAAAAAACAATACTATTAGTTACTTCTGATGTACAAAACAGTATTATGCGATAATGGAGTTTATTTGTATTTGTAAGGGCGGCATGTATAATCTACATTGGCTGTGTAAAAATTGAAAAATTAAATTACATTTCAGTTGATCGGTGGGCTATTTGCAGTTCAGTTCTTTCTGTTCTTTGTAATCGAAAAATATTCGTAAGTGGTGAAATAAAAATAAACATTGTTATTGAACTAAATATATAGTATATGTACAGGTATTTGTGCTTATTGACAGATATTTTTCGTAAGTACTTTTATTAATGTATTTTTGAAACGAATATGTTTTTACAATAATCTGAAATATATGTGGCCCCTAAAATATTTTATGATTAGGGTTACCAACAATGTCATTTTGACCCAAAGACTTCAGATTTTGCAATCATTTTACGGGCTTTAACTTTATTGAAATAAAGTTATTCAGGTTCACTAAAAATTTTGCTCATGTAGGTATAGACGGTATAGTGACCAAAATAATTTATCATATTTTTTTTTTGTCAATGCACAAAATTATTAGTAATATGTATTAATGTATTTCATCCACTGGACGATTCTTCATGCCATAATTATTTAAAATAAGATTTCTTTGGGTCAGGATCGATTCAGTGTTTTCAACCCTATTTCTGATTTTAAAAAATCAAATTTCATTTTTAAATTTCAGTTTAATTTTAAAAATAAACAAATGGATACTAAGAAAAAGTTATCCGGTGCACAAAATCGAAAAAGAAAGGCTATAAAAGAAGCGCAAGCTCAAAAACAAGCTGGAGCTCTTAATCATTTTATTAAAAGACTTAAAAATGCTCCTGATGACGTAAATCAATCAAACGAACCAGAAATCGATAATAGCGAACCCGGATCATCCACAAACTCTTATACTGATAAAGAAGATAATGAAATGCAGGGATTACTTGAGAAACGACTTGAAAAAGTAACTGACAATAGAGACAAGTTTTTAGCTTTTGAAAATTTAGACGATATAGGCAAATGGCCGAAACTTAATGAAAAAATACGTATATTTTTAATCGAAATGGGACCTATTCAAAAGAAAAATATGCAATATCCTAGAGATATCAATGGGCGTCAATTTAGTGATATTTACTACAAAAGGAAAATGGAAAATGGAGAGATCGTTCCAAGAACATGGTTATCTTATTCTGAATCTTTTAATTCTGTTTTTTGCTTTTGCTGCAAACTTTTCGCATCTATGGAATCTAGCAGTCTTGTCGAAGGTTACAAAGATTGGCGAAATTTATCAAAAACATTACATAGACATGAAACAAGTAGAAATCATATGAAAAACTTCATAAAATGGAAAGAGTTAATTAAAAATTTAGAGAATAAATGTACTATTGACTGCCAGGAGCAAGTTATGTATGATTTAGAAAAGAAACATGGAGTAAATGTTTTAACAAGATTAATAGAAATTATAAAATTCTTAGGTGCTCAAAATTTAGCATTCCGAGGATCATCAGATAAATTACATACTAAAAATAATGGAAACTTTTTGAAATTAGTGGAATTATTTGCTAAATTTGATCCCGTTATCGAAAATCATATTGAAAGAGTTCTTAAAATAAAAAATAGTGTACACTATTTAAGTAAGGATACTCAAAATGAAATATTAGAAATTTTAGGTAATGCTATAAGAAATAAAATATTATTATCGATTAGAGAATCCAAATATTATTCAATAATTTTGGATTGTACACCAGATGCTAGCAAAACAGAACAAATGACTATTATAATTCGCTTTGTTTCTTGTACTAATGAAAGTATCGAAATCAATGAAAATTTTCTAGGCTTTGTAAATGTTGATGATTCTACAGGTCGCGGTTTATATGAGATAATAACTGATCTACTGTCCAAATGGAACATTCCCATCGAGGACATGCGAGGTCAGGGATACGACAATGCTGCAAACATGAGGGGAAGGAAAAATGGACTTCAAAGTTTATTGTTAAGTAAAAATCCCCGGGCTTTCTACGCACCATGTGCTGCGCACACATTAAATTTAATGATCAATGATGCAGCAAAAGTAAATCCAGACATAATTAGTTTTTTTGCAACAGTCCAAGAAATATACAATTTTTTTTCATCATCCCCAAAACGTTGGACAATTCTTTTAAAATTTATATCAAATTTGACATTAAAACAACCATCGGAAACCCGTTGGGAAAGTAAAATTAAAGCTATTCGCCCTTTACGTTACCAACTAGGAGAGATTTATGATGCCCTTTTTGAAATTCTAAATAATGATAGCTTCAATAATGAAGTTAAAAATGAGGCAAGGGTTTTATGTCTTAAAATCAAAGAATATAAATTTATCTGTTGTTTAATAATTTGGCACGATCTACTCCAGTTAGTAAAGCTCTTCAGGATAAAAACATGAATATAACACTAGTTATACAATCTATTCAGAATTTGAAAACATATATTTCAGAATATCGGTTAGATGCGAATTATAAAAAAATTCTTGTAAGTGCAAAACAATTAAGTGAAGATGTAGATGGAGAAACAGAATTCAAATCTATATTAGAAGTTCGACAACGAAGAAAGAAACGTCAATTTCAGTACGAACATCCGGACGAACAACCGCAAACGCCAGAAGATAAATTTAAAGCCAACGTATTTTATGCTCTTTTGGACACTGCATGGAGTTCTTTAAATGAACGTTTTGAACAACTCAAAACACACGTTGATAATTTTAGTTTTCTATACAGGCTGTTTGAAATTGATAATGACGATTTGCGAAAATATTGCGATGATTTACAAATGATTTTGACAAACGGTAACGATAAAGACATAAATGCCATTGAACTTTTTGACGAGATATTAACATACAAAGATATTTTTAACACCCTTCCATCAAAAATTGAAAACCCTGTGGATATACTTAAATTTATTGTTTCAAATAATTTATCTTTTCCAAATTTTGCAATAGTCTTAAGAATTTTGTTAACCATACCAGTTAGTGTAGCAAGTGGTGAGCGTTCCTTTTCAAAACTTAAATTAATTAAAACGTATTTAAGAACAACTATGTCACAAAAAAGGCTTGATAGTTTAGCTTTAATTTCTATTGAAAATGATATATGTGAAAAACTAGATATTAGGAATATAATAGACAATTTCGTGAATATTAAAACAAGAAAATTAAAATTTTCTTAGATAAAATATTTTAAACATCAGATCGTGTTATTTGTTTTCCTTTTTTATAAATTGAATTTTACATGGTTACGACAAAAAAATTAAAACATGAATAAATAAATAGCGTTTGGATTGGGGCGCCTATTTCGACTTTGCAGGCGGGCGTCTTCCACCCTAGCGCCGGCACTGATAACAACTACTAACCTAATTGAAATCATCCTACTGATAGAAATGAATACATTTTTAAATCTTATTTTCTCTGAAAGAGTAAAATAATGAAGATAAATTAAGCCTCTTAGCTAAGAATGATTCAGAATTATTCAGAACGAGGAATAAGAGTCTTTCAGAATTAGTAAAATATTGATAATTGGGAATAAGACTATTAAAAAATGAATCGAATATTAGGTCTGGACAGGCTCATATTTTTTATTATTTACATAATTTAATTCTGTTAAACTTCCAAAATTACTAAATTTTATCTTTATTTCGATACCAATTAAAGAAAGACGGATAATTTCTGGTGTAGCACATTAAAAAAGGATAATATCACAGTTTTAGTGATTTTTCTCGTTGTACTGTTGGTCTGACTGGAAATTGTCTACATTCAGTTACAGTAAGAAATCAACAACAAGATGTATTACAACCTAGAGCAAAAAAAACAACATCGGAGACGTATTTTTTAAATGTATGAAATAATGGTCGTTTATACCGAGTATACCACGGTATTTATTCTCGCAGTTGGTTGTGTTTTTGGTAACATAGTATCGTAACTTGATTCACACTTGAAATTTGGCCGAACCAAACTACGATACTACGTAACCAAAAGCACAACCAACTGCGAAAGGAAATATCGTGGTATACTATCCGTCCATGAAGAAAATTAAATGTTCACACAAATCTAACACCCGATTTCCTAACTGTACCTGTTAAAATCTAGGAATTATTAAAGTATCAGGTTGGTATACACTTAAATATTTAGTAACCTTCTTGTTGAACGAAAAATTCAATTACCGATTTTTTTTTAACAATCCACTCCGACACTGGACATTGTACGTACTTTATCAAAATAATTTGAATTACTTTACTTTACTTTAATTAAATAATTAGATTTAAGCACTAATTATCACACATAAAACAACAATTGAAATCAATCCAGAGAGAAAAACAAATGAATTTTCACATTTTCAATTTCACAAACAACTTGATTTGAAAAATAGAACTGAATACAGCGCCCCTATAGTATACGAATACGAATTAAGACAAAATTTACAATAATAGCGACATCTGTGCGTATATAAGAAAATTTGATCTAAGGCTTCATTTACACTAGAAGTAAACAAAAAACGTCACAGATAATTTTTCAAAATCAATCAATTAATACTTATCTTAATATTTGTTCTATTCTATCGATTATTTTATTCGCTACTTGTTAATTTTAATAAAATTAATTTATTTAGATATAAGTACTGGGGACAATTTTCTTTATATTTGATGAGAATATGTGGCAACGTCAAAATAAGATGACGTAGCCAGATACCGAACTGGCAATAGGAAATTCACTTATACTTTAAACAAATCTACTTGTAACTTTTAAATTAGTTCTTGTGACATCACTACACCCGAATTAAGTGCTATCTGTTGAAGATTGAATTTAGTTTTCTTAATTTAACTTGCACGACATACAAATCATAATGATGTTAGCTAAATAACAATATAATTGGTAACACTGCCATTATAGTATATTAAATTAAAGTGATTCTATCCGATTCTAGAATAATAAAGAATCCTTTAGCGCCCTTTTTCAAATTTATCATTGTCAAAAATCTAGTTACTTTTTATTTTTTATTGTTGGCTATAAGTTGATTTTTGTTTTTTATGTTGGAAACTTGTGAAATTTTGATTTGACAGAAGTGTTGTATTTTTTGATGGCGGAAAAATAAAGTGGCGAAGAGGAGAAAACACAACATCTGTAAGGAATTTTATTATTTAAATTTTAATAATTTTCATATAATTAATAATAAATTTTCAATATTTTCCATAAATTATGTGATGATAAATTGAATATGTTCTAATAAATTTAATTACGTCTTTTTGATTTTTGCTTGTATATTTTTAGAATAAACATGGAAGAAGATCCATCAAATGAGGATAATGATAATAGACCAAAAACAGATCAGTGTCAAGAAAATAATGATGAAATGCATAATGGTACAGATGTGAAACGTTTAAAAACTAGCGATTCAGGCCGTTCAGAAGAATCATCGAGTACATCATCGAACAATACTGAAAAGGAAATTGCCACAACTAGTGATGGACAAACAACTGATAGCGGTTTCAATAGTTTACGGAAATCAATCCCAAAGAATCGGCATTATCGAAATAGTCGTGAAACTAATAATGATGATAACGATAATGGGTAGGTTATCATCATTTATTGTTGGTGATTTATTGAAAATCTGTGATTTTAAGGCTTGAACAAGACGATGTTGCAATGGAGGATGTTGATGAAAATCGTCAACGTACAGAAGGTGAAATATCAACTTTCGGTGAAAGTGATAATGAATGGGAAGATTACGAAGAGGAAGATAGCGATGATGATGATGATGATAATGACGGTAGTGGCGATGATGATGAGGATGATGATGATGCAGCCGAATTACCATCAGATCAGTCCATATCAGGTTTTTCTCAAAATTTCAGTTCAGACGATTTAAATTCACTAATAAACGATACAGATAATGATTACGATGATGAGGGAGATTATGAGGAAGATGATTATGGTGGAAATGATGATGATGATGATGATAATGATGATGATGATGATAACGATATGAATGATCATCCATTATTTAAAAAAGATAAACCGAAAAATTCATGGTTTGCAGTCAATGAAATTATTAATCGTCAATATGGTAGTAGTGCTAAATTACAAAGTCGTGAATTATTCCAAAGGAATTGTTATGGTTCATTATCATCAGTTAAACGTTTAGAATTAATGTATAAATTAGAGGAACATCAAGGTTGTGTAAATAGTTTAAATTTCCATCCAGATGGTACATTGTTAGCTAGTGGTGCTGATGATTTACGTGTAGTTATATGGGATTGGAAATTAGGCAAATGTTTAATGAAATATAAAACGAAACATAAGGCCAATGTATTCCAAAGTAAATTCTTACATCTAACAGGTGATTTACATATTGCTTCATGTGCCAGAGATGGTCAAGTAAGAATTTTATTTAATTAATTATAATTTAAAAAAAAAATATTACTCTATGAATAAATGTATTAAAAATTAATCTATTAAAGGTACGTTTAGCGGAAATTTCACGTGAAGGTGGTATACGCAGCACAAGATTATTAGGTGCACATCGGCGTCCATGTCATAAATTAATTGTATTACCAGAACAACCACATATTATATTGAGTGCTGGTGAAGATGGTGTTGTTCTTAATCATGATGTTCGCGGACCAAAAAGCAACAGGTAAATATGTATTTTATACAAAATTTCAATCATTCGTACAAGCCTAATTTCATTCTATTTAATTACCCAATAATTAAATTCATTATTAGTAGAATAAATAGAGGAAATTTGCTCTGTAAAACGCCTTATTTGTCATTTGAATAGAACCCAAAATTGTGTAAATTTCTAGAAATTTCGATTATTGATAGTGCTATAGTTTTTAATTAATTTTAATGTAATTTTGTTTGAAAATAGGATAGTAACGGTTGTAGAAGATGGTAAAGAAGTCGCCTTATACAGTATTCATGGTCATCCATTAAAAACCAATGAATTTATTGTTAGTGGTAGAGATTCATTAATAAGAGTTTATGATCAAAGAAAATCGAATAAACCAACATCGATATATTCAGCATTTAAAAAGGTTTTTATCAATTCTTATCAATTTTAATTATTTAATTTTTTTGTTTATAGACAAGAAATAGATGTTTTAAAAGTTGTCATATAACTTGTGCTGTATATAATTATAATGGTACAGAAATTTTAGCATCATATAGTGATTCTGATATATTTTTATTTGATGTAAATGATCGACAACAAGGACATTATTTACATAGATATCAAGGACATAGAAATCAAGCAACAATAAAAGGTGTTAATTTCTTTGGACCAAAATCAGAATTTATTGTTAGTGGTTCAGATTGTGGTCGTATATACTTTTGGGAACGGAATACAGAAGCTTTAGTACAATGGCTATTGGCTGACGACAATGGTGTGGTAAGTTGAAAAGAAAAAAAAATGAATTAATCAAAGCTTTCCCATTTTGGGGTTTCCCTAATTTCACAATACCGGATGAACCCCGTAAAGCGAAAAGTTATTATGGTAACTCCCATTATTTGGCGAGTGATTCGAAAAATATTATTATAGGAGGGTATCTTAGCAAAATTAGAACCTCGTAGCTCATTTGGAAATTGGTCAAAAAACGCTCATTTCTGATGGTGTCGCACTTTTAAAAAACACGCAAAATGACTTAGAATAAGTCTAGGATCCTCCCAACATTGATTTTTTTCTTTCCTTAATTTCTTTCTGGAAGAGGTGGAAATGATTCGCATTTTTTCTAGAATGCAATGGAGATAAGTGAAAAAAATTGATGTTAGGTTCTTTTAGTGGTTTTGCGTCTTCAACTCGTTTTTGAAAATCGCAACCTAGTGCAAAGGAACGTTTTTTAACCAACTTCCGAATAAGCTACGAGGTTCCAATTTTGCCAAAATATTGTCTAGGTACCAACCTACAAATCACTCTTACGTGTCTCACCAGGTATTGAGTTCACTATTATTTTCAGCATATGATGAAATAGTTCTAAATTTGAGCCATTTTCACGTTAAAAATATGTGTGAAAAATGATCAAGTGAAGCGATTTCTTTATTTTCCAGATTTGCTTTAAATGCTTTTTTTTTTGTTCTCTATTATAGGTAAATTGTCTGGAACCACATCCACAGTTACCCTTCATTTGTACAAGTGGCTTAGACTGGGATATTAAAGTTTGGGTACCATCGAGTACATACGAACCAAATATGGATGGTCTATCGAAAACACTTAAACGTAATAATAGAAAGAAATCGCATTCTGAATCAACTGAAATCAATGAGAGTCAAATGTTGTGGATGTTATGGAGACATTTAAGGAACACAAGCCAATTAAGGGTAAATTTTGATTATTATTATTATTATTTGGATTATTTTAAATTACCATTTTAAAAATTACTCTATAGACAAATGCTGTAGTTTTTCCACGTAATCCTCAGTTCCTCGATTCAAACACATCAGGCTCAGATAGCATGAGCAGTCCTGATAGTGATGAAGATTTTGGTGGTCCTCCAAATTGTACCACTTCTTAAAACATAACAATGATAATAAAAACAAAGAGTTCGTATATTTGTTATAATATTTATCGTGAGGATATATTTCTTTTTTGTTATAGTTCAGTTCTTTATACCTACCTATATGTTATCTCGATATTGAAGAAGAAAGAGTATTTTTGTTGTCTTCATTATTATGTGATTATTATAAAACTACTTACAAAAATTATTCAATTAGAAAATAAATTTATATGGTAAATTTTTTTTATTAAACTAACGATTTCTTTACATATGAACAATTAAAAAATACCAATAACTTGCGCTAATCCGGCATACATAGTTAAAGTAAAAGCACCGATAATGATAGTGATTAAAGCTTTAATAAGTAAACCACTCCATGCTCCAACAATTAAAAATTTCAATATTAAATCAAGTATTAACGGTTTATATGATGAGAAAACTAACAATATTGTTACAACAGGTTTAAAATTGTTTTTTAAATCATGTCTGGACCATAACCATATTAATGTTGCTGTTGCTATATGTTGAATTAGTGCAATATTTGATTCTAAACATTTCTGAATGTATTTCCAATCGAATTCGGCACCTCTTGCACCAAACCAAAGTAGCAAAGCTCTCGATAAAATAACTTCAGCTGTTGCCCATCCAATACCGGCTGTTAATACTTTACTGTGTCCTTTACCGGGTATGCCGGCTAATACTAAATACAATCCAATTAAATCAGCTAGATCTACGGTGGATTTTAAGAATTCCTACAATAATCCTGGATAATAATCGTACAAGTTACACGTTTCTTTGATATAACTTACACCTAGTAAATCATTACCGCTACCTGATAGATTATCGGGAAAGAATGTAGCCAAGATTAGCATCTTTGCTAACTGTGTAAACATGTAAATACAACCAGCTTGGATACATTTCCAAAATGCTCCATATTCAGATCTGGAATTACACAAATAAAAAGAATCCAAACAAGTTGGTCGAAATTGATACAACTACTTACAATCCTGAATATTTATAAGTGAAATAATATGGGACATAAATTAATGCAACACAATTACCGAAATGGTAAAGAGTCATCTTTGAGTTTAATTCAAAATATTTGATATAATTAAATGAAAATTATTAAAATTTTGATGGATAAATTTGAGGTTATGTTCACTTGATGCGGTGTTGTCAGATGAATTTCGATCAAATTACTGCACAAATTACTTTTTTTGTAACAAGAACTGGAAATTTTAAATATTATTAATTTTAAAACATGTTGAATTTCATTATTTTTACCGTGCATGATAATATTTTATTAATTTAAAATTTAACTCAATTATGTTGCATTTCAAATTAACCGCGTTGTCTATCAAATATCGAATGAATTTTTGCCATGTTGCCCAGACTGTTTCGTGCATATTCTGGAAGAATATTTTTTTAGTTCGATTAATTGGTAATTACATCGCTACAAATCGGTATAAGAGTTCCATTTTTATTATTTTTAAATCAACAAAAATTTTAGATTTGTATTTTTAAAAATTGTATTTGCATACAGGGGAATTATACGTTAACATTTTAATTTTGGTAGTTTGTCGTCATATACCAGTTTTGCAACGTTGTCAAATTGTAAATAATTCTATAAATTATTGATATTTAAACTAAAAAAAAATATAAATTGTGATAAAATAAAAATCGACAGTCATCTACTTTGTTGATAAAATGATTTCAATGGTTATCTAATTTCTCAATTATATTTATATAATAATTTGTTATAATAAACTAGGGATTTTATGTTTGCAAGTTTGGCGACAATGAATTTCTTTTTGTTGTGACAGGTTGTGTAAAAGATCGAAGCGTTTTATTTGATATAAATTTTTATTTATTTTAATTAAAAAAAAATAGTGTAATTAGATTAATAATAAACAATGAATACAAATAAATTTCGCCAAATGGAGGATGAAATGAGCCGGTAATTTATACTTATCATTATTACAGATTCTCCAAACCTAACCTCAAAATGTTATCATTACAGTTTTGAGGCTGAAATCTCTGGTCAAACGTTAATAAATAGTAATTATGGTGGTGGTTATAATTTAGCAAATTTCGGCAATATACCACCACCGCCTGCACCACCATTATTAATACCACATCAAGTTAAATTAAATAATAAAAAAATTACTACAACACAACACCAACAACAATCGACAACGGGCTATGAGATTTACACACAACCAACAATCGTCACCCAACCAGCTGTAGTTTCAGCAAAACCGACATTATATACAGCTCCAACAACACAACCTGCTGCAACAGCAGCTGCTATAGCATCAACGGCTGTTGATTTTATGGCATTACAATCAGAAGTTGAGAAGAAATTAAAGAAATTAAAAAATGAGAAAGTCAGTGCTGAACTTGCCATATCACAAGGTTCATTCTATAAAAATGTTTAATTATTATCTATACTATTATATAAGAATTATATAATAATCTTTTATTATTTAGGTAAAGCTAGTAGTGCATTACAATCATTTGGTCCTGATCATTATAAAAGACGTGGTACGAAAAATATGAAATTAGTACGTGTTGGTGGTGGACAAACATGGGAGGATCATTCATTAGCTGATTGGCCAGATGATGATTTTCGAATATTTTGTGGTGATCTTGGTAATGATGTTACAGATGAGTTATTAACAAGAACTTTCAATAAATATCCATCTTTTCAAAAGGCTAAAGTTATACGTGATAAACGGACAAATAAAAGTAAAGGTTATGGTTTTATTAGTTTTAAAGATCCAGCTGATTTCACTAAAGCTATGAAAGAAATGAATGGTAAGTAGAAATATTTTTTCTAATTATAAATGATTTACAATATAATAAAGAGCAACAAGTGATTTTTCAGAGTAATATCAAATGAATAATAATAATTTTCTTTTAACAATTAAATATTGTCTACCTTGTGATAGGCTTGGAATTTTTTTTCTTGCAGTTTTAGATTTCAACGCATATTGTGTCGTAACGTTATAAAAAGTATAGGGTGCGGCAGCATAACTTCCTTTTTTCAAAACTTATAAAACACATTGCATGAATCAGAACATTTTTATCTGTTTTTTTTATTATATAGGCCAATGAAAAACGAAAAAAATCATTTTTTTACGAAAAAGGCGAATGTTTGATACAGGATTTCATAATTTTCGATTTTTTCTTCCGCAAAAGCAAATTAACCGTTCAGAAGGAAATTTTTTATACTTGGCTGACTGAATTTTTAAGAGTGGTGATTTTTCATTCAATATGCGTCACAATTTCCAAGGCTTGACGTCAATTTATCCTGTTTCCTAATATTGTAGACGACTTTCACCAACAATAGATAGCTTAGGCGGACAACAATCATTCAAGTTTGATAACAGTTATTTTATTCTTTAGATAAACGAAAATTATAGCGAATTTATTACTACTCTTCAAGATAAGCTGAATTGGGCTATATTTCATATGTTGCATCAAATATAAAATCGACTTATATAAAAATCAGAATATTGATTTGGAGTTTTTGGAGGCCTCCTGCTGTTGGGATCCTAGGCAATCGCCCTTTTTGCCCATAAAATAACGTGTCGCTGTCTTATTAAGTTGTTAAAGGTTTATTTATTAGTGAACGAATTTTAGTTTGAGTAGTATGTTTTTTTTTAGTAATCTCACTCACTCACTAAATCGATAAAATTGGTCCTTTGTAAAGGTGACTTTAGAAATTTGACTTATTTATCCCCAATATGATAATGGAGTCACATTTAATAGAACTATTGCTTCTTCTATAGTAAAATAAATATCATCTATTGATCTTTATTTTTCGATTATTTTTTTTGATTAAAAATTAGCTAACACCTATTTGCAAATCTTCATTACAATAGATTATGTTAATCAATAATAAATACATGATCCAAATTAACAATATTTGTCGATTCAAGTGGTAAAAATTAAATTTTGATAACATAATTGTAATGAAAGGTAAAAACTTCTGATTTCTTGAAGGTTTCCCTAAATTTTGTAATTTTTAAAGTAATTTGAGTAGAAAATTACATTAATAATGTTCATTTAATTTAGTTTTTATAATTTTTTAATATTTACACATAAAAAATTAACATAAAAAATTATAATAAATTAATTAATTGTACCTTATATATTTCAATTATTAAGGTTCAGTCAAGGTAATAATAATAATAGACATATATAAGAAACAATTTGTTTCTTCGTAAATTCAGGTGTATATTTGTTTTTAAAAAATAATTGATTTACTTGCCCAATGGTCCCCATCCATATGAAACAAATAATTGTGGTATAACAGAATGTGGTGTACGATTATTTTGAATTTTTGAACGATTTTGTCCAATAGGTTGTGATTTTGATGGTTGTTGTTTCCCCAAATTTCTTTGGCGATTTTTTAATTGTTTCGTCTCAATATTACTTTGTGGTTGATTTTTTGATAAAATTGTTGGATCCATATAAAGTACACTAAATGGCATACCACCAGCACTCCATCCACGTGATACAAATATTTTCTTCTTCAATTCACGTCTTTGTTTTTCTTGTAATTGTTGTCGTTTTTGTTGTTGTTGTGTTAATTGTGGATGTGGTTCCATACAATTACGACCACCTGATAGTACCGGCGGTGCTGTATAGATGCCTTCAAATACATATAGGAGAAGAATAATCGGTAAAACACTTGTAATTTTCATCTTTCCTATAAATATTAATAGTAAAACACGATTATTGTTAAAAAATTGTAATTGTATAATCATTTGTTCTAATTTAATACCTCAACTTTGATGAGACTAAAGCACAATAATGATTGATTAAATGTGAAGTCTTTAAGGAGTGCAAGTAAATTTATAATGTCGCCAGACACAGGGGTAGAGTTTCAGGAAAATAAAATATGTTTATATATAGAAACCCCTCTCCAATTTGCCCGTGTGTAGTTGGACACACGTGAATTCTGAGTGAAGAATACTCTTCATCTGACGATGAACTTTGTTTTATCATTTCAATAATTATATAGTCTGATTATTTTTAGTAAACGAAATCTGAAAATAGAATTGGTATTCCAATCCAAGACAAATTTATTGCAAAATTATTAAAAAAAAAACTGAATTCTTCTAATTAATTTTATAGTTGTTTATAAATTAAATGTTGTTTTTTATTCCCCCCGTTCATTTTTGAATAACATAATTGGCATTTGACTTGAGACAACCAAAAGGTTAAATTGTAAGGAAATATTTTGCTGCAAATTGATTTCTTTTCAAGATGAAAATAGTACATTTGTAAATTATATATTATATTATATTATATTAACAAATAAATTAATGACGCAAATTTTAATCTTAAATATTTCAAGATTTTATGACTGACTGGCGCCTGATATCAGAAAAAATATTAAATTTTAATAATTGATTACAACTTTGCACCTCTTTTAATGCATGGATTCACCGAATGGCCGATTGTTTCAATATTGATTCAGTAAGAAAGGTGATTATGCGATAATATTGAAAGGTTTTCGTTTCCTGAAGAATTTCGAACACCCCTCAAATACATACAGGGTGTCAATTCTATAAAACTTTGATTAGTTGACGAGCGATTAGGAAAATATTTTAAGGATTTGTAGGGGGATGTCTGTAGACGCTTTTAGGTAAATTGGAATCTCGTAGCTCAGTTTGAAGTTGGTTTAAAAACGCTTGATTTAGACAAGATCACAATTTTCAATAACGAGCAAATTGCGTAAAACGATTAAGAATGACCCAAAGACCCTCTCAACATTGATTTTTTGTTTTTGTTTTACTCCAATGCATTCTATGAAAATAGGAAACGGTTCCACCTGTTCCAGAATGCGTTTGGAAAAACGAAAAAAATCAATGTTTTGCGGATCCTCGAGTCACTGTAAGTCAGTATTTAAAAATCGCAATATCGTCAAAAACAAGCGTTTTTGACCAACTTTGAAATTAGCTACGAGGTTGTAATTTTGCTGATATGGTCTATAAGGACCTTTCCCTAGAAATCCTTCAAATATTTTTCGAATCGCTTATCAACTAATAAGAGTTCCATAGATTGAACACTCTGTGCCAGTTGGGTCACGTAAGACGAAAATTTCTAATGACAATTCCCATTATTTGACGAGTGATTCGAAAAATATTTCAAGAATTTGCAGAAGGTCCCCAGGGCACATTTTAGCTAGATTCAAACCTTGTAGGTCAAAAAACGTTCGTTTTGGACTGCGTTGCGATTTTCAAAGACCACTAAAAATGACTCGCAGACCCCCCCAGCATTGATTTTTTTCGTTTTTCCCATTGCATTCTAGAAAAAAATGCGAGACATTCCCACTTATAGCAGAATAAAATTAAGAAAAACGAAAAAAATCAATGTTGAGAGAATCCTCGAATCAATGTAACTCGTTCTGTGTGTTTAACTCATTTTTGAAAATCGCAACATCTTCAGAAACGAGCGTTTTTGGCCAACTTTCAAATGAGTTCCAAGGTTCTAATTTTTCTAAAATTATCTTCAGCTACCTTCCTATCAATTCTTGAGTATTTTTCCAATCGCTCACCAAATAATGGGAGTTGCCATGAACTTTTTGTATTACATGACTCACCCGGTATAGACAAGATCTAACATATCAATTTGGCGTCGAAATTTTGTCTCCCCATGCAAAACAAAACTATAAATTTTTGTGATAACAAATTTTAAGGTGACATAATATCAATTATCATTGGCATTTTTATAAATAAAATTTTATGGGGGGCTTTATTGATAAGAATTTGTTTTTTTCCTTATTTTTTTTAATACTTTTTTTTTTATAACGTAAAAGTTTTGGAAATTTTTCGTTTGTATGTAATCATAATTTATATTATTGTGCCCTTATTATTGAAAAACAACTCTGTAAATTTATATTTATAGATGATTGTAGATATTTTTTTTTTTTGAATTTTAGGGATATTTTGAAGAGATGAAAATTGTATAATTTCGGCATTGCTGCTCTTTTAATTTAATTTTAGCTTTTCCATATCTGTTGTATTTTGATATGGTGTAAAGGGTGAAGTAAATAAATATTATTCTAAAAAGTACTTAAAATATTGAAAGTTGGATTACTTGTAACGTAAACAATAAGCAAATAATTAAATTGATGTGGAATTGTCTAATCAGATTAAGAATCTAATGTTTAAATGAAATCGAGGGTGACTCTTTTAGTTTTTACGATATTCAATCAAAGCTTATGTCAATTATTTATATTCGTTCCTTTATCATTCAACGAATTATTTACTGTATTGTTTTTTATATTTAAACTAAATTTTTATTTTAGTATTGACGAATTCAAAAATATATTGTTTTGGTTCAATTAAAAATAACGAAGCGAAAACACGTATAGATCTAAAATAACAAATGATTTACGTTATTGTTTGTTGACAATATGTATGATTTTAAGCATTATTTAATCAATTAACCGGTTTATTAATTAATGATAAATGTAATTATATCAGGGATTAGTTTATATTTTATTTACACAGTGTTAAACTATACTGTTAATTTTTCTGATAAAAAAAACAGTAATGAATCTAACGATTAAAATCATTAAATATTGAATAGTTGGAAAAACTGCTCTGAAACCAGGGCTTCGAACGGGTTTTTTTTGGTTCCGGTTCAAGTTAAAAAAAAAAATCGGTCGGTTCCGGTTTTCGGTACTGCAAAAATAACGACTTTTTCCGGTTTAGTTTCAAATGATCAATTTTCAAATTTCACTCTAAAGGGTACTACCCCTAAGAGATGTTTACAGGGTAACTATTTTAAATACAGAAAAGCCCTCAAACAGGCAAGTTTAATTTTGTAATTTTCTATTAGATGAATTTTCATGGAGTAGAAAATCTCAAAAAAAAAAATGGTGTATAATTATCTATAACTTCAACCCCCAACAAAAGATGAAAACGCGGCTTACACCTTTTAATAGCCCTAGCGAATTTATATCAACTCCTTTTTAAACCACTAAAAAATATTGAGTTTTTACAGAGATATCTGGAAAAAAACTGATTTTACAGGGGTAATTTAAACCCCCAGTCTCTCCCTTAAAGTTGAGTATGAGGACGAACGACAAAATTAAGCATTCCTTAGAATAGAATGAACTCCCGTATATACTAAAAAAACATCGAAATCGGGTGGCTTACTTACAACTTCGTGTTAAGTGCGCGGAGGAACCTATTGCTGTCGCATTTCCGGGACAGGGAGGAAAGAAGACTTTAAAAAGAAGGAAAATATCGTGTAAAATGGTATGCTTCAACCGAAAAAAACTGTTTTTTGTCGGTTCAACTCCGGATTTCGTTCCATCCAAAATTGCCTTTTATTTTGATTTGAAGCCCTATGTGGAACACGAATATTGAAACTTCTGTTAATTTCACAATGTATTCGAAATCAAAATAAGTCTGTTGGTGCAACCATTTTTTTAACTGACAATACCAACAAGATCTAGGACCACATTAAAGTTTTTTCCTAGAATGCAATGGAGAAAAACGAAAGACAAACCGTGTTGGCGGTTTTAAAAATCATGACATAATCAAAAATGAGCGTCTTTTGATCGAACCTACGAACATACAATTTTGCTAAAAATATTCTCAAAACATCTCTACAAATCCTTGAAATATTATTCGAATCGTTCAACAATTAATAGGAGATGCAACAAAATCCTATATCACCATTCGATGGGACACGTGATATAATAATAATTCTAGTGCTTCTATCAAACATTATTATTATTATCATCATTGATTTTAAACATGTTTGTAATTTTGCAATAAAGCAAAGCCTGCAGATCAAAGGCAGAATATTAATTTTGTTACAATTACCCG
The DNA here is from genome assembly GCA_039776855.1 of Mylabris sibirica. Lineage (NCBI taxonomy): Eukaryota > Metazoa > Arthropoda > Insecta > Coleoptera > Meloidae > Mylabris > Mylabris sibirica. The sequence continues at coordinate 6,905,440 of CM077838.1, forward strand.
GCGCATCCACCATTTATTAACCACATTGCAAAGTAGCCTTGTCCCTCATATCACTGTTAGTAACAGTACTTCTAAATGCATCATTGGAAGAAAAAAACTAATTCAGCGATTGAAAAGTACAAAAATATTGTTAAAAAAAGGACAATTTCCTGATTCTCTATTTGTTATTTTTATTTTGTTTATATTACCGCTAACAAGGTTGGAATATATCCGTTTATTTTTATTTTCCATAACAAAGAATAAATCGGATGTAAATAACCTTTAATGATTTTATTAATAATGTTTTTCTAAAGCGTTCTAACAGGTTTAACAGTTATTTAAATTAAAAATATCAAGTTCACCCCGACAGGACAAAATGGTCAAAACTGTTGCCATTTCTATTTGTTGGTTTGTATAAATATTAATAATTTAATTATTTAATTTTATGCATTAAAACCAAAATGGATAAGTTTTTAAATAGACAATTTAATATTGGACAATTACATAAATTTTCATGCTTATCAGTCATTTTAACAATTTATTATAACATTTATTTTTTATTGTTTTTTTGTGTGTAAAAAAAATCGAAAATAAACGACACAACAACCATGCTGATATTGAATACTCACTTGTTGCTCACTAGACGGATGAAGCTGAAGTGTATGTTAACGCAAACAAGTGTTGTTCAATGTTTGAATGCTTTACGTATATTATTGAGAATTATACAGCGCACTCACCTGTCCGTTACTTTGATTTAATTTTTTCGTTCATCAATTTATTTCATCTCTTTTCCTGACAGGAAGATATGTAGGAAGTCGACCAATTAAATTACGTAAAAGTACTTGGAGGAATCGCTGTTTGGATATTGTGAAGAAGAAGGAAAAAGAAAAGGCCGCTCTAATTAATATGCTAACATCGGGTACAGGACGATAATTTTTTTTTTTGTAAGTAAATCGAATAGAAAAATATATTTTAATTTTATTCAAATAATCAACTTATATTTCACCCCATTCTCCTTCAAGTATATGCTCTTCTTTGTAAAGTCCTTCAAGATAGTCGAGAATATCAAGAAGAACTTCAGATTCAACAGTGGCTAGATCGATCGGTTGTTCTGGTAACAGTTCTTCTTTGAATTCAGTGATTGATCTTGCTCGCCACACTGGATACTTTAAATCTAAACAATAATCATCAAATATTTGTTAGAAAGTTGTTAATTATACAACTCACTCTTGGAATTCTCCGTAACTAATTCATTTTGAACGTAAATACCGTGTTGCATATATTTATTGTTATCAAAAACAAAACAACCGCGTCCTTTTGGTATATTGTTTTCAAAACGTCCATAATATTTATAACAACCATTATAATCGATAATTATTGGTCCATCCATTTCACCATCTTTCCATGTAGCTATATTATGAAGAATAATTATATGTGGAAGTTATTATAAAACTGATATACCTGTATAGGTCACGTTGTGTAACTTTTGAAAATAAATACCATACCCTTGACGCACATCATCACTCCAATTTCCACTGTATGTATCACCATTTACGTAATAATAGACCCCCTTACCATGTTTCACATTCCTTCGAAAATCACCGATATATTTTGAACTGTCCGGATATATGAATTCACCTTTACCATGTTTTATACCTCTGAACCAATCACCATCGTATCTGGCACCGTTTCGAAAAACATACAATCCATGACCGTGTCGGTCACCACGCTTATATTCACCCTCATACATGTCACCATTTGGTAGGATGGCTTTACCGGTTCCGTGACGCCTGTTTTTTTTATCACGACCACCAATATAACGCTAGAAATTATCGATTTTTGAATGAAATATTGGCTAGTATTTCGATAGTACCCCATGAGGATTCAATCCGGCATCTTCACCGTTTTCGTTTTCCATCATCTCAATTAATTTGACGTGTGGCTACTTTGAAAAATTGATTATGAGATAAAATAGTCAACTGTTTCAATCAACAAATATTTATTTCTAAACTCAAAATCTACATCTTTGGTGGCGATTTATACAGGGTGTCCCACTTAATTATGGATACTTTTTATGGCACTTTCAAGGATTTGCAGGGAGAATACTTTAACAAAATTATAGCCTAGTAGATCGTTTGGAAGTCGGTCAAAAACGCTCGTTCCCAACGATAAAACGTTTTCGAAAACTTGCTGCAGGTGTAAAATGCCTCGCAAACATTTATTCTGGAACAGGTCTAAATATTTCGCATTTTTTTCTACAATGAAGTGGTGGAAACAAAAAAATCACTGTGGGGGGGGCTTAGAGTCATACCAGATGAGCTACGAGGTTCTAATTTTGCTAAAATGTTCTCTAGAGACTACCTTGCAAATCGTTGAAATATGATTTGAATCGTTCGCCAACTGATGGGATTTGTCGTAAGAACTCATCATAGTTAAGTGGGCTACATGGTATAAATATTCCATTTTTAAACGTCATAAAATAATGAAGCTAGAGGATATCTAATTACGAATGCCAATATACTGCAAAATATTTGAATCAACAACAAAATTACTGTTAATTTACCTTCATTTAATGGTCCTAAATATAACAAAACTAAATTAATTAACGTGAAATTATTTGTTACAACATCATCACCCTTTTTACACCATTGTATTAAACGGAAGAAACGAAATATATTTATTATTAATTTACCAAAAATATTTAATTCACTATAACGAAATCTTGTTGTACTTATCTCTAATTTATCAGTCTTTGAATTGAATTTAGGTAAACGATGTCTTGGACATGGTATTAGATGGAATAATTGTGGAAATGAATATAAGAAATTAAACACTTGTGGTATGAAAAATAATAAAGTTGTTTTACTGAAATGCCCCAATATACCAACAACGGCAAATGTCATCCCAGAGAAATAACAGAACGTATCACCAACAAAGACTCTTGATGGATACCTGAAATGTTAAAATTACCGCCTTTTAGTTAACATTCAATTTCATCATGTTGGTTAAAATTAAAAAATTTAACATGTGCGGTAATTACAGGAGTTAGTTTCTAACGATAATTAATGTTGCAAGAAATGGTAATTATAAATCTAGATATCTATGGATAGCGCCTTAGCTCGGAATAGTGAGGCACACATTGTACCAAAATTTGTACCATTACTGATTTATTATTATTATTGATGAACATGAGCTTCAATAAAACACATACAGTGGAACGGTAATCACTTAGCAGCGGGATTTGCACGCATTTCCGTACTCTTGACGTCACTACTCTGAACTATCATATAAGCGCTTTCCAGTCACGTTCCATCTCCATCGACCTCTCGTTTATTTGTTGCAATTGTAACACTACAATCATTCAAGGTAATTAATGAAGTGAGCGAGCGACATCATAAACAATAAACAGGCGGTCTACAGTGGCTGATATTTGCTCCTCTCTTGCTGGATTTTTATGAGCGCAGAGAATAGGTGGGTTTAAATACTTGGTGAAATACAAATTACGATGTAAAAATCGAGATTCGCGTATGTCTATGGCGTGGACTGTCGATAACCGGGCGACAATAATTAATATAATCACTATTCGGGGTACATTATTATCCTAGTTTAAAAATAAGGTATAAGGGAAAAGCGATATCCTTGTGTATTTTAGATCAATAATGGATGAATAATGGCAATAGGATTTATAAAATAAGGTTGAGCGGTTTGCATTTTAAATTTACCGCCCTTGGTGACATTTATTTTTATAATGTTGGTATGATTTGGTTGTGAATTAATTGTCAAAATTTAAAATAGAATTGGGCGGTGGTCTGAATTTAATGAAAATTTCAACATTTAAACTAGCTGTAACGTAAAAAATTAACGTATGTTATAATTATGAGAGTTAATTTTAATATTTTAACAAAAATAAAACAACGATTCTATAGCATTAATATTAGAAATAGCAATAAGATTTATAAAGTGAGGTTATGTAGGTAAATACATTTTAAATGTTTAAAATTCGATTAAATTATAAGCGATTATCCGTTTGGATATTGCTAATTATACAGATTATATTGATAACGTCCTATTTTTATCTGAAAACCGTCGAATACAATGATGAAAAGATCACATTTATACACAATGATAATAGTGGTAGTATCGTAAAGAAATTAACATATCATACAATTTCTGATAGGATTTATTTAAGAAGCCTTAGTAGCCGTAAGAATTTTATCAATTTTAATTCGAGTTTATGTTATATCAATGGTACAGATTTGGTATCAATGAAATTGAGAAATGATTACAATTGGCAATGTATCTGCCTACCTGGTTGGCATGGTAAAGATTGTGGCCAACCGGAGATAATCTGGAGGGCATTTCTAACATATAGAAAACCATTAAAAATTACCGGACCAAGATTCTATCAACGACGCATCATCTATTTGTTTAAATTAAACAAATTTAGTGATACAATAACCGAAATACGTTTCAATGAATTACAAGAAATTGTCGATTTATTTGTTTTATATGAAAATCAAACTGATAATTTTATCGAAACTAAATTACGGCATAATCTAAAAGAATTTCACAATAAAATCATCTATTTAAAGATAAGAAATCTTGATGATTTATGGGATAATTTAACAACAATTGTAAAAAATCTACGTGATGATGATATAATTTTATCAAATAATTTGAATGAAATACCGAATAAATATGCATTAAACTTTTTAAAATTCTACGATGGTTGGCCGGAATTGATAAGATTCCGTTTAAAATGGTCGGTATATGGTTATTTTTGGTTACATCCAAGTCAAACGATCATAACTGGCGGTGCTTGTTCGATCAATTATTTCAAGAATATTTTAAATAGGAAATTTACATCACTCTATGATAATAAAACGTTATCAAGTCCATTATATAAAAGTATTATATTAGGTGATTTAAATCATTACGGTGGTTGGTATTGCGAATTATGTTATGATTCAATACAAATTGTTGATTATCTAACAAAACATTTTACAAATAGGGATTTATTATTAAAACGATTAAGTAAACAGAAAATTGATCAAAATTATATTGAAGATATTATAGAGAATGGTTTATATATTGATGGTGTAACTGAATTGAAAAGGGCACACCGTTATCATGACAATTATTTCGCCCCTTATCATGTACTTGAGAATAATTGGAAGTATGATTTTCTATTAACCAATTTCTACTCAAAATTAGATTATTATTAAGATTGATTTGTGTTTGAAGACTGATTATGTTTAATTATATCCGTTATCAATTTACTTTTTTTTGCACAAAAACTTATAAAGCTGTGATAACTGTTTCTATTTAAAATATTCGATTGCAATTAAGTATTACAAATAAATTAAATTAATCCAACTTACCAATTGTGTTTCAATAAAGCTAAAGATGTTGCAATGAATGGAAACATAAAATACAAACTAAACTGATGCGCCTTCCATAATTTCCCTGATAATTCAACAATATTAAAAATTGTAATTGAAATGGCAATTATAACACTTTGCCCAACTTCTAAACCATTAATACCGGCTAGAATATTGATGGCATTTGTACAAAATACAGCCAACATACCCATATAGACATAGTAGAGAATTCCTAGTTTTATCGAGAAACCCAACAATTCACGTAACGGTTTCGGTACAATAATTATCGTTGAATTATAATTAACATAATATACCATCAATAGAGGTAATGATGCAATTGTTGGTAGTAATAATTTATGTCGCCAACGTAGATCTAAAACATCATCAGCAAAGCCCAATAATAGCATGCAACATATCGATAATAGTGCTGCTATCAATTCTACAAACTATAATGAATTGGTTTAGAATAGAATTATTGTGAAAATGATGACCTTTTTTACCTCATCGTGTGGAAAATCACCATTAAAGAAACTGGTACCGAACGGTATCGGGATGAATAGGAACATTGTTATTAAAAATGTACATCCTGTGACGACACCTAAAGCTTCAGGTCTATAATTGGAAAATTCATAATTAATAATTTCGATAATTATATAAAATTTAAATGAGATAACCTTACATTTTCTCACTAGTTGTTTTACTCATATCAATACCGAATAGATTCGCTTTGATAAACATATCACGTAATTTCGGTATTAAACGTACTGTTAAAATATATGTAATAACAGACATTGAGGCATTTATTATTAATGGAAATAACATTTTCCATATTCTATATAGGTCTACGTCCACGTCCACATCTACCGCCATTTTTCAAACTGACATTTATGGACCATACGTCAGCTTATGGTGTTGCCGAATTTCACAACGTGACCAATCAAAAATCATAGGTTTATAAATTTTGTAATTTGAATAATTTTTACTCTTTATTGTAGAGTACATCTTGAACTCAACGTAACCCTATTTTAAGGATGCCACTTTATAATATTAACGCTGATTTTAATACAATTTGATAATGAGATTGTCGATAATTTGTAAAATGTGGCAACGTTCAATAAACCGCAGCGCTATCTACTAATCAATCTGTAAGTACTACATATTTAAAGGAGCCCATGCACGATCAATCGAGCGTTTCATTAAATAAATTACGCATAATTATTATAACAAAAAAAATAATGTTTGATATGTTTAGGTTCAAGTATATTTTATGACACTTACTGAATTGTTTGTATAAATTTATATTTTAGATGCTGGAAGATTAACTACCGTAAAATTTAATTGTAGTGTTATGCAACACAAAATACAAGCTTGAAGTATTTTAATGGCGGGTAATTTCAATATAATCTGTTGAAAATTTCAAAACTTAATTTTCTATATGTAGATTACCACATATTGAGTTTTCTTGTGGTTTATTTATAAATGAGACCATTCAAATTATTTGCATATTTATTATTCTCATTTAGAACAGTTACATTCATGAATTCTGTGGAATAATCACATTAAAAAAAGTACAAAACGAACCGAAAAAATTAATTTAATAGGAAGAAATTTTGAATGAATGACTAATTAGTATACAAAAAATCGATTGCATCAAGTTTGAATTTATTCAAAATTCAAACTAATGCTGTACAATCCGGAAAACAAATTAAAATAATTCAGGATATTTTCATCACTGTTTCATTTAAAATTAACAAAAAAGCCTAATCAAAATATACAGAGATACAGACGTACTGAAAATTTAAAGCTAAAGAGACCTAGAATGAACTGTTTGGAAAACGTGAGGTAGAATTCGTTCAATATTCTAACCGATTATCAAAGAATAGATTGTTGAAGTAATTAACAATCATTGCATTTAATCAATTAATTAACGAACAATTAATCGATTAATGTGGAAAATAAAAACACATTGATCACTCAATTGTAATTGTGTGAAATTTGAAAAAAAAAGTGTATATTTTTACAATTAAACAACTATATACAGATTAAAACACAGATTGGAAATTGTTTTTATTTTCAAACTCGTATCAGTTCGTTCTCTATCCATACATTCTTTCTTATCTACCATTCTAAATTGAAATAACTAGAATTTTTATATTTGTTTTATAATAATAAGGTTTGAATTATTTGTCACATTTATCAAGCTTTCTCTTGTATGTTCTCTTATTATTTTTCTTTTAAATAATTATTATTGTACAAAATTTGTCGTTAAAATATCTCTAATCATCTACAGACACTTTATAATAATTATAATAAATTTGCAACAATTTATTTTGCAAATGATATCTGTCTAACAAATATTTTATAATACATTTTCTCTCTCAACTACCATTTTTCATCATCAATCGCCAAATCGAACAAACAATCTCCAATTTTCAATTAAAAAAATTAATTGTACAAAACTGATTTATAAACAAAATGCATTTATAAAATAATTCACTAAATAATTAATTAAATTAAACAGCAAAACAACACTTTCGCTCAAATATACAAAAATTTCTGACTTTTTTATTAACGAACAGTCTTCATTTTAAAATTTAGATTTCTAAACGTTTTTGTATTAATTTTCATTCTTATCTTCTCAATTTGTAAAAGAATAATTTATTCATATAAAAGTTTGTTCTATTTTTTTTTTTGTTGTTCTTGTTATATTAATGGTAGATATACAAACTATGTGTTAAAATTAGAGAGACTATACACATTTTCTAAAACTATTTACATAATAAAGTTTCAAATTAATGGTTGTTTTTATTTGTTACGATAATAGAAAACAACCGATTCTTATAAAGTCAATGTAGGTGAAAACACACAAAAAAATATCAGTCAATTTCCATGATTTTTACAAGTTTTTCAAATAGCAAACAAACAATAAAATAAATAAATAAATTCAGTCTATATTTGTTATAAAAAAAAGAACGAACGATGAGCAAAACTAAACATTGAATTAAGTACGTTTTGATATTTCAAATTAAAAAAATCTTGTCCTCTTACCGTACACAAATATACAAAATACCATCAATAAACAAGAAATGGGTAACTGACTAACGGGAAAGAATCTTTGGTTCATTCAATAATATTTCGTATATTTTAATAAATTTAGAACAAGATTTTTTTCATTGCAAAATTGTTATAATAACGAACGGAAATTTGAGATCATCGTGTGTTTTTGTTGTTTGTTTTTGTTTGTTTTTTTTTTGTTAATTTAGCACATCACATTTGTTACTAAATAATTATAAAAAAATTAATAATATTAATAAACTAGAGAAAATTGTATAAATTATACATAAAAGAAGGCAAAAGGAAATATTTAAACAAAAACAAAAAATGGCACTCTTTAAGAAAGTTGTGGGAAATTTTACACATTATTATGTCATGGCATAATTCAATTGAATTATTCACAAATGGGCAGTTACAAATTGGCAGTGTTAAATTTCTTATTATTTTGTTTCATATAATAATAATAATAATAATAATAGAAAACAATAATAATACACTAACAAAAACTAATAATAAACGGAACTTTAAGGAATGTTTTTGTTTAACGAAAAGAATTAATACGAACACACAAAGTAAATATTAAATTATTAAAAATTAATTAATTCTATTAATTAGTCTATTAGCGGAAAAGAAAATTTAACAACCTATATTTTTATATTTATAATATATTTATTCACAGTTCTTGTTTATGATTTTCTTCTCCTTGATTATTATGTTATTATTATGAATAATGGCAGTGGTTTTAGGCTGGTTGTAAAACACGGTTAAAAGCCCTCTTAATTAATTATAAAATCCAGAACTCTTCCCTAATTGTTTTTCGCTTTTTTACAAATTACAATCTATACAAATACAAAACTTTTTTTGTATTATTGTTATTATTAGTATTATTATTACACAGTGAAAGACTTTATAAATATACACAATTTTTGTTGTTTCTATTTTTTTTGTTTACTTTTTGTATCGTGCTCTCTTTCAATGAATTGAAAAGGAAACGAGAACATAATAAACGAGATCTATTTTATATTAAAAATAACATCAATAACAGTAACAATTAAAAAAAAAATCGATTTCTTCGTCGCTACATTTTTTTGATTAAATATTTTTGATAATTTGTCCACTGTAATTTTAATAAAATAAAACAAATAATGATTAAAAATACGAATAAAAATAGTGGACATAATTGTTCAAATATTTCTCTTTTCCTTTCCATATTACTATCAACTATAAATAATATAATGACTTAAAATTAGTAAACCTTAACAAGAACCTTGCATCACAATTGCTTTGTTGTAGTACTATTAAATTTACGACGCCATCGTGTTCGTGGCGTTTGCGGGAATAACGTATCGTGGAGGGTAGTTTTTGCTTCTTCTTGTAATGATGGTATTGGTACAGTTTTACTTGTAACGAAATGCTCCTCCGATACCCATTCATCGGGTAAACTATTAAAACAATAATTAAAATAAAAATAATAATAATAAAATTGATATAATTTCTCTTACATATCCGTAGGATGCCATCGAATCAAAAACTGTACTTCACCGTTTAATTGTTTACGTCTTGCTAATATTTGACTTACGACATTTATTGAATTACCATCAACATTACTAATCTGTCCTTGTGTACGATTTTGTGTCATTGTTAACAATTTATGTTGTAAGCCTTCCATAATACCCGAATCAATAAAATCAAACATTCTTGCTGTAATTAACAAATACGATAAAAATTAATCCAAATTAACAAATAATCAAAAAATTTATAATAATTTACCTGACCACGGTTGTCGTCTAAATCTGATTTTTTTGCCATTTCGCTTAAGTAATTTCGTACAAGTGTTTTCTGTTGATTTCTTCGTATTACCATTTTGGCTACCATCACTATTAAAATGACCATTAACATGCCTCTCTAATGTCAACTGAAATAAGAAGTAATCTTTTTTAAAAAACAATGTGTCTTTACCAGATATTTCAACAATAAGATAAAGAAACAACAATACAAGGAGGAACAGCCCATATAGGCTAACCTTGAATAGGGGTGACTATACAGATTCCGAAATAGAAAAAACTAAAAACATACCTGAGAGTTGAATCGCTGGCCACAGCCGTCGACTATACAACGGAAGGGTTTTGTCCCAGCGTGTGCCAAGACATGCCGTTCTAACCATGACCTTGAGCAAGATGTGCGACCATGCACTTTGCAACCCATCCACAGACATACATACTGTTCTTGAGTAGCTTGAGATATCACATGTTTCACCTTTAAAACATATAAATCCATCAATTAATTATCAATTATAATTAATTAAGAAAAAAATTACCTGTAGATGTTCTAATAAGGCACCATTGGTGTCAAATTGTGCGTTACATTCAGCCCATCTACATAGGCCAGATTCGGTTGTATGTGCTGTTGTCGTCTGTTTATTAATTTTATTTACATCTTTAATATCATCTTTATTAAATTTTAATTGTTGTCTAACAGGAAATCTGATTGTCTTCGGTTGTGATAATATCGGTGATTTTTGTGGTGTTACTATTGTTGTTTCAATATCAATACAAACTTTTAGATTTTCTTTACAAAATGAAACACCACTATCACTCGATGATGATGATGATGATAATGATAATGGTGATTTACTTTCAATTTTTGATATATCATCAGACACACGTGTTTCATCCACATTCTCATAATTATTTTGTTGTTGTTTTTGTTGTTCAACAACAACAACATTGCACGTATTTATTGAATTCGGTGTAAAATTACACGTATTATTTAATGAATTTGTTGTGACGGTTGTTGGTGTTGTTATTGATGCAGTTGTTACAACAACTAAAGGTGGTATAAGTGGTGATAATGGCGGTGGTGGTGGTAATGAACATGTAATATTACCACCATTACTATTCAATATATCATTTGTTAATTTTGGTTTATTTGTTGTTGATGGTGTTGTTGTTGTTGTTGATAATACTGTTGTAGGAACGGCGATATTTGTTAAATTTGCACTATTTAAACGTGAAGGCAATGTATTTAATTTAACGATAGGCACTACCGTTGCATTCAATTTTACACAATTAAAATTATTTATTGTTGTTATCTTTTGTATTGGTTGTATCACATTTAAACAAGGTGTAGTTTTATTTATTATCGGTATTGTTGTTGTATTGATACCATCACTAGATATTGTAGCAAACTGTGGTACATATATACTATTATTACTATTGTTACTATTATTATTATTATTATTATTACAACTATTATCAGGTGGTTTTGGTGCTTTTGTATGTAAATATGCCAAATTTGGTGGAAATCCAACTGCTGTCAATGTAACAGTCGGTGTAAAATTTGTTAAACTATTAACATGATGGTGATGATGTGATTGTTGTTTCTGTTGTTGTTGTTGATTTTGATAAATATCAGGAAGCTTACTTGGTGCTGGTAGAATCTTCCTAGGAACTGTAATTTGTGTTAATTTTCTAGTTTTATTTGATGATATCGTTTCTAATTTCTTATTTGTTGTTGTTGTTGTTGTTGTTGTGGTTGTTGTTGTAGTTGATGTTGTATGTCTTATATTTGATGTTTTTATACCATTAAATTGTGTTTGTTGGTCGACTAATGGAATATATTTATTAGTCAAATTATTATTAACGATAGATTTTATATTATCACAACTACTAATATTACTACTACCACCAACACTTTTTGTTGTTGTCATTGTTGTTGCTGTTGTTATTGTTGTTGTTGTTACCACTGTTTCTTTCTTGATCACGTGTAATTTTATTTGAGATTTGAAATATTCTGTTATTTTGCCTTGTTTTGTTGTTTGTGTTTGAATATCAATTTTATTATTACCATTACTATTATTAATGTAATTATTATTATTAATATTTTTACTTGATAATTTTCTAATTATATTTGGACTAGGTATATCGGAATTCTTCGACGATATTGACGACAACAGCACAATTTTATTGTTATTATTATGAATATTACTACTACTCTTACTATTATTATCAACATTATTATTATTATTTAGCGACGACGTATTATTATTATTATTATTGTTATTACTTAAATTATTACTATTATTAATAATAATATTATTATTAGTAGTATTTAGGCATGGCGGTGATTGTTTGCTAGTTGTATTGTCCCTATCGGACTTGAGTCGTTTCGGGAGAACAGTCTTCTTTTCTTGTATACATCTCTTTATTGGTGGACCATCATCTTCACTAGTACTAGTTCCAATTGTTGTTTGTGTTATTGTTGTTGTTGATGACCAGGGCCAGCGTGGATGATGGCCGGTTTGTGTTGGGGGCATCTTTGCCGGCGGCAATTGTTGTTGTTGTTGTTGCAATGATGTTGCTCCAGTTCCCGAATCTTCAGAATGACTTGATGCTGTACTAAATGGTGATCCTGGATCTGTTATATCACTTGATGCTGTACTACTGCCACTACAATCCGTACAACTCAATACTGCAACACCACTGGAAACAAATCAAAATAACAAATCTTTAAATTATTTATCGAACAATTTATAATTTTAATTATAGATTAAGTAAATGAATGAATGAATATATATTAAAAAAAGAAAGATTGCAGAAAAGAACTATGGGAAAGCGGGGTAAGTTCAGCATGGGGGACAAGTTCGGCAAATGGTACTTATATAATAACCAGAGACAACCAACCTACGCTTCGTATAGCGTCTATAATATCTTTAATATCTAAAGACCTAAACTGCAAATCAAAGGATTGATCTACAATATATAGAAACTTATGTTATTGCCATTATTTGAATTGTAATAATTTTGAAATTCGTATCCGGTAAGTTAAAGTTTTAGGAAATTTTGTCGATATTATTATTAGGTACAATGAATGTGTTATATTAAACAAGATTTCTGCCATCGATTTTTCGCTAATAAATACATTAATTAATTAATTAAAAATCAATTGCTGAACTTGTCCCTATACAAGTTCAGCAATCTGCATGAGGCACAATAACGTAACTTTTTTAAGGTAAGACGTTTATGCTTCTCACACACGTTCAGAAAATTATACGCCCTAGGTAGGTACTCTAATTACAGCTTTCTTCACCTTTACAGCCAATTTTTTTGTTACTATGCCCAACTTGCCACGCTCACCCCTAACAATGCCGATCTGGTTTGTTTTCTATTCCACCTTTATTGTAAACTGAAAACATGAGGATACGTAAAGCGCAAAAGTCCATTTACAGCACACAATAACGACTCATATGACAACCAATCAGCTGAAAGCACAGTACCGCCTCAATGGATTCATTGGCGACTCGTCCCAACCAACAATCGAAAACCCGAATGGAATTATCTCTAATCAATCCACCCACAACATACATACAGTAGAATTTCATAAGATTTGAAACAAAAAAATTACAACCAATTTCATTTGATTGTTATAAGAAAAAGTAAATATCAAATGACTGATTGCCAGATTTGAAACGATTCAACAAACATCCTAATAATAATAATCATCATCGTCTGTGTTTGCCTCTTAGCCTCTCTATTACAATACACACACAAACAATTCATATACCTACTGTATGTCAAAGTCCTAAAAATCTACCATTTTGTTACCAGTTTCTCATAAAATAGCTAATAACACAGTCTTGTAGGTAGACCAACAAAAAAACAACAATAACAACAGCTCAACCTACGATTCTCTTTAACAAATCATTGAATATACAGCATCCAAATCGACTACCAGCTACTGCTATTGTGTTAAAATAAACTTCAATACGTTATATAATCTCTACATCCATCTAGAAATAATTTTCTTGATGAAATTGTAGAAAATCACAATTATTTCGTACTGTAGATACCAACATACATACAAATATGTACAATATATCCATAAATATACTTTTTTTTTAATAAAAATATTGATAAAGATAAGAAAAATAAACAAGTGTAATGTTTTACAAGTATCACGTGAATAGTTTCGATGAACCGGAAGTGCGTGGGTGGAAGTAGTATTACCGTAACGAGGGCGTGGCTGTTAGACCATCACACTGTTTTATATACATACATACAATTCTGTAATACATAACAAGCATGCTTATTTATATTATAAGTAGATACATAGGTATGTATAGTAGAAATGCACGATCATTATTTATTAAATTGTTTATTATCTAATACATTTATGTATGATGTGGTTGATCATTCATCTTTATGCACCTAGGGAGTGATGATTGCGTGTATCTACCTATGTGTATATTCATTTTATAAAATAGATAGAAAACAGTACATAAATTTAAAACAAAGAAAATAATGAAATTTACTAGGATATGACATGCTTGTTATTGCAAAAATATTTTAAAATTAATTGGATCTACCATCAATTTCACATAAATGTGACCATTTTTTGTGTGTAAAACAGACTTTATAGGACGCGGTGGTAACAATATAACAGAATTGTCACAAGTCAGACTTTGACAAGAGAGATATTTAATCAGAAGATAAGAGGGCTGACGTTACTGGTGTTATTTTGGAGAGAAAAATTACTTTCTACAAATTTCGTGTGGTAGAAACTCCTAATACTTCCTACCCATATGCTTACCCTCACAAGAGAAACAACCATATTTACAAGAACTGAAAAAAATGATATTTCTCGCTTAAGAGTGAAAATGATATTGTATGTAGAGAGATGAGTGTTTAATAACTTTATTTTTCGTTGTAGGAGAAATAGTGAACACTATGAATCATGCAATTTATATTTAAATTAGCGTGTAACAACAGTACATCAATGCAATCAATATAGGGAGAGCGCAACAATAAAGAGAATTATGCATCAATTTGTAATCATACATACAGGGTTGATGAAAGTATCAGAGTTTAAATTCTACCAGCTGTAGAATTAAGGTCATCATAATCTAATCCGATTAGAATTGGACAAGGAAAAGACGTTTTATTTGTAAATAAATACGATGACTATTTATTATTGCAAACACGTTCCTTATTCATATACAGGGTGTCAATTTTACGAAACTTCTATTGTTTGACGAGCGATTCGAAGAATATTTTAACGATTTGTAGGGAGACCAGTAAAATTAGAAACTCGTACTTCATTTGGAAATTGGTCAAAACATGATCGTTTTGGACGAGATTACAATTTTTAAAACGAGCTAAATACGTAAAACGATTAAGATTGACCAAGATCTTATCAATATTGATTTTTTTTCGTTTTACTCCATTGCATTCTACGAAAAATTTCAAGCGTTTTTTGACCAACTTCCAAGCGAGCTACGAGGTACTAATTTTGCTAATATGTTCCCTAATGATTACCCTCTAAATCCTTAAGATGCTTTATGAATTGCTCAACTAATAGGAGTTTCATAGAATGAACATCCTGTACAATAGGAGATTTAACTGTTAATTTCGACTATGAACGAAACAGAAATTATCGCAAATCACGTCGATTTTTCATTAAATGCTCACATCTCTTCAGGAGGCCTTATGCCCGCCTGGCCGGTAAACTGGTTTAGAATTTTTCGACCGACAGACAGACAAAATCACAACAATAATCTATCGTGATTCTTTCCAAATCAAACTTTTATACAAAAACAGCAAAGATGGGAGGAAATGGTGAAAGTTTATTTATTTGCCAGTTGTGATTTTCAGAGATTATTGAATGAAAAATAGGTATGGATTGCCTAATATGCAGACCAAGTAACCCACAGAATGCAACAGCAACAGCAACAACAACACGGGCACGTCGTCATCAACACAACATCACACACTGAAATCGAGAGAAAGAAAGAGGTGAACGTGCCAGGCCAAGGCCAACAAATTCAAGTTCATTATTTACAGCTTTTTTTTACAATTATAAAATATTCACATCTTTTAATTATGTTAATGTGAACGAAAATTAGATATTTTGTAAGGACAAATACGACAATTCATAGATAAACCTACGGGTGGGTGGATAGTAATCGTTTCTGAATGGCAAACTAATAAATAACAAAAAAATCTACCACCTCCACCATTTTTGTGGAAGAAATTAAGGATTCCAAGAAAATAAAGGGAAAATTTGAGCCAATCTGGCATGTTTATATGATAATTTTAAATATTAGAATTCTAGAAACAGAGATTAGAAAATCTTGGTAGTTTCTATTGAACTTTTCGAAATAAAGAAATCAAAACGAGGGTGTATTATGTTCATATTCCTTTTTTGTTCGACGATAATCGTAACAATAGATGGTTGAATTTCACTAAATCGATGGGTTGTAAGTTGTAATTCAATAATATAGGACAAATGCAATGTTTTCTCTATTGCATACAGATAGTTGTGAAAGAGAATTTGATAAAAAAAACTATAATTTTATTCTTTTCTCGATCTCAAAATAAATAAAATCAACTATCTTTACCGACTATTGATTTATATCAATTTTTATAATGAGTGTGTACAAGTGAAACAACACGATAATAAATTATGTTAATTCAACCAGATGGTTGTTTTCATGTTAATTAATATCAACACTCATCAGTTAATTTTTTTCTTTTCGATTTTAATACATCTATCTCAAAATGTTATTATTTTTTTTTTCTACGTGTTAATTTTCAATTCATAATTGCGGTTTCTAACAGTATCCTGATGTGGTCGTCATATTCGACAGAATTTTTATGGCACGTGCTTCTGTAATATGCCATAACAGCATTTCCGCTGCTTGTCACCGCTACTATTTTTTGTTCTTTCTTTCGTTTCTTTAATGAAAAATTCCGATTTTGTATTTATTATACGCATATAGCTTTCGCAATAAACAGGCGTGTTTTTCTGTCGATGTTTTGACTAAATTTCACCACCCACAAACCCATCACTATTCTCATTCATTCTATAATTATACGCATTTAAAACATTTTAAATAAAGACCACTGCTGAGATTATTTTCATAAAATAACAAATTCCCCACTGCGTACACGAATTGTTAATTGTAAGAAATAATAATTTTAACTTTGGATTGGTTACAAAAATGCGGAGGGGTCAATAGACTTATAATAAATTTTTGGGTGAGAAAATTTGGCAAAATTCTGCTTTAAACCTATAAACGATATCGGTTAGTCCATCAATTGGATAAATTTAATTAAGGTAATAATAAACAATAAAAAAACTTACAGTTTTCTTTTCATACTATCCGCAAATTTTCGTTTACTTGAACAAAATAATTGATTTTCTTTATATCGGCTAAGGCCTACGTGACTAGATGAAGTCTTATCATCAAATGAACGGACAGCACCACTAAATATCGCTTATTTATAAAAACCACCCCCCACTCTAATTACTTTTTACTACCAAAAAAAAATTCTACAGATGAAGATCAACTCTTTATTCTATTTCTAGCGATATTACGTACAACAATCAAGTAAATTGTGATACTGATTTATTCAAATGTGGAATTAATTTGCCAACAAGGGGGATGGAATTTTAAAACTTTATAAGAAACTGTAGGGACGGACATAAAATGCATAATATCAGGTGTAGTTATCCGGAAGTGTACACTTAACACCCTCAACGATACGAGTTCCGGCCGGCTTCATATCACAACATATTATCTCACGCGATAATCAATTGTGTGTGTCCCGAGACCGAACGACCACAACGTTTCTTAGAAAGAAAAAAAGATCAAACATGATTTGTATTTGAACAATTAAACAAATAAATCATTAAAAAGACATTATACTTTAAAATTAATCCGGATATGGATGGAAATTAATCGATATTTTAGATGGTAGCGATAATAATAAAAATATAAATTTTATAATACTTTTCGGTGTTTTTATGTGTACCTATATACATTGTGAACTTTTATTGCAAACAATTGTAAAAACATTAATGCTGGTATAATTACAGTTGTTATTGATAATATCACACATACACATACACAACTTATGGAGCGTGCCAAGTTGATAATTGGTTGTTATGTAACAAACAACATCATGTGTACATCTGTAACGTTCATTGCTGGGACATGTGGCCGGTTTTCTTAAACTTTTAAATGTGTGTGTGTGTGTGTGTGTGTGTGTGTAAATAAATTTGGTATAGCCATGCTAAAAACCAACCATAAACGACCCCTCGACCTCCACTACTACTATTATTACGACAATCCACCTACTTCTCTCTTCTTTCTCTCATCCGTTACAACTCAAAATAAACTGCATTGTCATCGAATGATGGAAAAGATCCCTTACAAAGTTCTTGGCTCACTATATCAGTCAGAACAGTGATTAGAGGGGGAACACTAAAAGGACGAAAAGAAAAAATAGTCGATAGAATTGTGCACTTGATTTTTCCATCTCACTACCATTTTATATTGATACCGCAAGACATCGATCCAAGCTTGTCAAAATTAACACTTTCATAATAAATAATTTTAAATCTATTCAATTTAAAAAATAAACGACAAAAAACGAAAATATAATGGATGTTTTATGAAAGAACAACAGATGAATTAATTAAAAATAACCTCTCTAGAAAAAATAAATAAATAAAATCCCTTAGGGGATCGTTGTGATATACCCCTTTGATCTCGCACAAGGGTTGTTTCATTATTTATATTTAAATAATGAATGAAAAATCAAACTTTACCATGAATATTTAATATTTACATCAACTTAATAACACGAAACTATTTCAATTTTCTGCAAAGCAAGTTTTTTGTACCTATTCGATGTATTCTTCAAACAGGGTACCATCGACGAGTATTGATCCGTGTAGTAGGCTCGCCGAGGGTACATTCTATGTTCGGTAGTTTTCGGGTTCACTCAATGAATACACAGGGATTTAGAGGGGTGGTAGTGGGGTTGTGGTGTTGGTGGTTCTTCTTATAGCAATTCAGAAAATTGTAGAAAACATGTTTTCTATAAAATTGTAAATATTCACACGAACAATTCTATTGTATTTTATCAAAATTCCAAGACGAAAATCAATCCTCATTGTAGAATGTCATAAAAATTTTACAACTTGCTGTAATTTATAAGTTGTCATATTTTCAAATAGAGACGAAAGAATTTTTACAACCTTCCTGTAGATACACAAATAAACCATTTTTTGAAAGTATACAACAACAAATTTGAAACTTGTATAAACTTTCTAAAATCCCAAGAAAGAACCGAAGGAAAAAAAAATTACACGGACAATTAGTTATGAGAGATAAAAGAAACACAAAGAAAAAAAAAGTGTCATGATCTATAATTCTAGAGGTTAATTAAGCTCTATTTACAAATAGATGACAGTAACGCATTTAATAATTACACTTGATATTTAAACAATTTAAAGAAACTAGGACGAATCAAATAATAAAGAGGGGAATTTAAAGACACCCTGTGCAATAACATAAATCGAAATGTCAAAGAAAAACAGCTGTAAATTTACATAGGACTTGTACGAAGACGGGAAAACACCTGCAATAGTCCGCCATAATCGTAAAGATATCCGAAAACAATCTATTGATTTATAATCAACTTCTTATAAATTACAATTTAATATACAATATTATAAAACAAATAAATAAAACTACTTATATCTGTTAATTAATATCTAAATTAAGTAGTAGTAGAAGACAAGTTTTAAATTTGTATATGGATTTGTATAATTTTGAAACTTATTCTCCCACCGTAGTGATGTTGTTCAAATCACTGTAAAAGGTCTCCCACATTAGCCACCCTTACTATTTACAACATCTGCTGTAGGTATACATTGCTACTACTGCATTCACCAACGATTCTAAACTCACAACTTGATTTTATTTTGAGACGTCCTGCTTTCGAAAATTTTATCTATTGTATCGTTAACCCTTAATTTCAAACCATTGAAATATCGACGGATAAACGGTTATTATTTCGGTTTCGTTTTCAAACAAGTGGTCTTTATGTTTATTTTTTTAAAAAAGTACTCACACAAGTTATATTATTCATGATATTTTACAGGAGCACCTGTTTTGCATATAGTATTATTCTTATTACCAACATAACCCCAATTTAAAATGCAATCATGTGAAAATGCTACACCCTTAAGGGAATATACAATCAACAACAACAACAGACTGTAATTTATAAAAATCGATATTTAATTGATGTTTTTATTTTTCTGTCTGTTGAATTCACCAAAAATATGTAGAGAAGGTTGAATGGAATATCGTGTAGGTGGTAAACATTTTGCCTCCAATAATCTCCCATGTCATACTTAAGGGTAGAACAGAAATAGCATTTTTAAAGGATGAAACTAACTTCCGAAACGAACCGACACAACACGTGACACAACGAAATCCAACCACCTAAAAAGGACTAGGAACCAACAAAATTGACACCCTCTAAATTTCAAGAAAATATACAATTTTCGATACGTTTTATTGATGAATTTTCTCGATTAGATAACGTTTCAAATTTCATTAAACAGGTGTTAATAATAAATATTTGAGAAATAATAACTATACATCTGCTCCCTCTCTCAAGTTTATACCTACATACATATATTTCTTCCCTTGATAAAGTTGAAATTTTATTAAAGATTCTTTACAAAGTCTATTAATTATCATCATCATCATCACCATCATCGTAACGTTTGAAAATAGCAGCTGCACTTATAAAAACCACCCATTATTAATCTTTGTTGTCGATTAGAATTACTGCTATAATACATCGTTATTTATGCAATAAGATCGTGCAAATATGCACAATATTTGCACATTGAAAAATGTTAATTATGGAAAAGAAATTGATTAAATATTAATAGATTTCGATTTGTTGTTTTCAATCGTTTACACTATAATTTTTGTAATTATTAGAGTTCAATCGCCTTTACAGATAGATAAGCCGGCGGCTCACATGCAATGAAATCATTAAAAAATGTGCAGGATTGTTGTTTCGGATCTGTTTATCTATAGTATATGTATTATAAAATGCAAAAGCACCACTAGTAGTAGATAAGGCGTCTCTATACTATAATAAGTAAGAGAAGAATCCAAGCTTCATGTTTATTGCATTATTCTTGATCAAGAATCCGTGAACCAAGACTAACTTTACAACACTACCAAACATCACTATGCAACAAATATTTGATTAAAATAGAAACTTGTTATTTTGTAATCATCAATATTTATATAAAATGAAATTAATTATTTCTAGTTTCTATATAATTAATTATCGTACAAATATATAACGAATTATATCTAGTTTATTTGCAATCAATCTACTTTGTTGTCTTCTTATTGTTTTTATTTTGAATTATTTAGAGACCAATGCACTTTTAATGTGTAACAGAAAGACTAAACATTACAAAACTCGCTTTCATTGGCACAACATTTGAACCGTTGTTGTTTTTGTTGTTGAATCAAGGAGGAAAGTTCGATGCCACCTGGATTACGTATCGTATTTATTATGTATATTAAAACTAGATTTTATTTGTAAACGTATTTATAAAAGACTGAAATAATCAAAATCGACTATATAAAGTACAGTAGTATGTAATAGTGGTGGTAGTGTAATAGTGACATTACTAGTCAAGGATAATTTCATTGTTTATCAAGTCAGTAAACGTACGGAAATGCATTTGAGCAAGCAATACAGTATCTTCTGAAGGTTACACTTTGGTTATTATTACCATTATTATTATTCTATTGTTATAACATTTCCAAACAATAGAATAAAACAATGACTCTATCAATATTTTCATCGATTTTCATTGATAGAAATCATTAATTTGTCAATTTTACCTGACACTACAACCAAAATGAAAAATATCAATGTACAGATAATTGTTCATAACATATATTGTATATAAAGCCTATTAACATTTAACATTTCTATACGATGTTATCTACAAATGATTATTTTGTTGTGTAATTATCAATTATGTCCGACAATTATCAATAATTAAACTTGTCACGTTATAATTATTACCAAACGAATTGTAATTAATCACTTAACTGTTTTTACATTTTCCGAGTGAAAAAAAATTTAAAATATATGCTGGTATTTATTATTTTAAGTATTAAGACAGGTGCCTTAGAAAATGCAAGTGGTCGATTAATCTTTATTAGAAATAAATTTTTAAAGGAAAAAAGCGAATTACCCTCATGCACACTTGCAAGAAACTCCAATACGGGTATATTAATGGGGTATTTTGATTTTCTTTTTTTTTCAAATTAATGAAACTGTAACTTGTATTAATGTTATTTATATTAAAAGACGTAACGGCTACCTGTTGAACACATACTGGAAATATGTCTAGAGAAATATAGAGAGAGATTGTAGTGTAAAACATCTTGATAGGGATGAGAAATGATCAATTTAAAGACTTGATGATTTGTGTTTAGGACATAACAGTTTAAGGATAATTGCGAAAAAATTTACTAGTAAAAATAATCATTTATTAGTTTAATAATATGAAATAGGTATATCTTAATTAACATTTAGATTAATTATAAACAATCAAGGATTTCCCAAAGGTATAATTATAATGTTACGGTATATTGTTCGACATGATTATGTTATAAAAAATTTTTTATTAAAATATTAATTATGTGTATGTATGTATGATTATTTAGAATAAAATAAAAAATAATCATTTCTATAATACAATCAAATATTGTTTAATTTAGTAAGTATTAATGGCATTTTATGCATTCTTATTCGAAATAATAGAATTTCAACATTTTCCATTAGTAGGAGATACTATTAGTATTATTATCGTAAATCTATTAAATAATTCAATAAATTGTAACAGAAACAAGGTTGAATTTGTTAAACAAACCCGCTTGGCAAACAGAACTACCGACATCGAAATAATATTTATTCCGTTCTATTATAAATTAGTTTAAAAAGAATTAAAGAAAAACTAATTTTGTCCATCATTCAGATGAATCAGGCCCATATGATTTGTATTTACATTTCCAGACTCAACTTTGTGAATAATATTTAGTTCAAATTAGGCGAAACTTTCTTTTTTTTCGAAAAATACAACATACTTTAAAATTATTATTAGTAGTTTAGAAATCACTAAAACAATACACATGTGAAGTACATATATAATTCTTAACTGTTCTAAATAATAAAATTTGAAATGTTATTAACTTATTATTAAGAAAATGAATGTTTAATAAGAATACAACAATTATTATTTCAACAAGAAGGTGTTAATTTCTACGATTTGCCCTAATTTCGTAACAGAGAACAGTAAATTCCCTTGTGTTGTTCTTGTTGTTTAAATAATCTCTACCAAATATGAATAGAAAATAAATACACCTACATGCATCACGACAAAATACAAACCAAAAAAAGAATATAGTTGAGAAACAATAGAATTTGCATAATGGGAGAAAAAAAATCGAATCGACGCATCACCTGTCTTAATTACATTTTCATTACATTCTCTTATTGGATTAATATACAATTTTTATAAGAGGAATTACTGTGTTATATACATAGAACGATGAATAATTATAATTTTAATTTGTGTGATGGTACCGTCAGGAATTAGAATTTAAAAAAAGAAGAAATATTAACAAAGTTGTCGGTTTTATTACTGCAGACGACGACTTCATGAAAATTACTCGTATATAAATATTGTTTTAATTAGATGGCTAATTAGTTGATGTGCACACAAATTAAGTTTCACATTTCCGGATATTTTCGCTAGTATTTCCAATATTATGGTTACTCTACTACTACTTATTATAAATCTTATAATGTAGGTGGTGGATTTTTAATGATTTTGAAGGAAAAAAATTTATAGAAGCGGCTACACAGTAAAGACGGGCCCGACAAAAACAAGAAGAAACAGTATAAGAGAAATGCAAATTATTATATGTATGTATGTATGTATGTGTGTTAAAAATTGATGGCGGCAGCCAGCCGCCGTATTTATTAATTCCGCCATACCACAACTCTACACAACAACAAACAACACAACAACATAAAATAAAGAGTTCTAGTGGTGCGTTGTCTGTAATATTACAGATATTCTAACAGTACATTAGATATAAAAATTATATTTCATTACACACGAAAAAACAGCAATCCAGGTATTTTAACTACTGACTCAATGAATTAAAAAAAAACGCGATAAACGGAAATTGTGGTTTTACCTCAGCCGACATGAAATAAACGTTATAATTATTCTATTTCTACAAATCATGTGAATCAACTTCTTTGGTGTTTCACTAGAAGAATATCCGGTAGATACGGATGTGTACGGGTTTTTTTTTAGTAAAAATGATTAATCTTATGATTATTTTATTGATTCATAGGGTGTTTTTTGGAGGGAAAGTGATAGGAAAAGAACAATTCGTTAATGATTCTTCAATAAAATTCGTACATTTAGATAACGATAACAGTGACTATGACAACAACAACGACGAAAAAGCGACCAACTGAACAGCTGTAACAGACAGCCGGCGAACTTTTTTTTATTACCTCCCTAAACACATTCTTCCACCATCGATTGCCAGAGTTCGTCTTTCTTTATCATCATCCACACGCTCACTATTACTATAACTAATAAAAGTTGAAGATTTCTAAAAAGGCTTCCCGTCAGCTGTTTATATTTCATTATAACTACGTACCTACATTAAAACTACATGTAAATAATAAAAATAAAATGGATAGATTTGTAGGATAATAGGAATTTTATAGATTTTTCTATTTATGCATTTCCAATAATCGAGTAAAGGCCAACTAGTTATATAGATGGAGAGTTCAACGTTATTGCAACATAAAAACAATGCAACTAGAAGGTATTTAGTTAAAAAATGGTAAAAAAAAGCACGAATACGGGGAAGAATTGTATATGAACAAGACAAAGATAGAAATGTTACTATGTACAATTATAGGTGAAGGTCAATTTGTAAAAGTATCTATTTTGCAATGATTATTGCAATCCATTATCAATATACTACACAATAAAATTAACTCTTATAAAATACAATTTGAAATAATCACACAACAAAGGGATAAATGAAATTAAATCGGGGTTGTTTCTGATTAAAAAAAAAGAGCAAAAAATCTGTAACTATGTGCGATATCAAAAACAGACTATTTATATCACAACTTTTATTTGTATTGGTTCAATGAGATAAATCTGTCGACGAGTAACGCAATTTGGCATTTTTATGGGTGATATAACATCTGTTGTCAATAACCAGAATTTTTGATTTATACGAAATTTTAGATAAAACAATACAACAACAACAACAATAAAAACAAACACTTAATTCAATAGAACATAATTCAAAAATAGAAATTACCTATCTGTTACACAAAATATCTTCACCTATACGTCACTAAAGATAAGGATAATTGCATTATTACCTTTATCTACTACCATTATTTAACCTTCTACTACTACAATAATAAGTTCAAATTTCTTTCAAATACAACTAGTTAATTATTATTATTAGTAGTTCATTGGCTTAATACAGCTAGATCTATGTAGTAAATACTATTATTAAACAGAAAAACCTAAGTATACGTGTTTGATTTCAATCGAAAGTTGTGGACGACTTATTGTTAGAATAGAAAACGTGACTTTTCTTTCGTTGAAAAGAAAAAGAATCGAACAACCTTGATCTAATTTATTTTATCAACAATAAAAAAACGATGTAAATTAATTGACATCCTTTCCTATATCTATGTAGGCATTACGAACTAAAAAATCATCCTTGAATTTATAATAAATTATCTTTTCATCCAAATTCGTATAAACAAACAAAATAAGAGAATATGTTGCAACTTTATTTAATTATAACAAAAAAAAAAATATTCCTACAACAAACAATAAATCTGTTGAAATTCTCCAGATGGATTACCACAGACAAGGAAATTGTCTTAAATGTCCCCCTACTATTGTCGTATTTTTCTTCTACTAAAAACACCGTTTATTTTTAATAACAGTTAATTATAATGCTGAAACGCACATTTTCTAATTTGATCCCTTTATAATGATGGTGTAGTAGTAGGTGGGTTTAAAATAGCTTTTATTGTATAGAATAGATAGAAAATAAAAAGCCGATCATCAATATTATCATCAGAACATTTTAAAAATTGTAATCATCATTAATAAATTGATGAGAAATTCAAACTGTCAATTATCAACGGATACAATCAGTTTTCAATCAACAATTCGATCCGGTTTTAACGTTAACCGTCTGACACTACAACAACATTAAAAAGAGAAAAATTGTAAAAATGAGTATAGTAGAAAATAGGTATATTTGAAGATAACGAAAAAATTCTCACACATGGATGACTTTTATAAGTCTCATTATAAACATTGTAACATCAACCATGCAAAAAATTATGAAAGAAAAAACACTGTTGGTTAGTATGTATAATAATAACAATAATAGAATACAAACAGGTACAGAGTGTTTCATTTTACTAGATTGTAGACGAATAAATGTGATTATTTTTGACTATTTTCATTGACAAAAATCTGTTGATAAACATAAATTATAAATGTAACTGAATGATTAAAGAAATATACAGATTTTTTCTTACTAGATATTTGTTTATTTATTCAAAACATTTATCTTGTAGAAACATTAAAAAATAGGAATAATTAAAAAGTTACACAGCTTATCAGTAAAAAAAAACAAAGAGCTTCCTCTATGAAGTAGCCGAATTCTTAAAAAATCTTCATCATAGAATTATTATTACAATGAACATGACCAGCCTTAACTTTGAAATAATTATGAAAGAATGTTATTTTTTCTGAGAATTTCATTCGTTAATAATCGAAATATCGTGATGGATAAAATCGAATGAAATAACGGTGAATGGAGAGAATCGAAAACTAGGAAAAATATTGATTCAATTTATGACATTTCCACACATTTCTTACATTAACTTATTTTGTAAAAACCACTACTGTTGACCAATTAATCATAAAAAAGATTAGATGGATCTTGTAAAATGAAACGTCCTGTATCATATGTAAAGTTTATTATAATGATCGAGATTGTTGGACAAAGATAGAAGAGAAAGAAATAAGAGAAAACAACAGGAAGTGCAGCAATTGCACAATATAATTATTATCTACGTGTAGAGTTAGTATGAAACCGAAACGGCAAAGATGAATCAACAGGTTGTATTCTACCTTGTATCTATCTACGATAAAATAAGAAAAGTACAGATTAATTCATACATCTGTTATGTACGTGTGTACTTGTGATATAGTAAAATTTACATTAAAATCCGTGAATTTTATCAATTTTCGAATACTCTATTCACTCGTGTAGGTACTTACATTAAATTTGATAAAAATGAATATACACGTGTCTAAACGTAAGAACATCCCACATAATATTGATGATGATTAAATAGGTTGGTGAAATTATCCGAAAACATAACAATAAATTATTTGAAAAAAAAAAAAAAAACACCTGGCCATGCCATTTTCAACAATTATCACCTTTGATCACGATATGAAAAATAACAACAGTAGTCATAACAATATTATTTTTTTCCAAACACTTATTTGTTCAATTTGGTTTTGTTCTTTTTTTTTCATACAATTCTAGTTTACTACTTTTTTTCCCGTGTATAAATAAAAGCTTCCTCCGGAGAGCTCGCAGGCCGCTAACCTGACCGGAATCGACCGACCGTGGTATAAAACTTGTAGTATACAATCGCTGTTTCTTTTTTTTGGTCGTTTTCTTATTAAAAATCGACAAGTCTATTGAGCTTTACAATCGTTTTTCGAATAGTCTATGAACAGCTTTATATAATACAGGATATCCCATTTTAACTGACACATAATTTATTTCACCTACGCGATAATTACAGACACGAAAATTGTTGAATATTCAAAGGGTAATAAGTTAAATGGTGTCTTTGTCTATATTTAGTAACATTACAAATAGCTTTGAAAAATTGTGTATTGTAAATTATCTTTTATTTTCTTAAAGGGGATGTACATATATATGAATACATACAGAACAATAGCAAGAAAAACACGGTCTAATAAGGTAATAACAGTTCCTGAAGGTATACAGAACTTTCACGAAAAATTCAGGAAGTGTATTTTTTTCTCCTTTTTGTAACGAAGTATTCAGCATACATATAACTACCTTTTCTCTTCGTTATTATTATTATGATGATGATGATGATGATTATAAGTAACAAACTTCCTTTAAGCGAAAAAAACATTTGTTTTGATATATTGCAAAATATACATTGAGGGTTGGATATACTTATAATCATTTTAATGATGGCAACAACACATGTGCTTTTCATTCTGTGTTTGTGTATGTATACAATAATTTTTCTTGTAAAAATATATAAATGAATGTCCAAAATGAAACATATGTATAGAATATTTGACACGCAACAGAATATCTCGGAAAAAAAGAAAACAACGAAACTTTTTTTAAACAGAGAAAAAACGTAAAATGATACGTTGCTTTGTTACCAAAATTACAACATATTTCTATCGATATTGTGAAGAAAAACTGTGTATATTTTGGCTTATTGCCAAAATATCTTAAAACTAAATCTGTGTCCAGCTTGCACCTGTAATTACTCGAATTTATTGACATTCCAAATATAAAAAAAGTATAAAAGAAATATCCAAAAGATACAAAGAAAAAAATCAACAATCGGACGTTCACTTGTGTGCCTAGCAAGCGCGACTAGACAAAGACTTGAAGAGTATCCTCCCAACCTGTTTTCGTGTCCACCATACACACGCACACATACAAATACTGCATAACAACATATTCCTATCTCATTCTAACAACAGTTAAATTGTTAGAGAAAAGAGATAAGAATCATTTACATCAGCTGTTTCTCCTATAACAATATTCCGTCTACAAGAAGAAGATGGAGAGAAAGCAGAAAAATGAAAAAGAAAACAAGTCCGGTTCATGCAGCTTAACAACGTTGTTGTTGTTGTTGTTGTTAGAAAGAAAAGATGCACTGACCGCATAAATGCAGTTCTTGGACCAAGAAAGACCAACCAAGGCGTGAACTTAGTATTTAAAAATCTATGTTTAATCTACAGATATACACAAAGAGAGTGAAAAAATGTACCTCTATTCTGTTCGTTTCTTCTTATCATACGATAAAGACCAAACTTTGACCTAATCGTTGTTTGTCTTGTTCCATTATTATCATTTAATTATTAAGACATTTCTCCTTCCGATTTAAAAACTTTCATTTAATTCACGCTTATAAATTATAAAATAGGTATAGGGGAAAATTATCAAATAATTTTATCACACTCAAATCACCTGCACAATATTTAGGTTGCAAATATTTAATATATTGATAACAACTTTTTTCTGTTTTAAATGATAACTTAAACAATCTATATTTATAAATGTGTGTTATAATAAATATAATTTTCAAAAATTTCAATTACAATATCCGCCCTATGTAAATGCAACCCTTCAATATTCGAACACATCGCATAGAGTCACTAGTTTTGGATTAAAGGGTAGTAGAGTAGTCGTCGTCGTTATTATTGAGGGAGGGGATAATGTTGATGACGGTATAAAGTCTATCACCCTTCTATATATATATGTAGATATATGTATAGAATATAGATATACACTTACACATACATAGTGAACACCCTTCGCCTCCCTACATTTATTTATAGAAAGTGTCACAACAGCCCCCCTAACCTATATACAATGTAGGCGGGGGAAATATGGAAAAATCTATTTCTCCCAATTACCTAATTTCCACAAGATGGAAAATATTCAAAAATTTTCGATAAAATAAATACGTTTTCTAATAAAAGTTATTTATAACTTCCGGTTGTGCGGTAGTAATATTAGTAGTAGTGCAGCAGACACAAATCGGAGAGCAAAACTCCGGAATTCACGCAAATCCATCTCTCGTTCTCTTTCTCTAATAATAAGTTTCAACTGCATACACCTATATCTACTACATTTAATCAGACAGAATCAATATAGTAGTAGTGTTGAATTCAAGAAAACAATCATTAAAATACAACAAAAAAACAGTACTCATCACCATGATTCAATTTCTGGAACAAATTTCAATTTCAACCCAAATATAATTAGTTCTCCCTTTCCTCCTCTACCACCTTCCAACCACTGAAATCGTATAAAATTCAAAAGGCTGTTATCTCTATGGGAGAGACGTGAAAAAAACAACTTGAAATGAAGCTCAATCAGGGGTTTTGTTTACACAACCATCAACATCACCTCTAAACGTCTAAAATTAAGTATGTATACGTTCTATAATAATCATCACGTCTTGTCGTCTCTGATATACATACATACAATCCCTAGAGATATTTCAGGGTTTTTTTCCTCTCCGATAACTTACTAACAATGGAGCAAGTAGGGGGTAAATTTGTCACTTTAATTAAACTCACCATTGCCCAACTAAAATTTAGTTTTACAGACGAGAAGATATAGGGAAGTTGCACTACCACCACCACCACCACCATCACTACCACCAATAGGGATGATGGCGTTTTCTCGTGTACATGTGTTACTTGATCCGTTTATCAGGAGATGATTCATTTGTTATTGTCCATCAGAACGGAGGGTGGTACTTTAGAAAGAAAAAATCTTCCCCCAAGTTCAATTCAAATGCAAATACTGCACACACATATGCACTCATATGGTAGATATTATAAAGTGAACGATAGACAACAAGCTACAAACGAAGAGACGATGTAGTAGTAATAGTAGAATGTTTAACCCTTTAGAGCTCAACTCTTGTTTCGCTACATTGAACCGATTATTAGAAAAGACAATCTCACACAACAACAACAAGTGAGAAAACAAATTTTACTGCAATTTATTTATTTGAAAAAACTGTCGTTGTCTCAAACATTTGAATTTTTTCTATTGTGCAGTTTTGAAGGAGAACGAAAAAGGATCTGACGACAAAAAAAATTACAACAACAAAAAAAAAATTGACTGAAAACGGACGGCACGAACGTACAAGTTCCGGTGGGTTGTTAGGCATTTAAAAGGCGACGACTAAATATTTGGCGGGTACCAGCAATAATGCCGTTGACCAGACGAACGGACGGATACAATCCAATGTTTGAAAAAAAAACCGGTCCAAACGACGAATAATGGCTTTCGACTAAAGTTATTTTGTGGGTAGTTTCACAAGTTTTCTCCCTACTCTAAATACATATACATATACGTAATTTAAGGAATTTTTTTTTTAGTTTAATGAAACCACAAAATATCGATTTATAACTTGTGAACTGATGATCGCCAAAGATCATTTAGATGAAATTCGATAGTTTTTAATCGTACAGTGATACAATCCGAAATCAGGCTACTGTTCCTTGGAAAATTCTTCAATAAAACACAATACCGCCTTAGAAAGTCAGCCAAAAATCAAACAATATTTTTGTAATAAGTATCGGATAACAGGTTAAGTCTTTTTTTCTCTGTCAATATTATTTTAACAAAAACAATAATTACACAAAAAATGAAAGGAAATCGTATGCAAATTTGTCGACATAGACAGCGGAAAAGCTTCATTTACATTTTAAAGTATCTCACCAAACTATTCAATATTATAATTAAATATAATTTTATCAAATCAACAGATAAGAAATACAATCAAAAATTACCATAACTATTATTGATAATTTAGATAAATTATGTTAAAATATCTACACACACACAAAAAGTTGACAATATTTTCTTTTTCCAAATATCAATAAACCACCGGATATCCGATTTTCACATACAATTATAACAAAAACAAAAAAAAACGAGTTTATCTACTTTTATAAACGACAGGAAATTCGAAAAAAACATTTAGTATATAAATTTGCAATGCCGTTCCGATTCTTGTCCCTGTAAGACGAGATGATAATTGTCATTTTTTGGATTTTAATTGGAGTTGAAAAAAGTTTACAAATATCCGACTACTATTAATCCTCATAACTATATCACACTGATGACAGATAATAATGATTTATAAAGTTGAATGACCTTAGAAGATTCACATTTTTACAACTATACGAATGTCAATGATAATGATGATGATGTTATTCATATCATAACTCTCACTATTAAGTAAAGGAACAAAAAAAATACAACTAAATGTTTAATTTAATTAATAGACATAGACAGAGATAGAAGGTGTAATAATCAAAAATTTTATAACGGAAAAAAGATTTCAGGAATGAGTGTCATTATAAAAAAATGTGGCAAAAAAAAATAACACAACAAACAATAGAGGACGGACTTTCAACTTTTCTAGACTTTAGAACAGGTACATTATTCAAAAAAACAAAAAAATGATTCATCCATCATCCGAACAAAATTCATGATTATTCAGTTTGATTTTTAAATCAAACAATGATTCTTTCTTCTCTATCGACGTAATGTAACAAAAAGGACGCGAAATTTTCAAACAAGTTACACGTGTTAAATAATTATATAACATATAACACACACAAATTTTAAAAATAATCCAATTTGTTATCAATTTTGATATCCAATAACATAGCAAAATAGAATTTTGTTAATATTGCCAATGTAATAATGAATAATATCATATTACAGTTTCATATTTCTTCTGATGTTATCAAAAACACGTGTTATCGTGAAATATTCTTAGAAAAAAGTAAATAAACATAAAGAAGAAAATAATAATAACGGATGTGAAAAGTTTCGTAATAAAAACATTTCGGAAATGAATACTTGAAAAATTACATATACCCGAGTGGACTGAATTTGTGACAACTCTTGAACGAAAAATATTCTTCTTTTAGTTGAGTAACGTGAACCAAGCTTTCTCTACCTTGAAGAGAAGACGGGAACGGATAGAGAGAGGTACATAGTGAAAAAAAATTTTGAATTTTGAAAATGTAGTAACTGTTATTTCCTAATAATAATAATAGATAAGCAATTTTAAGAATGATAAAAACAACAGTTCTAACAAAATTGTCATAGGATTTATAATTTTTCAAACAGTGGGAAACTTCTTTGAATTATGTAAAACTATACAGCCCCAGCGGATATTGATTGAATACTTTTTCTTCGAAATTCTAACCTGCTAGACATCCACCGTATTATTAGAACCTCCCTCATTAGCCTGAGTTACACAAATTCACAACTAGCGCCACATTTTCAGTGCACCCGCCTGTACAACGTTATTTTACCTCGCAATTGGCCATGCCTTAAATTACGTATGACCGTAGTTTGGTTCGGATGTTTGCTTTTCCATTGAAAAATATCATATACCAAGTTACGACACTACGTACCAAAGCCATGGCCAATTGCAAGATGAAATAGCATTGTACACCCTGTATCTCTATAGATTTCGTTCTTGTTATATACCTACATAGATAAAAAATTCGGTAATTGCTGGATTAGGAAAACACTACTTGGTTATCTTTTTAACCACTAAAAGTTCTATCATTTTATTTCAACAATAAGATAAATCAATTTGCAATATATTAAAAGAGTGAGTGTTTACCTATATAGTCTTATCTTAGGATATAGCTTTTTAAGAATTTTGATTGTGATTTTTAAATGATTTCATTTTTATAATTGTATGGCTGATCGAAAACGTTTTGTAGATTATATAACTTTTTATTTACATCTATAAAAACACTATTTTCGAT
This sequence comes from Mylabris sibirica, assembly GCA_039776855.1. NCBI lineage: Eukaryota > Metazoa > Arthropoda > Insecta > Coleoptera > Meloidae > Mylabris > Mylabris sibirica. Next base: position 6,939,456 of record CM077838.1, read on the forward strand.
GCGTTTATAGTTTTCCCCTCCAAATTTACACGGAATATAAACTTTTAATTTAAGCTTCCATGATTTCGTTTATCGTCTATTATTCACAGCAATCAGTTATAGAAAAGAAGAAAGAAATCGAAACAAAAACATCAATTCGAGTTATCATTTGTCTTGAATACCAACCACAATCAAATTCCTTAAATTCCAAAAGTTTAACTTTTTATTATAACACTAAAAAACAATAGTATAAGATCTTATTGAGTTTCCTAAAACATCATTTATTGCAAAAGTCTAGACTTACAATTAGAAAACGAATGTTCTCTTGATAAAACTCAAATTTTTAACACACTATTATACCTAAATTTTCAAGGAATTGGAATAAGTTAATCTACCCTTAATTACACCCAGTGAAACTTCCCTCAAAGTGCACTTTCTAATTACTAACATTATTATATCATGTATACTCGGTCCACTGAGGTAATTGAATTTTTCATTGACAGAAAATTTATTAGACATATAAATATAGGTATCTGTATACATATACAAACTCTCACGCTTTCATAATTCCTAGATTTCGACGGGTACAATTAGGGAATTTAATGTTGTTAGGTTCGTGTAAAGATTCAATTACCTCCGTGGACCGTGTATACCTACGTGTATGCCTCTTTTGGCCTATAGGTATCCGTTAAAGCGGGCTTTCACTGTTTAAAAACTAGCAGTGGCGTAGTGACATGTTAACAGTTCCGTGTTCTGGTGTACAACTCGGATCCCAAATTTACATATTAGCTAAAGCTTTATGTTCATTCATCCATAATCTTGCCGGGCCCCTATTGCACTGAACCCTGTGCTCAGGAGTTCAGGTTATGATAAAATTCGAATTTTTAACATATTAATTACAATAAAAGAATAAAGTGAAACTTCCCTTAATGGTCACTTTCTAATTGCCAAATTCTCTTATTTATATACGCCTCTATTGGCCCATAGATATCCGCTAAAGAAGGGTTTCACTATTTAAAAACTCTATTACTATAAGAGACATTTCAAGAGTGCAGGATTTGAAAATTACGCTTCTAGTTATATCATTTCCCTATAAAATAAACTTCAAGGCGTTGGAATATGTTTATTCATCCCTGATGACAGCAAAGTAACTTCACTTTACCACATAAATAAATTGATTTAAATTCTATACAAAGGAATGTGTATACTGTGAAACATTTATGTGTCTACGAAATATTAAAAAGCTTTTATAAAATATATCGCTAACTAGCATCTTTAAAATAATTTGAAATTTGAAAATATACACAATTCTTTGTTATAAAAAAGTAATATTTATTCAAAAGTCCAAAAATCGTACACAAAATTGAAAGAATAGTAGGTAGGTATAAGGTATATGGAAGCCTCGCCTAATAGTCAACCCAATTGGCCAAACACATTCTAATTTCTTGAATTTCTTCTACAATATTACATCTTTCAATCTGATATTTTGCTTTTCCCCGATAGGTATTCGCTCAAGAGAGGCTTCACTATATAAAAACTCATATGTTAGACGCGTACATGTGCAAAAAATTAACATTCGAACGCTAGTAAAGTCGAATTTTCTATACTATAACGATTAGATTTTACTACAAAAAAAATACGCTTTTAGATGGTTTCCATGTAAAATTATCCTGAAGGCATTAGTAAAATATCAATCCACCCCTGATTCGTTTCGCCATGCAAATCAATTGATTTTATTGATTTATTCCATACAAAATATAAGTGTATATAGAACTTTAGTGTCAACAAAAAATTAAAAGCTTCTACTACTACATATATCGTTTAGATTTCCATTATTTTTCGTAAAAAATTACATTAAGATATTTCGAAGATTCACCATTCGCATATTTTTACGGAATTTCATCACAAGTTTTACTTACAATTAGATTAAAACTGCATCTATACATATTACATTTAAAATATTACAGAGTAATTTTTGACAAAACAGGCATAAAAAGTTGTATAGTCTGGTTGAAAATATAAAGTTTTTTGACTTGCGTTCTAAATAAGATGGTTTTTCTTCACAATAATTGTTAAAATTAAAGTAGCCGATTGGGAAGCAATAAATCAAAAAAAAGAACCCTTCAATTCACTATCTATTTAGAACAGTGTTTCCCAAACTTTTTTCATCGCGGAACACTAGATTAAATTTGAGTTTTGTTACGTTTTAGATAAAAAAACTTAATTGTAATTTTTATATCATACCTACTTGTAATACAGCCATGTCAGTCTAAAAGTGGCCAATTCACATCAGACTCCTATCAGATGGCGAGGGTTTCAAATAAAATTTCAAGAATTTATAGGAGAGTCCCTGGAGATTATTTTAGCAAAATTAGAATCTCGTAGCTCATTTGGAAATAGGTTAAAAAACGATCGCTTCTGACGATGATGACGCGATTTTCAAAAACGCAAATTGAGTAACAATGACTAAGATCCTCCCTACATTGATTTTTTCCATTTTTTTCAGAATAAATTCTAGTCATTCGAGAAAAATTAATATTGGAGGATCCTCAAGTCATTCTGACCGACTAGCGACTTTCAAATGAGCTACAAAGTTCTGATTTTGTTAAAATGGTCTCTAAAGAGCGTACTATACCTAAGTAATTCATTGAAATATTTTTCGAATTGCACATTTACTACTATTAAAGCAGCAGCACCTTTCTCTTCTAATTGTACATTAATTCTTTGTTCTCTAATTTCAGTTTCATAACTCCTTTGCGGAACACCACTGTTCCACAGAACATAGTTTGGGAAACGCTGGTTTATAATGCTTAGGTCTTTCTTCTAGCAGATAAAGATAACTATAATCATCGCATATAAGTAGCGAACAATTTCGTTTATTTCCCCTAATCACTGATTTGTCTTAGGTACATTATTTCCATTAGACAACTAATACTTATCTTCTGTAAAATCGACATGATTTATTAATTTAATTGTGAAAACAAGTATTTTTAAATTAGAACTCAAGTAAAATATCGTTATATTTTAAAACAGACTATAACATTCATTACTTTTTTAATAAAATCGATCACCCACAACCGATTGCTAATTACGTTTCTATACAATTTATATCATAACATCTAACAATAAATGAAACGACAACGATCAAACAATAAATTAAATTAAATAATACAGATCATTGTCAATGGAAATTCATCCAATTGTAATCTTTACTTGTACACAAAATTCTTGTTTACCTCTATACGATAGTTTTTATTGTTCGTTTATCCATTTTTTTCTCCTTTCCCTCAAACATGAATCAAAATCATGGATTCAACAGGGAGAGAAACTCGAATGTCTGCGTATATATTCGTCTCGTATGTGTTTGTAGATAGATTTGATTTTCTTTTGTTAGACATTGACCCAATGTTGCCAAGTTTCTCTTACAATTAGGGTTGTTGGGTTTTGTATACAACACGTATACCCCCTTCCCCAAGCAAACACACTACATATACTACTAATACAGATAATTATATTTATTGTTTAATGTTAGTATTTTCAGTGATTTCAGGATAGTTTTAAAAATACATTTTCTATGCTATGGCGGTGAATATGCATCACACACAAAGGACGGACGATGCAACTGTTTGTATATGTGTGCGTGTGTATGTAAGTGTTGGTGTCGTTGTAAGTTTGTGTTTGTGTTAGATTATGTATACGTGGTGTACATAGTATACCTGTGATTGTGTTTCTCTCTATTTGTGTGTATGTGTGTATTATAAATATAAGAGAGTAAAAGAGAGATGGAGAGGCGGGCGACTTGTCCGTGCACGGAATGAGAAACAAAATAATAAAATACGGTGTCGTTGACTCTAAACAAGTATGTGGTGTAATCGCGAAAGTGCGGTGTGTGTATATGTGTGTAAATGCACAAATACATTTAAACAGAGAAAAAAATAACAAGAGAACAATAATAATAATAATAGTGATGAAAACAAAATAAAAAAATGAGTGCACTCTCGATTTCAATTTGCACATTCGGTTAAGGTAAAGGCCGCGACAATGACCGTGGATGATGTGAATTTGTCGGTTCCGATTGCCATTCATTCATTCATTTGTTTATTTTATTATATATTAAAAAATTAAAAAAAAAATCGACACTAACCTGTCTGATGATTCTGAGCTGTCGTACCGATCCACACATCGTTTTTTCCGAAAGTCTTCCTCAACACACGATAAGAATCCATCACCGTCGCCACCAACACCACCACCATTACCACCATCATTATTATTGCCACCACGATGTTTACTTATAGTTTCAGGTTCTTGTTGTATTGTGGTAGTTTGATGGTGGTGAAGATGGATATGATGGTCGTTGCTGTTTGTTTCTTCACTAATATCAGCAGTATTAACAACAGCACCACACAATTTATCAACAAATAATTTATCACTGGCACTATTTCTATTATAAAATTGATTCACTTGTCTACTACTATTATTAGTACTACTACTACTACTACTGCTACCACAAACACTATCATCCTCCTCCTCTTCACCAACCTCACCACAATAATTTTCGCAATCCATCAATAAATCATCATCATCATCACTGCAGTCTTTCTTATTTTTTATAAATGTTTTTTCGATAATCAAATTGCCGACCGGAGCTCCCGAACACAACCCGTCTGCCATTTTGACTACACACTGTCGTCGCACACTACATCTACCGAATTGTTTCAGTGGTGTACGTGTGTGTGCGCGCGTCGATTTACCACCACCACCACCATCATCACCACCACTACTATTAGCATTTCCCCCCACCGCTATCAGCTATATGACCAACGCCGGGGGCAAGGGGAACGTGTAGTTCTTGTGCTACCGAGTGCAATGCGTGACGTCACACGTCCCTTCCGTGCGCCGGTGCATACGACGTTCATTGGCCGACCGACAATTACATAATTTACTTGCCCGGTTTGCGGGTAATGACATCTGCCGCAGGCAGATTGCCGGATCGGATGGAAATACTCTCTCACTTTACGATAACATCATACGATACTCGAAGAAGAAAACAACAACAAACACATTTATAGTATAGTAATGTAATAAACGATGATACTCCTCTATATAAACGCACCTATGTTTATTTCTTTTCTATTTATAAAGCACACTATTCTTAAATATGAGATAGATACAGATACAGAGAGCGATAACTGAGGAATTTTATTTGGATTAAAAAAAATACCGGAATGAATACACTTTTTACACACATAAAAAAAAAACACAAACTTTTCATTCATCAATTCCACTAGAATTTACAACAAATCTTATAATTCATAATAATAAACGAATATCAAACAATATTTACGAATATTTGAAAGGATTCTTTCAATTTTATTTACATAAAAAAACGAATAAACAAAATCTAAATGAATTGATAAAACCACCCTTAAAAACAATGAAGGCTATACTAGAGAAGCAATCTGTAAAACAACCATTAGATAAATAATAACACCACCACTAGATGTCGCTTTAAATCAAACTGTGGTGGGCAACCAATAATACACGAATTATAAATAGAATTTTTATTTTTAGAACCATATACAGGGTGCGTCAAAAATTACGTATTTAATTCATAACATCAACTTTTTAAATGCATTTTTGAATGAAGTACTCTTTTCTACATTTTTACAGGTTATATAGGACCGTAGCTTGGTTCGATCGTCAAAAAATAGTAAATTTGTAAAGTATGAAGCAAGCTACGACGGCCCTACGTTCAAGATTCTTTTATGATTATTGAAAAAATTCCATTATGTGAGTTTAGTTTACAACACGAGCCGCGAAGTGGGTAGTTCTAGAAAGAACGAGTGTAATAAATTACTTTTGAAACAAGTTTCTTATACTGTTTTTTTCTATTTTGCACCCTTATTTTTGAAAAAATCGAGCTCTTGAAATTTAGGGAATTTTGTATTTAAATTGTATTTTTGTTATCCATGCCACTTGTTTTTTCTTCATACGTTTGAAAATTTATTAATTTGTTAAAAAAATAAGGGCTGGTAACATTGCTATACCATATAACCCACTTAACTATAGCCCATTATTATGATAGCTCTCATTATTTAGCAAGTGATTCGAAAAATTTATCACGTATATGTAGAGAGGTCCCCAGAGAGCATTCTAGCGAAATTAGAACCTCGTAGCTCATTTGGAAATTGGCCAAAAAACGTTCAAAAAGGAGCTGAACACGTAGGACGACTAAAAATGATTTGGAGACCCTCCCAACTCTGTTTTTTTTTCTGGATTTTCTTCATTGCATTCTAGAAAAAATGCGAAACATTCCCACCTATTCCAGAATGAAATTAAGAAAACCGAAAAAACAATGTTGGGAGGATTCTCGAGTCATTCTAAGTCATTTTGCGGGTTTAGTTCGTTTTTGAAAACCGCGACATCGTCAGAAATTAACGTTTTTTGACTAACTTCCAAATGAGCTACAAAGTTCTAATTTTTCGAAAATAGTCTTCAGCTACTCTCTTACGAATACTTGAAATATTTCTCAAATCGCTCTCCAAATAATGGGAGTTTTCATAAGATCTGGCTATAGTTAAGTGGGACAAACGCTATATTTTTTAATAAAATCAAAAATTATCAACAACTGAAAATTATTAAAGAACTTCTTTAACGCAACTTGATAGCTGTCATTTGAATAAGTGATAAACGTTCAATTACCAACTAAGAAAATAAACGGTGAGTGCGGAAAGTAACTTAACCGCACTGAGTGCGGTAAAAGGTTGCTTTCGATAGCAGTATAGATGCTCAAAAAGAGACACTTCCAGCACTGTCGTTTAAAAAAAGTGATTTTACTTTGTTGTCCGCTATAGATCGTTCATCAGATTTTCCTACTCGCAAAATAAAATATTAGTTTTAACAATTGTACCATAAATAACTAATATAATAATTATTACATATTGGAACGTAAAAAGACTACTCCACGACCGGCGCTACTATAAGGGTAAACTAGGCATTTGCCTATAGAGCGGCAAATAAGTTATAGTGACCAATAAGGCCGTTGTGTCTTATTTACAATCAAGTACTTTAATAGTTATTAAAGCACTACTTTTGTAGAAAAAAATACCGAATTACGCTAGTCTAACTTTCTTGTTTTGATAAATAGAAAAAAATTATGAATTTTATGCGTCATTTTGTAACTCACCCTGTACTTCACCAACAGATTTACAATGTGAAATATTATTTGAATATTATCCTGTAAATGGGGATTAAAAATATCGAAAGTTATAATATCTGTAGCAAGTATTGTGAATTTAAAAATAAAACCGAAATTTTTAATACTGTAAAAAATATTTGTATCAATATTATGTAAATGTGCTAAAACCGGAATGTACTTTTAACTATGATAAAAAAAATCATGTCCATAAAGAAGTCGGCATCATACCTTCAACAGAACTTGCAGCAGGTGTTAGATTTTCTTTACACAAAAAATTTAACGGCAACAATACCAGGTGGCCCTAATAATAATAATATTTAAATTAAAATCAATTATTAATAATTTGTATATAATACAACCTGTATACTTTCTAACATCTTTTCAGATCGTGAAATTTCACTAGTATACAACGGTTTCTCCTCTTGATATCTCTTTAAATCATTAAAAGTTTCCACTTTATCTGTTGGTATACAATGGAAGACTTTTTCAAAGAATTCTGTATTTAAACTAGCTGTTTTATACCAAATTTCTTTATAGAAATAATCCGATATAGGATCAGTAATATCAAAATCAATCATTTCTGATTCTTTACCCAATAAACCTAAATGTTCTTTAAATAAATATTTCCGTAGATTGCCAGCAAATTTACCACATGGAAAATTTTGTCCATTCATTAAACCATCATCAAAGAATTCATCTTGTATCAATAAAGCAATCTCTGAATCACGTTTACCAATCATTGAACGATCATTAATATTAGCCGAACCGCATATAACAATACGATCATCGATTATCATTAATTTCGAATGAACGTAAATTAATTCAGTTATTGGTTCACTATTTAATACTGAATGATTTCTTAAACCATAAAATGAAATGTAGTCGTTTGGATCATTGATGCCGGCGTTTTTCAAACGATTCAAAATCGCATCTTTACCTCTACAATTAAAAAAAATGAGAATTATTATTAATTTTACAACGTAATTTTCTAAATTACTGTGAAATCGATGCGTAATTCCAATGTGTGATTGCATGCAATGATGTACCAGTAGCACTACCGACTTCACCTTCAAAACCGGGCAATAGCGGCATTATCACATAGACACGAAACACTTCTTTGGCTCTACAATAAAAATTATATCAATTTTATTGATTTCAATTGTATCAAAAAAGTTACTTATGAGCGCGTATTATACGCTTATACAATGCCTCAGCGATTTGGTTCTTTGTATTTGGATTATCGTATGATAATGATATGAAAAATTGATTTTCAATATAGATGTAATATTGGGCACGATTAATTGAATCAATATATGCTTCATGGATGCTTTGTTCAACTGTATCTGACTCTAAAAAACCACAAGACCATGAACAAACACTTCTCAATACCTAATAAACAAACATAAAGAACACACAAAAAAAAAACGCCATGCAAAACAATTCGACACTTACTTGACAAGTGACTTGTTGGATTTCATTTGGGAAGACTATGGGTAATGTTTTATAATCATCATAGCTTTTCGGTAATAGATATGGATATGATGTGTTCGATTTAGCTTTCTCTAATTTCGTTGCATTCCAACGTTGGATAAAATGTCGCGATATATCTCTAGCTGTTGCACCTTGTACACAAACACCGATATCGTGCCATGGCATCCGTGGTGTTGTAACACGATCAATAAAATCATCAAATGGTGAATCTAAATTGTTGAAATCTTGTACAATAAAATTACAATAATCCTTGCCTATCCATAATTTCGATGAACCGTTTAAATTCTGTAAAATATCCTCAGATGTTTCAGTATCTTCTTTTATTACAGTTGGTGATTGTTGATCAAAACTATCCTCATGTGGATTATAAACTAGATTTATAAGATCTTTACTTTTATTCTTTACGGTATTTTTAATCGTTTCAATCATATTTTTACGCTCCATATCCGGTGTGTTACATTTCATTTTTTCAATATTTGACGGTATTAATAGATGATCACCAGGTTCTAATTGTGGTAGTTTGTTTATATCTAACGATTCTTCAACATCTTCATTAACACATTCATTAATCGTTGGTGTTGGTATTGGTGTTTGTTTATAAATTGGTGTTGGTATTGGATAGAAAGCATCACCACCGGGTACACTTGAAGTCTTCTTTCGCAATGTTCTTACATCAATTATTGGTGTTATACTACCCAAATCTGTTAAACGATGTTGTGCATCATCCCAACGTCAATAACACAAATCAATACCACCCAAAAAAGCACAAGTCTGATCAACTACAACGATTTTCTCGTGATGTGCCCATAAGAAAATACCAGCACGTGCATGATCCGGATGACGTAACACTTTTATATTATCTGATATTTCCACTAATCTTTGTTTACTATAATAACTATTCAAACCTAACGCCATTTCGACTTCTTTGTACAACAAAATGAAGATTTTAACACCAGCTTCCTAATTTTTATTGTAGAAAAACAATCATTATAACTTAAGGGGGCTTTGGAGATATTATTCGATTCGGCGTGCGGAAATTGTCAGTTTTTAAACATCGATATCTCGCTCGTTTTTTTTTATATATTGTTAAAAGTAAACGTGCGTTGGATAGAGCATTTCAAGGTGCAAAAATGTGATAAAATTCTGAATGGCAGAGGAAGCTCTTGGACCCTGTTTTTTTCGAAGATTTTCCTTCATAACTGGCTAGAACCAGGGCCGTAGCGTGATATGGTGCTATGGAGCGTTCGCACTAGGCGCCGTTTCAAGGGGACACCGAATTTTGCAGCTCCACGTTTACTTTTCACAATATCTCAAAAAAAGCGAGATATCGTTGTTTGAAAATTGGCAATTTTTGCACGTTGAATCGAGTAATATGTCCAATGTCCCCTTAATTAAATTTAATTTACAGCTTTTCGTTTCAAGAGCCGATCAAGTCGCCAATAATCACCGCAGATAGTTGGTCGTTTCAGATAAATCTCCGGACTTAACCACCAATCAGTGATGAAGATCTCCTCTTTGGCATTTTCGATAGCATCAGCAACTGCTGACATATAACTAGAACCATCCACAAACCAACATGCTGGTATTGTTGTACGTATCGGTGCAAATGAATGGTGTGGATTCGGTTGGGTGAAATCACGTGCTGAAATTACAATTCTAAACTTTTGTTATAATCAAGATTGAAAGTTTTCCAAACCAGTTGTTGCTGCAATTTCCCGTAATGCTTCAATCCATTCACGACTCTTTCGTCGTGTCCAACACTTGAATGCTATAGTGCGATTCAATGTTAAGACATGGAAGCCAGTTTGTAGACCGATCGAGTACATACCGGACGCAACTTCGAAACCTTGATCGTATAAAACTACACATTTTATACGGCCATCTTCTGGATTTATGTAACCGAAACAGGTGTCTTTTAGGAAGAACCAACGTTCCACCCATCTAGCACAGATATCATTACATAAATGTTGACAACGTGCACAGAATAAGTAACGATACCAACCGAAACAATTACAACCAGCTTGACCTGGTTGTGTACTACCTGTACGTTTCTTTACCATACCTTCTTTACCTTTTATACCCAAACCTTGGACGAATGATAAATGGGAAACTTCAAGGAATTCAATCTGTTAACAAATGGTTAAAATAACAAAGGAATTTGATGATTTTAAGAAAAACCTACAGTAGCTGGATGATTTCTATAGATATTAATCGATAATAAATTGTTTAAATAATTCTCTAATTGTTTCATTCGATCACCTAGACGATCATAAGGCACTAAGATTTCGGGTTTCTTTGGAAATCGCGGTAGGGCGCTTTTACGTTTCACTTTACCCACTTTAAAATTTTTCCGTTTACGTTTGTGGGTCTTACTTGGCAATGGTATATTGAGACCAGCCCGGAATACCAATAATTGTTGATGTAAATGTTGAATTTGTTTATAACGTTTCTTTATCGTCCAATTGAAATTACCATGAATAAAAGATAATGAATACCTAGAAAAACGCCATCTATTATCATCAATAACAACTAAGAAAATCGTGTTTTTCCCCTTTGGAGGGTGGAAATTCTATGTATACTTACAAATTAGGATTAATCATGTGCGATGTTAGATTTCGTTCATAATCAGTTATTGTGACTGTTATATCGACACCAGGCAAGAAAACATTCCGTCGAAATGATTTAAATTTATATGGTGGATTATGAATTGTATTAAATTCAAGACCGCCAATTGTCTCATCTTCCACTTCTTCATCGGAATGTTCAATAACCACCGGACCATCACCAATATCGACGATTTTCAATGATTCCGGTACACCTAATTCATCATCAAATTCACCCTCTGAACCACCACCGACACTAGGACGGGTCACTGTCGAATCATTATTATTGTTTGATTGTTCCATAGTCTCCTTGATGAATCACAAATAACAAAAGAGAGAAAAAACACACAATTAAATTCAAGTCACTTGATATCTTTAATTAGAAAATTAAAGACAAGACATATCAATTATCTTATCATAACTTGCAAAATTAGACCATAAAAAGGTAATTGCTTATCAAAATAAATATAATTTTAAAAATATAGAATTTATAAATTCTATAAAGAGAAACTAAAAATAACCTGCAAAATGGATAAAATTAAGCAACTTACATTTGTTTAATGTTTCTGATTTTAAACACAAGGATGAACTAATTTTAAAACTAGCATTAATAATACTACAACTAACTTAATTAAAAAATATTTCTGTGTGATTATAAATATAGATATAAAAAATAAAAATTATAAAACTGAAAATCTATTAGCCAAACATTGTAACCGTAATAGTATAAACGCCTAAATGTATGCAACACAATATACAAAATCCAAGCTAACTGTATGCATCCATATCTAAAGCTGCGTTCACACGAGTTGCTCGACGATGTTCGAATACTGTGTTATTTTGAAGATTTAAAATCAATTTTTGTTATTATTTCTCTATTTATTTTCGTTTTTATCCAAAGTTTTCTTTAGCTACAAAGCATCTAAGCATTTAGTGGTCTATAGTAAGAAAACAACACCTATTTCCTTGTAAGATTTAGTTTAATTAAAGCTCATCTTTGTATACTTCAACAATATTATTATTCTCTAGAATTCCCAACGAATTCCAAAAATTTACAGGAAATATTCCTTCACGTGTTTGTATTTGATTTTTGTTCGGTTCATAGCTTGAAAAGTTTAAGTAAGTGATTCCGTGGAAATTCATTGGTGGCCAATCGATACCAGGAATTTTCGGTTTACTGTAAAAATTAACGAGGATTAAAATAGAAGTTTTTGTTTATGAAGATCAGGGCCGTAGTCAACGTGGGGCACGTTTTTGGAAGGTAAGGTACGGAATTGCGCCAGATGGGGGTCAACTCCATCCGGCTCCTCTGTAGATACGGCCCTGATGAAGATACGTACCTGTCTTTGGCGTACGATATCAACATATCTACCATGATATCTTTAACTTTGTAATCATTCGGCGTCATTTTTGCTGCACTTTCGAAAGCGTTGTGATATAAATAGTACCCATCTTCAGTATGAGCAACACCTTAATTTTCTTATATTAACATGATTATTATTAAAAGTAATTTGAAAAATTGTACCTTTTAATGGACTGTTCTCTATCGCATAGTTGAAATATAGAAAATATACCGGTGCTTTGGCCATTTTTGCTTGAATTTTAGCCGCTTGCTCCCCACTCACTGCGAAAAGTCTATCACCGAGCAACTGTAATCAAATCAAAGTCGTACTATAACTGCACTTATACTTAATAATTATAATTAATAATAATACATCAGCTATGTTTATTTCTTGATTGTCGTTCAAATATTGTTGTTTAATCTTTTCAATTGTTGTATTTAAATTTTCTTTAGGTACTGTGTAAACAAGGTCGAGTAGATAAGGGGCTAAATAAGTAAAATTCTCGTTAATTTCCTTCAATTGATCCGGTTGAAAATTATCGAAAAATCTTCCTTCTTTCGACGTTACAGAATTAATCCATGGTAAATCGTTAAATTCTCCACTAGCCAGTAATTCGTACGGTTGTTTATTTATGAATGGATTTGAACTTTTCTCAACAACCGGTGCAAACGGACACTGAGGATAATCTTGGTATCCAAAGAAAAGATTAGTGACATTCAAGAGTTGTTTCGCTGGTTTCTGTTGTAAACAAATTAAAATCTCTTGGGTGTTGTTTGTAGGACAACCGAGTTGTTTTGCTAAATAAACGGCACGTTCAAATGGTTCCTCTTGTATAGCCCATGGGCCTAAAGCGGTACCACTTTGAGAATACCCACGATGGAATAATCCCTTTGATAACGGTGATAGATAATGATAATGTACACTACCACTGCCAGCTGATATGCCAGTTATTGTCACTGATTTTGGATTACCACCGAATTTTTCTATATTCTCTTGAATCCATTTTAATGCTAAACTTTGATCTTTCAATCCAAAATTACCGGCAATAACATCATCTTCAGTACTGAGAAAACCGAAAATACCCAAACGATAATTCATTGTAACGTAAATAACGTCGTGGTCCATCAAGAATTCAGGATGGGAATAAATGTGACCGGAACCGACTAAAAAAGCACCACCATGAATGTGGACAATAACATCAAGACGTTCTAAAGATTTTGGATTTTCTCTAGGCACATACACATTCAAATGTAAACAATCCTCATCTCCGCTGGAACTTGATTCCCACAAGACACCGATCTGAGGACATTGCGACAGGGTGTTAGCCTTCCAGGTGCCCAACCATGAATCAAGCGGAACCGGGTCCTGTATCGAATTCAAAAAGAAATAGTAGTTGAGAACAAAAATAATTACCCCATAATCTTACCTTGAATCGTAATTTACCAACAGGTGGTTGGGCATAAGGTACGCCTTCAAAGGCCGAGAAAATTCGTTGATTAAATGATAACTTGTGATAGCCTTGTATTCGACCACGTGCGGTTTGAACTATCGGATCAGCAAGCTGACAAGAAATCTCTAAATTTACCATTAATCAATAATTATTTAATAAAAATTATGTAGAAATGATTTGTAAACTTACGAACAATAAAACTAAAGACTATCAAAAAGTTTATAAACATTTTAATATTTGCAATATCCTTTTATTTTGTATAAAATTTGCAACTTTTCTCTTAAATAAAAATTGAGTTACACAGGATAATATCTGGAATCTTCTTATCATAGACTAGTAATGGAAATATTTATAATAGTGTGTTATTCTGTATTAATATTTATCACTTTGTCTAGCATCGTGACGTCAATACGGATGTTGATGTTATCAGTACCGATATTTTTTTGTCCAATTGAAAAGGTTCCACAGACCAATGTGCAATATTCACAGTTGCAACGATTTTTTTAGCAACAGATGCTTGTTTACTTAACTGCATTAAACAAAGATATTCACATTGGCGTGGTGGATAGACTGCGAATCAGAATTAAAGGACATAGTTGAGATAAAGCACGTTCGTCTCTAGTCACGCCTGATCAGTGGAGTTTAAATTGTATTTAAACAACCATTGGTGTGTATGAATTTTTATGTGAAACAAATAAGTATTTTAATTTATTTTTTAAATTACATTTCTATTTCAATTTCTTACTAATAACTCAATAAGTGAGCTGATGATACTCAACGATTAATAATTTTTTTATATTAATTTAGATTCAATCAATGTGATTATCTCTACGCCACTGAATAGTTTACATGTCTCCATTATTGTTTTTTCATTGGTTAACAGCTCTATTTTCCCACCTACTTTTAACTGGAATTCTTGTGAATTTATACGGGTCTCATCCCATCGAGGTCCTTTAATTATTGCTCGAGCTCTAAACAAATTTTCGTTGCCAGTGCGAATATTTCGCATCGGTGTATGGAAGCCTTTACTCAAGACACATTACAGGAATTAATAAATATTAGGAGGACTTATAACCATTGTTTCGAGCCGGAACGGAACTCAAGGCCGAAAAAAAATCCGAAATTTTGACCGAAACGAAATCCGGAGCTGAACTGAAAACAAAAACCCTGTTTTTTCGGTTCAAGCATACGGATCTTTTTCTTTTCATCTCCTGTATTCTTCTGCTCCAGAATTGCGTCAACAATACTTAAATCATCTGAGGTCAAAACTTCTGATTTGGATGATTTTTGGTACCTATACTTTAAGGGAGATAGGTATTGGAGGTTGAAATTACTTCTGCAAAATAAGATTTTTCAGATATCTCTGGAACGGCTTCATATTTTTAGATGATATGCTTATTATTGGGGGTCCCCAGAGAACATTTAAGCAAAGTTAGAATGGTTTGTAGACCATCGTAAAATTGATTTTTTTCGTTTTTCTCATTTGTATTCTTGGAAAATTGGTAAAAAACGTGGTATAGATCGATCTTGGAAAAAATGAATGAATCTAGCTTGAGTAACCTCTGCTATTTACTATTTTTAACATAATAGGGTAAGGTTGTTTATGTTAATTCAATGTTTATCGCTCTTATTCTGATTTAGTTTAATGTCAAAACAATAAAAGTCACGTAATCTTACTTGTTTTCAATGTTTCCAATGTCAAGTATTTTCTATTAAAAAAAAAAACTAACACTAAATCAGCGTAAACAATCTTCCCCCATCGAGTTAAAAATAGTAAAAATAGGTAAAAGACCTCGTTATTTATAAAGATGTAGGAAAACCAATGTTTCTTTTTTTGCAAGTATCCAGTGATGAAAAAACGAATAAAAACTATTTCTAGAGGATCTTCTAATCATTCTTAGTCATTTGACGGGTATAGCCGGTCAGTGGAAATCAGGATATTGTATGAATAAAGCGTTTTTTGACTAATTTCCCAATGAATTATAATGCCCTGACTTCGCCAAAACGTTCTCTGGGAATCCCCCTATAAATCCTTGAAATATTTTTCGAATCATTCGCCAAATAATAATGGGAACTACCATAAGAATTTTTTGCCATACGTGAATAAGCCTGTGTGCAATTTAGAGCTACAATGAATAGATATAAAATTAAGATTTAAGAAAACAGGAAAATGCATAGTCAAATGATATCAAATATTACATATTAATTAAATTAAAATTAAATATTGATTATTTAATTAAGAATTTTTTTTACTCATTTCGTAAGAGTTTATCTACAAAGTCAAAATAAAGCTTGAGATAATCAATAAACAAATCGAGATTAAAAATTGCATTCGATAAATCTACATGATATGTATGTGTGTATACGGTTTCTCAAAACATTTCTAATGAAATGATATCTTTTTCCATTAAAATTAAAACTATTATTAACGAAAAATATCAGGATTCATCATTTCTCTCTGACTGAAGTCTAGATATTATCTATTCTAAATTTAAAATTGAAAATAATTTATTTTAAATATACAGGATGTCCCGTAAATCGCGCAGTTGCTCCTTAAGGGCAGATAGAGGATGAAATTCTAAGACGAAAAGTCCTGTACCACATTCTTATCTGACGCACAGATAATTAGTTATTAATTAAATTAAGTAGCCAATCAGGTGATCTCTTGGTTTGAACGCTTGTCGCGCCAGCCTGCTAACTGGTCCGCTTCCCACATAGCACAATCAATACTCCTTCTATCTCTCTTTTTAAAGCTAAAACGAACATCTGATTGGCTACTTAATTTAATTAATAACAAATTACCTGTGCATCAGATAAAAAAATGATGCAGGACTTTTCGTCCTAGAATTTCGTCTTCCATCTGCCCCTGATAAGCAAGGACGCGACTTACGGGACATCCTGTATACCTATCTAATATTTCGAGACTTTCGTTCAATTTTTTGTACACACATTTTACAATCCTAATGAATTGAAATGAATGATATGATACATTTTTCCCCCATTTAATTTCTATATTCTAACAGCCGCTCCAACCCAGTTGATACGCTAATGAAAAGCTAGTATAAAAACAGCAAATATCGACAGTAATAGATCGCTTGTTTGTTGTACATGACGTCGATCTCTTACTTCAATAACCACGTTGACTGATTGTAGTGTTAAGTTATTTAAACAGATCGACAAACTTCACTCTACAATAATTGCTTCTTTGATTTTCAATTTTCTTGACCGTTTTCCCATAATCCGCATCCAAAGTAACCTATTTTTTTTTCAAAATTATGAATAATCAGTCTCTATTACTATTATCTTATCTATTTTTATTTTCATTTAAAATTTGCTATAGCTAGAAAGCGACTAAGCATCTCATAGTCTATGATAAAAAAACATCTTCTTCTTGAAGGATTTATTTTAACAAAAGTTTTTTTTATACTTTCCCAATATTATCATTCTCTAGAATTCCTAACGAATTCCAAAAATTTACAGGAAATATTTCTTCACGTGTCTGCATTTGATTTTTGTTCGGTTCATAGCTTGATAAGTTTAAGTAAGTGATTGCATTGGATTTCGTTGGTGGCCAATCGATACCAGGAATTTTCGGTTTACTGTAAAAATCAACGAGGATTAAAATAGAAGTATCAGTCATGAAAATCAGAGCCGTAATCAGAAAACTATTCCAAGTGGGTAACGTTTTTAGGAAGGTAGGCCATCTCTTTAACCACCAATTATTTGAGGAGAAAAGGTTCTTGTGACAGGCAGGACAAAGAATTGCGCCTGGTGGAGCTTAACTCCTTACAGCTCCTCTATAGATACGGCCCTGATGAAGATACGCACCTGTCTTTGGCGTACGATATCAGCATATCTACCATGATATTTTTAACTTTGTAATCATTCGGCGTCATTTTTGCTGCGCTTTCGAAAGCGTTGTGATATAAAAAGTACCCATCTTCAGTATGAGCAGCACCTTTTTTAAAATTTATTATGATTATTATTAAAAGTGATTTGAAAAAGTTTACCTTTTAGTGGACTGTTCTCTATCGCATAGTTGAAATATAGAAAATATACCGGTGCTTTGGCCATTTTTGCTTGAATTTTAGCCGCTTGCTCCCCACTCACTGCGAAAAGTCTATCACCGAGCAACTGTAATCAAATTAAAGTCGTACTATACTTCACTTATAATAATAATTATAATAATAATACATCAGCTATGTTTATTTCTTGATTGTCGTTCAAATATTGTTGTTTAATCTTTTCAATTGTTCTATTTAAATTTGCTTTGGGTACTGTGTAAACAAAGTCGAGTAGATAAGGGGCTAAATAAGTAAAATTCTCGTTAATTTCCTTCAATTGATCCGGTTGAAAATTATCGAAAAATCTTCCTTCTTTCGACGTTACAGAATTAATCCATGGTAAATCGTTAAATTCTCCACTAGCCAGTATTTCGTACGGTTGTTTATTTATAAATGGATTCGAACTTTTCTCAATAACCGGTCCAAAAGCACAAGTTGGATAAATATCGTATCCAAAGAAAAGATTAGTGGCATTTAAGAGTTGTTTCGCTGGTTTCTGTTGTAAACAAATTAAAATCTCTTGGGTGTTGTTTGTAGGACAACCGAGTTGTTTTGCTAAATAAACGGCACGTTTAAATGGTTCCTCTTGTATAGCCCATGGGCCTAAAGCGGTACCACTTTGAGAATACCCACGATGGAATAATCCCTTTGATAACGGTGATAGATAATGATAATGAACACTACCACCGCCAGCTGATATTCCTGTTAATGTCACCGATTTTGGATTACCACCGAATTTTTCTATATTCTCTTGTATCCATTTTAATGCTAAACTTTGATCTTTCAATCCAAAATTACCAGCAATAACATCATCTTCAGTACTGAGAAAACCAAAAATACCCAAACGATAATTCATTGTAACGTAAACAACGTCGTGGTCCATCAAAAATTCAGGATGGGAATAAACGTGACCGGAGCCGATTATAAAAGCACCACCATGAATGTGGACAATAATATCAAGACGTTCTAAAGAATTTGGATTTTCTCTAGGCACATACACATTCAAATATAAACAATCCTCATCTCCGCTAGTACCTGATGTGAACAAGAGACCGATCTGGGGACATTGGGACAAGGTGTTGGCCTTCCAGGTGCCCAACCATGAATCAAGAGGAACCGGGTCCTGAATCAAATTCAAAAAGAAATAATGATTGAAAACGAAAGTAATTACCCCATAATCTTACCTTGAATCGTAATTTACCAACAGGTGGTTGGGCATAAGGTATACCTTCGAACGCCGAGAAAATTCGTTGATTAAATGATAACTTGTGATAGCCTTGTATTCGACCACGTGCGGTTTGAACTATCGGATCAGCAAGCTGACAAGAAATCTCTAAATTTACCAATAATCAATAATTATTTAATAAAAATTATGGAGAAATGATTTGGAAACACTTACGAGCAATAAAACTAGAGACCATCAAAAAGTTCATAAGCATTTTAATGTTTATGCTATCCTTTTATTTTGATGAATCGGACAAGATGATAAGTATTCGGAATATTCTTCAACAATATATTTAAATGTTCGAAAAATTGTGGCCATTCATTCCAAAAGGACGCCATACAAAGAGCGTCAACGATAACTAATCTTGTTGTATTTCGATAAATTTAAGTAAATAGGTCCAAGTTTTGGGAGCTATTAATAACTCTATAAGAATTTACTGATAATAAAAATTAATTACAGATAAACAATGGCAATTTGTCCGAAATTGTAAAATTTAGTAGAAAGTACGTTGAATACCTACAAATGTTTGTAATATCAAAAAATCAAATTTCATCAATTGCAACTTTATACAGGGTGTAATCGAATTTTTATATCAATCAGTCGACCACATGAAAAACCCGAAAATCAGAGCCGCTTTTATGTATTAAATTATGGAACCGTTTTCGAGAAACAAGAAGTTTATAATTTCGCCAAGATCTTCACATAATTAAATGTGTTGAATTTTACATTCAATAAATCAGTAAGACTTATATATAGCTTAACGCCATGGAAATCCGAGAAGTGTTATACTGACACCTGCGACTATCACACAATGGCAGTAATTTTAACTAATGTTGCTCAACTTTTCTCTTCTCTTTGGCCCTTCAAAATATCTTATTACATTTAGAAATAATAAAATTTTAGTATTAAAAGGTAATTTAATTACACCCTGTATAGCGTGTTATCCAAAAATTTACTAATAGACAATTAATCGTATCCTGTATATATTACAGAAATTTTATGAGCTTAAACCCCACTAAATTAACACTTATCAAAGCTTATCAGAATACTTCCACCCTACTCATGATAATCACGCAAAAAAACTAAATAAACATATCCGTTTTGTTATCTACCTATAATCATTAAAATAGGTACTAAATTTTATACGTTGTTTAATTTTATTATTTTATAATTTATTGTACAATCAACTTGTTGCTGGTCTAATCTTGAAGACATGCGCGACTTTTAATCGAGAAACGAACACAATCGTAGCCTGATTCAAATGTAGCGTCCCCATTTCGGATCAACTTTTCGGAAATTTGTTTAAAAAATTGTAATAATAATAATAATAATAATAATAATAACAAAAAAAATATGTTAAAATTGTATTTAATACGAGTATTGTTATTATTTTTGTTAAAAATATATTTGTGTAATGGTGATTTACAGATACAACAACATGTAGTAGAATTGTAAGTTTATTAAATTTTCTCAATTAATTAATTAATTTGTACATTTATATGGATTTAATTTTGGAAAAGTATCAATTAAAAGTAAATCTTTGAGCTCCTTCAGGAGTCTGAGTGGCGCCAAATTGTCTGGACATTTATTGATTCAGGAGATATAGGCGCCAGTCAGACTCTCCTTTACCAAATTAAAATCTCCAAAATTTAAGAGATTTTTTCTGTACAGGGTTAAAATGTGGTCAGATCAAATCGGCAAAGAATTATTTCGATTAAGTATGACGATGTCACGTAAAGAAAGAGTAGCTTTGGTAATTTTCATCATTATTTTTTTTCTGTACTTAATTCCAATGATAATTTCGGATTGTTCTCAGAATTTTAAGCCGTTAAAAGAGAATGTCTATAAAGAGGATGGTGGTATTTTAATTCAAGATGTAGCCAGTGAGATGCGCGAGATGATGGAGAAGAAAGTTGATGCTGTTAAAGTTGGATTTTTTTTATTCTTAAAATTGATTAATTAATAATAATTCAATTTTAGAATATTGCCGAATATGCTGAATTTCTAGCTTATCATCGTGATCCAACACCGATAGATTCAGACCAAGAGGGGCTATTTCAATATTTCAATGCTGACAATATTACAAATATCGATCAGGATCGAGATAAAGAGAAACAAATTCAAGAATATATCCGTGAAGTAATCATTAAAATTATCAAGTTTCAATTTATTAAAATCAATCTTTTAGGGTGAATGTACATGGTGGTGTTATCAAAATCCATTAAAAGCACTCGATAATAATCTGTTTACAAAAGAACGTATTGCTGGTTTATTTGTTGGTAAAGATAAGGAGGATATTATTGGTAAAGAATGCGATTGTAATAGTCTACCAAATCGGATCAGACCATTAGAATGGTACAACGATCTACCAATGTTTTACGACAAGAATTTTAATACTTTTATCAATAAGAATTTAAGTGTAATTAAAATTGTACCAAACGTCTATCATCGAGGTAGAAAATTATAACAAAATTTCGGTTATGAATCGTGTAATTTTGCAATGTGATTGTAGATCAGGACGTTTTGCAAGGTATCAGATGGTCGGAGGCTTTAGATTTGATCTTCAAAGAGAACGCTCTAAAGGACCCAACTATGAGTTATCAGTTTTTTACAAGTCCACTAGGTTATATGCGCCATTATCCGGCTGTACAATGGGAACAAGAACAATATCTACAAACGTACGATCCACGTACAAGATCTTGGTATACTGAAGCAATGACATCACCGAAAGATATCATAATTTTATTAGATCGTTCCGGTTCAATGAAAGGACAACGCCATTTAGTCGCCCATCAGATCATTAACAACATTCTAGATACGTTAAATGATAATGATTTTGTTAATATTTACACATTTACAAATTCAACTGAACCATTAGTGCATTGTTTCAATAATACTCTAGTACAGGCTAATGAAGAGAATTTACGTTTATTACGCGAAAGTTTACATTTATATCCAATCAAATTCGCTGCCGATCTATCGTTGGGTGTACGTAAAGCGTTCGAAATCTTACAACAATTCCGTATAAATCAATTACGTTCATCGCATTGTAATCAAGCGATCATGTTGATTACTGAAGGTATCGATTACGATTTCCATACGGAAGTCTTCAGTTATTACAATTGGAATAGCGATAGTCCGGTACGTATCTTTACGTATTTATTGAATACGGTACAAGAAGAGAGCCGTTATATGGAATGGATTGCTTGCGCTAATCGCGGTTATTTCGTTAATATTACATTAATGGAAGAGGTGCGTGAGAAAGTGTTGAATTATATGAATGTAATGTCACGACCAGTGAATTGTTATATAACGAATAAACAGAAACCGATATGGAGTTATTTACAGATCGATCTAGCTGATCGACGCTATTCGAATTGGTTGTGGAAACAATTCGAAGGTAATCGACAACGACAAGTCTTCTTAGATCATGTTAAACGACTGTATGTGAGAACGAATAAAGTTTTAACTAGTGAAAAACACATGCTACTACAAGAAACACATGTAAATCACACAATTATCAATTATTTTATTAATTAATTATAAAAATAATTGTAGCCGTTTGAAAGTTATACAGGTGATAAAGAATATAATTACGTTACAACTGTGTCATTACCGGTATATGGTAGGCGTAGAAATTTGAATGTAACATCAACTGAAGAACGACGAATTGCAAACGATTACGATTTAATTGGTGTTGCCGGTATTGATGTACCTATAAAGTTATTATATTCACTTGTACCGCATTATAAAGTAATAATCAGCTTAGACAAATTACACTGTAAAAATATAATTGATTGATTACAGATCGGTGTCAATGGATATGCGTTTATTTTAACTAATAACGGATATATTTTAATGCATCCTGGACATCGACGAGAAGTATTTAGCAATTAACTAAAAAAAATCTGAATTCTACCGTTCAGAATTCTTAAAAATATTAGAGTTTTCGCCCGCCACCGATACGTTATAAATTCTCCGTTAGAGTTTATAAGGCCTAAAATCATATCGTATTAGGTGTATTTTTACGACATTTTCAGAAATAACACAACCAATGAAATATAATCGATATAAACCACGTGACTCCTCACATACGTGGATAAGCAATCTTGATGAAAGGTCCTTATAGCAACTCCCATTATTTGGCGAGCTTTGTATGGAGGTTTCCAGAGAACATTTTAACGAAATTTGTAGCTCATTTGGAAGTTGGTTAAAAAAAAAAACGTTCGTTTTGGACAAGGTTGCAATTTTCAAAAACCAGCTAAAGACGCTAAACGACTAAGAATGATTCGAAGACCCTTTCAGCATTGATTTTTTCATTTTGCTCGATTGCATTCTAGAAAAAATGCGAAAGATTTCCATTTATTCGAAAATAAAATTGAGAAAAACGAAAAAAATCAATGTTGGGAGGATACTCGATTCATTCTACTTAAGTCGTTTTGCGTGATTAGCCCGTTTTTGAAAATCACGACATCAGAAGTGAGCGTTTTTGATCATCTTTCAAATGAGCTACAAGGTTTTACTTTTAATAAAATTATCTCCAGTTACCCTCCTATGGGAGTTGCCATAAGAACTTTTCGTTTTACGTGAATCATCCGGTATCTTTTCAACATAGCGGATGATCTCGATGTATGGCACTTATCATTATAAAAGCTCCAATCTTTCATGTTAAGCGATAATACCATAACATAACGTATCGATAACGGGCGAAAACTCTCCATTGTCCTCAATCACAAATAAGTTTGAATATTTTTCAGTTTGAGAATATACCAAAGCCGACATTTAACAGAGTCGATTTGTTGGAAATCGAAATTTTAGACGATGATACTGAACCGAGGCTATTTAGCGAAAAAATTGTAAAGGTAAAATCGATTTCCCATTGAATAATCAACCATCCGACGTGGACTTCTGGTATATAAAGTGTTCGGCCGTTTACACCAAACATTATTCTAAGGATTTGTAGGGTTGTCCTCAGAGAATATTTTAGCGAAAGTAGGACCTCATAGTTTATCGCTAAGTCGACGTTTTGGAAAATGTCCCGATTTTCAAAAACAAGCTCTACATGTAAAATGACTAAGAATAACTCAAGAATCCTCCTAGTGTTTATCTTTTTCGTTTCCCCCAATGTATTCTAGAGGAAATAAGAAACATTTCTACTTGTTCAGATGGTCTTCGAGGCATTCTTAGTCGTTTTATGTGTGCATCTAGTTGGCAAAAATCGTGACATGTTCAGAAACGATCATTTTTTAGACTAACTTCAAAATGAGCTACGAGGTTCTAATTGTGCTAAAATGATCTCCAGGGACTACTCTACATAAGCTTAAAACGTTTTTAAAATCGCTCTATTAATTTGATGTAAACGGCCAAGTTGTATACTCTCAGGCAAGATACTCTGTCTAATGCAATTTTGTACCCCTGTAACGCATCCTGTATTAAACCGGGGGGGTTGTAAATTATACATTTTTTAAAAGCCTTTTGAATGGGTCAATATGAGTTGCAACTTAAAATACAGAAAAATTATCTGATTTTGAAAGTTCTGAAAAATTTTGACCAATTTTTGGAGAATTTGAAGAAAACTAATTTTGCAGACTCAAATTCGACCCCTTTGTTTTCTACCTTGAACTTAACTATAATCAACAATAAAACACGGATCTCTTAAAACAAATTTTTTGCTAAGAGTATTCAAAATGGAGGTTTCAACTTGGGGTGGTTTATTTGTCAGTTGAGTACTTTTACCAATTTTTTTTTGTTACAGTTAAGGGAGAAAATCGTTCAACAAGATAAACGCGGCTATGTTGATTTAAAAGTGAAATTTCCACTAGACGATATGGTAATTATACTAGAATTTTAAGATATGCCTGTTTATGACGCTATAAACGTATTCATAAGTGTATTGTTTTCGATGTGAATGTACAATGACGAGCCTATAAAGACCACTCTTTTGTGGCGCTGTGTAAAACAGGTTTTTGAGAGCTTTTGTAACAGAATTTTCACAGCTCAAACTTTGGGAAGGAAGATATTCAAGCAGAAGAAGGGGGTAGGGTTACTGGCTTCATTTTGGGTATTCGTACTTTTTGTGGTGCTGTGTAAAACAAGCTTTTGTAACAGAACTTTCACAGGTCAGAAGATGAGGATGGGGTGCTGGTGCCATTATGGATATTTATCTGAATAGAAAAATACTTTCTTCCAATTTGGTATGTTGGAAACTCTTTACAACACTTGTTACATTCTTACCCTCACTAGAGAAACAGCCTGACTCACATGAACCGAAACACGTGATATTTCTCGCTCAAAACTTGGTCCCCTTTATATGCTCCTCACTGTACATTTTGAAAATTAGAATTGTACCGGATGACGTCTCTAACTCGCATAGTTTGACCAACTTTTAACAGATGGCGTTCTGTTCAGCAGACTTACTGTATACTCAACCATACTCAAGGACAAACTAGAACGGGTGTAATGACGTCACAAGGTCATAAGAATATTTGAAAATCGTAAATTTGATTGAGTAAAGATTACTCGAAGTTTTCTCGAATTCTTACAATAAGTAACAGCTTTTATACAACGTATTGTTTATTTCTTTTAAATTTTAGAGACGTGTAATATTAAGCGAACGCCGGTATTACAACACCGATATCGGTCCATTCAGTTTAGGTATCGCCCTACATCATAAATATGGTCTAATGGTTGTCAATAATACACAAATACGATGCGATAATTTACAAGAATTGAAGAGAATGTTACAAAAACCGTCAAATTGGACCGTTCATCCGCAATGGTTTGCTATGCACAATGCTTGATATTAATTACATGAATACAACAAATATTAATTGTAGGGTTTATTGTAAAAATAGCGAAGGTGATACACCACAACAACATGTTCTTAATTGTATCGATAAGTTGATGGTGGCATGCCAACGGCGCACACAAAGACGTAAAGAATTCCAATTGTTGACATCGTTTCTATTTGATGCAAATGCAACAATATGGTTTGAAGATCGTATCACAAACGAAAATCTGTATGTAAATTTAACAAACATCAATTGTTTGGTAATATAATTGAGTGGAAATATTGTAGATTTCGTAGGAAATATTTAGTAACGAATGTATTCCTTGCTACATTCAGTGGATTAACACGATGGAAAAATTTCGAAAATGAAGATTTATTAAATCGTCGAAAATCTGGTGATAATGATGATGATGTTGATAATGATGATGAAATATTTGATGACGGTGATAATTTCGAAACGAATATGAATTTTACAGCGATCGATGAGGATTGGTATATTAGAACAGTTGAAGAGAATTATAAAAATGAGAATATGTTTATCTATTCTGTACCTTTTGAGATTTCAGGTAATATCGCTTTATAGTTTATAAAATACAGGGTGTTTGATCTAAGTATGGTGAGTTCTATGGAACTCCTATTAGTCGACAAGCGATTCGAAAAATATTTTGAGGATTTGTAGAAGAATCCCTAGGGAACATTTTAGCAAAATTAGAATCTCGTAGCTTATTTCAAAGTTGGTCAAAAAACGATCGTTTTGGACAATGTCGCAATTTTTAAAAACAAACAAAACACGCAGAACGACTAAAAATGACTCAGAGACCTTCCCAACATTGATTTTTTTCGCTTTTCTCCATTGTATTCAAGAGAAAATACGAAGTATGTCCACCTCTTCCAAAAAATCAATTTTGGGAGGATCCTAAAGTCATTCTAAGTCGTTTTGCGTGTTTAGTTCGTTTTTGAAAATCGCTACATCGTCAGAAACGAGCGGTTTTTGACCAACTTCCAAATGAGCTACGAGCTTCTAATTTTGCTGAAATGTTCTTCAAGGATCCTCCTACAAATCCTTGAAATATTTTTCGAATCGCTTGTCGACTAATAGGAGTTTCTTAGAACTCACTAACTCACCATGCTTAGAACAAACACCCTATGTATAAAGATAAATGTGTTTACAGGTTATGAAAATAACACGTTAATAACGAGCACGAATGCAATTTTTGTTCGCGATTCCCGTGGTAAATTCCCAGCCGCCGTTGTTGGTTTACAATTCAACCATCGAGCTATGTACAATTTGTACAATTCGATAACAACTAAAGTAATTTGATTCTATGACAAATACAAAGATTCTAAGGGCACTTACATGCCAAGGATGGTCGATGATCGATGATGGATATTTTAGCGCGATGTCCATTTATAAATTAGGTAAAATTAGTAAGCTACTAAGTCCTCTATAGTTTTCAAACCATGATCGTCATCGCGCTAAATTTCCATAAACGATCATCCTTGGTATGTAAGTACGATAACTGATAATAAAATTGCGCAAATTTTAGTGTTTTAAACCAACCTGCGAGATCACCTGCGAATCCGACTATCTAACATGCTTTATCCTCGACAATAACGGCTACGTTATCTTAGCTGATGAAATTGAACATACAGGTCGATTTATTGGTAATATACGTCCAGATATTATGTACCATTTAGTTAAAGATGGTGTTTATAAGCCTACACAGATGTTTGATTATCAAGCAATTTGTCAGAAATTGATACCCGAACAGCGTAAGAATCGTTCGACATCTAGTCGAATTTTCACAATTAGAAAGGTGATAATAGCTATAATCAACGATATTTTCACGTTAAATTACTGTATTTTTTTAGTATTTAGAAAATTTGTTAGAATTAACCAATTGGGCATTGGCGACAATTTTCTATTTCATCAAATCGGTGATGGGTGAGAAGAAATATCAGAGCATCAAACAGGATACGATAGCTTTCGAGAAATTACAAATTAATAAAACGTTACCAACACCATGCGATACAACTATGTGGTTGTTTACAGTCGGCGATACATTCCGGCCGAGTGTATTCTCGAATAAAACATCAAAATTTGACTGTCCATGGTATATTTCTTGTTTTTTTTTTCAGATTTTGGTTCTCTTGATAATAAAACCTATAATAATCAATCAATTTTAGGGCTTACGTCGTCGACAAAATCCCAAATACTAATCTGCTATTCATAGCAATTAATAATCTGTGTAAAATTGATACAGTTAACGTTTATCATAAAAGTCCGAATCCTGTAGAAGTGGAATATGATGATAATCTACCATGTTATATAGCTACACACAATAAATTCTCAAGGAAAATCTATATGAATTGTTACAATCGAAGTCGTGAAGAAGATAAATTATATCTATCTGATTATTATTATTGCGGACGTACATGGTAATTGTATCACCAATTACATTTACTTATCTTACAATAAATAAATCTGCAGTTAATTAACAAGTATTAGAATGTATTCTAATTTCCTTTCGCAATTTCCAAATTTCAATCTAAATTGTTTCTATCCGTTCTAATCGAATAATTCATCGACATATTTCACGTGGGAATATTTTAGAATTTTTCTGCTATCATCTATAGAGGTGTCGATGGAAGATTAATTAAAATACACGTCGTATTTTTTTAATCTAATTACCTGTCAAATGTACAACTAATGAGCGGTGAAACAAGTCACGTTTCGTTCTATTTGTTTCATTGAAGTTGCTGTTATTTTTTTATACAATGTTCAATATTGGGATTTTCAGGATCATCGAAGTGGATTATTTGAGATAAATTGACGAACTATAATATCAACGTTGTAATAATGTTTTTATTTACAAGGAAATAAGTCGAAATTAAGGCATTCTCGGTGTAATTTATTGTAGAAAGCGTACGATTTAAATAAGTGCTGATCAACGGAAATTTGAAGCGTACACTCAAAACGCTTATTACTGTCATCCCCCTATTTCGTCGGTTAACCTAGAGGCTGATATGGATGATCCAACATACCACTAACCAGCACATATGCAGTAACTTTGATATCAGTCGATAATTTCAACCGCAAATCACTTGACATAGAAAACGATGTTGAATTATTCACTTGCAAGATAGTGTGTGTAAGATACACTTAAGATGAGGGATGGCGATGATGAGGAGTACACGCAATACGAGAACGTTCCTAAATTAAATACGATCCACTCATTTTATTCTTGAGAGAAATCTAATCTGATAGATGAAACTTTAAAAACCATCAAAAGACAATCTTAATTCATCTATAGCTATAACAAACGATAGAGTGTCTATCAAACAGCACGCGCCAAATCTGTGCGCATTAACTTACACGAAATAAATCGCTGCCACCAATCCGTCGGTGGCGCACAAATTACAAGTGTCTTGTATACCGACAGTAGAGACTTGCCACCAATCCAATCACCACAACAATACGTCCGAAAATCAAACTTTAATAGTGATTAAATACGAATTAATTTTATTAGGTGAGTTATACTTCTTTTATTAACAATATTGTTTTTTTTTTACTTGAAATGAAAGTAATCGGATTTGTTAGATGATTGAATTACAAAATAAATAATAAACATTGTGAAAATTGAGAAGTGAGAGAGCGGAAAAGATCCGTCAATTGGACACTTTTTCTATCTTTAACGTGCGGAAATCTTGTAGAAATGGTGGAGGCGCCGGGTGATTATAAGATTTGGTTTACTATACAGAAAACTAATCAGTTAATTTAACGACAGTCAGCAGGATTTTGAAGCATAAATTCACGACTATATCGGTGTATGATCTGTAAAATTCACTCAACCATAATTGATCAAATAAATGATCGTTTTTTTCTCGTTTCTCGGTGTATAATTTGCTAGATAATAACATGGAAAAATTCCAATTTTTTTTCTTATGCGTTTCTAGTGGATATTAAACAATTTCCGCTACCAATTTCAATTTTAAAGTTCTCTTGATGACATTGTTGGTAGTTGAAAATTTATAAAATACAATAAGAGCACTTGTGTTATCGGATGGCATAAATTAAATTGAATTAAATTTGCCTATCATCGTCATCATCGTCAACAATCGAATAAATAGGGCACCGTTTCGATAATATTCTTCGTCGATAAATAGCCAAAAGGTACAAACTACATTAGTAGTTGTATAGTAGTCACTTTTATGTACTCAAGTTGACACATACGGTAGTCCAACACGGAAGTTGAATGAGTTTCTACCCAATGGCTATACCGCAGAGATGGACTTTGGTGTGGAGTAGCATCTAGTACAACCCTTTAATATCTCAACAATTGTTGTTGTTATTGAAGTCTATCGATTTATTTTCGTATTGATTCTTGATGATTTTCCGCCGTTTAAACAAGAATAAAACTAAACAAATTAGGGTGAAATCTATAATGTATATGAGGGATGGTTTAACGGATCACAAAAAAAAAATATATGAAAGGATGATAGCCGATTATAATGGTGGAAAATGGGAAATTTAGTCTCAGTAACGTGAAATTGAAAAAGCGTTCAATCTATAGATACGTACCGAAACATTCAAATAATGCGTTCACAGTTCATGAGATACAACATAAGTGTATGTTTTTAATTTGGAAGTCTTTGCGATATCCGGTGGTACATTCTCGATTAGTTTTCATAAGAAATTTTCTAATAGTTCTACAAAGATTTTACAACAATACATTCGATTTTCTATAGTATGTAACGGATATTCAATCTGATTTTCAAATTAATCCAATTTGGGATTCCTTTTTTCCATTTAAAATGAAAAAATAGGTGGATCCATTGTCGGAACGAAACAACAACGACGGCCAGTTTCGATAGTGATTAAATTAATGTCGAATGAGAGAGAATTAATTAAAAAAAGAAAAGAAAACAAAACAAAAGACAGGGCGTTATCTTCAAGGATTCTAATGGATTTCAGTTGTCATGTATTTTGGTATTTCACCACCACACATTTGAATCAAAGAGAAACGGGGGCAAAACAAAGAATTAAACAAGAAAGAAATAATAAGCATCTACTCTATTTATAGATTATGCCAAAACATAGGTGTACTCGTGTCTTTGAATGAACTGTATTAAGCTTTTAATTTATTCTATACAGGGTCTTTCACCTATCTATGGAAGGTGGCATAAAATTCGCTTTAATTCTTTCATTTGTTATACATCTTCCAAGGCAAGCTCACAATGTGTAGGCGAGGCGAGCAGCCATGTTTGTTTTCTCATCAGGAACTTTGACGTATAGATTGTGACGTCATGGCCAATCACATTGTATCCAAAATTCTTCCAGTGAAGTTCATATGGTTAATTAATTATTTTCTGCGTTCAACTAGTCAAGGTACACGCATTTATTGACTGTATATGAGTGATTATTTATGTTTTTTCTTCTCCACATTCAATCATCACTTTTATTTGGAAAATATAGGTTATAATAAACAACAAAGATTAGCAAAACGAACCACCACTGGTTGACTATCTCGCGCTCTCTCGCTTGATCGAAATGATTGGTCGAATACTTCCCCCGTCCCCTCACCTGTAATCGTGTACTACCTTGTCAGAAAGATGTATAATAGAATAAAATAATTGTTATAAGAACTTGGAGGCTGTTTTTTAAAAGTGAAAGGGCCCTTCTGGCATTTTTGGGAATGAGAGAAATTGATGTTAGCTTGTAAGTTAATGGGGAATCCCCTGTTAATTGGCAGATACGAGTAAAAACGTAATAAAATGTTGAAGGTAATATCCACAATTGTGTAATCAATCAATTGCTCTTAATGGATCGAATTGATAAGTGTTGGTATTCACAATAAACTAAACTAAGTTTAAACTAGGTTTATTAGATTGGGTTAAGAATCGTGGGTATTTCCTTCAAAATTTTATTATATCTTTAGGGGCTTTTTAAATTTATTACTTACCATTCAATTGGGGAATTCCCTAGCCCAATTTTTAAAATAACTCAATTACCCTCTCCAATTTCTCCTATCTAGAAAACTTATCCTAATTGTTTATGTATAAGTTCTTTTAATAATTGCTTTATTATACAGGGTGTAATCAAGATCACTCACAATATTCAAACGTCACTATTCCTATGTGGAATAGAGTGCAGTAAATATATTTTGAGGGGTCAAAAAAAAAAATACTAAAATTGCATAAATTTTGAACCATTCTTTGATGATCGCTAGTTAAGTACTAACCTTAATCTTGTTGTCGACAGTTAATAAAAAAGCAAATTTCACATTAAATTTCCAAAAAAAAAACACCACGTATATCTTACTAACACCCTTATTAAACATACACACAACACATTTCATTAAAAACTAAAAAAATAATGTACCAAATACAAAAATCACTACAAAAATTGTTTCACACAAAACTACACTCTACACAGCAGGGAACAATTCCCAAATTTCGTTTGCAGCTTCACAAATTCGAGTCCGCAACTGTTCCACATTTCCGATCGGCATTGAATACACTAATTGTTTCACAAGAAAATGACAAAAATTTGGAAGTTAATAAACAAAAACAAAAATAAGTGACTCTAAAAATCTTGGCGCAGTTTTCAACCCTTTTTCCAGAAAACGGTTCCTTGTCGACCCCTAATGTATTATAAAAATCGGCAGAATCTTCAAGGTTATACAAGTGGTTTGAAGAATTGTAAGGAATTTCGATTACACCCTGTATAACGCAATAAAAAAGTTGTAGCGAATTTATTGGAACTTCTATGGATAGCTGAAAGACCCTGTATGTGCATATATTATGAGACAGAGTATGCAGAAATGAAAAAAGTCAGAGGTATAGAGAGAGGGATAGTCAAATTGCATCTGATTTGGGTAAAATATACATAGATGGATAAGGTTTGAAATTTAGATGGTAATACTCTACATACACACACGCTTACTCAATTTCATTAAAATTCCTTATGGGTGGTCATTATTTGCTACTACTACTACCACCACTATCGACACTATTAAGGTGGTTGCTCCAATAAATCGACAAACATTGAATATGTAAACGTTTTATTTGAATGAATCAGCCCCCGTTTAATTCGATTTGTATTATTTTGGTAAAAAGATTTCGCACCCTAAAGTAAATAAGAAAATAGAAATTAAAGAAATCAACTGTGTGTCAAGTCTCTGATGTTGTGTCAAGTTGGAAAGTTTAACGAGAGTTAATTGCGCCCCTTTGACTCTCTATGTATCTACCGTATACCGCCTTATTTAGATGAAACCCTAAAATTTCAACACAAAACTGTCTAGTATCGGAAAACTTGAGATTAAAGAAAATCATTGATAAACCTTATCGGTTAAAGTGTTGTGGAAAAAAAATTGCGATAAAAGCTACTAAACATCCTGTTAGTTGATGGTTGATTCTACCGTTAAGAAACAAATTTAAAATGGATTAACCTAAACGAATTCGACGCTTTATCGATTATATATTCGAATTATTGACAATAAAACTGTTTAGCACCGAGATAATGAACTGGACTGTTTAAGTAATGTTCAAAGAAATGGGGCAAAGGATGGACACCATAGATCTAGTAAGTATATGGATAGCGCTTTCCTCAGTTTCGCTCATAGCCTTAGCGTGCGAACTATTTAGGCAATTGAAAAAAATTGTCTAACTTTTTCATTTTTTTTTCAATAACTTTTTGGCTTTTCAAAAATTGGATTTTTGGGGCTCCATCTGCCCTCAGCATATGAATAAGCTTTCAAACAAGCTATTGTACGATTTTTAATCTTTAAAATTGTAGACAATACGTTGTTTTGAATTGTTTTGACATGCTCTGACATTTTCCTCTGCACTTTAGAATTTAGTAAAAATTTTTCAAAATGGAAAACTCTGTCGGGTGCACCGTGAACGCTGGGTGCAGCGTTTGAGTATCTCAGAAAACAACCAATGATTAAAAATTGTCACTTTTTCAGACACTAAAACGAGGCTTGACTCCCGTTAAGCTTTAAATATCCCATCCGAAAATCTGATAGAGATAACATTGATTATAGATTAACTAAATGGCGACCAATACTTTTAACCGCAATTTCTTCAACAAAAGTCGTTTAATATTGGTAGCAAAAAACTAGAGCTACTTTTGTTGGAGTTAAAGCGTCACTGTCAATTGTCGGATTCCAATCCATTTTTGCCTCACTATTCCGGGACAAAGCGCTATCCATCAATATTCTAGACCTATAGACACAGGTTCGATTCCCTACCGTATACAATTAAGAATTTTCATCGTATTTTCCGTTGTATTTGACATTACCGATCGAAAAAGCATCGTTATCCGAAGACGACGACCACTTAACGAGGATCAGTTAATTATTTTCGCCGCGTTTACCTTCAGAAATAAAAGTAATTAAAACTTTTCACTATGTAAAACACCCCTATTCTATTGCAGAAGAGGATTGTTATTAAAACTTTCTCAATTTTTTTTTTGTTATTGTTTTTATTTAGGCTTATATTTAATAGGATTTTAGAGAATGTTGTGGTTATTGTTGGTATTGTCGATGTTCGATATTGTCACATCTGTTTCATTGAAACACCAACAAACGTCCCGATCACGACAAAGAAACAATCACCAGAACATTTCCACACTTCTGGATAATTTATTAAGGGGCTATGATAACAGTATCCGTCCAGACTTTGGTGGTAAGTAATTACAGATCTATTATATCTGTTATCATCTTTCTATAAAGACTGTCCGGCTTGGAAGTATACAATTTATGGCTGTTTTCACTAAAATAATGAAGCGATTCGAAAAATAGTTCAACGATTTATAGGGCAGTTTCTGAAGAATATTTTACCAAAATTAAAACCTCGTAGCTTATTTAGAAGTTGGTCAAAAAACGGCCGTTTCTGACGATATCGCGATTTTTGCCAACTAGCAATACACATAAAACGACCTGGAATGACTCGCGGATCCTCCCAATAATTTTTCGTTTTGCTCCAATTTATTTCGAAACAAATGGAAATATTTCGCGATATTGTCGACTATTGGCCGACTTCCAAATGAGCTACGTGGTTCTACTGTTAATAAAATATTCTTTAGCAACCACCCTACAAATCGCTCTGTTAGTTTGGTGTAAGTAGCCAGATTGTACACTCCCAGGTCCTGTATATTAATTTTGAATCTTAAAAAAGGACCACCTGCTGTCGTTGAAGTTGATATCATGGTAAGAAGCATGGGACCAATCTCTGAAGTTGATATGGTGAGATTTAGTTTTATTTCTCTTATCTTTACACTTGTTGAATTTCGTATCTTTACATTTATTGTTAGACGTATTCGATGGATTGTTATTTTCGTCAATCATGGGTGGATAGGCGGTTAGCATTTCCTGGCAATACAACTGATACATTAGCATTGAGCATATCGATGTTGGCACGTATATGGAAACCAGATACATACTTTTATAATGGCAAACAATCTTATTTACATACAATCACAACACCGAATAAATTCGTACGCTTATATCAAAACGGACGTGTTCTATACTCATCAAGGTAAGATTGTTATTGTTTATTTTTCCTGTGGAAATTAAAGAGAAAAAAATACACGATAAAATCCAGACATAGTGGAGACGATTTTGATTCATTCCATTGCAGTAGAGTGGTGGAAAAGTTTAAATTGAATTGGCGTGAGTTTGTCTAAAGATAGATAGACACACGGCTATGGTTATATTTTCTTCAATTTGCATAGTTCACAACGGAAAAGCTGGATCATTGATTACGTGCCATCAAATTAATTCAATAAAATTCAATTAATATCAGTCAGTGCTTACATTTAGATTTATTTTTCAATTTATTGTCAATTAAATGCTGTTAGTAAATTTGCAAAATTATAGCGACAAGCATCATCAAATTCAACGCACGTTCTGTAAATATTGTT
Source organism: Mylabris sibirica (assembly GCA_039776855.1). Taxonomy (NCBI): domain Eukaryota; kingdom Metazoa; phylum Arthropoda; class Insecta; order Coleoptera; family Meloidae; genus Mylabris; species Mylabris sibirica. The sequence continues at coordinate 6,975,527 of CM077838.1, forward strand.
GATAATTCACAATTATTATTACGAAATAATAATGCACACAAATTCGATTAGCTACAAGGGCTCTACTATTGTTCAAACACATAAGGTGTTGATTCACAGCTCTTTCATACGTTTATTTTACTCAATTCATAACAATAAAGGTGGATAATCGTTAAATAAGATAGTCTAGTAGGGAAATAATAGCATGAATTTTCTATTACAATCATGTAATTGTGTAGAAAACCAGTTTAATTTAGTATTTACACAAATATAAACATGGAGAATGAGTGAAGGAAATCAATTTTAATCAACCAACTTCTGCAAATGATTATATAAATTATACAATCATGAAGTAATATAGTAGAAATTGTCGATAATTACAATGTTATTTCACATTTTTTTCCGGCTCAATTTAATTAAATTACGAAAATTCTCCTAATTTAGAAATGTAAACAAATTGGAAACATCAAAAGTGTAACCATACTAAAAATGTAATTAGAATTGATAATTTGGCATGTAATCAATGTTAATTGAATTCTCTCTGATGAATTGCAAAAAAAATACGGGGTGAGTCACGTAAGATGAAGAGTTCTTATCGCAGCTCCCATTATTGGCGAGCGAGTCGAAAAATACAGGGTTACAACTGTAAACATACCAAATTCGTATGAAACTCCTATTAGTTGACGGGGAATCCCTGGAGAACATCTTAACAAAATTGGAACCTCGTAGCTCATTTCGAAGTTGGTCTAAAACGATCGTTTTGGACAATGTTGTAATTTTCAAAAACGAACAAAGCACGTCCAACCACTTATTGTTAAAATGACTTGAGAATCTTCCCAAAATTGTTTTTTTTTTTCGTTTTTCTCCATTTTGTTCTGAAACAGGTGTATATGTTTCGCATGTTTTTTACAAAGGAATGGAGAAAAACGAAAAAAATCACTGTTGAAAGGGTCTACGAGTCATTCTTACTCGTTTCGCGTATATACTTTGCTCGTTTTAGAAAATTCCAACATTGGAATCGTTATTTGACCAACTTTTCAATGAGCTAGAAGGCTCTAATTTTGCTGAAATGATCTCCAGGGACCACCCTAAGAATCCTTAAAGTATTATTCGAATCTCCCCCCTATTACTAACAGTTTCATACGAATTTTAGTATTCAGGAATGAAAATCTAAAATTACATGATTCGTATGAAACTCCTATTAGTTGGCGAGCGATTCGAAAAATATTTTCATGGATTATAGGAGGGTGTCTAGATATCATTTTAGCAAAATTAGAATCTCGTAGCTCAGTTGGTCAAAAATCGTTCGTTTCTGACGAAGCCGCAATTTTCAAAAACGAGCTAAACACACAAAACGACTAAGAATGATCCTCCCAGCATTTTTTTCCTTTGTCTGTATTTCATTCTAGAATAAATGGGAGACATTTGCGCCCGCTCCATATTAAAATACAAAAAAAACAATGTTGGGAGAAGCCCCGAGTTATTCTAAGTCGTTTAACGTGCATAACTCGTTTTTGAAAATCGCATCATCGTCAAAAAATGAGCGATTTTTGACTAACTTATAATAAAGCTTCAAGGTTCTAATTTTGCTAAAAAGATCTCTAGATACCCTCCTATAAACCATTGAAATATTTTTCGAATCGCTCGCCAACTAATAGGAGTTTTACACGAGTCATATGCATTTAGATTTTCATCACTGTATTTACAGCAGCAACCCTGAATTTCAAGAATTTATAGGGGATCCCCAGAGAACATTTTAACAAAATTAGAACCTCGTAACTCATTTGGAAGTTGATTAAGTAAAAACGTTTTTGACCAATTTGGACAAAAACGCGACTTTCAAAAACGAATCAAAGATGTAAAACGACTTAGAATGACTCGGAGACCTTCCCAACATTGTTTTTTTTTTTGTTTTTCTCCATTGCATTCTAGAAAATATACGAATAAAGTTAAGAAAAACGAAAAAAATCAATGTGAAGAGCAATCTCAAGTCATTCTAAGTCATTTTGCGTGTTTAGTTCGTTTTTTGACCAACTTCCAAATAAGCTACGAGGTTCTAATTTTGCTAAAATGATCTTCAGCTACCCTTCTATAAATACTTGAAATATTTTTCGAATCGCTAGTCAATTAATTTCAAGTTGCTATAAGAACTTTTCGTCTTACATGACTCACCCGGTATATTTCACTTACTTTGCGACCCAGATTTCTTACTGTTTATCTTCTCACTTTAAAGGTTAACAATAAAAGCTGGCTGCCCGATGAATTTAGAAGACTTCCCAATGGATATTCAGCGTTGTCCACTCAAATTTGGTTCATGTAAGTTTTCTTTAATTTTATAATGTAAATATTGAAACTGACAAGGGATGGTGTTAAAGTAAATCGAATACAATTCTTAAACGTATAAACCAGGGTAGCATGTGGTATATTCCAAGATTTATACCTTTGGGAATAGTTTTGTACTTGTTCTTTTTTTTTTAAAGCTATCCTACGTTTGCTCATTATCGATTTGATTAATAGATCAACGATTTATTTTTTCGGTATGGTGCGGTGTTTCATGAAATTCTCTCAATTTTAGACGTGATAATAGCGTTAGCTTTATTTCCACATATTTCTCACATTTACACTTTTCACACATTTTTTTTCCTTCTTGTAAACGTCCGTTTTTACCAACAGTGAGAATTAATTAAAATACATGTCATGATTTTTAATTCAATTATCGTACGGTTGTGTAAAATACCTAATTAACAATATTTGTTTTGAACAATCGATAGTTTTTTTTAATTAAAACTTAATTATCTTGAAGATAAATTAAATTGAACAATTGTTGTCTATTTATTTCAGTTGGGTACACGTCTCGAGATGTTTTGTATCGTTGGAATCGAGCCCGGCAAGTAGCAATCGCGGATGATATGAAATTATCACAATTTGATCTGATTGCAACTCCGGCAGCTAATCAAACGGATACAATTATCAACAGCGATATGAAATCAGGTGTGTAATTTGTGTATTTACCATACAATTTTATGTATGTACGTATTTGTAAAGCAGAGATGGATGAATTCGTAGATTCTATAATTGTTAGAGAACAAATATAGAATCTGTACTAAAACTAATTCGTCTACATTAAACCCTAGATTTCTAATAGATTAACAAAACTGTTTTAATTTAATAAGGTTACAATCGTAATAACAGAAACTCATTTGCTATTTTCTCTTAAAACATATTCCATCTAGCAGAATATTCAATGCTTCTAGTTAGTTTCCATTTACGTCGGCATATGGGGAATTTTTTAATACAAGTATACGGTCCATGTGTGCTACTTGTTGTATTGTCATGGGTGTCGTTTTGGTTGAATCGTGAAGCTACCGCCGATCGAGTCTCATTAGGTAAACAACAATAGATTAATTTTAGGGAAGAAAAAAAATAATATTTTGCATAAATTCAAAGGTATTACGACCGTGCTAACGATGACGTTTCTCGGATTAGAAGCACGTACCGATTTACCAAAAGTACCATATCCGACAGCTTTAGATTTTTTCGTTTTTCTCTCATTCTCATTCATATTTGCCACAATAATTCAGGTATATAATCATTAAATTTTTATCAATTATTGTTTTTATTACTTTGTGTTTCGACAAGTTTCTTCTAGTTTGCTATCGTCCACTATTTCACCAAATATGGTTCAGGTGAATGTTATTTCAGTGCTGAATTCTATTCAGATAGTAGTAGTGATGAAGAGGATTGGATGACCGACAATGGTTCAGTTAAAGATACAACACTTAATGTTCGTATCGATCATTTTATTTTTGTTTTATTCAAACAAAAACGGAAAGCTTTCAGATTGCTAGTCGGAGAAATTCCACATTTAATTCAACAAATAATGATCCACATTTAATTGAAGTCATACCATTATCGCCGATACATCGACGTACATCAACACATACATGGACAAATTTAACGGTATGTTTCGGTAGATCAACTGATTTACATCGGGAAAATGAAGAAGAGAAACAGAGATTGGCAACAATAACCAGCCCGAAAAAATCACCAAACAAACAACCTGAACAACAACAACAACAACAGCGTAGAAAACGAAAGAAACGTACGCCGAGATTTAATTCCGTATCGAAAATCGATCGTGCATCAAGAATCGTTTTCCCAATATTATTTATAACAATCAACATATTCTATTGGTATTGTTATCTATCAAGAACGAAACGAATCCGCAATATAAACGGATAAATTTAGGAGAAAAACCGGAAAAAATAGAATTTGTAGATAAAACAATAATAAAATAAATAAAACCTGTTTTGTAGCAATTAATTTATACAGGAAACGAATTTCAGGTGAATCTCGATGAAAACTGGACTATTTAAATATTTTATTTGAACAAAATTGTAAAAATGCCACTCACACTTTTACAAAATTACCACAATTCTTCAATTATTTAAATAAGAAACTGAAAAATTAATCAATATTATTATCAAAATTGCCACTATAATAAACGAATCAATTTACCTATACGGATATCCTTGTGTTTTACTTCGAAAAACTGATAACAACAATGAAAAGAAAACTGATAACAATATTAAACCGACAATGGCTAGAATCTTCTTCCGTCTAGGATCACCTTTACGTCTAGCTGCTTCAGTTAATGTTATCATACCGAAAACAACACCAGCATCTTTACATTCATTAAGGATTCGATACTGTTTTAAATTTACATTTTACCATCAGAAAAAAAAGGATACTCAACATCATAACAATATAAGTTTCAACAACAAATTGTCCCTGTGATGAACCGTGTATGTACATAATCTGTCCGTTTTGTCCTTTATGTACGAACGGTGGTCCCCTAATGTGATTCCACATCTGTCCTGATACCATTGCAAAACAGAATGCTAACGATATCATGCCCCACATCGATCGATTATATAGAAAATCTAAATTGTTACGACGCAAATACAAGAATCCAGCTACCAAACTGAATAATACAATTATAGCTAGAGTTCCTGAATAGTTTGGTGGACGGAATACGCGAATCTAAAGCATGAGCAATTTCATTATTATTCTTTTTTAAACAAGAAACGTGAAATACTTGAATATCGGTACGTTCATGTATCCATTTAGCTATAGCTTCCGCTGAGAAACCAATTCTAGAAATGTCCATAGTATCGGCGTTCTTTGGTTTACCTTTCGGTGGGAAATGGATGAAAACTGGTGCTGTATTCAAACGTAACTAAAACAATTATTAACAATTAATGTGGTAAAAATAGAACTTTGTAAAGGTACCATTTGAAAGACATCTGATGCTTCTTCAAAATCAACAACAGCAAAGAATAATTTGTTTGAATATCCTTGTGAATAACGGAATGAATTTGCAACAATTGTAAATTCATCATTAGCATGTCTACAAACGATACATTGCCGTTGTGGTGCCATTGCCGTAAACATTACAACAACCGAATAATTCCTTGGTACTGTTTTGATATAATCACGGAATTTATTACCATTAAAACGTAAAACTGATTTACGATTCGACATATCAGTAAGTTGTTGGACCCGTTCAGATAATGATAACACCTAAAAATTTTTCATTAAAAATTATACAACAACTCTATTAGATAATATAATGGTAAATTACCGATTTTCTATTTTGACCATCGACATTTTCATAGAAAAATATCGTAAAAATTATAAAAAATAGAATTAAAAACTTCATCGTGGCTGTAGAAATTTTGACAACCGGCACTCAAATGTCAAATGACGTCATTGATAATTGTAGCGCACTACCTAATTACTTAACAATTAAACAACAATAAAAACACCATACATACCATAACAAATAATTGTAAATACATGGTAAATCATTTCGCTAAAACAGCAATACGTATTAAAATTTAAAACAATATAATTATTCCGATTTACATAAAATATAAAAACAGCTACAATTATCTATTGTTCATGGTACTGCCAACGTAAGCAAGTGACGTTTTATTTCTGACAAGCAATTTCTAGATAATTAAAGCTCTATTTTTAAATTAGGAAGAGTGTATAGTATAGTTTAACTCAATCAAATATTTATAAAGATTCTTGTATTGTATTATTAGGCTAAATAATAATTTATTAAACAATCGGGGTAAGAAAAATATAAATAAATGTAATAATTTGAAGCTACAATTAGTATACTGTCAGCAGAAATAGTAGTTTCAACGGTGCCAAATTCACTGTTTTCATAGATGTTCAGGCAATTCACATCACATTGATTTAATTTTGAATTCGTTAAAGTTGAAATCTTATTTTACCAACCAAAAGTATTTAGAAGGTGATTTTATATATTTTTTATAATTGCAAATAGCTTAAATTTATTAAAAATCATTAATTCGACAATTATCATAAATGTGCATTTTTGGCAACGTTGCGCGTGACTTTAGACACAAATCATACAAATCCTCCAAAATCCTCAGACACATCCTGTTAAACCAAAATTTTCCGGAAATTTTCACCTTGAAGAAAAACTGTATTAATTGTTGATAAAATGGCAAAATTAACTGCAGTTTCTTCATTCTTTAAGAATCTCTACCGTGATGAATTCAAATGGTAAGTGACAATTTTGAAAATTATACAGAAAATTTAAGCAAGGTTATGTTTGGTATCGTGTGTGTGTTGTACAGGTCATTGGTGAAAAGTATTGGACTTTTTGCATTAGGCGTACGAATTGCCCAAGAGTTCCATGGTGTTGAATTACTTACAACACATACATAAAGGAATAAAAGTTATTTATCTAGAATTATGTAAAATAAATTTTATTTATTAGATTATTTCTTTAAAACATCAATAAAAGTCTCCCTAGGTAATGAAATATTCGCCACCATACGCATCTTTTTCTTACCTTCAGATTGTTGTGCTAATAATTTCATCCGTCTGGTTATATCACCACCATACTAGAAGAATAAAATCACTCAATATTAGACTATACAATTAAGAATTGAACAGTTTTACCAATTTTGCTGTAACGTCTTTACGATAGGCCTTTATAGTTTCTCTAGCCAAGACTTTACCATTTACCACAGCTTGTACGGCGATCTGTACCATCTGTCTGGGTATCATTTCTTTCAATTTCAACACCATTTGTCGTCCAATTGTTTGTGATTTTGTAACATGCACAATTGTACTTAATTCATCCACGATTTTACCATTTAATAGAATACCGAGTTTAACTAAACTACTAGCTTGATAACCACAATCTTCATAATCGAAACTAGCATAACCTGAACTGACTGTTTTTAATTTATCATGGAAATCAATGATGATTTCATTCAATGGTAGATCGTATTGTAAAATAACACGATCATTATCAATATTCGTTGCATTCCTTTGTACACCCCTATGTTCCATACACAATGAAATTATTGAACCTAAATAACGATCCGGTGTTATAATTGTACCAATCACCATTGGTTCATAAGTTTCTTCAATTTTAAATTGTTCCGGAAATAAAGCTGGATTATTAATGTAAATTATATTCTCTTCACCGGATTTTAATTGTTTTTTTGTTGGTTTTAATTTGATTTTATATGTAACAGATGGTGCTGTTAATATAGTTTCTGTACTATATTCTTGTTGTAAACGTTGTGTAAATACATCTAAATGTAATAAACCTAAAAAACCTAAACGCCAACCTTGTCCTAATGCTGGACTTGTATCAATTTCAACTTGTACAGCTGAATCATTCAATGATAATTTCTCAATTGCACTACGTAAATTAACATGTTGTGATTGATCAATTGGATAAATACCAGCAAATACCATCGGTTTTACTAATTGGAAACCTTCTAATGGTTCAACTGTTTGATTAATTAAATGCAACGTATCACCAATAAAAGCTTCTTTACTTGATCTCATATTACAACCGATCACACCAATCTGACCGGCTTTCCTAAAAAAAAATCCCCACATCAATATTATCAATCAATCAATTAATTGATAGCGGACAAACAAAGTTTTAACGTTGACTTCTTGAGGTCGTAATACTGATAACGTTTTAATCTCGTATGCTTTCTTCGTATGACACGATTGTATTGTATTACCAACATTAATTTCACCTTCTTTAATATAAACTAACGATAAAGCACCACGATAACGATCATACCAACTATCAAAAATTAGGGCACGAAATGTTTGATTACGATCAACTTTCGGTGGTGGTATACGTTCAATTATAGCTTCTAGAACTTTATCAATATTTGTACCTAATTTTGCTGATATTTTTAAAACTAAATCTGGATCTATATCGAATAATGTTAATAATTCATTACAGACACGTTCTGGATTTGCATTCTTTAGATCAATCTTATTAATTACTGGAATTATAATTAAATCTTTATTGAATGCTAGATAGAAATTTGCAACGGTTTGTGCTTGAACACCATCATTTGCGTCGACTAGTAAGATAACACCTTGGCATGCTGATAGTGATCGTGACACCTATAAAATAAACAATAAATCGAATTGTTTAGATAAACGAAAATCGACGAACTTCACTGGAAAAATCTACATGTCCGGGTGTATCGATTAAATTCAATAAATATTGTTGATTCTCATAAGTGTATAATAACGAGCAACTTTGTGCTTTTACTGTAATACCACGTTCACGTTCCACTTGCAATTTATCCAAAATTTGCGCTTGTCCCTGATTGATTTTTATTGCACCTGTATATTCCAATAGACGATCAGCTAATGTACTTTTACCATGATCAACGTGTGCAATTATACTAAAATTACGTATTTTATCGACTGGTATTTGTATAAAATCAATCGATTCTTGACTGTATCGTCGATATTGGAAAAATCTAAAAATTTATAATTTTCATTAATTATCGATAAGAACATAATCAAATTGATACTTTTTATGATTCAATAATGTTGTCTTTAATTTTATTACGGATTTATAGTTGAAAAGGCGTATTTTTCTACAAATATTCATTCTAAGATTGAGGTTATGCCGAAAATTTTGAGGTTAAATTTGTGCAATTTGTTCGTACTGGATTGTCGATTTTAATGAAATTCGAGGATTGAGAGAGAACGAGAATTAGCACCACTCTATTCCTCTCTAGTATTGAAAATCACGTTATGTTAAAAAGAGAGCTATATTGTTAGAAGAAGAAATCGATATAAAAAGCACCAATAGAAAAACACGAGAGAGACAACTTCATATTTGGTGTATCTATTTTTCCCGTTTTGTAGAATGGTAAACATAAATTGAGGTTATGGTGTTGAAATTTTAAAAATAAAATCCTGAAAGAAAATTTACAATTTATTCTGTAATTTTGACATTGTTGATTTACATTTTATGAAAATCGTTTAAAATTACTGAGAAAATCAATAAATCTCCCTTTTCCACTGAATCGTACAAGTTGAGGTTAGAATTTTTTCAAAGATGAATTGTGCTCGTTATTTTCTAACATATCCATTAAGAAGCACTGGACGCTTATCAAATCCAATAATAAAATCGTTATTCTCATCAAAACCACCGATACAGAAAATTGTTAAAGAAATCGACATAAATACAGGTGAATTGATAACAAAGAAATCAACAATTATACCGAAAATAACATTAATCACCAACAATGATGACTCAATACAGATAACAACATTAGAAGAAGCTGAGAAATTAGCGAAAAGACGTAATTTAAAATTGATAAAAATCATTGATTTAGATACGAAAACAAATCGTCCAATTTATAAATTAATGAGCGGTACAGAATATTATTTAGAAGATGTAAAACAACGTGAACAGAAAAAGAAAGAGAAACAACAAAGTAATCAATATATAAAGGGTGAGAAGCTTTTATTATTAAACAGTCGTATTAGTCAACACGATTTACAAACACAAATCAAGAAATGTTTAAAATGGATTGATAAAATGTATGAGATACGTGTTGTTATAAATGGTGATGCGGAAAATTCTGTAATAATTAACTAAATAATTAATTATTGTTTATTAATTTGATTTTTTTATTTATAGGAGAATGTTTATAAAGCTTTTGAGGAGCAATTTAAGGGCAATGATGCAAAATTCGTACAGAAACGATACAAAGGTAACGATTTAAAATTCCAAATTTTACCACCAAAAAAGAAGGACGATAATAACCAAATCTGACTAGTAATAATAGGTTTTGTTGTTGTTTTTATTATAAAATATCTAATTTGGTTTAAAATCTACAAGTTTCTATTTAATATAAATAATAATAATAATAATAACGATGATAATAGATGAGATATTATAAAAGAAATCAAGTCTTATTGCCTCTTTTATTATTTAAATATCGGTAATCGTCCACTACCTGTACATGCTAAAGGTAATGGGCATCTCCTTTCCAATTTCCTAGGTCCACACTCTTTACCACCATTCATTGGATGGACTTTAATTAAACGTGTTTTAATTTGTACAGCTTGACTACCACATGAATTCGTACATGGTGACCATGCTGACCATTCACCCATAACACAATCTACTGGTTCATTATTGTAACTTTTCGATGAGTATGGATTGCCCCATGTTGGTCGTGTATCTAAATCTTCATTCACATTATTACTAGTACTGATAGTGATTGGTTCGATTGTTGTTGCAATAAACGGTTGGTGTTTTTTTTTATGACAAGGAGCGGTACATCGCCGTTTACGTAGCAGTTTTTTCGGACACGGCCGGCCACCGTTCATTGCGTGCGTCTAAAATGAATCGTTTTCATTTAAGGGGACGTTGGACATATTACTCGATTCGGGGTGCCAAAAATTGTTAGTTTTCGAATATCGATATCTCGCTTGTTATTTTAGATATTGTGAAAAGTAAACGTGCGTTGGATAGAGCATTCCAAAGTGCATGTTCTGAAGCTTTCTATTTAATAAAAATGTGATAAAATTCTGACTGGAAGAGGAATCTCTTGGATCCTGTTTTTTCGTACATTTTTCTTCATAACTGGCTAAAACTTGGACAAATATTGATTTTCAATATTTGTCAGGTGAAATTAGATGGAAAATGAAAGAGCTTTCCCAATCTTTGAGAATTTTCCCGATAAGTTTGTTAGTTTTTCGATAACTGAAGAATTTTATTTTTTTTTTTAATCAAGATTGTTGCCTTGCATAATTCTCTCGTTTTTAGAAAGCTGACAAAAAAGGAATGCTCATAAGGTTCGCTTAGAACCAATTTTGAAAAATATGTGAGTTAGACGGACATTTTGAACCCCCTTTTTCACCTGTTATTAATTAGTATATTATATAACAAGAGAAAGTTTATTGCTCGAGGGCAATAAACCACTCGAGGGGCGAAAGAAAGCACTTTAGCCCCGACTGATATACGCTATTTTCTGCACTTACGTATACAGGGTGTATCACGATATTGATTCTCGCAATTGGCTGTGCTTTTGTTTACGTAGTATCGTAGTTTGGTTCGGCTATTTGAAAAATACATTAACAAATGTCAAGTGTGAATCAAGTTACGTTACTACTTTACCAAAGGCACAGCTAACTGCGAGAATCAATAAATTGGTACACCCTGTATATTAAACTAGAAAATTAAAAAAAACATTGTGTATTTTTCTCTGACATGCAGAATTTTATCACATTTTTCTTTAATAGAAAGCTTCAGGACATGCACTTTGAAATGCTCTATCCAACGCACGTTTACTTTTCACAATATCTCAAAATATAAGCGAGATATCGATGTTTGAAAATGGGCAATTTTCGCAAGCCGAATCGACTAATATGTCCAAAGTCCCCTTAACGTTTGAAATTTTTCGTAAACTTACTTTAATTTGTCGATATTGGAAACGATAGCCTTTCTTGCACGGTTCAGTTGCATTACATTGCGACCATATGGTCCAATTTGATACAACACAATCGATAACAACACCAGTTGGTTGTTGGTCAACAATTTCATAATCTGGTGTTGTTACAATTTGATTTTCTGTATTGATTGTACCGAATAAATTCTCATCACATGGTGGATTATAACATTCTACTGTTTCTTGTAATTTTAAATTAGAACATGGATCATCTTCAGCTGGTGGATCTTCATCTTCATCATTCGATGTGACACGATAACGTGTCTTTGTACCATTACCACAAGTGACTGAACATGGTGAGAAATCACCCCAAAATATATTTGGACAATCTGTTGGTTCTTCTTCATTCTCTTCATCACATTCATCACTACTACCATCACCTTCGCATTCTTCATTCTCTTGTAATTGTACCGTACAAATTGTTTCAGATGTTGGATTTTTAAATGAACGATCCCTTGTACGTACACCTTTACCACATTTTGTTGTACAACTCGACCATTGACTCCATTCTGTCACTTCACAACGTTGATCGTTTTCATCTAATGCACCATGTTTGCTACATTGATGCGGTTTACATGGCCGCTTCTCTTTGATGTGTTTTCGGCAATTTTGTGCCAAATCAGGATTTTTATAGTCGCGTGTACGTGTTTTGAAACAATCCGATGAACATGGCGACCAATTCGACCAAGCTGTTGTAGCGCAATTTCTATTATTATGATTACCACCACTATTACCATCACCACCATCATCGCGGCTACATTCTTTCTCGTAGATTTTCTCACGAGTCACTTGTAAACGTGCCAACGGCTTTAACGGTTCACCGTTTTCACTAAAGAACGGTGAACGTGGATCATTCGGACTGTTTGATCTTATCATTTTTATCATCTCTGGCTTAATAGCTGGTGAATTCTCCGACTAAAATCAATATTTTTTCTTTTAGGTTGTGTTGAATCAAATCGTAAACTTACTGTATAAGTAACACCATCATCAGTTCCGACATCCCATGGATATAAATTTAATTCAACCGATTCGATCCATGTGCAATTCGATAGACATAAGTCTAAATTCGCTACACCGACAATCCAATCGGGCGACGGTGTAATCTTTGATACTAAGCTCATCAAATGGTTCTCTTTATCCACCCGGAATACGGTGTAAGAAGTTCCGGTGATATTTGGATATGATAATTCTCTTGCTTTGATAATCGTCCGGAGGTTATCGTTCTGCAATAGATTAACGATCAAATTTTTGTAAATTTCTCATCAATTAACAACTAACACTTGCCATTTCTTTTAATTCCGTCTCCAAAAGACTCGTATCACCGTCTTCGGCTAACAATTTTAATCCCGCACTGGCAAAATCACCGTAATTCCAAAAACTTCGATTAAATTGGTGACTAGCACCGATAATATCACTGAATTTCGTCGTCCAAAAGTCGGTAGGGAAATCTTTTGGGTGAGTATTTCGCGACCAGATACCGTGGAAAGCTATCTCATATTTAGCTTCATCGCATGTACAGCATTCCTCTAATGGTTGACTTTGTGTATCAGCATCCTGTCTGACTTCTTCACACAAATAACGTGTGAGATTACCAACGGGTGCGAACCAATTCTCTGCACTTTCGACAATTGTTGCTTTGATATGTAAACAACCACTATTCGGCGGTGGTGCTATCCAATCGACCTATATATTTATGTTGTTAACGAGGCAATTTGTAGATGATCTGTTTTATCAATTAACTCACCTGCACTGAGGGTTTTAAGACTGTATTCGTTTGGATGACGGTATTTCGACATCTAGAACTGATACTAGTCAACATTGGATCTATTAGACGAAAACTACCAACTGATGGTGGATTAAAGAATTGTAATGGGTCGATATTTGATGGTTCAGCGACGATTTCAAAATCACGAAATCGACTATTTAGGTACAGTTTTGGATTACTTTTTATAGTAACTATAAGATAAATATTTCAATAAAGTAAAAAAGTAGAAAAAATTTGATTTACCTTTATAGACTTCTCCAGGTACATAATTCTCCGGATTACCGGAAATTTCTAAAATGTACATTGGATTTGGATTTGGGGGTTTCATCATTCTTGCAGCTAGATGATCGCATTGTTGATAACACACAATTGAATTTAGTAGTAAAAGAATCAAACACAGCCACCACATTTTTTAGAATAAATTTATTAAATAGACAACAACGTATTGGCCTAGAGCCAATTTAATGATCTTGAAATAGTTACACACTTATCAATCAACTACTGGACGAATTTATTAACATTAATAAGTTGTTGTTGTTAAAACTGATAATAATATCAGTTTTAATGTCGCCGATTTTATCATCGAGATTTTGCCTCTTTTTCCATTTAAAAAGGCGAAACAACTATACAACATAAAATGATGAAATTCAGTTTCTTAAGCCTTGACCTAATACTGTGAAAATTCTATTTGTTTTGAACAAAGCAGGGTTATCAAGAAGACTTCCAGAAACTTTCAACTTACCAGAATTTTACACAAACAACATATAGACAGTATCTATCTAATTCAGTTTTGTATTAAAAAAAGACTATCTATAGTTTTATCATGTTGTGCGCGCAGTTGCAAATTTTCTTCTATCAACAAATGAACTTATCAATTTTTATATAAAACCGAATCCGTGTCATTAACAAAGGCATTTATTTTTAAATAGCCACACTAGAAGGACGTGTACAACGGTCGTTCCGCGACAAAAGTAATTAATTGAACGATCGCTGCAGATTAAACAGCTCGAAAAGTAATTTTTTAGCTTGATTGAGGCCGAATCTGTAACCGATTATCGTGAGGATTGTTCAATTTCTTGTCGGATAATTACACAGTTCATTGAAACCTTTCTAATGCAGACACTGTCAAACACCCATCAACTGTCCGCACATCAGAGGAGTCTTCTTTAGAAGGACAACTTGACAGTGTCCATAATGAGAAGTTTCACTGTAATTTTTAAAGCTATATCCCCAAATAGTCGCTTAAATCTTGTTTTATTCCCTTCACCACCAAACAGAGGCGGACTGGCTTTGAGTGAGTGGCCCGGGCGATTAAGTCATGCGGTCTTAAATATACGATTTCTGTGTAAACGGGCCTTAATGTGACTAATATTAGTGTATGTATTTTACAAAATTCGATACTTAAACTTAGGGTCGATACGATGAATGTGCCAATTTTAAATTGATACTCGCACCCAAAAATTCAGAGAATTTTTGAGGTTTGAAGCCATTTTTTATCGAATTTTGTAAGTGAATTGTGCAGAGGAGACGATTTCGGCGCTTTTAATATTCTTGTGGAGAATTTTCGAGTTGAGGTACAAGTTTTAAGACACTTTCTTCTGCTATTGAGTAGTCAAATGGGATCAATGTAGGCAAGTTTAGTCTCAAATTTCAGTCTATATTTCAATATATTTTCGTTATAAATTATCAGATCCTGAAAATTTTTGCTATTTGAGTGTAAAAAGGAAACGATTTAGAAACTTGCAGCTAATTTTTTGAACTAAATTCTTAAGCTTTCTCTTGGACTTAAAAAAAAATCACAAAGCACTAGTCTTAGCGAATTTTGGATACTTTTAGTCGATTTTTTAATTGAATTCACACTTTTATCTAAGATTTTTAGACACTTTCCCCCCAAATTCGAATTTTTCACAAATTTTGTTATCGAATAATTCATTTTTATGGAATTTTGAATTTTGTTCTTGAGCCTAAAAGGCAAAATTGGAACACCTATAGCATGGTTTTGTAGTCCTAAGTCATCAGTTTATATAGCGAATTTATTACTAACTTATGAAAAGGAGATAGTTTTAGGCTCGGTTTGTCTTCCTCTACGTAAGCTCAACTTAGTAAAACCTTGACTTATATCGAACTTACAATAGGTTTAAACAAATTGGGTGCATATACAGGTCAGTAAATCCATGTTTAGGTAGATTGAAGTCAAGGTCTTGATAAGGCAAGCTTAAGTAGGGTCTTAGAGGACTTTCTATATTAGAAATCCTTGGAACCAACACTTCAGTAAAAGTAAATTAAAATGTTTATATCTTTCATATGAGCGAAGGCTCTGCTTCATTGTTTTGTACAGGGCGCCACAAAATATAGCACTCAGCCCTAGACGCCCTGGTTATAAACGATCGGTTTCATCAAGCTGAATCACTTTTAGCATATTATGAGTGGACAACCACAAAAATAGCTACTTACCCATATGGTAAGTGGTGTTCTATCCGCCCCTGTATGCCCATAATGAGAGGTTTCACTGTATTTTGTGTCGCTAATATTTTTAAAGCTACACCCCTAAGTAGTCCGCTTAAATCTTATTTTATCCCCCTCACCTCCAAGATTGTTCACAGATTCGTGTAATTTCCGCGTTCGTGATCAATAAAACTACATCAAGTATTTCTTATTATTTTTGTTTTTATTTGTCACACACAATTTATTGTCAAACAAATCTCTTAACAGAAGATTTTTAAAGAGAAATTACCATCATTTTAAAGTTCCACACAACGAATTAGACGGATAGTTGTAAATCTACATCCTTATCTAAAAGTTTGAGCCAGTTCAAAACTTGTTAGTTTTCTTCTATTTCATCCACTATTTTTTTCCAATCTTTTTCTCTTTTATAAAAGACGAGTTTAAAATGGAATTATGATATGCATTAAAGTTACTTCTATCAGCAAAGGGGAAATGGAAATCGAATTAAAAATTAAAGTGCTGCACAGATTTGTGAAACCGTATCATCATCATCTCTTAACACTCACATTGACGTTCTTCAATTTTCATCGGACACGAGACATTTTTTTTATCCATCGATTTAATTAAAATACGACGGAAACGGCGCTGGTATTTACGTTTACAATCACAATCAGACCATGATGACCATGTTGACATAACGCAATCGTTTAAATTACACGGTATGTAACATTTTTTTCTTTTAATTAATTTTTTTGGACATGACCAACCGTTGCGCTATAAACATTACCAATTTTAAATTGCATAGATAGAATCTCCATCTTCATCTCGATCTCAATTAACAAAGAAATAGAGATGAAGATGACGATTTTGCACTAGGAATTATACCAGAATATGTCGATGTTTTGTTTTATAACCAATACCACAACTGTTATCAGTTTGGCAGTCACTCCAATTCGACCATTTCGTTATCTCACAATCAGTGTTATTGTTTTGTTTTACTTGTATTTGGCCATATGGTCGATACGATGCTATCGATGGTACTAAAATATTATAACGATAATTATCATAAATATTCTCAAAACATTATCGTTATCTGTATCTTTAATAAAATTACCACAATTATTACCGTTAACTGCATCATTCTGGATGTTGTAGGATAGAGCTCCTGAAACGGTGACTCCCAATTGTTTCTTGTGTGCGGTAAGATTTGCAATTAATTCTTCTAAAATTTTAGAAATTTTATTAATTTTTGTTGTTTTTTAGTTAATTAAAATGTGTTTACTTTGAAATTCATTGCAGACTTTTTGGCATTCTTCAAGACTTTTAAAATTATTCGAATTACCCTCACAGCCGCTATAGCTGAAAATCTCGCAATTACCTTTAATTGTATCGAAATACCATCGATCAATGTTGCTTTTACAAGCGCCGATATCTTTGGGTAAAGCACATGAAAATCCTGAAATTTTATTCATTTCTTCTTTACGTTTACAGTCTTTTTGATAGCATTCAACTGTTTCTTTCATTTTCAAATGATTACACGGATTGTCCTCATCAAATTCATCATCCACTTCTTCGTCATCATCATCATTATCATCGTTATTATAACTGCTATCGAAACGGTAAAAGGGCCATGTTTTTAATTTGTTTCTAGCAATGATCGATAATCGATAGCGAATCTTGAAGCCTTTACCGCATGTAGATGAACACGGCGACCATTCACTCCATACGAAATTTTTACACATATTCTCATTGATATCATCGTCTGCATCTTCACATTTACCGAATTCACCAAAACATTCCAAATTCTCTTGCAATTTCGGTGGATTATTGCGACCAGCTCGGCAACTCTTCGCAGCTAAACGATTCTTATATTTACGATCACGCGTCTTTACGCCTTTACCACAGGTGACACTACAACTCGACCATTGACTCCACGGTCCTAATTCGCATCTTGTCTCATCATAATTGCGTTGTTGTTGTTGTTGGTGTTGATGTGGACAATATTTCTGTACAGCTTCACATGCGGCACGTTCAGTTAATTTCTTATGACAGATAAATTTACTTTCTTCATGTTTATAACGGCGTTGTTTGTATTTGACACCACGTCCGCATGTCGCTGAACATGGCGACCATTCAGACCATTCCTCTGTTTCACATTGATCCTCATCGGTATCATCGATGATTGCATGATCGCAGATCTTCTCGTAGAGACGTTGTCGTGATAAAGTTAGACGAGCAAATGGTTTCATTTCAGCACCAGTTGGATCGTAGAACGGTGATTTTGGATCGTTTGGATTGTTCGTCGATAGGCGTCTTATAGGTTGACGTGGTGATGCCGGTTGATTCGGCGACTTTAATTAAACAAACAATTATAATCTTTTTATGTAAATACTCTGAAAAAAGTGGACGCTTCAGGCGTT
Organism: Mylabris sibirica; assembly: GCA_039776855.1. NCBI lineage: Eukaryota > Metazoa > Arthropoda > Insecta > Coleoptera > Meloidae > Mylabris > Mylabris sibirica. The sequence continues at coordinate 6,993,979 of CM077838.1, forward strand.
GAGTGGATAATAACATGGAAATTTCAAATTATGGGAGATTTGTAAACGAAAAATTTGCTCTTTTTGTTAGGAGTCACAATTGTAAGTCCGTGGGCTGTAATATGATACAATTGTGTGTTGGGTCAATTAATGTTAGTTAAATTAATTGAGAGAGAGAGAGAGAGAGAGAGTACTTCGACAGTGTCGTCGTCTGGTGGTCGGAATACTCACAACGCTGCGAGTACTTTTCGATTACACAAAAAGCATGGGCCTGAAATCTTTATATTATTATTTACTCAACGCTTCGGGTTCAATTCCCAGCGAAAGAATCTACATTTTTTTTCAGAGTATTCGATTTAATTTGTGTTTAAATCTTGTTAATAGTTATACCATATAGGTGATTCCGTTATCGGTACCAGCATCCCATGGGTATAAATTTAGAATTTTCGATTCAATCCAGGAGCAATTCTTCAAACACAATTCAAGACTAGAAACACCAACTATCCAGTCCGGTGATGGATCGATCATTGAGACAATCGACATTAAATGATGTCGATTATCAACACGAAAAACGGCAAAGGTTTTACCAGTTATATTCGGGTAACTGATACCACGTGCCTTAATTATCGTTCGAATATGATCACTCTAGATGAAAATAATGATCGTTAAATTTTAAATTAATTTAAATTAAAATTAATTTACTTTTGCTTTCAATTCACTTTCCAACATTCGTGTATTACCATTTTCGGCTAATTGCCGTAGACCTTCACTAGCTACATCACCATAACGCCAAAATGTATAATTAACAGTGTGTGATGCACCAATTATATCGCTAAAACGGGTTAGTCATCCATCTGGGAAATCTTTAGGGTGCGTATTACGCGACCATAATCCCTCGAATGTTACCTAAATTAATAATTACAAGGGTGTTTAAAGGGAAAATAAATTGAAAATTTCTATTGTGCGTGTATTTAAAAGAGAACTTTCCTTTGAATAAGCATTCTTTAATTACTATTATCAGCTATACTATCGTTGTAGCAGCTTCTCATTTTCTTTGAATACTCGTTGATGGATAATTATAGGGTGATATCAAGATAATTTAAGCGGCTTGATCTTAAAATTGGCGATTTATCCATTTTTGTCTTTATAATTGCGACCAAAATTATCAATAAAATTTGAGGATTTTAGAGACAAATAAAACAAGATAGATTGTCTCCAAAAAAGATTTGTTTCTTACCTCGTATTTAGCCTCATCGCAAGCACAGCAATGCCGCAATATATTCGGCTGCAAGTCGTTGGAATTCTCCAATTCTTTACACAATACTTTTATCAAATTACCGCTATTTTCATCGTTTAGATAACTAGTATACCATATCCCATCACTGGATGATATGGAAGCGTGAAACGTTATACAACCAGTACCGGTGGCCGGTGCCAACCATAGAACCTACAATTTTTTTTTTTGTATTCTCCCTTCAAATTCATGTCAAATTACGCACTTGTATTTCGGATTTCATTTGAACGTCGGCTTCGACCACAGTCGCTGGACAATTCTCATCGAATTTCGTTAAAGAATCGCCATATAATTGTAACGATCCGATTGAATCCTGCGATCTATCACCATTTACTGTTAATACAAATCGTGCAAATTTGTACGGCTCATCACCATGGTCGGATTGTCCACGTAGGAAAACTTGAATCATATATATGAGATGTAAAATTTTCATTTGGCAGTTACATATTTGCCAGGATGATGGGACAAGAAGAAGAAGAAGAAAAAATAAATGTATGGAATTATATGGATGTTTGTGTGTGCATTTATAAAACGGATAGAATTTCCGGATGATAGATGATGACAAGACAATAGAAGAGCTAGGGCCCCGTCTGAGTTTTCGTATAAAATACTCCTCTCCACATATAGTTTCCGTTCGGTACGTGCGTCAAGACTTAATGATGTGGCTGAGTAAATCTCTATTTTTTCCCATACACCACACACATATCCATGTTGAGTTTTTCCTCTCGTCTTTATAGGTACGAAAATATTAAAACAAAATGAATTATGAGAGCGGTAACAGTCTGGTGTTGGCATTTAACAAAGACTAAACGACGGGAGATGGCCAGGGGAAAAAACAAGGATAATCAAATAGAAATATGAATCAGACGTCGCACCAAAACAAAAAAAACGGTGGCTATTTTGTTGAATATTGATTGAAATAATTGTCCGCAATATGCTAATAATGCATTCTATCGATTACACAAACTGTTGCTGTAATTTTAATCATAAATATTGGAGAAGAATTCGAATATTTGCTTATCTAGATACGGAGGAATTCCCGTCTATTCATTTAGAATAATTCAGGATTTCAACCTGCAACGAATGAATTTTTAACGAGAAATTGGGGGACTTTTCGTAAAATCTCGTCAACTCCACCTTGGATCAAATTATTTTACTATCACAGTTACAATACGAGTTATCGGATGTGTTGCGAAAACAGTCCCTATTGTCAATCAGAGCTGAACAGGAATTAACTGGAAAATCCCCAATATAATTAAATTAGAGTCGTGAGGAGTAAACGAGACAAATCAATTTAAATAAAGATTATTAAAATCATTAAAAGAGAGATTGTCGATGAAAATCAATCAATAACATTCCACCGAGATGTGGAGAGAAGAAAAAATGTAATTTTTCCCCAATGAGACTATCGTAAAACTTCACCCCCTGTCTTTTTGTTACATCGAAATCGATGATCCAATTAAATTGCCAACAACAAATCACATAGTTTTCGTACAAATTCCTTGATATCTATTAAAAGAATCCATCCAATTAATTGAAAGATTATTTGTTATCGAATATATTATCAACAAAAACTCGCTTTAATTCAATTTGACTGGTTTTATCCCTGATTTTTTAATAAAAAGAAAAACATTTCCATTTTCAGTCAAGTACGTAACTTTTCCGCAATCTCCAAGTAGTTGGCGGTTGAATTTAATGTTTTTTTTCTCAAGTAGTTTTGATTGTTGTTGACGGAAAGTTTTTATTTAGGGAAATTAAATAGTAATATAAAGTTTTTAACGTTCTAATTATAAATAGGACATTAAAGGTCTTACTTGTGTATTGCTCTCCAGGGATATAGGTGGTCGGATTGCCTGAAATTTCAATCCTGTAACGGTTGAGATTTTCTTTAACGCCATCCAATTTTCGATTACATCCACCACTGGCTACTGTACGGTTAACGAAGTAGATGGACAATAAACAATAAATTAGTGGAGATTTCCACATTTTTTCCACTGGAAAATAGAAAGATAATTAGCGAAATTGGTGTGTATTGTAAAGGGATTCCAACATAGTATCAAATTATTAATTAAATTAATCAAGTCGATGTAATGTAGACTGGGAAATTTAACAAATTTACCCTTTAAACTTTGTATTTTCCAAAGTTTAATCTGCTATTGTGTACACAAAGCTCCGGTTAGTCCGATTATTTATTAATGTTAGCTTTTGTGTTAAGTTTCGCTTTGTATAGCTCGACTATACTTTTTATTTGTATTAACATTTTACATATTAATTTATTAATGGATATTATTAAAAAAACAATAATCCTTTTATGTTATCAATTTTTAATGATTAATTGAAATTTGCGAGTTTTTCGCCTACCTTTTAGACGTCTATTCGTGATTTGGTTACGGATACAGAGCGTCACGATGCTACCTAGCTCACAGACGGCGTCCAACTGAATCCAGTTCGCTAACTAAATATCCATCGACTATCTTTGGACGTTTTTGGAGAGTTAAAGTTACAATGACGCACACCGGCTATATACTAGAATGACAACGAATTCAATTTCCTGTGCATTCCGAGAGACGACTAACCGAAAGTCCTTATAATAACTCATTTGTGTTGTTGTGCATCAGAATAGAAATCTTGATTCGTTTGTAAACGGATCGAAATCCAAACTAACCCTCTTATCCTCTATTTTTATTATTAGATTTAACTTTAAAATTGAATTTAATCGAAAATAAAACAGTAACAAATAACGACAACAACAACAAAATCGATGACGAACTCGTATAAATGCTTTAGTTGCAACTGTAAGAATTCAGGAATTGTTCCCTTGATTCCAGAGAATTATCATAGACGATCGAAGTAGGTGTAGTAGAAATCGTTGTCAATTCGTATTAATATTGCCATAATTACAGTTGTTGTTTTTTTTTTTTTTAACTTGTGTTTCAAACAGGACTTTCCCAAAGGAAGAATTATGGATACTGAGTGTAAGTTGAAATTAATTAAACTCTACAATTTGGTCGATTAATTCAATTAATTGATCGAATTAACGCATCAATTACAAAAGTCATTAATTATCCTGTCCAAGTTCGCCATCATTAACTCCACAAACGGAAGTTTCTTCTCGACTAGTTATTGCATGGTCAATGTTGTCTTTCAACTTGTCCCTTGAAAGTAATAATGCTAATACGGTCCTTGGGTGAGTTTCACTTGAGGGTTAGACGAGAGTTCATTTGAAAGTGAAATATTATGATGAAACGTTGAGTAGGTAGTGTCGCTGTGATTCTTTCATTAACTTTTCAGTGTCTCGAGAGGAGGTAGAAAGGTTTCTTTGGTAGATGCGGTAATTTGTAAGGAAAATCATCGTAATTATAAATTAACAATAAAAATTCTCAAAGTTTGTTTTTATTTTTAATTTATAATTCTGTCATGCAATATTTGAGTAATGAATATTTGGTTTTCCGAAATAAATTCATTGTAAATCAATGTTGAATTTTATCGATACATTCAATCGAGAATATTTCTAAGGAATTTCAAATAATTCAGATATAGTTACGATTCGGGAAATTCCTAGGAATAGTGTACAATAGAATGTTTACTGAATTTGAAACTCGATTATTCCGTTGGAATCGAAGGAAGTTTCGTTGGAAAATATTTGTAACATTTTCCTATTTTCACGCAATTTTAACAATTATTTGTTCTCTTCAGATAATTTTTTTATAAATTTGTAACAACAACAATTTGAAAATAATTTTCTTTCAATGGAACGCCAAGAGAATTTCACCCGGCGCATCCACCATTTTCACTCGTGTGTGTGTGTGTGTGTGTGTGTGTGTGTGTGTGTGTGTGCGTATTTTAAATCTCCACATAAGGGTTTTTCGAAATAATGTTGTCTACGACAAAATTTGATGTAGTTTCATAAAAATAGCAGGCTAAAGTTTTCGTTATCTACAAGACATTTTTTTAAAATCTTGAAAAACAAGAAAGTTATTACTTTCGAAATTCAGATCAATCAGGAACTTTCCGTAGTTGTGAAAATTTGAGTTTTTTATAAATTTGTTAAAAAATAAGATTTTTATCGATAACATTTTTTATATTAAGATTTTCGCCTGGCGCATTCACCATTTTTGCTCATCATTTCATAAACTGGTGATCAAAAAAAGAGAGCGAGTCTTCAGCGAGAATTTCACATATTTTCTCTAGTGTGAGTCAGGTTGTTTCTCTGATGACGGTAAGAAGGTGGGTAAGTAGGAGGTGTTGGAGCCAGTTTCAGTCATAGCAAATTTGTAAAACCAGCCTCTTTACAGAAAATACGAATAACTGAATTCCAAATACAGGTCATTATAAATATTAGTAACTCCACCCTGTCCTTCTGATTGAATTTCTGTTTTCCCAAATACGTTACATTGTAACAACCGCCCCCATAAGTCTGTTTTACACAGCCGCACAAATTGTGATCCTTTTTTTTGATCGCCAGTGTACAAACTAAATTTGTTTTTTTTTTTAATATTCTTGGTTTAAGATCTAAGTTCATTTTATAAACATAGGGTTCCTTTACGAACACTAATTGTTAGATGACGCTAATTACTAGTAAATTAAAGAAAATCTTAGGAATGTTGTGAAAAAAATTGATGTTAATCAGACTATAGACGTTTGATACTTATTGATTTTTTTCTCTACAAATTCTAAGACGATAAGATGCTTTATGAATTATTCGAGCCTACTTTCCACCGGTAAAAAAAACCTCATTTATAATATGTACATCAAACGTTTTGATTATTTCCGAGTCATTGGACATATCAGAATATCAACAGGAAAAAAAAAATCTGATGGATAATCAACGACAACCACAACAAAATACAAAAATCTGGGCAATGTTCCAAACATACAGTCAGAACGAAATAAAACAACATCTCATGCATATTTAATATGTTTCCATTTTTATAAAACATGAGCTTTAATAATTTTAGTACCTGATAAAGTGGTCGGTGATCATCCGGTAGAGAGACAAACTGAAAGAAAACGAACAAATTCCAGTATTCCATTGAAAATGAAGCAAACACTCGGCACATATCAACGACCAAAGAATCAACTAGAAAGTTTTAGAAAAACTGATAAAATTGATGAGATTTTAAACATCAACAAAGAGTGTCTATTAAAAGTGGAAAATTCTACAGATGACGACAGTAATATTTTACATTTAAAAGATGTATTAACGAAAAATCAAGAGTTATTAAATAAATTATTGGAGAATGAAGAAAAATTGGTTAATATCAAACAAGTAGAAAATGAATTGGAACAAGAGAAAAGAAAATCGAGTCATTTCAAAGAGAATTTGAAGAAAATCGATGAGGAGAAACACAATTACGAAAAAACCATCGAAGAATTACAAAATCGAATTACTGTAAATTAACATAATTGCACTTATTTTAAGTAAATTTTTTTATAAACATCTCTATTTTAGAGTCTTGAAAATGAGTTAAGAGAGCAAAAATCTACAACATGTGATGCTAAAAAGCGTTTTCAATCCATCAAAGTCAAATTAAAGGAATTTGAGAGGAAATCGAAGGATAGTGATGAGAAATTAAAGCAATTATCAGATTCATTGACTCAGAAAGAAGAGGAATTTTCGAAGTTGAAAGACGATTGGAAGAAGAAAGAGACAATTTTACACAAAAAACTTCAAGATAAACAGAAACAAGTCGAGTCAAAGTATTTAATAGTCAATCGATCTAAAAAAAAATTCCAATTTTATTTTTGATTTTTAGTAATACGGAACATGTAAATGAAATATCAAGAATTCAAAACGATTACGAGAACAAATTTAAAGATTATCAAGAGAAAAATATGGAATTAATCAAACAAAATCAAAAGTTATTAGATGAACAACAGAATTTGATTCGTAAAAATCAAGAATTATATAGGAATTTGGAAGATTTCACTAATAATAAACAGAAAGAAATGGAATCGTTACAAATCCAATTGCAAGAATATATTCAATTAAATAACGATTTAGCAGCTGATAAAAGTAATTCAACCAAATGCATAGAAGAATTGAGAAATCTCCTCAAATCGGTAATTATTTTTTAAAACTTTTATAATCACTTCTAATTAAAATGTGTTATCGTAGATGCGTGATGAGATTGCTTATAAAAACGATAAAATTCACGAAATTTTAAAGAAAGTTCTCGTAAAAGAGGAGGAATTGAACAACTGGAAGAAAACTTGGAATGAGAATTATGATAGTAAAGTTTTTGCAAATCTACGTCATTAATGAAACACTAAGGAAATTTTATAGAAAAATTCACGTAAACAATAAAATCAATTTTTAATCAATCGCTAGTTTCATCACTATCAGAATAAGCCCCTAATAATGATAATGAATTTTCTTGTTTCTTCTCTTCTTTCTCTACATTTTCAGTTTTCTTGATTTTAACCAAATTCGATAATAATTTCTTCGTCGAGTTTACTTTTGTAATTGTACTACTTTTACTCGAACTACTATCTTTATTATCAAGTTTTACTGATTTCTCTACTGGCTCTTGTTTAATATTAACATTGTTATCAATATCATCGATAATTTCTTCTTCAACAACCAATTTTCGTTTATTTTGAAATTTGATTGTTTTAATAAATTCCTCATCTAATTTCTCCAAACGTTCTTCGCGTTCACGTTCCGTTATTGTTGGATCATATTGCAACAACATTTGATCATAATCAACAGCTTCTTGACGACGATTTAAATCTTTCAATTCTTCTAAACTCTCCAATAATTCAATTTCGTTCTTTGATTGTTTCGTACGATTCTCTAATAATTTCATCGGATTATTGGCCTCTTCCTCTTTAGCTTCCTCTTCTTCGCGTATTGCCTGTTCTTCGGCCAATTTCAATGCCATAAAATTACGTGTTGCACCAGCTTCTATTTCGTAATCCGTATTGCGTGGATCGGTTTTGAACGAGATCTCTTGTAAACATCTCGTACACTACAATAATCATACAATAAATATTAAATCAACAATCATAAGAATAATAAACGTACTTTAATATAGAATCGATAGATGCGAATACCAAGATAATCTTCATGTTCAACATCCTCTTTTCTCGCATTGAATTTCTTGCCTTTATAGATGTATTCACCGCATGTTGCACAACGCATATTGAATGGTGCCATTAAACGTACTGTATATTGACGGTTTTTCGGTAATTTCATACGAGGAATCTTCGACGGATCGAAATCCGGAGGATAATATTTCTATAAAAAATAAAATTGAGGTTTTTCAAAAAATTGCAAATAATTAAATATTGGTACTTACATTCAATACTTTACGTTCAGACATTTTTGCTTATAAAACTTTAAATTGTTAATTAATTAAAATTTGATAATAAATAAGAAAAATGATAAATTGATTGTTATTAACAAATGTCACAAATTTAGAGGTTATGTACATGTCATTGGCATAGACTTGGATAGATTAGACTGCTAATGTGGGTAGAAATTTGTAGCCACCATGCGCACTAATATTTTTTGAATCTCATCTGTTGTTTCTTTCCAAGCAATGCAACAACTATATTGTTGTCTTTGTCACCTTCTACGCCACAGTGTTTTACGCTGGCGTAAAGACAGTCAAATTGAAGGACAGATAGTGAAAAATAGTTAGCTAAAAAGAGTAAGACTAACTTTCGAGGCCATTCGAAGTTGGTTGCATTACAATCCAATACAAAACATAAGACATTAGCAGTCTATTCCCTTATAAAATCTTTGGTCATTGGACAAGAGAACTACCAATACCAACACATTTGATCTACTATGCGAAATCTATAATTTAATAACTACAATTTTATTAAATATCATCAGTTTATTCGTTTTAATTAATGAATAGAAATGTCTCTATTCAATTAGTGAGTTGTTATCGACTCCTTGGAGTTACACTAAAAATTATGGATTTACTTATGATATGATATATTAGAACTACTAGTACAGAGGATAAGTATACAGGATGATACAGGTGCTGAATATTTACAATTCATTGAATAGATTCGGTTTCGGCCAAAAATCAGCCGACACTTCGGCCGCACTAAAGTTCATTGTTCGGGAATTGTCGCCCTTCGTTCAAGTGAGTTCGGGTCTCGTAATCGCCAGATTGTATCGAGTTGAGGTTATGTATTTTTTCTTACATATTTTGTATTTTTTCTTACATATTTTGTATTTTTATTCCATTTAACAGGATTTAACTATACATCCTGTATAGGTTTTTCATTTTTGAATATTAATTTACATACATTAGAACTACCACAGGCGTATATTTCTGAAGCTGAAATTACTGATGGTGAGACATAAACTGTGAAAGTGAAAAATTTAATTTTCATGGTAATTAAAAATTAATTATTGTTGAGTTCACATTCAATAATATTCAAAAGCAATTATTGGTGCCGTTTAAAAAAATGACACTGTTAAAGCTCTTGCGTTTGCGTATTTACAACATTTACAACGAGCCAAGTCTGTCGTATCTGTTTCCATCTGTTTATCGGTACTGATAATTGCAATTTTCTATTTTTATCAAAACGTTAATTTTTTATTGTTTTCAGATAAATACAATGGATGATAAGCCGGATATGCGTTTTCTACCAAGAGAATTTCTAACCGATTTCATTAAACAATACCAAAATTTACCGTGTTTATGGAATATGAAATTGAAAGATTATACGAATCGTTCAATTAAAAAGAAAGCATATGAGAAATTATTGTTGTTTTGTCAACGTACATATCCGGATGCTGATTTACAATTTGTTAAAAATAAAATCCAAACGTTACGTGCCAGTTTCCGTAAAGAGTTGCGTAAGATAAAGCGAAGCAAACAATTTGCTAAAAATCCCAATGAGATCCGTAAACCGCATTTGTGGTACTTTAAATTATTGTTATTTGTTCAAGAACAAGAAGAACAATTAGATGAGAATACACTAGACGATAACGGAATTATAACAGCAAATGATCATGAAGAAGAGATATTTGCATCACCATTGGACATTATAACAACACAAGATGATAATACGCAAAGCTCTGTTGAAGATGCTGCTTCATCCACATCATCAGCGATTACAATAAATCCACAGAAGTTGATCAAATCTGAACGATCATCGGATGTTACGAAAATCGGACACGATTTACTATTGAAGAGATGTTTCGATTCAACATTGGATGAATTCGATATAATTGGAAGGAATGTGACGATGAAGCTACGTCAAATGGATTTTCAACAACGGGTTTTAGCTGAATCATTTATTGTACAAATCTTAACTAAAGGTCTATTTGGAGAATTAACACGAACAACATCGATAGAGGATCGTTTAAATACAAATTATATGGAATTTACCGATCATAAAATTGAATGATTTCGAATTAGTCTCGTTCGATAGGTTTCGATAATTCTATAATCCTCGGTGTTGCTTTGTATTTTAAAGCAGTCGGTGAGATACTCCAAGGGTTCTCTTTTAGATCTTCATCCTTCTTCATCGATCGCGGCCTCGGCTGGGAGATCTCCTTCATACGTTCTGACACTACAAGAAGCACATCGTGTATAAACAGAGATTAAACAATAATAAAACCAACGTACAAATTATCTTCATATCTTTGACTTTGATTAATTTCTTTGGCTCCGGCGGAGGTGGTGGCGGTACATATCTACGAAACTCCGGTACTTGAGCTAATAGCTCGGTATGTGATGTTATTTGATATTTTAAAGCTTGCGGTGAAACGCCCAACATTTTCGGTGGAAATACGATGTATGTTCGTGGTTGTGCTAATCGTAAAACGCCCGACCATAATTCGTCGAGATGTCGCCAAATTTTCGGTATCGGTTCCGGTTCAATTTTCGGTCTGGGCTGCGCTAATTGTTCTAAATATTCTTGTCTGCGTTTCTCGATCTCCGCCTTTGTTGGTGATTTCAATTTCTGTTTCTTTCGTTCCAATCGTTTCAATTTAGCCGCACTGAAAATCAATAATTTCACCTATATTGATTAATTTTAAATTGTTAACAACATACAGTTTTTTCAATTTAATATCTCTACGTTTCTTGTAGTAATAGTAATAAATACTGTTCCGTGTATCTTCGATGTGTTTATTGAGAATCTCCTTTATTTTCGTGTTTGGTACTTCGTTTTTATTGAAGATAAGTCGCCTAAAATTTGAATAAAAACATAATCTGTTCGGTTTTTAAAAGATATTTACAATAATTTTGCATTTGCTAGTTGATTCGATCGCCATTCGCATTCAGGATCAATTTTACCAAAAATTTTACCAACAATTTTACCATGCTCCAATGTTTGTAATGTCTCAAATCTCGGTACAACCGATTTTGGTAAAGCTAGTTGATTGATCCGCCAATTCCATTTGTATTTCGGTTTAATTTCAGCTTCATCTTGCTGAAATTCTTTTGTATACGGTTGTGTTTCAACTGTAAAGTTAATATTTTCCCAAGTTTCCATATTACACAAGAATTTTGCTTAAAGTCCAAATATTGTCTCAGTATTGACACATTGACACAAAACTAATTGATTTCAATAGGCAGAAAACATAGATCTAGAACACATACGGATAGCGCTTTCCCTAGTTTCGCCTAGCGTGTTAACTAATCATTACATTGAATATTTGTAAACTCGGTGTATTAAATATGAACTATTAATGAAGAATTGATTAGCGTTATCACCGATATGCAACCAAGAAAAACCTGGTCTCACGCTTTTCTTGGTTGCATATCGGTGATAACGCTAATCAATTCTTCATTAATAGTTCATAATCATTACATATTATATCCTATAAGAAAAAAATTGAACGTTTTATGTAAATTGATAGAAATATTACTGATTATAGATGATAGCCATTGACGTTCCACTGATTGTTTTTTGATCCTCATCAGTCATCCGTCAAAATAATAATTCAGTAATGGTAAAAATTTTGTGTTTGCCTCACTATTCTAGAAAAAGCGTTATCCGTACATATACTAGATCCGTGGAAGAAAATCACAAAATTATAAGTCAGAATCTTTATTGAGATCTACAACTGGCTGGCATTTTTTTTTTAATTTGTTTTGAAACAGGTAACATTCAGTTACATTAAAATTGAATCCTAAAATTTACCCTAAAATAGTTGTCCTTTTTCAGTTTTGGCAAGAAATCATTCAAAATTAAATCAATGATCGTAAAAAAAATCCTTAAAAAAAACGTAAACAACAAGCTTACTTTGTACAAAAAATATCTCCTTTTCTGCCTCTTGATAAATATGATTTTAGTCAAGAAACGGTGTGCACAAATATTCCACTTTTACATTTAATTATAATTTCTTAATTAATTGATTTAATTCATTCATTAACATTAAATAGTAGTTTTTAAGACTAGAATATTGAAGCAAAAATTATTTTATATACAATTTGTTTTTAGAATCAATATAAAAATATACAAAAAAAAATAATATCAACAACAAATCTAAATAAATTAATCAGGGATTGCAAACGAATACAAATGAAAAATGAAAAATGATTAAAACTGTGCTTTTTTAATTCGTCTAAGCTTTCAAAAATTTAAGCTAGAAATTCATCGAAATTCGGTTGTGCTTCGATTCTAATTTACGTTGGACATATAACTGTAAAGTAATTATAATCAATTTTAATAATTATTATTTAAAATACAACAATTACTACCTTTTAATATATAATCTGTTAATAAGGTCGGTACAGTTGGACTATCCTCGTTTATAGCTTTCAAAACTGCAACATAATTCAAATTAGTTATTTATTTAAAATATAATCAACGGAATTAACTTACTTTTAATTAATACTTGTAAAGTTTGATTATCCGGTGGTCCACTATCTATATGGTAGGGAATAACTGTTGTTAAATACTGAAAAAAAATTGTTATTTTAAATTTGCCGCTTAATTATAAAAATGGCGTATATTAAAAATTGCGCCATCTATTGATAGAAACTACAACAAACTGAACATTGAAATTTCAGGCTGCATTACAAGGAAATTTAATCGATTTTACAAATGTTTGATGTTAATTGGATAAATTTAACAAACTTATGGTCTAATTAGTTGTTATTAGTGCGATCCCCTCCACTGACAACAATTTTAAGGGGCCTTTGGACAAATTACTCGATTCGCCGTGCGAAAATTGTCAATTTTTAAACATTGATATCTCGCTTGTTTTGTAAGATATTGGAAAAAATAAACGTGCGTTAGATAGAGCATTTCAAAGTGCATATCCTGAAGCTTTTTATTTTGGAAAATTATGATAAAATTCTGGATGGCAGAGAAAACATTTGGATCCTGTTTTTTTTTTCGTATATTTTCCTTCATAATTGGATAAAACATCGCTAATATTGTTGATTTTCGGTAACTATCAGGTAAATGTAGATAGTAATTTGAAAGAATTTTCCAACATTGATGCTTACATAATTTTAGACCGGATTTGTATTTATTGTTATTGTGATTAATTTGCAATGTATCAGATAGATGGTGTGGTCATTATTGCCTCTGTACTATACATAAGAATTCAACGTTGCCGGGAATCGTTTACATTATTAATGAGATCACGTCTCCTGCTTCTATTGAATAAATTTTGAAAATGTTTCTTTTTAGATTCATTTCCTCTTTATCCGTTTCCCATTCTGTTTATTTATTTTAATTTTTTTCCTCACCGGTTGATGTTCTTGCCGTTGTATTAGTGGCCGCTATAAGCAGGAAGCGTGGTCTCATTTATAAATTGAGACGTTGATTTCTTATTCATAATACAGAGACAATAATGATCACAAGATCTATCTGATACACTGAGAAATAAACGGAAACACGTCTAGCTTCAAACGGATTTCTTGACAGATTTTCAAAATATTTTCTATCTCAATTTTGAACCAAATTCATTAATTTTAATAGTTCTAATAACAGGCGAAAAGGGGGGGTTCAAATTTCTCATTTTCCAAAATTGGATTTTAAGCGAGCTTCAATGTCATTCCTCTGATGAATCTCTATCATGCAAGGCATCAATGTTGGATTTTTTTTTTAATTTTCTTCAGTTATCGGAAAACTAACAAGCCTATCGAGAAAATTTTTGAAGATTTGGAAAGCTCTTTCAATTTTCTATTTAATTCACCTGATGAATACGGAAAGTCAATAATATCGGCTAATTTTCAGCCAGTTATAAAAGAAAATGTACGGAAAAGAGGGTCAAAGAGTTTTCTCTGACATTCAGAATTTTATCAAAATTTTCCAAAATAGAAAACTTCAAAACATGCACCTTGAAATGTTCTATCTACCGCACGTTTACAAGCGAGATATCGATGTTTGAAAATTGACAATTTTCACAAGGCGAATCGCGAGTAATTTAAACGAAGGCCCCTTAAGGATTTGTTCTATTTTCTTAATTTGGACAATCATCAAAACGAATTAATTCTAATTGATTTTAATTAGTGTGAATGTGGCTAATTAAATACTCACTTTCGGATCGAGTCCGTTTGTTTGTTTAATTGTCGAATTCTTCATACTACGCTTCTTTTCAACATGATATTGTCTACGTTTATTTTGTACAGCCAATAATAATGATATAAATGTATTTTTTAATTCTTTCTCATATTCCAATTCATCCCTGAATGCTAATTCTGATATTAAAGTTTCAGAAAATTCACGTATCAATACTTCTAATTCCAAAAATAATTCATTTAATTGCGATAGACTCAAATCGCGTAATTCTAAAAATATAACCAATTCTAATTAATAAATTTAATAATTAAATTTCAATAGAAATTTACTGTCTTCATATAATGGTGAATTTAAGACTTCTTTAGCTTTCTCTAATGTTTCGTTAGTTTCAATTAGGGAATCTCTTGAACCTGGTGAACCATCCAATGAACAACTCTCCTCTTGCATCATATCGTCAATCTCTTGTATCACCTCATCAGCTGTTTTCAATGGTTCAATATCCTGATGTAGACCGCCTAATATTAATGCATGCATATCTAAATCATTGGCAACAGCCTCATCTTCCGAACTTAATTCTAAATCATCATCAGGTGTTGCCACTTCCTGGGGAATTACAACGAAACAGAAATTGTTAGAAGGTTTTTGGCATAGTTTCAAAATAACAATAACGACGTCCACAACAACGACGACGACGTCTCCACCAACAATCAATAATTAAGGAGAATATCAAAGGTTAAAAAAAACTGGCCTTATGTTCTAATCGAATAAAAACAATATTTAAAACATCTGGTTCATATTACTCATATTGTCAACCATGTGCATTTTTGAGGCTTCTTAATTCGTTGAAATTTTTTGTAATTATTAAGCTTCACATATTTTCGGTTGTGTAAATTTATAAACTTTCACTAAAAGAAAGTCGAAATTTACCTTCTCATTTAAATTCAATGCGGGCATATGTAGTTTTCTTGCATACGATTTCGACCAATCAATCGGTAGTATATTACCGAAATTACCAGTGATTGTCCACCACATTCTGTAAAAAAAAACATTAACCATTTTGAAATCCTCGACCTTATTCAAACATATGGTCTTAAAAAAATTATGTGAAAATTAATTTTTTTTGTACAATTAATATGACCTTCTTCTAGTTATTCCAATCATCCTACACTATTAAAAAGTAGAATAAATTCAGAAAAATTCAACTTGTAGAAATAAGTTGTTATTTTTAAAATTAAACCAACTCGATCATGGCTAATTTTGGATTTTTCCACCTCTTTTAACCGTCTGTTAATTTTAACTTTTCAGTTAATTGTGTGCTAATTGGTTTTAATCAAAGAGTTCATAACCTATGGTTTGTTTAATTATTGATAAACCGATACATGGACTTGGTGTATTAGCAAAAAATTATATTTCTTGCGAAATAAATACGTCGAGCATGATCAAATAATGCTGACGCAAATACACATTTTACAGCTCGACATGCATTCTAGTCTTTTATTAATAAAAATACAGTATTGATCCTATTTCATTGTTATTATTTTAAATTAACCACCGACCTATATTGTACGATATTAAAAATATCATCAAGAGATACAAACAATCAAAATTATTGTAATTTCCTTGATATGGATAACGGTAGTTTACATAACACAAGACTGGTTTCGTTTTGAAATGTAAAAATAAAAATGGAAAACAACATGAAACTATAGACAGGTTTCTCGATTTACTCTAACTATAACATAATGATCGTTATCATATAATTACTGACAAATTATTATAATCTAATCAATCGGATCTAATCATATTTTGTGATTTAATCAATGTAATAGGGAAAATTTAAATTTTAAATATCCCGCCACATTCTATGTTGTCATATCCGCTCAGATTTTTGGCAAAATCTTTGATTACGACATGAAAATTTTAGTCAATACTTGGCCTGCTTGATTTTTCAGTCCAACGCTGTCTAAAGGCGCGTTCTCACCAAGCGCGCAAAACGTTTGCAATCATTTGCCAGTGTTCAGAGTGAAGTCGGTACCATCAAAGAGAATTCGTACGAACACTGCCAAACTTACGATTGTGTGCAACTGGTTTTCTGATGGCGCATTTTCACTAAAGGCGCATTCGTAAGCAACGTTTACAAGCGATTGCGAACATTTGCAAATGTCTGCAAACAAGAAGAATAGTTTCTGTTAACATCAGAAAAACAGCGAATGCTTTTTTCAATCCACACTGTCTGCACACGACCTACGAATTCTCTTTGATGTACCGACTTTACTCCGAACACTGGCAAATGTTTGTGCAATGCACGGTGTTGCAGTCCACACCAAAAATTTGTTGTGTTTGAATACATTTGCAAGCGTTTAGCGTGTTTGGTGAGAACGCGCCTTGATGTGAACAGATGCTATTCTTTTTGTTTGAACGCATTTGCAAACGTTCGCAATCGTTTTCGAATGCGCGCTTGGTGAGAAACGCGCCTTAATATGGCTGTGCATTTGATCTGAATTGCCGCTTTTGAGAAAACGCCGATTATTGACGCATTGGCGCTAATTACTACCGCACTAAATGAAATGGCAAGTATTTCCATCTCTATTTTACTCATACTGCTTGATTCAGCTGCCATAAATTATGACAGTAAAATGGAGGTGGAAATACTAACTTTTTCTTTTTATGAGGCAGTAACTAGCGCCAATGTGGTCAAAACTAGCATATTCTCAAAAGTTTTCTTCTTATAGGATTTAAAAAAAAAATCAAGCATACCTTGGATGAATACATCGAAAATGGACTAAATGATGACCGATTTAATAACGATGGCATCTGGGCATATTTATTTCATTTGTATTTTATGGTTATTGTGGAACTTTTCCAGAGTCCAGGTCAGGGTTAAAATGAGAGAATGAGATTTATTTTCCACAAAACGTCAAATAATTCCTTTTAAAAATGACGTAACAGCAATTCCATTTAAAATTCTTGTAATGTGCAATATGTATTTTGAGTTTTGCATCTGTATTTTGATTTGCTGCTCATTCTGTAGTCGTTGTTAACAATATACATTTGGTCCCTTTAATCATTTTTTGTAATTAGCGAATTTTTTTAAAAAAAATTAGCTAATGACGAGATCCTCACTTTTGAATTTCCGAAAAATTGTTGCACAGAAGTTCGTTTTGGGACCTCAGGAACCCATATCCACCGTTGGTTAAAATTTTTATATATATATATATATATATATATATATATATATATATATACCCACGATAACTGCCGTAAAAATACACCAATCTTAATGAAACTTGGTACAAAAATCGGGTGGAATTATTTCGCATTTTCTCTGGAATATAATGGAGAAAAACGAGAATAATCAATGTTGGGAAGGTCTCTGAGTCATTCTTAGTCGTTTTGCGTCTTTATCTCGGTTTTGAAAATCGCAATCTTGCACAAAACGATCATTTTTTGACCAACTTCCGAATGAGCTATTCTAATTTTGCTAAAATGTTCTCTGGGGCCCCACTATAAATCCTTGAAATATTTTTCGAATCGCTCATCAACTAATAGGAGTTTCTTAGAACTCACCATACTTAGACCAAACACCCTGTATGTAGTATGTTAATAATTGACTACCGACGTCCCTTATTGGGTTCAAGTCATGTTTACAGTACTAATTAGGAGTAAATACAATTAATTCTACCAAGGCCTATTTGATTTTACAACTGTCAATTTATTTTTTATTTTTTAAATACCATAAGAAGCAAAGTTTTATGAAAATAGATAAAAGGCAACAGTGGATCTTACTTCGTTACTAAATTATGTTCTGGTGATTGTTTTTCAAATCAAAATTTTAGTAATGGGCATTTTGTGATAGTTTGAAAATAATTTTCAAATCTTTTATAAAGCTCAGACATCCTTGACTATTTTTTTTTTGTATTCACTCCAAAATTCGAACCTCTTCACAACAATAAGACAAGAAAAAAAAACAACAAATTGTTATTATCATTAATGTCTACAGGATGTTCCATTTAGCCCACGAATTTCCTCTTTCTTGTTCATTGTTCTTAAACGCAATTTTGATTTGCATGCACCTGCTCTCCTGATTTTTAGTATTTTTAGTCTTAAACACCTGCCCATCTTATGGTCGTTTTAGAAACACTCGACCATTAATTAGATATAAAGCTTTATTGGATGTTACCCCATGGAATAATTGGAATATTTTCAATTGTAAAACAACCCGTTCACCTTGACTAGAAAAACTTGGTCGTTCTATTTTTTTTTCTTCTTTAAATGTTTACTAAATAAGGACGTAAAATTTTCAATTCTGACGATTATTGCACGATAAACACGTGATGCAACCTCTTATTTTTTAGTTTATTTTAAATATAGTAATAATAATAATAATAATAATAATAATAATAAAATATGCAATAATGCAGTTTGTGTTGTGTTTTTTTTTTGCTCTTGAAGTCTCAACCTGTTTTACAACTTAACAATATTCCATTGTGTTCTAAAGAACGTAATCCGGCCATTATTGCATGACAGATAAAATTGAAAGATTATAAAAAATTCGTTTGAAATAAATTAGAAAATCGATCAATATTAAAATTCACCCACTAAAAACATATCTAACTATACAGGGTGATTCCTCTAAATGTGGTTAATTCTTATGAATTTATGAAACTCTTTTTAGTTGGCCAGTGAATCGAAAAATATTCAAGAATTTGTAGAAGTCCCTCGAGATCATTTAACCAAAATTAGAACTTTGTAGCTGATTTATGAGCTGGTCAAAACACGCCCTTGTCTGACGATATTGTGATTTTCAAAAACGACTCGAGGGTCCTTCCCAACGTTGAATTTGTTCGTTTTTCTTAATTTTATTCGCTTTTTTTTTAGAATTCAATGGAGAAAAACGAAAATCAATGTTGGGAGGGTCCTTAGCCCGTTTGTGAAAATCGTAGCCTTCCCCCCCAAAACGAACGTTTTTGAGCAACTTCTAATTTTGCTAAGCTGTTCTCTGGAACTTGGGAATCCTCCCATTAATTTTTTCGTTTTTCTTTATTCTATTTTTGGACAGGTGGAAGTTTCGCATTTTTTCTACAATACAAAAAAGAAAAACGATAAAAGTCAATATTGAGAGGGTCTGCAAGTCACTCATAGTTCTGCGTATTTGGCTCGATTTTTAAAATTGCAGCATTGCCTAAAACAAGCGTTTTTTGAGCAATTACCAAATGATCTACCAGGTTCCAATTTTGCGAAGACGGTCTCTAAAGTCCCGTCTATAAATCCTTAAGATATTTTTAGAATCGCTTGCCAACTAATAGGAATTTCATATGAATGAACCACATTTAGAAGAATCATTCCGTATTTAATAGATTCGTGACAATTTCAACCAATGAAGAAACATTATTTAAATGGCAATACAAGATCTAAATTCTCATTGGTTGAAACTATGATAAATACCCCTGTCAGTATATTCTATATAGGTGAATCAAATTAAGTTTGCATAAAACCCTGGATGGGCAGTAGATTTTGCATACAGTAGTACTTGGGACAAACTTAGGTTGATTCATCTATACTTAAATTTATATTTTATTGAAAAATGGCAATAAAGATGTCGATTTATTGATAGAGTATCACAATATTTGATAGCTATAGCTATAACAATTAACTAATTTGATTGATAATAAAACCTGTAGATAAGGGACAGATGATTCATAAAAACGTGCAAAAGTTCAGGTCCCTATTTGATATAGCGTTGTCACCTTTATACCCTTATAAAAAGTCTAGCGTCATTCTATTAGGGTAATATTACCCTTATATTTTCCGGAAAATTAAATTGAAACCGTATCTGTATAAAGCCGAATCTCATCATTATTGATAACCTAGGAGGGTAACAAAGCAAGTTGAAAAATCTTTCAATCGAAAATTTAAGCTGGAAATTTCATACAAATGCACGTTTCGGAATTCATTAAATAGATAAATAAACAAAAATAAAATGCAAATCTTGATAAAAAACGGAAATACAACCGGAAATTAGTTGTTTATTTTTTTTTCTTATTAATTTAGCGTCATCTACGAATTCTTATCAGTTATTAATACAGGAAAGTTTGTATAAATCATTAATTATTCTAAATCGTGAGTAATAATAAGGCGCCGCGACGCTTTTGCATTTCGATTTTTTTTGATAAATTAAGCTGGTGGGTAGTGCGGTATAAACATATACACCACCCCTATAAAATAGAGTAAAGGTATTGATTTTCATCCAACCAAATAACTACCACTGTAAATTGTTACCCTTGTCAATACGCATGCGTTTTGGATAGTTCAGGGTGAAATTTACATATTTTCGCTAAAAAATCTTGAAATAAATTAAGACTAAATGAGTCATCATCAACAACAACCCACAGATGATGCTCTTAATTTGGTCTTGTTTAAAATTATTAGATTTTTAAATTGGAACTTCCTTTTTATCGCCAGAAAAGGGGGCATTTATTATCGCTTTGTTGTATTATTATTGTGTGTATAAATTTTCCGATAATGATAACAGGGGTTTTTCGTATTTGTATTTGTATTTGATTTGTAAACAAATACTGATAAGACTGAGGGTGGATATATTTTTTATAAATTCTTACTGGCATTCGTTCATGATCTCCTCTTGGGTCCGTACTTGAACAGGGGCGAGTTTCTCCACAGACTCCTCATAATTACCAAAACATTTCGTTATCTTCTCATCGAAAGTATTCACAAGGTCCTCCAATGAGCCCGAAAAGGTTTCAGTGAAATTATCAGCAACTGATGCTGTCTCACTATTATTACCACCACCGATAATAAAATTATTTTCATCGCATTTTGGCGGCAAATTATCCATATTTGAATTATTCAACAGATCATCATTGTAATCATTCAAAACATTATCAAGATCTTTAATTTTCTTATTTAAATTTATATTATTTAATTCATTCTCATTTAATATTGTTGTTGTTGTGGTTGTAGTGGTGGTTGCTGTTTGGAATTCAGTCGAACCCCATTCATCGCTTTCTTCGAATTGCGCTAAGGGTGCTTCAAATTTCAATTCGGCCATTTTTGTTGCTAAATCCCGCATGGCGATGGCTGCCACCCCCTAGTAACACGTTTCAAAACGAAATTATAGGGGAGGAAAGAGCAAAAAAGAAACACAAACAAACACAACAATTAAATCACAAAAACTCGAACACACCACATCAAAATCTAAATTGCGACTGACTTTCGAACGGATGATCCGTGGAAGAACTGGCAATCCCGGTCGCATCGGAGATGGGAGCGGGATCATTCAGGTAGTGGGGACGAAACTCGCCAAGGGATTAAATCTAATCTCACACAAATCATTAATTGTACACACAAAACTTTCAATCAATTATTCATAATAGACATATAAAAACTAGTAATTATAGCCAATTCTTTGAAAATTTTGTAAATTTATACGTATTTATACGCCAATCTCTATAAAATGCGATATTGAGACTTGCGCAATCTTCAAATTGATACATCCCGCAGCATCCTTCCTGTATCTTCTAAATATTTGTTTATTTATAAAATTCTTTTTTCTCCTGGTCTATTCTTTTATAATTTTATAGTTTTATTATTCTATACAACAAATATTTAATGATAATCAAATTAATATCAATATTGATTTAACGCGTGTATTACTGATTGCGCAACTAAAGTATAACTGGCTGCATAACGTAGAATTATTGTTTTAAAATAAAATAATATTTTAAATTGCAGTCAAATAAAGCTTAAATGTAATTATTTTCAACATTAGCAACATTTAGTGTAAGATGAATGAGTTATGTTGAATCTATTGTAGTAAATAAAAAATAAATAATTCAAAGATCGGTTAGCGTATTGTTAGTTGCATAACTGTTACCATTCTTTTTATAAACTATAGTATGTTCATCCACAATATCAACGGTAATCTTTTAGTTAACAGTTTCCTACGATTAAAATCTGTAATTTTGTTTTATTTACTTCGCTATTACTAAATAGATGTCATTTTTATCATGATTTTTTCAAATCTTTTTTTTAAATATAAATTATTTTAAATTATGTGTTTTTTTATTGTGTGTTGACAAATTATTTCCGTTTCAAATTCAAATAATTACCAATTCGTCCATTATTTTGTTTAATGATAGTCATCTACATGTCTAAGAAAATACAGGAATAAAGTGGAATAAAAAACGATTACGTGACTTGTCATAGTCAATCATAGTTTCCGATTCTTCTCTACAAACTATAATACAATTCAACATGCAAATTAACCAACTAAAGTACAATAACAAGTCGAACAAATAGAAATTAATTGTTAATTATATTAAATTATGTTCGATATAAACGTTTAAAAAAGATGCAAGAAATTTGGGGTTGTATATTTCTATATTTGTAGATATTAAAAGCGAGATTGTAACCACTACCACCACCACTATACTGCCACAGCCGCCACCATAAAAGTTTTCAAAATCAACATCATCCCTCCAGTATATCTGAAACCGGCAACAAATCAACAACAACAGGGTAGTATAGTTGTAATTTTAATAATTAGGGATGATTATTTCTATTTAGATGCGTACTTTATTGATAATCGAGGAAATTGTGACATGTTTGCTTATGGGAAAATTGATAATTGTGAAGAGATATTAAGATGCCAACAACAACAACAACAACAACAACAGCGACAGCAACAACAGAACTTTAACAAGGTTTTCTTTTTATTAATTAATCAACTGACTAATTAAGCAAATAATAATTTATTATAATTGTTTGAAATATATAAGTAACAAGGAAATTGTTTATAATTATCACTTATCATATGCAGTAATAGATATATCCCCTTTATTTTATATACATATACAATACATAATATAAATATAGGACAGGATATTTGATATAATTGGGTGTTTTTGATACCCTTTTTTTATTTAGAGTATTGTATGATAAATTGAGAGCATTGATAACACGACTAGTCTTTTGATAAGATAAATACGAACATAATTCATATTTAGCAGAAATTATAAATGTATTTTTAATTGTGAACTGGCAACAAAATGGTAAGCTTCTATCTTTTTTACTATTTTTTTTACTCTTATCAATTTTTTTATTTATAAAAAACAATTATTTTTTTTATTTAATGTATTTATAATCGAAAACATTACCCTTCGGATATATTTGATAAGAAGTGCAATTTTTATTTGTGTTTTATAACGAAAATAAGTATCGGTGACGAAATGGTGGATGCGCCAATAATCCGCCACGTGTCAAATCTATTTACCAGGGCTCTGAACCATTATTTTTTATTCCGCTTTATGTTCTGATTAAAAGAAAAAAATAAAATCAATTCGATTCCGGTTTTTATTTCTGCAAAAATAACAATTTTTTCCTCTTTGTTTGAGTTTCAAGCGATTAAGTTTTAAATTTATAAATTTCAGCCTGAGCTATTTTCAGGGTGACTATTTTAAATATAAAATACCTAATTCTCAAACAGGCAACTTTTATTTTGTATTTTTCTATTAGCACAAGAATTTTCATGGTAATATGTTTTACCAAACATGGCATATAATCATGTATAATTTCAACCCCCAACAAGGGATGCAAACGCGTCTTACATCTTTTGATAGCCCTAACGAATTTGTATTCACTAGTTTTTAAATCACTAAAAAATATTGAGCCTTTACAGAGATATTCGAAAAAAAAATCTGGCTTTGCAGGGATAACTTTAACCCTTAAAGTATAGACACAAACGACAATATACGCATCCCTTAGAGTACCTATAGATAAAAAAATTAGGAGTCTTAACCTCGGTTGGTTTTAGGCAGGGGAATGAAAAATGAAAAAAAAGATCGTGTTAAAGATCGTGCTTGAACTGAAAAAAATCGGTTTTTCTTTTCGGTCCAGTTAAGGCCAAAATTTTCGAGTTTCTTCCGGTTTCCGGTTCGAAGCCCTGCTATTTACATTCTTTCTAAATTGGTGAAGAGAAAAACGAGAAAATACAAACGAATATTTGCGGAAATTCCCAATAATTTCCACTAGAACATTGAACTTGAAAATTGTCGATGATTGATAAAAAATCCCGGTTGATAATGTCGGGGATGTAGTGGCCGGATACTGTACTCTAATAGCATCACCACCACCCCGTGCTAGCCGCCGCCAGCATCCATCAACAACGAGATGGTAACCATAGCAACCTTATATGAGCTTTTCCTGTGTTTTTCTTTTCAATCTCCATTTATTCCGAGTTGTAATTTTACTGAAATGCAGCTTTTAATAGTCATTATAGTTTTTGTAATAATATGAGTGGAAAATTTACGAAATCGATAACAATTGTTCACGAATAATAGGAATTGTGTGTGGTTTTAAAAAAAATAAAAATAAATTTTTTAATAGGGCCCCATAACTGCAACAATTCTAAAGCCAATAGACAATAAATCATTCCTTTCACTTCGCCTCTATTGTCATTTAAATAAATTTAATTTCAAATACCATTTTCCATATGTAATTATGTCGTTTTTTTTAATCACAACAATTTTTATTACAGTTTTGAGTCATATTTCTAGAACATCCGTTTAATTGATATTTTTATCGGTGATAAAACTATCAATAATTCTAAATCAAGATTTATTGTAATTGTAGATAATTGACCTGGATTCAATTATATCACAATTCCTGTGGGATACAGATACAACAATCCGATTAAATTCCCCTCTTCATTTGTAATAAATCCGTTATAATTTGATTGATAACAAGCATGTAAGGTTTTAGTTTGATTGAAACGAAGGTGAATTGAATTATATAAAATGAAGGAAAAAATTTTATTAAAGGAAATTCAACCATTACCTAACTTAAACGATTTTTCTTGCGTAGAACCTTGACAGTGAACTTTTATTTCGAAATTTTTCTATTTGAATTCGTGTTTTTTTCCTTATTGCTCATAATTTCAAAAAAAATGTTTTAATGGAATTTTTATTTGTATATTTCGTTGTAATTGTAATAACTCTCTACTATGGACACCGATAAGTCCTTGGATTTTGCTTGAGTTGTTTCATTTCATTTTTATTTATGTTTTGGCGTAATTTTTTACCTAACCGAACAATACACACAAACATTCTAATTCATAATTTTTATAAAATAAGTACAATAAATAATAATAGGAATGAAAATTTAACTAATTGTAAGCTTTAAGTCATTACAGAGGCGTAGCGAGTATTTTCAGCACCCGAAGGCAAACTGTTAAAAGGCGTCCCCAAACCCTCTATTTTAACCATTTATAGACAGATCAACCTAAGTTTGCCCAAATCGGTGCACCCAAACAAATTTTTCGGAATAGTCCGCTTAACCGATCGTGTCCAGTCCCCAAGCCCCCTATTTCAACCATTTATAGATGGATCAATCTAAGTTTGCCCAAGTCGGCGCACCCAGGTTTTCGAAATAGCTTAACCGATCGTGTGTCTATTCGATTTTTTTAACGTATTACCAGTAGAGTAAATTTTGGAGTCTAAGGGTAAGGACGTTGACTGAATAATATATAGACGTGTTGAGCCCATGCTTTTTTGTGTAATCGAAAAGAATTCCGAAAAGCGCTGAGAGTATTCCGAACACCAGATGGCAATACCATCGAATTACAAAGAATACAGTTCCAGACAAGAATTATGTTCTAAGTACATCAATATTTTCTCTCAAAAAAATCCAGTCATAAGCGTTAATTATTGCAATTGTATCATATTACAGCCCAATAAATATATTGAAGAAAATCTAAAAACAAAATAGTACAATTTGGACGCTATTATTCCAAAAGTCTAAGATAGAAACAGAATTTATTTTTCTTAAAGAAACATAGAGTTAGAATTATGCTCTCAACAAATAGATGGCAGAACAAACTTTTCAATTACGAATGAGCCATAAAGGTGAACTCTCTAGATATTATTCCCTCAACGGTAAGGAGGATCATCTCCATATATAAAAATTGGCCAAGAATTTGTGAACAATTAAGATGGCGCTACTGTTGCAAAATTACTAAATATGAATAATGGGACAATAATTGATACCATGAAACGGAGAAAGTAATTTTGCAACAGTAGCGCCATCTTAATTGTTCACAAATTCTTGGAAAATTTTTAGAAATAGAACGTATGAAGATAATCCTCCTTGCCTCTACACTCCATAAATAAAAGCGAGAAAATACACTCTATTATACTTCTACTGTAAATAAAATCTACTGCGCATCCAGGGTTTTGGGCAAACTTAACTTGATCCATCTTTAGATTGTTCTTTAAGAATCCTTTTTGGTGTCCTTGAAACAGTGCACCCCAAGGGAATTTGGCCCCTTCGCTACATCACTGTGAGTCGTTGATTTGTACAATTTAATTGCAACAAGGTGTTCGTAAAATAATAAATCAGACGACGAAAAAGGAAAAAGTCTTGTCAAAAGGATAACTTTTAATTTACCATTTATGTAAAAAAATACAATAAACTTATATGGATTTATTATCAAGTCTGAAACAGTCAATATATAAAGTTTTATGATGTCTATCAATCTTCTATGCAGGTATACATTATGTTAAAGTACAGTAGCGTACCTAGGATTTGTTCCTTGAAGGGGACAGTGAAAAAAGTCGTACTTACTTAAACGTAATTTAGAATGGAGTTTATGCTTAAAAAAGTTTCTCAGTGATGTTTGACTGAAAAGTATCTTATTTTAGACCATTCTTTGGGGCTTCGACCCCCAAAACCCCTCTCGTTGCGCTACTGATTAAATACAAAGTCTTTTGTGGAGAGTATAACAATAAATTCGCTGCCACTATTTCACTCATTATCAGAAAAACATTATTGTTTATTGTTATAAAACCTTGAAGGGCAATACCAAGACTATCTAGGTATTGTAAGTAAAAGCGCCTTTCTAAATTATTCGGAAATAGGAAAAATTGGCGGAAAATTTTGGAAATTACGCAGGCTCAAATAAGAAATTACTATTTAAAAGAGTTCAAAATCAAGTATCAAGTACAAAAATAATATTTTCCTTTTGAAAAATTAATTTCCATTTGCAAATTGAATTTTGACAAGTTTTAATGAGTAGCGTTAAAATGTGGGCCAAGGATCGGAGTCCTCTATACAGGGTGTTTGGTTTATGTATGGTGAGCTCTAAGAAACTCCTATTAGTCGACGAGCGATTCGAAAAATATTTTGAGGATTTGTAGAAGAGTCCTTAGGGAATATTTTAGCAAAATTCGAACCTCGCAGCTCATTTCAAAGTTGGTCAAAAAACGATCGTTTTGGACAATGTCGAAATTTTCAAAAAACCAACAAAACACGCAGAACAACTAAAAATGACTTAGAGACCTTCCCAACATTGATTTTTTTCGTTTTTCTCCATTGTATTCCAGAGAAAATACGAAATATTTCCACCTGTTCCAGAATAAAATGGAGAAAAACGAACAAAATCAATTTTGGAAAGATCCTATAGTCATTCTAAGTCGTTTTACGTGTTTAGTACGTTTTTGAAAATCACTACATCGTCAGGAATGAGCGTTTTTTGACCAACTTTCAAATGAGCTACGAGGCTCTAATTTTGCTGGCATGTTCTTTAAAGACCCTCCTACAAATCCTTAAAATATTTTATGAATCGCTCGTCGACTAATAGGAGTTTCTTGGAACTCACCATACTTAGACCATACACCCTGTATGTGACAAAGCACTCTTCGATTCAAGACACCAAACTTAGGGACAAAAGTTTATTGCATTGAGTCAAAAATTGTCGGTATTCCCTTTAAAATTTTATTATATCTCGTCGACCTTCTTAAATTTATTACCAGTAAACTGGGGAATCAACTGACTTGGATCCTTAAAACAGTTCAATGACTCTCCATTAATCACAAATTCTTTATTTTTCTTATAAAGAGAAATTCAACTTTCAAAAGGAAGATATCATTTTTGTTGTTATTTGCCTTTGAATTCTTAGAAATAACAGTTTTTCATTCAATATTAACAAATTTCCAAAAGTTGAAGGGCACTTTTACATTCATTAGATAGTCTAGGTGTTCCGCTTCAAGTTCCTGGAACAATTATTTCATTCCATAAATAAATGAAAAAGTTGTAGATAGATAGCTAAGAGACCCTGTATATCGTGCATTTTATTAAATCGTTACATTGAAACAATTTAGTTACTTTTAAACACTTTTTGAGTTATCTTTTTGATATTTACTCTAAGAAGTACCGCTAGAATTTATCGTAATCCCAGATACGATAGTTGTTGATACAAAATTTTTATTGCCACTTACATTTGTGATGGTTTCTGAATTTAAATATAAGCAATCGAGAAAGTGCAGAAGAAAAAACAATCAAAAAATTTTAAAATGTCGTTCTAGTTAATATCAGTTTTTATTAAAAAAAGGGTACAAAAGGGTGCAAAATAGAAAAAAATAGTATAAAATACTCGTTTCAGAAGTCAACTTCTGCACTCAACCATCAAAAAACTCGCCCTGGGGCGCTCGTTTTTTAAATTTGATCTCGTTCAGGAATCACATTTTTTGTACCCAAATAATCAACATTTGAAGCCAGTCTTGATATTTAAAATAATTAACAAATATCAGACGGTGAAAAGGGGAAAATTCCTGTCGAATTTTAATTTAACCTTTTTTGAGAAATTACAATTTTAAATTTATACTAGTTGAAAAGCCTGAAATAGTCAATGTTCAAAACTATGATATTCACCAATATTTTTAATATACAGTGAACAGAAAAGCCGCCGCCGGTAATGCTTATGTACGTTCATTTCTAATTAATTTAATAGTTACAATATAATTATCAATAAGAAAATCCCGTTATTACAATTATTACTCCAGTTTAACTACACAATTGAATATTTAAAAATAATTACTACTCTCCAATGCATAAATTTTTTTGTATCATTATTGATAATTGCCAGTTGAAGAATAATCACATATACGTGATACCGGTCGATGATGTATCGATTCAATGTTGCAATCAGTGTAATCATTATAGATAATGCCACCTGTTACAATTGAAATATCTCAAAGGTGTGGTGTTGTGGAATCTAGATGCAAAAAAAAGACACGATTATAATGAGACAAAAGAAATTTCGTTCTAATTAAAGATAATCAGTTATTAATAATTAATTACTGAAAAATTGTTTGTAAATTACAGTAATGAAGGTTGAAGGAGTGCTATTTACATTTTAAAATACTCCATATATAAAGATAATTATTAAAAAGTTTAATGCGAAAATAATTAGTATTAAATAAGGAAAAGCTTATATTTATTATATCACAGTTTTTCCTCCCTATTGAACATAATATCATTTTTTTAAAGTAAAGTTAGTGGTTAAAATCAGACGTAGGATGTAGCTTGATACATTCCCCTGTGAAATCAGTGGATGCGTGTCCCAATTTCATGTTACTGAAGATTTGGTCAAGTTACGATCTACGTTCTCATTTCAACGCCTATTTTGATCGTAGGTAATTTAGAAGGAAATAGTTTTTAATTCTTAAGTGAAGGTGTATTAGTTAAAATTTTCTTCAACTAGAATGGTTTCATTTTACGTCTTTTCGGATTTCCTCTGTAAAATTTTCAGTTTTTGGATTAAAATCTGGACGTTTATTATTGAATTCAGAATAATCACATTTAGAATTTTCAGTTTTTTAAGAAATTTTTGTTAAATAATTATAGAATGGGGATCATTTAGAAAATTTTCAATTTTCAATGCATTTTTATCAGTTGAATGTAAAGTGACGAGCATATAAAAGAGACCACTTTTGTAGGACTGTGTAAGACTGGCTTTTGAGGGTAATCCTGACAATATAACCGAATTTCCACAGGTTAGATTTTGGGCAAGAAAAATATTCAATCAGAAGATGGGGGTGGCATTACTGGTACAATTTTGACTATTTATTTGAATACACAAATATTTTCTACAAATTGTTGCAATACTTTCTTACCCTCGTGAGAGAAACAGTCTGATTTACACGAATCAAAAAACGTGATATTTCTCGCTCGAGACTTGGTCGCTTTTATTTGCTCGGCACTGTACATCAAAGACGATTGAGCCACTTATTATTACTATAACAGAACTGAAGCAATATACGGCGTGTCCAAACTGAACTCAACATTAACCTAAATTTGAAAGAAAGAATAATTTTAATAGCATTTATACAGCTAGGTGCATGAAAAAGTTGACGATAGTTGTGTTTCTATGTAAATCAGGCTAATGAGGAAGGTCCTTATAATGTCAGAATTGGAAAAGATATGTAACAAAAAATAGTAGGCTGGATTAAGGGTGTTATCTTTCCTTCAAGATGGAGAAAGCTTGGTTTACACAACTAAAAGCATGGATTACCTTTTTCATACACATAGCTGTACATTTCAGTAAATTATTTTAAGAATCAATGGTCTATAGCGATTTTTAATAAGCTCTGCCAATGTTTAATAACAAAAAATGAAAAAATGTATGTGAATATATGTATATCTATTGTTTCCTTGTTATATTTATATAATATATATTCTAACTGATTATTTCTG
Source organism: Mylabris sibirica (assembly GCA_039776855.1). NCBI lineage: Eukaryota > Metazoa > Arthropoda > Insecta > Coleoptera > Meloidae > Mylabris > Mylabris sibirica. Next base: position 7,025,252 of record CM077838.1, read on the forward strand.
TCTTGTAATTTTACCATGCTCATTGGACGTTCTTTATATGTTTATGTATACACCTGATGTGCTCCATAATGGGAGGTGTGTTTTTTTTCATAACAGAGGTGTGTTTATTCCTTTTTTTTTAAATCATTATCAATATAATTAATGCTAATATAATTGATTGAAGTGATTGTAAACATTACAAGAATCTTTTTTTTTGTGTTGTTTAAACAAATCCTTATTTATGCAGGGAACAAAACGTATTTATGTATCTACGTATGTTAAATTAATTACCCTTCACTAGCCACGTTTATTGTTTGTTATATTTTAGGTTTTCTTTCACTTTTACAATGATTCAGTGTCACATACATATCCTCAATGAACGTGTAATTGTTGTTATTCATAAATTATGTTCAAGATTCAATCAGACAATCTACTTTGACCAATATTTCTATGCTTTAAAAGCGCCTTCAATATAGTTTAGATTACAATATCCCCACTTATGCGCAGTAGATTTGCGCGTAAGTCCAAGACAGTGGCGTAGCTGGTAATTGGCTAGAATATATGGTGGAAAAATCCGGAAAAAATCTTTTTTATATTGTTTTGATTATAATAAAAATCAGAAATTTTCCTAATTTTTTTCCTCCTCTTGGAAGTATGCGTAATTTTAAAAAACCGACTCGGTTCGCTTCGCATTATTGTTCTGAATTTACGTATTTTCTTCACGCTAAACAATTAATTAATATTTTTTTGTTCTGTTAGTAAAAACCTAATGTATTCTGCTGACGTATGCTAATTAAATATTTTTTTTTTCGGTGGATTAAACTGCAATTTCGACCATAACAAACTGGTTTTTGAACAGTCATCAACAACAATAACAATAAATAATAAACGATGACAAAAAAATCCCATGATCTTTCCATCGATTAAAAAACAATTCGCATGAATAATGGAGAATTTAGAGTTTCTTTTGATATAATTAAAACAACAATTTTTGCTTCTATTTTTTTCTTTTTCTTTAAGGGGTTGTCCTCTAACACACAATTTGTCGTACAAGTGCAAGTTGAAGGTTTTTCTCTCCTTTCTGACGGACTTTCAATGTTGCTGATCTAATCCAAGGCCTAGAATTCAAACTACCTGTTGATTATAATGTTCGTTTTTTATCTCTATATCATTATAAATCAATAGGAAAAAATTAAAACAAAAAAAAAATTGTCATAAGTCTCCCCATATAGACAAAGTCCAGAATTTTAAGATATCGAACAAGATTTGAAAGGTAGTAAAAAAAATGATTCGTACACATGTCGACAATGAACTTTTTTGCTTGGCTCGTGCTAATTGGCCGATATTTACATAATTTCAATGATTACACCTGGTAGCCCATTGAAATGTCCACTTTAATCGTCATTAATTAATCGTCGAATTTTGTTACTCATATTTGTGTCGATTGTTATATAATTCATGTGTCCTGAGGGTTATTTTTTTTTCTTCTAACATACAAAATCTTAACAGACGAATTACTCAAGTCTAATTCATTCGTTTTAATGTTGTAATTCCAATTAGAATCGATCTTAATCACCAATCAAACTTCTAGTTCGTATCAAGAAGTTGGGAGTGTGCGTGTCTGTCTGTATATATAAGTTGTTTTTTTCGGGGGGGGCTATATTTTATATATAAATACCTATGTATAGGTACAAAATAAGAGTGATGTTGGAACAATAACAGAAGCCGTCTCTGAAACATTGCCAGTTTTCTATAATCATTTCAACTCAATAGACCTACAATATCAACAACAATACAGTACTTGATAGGATTCACTATTTGTATTCAACATAAATTGTGTTTGTGTATTGTGTTTTTTTTTTAAATAGTTGATTTAACATCACCACAATGGCTGTACAAATGCAATCAAGTTTTCTGTTGACTGAAAAATTTGAAAAATTAAAATTCACAGAATTTTCGGTAATTATTCTTTTAATCAATTTGTCTTATCCCCAAAATGAACTTTAAAACGCTGAAACCAGGTGAAGGCTATTATTTTAATTACAATATCAAAAATCGATACAATTCGATTCGAAGAAAACAAGAATCAACACTTTAAGATTATTAAAATGTAAACAACAACGTCATTTTGTTATTAATAATTTATCGTGAATTAGTTAAATCAATATTTTGACAAACATTTTTCAACCTTGAATACCTGTATTAGATGGAAAAAAGCTCGAAAGAATCTTGTAAATTCCAAATCTAACACTTTTCCACTTGTTGATAAATAAAAGAAATTGTTTTCCAGACATCGGTCGATTCAACAGCATCATCAACCCCATCATCAACCCCCTCGACACCATGTAGCCCATCAATCAACGAACCGTACGATATTGAGATTATAACCAACGATGATAAGGAGGCTGTTATCGATTTTTTAAAACGTTTCTTCTTCCGTGACGAACCGTTAAATTACCATTCAGGTCTATTAGATGGTAAAGAAACATGTTTAGAATTGGAAGAATATTGCGTTAAAGATCTTGATAATGGTTTGAATTTAAAAGCTGTATTAAATGGTAAAATTATCGGTTTATGTTTGAATGGTATATTAGAACGTGGCTATTTAAATGATATTGATAATAATAATTTTGAATGTAAAGATGAGAAATTTGCAAAAATTCTACAATTATTAGATTATGTCGCCCATCAATCAGATATCTTCTCACATTATCCTGTTATTGATAAGGCGATGACTGTTAAGATCTTATCAGTTGATGGATCGATGCGTGGTAGAGGTATTGCCAAAGAGCTCATGAATAAAACAAGGTAAGAGTTACGTAATTATTCTATTGTATTATTTTGTATTGTAAATAGAGATAATCAAAGCAAAACAAAAAGTAATCACGTACACTAGACAGATGTCTGCCGGCAATTTTCCAATACTTCACCCACTCTATTCCACTTTGCTTGAGTGTTATTGGTAGAGAAAATTAATTTTCTTTACTGGAAAAGTGGCTTTATTGTTGTTTGCTTGGTGATTGTTCGAGATTAATACAGACCTTGACCTGATTTCCAATTCACCACCATTTAAAATCGGTGATGTGGAAAATGGGTGGAAAAATCTCAACCCGGCGCCTCCACCAATTATCAACCCTATTCACCATAATAATTGTTTTTATCTCTACAATAGACATATAACAAAATGATGTTTATTTGATTTATTTTTCGTCGTTTATTTGCAGAGATTTAGCTCGCCAACACGGTTGTGGTTTAATGACAGCAGATTGTTCGAGTCATTTTACAGCAAAAGCATTGAAACGATTAGGTTTCGAATGTATTTACACGTTGAAATATGAGGATTATAAAGTGAATGGTGATGTTGTATTCAAAACAGAACCACCACATGTAGCTATCACCGTCTATACACAACGAATTTAATTTTAATTTCGATTCGTGCCATAAAGTTTAACCGTTTCCTTTCATCTTGTTTAATTTTTGATTAAACGCACAATAATTTTTGTTATTATTTTATGGCACAAATCCAAATTCTCATTAGTTTTGAATCTAATTTAAACGATTCAATATCAAGGTTGTTTATTCAATTCCTATAGTGGTTATCTTACAAATATAACTAGGCCTAAATTATATAAATTTGTGTATTTATTTTCGAAATACACAACAATTGTATTATTCTTTACATAAACTATTTAGATTTATATACATCTATGTATGTCAAACTGATTTTCATATGTAACAATGTACAAATTTATTTAAAATAAATATTTTGAATTTCAAATTTAGCGCATTTATTAGTTTTAACCACAATATGTCGCATCATCTATTAGCGAATAACGTAAGCTTATGTATACTCTTTCCAATTCCCAATGTATTGATTATAATTGTAAATTGTACTCATTCTAAAAATTCTAAATTGTAAATATTTCTATACCTATATTGCTATATTTAATCTATCGTGTCACTTATCTTGTTCAAATATTGCAAAGAATTCCAATATTTCCTAATTATTGTTATCTTATCTACAGTGCTTACCTTCATTGTCCATTAGGCTCTTGAAATTTACATCCAAAATCTATAATTTCACAATGTTATTGATTTAATACGATCAGTAATGGAGCTCAGTTTTTTTCTATACAGGTATGGCATTTCGGAGAGGTGCATAGAAGGCAGTACGAGTACCACTCATGTTCAATGCTGACTATGTATCTACCAATTTGAAATGACAGTCAGAAGAATAAGCTTAAAGTTAAACTCTTTCAACGACTATGAATACCCGTTTAAGTTGATGGACAATTAAGCTCAGTTTAACTTAAACGTACTTGATACAATGTTATTTTGCTATTAAGCGTCGTTCAAATTTTAACGTTCATTAAACGAGGTTGGTACAACCGGGCCTTATATTCAAAAAAGAAGGTTAGTGTTAAATTACCTTTAAACAAGACTTCAACGACTCCAACTTCAGTTTAATTTTAAACGCAGTTGATACAACGCTTGTTTGCTGTTAAACGTTGTTCTTTAAATATTCGTTAAACGTGGTTGGTACAATCGGGCCTTACAGTTCGGAAAATAAGGTTGACTTTAAACTACCTTTGAATGTTCTTTGAATTTTATGATCGATTAAGCTTCAGTTTAACTTTAAACGCACTTGATGTAACGCTATTTTGCTGTTAAAGTTCATTGAAATATGAGCGTTCATTAAACGGGGTTGGTACTTTGGTACAACCGGGCCTTTCAACGAGACTTGAACGACTGTTAATTCCCGTTTAAGCTAATCGACATTTAAACTTCAGTTCTACTTTAAGCACACTTGATACAACACTAGTTTGGTGCTAAATATCGCCTAATTTTATTTTTTTAAAACTGCATTAAACGAGATTGGGACAACCGGGCCGGAGCTGTATAGACTGTTGACTGGAAATATAAATTTAAATATCAAATAAAATAATTAATAAATATATTTATTTAGAAAGCAAAGCATAAAACAATAAAATAAGATAAAACAAAGCGATAACAAGATTTTAAATAATAATTAAAATAAAATATTTAGATAAAATTGCATTAAAAACTGTTAATTATAAATAATAGAATTACTTTTATTATTAAAAATAAATTTATTTAGAATTTTCTTTCTCAATAGTAGCATCGTTTTCTTTATTTTCCTTTTCATTCTTCTCCACCGCCTTCTCCGTATTCGCATCAATCTGTTCTTGAAGCTCTTCTTTTTCTTCTTCTTCTTCCGCTCCTTCTTGTTCATCTTCTACGACTTCTTCCTCTTCTTCGTCAACAATTTCACCACCTCCATCTTCCTCATCTTCTACACCAACTTCATCTTGATTCAAATCAATATTCTCCAATTGTTGTACGATATTCGAATCGGACACACCTTGTTGTTTATTATTTGTTAACGATTCATCACCAATTTTATCATTCTTATCAGTGTTTCTTTGTTTATTTGAATTGTTAGATGATCGATACTGTCTTGTTTGTTGGACATAATGTTTACGTCCACCACGTTGATAATCATAATTATTGCGTCTTATCGGTGGTGGTATTTTTCGATCTGGTACATGTTTTATCGTTGGTAATTTTACATTCTCATCTAATGTGTACGTGTGTTCACCACTAGTTGTAGAGAATTCAACTTTGATGTTACAAGGATTCTCAATATCTTGATTTTGTTGGTGTTCATGTTGTTGATTGTGATGGTGTTGTGTCCGTTGCCGTTGTTGAAACTTTGGACGGTTCTGCCAATTTTGCGTAAAATTCTAAATAATTAAATCATAAATAATAATAATAATATTTGTTATGTTTATTAATAAATACTTTAGTTTTATGATATTGTTTATTGTGAAATTGGGGCTGCCTCTTGTCATTAACCTCCCTCGACGGATCTTTTAAATAATTAAAACCTGGATCTGAAGGTGGTGGTAGTAGTGTTGATTGTGATTGTCCACTTTCCTACAATTTCACGTAATTGAATAATCAAAATTTATCATATTTCAAATCAATTAACTTTTTCGTTACGTTTCTTATCTAAAACTTCACGTAAATCTCGAACACCATATGTATTTAATAGACGATTTTGACCTGAACGTATTTTATTCGAATAAGCCATGTTTTTCTTTTATATTTCCTTTGTTATTACAAATAATAATCATAAAAAATAAATATTTAATTTAGAAAATTATTGAATTATCATCACAAAGATGATACTGTCAAACAGTACATAACCTCAATACTGACAGCTGATCGTGGCGACATCTATACAAAGTTTACAAAATCAAAGAGTCAATATACAGAGTGTCCAATTTTAGTGGGCTGCCTCAAAATCAATAATTTCTGCCTAACTGTGCAACAGTTTCATAATTCACGTTTCATTACACGAGTTGACGATTAATTTACTCCATTTTAAGTCTTAAATGTTTACTTTACGGTCTTTTGCCAATACTCACTCGATCATTATAAAAATTTTCATACAGGCTCAAAATCATTCATAAAATCCATTAATGACAGCGCCTAATGGAAATTTTGGTTTTAAAGTCCTTAATAAAAACATTTTACTCTACTAATCACACCGCTTAGAATCTCTACTTGACAGAGTTGCCACTTAAATGGTAGCGTTGCCACTCGAACAATGGTTCGACGTAGGCAACCCAACATACACTATCTGGAAAACATACACTACATACAGGATGTACCACGGTATTTATGTCTATAGGTTGCGTCAAGTTACGCTAGGGATGCATAGAGCGTGTCCACATCTTGCAAAACGAACACGAATGAATAGGAATGACCAACCAAAAACAACAAATCCACAGTAACATTCACGAACATGAACAAACATAAATGATTCACTTGTATTCTGCTAAATGTAATTGATAATTCCCGTACATACCATACGAACACGAACAAAGGCAAACGGGCAGTTTCCTCTGAAGTACCGATATAAAACGAGTAGCTTATAATGTTTGTCCGCGTTCGGCTTAAGCTATGTACAGACATTGCGAGGCGTGCGGCAGAGTTTTTCGGTAAAACAGGCGTGATCAGAATGGCTCAGTGCGTTGTGTGTAGACTATTGTTTCAATTTGTGTTTATCGCTGCTTAATTGTGAACTTTGAATCGGCCCGAGCGTGTGCAGCAATTTCTGTGCGGCGCACCCCTTGCAATGTCTATATACTATACAAATTGTACGAACGAACTAAGAACGGCATGTCACGTGACAAATAGATGCACCAAGCGTGACGTCACACCACAGATCAGTAGCATAACATTTCTCATTCAAACAGAATGAGAAACCTTTTTCGGGTGGAAAAATATTTGATTAGACAATTTAGTACTAATAACTTACCTTAATAATAATGTTATCAAAAAGAAAGCTCGATTGTTTAAATAGTAATGTGTAAATCACAAAAATAACCTAAAATTTGCCAAAACAAAAGCACGTGGGCAAGCACGAACGCCTATGTTAAAATAGAAGAAAGTTTCCAACACCGAAAATTTGAAAGTGGACTCGTCCAACGTAATTTGGTTGACTGCAAAAACAGGCGTAATTTTATCGGTGTGGCGTTCTTACATCGTTTTATCTATAGCTTTACTGGTCACATCACACATTTTGATGTTTATATTTCCGTTCGTTTGCATTCGATTGTATGTTGTGGATTCGCCTTTACCATCGACCTAGCAGTTTTGATGTTCATTCGTATTCGTTCGTGTTCGTTAGATGTGGACGCGGCTTTAGCTCATTTCAGAGTTTTCTTTGATTGAAAATAATTCTGAATCGAGTGGTGATTGTTCTTATTTTCTCTGTCACTAGATTTTTATCATAGTTTTTCACAATTCATCGGTACCAACATGGTACCAACTTCAAAAAGCTTGACTGTATTACACAATGAATGATTTAATTTGTAGACAATTGTTCTAGAATTAGTCATAATTCATAAATGTGATAAATTAGCAAAAATTTCTAGAATTTTTCTATGCATTCAAAAATTTCCTGTTTATAATAAGTTATTGGATAACTGGTAAAATAAGATGGATAAGTGGAATTAAAAATTTATAATCGTCTAAAAGAATTATTATGAAATCATCAAACCACTATAATGAATCATTGAACTTATTCCATCATCATATCTGATGATAATAAATAAATCGTATCTATGTTATATACAAATTAAATAAATAAAAAAGTAAATATAAAATAAGATTATATCCATTTATTCTGGACAAACATAGACAGTGTTTATACATTAATAAATTCATCTATTTCCTCAATTTATTCTATTAAACTTTAAATAAGTATGTAATTATCTTATAAAATGCCCATGGACGACTACAATTCGTTAATAATCTAGCGATAATTTTTAAAATTTTCCAATGGAAAAACTATTAACTTTTTCACAAATTTTGTTAAAATTAGATTTGAAAATTGATTGAAAGACAATTGAGTCAAATCAGTAGTGTGCGTTTACTTTAAAAAATTCCTATATGAACCACCACTGCTTTCCACGCATGCGTGTTATGTTTGTATTTGTCCGATTTGACAATTATGACACAACAGTTTTATTTCAGCCATCAAGTGCGTTGTTTGGACAAAGTAAAGAACAATTCAATTGTTATGTTTTTTAAAAAATAAATAAATCAAGAAAAATGAATATTGTAAAGACATTTGTGTTATTATTGTGTATTTTTACAACAATTTGTTTAGGTGATGAATTTATAAAAACATTATATGGACCACCTAATGAATCAACAAAACCATATAAAACATTAATAATAAATCGAGATTCTTCTATAAATATCGATCATCAAATTAAAAAAAGATCAACAATTTCAGCAAATAACAACAATGATACAATTATACAAAAAGTAAGTTGGGTATACTTTCTATTGTTATCGTCAATCTTTTGTTTTTATCTTTACAAAAAAACAATAGATATTTACCGGTAATTTGATTTGTTTGTACTGTATCGTTTACACGAGTATATGTCACATGATGATAGAATTTGCCAAGTCTATCATTTTCCTCTTTAATGATTAATTTGATGATGTTGCAATTTTTTTTCTAATTTTTATCGTTTTTATAAAGGAAAAACGTAGTATACTGTTTCTGAGTATTTATAACATACAAGCTACAACATACGTATGTTGATTAGTTCAAATTTAACCAGCCTTCTTGGATTTTTAATAATCTTTTGTTCCTTGTTTCATATTTTATAGATAATGAGTTTTTGTTTTCGTGATAATTTTTCAAAAAACGGACAGTTTTATTATGTTTTTTTTTGTTGTTGTTTATAAGAATTATAAGTCAAAAGTATTTGAATCGTTATCAAAACAATATTTAAATTCATAGATAATGGAATTTTAAAACAAATTATGAATCATTATCTGAACACAATATTCTATATTATACCGGGTGTACCATGGCATTTGCTCTCGAAGTTGGCTGTGCTTTTGGTGACGTATTTTCGTGGTTCGGCCATTTGAAAAATACATCAGTGTGAATCAAGTTACGTTACTACGTCATTAAAAGCACAGCCGCTACATTATTTATACAGGGTGTCTCAACTAATTACGTAGTTTTGTTATTTATGCGAGTTTAAAGGGGAATCACCCAGGCAATTTATTGGACAGTACAATCGTCCCTTAGCAACGAAGATAAGAAGTTAAAACCTACCTTCTGATTGGCTAGCGGAAGAGTATTTTTCCACACTTAATTTTCCACTGTTTTCATCAATTAACCAGAGTAAAGAACGTAAATAGTTGAGAACAGCCCCTGTATACGTTTTTAATAATAAATATACGAGACGATTCTAGATATTTATATTTTCCATATCAGTAATAATTATTCATTTCCTGTTTATTTATAAATTTTTTTATTTCTTGTTATTGTTATCAATTCTAGATGAGTTATTTGAATGATACACATAAACAATTAATGGTACATTGGGTAGGTGAAGGTAGCAATGTAATAATTTGTTTAGCAAGAGATCCAACACCATCACAAACATCATTAAATTTACCAATTGGACCATCAGCTGTTTATATTTCATATGATTATGGTGATACATATATTAATAAAACTGATTTATTTAAATTACCAAATGGTAGTTATGCTGTATTGGAGAAATTCTATAATCATCCAAAATATAATACACATGTAGGTATTCTATTTAGGAAGATGAAATTAATTTAATATGCCATGTTGAGATGTTTTGTTAACTAAGGGTCGATTCCATCAATGTCTTGTTAAATTTTAATGAACAAATAGTTCATAGAAACGATTGTTTATTAGTCTTAACTGAAGTTGGTGAAATCGACCCTTAATAATTTGTAAAATATATCTACCAAATATTCTATTGTATAGACTAAAGCTATAAATTATTTTTGATTGTAAACCCATAAAAAATCATCTAGTTTTTGTCAAAAATTTGAGATTTGAATTAGTTTACTATTTTTTAGGCCATGGCCCAGTCTTAGATCATCTTATCTCCTTACATTTCTTTGTTATGATTTTAAATTGTTGTTTGTTATTAATTTCCTTAAAAAAATCTTTATAAGTGACATAATTAAGCTTGTTTTCAATGAACTTTACAAAAAGATCACAATCCTCCAAAGTTGCACGATGATTCTGTTTTGTATTGTTAATTTATGATGTTTCTTCCATAATTATAATTTTTCTTTCAACAAAACATTTAATTGTGTCACATTATTCCGGAATGGTTGCAGTTTAAAATTGATTACAATTTTATGTGTGTCACTATTTACATTTTATTGAATTAACGATAGTTAATTGTATTTAAATTTAGTTCACTTGGCATATTGAATCAATTTTCATCTACCTATAATTATTATAACAAATATTGACATTGTTCCTGTTTATAGTTTGTTTTCGCTGATGTAACAAATAATCTATTATATGTAACAAGGAATCATGGTATAGATATTGATCGTATACAATTAGATTTTACACCAAATGAGATATTATTCCTTGAATTACATCCATCAATATTTTTAATATTAGATAAGAAAGATCCAATGAAAAAATTATATGTAACAGAAGATTATGGTAAAACATTTCGTTTAGTACAAGATTTTGTTAAACAATTTAATTGGATAAAAGAGAATAATGATTTATATAAATTAATTATACAACGTATTGAACCAAATGGTTTAAGTACAATTATTTATTCATCAACATTATTTTCAAATCGTATAGCAACAGTTTATGGTACAAATATAAAAGATTTTTATATAAAAAATGATTATATATTTACAACAAAATTAACACAAAAAGGTTTATTAGAATTATATGTTTCATATAAATTTAATAAACAATTAAAATGTATATTTGATACACAATTAGAATCACGTAATTATTATATTGTTGATGTAACAAATGATCGTGCATTAATTGCAATAAGTCATACAGATACTATATCACATTTATATGTATCTGAGAATTTAAACAAAAATAATGGTCCAATATATTTTACATTATCATTACAAGATGTTTTATGTTATTTTCCAAATAGTACATGGCATGATACTTGGATACAGTAAGTTTCATTTATAATTATTTTTATCCAACACCTTTATTTAAAAAGGCCTCAAATATACCGATTTTAAATCAATAAAGCACATTATAACACACTAGTGTGTTATAGAAATTTGCAATCCTATTGGTCGTGATGTCAATATTACAGATATGGTGTGCTAACGCGCATGATTTTGTATATCTGCGGTTTAGTGATAAAATAAGAATTAAATCAAGCCTTCTTCGAGGTATTAATAGCTCACATTATAGCGAGCTGTATACAATACTTTATCTACGACTTATTTCTAAGTGGTGTACGAGAATATTTACTTTGTTCCTCATTTTTGGTTATAAAATCGCACAAAAACGGACATTTTAGAACTGTTACTTAAAACTGTCGTTTTATCTACTATTAAAATCGTCTTCTTGGTCACTTTCCATTGTAAATACCACGTATATTCTCACAATTAAGTATTTGTTTGAAATGTCGTTTTATTGATTTTTGCCTTTGCTATGGCAATCTTATATTTCACAGCAACTATGATTCAAAATCTAACAAAAATGTTGAGACTGTCGTTTTATTTATTTTTGTCGTTACCATAGTTTTTTATATAAGACAGAAACAATGATTCAAATAGTAATTTCTGCTTGGCTTATGAGCGAAGGAATAATGGTTCATTATTCCCTCTTGTAAGCTACAATAGTTAATAAAATAGGGCATTATATAGCAAAAATCACAAGTGTAATAGTCACTTTAAATATAAGTCGTAGATAAAATTATTTAAAATGGCCTTGTGTTCGGTGTTGGATAGAATTTTGTATACAACTCGTGCGTTAAAGGGCAAATAAGACGCTCGAAAAAATTACTTTACGTTTTCTCTCGCGTCTTATTTACCCTCTAACGCATTTGTTGTATAAATAATTATAATTATTAAATTTTTTTTTTGGAAATTTTTTAATTGTAGTCATGTATCAGAGGAAGCATTCGCTGATGTTTATAAAGTAGAAGGTTTAAATGGTATTTATATAGCATCAAGAGTATTACAGAAACCGATTGGTAATAATTTAGGACCACAAAATCTAGGTTCTGTTATAACATTCGATCATGGTAGATCATGGCGTTTAATTAAAGGACCATTAACTGATATTGAAGGACAACAAACATCATGTTCAATACATAATAATTGTTCATTACATTTAAGTCAAAAATTTAATCAATTATATCCTGATACAAGATCTATTAGTATATTATCAAGTGAATCAGCACCTGGTATTATTATTGCAACCGGTGTATTAGGCAATTCATTAAAAGTATAATTAGAATTATTAATTTTTTTTTATTATTATTGTTTTAATTAATTTAAAATTTAAGGGTCATTATGGTGTTTATATTAGTACAGATGCTGGTTTAACATGGCGGCAAACTTTAAGGGAATTATACTTCTTTAATATGGGCGATCATGGTGGTATTTTAACAGCTGTCAAATATTTTAAATCACGCGGTGAAACTAGACATATTTTATATTCAACTGATGAAGGTGAAACATGGAAACAGAAACAATTTGCTAATCAAGACATACGTTTATATGGTCTAATGACTGAACCAGGTGAGAATACAACAGTTTTTACAATGTTCGGTTCATTACCACAAGAACATCGATGGATTATCATTAAATTAGATTTAATTAAAGCATTCAAATATAATTGTACTAAAGTAAGTATAATTATTTTTATTTTTTTGGATTTTTATTGATTTGTGATGGAATTTAGGATGATTATAAGCCATGGTCGCCAAGTAAAAGTGATGAGAATCGTAATTATATACCATGTGTAATGGGTCAACAATTAACTTATCAAAGACGTATGCCACATGCTAATTGTTACAATGGTTTAAATAATGATCAACCTATATCAATGATGCCATGTGATTGTGATGTGTATGATTATGAATGTGATTTTGGTTTTATTAAAGATAAATCTGGTAATTGTATATTAAATAAATCATTAAATTATGATCCATATAAAATACCAGATGATTGTAAACCTGGTCAATTTTATAATCGTACAAAAGGTTATCGTAAAATACAAGGTGATTTATGTATTGATGGTTTTAAAAATCATTATATACCAGAAATGATACCATGTCCAATTGATAATGTACAAGATTTCTTATTATTTGCACAAAGAGAACGTATATTACGTTATAATTTAATAACAAAACAATTAGAAACATTACCAATACGTAAATTGAAAAATGTTATTGCTATTGATTTTGATATGAGAAATAATTGTGTTTATTGGGCTGATATAGCTGTTGATACAATTAATCGACAATGTTTTAATAATAGTCATATAAATAATAATAGTATTAGTGAAGCAGAAATTTTAGTATCCAGTGATTTAGCATCAATTGAAGGTATGGCATTAGATTGGATATCAAATACATTATATTTTGTTGATGGTATACGTTCAAAAATTGAATTAATACGTACTGATATCAATCATAGTGGACGTATGAGACGTACAATATTAGGATCAAATGTATTAAAAAAACCACGTGGTATTGCATTACATCCAAAATTAGGTTATATGTTTTGGACTGATTGGTCAGCTGAGAATCCATCAGTGAATCGTGCTAATTTAAATGGTGATAATATAATGAAATTATTTGGTAAGCCACGTGTTGAATGGCCAAATGGTATAACCATTGATTATATAGCTGAACGTATTTATTGGGTTGATGCACGTCAAGATTATATAGCTAGTAGTGATTTACATGGTGATTATTTTAAAATTTTAATACAAAATGATGGTAGTGTATCACATCCATTTGCTGTTGCTGTATTTAAAAATTTCATCTATTGGGATGATTGGAAACGTAATGCAATCTTTAGTAGTGATAAAGATACATTTTATGGTATTGAAATAATTTTAAAACAATTACCTGGTTTGATGGATTTGAAAATTTATGGACATAGTATACAAACTGGTACAAATGCATGTACAAATACAACATGTCAATATATTTGTGTTGGTGCACCAAAGATTGGTCATAGTGATTGTTTATGTCCAGATGGTATGGATGATTATAATGGTAAATGTTTATGTCCTGGTCATGTACAACCATATAAAAATTTCACATGTCCAAAATTTAATAATACATGTAGTCCTGAACATTTCTCATGTAATAATGGTTTTTGTATACCGAAAGGTTGGCGTTGTGATGATGAAGATGATTGTGGTGATAATTCTGATGAATTAAAATGTGAAACTGAAACATGTCCACCCAATTATTTTGTATGTAATGATGGTAAATGTATACCACAAAATTGGCGTTGTGATTTTGATACAGATTGTACTGATGGTTCAGATGAAATGAATTGTCCAAAACAAAATTGTACAAATGATCAATTTACATGTAATAATGGTCGTTGTATTAGTAATAAATGGAAATGTGATGGTGAAAATGATTGTCGTGATGGTAGTGATGAATTAGATTGTACAATAAATGAACCACATACATGTAAAAATGGTGAATTTCATTGTAATGGTGGTGTTATTATATGTATACCACCAACATGGCGTTGTGATGGTGAATCTGATTGTCGTGATGGTAGTGATGAATTAAATTGTAATCAAAATAATTGTACTGATACACAATTCTCATGTGGACCACCAACAAATCGTTGTATTTATACAACATGGGTATGTGATGGTGATAATGATTGTATTAATGGTAAAGATGAAATGAATTGTACAATACCAACAACACCATCAACAACACAAGTTAAAGAACAAATGGATGAATTTTTAACATCAGTAAATGGTTCATGTCTTGATTGGATGTTTAAATGTGATAATTCTAGATGTATACCATATTGGTGGAAATGTGATAGTGCTAATGATTGTGGTGATGGTAGTGATGAAATTGGTTGTCCAACATTACCACCATTACAAACAACACCAACAACAAAATTAACAACATCAATAACAACAATTTCACCAACAACATATTGTGGTAATAGTCAATTCTATTGTACATCTGGTAGTGGTTGTATATTCCAATCATGGGTATGTGATGGTATGGCAGATTGTGCAGGTGGTGAAGATGAACTTAATTGTGACAATATTCTTAATTGTACAAAAGATCAATTTAAATGTCGTATAGATGGTAGTTGTATTGATATTAAATTAGTATGTAATGGTAAAAATGATTGTCCTGATAATACAGATGAAGCAATTTGTGATTCATATGATAATCATAATGATAATATTAATAATAATAATCAACCAGCTACACCAAGTTGTTCAATTGGTTATTTCCCATGTGATGGTAATACATGTCATCCAGCTGCATTTTTATGTGATGGTAAATTAAATTGTAAAGATGGTTTTGATGAACAAAATTGTACAAAACAATCACGTATTTATCAAGTATTACAAATGGGTATTGATGAACGTGGTATTAATAATAATAGTTTATTATTATATTGGTGGATACCAACACCAGATCATATACAATTAGAATTTCAACCATCAATAACACAAATTAATGATAATGGTTTAAATATTAAATGGTATAATTATAGTTGGATAGATGAATGTGATTATAAATTTACAAATTTAAAACCATTTACAAAATATAATATGACAATATATGTACGTATAAAGAATACAACAACAATATTTCCACCAGCTAAATATTTTATTGCAACAACTAGTGAAGGTATACCAAGTGAACCATGGAATGTTACAGTAAAACAAAGAAATGGTTCACATATATTAATAACATGGAATCAACCAAAACAAACAAATGGTATAATACAATATTATCAAATATCATGGTATCCACCATTACCACCAATTAAATTGAAATTGAGTGGTAATGAAACAGCACATCTTTTAGCTGCAGTTTTTGAACACAATCAAAACTACACATTTTATGTTAGTTTTATTAACATGCTTAAGGGAATTCCGGACAAATTATTTGAGTCGAAAATTGTGAATTTTTAAACATCAATATCTTGCTTGCTTTTTAAGATAATGGGACAACTGAATGTGAGTTAGATAGAGAATTTCAAGATGCATGTTCTAATAGTGTTATGATCAATTGAAGTAATAATAAGCACAAGAATATTACCCTTCTTCCTCATTTTCGGCTATAAAATCTCACCAAAAACACCCACTTTAAGCCTTTAATTGTTGAAACTGTCGTTTTACTTATTTTTATATTACACAGAAACAATGATTCAAAAACTATATTCTGATTGGCTTGCGAGAGATGGAATAATAGTTTAAATGGTTCATTATTCCATCTAGTGAGTCATAGTGTGGAATAATATAGATCATTATATTGCAAAAACCACATCTGATCCATACTGAAAATCAATATTATTGGCTAAGTTTTAGCCAGTTATGACAGAAAATGTACGAAAAAAGAGGGTTCAAGAGTTTTCTTTGCCATTCAGAATTTCACCATCTAATTCATTCAATTTTCCCATCATCTTAAAAAACAAGCAAGATATCGATGTTTGAAAATTGATAATTTTCACACCCTGAATCGAATAATTTGTTCGGAAAACCTTTAATAAATCCAAGTCTTATTTTTCTTTTTTTTTCTTCTATAGGTAACAGCTCATAATCGTAATTATGAAAGTAAACCATCTGAAACTGCAACAATACAATTCGATAGTGATTCTTATGTTGATGAAATAAAAGATTTAAATGTAACAAAAATAACAAATAATAGTATTAATTTAACATGGAAATATGATAGAAAATTATATGATGGTTTCTTAATTGAAATAATAACAGATAAACCATATCCAAAAATGGATTCAATAAAAACAAATCAAACATTTATTGAAATTAATCAATTAGCACCTGGTGTACGTTATCATTTTAAATTAAATGCATATAGAAAAACATTTTATGGTCCTATATCTGATATTATTGTAACAACAAAAGGTTATCAATTACCTGAAATAACATCATTACAAGGTGCTATTACTGAATTAGGTACAACAGTTAAATTAAGTTGGGAACGTCCGAAAGATTCACGAAAAATCGATTGGATCTATGGAATTTATTATGGTATCAATGAAGATGAATTATTTGAAAGTAAATATAAACATTTATTAATTTGTTATTAATTAAATTAAATTAAAATATTTATAGAACCGCGTGTAAAGACACCACATTTAACGACAACAGTAACGAATCTACAAGCTTGTGAGGTTTATATGTTTAGTGTTGGTATTGTTGGACCGTACGGTTATGGACCATTATCGAGAAGTTCAGTTGAAATACGAACGAAATTGAATAAGAAAGCGCCACCTAAAAATCTGTATGTAGGACAAAACGAGGATAATCCATTAGAAATGAAAATCGAATGGTCACCATCATGTCCGTCGTCTCAAGTTTCTTATATTGTAAATCAACAATTATTTATTCGACATAGTTTTAAAATTATTTAAATTTTAGATTGAAATCAATGAAAGAACCCTCAATAACGTTTGGATGATTAAAAAGACCAATCCACAGGAATTATCGCATGTTATTAAAATAATGTACGGTGGTATTTACGACGTACGTATAGCTACAGACGATCCGGATGCTATCTATACAGATTACGTTCGATATATTGCTCCACGAATACCACAACCATACGAATTAAGATCAGCAATACAATTGAATGGTAGTTTTATTGTCTATTGGCAAGAACGTGATCTACCACATCAAGTCGGTAATTATAAATATGAAGTATTAGTTAGTGATGGTAATGAATTAAATGAGACAACAGCTGAGAAATATTTAGTTGAACATCCACCATTTATTTACACAAATACAACATCAAAAATGTACACATTTGCTGTACGTATTAAAACAGAAAATGGTTATAAATCAACATTATCAGAACATGTTAGTTTAGCAACTAGTACTGTACCAATATCAAGTACTAGTTTAACATTAATATTAACATTAACAATTATTGGTTTAATTGCAATAACAACATTAATTATATTTATTATAAAACATCGACGTTTACAAAATAGTTTTACACGTTTTGCTAATTCACATTATGATACACGATCTGGTGCTGCAACATTTGATGATCATAATGGTTTAGATGAAGATGAATCCAGTCCACAAATTGTTGGTTTCTCCGATGATGAACCATTAGTTATCGCCTAATTGAATATTTTAATAATTTGAACAATTAAAAATAAAAAAGACTTGACTTTTATCAGGGTGATTCGATAAAATTACAAGCGTAAGTACACCAAAAAAAAAATATCTCAATATTTGTCCATTTTAATCACGTTATGACTATTCCAAAATTTATATTATTATCATTAATATTATTACAAATAAAAATAATTGACCTAGTCTCTTAAATTTAGACATTGTTGTAAGTCTTACTGATATATCTTGCAATAGAATTTAATTGACATGGTGTGATCTACGAAATACGTTTTTATATATATTTATTAGTCTCAAAGTCTTTATTCCAAAAAAATTTTTGTAAATGATCTTTTATTTTTAAATTGTAACAGCTGTTTCGAAATTACTTATTTTCGAAATAAGTAATTTCGAAACAGCTGTTACAATTTAAAAATAAAAGATCATTTACAAAAATTTTTTTGGAATAAAGACTTTGAGACTAATAAATATATATAAAAATTTAAAACATCCAAAATAAGAGAAAAATGAACTTCGAATTATATAATTTACGAAATACGTTATTCGTCTTTTTTTAAGTTTCTTTATATTTTTTTTGTGTGTTATATTTTGTGTTCTTCTCTCTTTAGTAGAAGCTCCTATTAATTTTAAGTCAAATTTCTGTGATACAATTAATTTAACAAAAAAAAAATGAAGGAATTTGACTGTCCTCTTACTATAATGATGTTAATATATAATTATTACGATTATTGTAAGTTAGATGTGTTGAAATAAATGATTAAAATTTCATATCTTGTTTTAGGTGGTAGAAAACCCAACTTTGTTACCATGAGAGGGTTACAATCGGTCATTTCGTAGATAATTCGTGATTTATACTTGTTTTATTTTTAAGAATTGAAATACAATTCTGAAATATACAGACTGTCCGATCTAAATATGGTCGATTCTATGAAACTCCTATAAGTCTACGAGTGATTCGAAAAATAGTCTTCCAAATGAGCTACGAGGTTCTTATGTTGCTAAAATGTTCTCTAGGAACCCTCCTACAAATTCTTGAAATATTTTTCAAATCGCTCTTCGACTAATAGGAGTTTTATAGAATCGACCATATTTAGATCGGACACCCTGTATTCTGCTTCATTTTCCACAAGGTAGATTTTTATGCATTCTTCCACTATGTAAAGAATACATTTGACTTGGTCCTTCACCTGTTTGTAATAGATTTCACTCGTTATTCTACGATTAGGTTTGATTTTAAAATTCAATGTATACGAAAACGTTCACATCCCACCAAATTGATAACAAGACCGTATGTGGGTGAAGCCTGAGATTCCGGTACTTCTTCATTCTCTATCTTCTGTCTTCAACATTTTCATATTTTCATAGATCAATCACATCTCATCTCTAGTCGCTACTATTCAACTCAAATAAGATTCATTTCTGAGACGTGACAGCAACGACTAGTACGAGATTATGAAGAGCTCATTGCTTCTCAGTACATTTTGTTTGCAACAATAACATCGTCGAGATTTACAGGTATTCCAACTCTAGGTTGTGGTTTCTTTGTAATTGATACTGGTTTACAGATATTGACTCATCTCTATGAAATTTACGTTGTGTTGTTGTTGTTGTTGCACGCATTGAACTAGTTAAGGGCTCTGTGGCTAAAATACTCGATTCGGCGTGCGAAATTTATTGATTTTCAAACATCGATATCTCGCTTGTTTTTTTAAGATATTGTAAAAAGTAAACGTGCGTTGGATAGAGATTTTCAAGATACATGTCCTGAAGCTTTCTATTAAAGAAAAAATGTGATAAAATTTTGAATGGCAGCGAAAACTTTTAGACGCTGTTTATTTGTGCATTTTCCTCCATAACTGGCTAAAACTTACCCAATATTATTGATTTTCAGTATGTATCAGCTGAATTTATATAGCAATTTGAAACAACTTTTCAAATCTTCAAAAAAAAATCCAGATAGTTTTGTTAGTTTTCCGATGACTAAAGAAAATTTAGAAAAACTTCCAACATTGATACCTTGTATAATTTAATCATACTTTCGTTTTTAGTAAGCTGATGTTAAAAGAATGGTCAGAAAGCTCGCTTAAACTCCAATTTTGGAAATTAAACGAGTTTCACGGAAAATTTAAATATTTTTTCACCTATTATTTAGTACTATTAATATTAATTCATTTTCTTCAAAATTGATATGAAAATGTCGGGAATTCTATCTATTTCACGACCATGTCATTATAGGTGGAAAATATTTTGAATTTCTCTCGGAAAATCCGTTTCCACCAAGACAAAATTTGTATTCATTGTCATTAGTTCGCAATGTACCAGATAGTTGCACTAAAAATTTGAAAAGAATTGAAGTTGCTATCTTTTATAGCAACTTCACCAACTCCATCTCCGGTTCTTACTTAAGAAATGGAAAAGACGAATTATTTATGGCATAAACCATCATTTTGGGTTACGCAGATTCATCATCTGGAGGTAAGTTAAAGTGGAAAATTATGAAAATCTCAATTTTTGGTTTTTAGAAAATGTAAATTTTTATTGAATAATTTTTGAATTTTCTTACACAATAAGTTGCACATTAAACAATCATCTCATATTAACATCGATTAAAGTACCAATAATATAGAAAATAAAGAAGAGACAACGATGACAATAATACTGATTATATTTATTTAATTCTATTTTTATTAATTTCCAGCCACAGTATTTTTAATTAATTAATTAATTAGAGTTAAGGGATAAAGTTGTGTTGCATTTCAGTTCCATTTTGATAAATTATGCAGATCCTTCAACATGTTTACCATGTCCTTTCCTTAGATTCTCAATAAAGTCCTCCAATAATTGTACCAAAGGTGAATTGTTGATGTTCTGATGACGATTATAATAACTTGGAGCCGTACCTAAAATCTCATTGTTATCTCTACCAAATCTTAGAAAATTACTATTCCTGCCGAAACGTAAAAAGTTACTACTGCCACCATTTCTTTTATAATCCGGATACATGGATGATGTGTCGCGTTTGTTGCGGTGTTGTTTACGATCCTCATAATTCTAAAAAAAATATCGTAAATATTTTTTTATAATAAACAATACGAGTTTTCATCCGTCACCGATACGTTATGTTATATCCTTAAACTGTACGGTACCGATGATAACGCTTTATGTGAAACATTTAACATGTTATAATGAAAATATGTGAAGTCACATGGTTTATACCGACAATTTTTTATTGGTTACGTTATACAAGATTATTTTAGGGCTTATAATCTCTAACGGAGAGTGTATAACGTATCGGTGATGGGCAAAATTAGAGAGTTTTCTCCCGTTACCGATTCCTTAAAACTTTCCGTTAAATTTATAAGGTTTGAGGCGGTATTTTACGTTATTTCTCAAAATAACGGAACCAATGAAAGACTGTCGGTATAAACCATGTGATCCCATGTCCACTTGAATCAATTCAAAATAGTTAGCTGTCATTTGTTATTAAAACAGCTTAAATCTTGTAGATTTAACTAAAACGCCTTTCTGCTATAATCTGCAGCACCGTACAGTTTAAGGCTATAACGTATCGTATCGGTGGCAGGTGAAAATTCTCTAATAAACAATAATTAGACTTACGTTGACGTTACGACCAAATCGGATATAATTATTATCGTTATCAGTTGAACGCCTACCGAAACGCAAAAAGTCTTGTTTGCCACGTCCAAAACGTATGAAATGATCATTTTTATCACCAATCGCACCAGAACGTGTAGGTCGTGGGAATTTACTATCATAAGACATATCCGATATAGAATTATCATGTCGTTTTATTATTGTTGTTATTCTATCATTATTATCATTTTTATCGTTATAAATGTGTCTATATATTTCATCTGGTTCATCAATATAATCTTCTACTGTATAATAAAGTGAATCATATGGATCCGGTGAGAATTGTTGATAAAGATCATCATTATTGTAACACCATACTTTATGATGATGATGAAGTAGAAGTACAATAATGCAAATTAATGGTATTGGTGACATTTTATCACTGAAATACATAGAAAAATAAAGAATTGATCGTTAATCAACGTTTTTAATAAATCGTAATTAAAAAAGAAATAACGATAGTTTGAACGTATATAAAATATAAATTGTGAAAATGATGGGAACATTCAACACGTACATACCATACACCAACTTCCAGATAATAATCGAGGGAGAAATAAATTTTTATACAACAAGAAGCTTATACGAAGAAATCATTGTTGCTTATCCATCGTCTAGATCAGCGTTTCTCAATAGGAGAATCCACGGAACGACTAAAATAATATTAATTTCTTGCATCCAATGATGATCGTTAATAAAAATACGAAAAAAAGAGTTCCATAAGAGTAAAAAGTTTGGGAAACGCTGGTCTAGATTACGGTAGTAGTGTAGGCATTAAAAATTTCTCTCTTGTACCATGGATTTTTTTTTAAATGATACATAAAACACCATAGATGGTGAATTTAATATGTCTCAGGATGTTCTCTGTTAAAAGTTACAAGAGCTTGATAAATTGTACCTGTACAAGTTATAATTGACCTTTCATGGATCAAGATAACAACGGTGTCGTTTCTATTTTCACCAACCATCCGCCCATTATCTCGCACTATTGCCGTAATAACAACAACTTGATTATCATTCATTTGATAATGTAAGTTAACTCTAATTTCAGACTATTAATTAAATATGATATAAAATTTGTTGAAATAATACAGATTCAAATTTATTTGATTTGCACGTAGCATGACCAATACATTGATAATGGTATTAATACTATCGTTTCGTGTATAATTAGTTAATTAGATTATTTATACAATTGTCTAATTAGAGAATTAATTAATAATAAATTGAACAAACTCGAATTTTTGATGGTTGTAAAAATGGTGGATGCGCCGGGAGAATAATTGTTCGGGCAAATAAAACCAGTAGACCACTTATAATAGTGATTAACGTATAATTGTATCTTATTCAGCCTACAATACACCTGTTAATGTGGACGACTATGTTGAATAGAATACTCGTTTCTTATTGCTTATTCCGATTTATAATTCCGAATCCGAAGAACTAGGCTAATTTGCTTGCAATTTTCTCATAAATGCAATAGGAAATTGAAATTCGATTTATATTACCGTATCTAGTTGAATTTCCTCTATTTATTCGTGCAAATTTGATTTTATTGACTAGGTATACCAGAAGATATATGGCTCGAATTGTCTACGTTTTTAAGACAAAAGTCATGGTTTTTTAACAGTAATTGTTAAACTCCGTTCATTTTGAGGGACCGACGTCTTGTTTAGCTGAAGGCTATTTGATATTTTATACGATTTCAACAAAAGCTAGTGGTCCGATTTATTATAACTGTTGTCATGTAGAATGGATAGTTAATTCGTGAAATATAAATAGACATGTACAAGATAGATATAATATTAAAATGAGAAACTAGTAATTTCCAAACTCTATTTGTTTTGTTGAATAACAAACCTGTTTTGAATATATTAAAATTATTTTAACAAAAGTTAATCAAATGATATTTTAATGATCCATTATTTATATACTTATAAGATAACTTTATGCTTAAAATATCACGATTTTATGAAACGATGAAAGTTTCGCTGATGGTACGTAAGTAATCTTAAAAATTCATAAGTTCTGCATACCGTCGAAAAAAACAGGAAATTATTGCTTGCAAGTTTGATAATTTTAAATGGATACACTCTAAAAGAAGGTAGACGATTTTTATAAATTAATGGAACCAAATGTGAAGATTCTATACAGTTCATCGTGACCAATCAAACAATATTGTAGCCTAAGTAGCTTATCATAGAGAATTGGTCAATTGGCTTATTGATAATTGATTGGAAATTAATAAGAATCGAACCGTTCCAAAATCAGGCGTTATAATCTACAATTGTAAGAAAAATACGGGAAATACTAATAGAATTGCGTGTCTTTGTCCTTAATACAGATCATTTTTCAAACGTTTGAACTTGCAAATCTTATTTCAATCGTATTATCGACTAGAATATCGTATATTATTTCAAATGAAGTAGTAGAAATAGGTTTATTTGAAATTTATTTGCTTGTTAGTGCATTTTGAATATTTATAGTCGTAATTACTGTATTAATATGTTAATTTAAATAACATATACATATGGATATCTTCTATGTCGATATTATGTGTGAAATAAACACATGATTAGAGAGTTTTTAACGAAATTGTACCTCAACCAAAATATCTGTAGTGTATTTCTATTAAGTCAAACTTGTTGTGTTTGTATACGGTAATCCTAAAATAAACTACAAAAGATGTAATGTAAGCCCGGTTCATGTTCCTTCCCACTACCCGTCCTTTATGAAACAGAATATGAGTAACGTTGTGTAATTTTCTAATTCGTCCCACAATCGTTTTGATATTAAACTCGTGATAATAAACGCATTAATTGGACGTACACAATTTTTACTTATCAAATATTAATAAGAATCTTAAAAAGACTGTTTTTAACCGTTATATCAATACCTTTATTTACTTAAATTCGAAATTGATAAGCGAATATAAATAAAGAAAATAAAATTGGAATAACATTGGTGATTCGAGTTGTATAAATATTTAATAAAACAATTTTATTTTTAACAAAGAATATAGATTGAATTTGTCCACTTGTATTATCATTCCATTATCTCACTCTCAATCATTTACTTTTTGTCAAAGTTAAACATGAAATAACTTTGAAACATTGTATAAACAAGTCCAATTGAAAGTTGTTGATGAAGACAGCGGTCCCATTGGAATTTCCAATCTATATTAAATACTAACTAGAGAATTTTAAAAACATTCTTAAGGAAGAATAGAAGTATAAACGTCCCAATGGAATGAAGCACTGATTTTGTGCTTCTTCTTTTTATTGTTTTATCCAGTTCTGATTTGAAACTGACAAGTTTAATTGAAAATCTATTGTAGGATATAAGAAACTTTCAGTTTTGATAAATACTAATACAATAATTCTACAAAATTCAGAAAATGATAACCAAGGCAATTCTAGGGTGTAATTATGTTGGAAAATCAAGAAAAATTCGCTATTAGGGGCCACGATAGAGATTTACGTAAATATAAGAAGTATTCAACGAATTAACGATTGAACTTTACGCCCGTTCTCTCTTACATAACCATGATAATTACAAGTTTTTTATATAATTCTTCTATATCCACCGGATTATTATTATTATTATTAAAGCAATAAGGATTATAATAGGTAGTAAAAGCTTCAAAATTGGATACTAGCAGAGTTTACGCAATTTCACTATTTAAATCTTTAATATGAGAATAATTGTAACAAAATCAGAATTTATAAGGTTGATTTAGGAATATTATCGGTAAATTTAATGATTTTCCCTAAATAATATGCGTTATTTTGTAAAACATGACAGTTTATAAAAGAATTGTGCATTTGTTGCCCGGCGCCTCCACCATTTTCGCACTTATGTATACAATAGAAATAATTTTATAATTAAGGTTACATTTACGACTTAATTGGAAAATTATGAGGTGTGGTTTTGTTTAAATTTCTAAATTATAATAAATCGGACTAAAGTTTGACGTTATTGTTAATTTAAAACAGGAAAAATAGCCCAACAATAAACATAAAGTCGACGGGACAGTAATTAAAAAACTAATATCCGCATAGAGTGAATAGTTGTGGACAAGATAGAACAAAAGGTTTATTATTAATTTTCAAACTTTATCGTTAAACTGGCGATTATGCCAGTTTTAAAATCAGTAATTTATGAAATAAAACCATCTTAATGTTGGAGTTAATTCAAATTTTCAACATTAGAAACAAACCGATTTTTAATCAACTTTATCTTAATTATAACAAAATTTGTTTGAAATATTATAAATAATTGAGAGTAATTTACCTTTAACGTCGTGTATTTGTTGAAATGATTGTTGTTTGATATTTTACAGTAACAGAAAGTTGTATACGCACAACTGGTTGCGGATCAACAGGCGTTTATAGATGATCCAGTGCCAGGATATAGAGCTTTATCCTTTCCAAAGCGCCTACATACACATACATATGAAAAACTTGAACTGTTGGTGGGGATGATGGGAAAGCAACATGATTGGTTGACTCCTACGATTTTTTCTATGAAAATAAAACAAAACACCAACAACAACTGAAAACTAAAACAAAGAATTTATAATTTTCCGATTATAAGTACAGAATCATGTTTGATTTATCTTTACGATAATAATAAAGAGTCATTTCAACGGCTTATTAAAAGTTTAGATTTCATCATAAATATCACCGTCTCCATCAAACAAGACAACGAAATTATTGTTTAAAAGCTTCCTAATTGACAACTTAATGTAAACGTATCTCTTGATGTGATTTATATTTAGGCTAGAACGACGCTGGTTTGTCTTTAAAACAACTCTTCCACACTTTTATTTTATATAAACGAGTCAAAAATAAATATAATGAGTTTATTCAAGTGTTAAATATTCGTTAATTAACTCACATTAATAATTATTTGATTGGCTATTATTTAACTGTTCTATCTCATATTTTTCCTGTTTTCATTCCGATAAAAGCCACCGCCTATTTAGAGCTTAATCCGAATTTATTGTTAAAAGTCGTGAGCATTAAATATCAACTGTTTGGTGGTGGACAAGTAACGGTTTGAATTTAACATGATTCTTGTTTTTGTTTCTCAATTCATTTCTCTTTATGATCAAGATGATTCAAACATAATCTCCTCATCTCTGATGGGTGTTTTCATTGAATTTAAACGTAAATATCATTGTTAAAGTCTTGATTGATACCTTTCGGGTATTTTCTTTATTTATCACACTATATTGAACATGAGACATTTATAGAGTACACACAATCAAGATTAGCGATGTTGATATTAATCCTGATTAATATGGAAGAAAATGCTCATGTTCAAGGAAAATATATTAATGAAAATAATGCTTGAAACCATTATTATAGGAGTATTTGATAATTTGCAAATGTACGTGAGATTTTATTATTTTTTGCCGTACTACTCTATTAATTAATTAACGAATAAAGACAGCTTTGTTATTGGTTCAATAACATAAATTAAAATTACTAATAAAACAACAAATAGGGGTTAACACACATAGTTTATTTGATGATAAATGGTTATAATGGAAGGAGGAGTACGAAAAATATATATAAAAAAATGTATGCTATTTATAACAATACACATAAGACATTCCTCTAAGGAAAGTAATAACTTTTATTTATATATAAATAAAATTTAACTTAGAATAGTGAAGATAGGTAACAAAAAAGGAAAAATATAGAAAAACCAACGGAATGTTAAACAAGCTTTGTTATTATATCATTTATATTCTCATTGGCAGTGAAAATTAATTTATAATCAACTAAAAATGGAGCAGATCTCTTTACACATATTCTCCATCAAGAGCTGCATCTTTTTTTGTGAAAAAATTATTATTTTTAAAATCGATTCGAAAGAGAGTGAAAGGGTTATAGAAATGAGCGATCTAATAATTAAAAAAAAAGTGAGGATCTAGTCATAAGCTAATTTTTTGTTTAAAAAAATTCTCTAAAAGGAATATTATTATTATTAGGTACTCTAAAAATTGCATCGAGTCTTCGAATTTACATGATTAAAATTCATGCTTTAAAATGTAGAATTAAAGACGAGAGCTTGGCTAAAAAATTTACCGAAAATATGTAAATTGTGATGTTACTGTCACAGTTTGCTAACATTTTCTAAAATCTAGGCTCAAAATCGACATTAAAAATCTTATTTTGTAATCTCACCGTGAGGGTGAGTACAAAATACAAACACGTTTTTAACGATTATTTATTTATTTATTTAAAATAAAAACGATCAAACAATAAATGGTTTATAGTACACAAAGGTACAAATACAAAGTAGTTAATATTTGGTTTAAAAAGATGAACAGTAAGTCAGTGTTGCCAGGTACCAGTGAAGTGAAATCGGTAGGAGAAGACGGTAAAAATCGGTAGAATTCGGTAGATTATATATATATATATATATATATATATATATATATATATATATATATATATATATATATATATATATATATATATGATCGTTGCCAAATAACTTTGGTCTTCGAATACTGACAAGTGAACTAATAATTGTCACTTAAAAAGAAATGTCACATTATAAATTCGAGCAGTTAAACAAAGACGCCAATACGTTTCATTATGGCGACCGGAGATCAAAGTTATTTGGCAACGACTATATATATACACACAGGCTGGACAAAAAGTATGGATACAGCTAAATATCTTGAAAACGGGTTATCCAAATTAGCTAAAATTTAAGACACAGTTACAATGTAATCAAATCTATAACCTAAGATTTTTTCAGATTTGTATCGTCATCTGTCTCCGAGATACAAGGCTAACTTGATGTTTTTTAAATGGCACAAGGGGTCAAGTGTACTAATTCTATATGCTCTTCTTCACTTAAATGCCTCATTTTTATAGTGATTATTTTACACAAATTTAATCTTTGTTCAACGTGTAAATGATAGGCACCTCATGACGTCATTTCCAAAGCTAACTTTGGAACTTGACTGTTATTACAAGTGCTATTTGTTCGAAAACTAAAGAACTAATATCGATGTAAACATGTAAACAAAATATTGTTTAGTTCAAAATATGCCAGATTTTGTTGGTTAAGCACAAATAAATAATTAGTAATTAAAAAAAAAAATCGGTAGAATTAAGCTTCAGTTCGGTAGATCTGTAGATTAGTACACAAATCGGTAGATATACCGAAAAATCGGTAGACCTGGCATCACTGCAGTAAGTCGATTGGTCCACTAGTAGGGATGGCAAAAATACATCGATGTATTTAAAATATCGATAAACATGTAAAATATATCGATATCAGCCTTTCAATATATCGAATGAAATATCGATATACATACATATATTTAATTCGATATTTTTTTGTTTTTAGCGAATTTTTTTAAAAAAAATTAGCTTATGACGAGATCCTCACTTTTGAATTTCCGAAAAAATTTTGCACAGAAGTCCGTTTTGGGACCTCAGGAACCCATATCCATCGTTCGTTAAAATTTTTATATATATATATATATATATATATATATATATATATATATATATATATATATATATATATGTACTAGCTGACCCGGCGAACGTTGTACCGCCTAACAATCAATGAATCAAGTTATACTATTTAACTCAACTTAATTTATGAATTTTACTGCATAGGTTACACTTGGATTGATACTCTTTACTGAAACACTTTGTGATATACGACATTTTTCGTTTTGTTATTATGCGAAAAAAAAATAAAGTGTATGGATTACTGACACGTGAAGATGTTACATACAATTGACTATGATAAAAACATGCATAATCCAAATTCAGACCATAAGCACTCAAGAATTGGCCTTGTGATTGGCTAATTAATCGCCATGCTGAATGCAAGGCGAATCAGAAATTGAATTTGTTTAAACTCAAAGGGCATATCGGTTAGAATCATCTGATTCCTCGGAATGAGAACTTCTGCACCTTTGAATTTTCCTTTAAGTATCGTAATACGCCACAATGCTCACAAACAACGTCCATTTGACTAATGCAAATGAAAGTATTTGAGCTGTAATCAGCTGTGCGATCATTCGATCATATAGAAACGCTGCTCGATTCATTTCAACAGTTAAAGCATTTCTTTTCGCACGTCGAAGATTATCTCATTGTTCATCTGTGCAATTCGCTCGACGATTTCTCATTGCGAACCAAGCCGTTTCCGGGCCGCCTCTTTTTACCCTTATGTTTGAAAACTACGGAGTAAGGCCATACTAACGCAGCGCTGTTCTTGCGCGACTTCTCGTTCATCTTCAGTAGATTGATTCGCAATGTTACTAAGTCTAATTGCATTACGGGTTTGTTGGGAAAGATTATGTAGATCTTCTTGGTCGCAACATATTTACTAATACATAATGATAACACTCGCACAAAATAAACAAATCGAACAATTTCCCTTATATGCTTTCTTTAAAACAAATCACAAACAACATAAAACAAAATAACAGGCTGCGATAATATAATGTTCCAAAAATTTCGCATTTAATTGATTAAAAAATTAATTAAATTAATTACAAAGAATAATTTAAATATTTTCACTTATTTTTGTCAGTGTCCACAAAACACATATATGCATATGTGTCAGTGTCCATCTGAGGATAGTAATCTCGATTATTATAGTAGTATTAAGTACTGACCAAGTTGAAAATTTTGAATTGCGCGCCCTTCAAAAAATGGGCTGGTAAGCCTGTATTACCAGATTTTTTGCTATTGTTTATAAAAATTTCTAACATTTCTAACCTAAAATTTCACTTATGATTATTGTTATTTTTATTCGTGTGCTTTCGCATTTTTTTCTTCAATATTTGGAATTTATAAATTATTTGAACAGTATTTCTTTTTGTTTTGTGATAATTTTAGATTAAAATAAGTGGTTTTATTCAAAGAAATAATTGACACTTCTAACATACTTAATTTTTGTGGTAAAATATGTATGTTCTTTTTAGTAACTTTTCTGTCATTTAGTATTTTCGATTTCATGAATGGGACTACTTTATTATTTTCATTCGTCTCTATGGTTACACTTTATTTTTCATTTTTTTTTTTGACATTAATCTTTCCGATATTTTAATATTTATGCTAGAAAATTTTTTTTTAATCTATCCGATATTTGAATAGCTATTCTGCTATTCGGGGCTGAGACGAATTCATCAAAGCAAAAATCATCAAAATCGGTTCAGCCGTTCTTGAGTTATAAGTGGTGTAACTAACAGACTTTGTTTTATATATATATATATATATATATATATATATATATATATATATATATATATATATATATATATATATATATATATATATACAGGATGAGCCAAGAGGATGGAACCTCAAAAGTATAAGAAGTTCTACTTGATGGAACTTTATGAAATTTGGTATATGGCCGTTTTGGCACCTGAACTACCTTTAGAAAATATTTTCGTTGTTCTAGCTACCTCTCTTATATAGGGTAGTGCACCCTACTCTCTTATTTTAAATGGAATGGTATATTTTTTATTGCATTTTTGAATTCTTTGATGAAATCGAAGGGGACTTTGATAACATGACCCATGGTCCAGCGCTGAAGGTTTTTCAGATATTTTAACTTCGATCTATTAAAATTTGATCTATTCTTTCCTATTGATTAAGGATTTAAAGACGTCTATTAATCAAAATTTTAATGAAAGTTTTAATAGACGTCAAGTAGTGTTTAAAATATTCTCTAAATTGATAGATGTCAAATATCAAACAAATATTTGCAAATATCGTAAAGATGGATAGGTAGAAATTTATTAGAAACAAAGACGGGGCTCCCTGTCTTATTGTTAGTTTTCTTATTGCTAATAATTGAAATTTTTCAATATTCTGAAATTTTTCAATAGGAAAGATAATTTTTGAGTTCAATTGATTTAAGATTTTAAACATTAGTCATTTTACATATTTCAATTCTTCCCTTTTTCGAAAATTTCAGAAGGAGATTATTGCTTTTAATTTCTATGCAGCCTATATTCTTTCCTTCAAGTTGTTTATAACAATTATTTTATTTTTAACGTAAATGAAAGAATTAGGGAATTTATTGCAGCTCCCTATATTTAGTTGGATAGAACCTATTGAAAATTTCATAATTCGTTTGAAGACTTATCTTAATAGCTCTTAAATTTTACCCTTGTACATAATTACTGCAAGATGTTTTCGCGTTTGGATAGGTACCACTTTTTTTGCAAACATGTGTATTCAAATAGGTGATCTTCATGGGATATACATACTTAGGTAGATCTTAAGCTTCAGCAATTTTTATTTAATTATATTTTTTATATTATCTACTATATCATATTATCAAAAGAATCACCTATTAATTACTCTATTATACAATTCTGTACTAAAAATGGTATATAGTAGGTATATTGAAGAATAGAAATAAATTTGATCTCAAATGTGCTCTCTGGAATTGTAGCAACATGTGCAAAAAGCCCAAATTACATTAAACACTAATGACATCCACTAACTAATAGATTGTCAAAATAGAGGAAAGAATAGGGCATCTATTAAAATTTTGTTTAAAACTTCTATTACGATCGATTGATTATTTAGTTAGTGAATGTCTAATCAATATTTTAATCAAAGTGAGAGAATACGGCCCACTGACCCCAAACATATTACAAAAACTTTTATTTAAAGTAACAAATTTATTCCAGAATTTTTATCTAGTAATTTTGCCACTTATACATCTTTGTTTATTTGGGCTTTACAGGTAAATCACAAACGGTATCAATGAAAATGGTAACACAGCAACCAAGTATTTCAAATGCTTTCAAAGCGATATCATCATACTCAGGTAATACAATTTAGCATTCCAATAAATAAATTTTGATTTAATAATATCGTAGATGGCCGGAATAAACAAGTGAAGATAACCAATGCAATTGCAAAATTTATTTATAAGGATAACGTTCCATTTTCAATAGTTGAAGGTGAAGGTTTCCTAGAACTCATGAAGGAATTGTGTCCGTTATACAAAGTGCCTGTTCGAAATACTTTTAAGGACATCATAGACAAAAAATATGCTTCTTTAGCAGCTATTTTTCGAGAACAATTACTAAGTGTAAAATATATAACATTGACAACAGATATATGAACAAATTTGTACACAACGAGCTTTCTTGGACTTACAATACATTTTATACAAGACAATAAAATAATTTCAAGAACTTTAGGCGTAGAAGAGTTACAAGAATCACATAGTGGAGATTACATAGGGTCTAAAATTACTGATATGTTAAAAGGTTGGGATATAACTGATGATCGAGTTGTAGCGGTAGTTACTGATAATGGTGCAAATATTGTAAAAGCAGTTCAAGATATATTTACCAAATCAAGACACATTCCATGCTTTGCACATACTATAAACTTAGTATGTGACAATGTCTTGTACAAAAACACTGAAACATCAATATCTGCTATAATTGGTAAAGTGAGGGGAATTGTTGTATGGATAAAGAAAAGTGTGAATGCCAGTGATCATTTAAGGAAACGTCAAAAGGAAAATGGAATACCAGAAGGAAAATTATTGAAATTATTGTTAGATATGAGGACCAGGTGGAATTCTGTATTCTATATGTTAGAAAGATTTGTAGAATTGGCTCCCATCATTTCAACAATATTGTTTGAAGACATAAATGCTCCTGACATGGTGACACCCATGGAACTTCAAAATATAAAAGAAGTGATAAAAATACTAAATCCTTTAGAAAGGATGACAAAAGAAATATGCAGTGAAAAATTTGTCACATTAAGTAAGGTAATTCCAATAATATCATGCATTACAGAAGAGTACAAAAAAATTAAACCTGATACCGAAGTTGGCAGAAAGATGAAAATGCCAATAGAAAATGATTTGATAAAAGATTTGGTTCGGTAGAAAAAGTATTCCTATTAGCTGTTGCAACAATTTTAGACCCCAGATTCAAAAAAATTCATTTCAAGGATGCTTTGGCCGTATCAACTGTTTTAAAACATATAAGGAAAGAAGTTAACAATAACGTTATTACTGATGAATCAACCTCAACAGATTCAACTGATTCTATTGAACCACCTTTTGATCTTTGGGCCCATCACAAAAAAGTAGCCCACATACGTCGATCGCAGAAGAACAAAGATAATATGGATGAGTTATCGCAATACTTAAATATGCCACTCAGAAATTTAACAGAAGATCCATTAATTATATGGGACGAAATGAAAGCTGTGTATCCTAATTTATACAGACTTGCTGAAAAATATTTAGGAATAACAGCAACATCTGTTCCATATGAGAGACTGTTTTCAAAAGCAGGTGCTACAGCAACGAAAACTCGCAACAGATTAACTTCAAAACATCTTTCACAGTTACTTTTTCTTAGCACTTGTCCTGAGTCCTGAGTCCTAACTAATTTATTGGTACTTGTACTCAGCGCCGTAGCCAGGCTAAAGTACCAGGGGGGGCAATTGATAATTTGGGGGGGGGGGGGGGCAAATGAAAATTTTGGAGGGACAAGGAAGTACAATTTCTTTTTCGAAACACAGTTAAAAGTTTTAAAAAATCACCTTTACAAATTGTGAGACCAATGACAGCGAGTGTGATTACTGATTAATAGCTTATTTGATTCTTTCAGGGGGGGGGGGCAAAATGTAGCTGTAGGGGTGGCAATGCCCCCATTTGCCCCCCCTTGACTGCGGGCCTGCTTGTACTGCCAGACAACTTTGTTTTAAAAAATTTACAAATTGAAATTACATGCAATATTTCTATATAAGTGTTTGTTTCATAACTATAAATTAATGTTTTGTATTCTAAAATATATTCTATTTAAGTGTTCGTAAGGTTAATAACTATAACCAAAATAAATATTTTCTTGTATTTTGAGAATCGAATTTTATTCTCATAAACTTTTTGATTTTTATGTCTAGGTCTAGGGTTCATGAAGATTAAGGAATGAAGATGAAATATATTGATATTTCCAATATATCGATATTTCGGTAAAAATATATCGAATGTATCGATGTTATCTTTCGATATATCAAATGATATAATATATCGATATTTATATATTAATTGCCATCCCTATCCACTAGGGAGCGCTAATCTAATCAGGCTTGGAGCTTGGAGCTATAACAAGAAGGTTCACCAGGGAGCGCAGTCTTTTAGCCAGCTTGAGCCGTGTTTTTGGTGGTTGATGCGGGTCGTCCTCTTATTCTTTGTTGACGGACGAAACCCAAGTAGTCTAGAACTGGTGGCGCGCCCTAGGATGGGGTAGCGGAGGGTAGGTGTAGCGAGGGTTGGTTACACGGCTACAATTTCAAGTATCTGTAGCAAATTCGTTAGAAGGACTAATAATTTAGGATGAAAATTTGGTAAAATTCAGTCGAAAAATTGATATTTTAGCACATAAATCGGCTAAAGTAAACTGTTCTCTTTCAAATTCAACACGAAAGTCAACTAAAATTGACTAAATCTTCCTCTTTTGAAGATTCAACAATAAAATCGTGAAAAAATAATGGTTAAAGAATAATTAAAAGAGACTTAAGTTACTAATTTACTAAAAATTAAAGAGTAGCCCTGGTGAAAATTTTCTCTGAAAATCTGTGAAAATTTCTTATTTGCACTAAAATTCTTTATTATCTCTGAAAAACTCAGAAAATGGAAATAAATTAAGATTTCTAGTACTTATTTTCACCAAGGGAAGGCTAAAAATTGAGACAAAAATTGTCAATATTGATGAGGTGAGCCAAAAATGTCTTAAAACTTAGATTAAGATTAGGACATACTCCTAAAAAGAAATGTCAAAATCGTCTCCATCATTTGAGAACCCAAAGAATTCCTTTCGAAAATTGACAAAAATTGTATGTATATCTTAGTTTTGACAACTTAGAAGAATTTACCAAAAAATTGATGATTAAAGGTAAAAAGCTTTATGAAGAATTCTGTTTGAAAATCGATTACAAATAAAATAACTAATTGTTAGTAGTCTCCTTGCTATATAAAAGAATTGATGATCATCATCGATTCATGACTATGACAATTTAAGATGTCGAACTTCTTCATGAAATAGTGCCTCCAAAAGTGTCTTAATTGTCTCATTTTCACAACTTATTATTAAAAGAAAAGTTGATGACTAATATCGAAAGTGTCTTAATAAACGACTGAAACTGCCCAAATGGGTAGTTTTTTTAGGTCAACACGAATATTAGAAGCATTCAGCGGGCACCGGGTTCGTTCTAAATATCAACATTTTATTCGTTTGAGTATGTGTCTGATCACTGATCAGATGCATATACCAGATTACTGATCAGTAATCTGCTAACAATGTATAATGTAATCCTGATAGGCTAATGTGATATCCAATGTAGTGTATGCTCCCGCCAATTTTTGAATAAAATACCGCAATAAATACCGGTATAAAACGGTATAATACACGTGTATTGTACAAAAAATAAAATACCCTAAATTAACATCACTAAGAAAGGTTATCTGTCTCTAGTGTAAGCTGTAAGTTATCTGCAACTATTCACAAAATTTACAATAGATTGTATGATTTCCTTTGTATGCCTCAATCATAAAGTAATTTGACTTTTCTTTTAAGATTCACTATTTCAAGTCGACAACTATACCTTCAGTACTAAATCTAGTATCTAGTATGCACACGGACCGTAGATTGTGGTGACCTCTCTTGTTATTCATATAAAACTATTAAAATTCTGTCAAATTGTCAAAATTCTCTTTTAATTCGCCCAACTAACCTTGTTGCAGATTAAATGATTTTCCGGGTTATTTTACCATATTTTCAACGAATTCATTAAATTAAATTAATAAATAATGTTAAATAAATGTGTATTTTATCAAATATTAATTGTAACTTCAATTACAATAATATCAATCGATTGTTTACCCGATGAAGGCAAATGGGATTTCAATCTAACTAAAGTAATTTTTTATTGTACTTATATTATATTTCTTCTAATTATCGATATTTTTTTAGGATGATAATTACTTCTATCTATCGAAAAGTTTATATAAATCAGCCCAAGTATTTATACAAGGTATATTATAATATAATTGAATATAATTTAAATTGTATTATACGCCATTTTTTGCAGTAAATTGTGAGACACAAGAGGAGACAAATATAAAAATTAATTTAGTTATATTACCATCATTATGCTGGCAATATGAGGATGCTTTAAATCAAGCGAAAGAGGTATTATTGTAGTTAAATTATATCGCATATAAATTTAATTATAATTATTATAGATTATCAAATCAGATAAGAATTATGGTAATGGAACAATACACCATTTAACAAGTGCATATAAGTGTGACGAACATATACAATTAGCAAGTGCAATATTGAAAAAAGATGAAAAATCATTGCATACATACAGTTTACCCAACTATATAATACCACATGATGGTGTTTATGTTTTAGTATTTGAAGTAACACCAAATATTGATGTTGATTTCATTGTTGGTATCCATATACAAATGCGCAGTTCTTATGGTTATTTATCAGCAGCTGATTGGCCATTATTACCATTCTATGGTTTTATGTGTATATTCTATATAATACTAGGTATAATTTGGTTAATATTATCATTTTTGCAATGGCGTGATTTGTTACGTGTCCAATTTTGGATTGGTGGTGTTATATTGTTGGGTATGTTAGAAAAAGCAACATTCTATGCTGAATATCAAAGTATTAATACAACTGGTGTACGTGTACAAGGTGCAATGTTATTTGCTGAATGGGTATCATGTGCTAAACGTACATTAGCTAGAATGTTAGTGATTATTGTTAGTCTTGGTTTTGGTATTGTTAAACCACGTTTAGGTTCAACATTACATCGTGTTGTTGGTGTTGGTTTTCTATATTTTATATTAGCTGCTAGTGAAGCATATATGAGAATAATACGTCCAAAAAATGATCAAGGACGTGATTTATTAGTAGCATCAGTCCCATTAGCTGTATTAGATTCAGCTATATGTTGGTGGATATTTAGTGCATTAGTAAATACAACAAGAACATTACGTTTACGTCGTAATGAAGTTAAATTATCATTATATCGTCATTTTACAAATACATTAATATTCTCTGTTATTGCATCAATATGTTTTATGTTATATTCGATAAAAACACATCATTTAGTTAATTGTCTTGTTATATGGAAGGATATATGGTTAGAGGATGCATATTGGCATATATTATTCTCAGCATTATTATTAGTTATAATGATATTATGGCGGCCAACAAATAATAATCAACGATACGCATTTGTACCATTATTGGATACTGGTGATGATGATGATGATGATGATGAAGAGGAAGAACAATTAGTTAATGATGCTTATGGTGTTAAAGTACGTATTAATCATCATCATCATCATAAACAACAAACATCAAACAAACAACAATCACCAAGGAATACAGTTGATGATGATTTAAAATGGTTAGAAGAAAATGTTAAGAGTGAACCAGCTTTACCAATTTTAGATTCAGATGAGGAACTTGTCAATACACGATTTGAAGTTTCTAAAATGCAATAAACACTTATTATTACTTAATTTATGTACTATAAAATTGCTTCATTGAAAATCAATCAATTGGAGCTCTATATCTACATATTTAGTGATTATGTTGCCATTTTGTCAGCATTTTAATGTGATTATAATCTAATTCTATTTGTGCACTGGATTGAGGAAGTATACGAAGAAGGCTTCCAAATTTTGTTATTACTATATAATTTATGATTTAATTTCCAGTATTACAGCTAGATTTTGTTGAAGAAATTAAAAAAAATTGACTGTAAATATTCACATATTTATCAAACTGTATTACATATGTAATTATATTTAGCACAAAAATCAATGTTTTTGTGATTTTAAATGTTATTGTAAATAGCTATAAGAATACACGTTTTTTCTTCCCCTCTATTACGCTAGTTTTGTCGGTTTAACGAAAGTCCTCTTCCTCTTCAATTTCTGTGTAACGCCGACTTTGTGCAATTGTGATTGTAATTCAGAGAAGATTTCAATCTGTTCCTCTTCAGGTATAGTTCGCCTACAAAGAAGAAAACATGAAAAATGACCTAAATCTACAGGATGACCCGTAAGTCTCGCACGATCTTTTAGGGACTGAAATTCTAAGAGGAAAAGTCCTATACCTGACGCACAGGTAATTAGTAATTGAATTAAGTTGTCAATCAGGTCTTCTCTCTTTTTATCGCTATAGCGAACACCTAATTGGCTATTTAATTTAATTAATGACTAATTACCTGTGCGTCAGGTATAAGGCTTTTCGTTTTACAATTTTATCTTCTATCCGCCCCTAAGAGATTGTGCGAGACTTATGGGTCATCCTGTATACAAATATTCAATGATTATTATACATGTATTCTTTCATTAAATCATATTTCTGCCATGGTGTTTGTGATTCTCTAGCACGTCTCATGATTTTTTCTGGTAATTTGGGTAATTCTACACCTTTCAAATTCTGTCGTTCCCATCGTTCTAACCATGGACGTGGCTTCAGCTTTACTTTAATATCATTTACTGGAATTGGAGCACCTTCGATTGGTATTTCTTGTTCCATATTCGGATCGAAAGTACTGTACTCGGGTAAAGCGTCACGTAAATACAATAAATGACTATCTATACGTTTCTCTAAACGCAAGACTTCAATACTACGAATCGTCGGATCGTACATTTCGTACAGAATTTCAACACCCTTCAATATTTACAAGATTAATGATTGTTTTATCGATAATTTAAATAAAGATTACTTGATGATCGATGACGTTTCTTAGAATGAAATTCGCACGTAATCCACAACCTTCTCGTTTAATACAAATACCGACGAATCGATGTGGTTTGTTTGGTGAGTGCGGATCAGATGATGTTACAGCCAATATTGAACCTAATTAATACATAAAATTATTACAAATATAGAAAGATTTAATCTTATGATTACACACCAACGTAAAATTCCGGTATATCGACATTTACACGTCTTGCAATCATATCATTACGTTCTAATTTCTCTCTAATCGGATTACGGAATTCAATTTTTGGATCTGGTAAGAATTCAGGATAACTATGTCGATATGCTAGCACACTTTTACGGATATTTTCAGATTTTGTCGTTTTTATTAAATGCTCTTTTTGTTGTTGATCCTGTTCTTGATGCTGTAATTGGGGTTGTTCTAGCGTAGAAGAAATACGTCGAAAATCTAGAATTAAAAACGATTAATATTGATGATAATGTTGGTTTTGTACATTACTTTTTAAATATCGGCATAATTTCGGGGAATTATTGGAAAATAAAGGCAACATTTTTCATGAAAATTTGAGGTTATGTCACTCAAAATTTCTAGGTTACTGTCACCGTTCGAGTCTAGTATTCAGATCACATGAAAAGAAACTGAAGAAACCAAACAGTTACCATCGTAGTTACTTACCAATGTTGCTACAGTGTCTGTATACATAAATTGAAAAGTAACAAATAATGCCACAATTTAATTCCAAAAAACGCAAGCAAAAGTTTACGGACAATTTTAATGCAATTTTAAATTTATATTGTCTACAATTTGAAAATTTGATAATAAAGCTAGTATTTCTTAAATTTACAGAATTATCAGCGAGTTGACAATGACGGTTAGCTGTCATTAATCTGTAGGGAATTTGCGTGGTTTGTGTTGGTAAACATTTAATGCTTATCAATGTTGTGATTAGTTGTGATGTTGGAAGTTGTTTTTATTTTTTGTGTTAAAATCCAGAAAAAAGTGTTTTATAAATAATTAAACAAAATTTCTGTTCTTTATACTTTTTTTCTTTATTCATTTATTAATAAATATGACACCAGAAAATGGCGAGAAAGACAAGAAAGACGTTATATATTATTCAGTTTTTGTACCCGGTAGTTGTGATGAAATCAAATCAAAAACACCTACAGAATTATCGAAATATATTTTTACAAATCGTCCAGCTGCTATAAGTTTTATGAAAGATATAAAAAAGGCTAGATTTCGTCAATTTAGTAACTACAACGATGCTGTACTTTTTGCAAGTTATGGTTCAATTGATGAAGTTCAACAATTAAAACAACAAACAAATACAAATAATGACACAAATATCAATAAAACTACAAATATAAACAGCTATGGTGAGAAAGGTAGTCCATTTAAGGGGCCCAAACCGCAGGATATGGTGAAATTAAGAAAATCTATCGAAAATGGTGATTACAGTTACGTTAGGACAATTATTTGGGAAAATCCAAGATATTTAATTAGTAGCGGTGATACACCATCAATATTACAAGTATATTCATTTACATGAATAAAAATTAGATATTTATTTGTTGTATTTTTAGGAAGGATTCCGTTATAATGCCTTACATGTTGCTGCAAAATTTAAACGTGCAACAATAGCTGAAATAATTTTAAATACAATAACTGATGATCGTTTTATAAAATTATTATATGGTGATGATGTTGATTATGATAATATTGAGAATCGTATACAAGCATTACTTGATTTATATTTAAATACACCAGATAAAGGTTCAAATGAGACACCGTTACATTTTGCTGTGAAATTCGGTGCTGTTGATGTTGTTGAAATTTTAGTATCATTTCCACAATGCGATAAACAATTAAAAAATAAATACGGCCAAACACCAGATATGGTAAAATATTTCATACAACCGTACATTAAAAGCATGAGAAGGAAATTTTATTTAGTCAAATTTTCAATACTAAAATAGCCAAAATTCCTGTAGTACTTTTAATGGACGGTTGTAATAAATATTATGTGATTTATTTTTGATTAAATTGTAGATAATCTGCGATCGTTGTGATAAAAAAGACTCATCGTTACAGAAAAAGATTGAAATGTTATTAAAAAATAATTTCTATGTACCAGTTTTACGTGCTGATGATAATAGTATACCACCAAGAATTGGTGAACCATTCTCACCTGGTGGTAATCCAATTATAATAAAAAATGATCCATTAAGTCCACGTTTAGAAATTCATGCTTATGCTGGTCCAATGAATAAAGAAGGTGCTGAACAATTTCGTAAAATATGGAAAACACCACCACGTACAAATACAAGTACACCGAAAAAAATAACAAAAAACAATAGTAATAATAATAGTAATGATGAATCATTTGATAATATAATGTCATTGCGTTATAAAGATCATCTAAAAGGTTTAGAACGTTTAGGACAGAAATTAGCGTATAAATACGATGTAAATTGGAAGGAATATTGGCCGTTTTTGGATTGTTTCATTGATATTTCATCAAATGAGGGTTTGCAAATGTTGGAAAATCATTTGAAATTCCGTTCAATTCATGTAGAGAAATCGAATAATTTACTATTAAAACAAAACGAAGCAATTTCAAATGATATCCATAACAGCAAAAGTAATTGTAGTACAATATCCGATTTGTGTAGCACATTTCAACGTTGTTGTAATTTAAATGATTCCAGTGATAATGAGATTACAAATGATAATTTTAGTCCATTTTTATGTATAGAGAAAGCATGTGATGTCTTTGCAAATCGTATACTCTGTGATATTATAAATCGAATTACAACAATAACAACAACAACAAATTCTATTAATTTATTGATAAATCATATGAAACAAATAGAAATTTTAACAAGTTATATGGAAGATCAACGTTTTAAAACTGTTAATTTTAAATGTTTACATTACCGTTTAGGACAATTAATTAGTGAAAAATTACAACAATATTTAACAAATAATCAACGTAAAGATTTATTGAATAAATTTGAACAATTTTTAACAGAATCAATCGATATCTTTGATTATTCATCATCGGATAATGATCGAGATTCATTTATTACAACAACACGTGATAATAATCGACCAACATCATTAAAGAAACAGTTAGTCTGTTTAATTGATTATATTTATAATTGTTTATATGATAATAATGGTGATGTGAAGAGTCAATTAGATTTTAATAAAGAATCCCAAGAGGAAATTGAATTTATAAATATTTGGAATAATTGTAAAGAATGCGATTGTATTTATCATATAAGAAAATCGAGAAAGACTACAATACGAAAT
The DNA here is from genome assembly GCA_039776855.1 of Mylabris sibirica. Lineage (NCBI taxonomy): Eukaryota > Metazoa > Arthropoda > Insecta > Coleoptera > Meloidae > Mylabris > Mylabris sibirica. The sequence goes on from CM077838.1 coordinate 7,068,755, forward strand.
AATAGTTTTAAATATAAATTAAAGACTTATTCAAATTTTATATCACGAAAATTATTCAATAATGACGGTGGTGATGATGATGATAAAAATGGAATTAAACGTGAGTCATTGTTCAAAATTGAGTTGTTTCTGAAATTTTGATCTCTTTATTTTCAGCTAAATTGAATGATTCGGGAGAGATGAAGGAACATGAGGATAATAATAATAATACGAATAATTCTGATGATTTAGAAGATGATGATGAATTTTTCACGCCACCATCCTCACCTAGTCAACTTTACAATTCAGATGATGAATTTTCCGATACTCAATTATCAATGGAATTATTTATTGATGGTGATTTACCAACAAAAACCGATTGTGCTGTATTTAATGCATTAAGATGTTCAAATACATACGAAATGCTAAATCCGAAACAATATCCGTACACTTATCGATGGTATCACAATGTGAATTTGTATTCAGACACAGAACGTGAAAAGTAAATGGTTTATTTATTAAACTATAATATTATTAATTTATAAAATCTTTGTTACAGTTGGCCTGTTTGTAATAATATTAATAAGAAATTGGATGAATGCAATGGTACACCATCGAATCGTAATCAGTGCTCACCACCACAATCACCTTTAACACATACACCACCATCGAAATCATGGTTGCGTATAACTGGTGTTAATTCACCGACAACTAAATTCGTTAATAAACAATCTCCGAAAACGATATTTTCTAATCATTCGCAAAAATAATAAGTTTTTTCTAGTTATTAATCCTATTTCTAATAAAAACATTTTTTTAAAGATTAAATTTTCAATAATTTAAATTGCGCCTCTATAACATCACTTTCCTGTTCTAATTCTTGTAAACGATCATGGATTTGTTGTAGAATATCATCGGCTGTATCAGAATTTGGTGATTTTAATCGAGTATCAGGTGAGATATTTTCGAATTGACTTGTATCGAGATTTGTAGCTTGTTGTAAACAGTTGTTTAGAAAACTAATCTTCATTTGTGATGCATTCAAATCTTTTTGTAATAAATTGATTGTCGTTGATAATTTTTCGATTTCTAATAATTTTTTATTGTTAATTTCATGTAATTTATCGATTTCGCTATGTAAATGTTTAATTTTTTCAACGTTAATCTTACAAATCTCTTGGCAATGTACTTGTTCGCATCTCTTCTCGATTTTTCTATTTTCATTATTTTTAATTTCTTGTTGTAATAAGATTTGTTCATTTTTCAGTTGTATGTTCTCTACAATTAATTTCTTCAATTCATCATCTTTAATTGTTAAGTTTTTGATTAATTCATCATAACGATTCTGGTGGTATTTATTGATTCTGTCAATATCTTTAAAAATATATTGTTGGACATTTTTATTAAAATTCAAAATAATATCTTTCGGTATTTGAAAATTCGATAGAAATTTAGTGAAATAATCCAATAAATTCTCATTATTCTCTATATTATTATCAAATTTTCGATAATCTTTAAATTTATTCGAAATTACACAATACAACAACGATTTGTTAGAGCTTTTTAAATACATCGTTCGTATTTTATTGTAATCACTAGTCTCATTTGATATTCCAATTAATTCGATTATATTACCAACAGTAACACAATCAAATTTGAATATACGTTCTTTATTTTTATCGATTTCAAATAAAACCATCGGTAACTGATTAATTATACCTGGTGCTTCTATACTAAATACCGATAATGTGTGTAGATAACCGTTACACAATAAATATTCACCGATTAATAAATTAAAAGCTTGTTGTTTTAAAGGATATTGTCCAATCTTCTGTACTTTATTATCATTAATCGGTAAATAACGTAAATGTTCTATTACCTTTACACGTAAATATTTACGTAAATCATTGATTATATCTTTATCTTCAAACCATCTGTACAACATTTTCTGAAATTCTTCTGATGTTAATTCGTTATTATCAAAAATAATTGGTTTACTTTCAGCATTATTTTCTGTTGTCATTTTGTTGTAGTTTAACACAATTCATTGTTTGTATTGTATTGCTCACGTTACCGTGGAGAATAAAATTCGTCTCGGGACGGTGAAATGGGAACGTAGCACGCAACTTGAAGCAATAAAATTGACACAAATTCGTTATACTTGAGACAGCATCAAGTTACGATCTACGTCCTAAATGAGAATATCATCTAGATATATAAAAATATATTTGCATAAAATATCTATCAAATAATATAAATAAATAGTATAAAAATATAATTTGCACGTTTTGTTCGGACGGATTTTATACAACCCCAAAATGAACAACTTTAATTTTCGGTTGTTGTTGTTGTTCATTATCAATGTTATCAACACTACCACCACCACTATTATCACTTTTTTGTATCGGTGTAAAATCTTTAAGATATTCCTCATTTGGATGACACAATGGTAAACTATCAGCTAATTCTTTTTGTGGATCAGTTAAATGTGATGGTAATGGTGGTGGTAATTGTCGTATTGGTGATGGTCTTTTAATTTCTGGTACAATAAATGCCGTTACAGTATCAGAAAATTTAACTTTAGGTTGAACTTTTTTAATTACACCACTATTAACAATACTATTATTATAACTAAATGATGATGATGATGGTGATTGATTTATTGATAATTTATAATGATTAGGTAATCGTAAATTGGTATTACCCAAATATGGTAAAGGTGGTGTTACTGGTAATGGTGGAATTATTGTTGGTTTTACCACAGACGAATTGATTTTGTTAATATTATTACTATTATTATTAATTATCGGATTCGATTGGGTGAAATGTGAAGGTACTTGTGGGGCTTTAACGTAAGTAGCTCTTGGTCGGTTTGTTAACAAATTCGGAACAGGTGATGTTTTCTGGTATGCTTGATTAAAATTCGTTGTTGTTTGATAATTTTGTACATCATCATTATGATCACTACAACTATCATCATCATCATCATTTGAACATTGTGAACATGATGATCGTGAACAATTCGATAATTCACTAGAACAATGACTTAATAGAGCTGATGCTTGTGCACGTGCCGCTGCTGCCATTTCAGTTTCACCAATTTTGATTGCAATATAATATAAATCCATAAATAGATCGTGGTGTTGTAAATCAACAGCTAAAAGAAATGCAATTTCAAACATTTCTGTACGTACTAATTGATGAAAGAAACGACGACTGATTGATAAAATTTGATTATTAAAACGATTACGTAGATTTGTTGGTATCGGTATTGGTGGACTATAATAATAACCTAAAACATCTTGTAAATATTTCGCATTCTCTTGTGTCATTGGTTTTGTTAATAGATACGTTGAGATTTTTTGTAACAAATAAAAACTTTGTTCATTAAAATCACAACTTAATAATAAACGTATCGCTTTATCAATTTTATTTGTTTTTATATATTTATAGATGATTGATTGTGTTGTTAATGATTGTTCTATATGTTTTATTAAAACTAAAGGTCCTTGTTCTAATGATAAAATTAAATCTTTTTGTCCCCAACTAATCGAATTGATTGTTAATTGAGCATTAAAATAACTCGATAGATCAATTAAAGCAATCGGTGTACAATCTTCGCTAATTATTTGTGTTTTAATACAATTTAATGCTATATCAAAATATTGTAATTGTCCACGTTCGTTTGTTATAACAACAATCGTCCCTAATGGATGCCATTCAATGAATTTCGGTATAAATAATGCTTTTATTGTTTTCGTTATGCCACGATTGCGATCTAATAATGCTAATGAACCATCAATACAACCAATTAATAGACGATCTTCATGCTTACTCAAACAACAACAACTAACTTGTGTTTGTAATGGTACTGATGTTACTGTTATACGTTTTAAATTATTTTTAATTAATTCAAAATTACTAATTTCAATTGATACAGATCCTTTTATTGTTACTTTCTGTTCAATTAATATTAATGTACGATTATTACTATAACGACTAACAATAACATCAATTGGATCACCATCAGTTTTTTTATATGCTAATAATTCAGCACCACGATAATTGATCCAATATAAATGTAAATTAGCACGTTGATAATCTTTACCAAGTGGACTCCATGGTTGTGGATGTTCTGACTCAATTTTACCCCATACAGCTAGCCAATCATTAAAATAATTTAAACGACGCCGTGGACCACCTTCAACAATCCAACCGTCCCGCCATGGACCACCATAGCCCAAAACATGACCATCATTACAAATACAAATGATCTGCTGTTGACCCAAGATAATACCTGAAATATTCGATAATCCAATCAGATTTCATATTGCTATAAAACATATAAAACTGACCATCACATAGAATATTAACTTGTAGTTTTGATGCTAATTGTTTCTCGAAATTAATCGCCAATAAATCACCAGTATTAGTATTTATTTTGATATTAACCAATACACCGGTTGATAATAATAATTGTAATAATTGTGCATCTGGCCATTCAAAACATACGATTTTATTATGTAAAAGATAATCTTCTAATTCTTTCAACTTATCGCGTACTCGTTGTGGCCGTTTATTTGGCAAATTCCACAAATAATCCCTCTGTTCACAATACTTCTTTTTACTTAAATAAGACAGAGAATCATTAAGGTCCCGTTTAGAGTAATATCTGGGGAGATAGAGAACGATTATTATGGGATAAAATCGATAAAATTCTTGAATTTCTACTTAAAAGCTCCATAATCTGTATGCTTCACAATTACATCCTCTTGAGTGCTCCAAAAGTGGATTTCGCACAATAATGGAAACATTTTATAATTCAATCAAATATCCACTTTCTGTTTCATAAAATTCTCATTATCAATCCATTTATTTTAAAATTAAAATAATTAAGAATTTGGTAAGTTTGCAACAAAATTAGAAAAATGACACATGTCAACAAAACAAAAGAAGAAAACGAATACTCTAGGGACATTTGTTTGCTACAGTTTAAAGCAAATTTAATTGATTTCGTATAACAAGCATCCATAATCAGCAAAAGCCACTCTAATTATACGTATAAGTTTTAAAATCTCGTCAAATTTCGATTCTGGATGTTAAAATAATTGTTTTTTATTAAAAAAGTGAGTTAATAGTAATTTTATTATTACAAGTTGGTAGTTAGTGTTGGCCATACTGTTTATTTTCAATGGTGGCTGTATTTTTAAGTGAAATTTATGTAAAGTGTTTAAATGCTTTGATTATCAATAATTTGTGAAGATTTAAGTTTATTTCGACTATTTATTATCATTAAATAAGTTTTAGTGTAAAATCAGTGCATAGTTCGAAAGAACCTTCAAAAAATTCTGGTGAGTACAATTGTCAGCAGATGACGCTTTCTATATTATCCTTTGAAATATTCATTTAAACAAATGGCGTATCATAGATATTTATATTAATTTTGATATTTAAAAGCATTTATTTGTTTTTTTTTGTAATTATGAATTTCGTCATAATGCACAGTTTATGTAGATGATTTATAGATGGCACAGCATCTATTGCTGGTGTATTGCTTATCTATCTTCCTCTTGCTTGTTTTATTTTTTTGTTGCCTATCTTTTTTCATTAGTAAAGTTGGTGATTTCGCCAATATATGGCAGCACAATGATCGTTGACTTAGAGTCCCTATAATAAGAGTCTGGCCAATGTAGTGTCAAGTTTTCATTGGTGCGGCCATTTTATTTCACAATTTGACATGTGAGAGCGGGAAATACAAGATTTTGTATATTTTAAAATTATTTTCGGTTAGAATTACTAATATTTTACTGTTTTCTGGAATAAAGTGAGTTACTGTATAGTTTAAAAGTTCGCGAAGTGGTAAGTAACGGTAATTACATGGTAGTTGATGCTCATCATATTTTGAACTGTCTTAATTTAAAAACTGAAATAATTACTAGATTTATTACTTTTAGATTAAAAATTGCTTGTAAAAGAAAGACAAAAGTCCGAATTTGTAAGGATAGTAAAAGCATGGCCATGCATAGTGTTTTGAAATAATAAAACATAGTTAATTTTTGACTTTTTAGTTTTATTCCTCAATAACACATTTTACTGATAAGTTACTATAACGTATTTTTTTCCATTGTTCATGCTCTAGGTTCCTACGTGCAAACTATTTCTGACATTTTCAAATTTCGCGCCACGCGTTGTGACAGAAAATGGCTGCTTTGGCCAGACTCTTATTATAGGGACTCTACGTTGACTATGTTTTAAACAGTGCCTGCTTGATTGATCCATGATCAAGAAAGGCATGATTTTAAAAATAATGCTACGGACAAATAATGTACGGAACATATTTGCTAAAATGAGATAACCAATCAGATAAATTTATTATCCCGCGAAATTCTAAACTTATAAGAAATTGTAGAATTATCTATAATTATAATTATTTACTTTTTTCTATATTTGTTAGTGTTATTGTAGAATTCCCTGTTATCTTCATATCTTTATTCTTAATTTAAATGAAATTAAACCGACTTTGATAATTGATTTGTTCTCTCAATTCTATAAAGTTTCCCAGTATTTGTGCATAATTAACGAAAATTGAATATTGTGGGTGATAGAAATTTGATGAATGATATTAGAAACGAAACAGTAATAAAAATTTCCTAAATTTATGCAATATGTTTTCATATTTTCTTTATAAACAAATCGACGAAAGAAACGAACGTTCTTTATTTGTTTACTCTTTTTTTGCCTACGAGTCTTATTATAGAGATCCAGTTTTTCTTCACCCTCGAAATCCAATCGTTAAAAACAAGGCTTCATTATATTCCATATAATAATAGTAACAATTTCTTGTGAGAATTGTAATTTTAAAAGTTGGTTATAAAAAGTTAATATCATTTTTCTATACAATGTAAATTATTCCATAATTGTTTTCCAATATTTCAATAAAGGAACGTGACGGTCTTACTAAAAACACTCAGCTAAAATACATTTTCGTATGTTTCACCCGATTATTAACAAATTACCTAATCAAAAATCAATGACGGTAAGCGAACTTTAATTATTAATCATATAGTTGTGGCAAAATAACTTGCCCGCTGCAGAATCGAAATCCATAAAAAAAACTGTATTAAAATTAATAAATCTAAATAACTAATATTACAATTCAACGATCTAGAAATATTACGATTTGCTTTTATAGATCATAAAAACTGTCGTAATAATAAACACTAGGAGGTTCTTAATTTGTAAGTCAAGACGTTGACGATACAGATTTTTTTTATATAAAATCTGATATGCCTAAAATAACTCAATTTATATTTACCCTAAAATAAGAATCTTCCTCGTGTTTTTTTTTCCTAGCGTATAATTAATTGGAAACTATATGAAACAGATCTAGTTTTAACGATTATGGGATGTAATAAAATACAATTGAAACTTATTTAAGATCGTTTGTTTTATAAATAAACACAGTTTTATGTTTCTTAAACAGATTGCTTCTCGTTTTTGTTATTCGATCCATTATTTTAATTATTATCAACAATAATTTTAAAATAACAGGGTGAGATACAGAGGCGTCCTGATAAGGCGTGGGCGGCCAAAATTAACCATATTTTCTACTATTTAGTCCTGGGCCCTTTATTGCTCATGATAACATTGTCAAAACTGTCGTTTTTTTCTGATTGAAAGGGTGGCTAAATCGCTTATAGCCTACGGGCGAACAAAATTTTAGGGACGCCTCTGGGTGAAAATGGGCAAGATTTATATAGTTCAATCGATTTCTTTTGCTATAACCGGGAAGATTTCGTTAAAATTATATTTAAAATAATCCATCATTGTTGATAGTATTGGAAACTAGAAAAAAATTGGTCTTTGTTAACATCTCATGTATTGAAGATTGTATCAAAGAACAAAATAACTCACGATGTTTAATTTCCCATAAATGGAATCATTAAAGCATAGCGAGAATTGCCCCGATTGACCATCATCACTATCACTTTTGTTTTAAGTAAAACAACAATGGTATTTCACAATTGATCCTCGTAAATTAGAATTGATGCTGGTTGATATGATGATGTTTATTCACATAAAGGATGTTTTTTTCCACCGCTCAATTGTATTGTCCCAAATCCAGATCTAATGGTTAGAGTTTACGAAATTCCGGACGTATAAATCTCAATAAATTACGTGCATATAATCGAATTCCAGTAAACGAGAATCCGGTTTTCCTATATCTGTGTGTCTCGTATGTGTTTTAATCTAGTCTCTGCTTGATTCTTAATCACACACACATACACACCACACATACACACATACATATATCCCCTGATAATGATAATTAATAGTTGAGTTTTCTAACGGATATAATTGAAAACTTACGTGTATGTTTACCTACAACATCAATCGTTTGCCAGATCTATAATCAGACTTGGATAGATTTTTATCCAAATTTATAAAAATTATTGATAATAAAATTGAATATTTAAATATTTTATTATGAATAGTTGTAATTATTTTCACTCTAGGTGTTTTCTATATTTATTACAACAACTGTGACAGGATGTATCCTCGTTTTTTCTTTGTCTTCCCACCTCTTTTCTCTATATATTCATCTTCTCTTTAAAATACTAGTAGGATAAATTTAAATTTATAGAATCTTGATGAAGTTCGATAAATTTTGAGAATGAAAGATAAATTACTAACATATGATCAAGTTGTATCTTGTAAGAACGAATAGTTTCCTTTATTTTTGATTCTATAAAGTTTACACATCTTTGATCCAAATTTTCATCTATAGAATAATTATCGTTATGTTTCTTTTTTTATAGTAATGTGAAACTTTAGATATTTTCGATGTAATATATGGTCACCATATTGTTACATATCAAATTTCACACATTTTTCTGTATAAACTTTGTTAATTTACGATTATTAACATAAGGAAATACACCGAATTTCTTTGACTAGTCTTTAAATCAGTTCTAATTTTGTTTAAAAGATATCCTGACGATTTAATGTAGGTAGGTTGAAAGAAATTCGGATGGCAAAGCAAAAAGGAACCTTTGATTCTTCAATATAAAGCTCTGAAACAACAAATAATTTCATATCTGAGACTTCCAAGTAAAGTTCAAAGAGATGTACGAAATGTCGGATTTTCTGTTAAAAAAAGAAGGCTCGATAATTGAGGTTAAATCAAACCTGGAGAACACTTGAGGATAGGTTCTATAAGTTTTCTTGTAACTCTAGACTTACTTAAGTGTTGCTCCTTCAAACCACAAACTGATTATAATAAGCCATACTTATTTTTGGTGAATATTATTGAAATTGATATTTGATGCACGAATCCGTTGAATAATTGCATGTTTTCTGATCCTCTGCTTTTAAAAAATCAACAAAGTCCACTTATATGTCTGTATATCGACCTGTTTGTTTTAATTGGAAAACAAAGCTTCAGTTTGATGTTTGATTATAAAGCTGTACATTTTTCACCCCTAGGTTGTGTGTATTTCCATAAAGTTGTTGTAAAAGTCTTTTTTTTTCCCTTTGATGATCCATCTAAATTTTGATGAAATTTTCAAATTCAATAACATTAAAACTGAATACTGCAGAGACAGATACTGTGCTTTACTGTAATGTTGAAAGAGAAATAAATAGAAACATAATCAAACTTTACACAAGAATGAATCCAGAAAGGAACCATAAAATTCCAGCACAACATTTTCTGTTAAACTAAATGGTTATTATACAATAGGGATCCATTAAAAGAATTTAACCATCACGCAATTGGTAGTGTAGTGTAAGTAATATGAAAATTGAGACCGAGAAATAGAGAGAGAGTGGAAAGCCACATTTTCCATTCGTTACAATTTAATTTGAAAACAGCATCGTTTCTTCACAATATAAAAATGTTTTTATATATTTTTATAGTTGTTTAAAGTAGAAAGAGATTAATGACGATGAAAATAGAAAACTCAACAATATCTTGTTGGGATTAATCGTTGTGTTGTGTGTGACATTAGAAGACAGGACAGGACCGGATTTTTTTGTCTTTGTATACATATAAATAATTTACATGGCTAGTTTTCCACTATTTGGTAGGCGTTAACAGAATTTATTGAAGAATTTCAAAAATTATTTGATTAATTAATTATTATCATTATAAGCCATAAACAGTGGATGATTTCATCTAATGATAGCTATCGATAGGCTAATATATGTCGAGAATAATTGATTATTATTACATTATCATGTTGGATTTGTTTGCAAAAAAAAAGATGTGTAAATTATGAGATCCAACAACTTTTACATTAATTTTTGTCTTTCAAACAAAATGAATGTTATGAAAAAAAAAACAAAAAAAAAATACCATCAAATGGAATATTAATTAAAGTGTTGTTGTCTAAATCATCATCAACAGGAAAACAACAACAACGGTAACAACATCCATTTTGTGTAATTTAAAATTTCATTAACTCGTAAAATTTGTTGTTACGTCAACAACAATAATAATGACGATTTTGATGATGGATTTCACGTATTTTTTCAGGTAAATTATTGTATTTTCCATCCAACTGTCTGTCCATTATTATTTATTCATATAACAATGTTTACATTGTTTAAAACATTGAAAAATTATCCACAAATTAAAGTCTGTAAAAATGATGAAAATATAAAGCGACATTTACTGTGAAAATTGATAAATTTCAATTGAATATTGCAGGACGCCTTCTTTTCGTGGTTACTGAATAATGAAATCAACCCTTAAACTTTAATTTTTTCGTTTAAATTTTGATTTTTCAGCCCATATACCAGCGTTACGATAGGGTCTAATCCGTTGTGAATTTCCAACTAGAGCTTGAATTGGAGAAAGTACACACCTAAATCGGTGGTGATGCTGGCTTATTTCACGACTTCTGAAGATGACAAAAAAGGTGATTCTGTCGACGCTAAGGTTACTCTATCGTGGCCGCGAGTAATAACGGTATGTTCGCTTGAAATTTGCGCTTTTCTACGAATACAAATCTATCGATTGGTAGTGATCATTTAATTGCACAGTTTACAGGACCACCATGATTGTTTATCGTAAATTATTATTATTTTTTGTTTAAATTTGTCGTATTTATTAATTATATCTACTACTATCAGTGGCGTAGCTAGAAATTTCGGGTCCTTAGGCAAAACACAAAATAAATTATAAATACCGGGTCGTCCATTTAAAACTATAGGTATATGTAGTTCTTATGGCAAAACGTATCTATTATTTGGCAAGTGATTCGAAATAGTAGTTTTTCGATACAAGAGTGGAATGTAGATCTTTACGAAACGAGAATGTAAAGCCCGTGTCATAAGAAAGTCACCACTTTTTGTGCGACTGTATAAAATACTCATTTGAGAGGGGTCATAACAATATTTTTACAGGCCAGGATTTCGGAAGAAAAATATTCAATCAGTGGTAGGAAGTATTTACCTGAATAGACAAATATTTTTTACAAGTTTGATATGCTGGAAACATCCCCTATCTATCCACCTTCTTATCCCCACGAGAGCTCAAGTGCCGGTGTCAAAAAAATCTGACACTTGCTTTAGTTTGGAGCACTCGCTACTGCAATTACTCCAATCATCCTGAATTTTGCGAAGACGCGTTTCTACTCGAATACCGAACATTATTTTCTACTATTGAATAAAAACCCAATTTATATTAGTAAATTTTTCAATAAAAGAAAGTTACTTTTCTGTCCTAAGGCAGACAAGTACTTTTCCGCCCGCCGAGGAGCCAACCAGAAACGAGCTAGCTATCTTCTTTTTATTTACGTTGTTAACAAACAGTCGCATATTCTATAGCAATCTAACGCTTTGCACCTGCGAAATGGGAAAAAAAATTGACAGTTTTTGTTCAATCGTACAATATATTTTAGGGATTTGTAAGGTAGACCCTGAATTTTCTTTTAGCAATATTAGAAGTCAAAAAGCTACGAGGTTCAAACTTTGGTAAAATGTTCTGCAGGGATTTTCCTACAGATTCTTAAACTATTAATCGAATTGTTTTATTATTTTGGTGAAGACAGCCAAATTGTCCAGACTGGACACCTGTGTGTCTTTTACAGGTATATACTTAGATCTATTGCTCAACAATCAAATAATAATTGGCTCCTAAAGCAAGTTGGGCCTTAAGGCGTTGTCTAATCTTGCTAATCGATAGCTACGCCATTGACTGTTATTTTCATTATTGTTAATGTTTTGTTGTTGTTGGTAGTATATGGTAATTTTAATTCAAATTTAATATTTGTCGAATTTTCATTAAATTTCACCAAAACTAAATATGGTAAATGTAAGTATAATATAGTATAGGAGAACTTTCTGAAAGCAATTAACAAAATTCCACACAATACTATCCTTTTCTCAACTATAAATCTATCTTTCTTCTACTCTTATTTGTGTTTTGTATAATTTAGAAATTAGTAGAAATAGAAACGTGGCACCATCAGCAGTCTGTACACCGGGTTCTCCACCTATCCCCCTCTGTCTTTTCTGTTTTCTACCATTATATGTCTACTAAAAAGGTAAATAATATAATGGAAGTGTATTTAAATAGAGAAGCCCTTATTAAAACATTCGGACATTGGTTTGAATACACCAAAAATCAACATTGTTGTTTTATAGAATAATATTGTTGTTGTTTTTAGCATGTTCTCAACAATTCAAACAATCTTATATTCAACTCAAAAATAAAATAACAACGTTTCGATTGGTTTTAAAACGTTATAATATTGGTGTCAATTTTAGTACTCGTCAGTGGCCTCTAGGCACAAAATTATCTCGATTAAAGTGCCGTTTTGTGCTACAATCTCATTGACTACTGTTATATAGAGAATGGGATACATACATACATATATGGTTAATACGAGAATCTACCATACAATTGACCAACAACAACAACCGATCATTACCGGATTTGTGTGTAACTCTAAACATACGCCATAAACTCGCACCGTTATTCGATACATTGTTATCAGTTAAACTTTAACACAATTGTAATTTTCCCCTTACCATCAAATATCTCTTAATTTGTTCTCTTGTTGGTTTTTTGGTCGTTTAAATTTATTGAAAGCAGTCTCGGCAGCCACTTAAGCTATGCACGATCATGAATTTCTTCTCCACTTGGATTTTCTTAAAGTGGTTGAAATAATAAATAGGTACCTATGGTTAGAAATTAGGTGTTTGCTAACTAAACAATACCCTGTTTTTTGGAGAAATAAGATTTAAATTTATACAGAATTTTTCCAAGGAATTACATCTATAAATCACCAATGAACGTCACGAAAGTATAATCTTTAAGGATATTAATACTTGAAACTGTTGCCTTTAAGTCTGTACAATATGATGAATTATAAAAATTCCAAAATTCATTCGGATTATTCTAATTTTAAATTTAAATTATAAATACAGAGTTTTTTTCAAAGATTGTCAATTCGAGCGAAACTCCTTGGTGTTGACGGGCGATTTGAAAAATATTTGAAGGATTTGTATATTTCGAGACCATTAAAGTAAAATTAGAACCTCGTAGCTCATTTGGAAGTTGGCCAAAAACGATCGTTTTGGGAAATGTCGCAATTTTAAAAACGAGCAATGCTAAGAATGACTCGTAGACCCTCCCAACAATAATTTTTTTGATTCTCTCTATTATATTCTGAAACAGATGGAAATGTTTTACAATTTTTTCTAGAATGCAATGGAGAAAAACAAAACATGGGAGGGTCTAGTTACCCTTAATTAGTCGTTTTGCGTTCTTTGCTTGCTTTTAAAAATCGCGAAATTGTCGAAAACGATCATTTTTCAACCAACTTTGAAATGAGCTACAAGGTTCTAATTTTGCTAAAATGGTCTCCAGCGACCTTTCTACAAATTCTTGAACTATTTTTCAAATCGCCTGCCAACTACTAGGAGTTGCGCACGAATAAACCATCTTTTAAAAAGACCCTGTATATCTTTGCTACTATTTGTCCTATGATATATAGTTGACAAAAACTGCATCATTAGTTAAAATCTAATTTGTTCCGGAACTATTCGTAGACAACCCCTAGTGTGTAAAATCCATAGACTGTCATTAGTTGAGACGCCAGACGTTTGAAAGTTCACCTGACTTTTATGGGGACAAGAAAATAGATTTCGTTTTTATTTTTTCTACTTTTATTATTATTATTATTACTATTTTTCTGAAAACCTCCATCATCATCCATTAAAATCAAGAGTTGTTTGTTTGATTATGTCATGGAGTTGATTTTTATTATACAATCCCATAGTGGAAAAGTTTATATAGGTAATGTTTCTATTAAATATCGATACATTACACGTTTTATTACTTAATATTTCTAAAGTTAAATTTTAGGGTACAATGAACAAATAAAAAAATCACTGAAAGCGAGCCCTTAGAAAGTTCATTCTTTCTATATTATTATTTTCTTTTATAAAGGGTGGAAAATTTTGCTTAAAAAGCTTCTCGTAAAGTATTTAAATCGTTACACTGTATGTGTGTGTGTGTGTTGTTTTTTTTAATGAAAAACTTTCTTTCGTGTTTTAAACGACACCATATGTTTACTTACAAATTTATATCCTATTTTGATTTAAATCTATAACAAGAATTCTCCCTTGATTCTCTGCATTATTTCATGTAGTTTTTTTTTGTTTTTATATAAAAGCAGAAATAAATTGTTTTAGATTGTAAATATTATTAAACGGTTAGTTGAAAATGTATAGTGGCGGCTATTTCAAACAATATTTTCGATGAAATCTTCTCTACTGAAAACCCTATTATGCACTTCTATATGGGTGTTTTATTTCTACAATGGTTGCATTAAATGCTTTAACAATGGTGCACCCAATAGAATACGTAAGTTACTTATAGTATATAACAATATTCTAAAACAGTTCAAAGATACCGAAATAAGCCCATATGGAGGTACGAATTTTTGCAATGACTGCTTTTTTTTGGTGTTTATCAACCCACCACATACCGTTCTATACTATCTAATGGGTGGTGGTCCAATTTTAAAATACTCTATTTAATACGGTGATTGATCCTTTAACACATTTTTGGTTTGGGTCTCTAAATTCCGTAAAAGTGATTTGTTAGGCTGTCTTTGTTCAGCAAACTTGTCATCCTATCTTATGCATCAAGTCGTAATGATTGTGAGAAAGATATTGAAAAACAGGGAAACGTTGAAATAGTATTTTTATTTTTAAATTTAAAGAAAGCTACTTACTAGCGTAAAACATTCTGTAGACAGGGTTATTCACGCCGGACAAAAAGTTCTTATGGCAACTCCCATTATTTAGCGAGCGATTCGAAAAATATTTCAAGGATTTGTAGGGGGGTCTGTAGAGAATATTTCAGCTAAATTAGAACCTTGTAGCTCATTTTGAAGTTGGTCAGAAAGCGTTCATTTTTGGCGATATCGCGATTTTCAAAAATACGCAAAACAACTTATTGTTAGAATGACTCGAGGGTCCTCCCAATATTGATTTGTCTCCATTTTGGAGCAAGTGGGAATGGTTCGCACTTATTCCAGAATACTATGGGGAAAAAGGAGAAAAATCAACGTTGGGAGAGTTTTCGTGCTATTCTTCGTCGTTTTGCGTGTTTAGCTTGTTTTTAAAATCTCAACCTTGTTCAAAACAAGCGTTTTTGACCAGCTTCCAAATGAGCTACAAGGTAATTTGGCTAAAATGATGTCTAGGGCTTTCCCTAAAAATTCTTGAAATGTTTTTAGAATCGCTCGTCAAATAATGAGAGTTACTATAAGAACTTTTTATGCGACGTGAATAATACTCTACAATGCTTGCCAAATGTTTAAATCATATTAGCTACACTTTTAACACTTGTTATACAAATATCTATGATCAAATAAAAAGTCTAAAAATTCGTACTGTTAAATTCGATATGGTTTGATTGAGGTAGAACAATTTTGAAGCATGTTTTCATGGAGAATTTGTAGTTTATAGCCACTATATCTTTGTTTCTAATACAGCTTTTATTGTCTACTATATAAAATTCTATATTTACTCATCTTTAAACGTGCCATCATTAAATAACATTGTTTATAAAGAGTCAGATATATCTGAAAACTAGTAAATATTAGGTTTTAAAAAATAAAAAATCTGTAAGGAAATGTTCATTCAACCGTAACATTAATGTAATCGTTCTAATCTACAATTATGTGAAGATTTATTGAAATCTATGAATTATACTACAGTTATTATTTATATTTTTAAAATTATTTTTAATGTTAAAGAATAACAGCAACAGGGGAAAATAATAACAACAACATATAACGATTGAAAATGCATTGAAGCGATCTGATCCTGTCGTCTCACAACAGAAATTGTCTTGTTCGTGTTCTTTTACGCATTGTTTGATATCAAAATTCTAGTTGAACATTATATTTCTATACATATTTTGTGAACGATATTATTGACGTATTGATATGGTCAACAATACACCCCCTATTTGATTGAAGGTTACCTTTTTAATACGCTTGAAGAAGAGAGGAGGTAAAAAACCGTTTCATTCTAAAGCGATTAGACTGGTTATTCTTGCCGGTTTTAATTTCACGTTACATTGAACAGTTGTGTGTATACCTATATGCGTGGATAATATTTTTAAAATCCACACAGGGAAAAATTCATTTTATAAGATTTATTAAAACGTATAGATTGGTATAAATAAAGAACGATCTTGATTATATTAAAATATAAAATCGCTCTATATGAGTTGAATTGAATAAATTCGATATTCTTAACGTACAAAGCGGTCTTGTATTTCTTCAACAACAAAAGGATTGTATTATAAAAGTCCGTAAAGACGGGTAAACTAATAAGCTTTTACTCTATGCAGAAACTCTACTAATGTTGTTCAAGTTGGCAATACTAAACGATTGTCTCTTATATGCTCTACGTATAATACACGAACAGGTATTGTGCTAAGAAATTGCAAATTCAAATGTATATACTTCTTTTGTATTGTTGAAAAATTAAATGGATTCTCAACTGAAATTGAACAAAACATAGGAAAGAGTCACACATAAATAAATTAAACTTGTCGGAATTTCCAGCGTGACAAATTTTTGAAATTACCCCATTTTTCAGTTATACCACCACTTTCCGTGTCTTTTATAATTAAACTTTTCTATAAATTTCTTCTTTCACGTACTAACATACAGAGTAATCGCATTCTACTACAACCATTATCGTATCTTATTTGTTATTGTTGTATTCTAAAAGAGGAAAAAAACACGACTGGAGTCTTATTATGATTGTAAAAAAATTAGCCGGTATTAAATTTCAGATATTGTAACAATGGAAGCTTTTCTACCGACGTTAGGGTTGCAATCTTTATCGAAAAATTAATATTTTTTTTTGTAACAGGCAGGTGAGTATACACATCCAGTTCCATTACCTGAGCATTCCCAAACATCCTGCACTTTGTCATCTCCGACCCTAATAAGCCTCTACTGTATTCTAAAGCTTTTCTGTACACACATACAGATGACTATAATGACAATTTTTATGTTGATTTTTTCCCAAACAATCCTCTTTCAAATCATACAATAACGCTACTGGTGGAAAATTTGAAATATTTAAAGGTCCCCAATTGTATACAGCCCTGTATTTAGGAAGTCATATACAATCATTCTTTAACACTAATAGCTAGCAGACGTGTCAAAGGGAATCGGTGATAAATATTAGGGATTACCTGACGATACGTTCGGACATATTTTAGAATTAAATGGATTAAGGTGGATAATAGGGGAGGAAATTTCGGCATCAAATTAATTATTGTGTCAGCATCTTCTTTTCTTGTTGTTGTTTTTCTTATGTGAAGAAAATCTCAGACTTTATCGGAACCAATTACTTTGAAAGTTTCAAAGAAATGTCAATATTGGCTCATTACATATAATTACCGCCGTCCCCCTTCTTGTTAAGCATCAAAGCTTCTTAATGATGGTGGTGATGGTTTGAAAGTAATCATTAACAAACATACACAGGAAAATTATCAAAAAGTCGCCTCTCATTTAACGAGTGAGATATTAAACGATGTTTTTATGTGTGTATTTGGTGTTGTCCGTTACATCTTAATTGGACGATTTGTGATTTGGACCCCATCTGGAAGCAAAGAGCTCATAATTTTACCAAGCAACTGATTCAAATTGCCGATTTGTATATGTTGTATATACACTGTTATTTATGTACGAATTATAATTAGGTGTCTTGTCTTATCGTTCTTATTTCATTTATAAACATTGCCGTTATTGTTCTGCTTTTTCTTCTCTTCTTTTATACTCACGAAACGTATTTCAACATTGATAACAATAAATAATTTTTTTATAGATAATTCAATACCTATTGGGTGGAAGAAGGATGTGTGGAATCTTGGGGAATCGTTAAATCTTCCCAACTGCAAGTTATATTAAATTCTCACCCCATTTGCTGCAGTCGTCATTTGCTTACAAAGCTTTTTATCGTTTGATTTGTGCGACTGTCTCTGCTTTACTGTTGGATATTTACAAGAAAATTTCTGGTAGACTTCAAAGAAAATAATCGGCTTGTTAGTATTTTTTCTTTTCTGTGAAAATCTCCAACGACTGCTTGTTGATTTATTATTTGAAGGGACATATTGTTGGATGATTGTATTGTTGGTGAAAGACCACCCCCCGATTTAGACCCATTTTTAAGGTATAGCTTCAAAAATAGCATAGTGAATTTAGTGTGAATTGTATAAAAATTTATTCGATTTATTTAATCATACAAAACTGTTATTTGTGGATAAAGTGAATGTGTATGGAGAGCAGGAAAGAGTGCACCCCTTTAGGCGTATGTCCGTTGTTCGAATAGAGAGGTTGGATGTTTATTATAAATAGTTGCAGAAAGTGAGATGTGGCCGATTGAAGGTTCACGTTTAATCCGAACGGACAATGTTGTATAATAATAATAACAACAACAATAAAAACACTCACTGATAAGGTCTGGTTTGCTCGTTTAGTGAAGAAGACGTGCATTATAACGGCATATATACGATATGTATATCTACCTTCTAAAATGTTATCCCGCTATAAATATTAAACCATTAATGGGCGTTCAGTTCTCGTTACGACTGTGAATATGTTTCGGTCTGATTATTATTAGTGGTGGGCGTGCAAATCTGATCCCAAGTGAACTAATGACAAGATAAACCGTTGGAAAAAGCCGCTAGTCTAATTAGGGACTGAGCGAATTAATTAGGCTTTATAATCGATAAATTCGTGATTATATTTGAGTGTAGGCGGGAACATCTCATTTGTTTCAGACAATGTTGTTGTATATATTACAATAACAACAATACAATAATAGCAACAATGATTTGAATTGGGATAAATTTGAATAAGACATTAGTTTTGTTTATAAACACGATCGTTTTCACGCCATTTTCTATAAGGTAGAAAAAAATCTATGCAACAACAAATTCAATGCAAATTTCACTTGAGAAATATTTTATACAACAAATCGACAAGCCTTTTATAATACTGGAACATTTAAAGTGAATATTTTCAATTTGTAACGTCCGGTTTCCGACCATTTTTCCGCTTTAAGTCATTCATCCTTTCCTATTTTATTCAACAAGAGACAAAGTCTTAACTTTAACTCTAGAACCATAAATATTTCCGCTATTTTTCAAACTTCCATCTTCTCATTTTCCAGTACAAGTTGAGTGTGCAGAGCAGGAATAAAAAGAGGCTGTGCTGTATAAGGACCTGGATAGAGAATGATACGTCTATCTCTATCTAACTCATTCCTTTTCACTGTGGTGTGTTTGATTTATGAATGGCCCACCTTTCTAGGCCCCGGCGAGAACGCGTTCACCGTGTGATAAATGGGGGCCCGTATCGCGCGCGTATCGCCCAGGAACCGTTCAACGTCTTGGTAATTACACGCCGTTGCGATAGGTTAGCTGATTGAACGTACCCGCCAGTCTGAAGAGTTGAAACCATCCAACTAAATTCTAAAGTTGTGTGCGTGTATTTGGATTTATAGCGCAATTCTAGAATTGAACAACGATAAGTATCGTTCTTGAATTGAACGCTGTTCCAAAGAAAGAAAATTAAAGAATAGACGACAGGTAGAATTTTTTAAAATCTTTCCCATACGGTGCATTTGCAAAATTGAAAAATCGATTTTTGTTCATTTCTTTTAATTGTTATAGATTGTAATTGAAAACAGTATTCGTACAGCTCCATCAACTTTATAAAATCTAATACCGAATGGAGTTAATGCCGTAAAACCGAATGCATAATTTAATAGTTGCTTCAAAATGAAACTCTCCCATACAGAATTGACAATAAACTTGTATATCTAATGCATTCCGGGCGGAAATCAAACTTTTCAAGAGAGAAGCAACGGTCGAGATGAAACCGTACTAGTAGTTGTGTTTTTCTTCTTCTTCTTCTTCAAATAAAAGCAGATTGTAAAATATGCGCCTGCTGACCTGGTTTGCCAACATACCAAAACGATAACAAATTGAAATATACGACAGTATAGACTGTAGTTGCTTTTATTTTTATTTTCACATTAAAATATACTTTCAGATCTTTTCAATAAACATTTGAAAGAGACGTTGCTATTCCATATACAGGGTGTAATCAAAATCACTGATAATGTTCAAACCGCACTATCCCTATGTAGAATAGAGTATATGTATACAGATTCCGTCCTAGAAATAGGAACATTGGAGAAACTTTGGCCACGCCCATATCCCATCTTTGTCAAAATCACATGTTTCATGAATAACAGACAGAAATACCAAATCCACAAACCAGATCTGGTTATTGTTATCTTTCAAAATAGAAAGTTTTCAAGGTTCTTTCGTACAAAAGAAATTGCTGTGTTTGGTCAGAGGGCTAAGGGTTGGGAATAATTTCCGCCATCATTTTTAATTTTTAGACAACTCAAGGTCTCTCTGTCTCTTTCTAACTAATATGTAAGTAGTTTAAATAGGCGTGGTCAAAGTTTCTCCAATGTTCGTATTGATATGAATTATACTGTATATACCTAAACATATTTTCAAAAGTAAAAAAAAATTAAGTACTAACCTACCGTAGTGCTGCTGTCGATAGTTGATAAGAAAGCAGGTATCACTATAATTCATCGGATTTCCATGAACTACCCACGCTAACTACACACAACATATTTAGTTAAAAAAAATAAGGATAAAATAAAACAAACACTACAAATATTGTTCAAAATGTCCACTTCTCTGTTCTGCACAAAAGCTACACTCTATACATAGCAGGGAACGCTGCACCTTTTGGCAGTTCCCGAGTCGCGTCTGCAGCTGTTCGACATATTCAACCTTTCCTGAATACATTAAAGGTTTCATGTGCTGGCGAACTTTTTAACCACTTTTTTCATAAAAACCGACTGTTTCTTGCGCCCTATACTGATTGTCACTGCTTTTGATTACACCCTGTATAATATAGAAACGTTATTTGTAAAATTACTTAAATTGCGAAATTATATAAATTAGATGAGACAGGATGAGATTAAAAACGGAATTGTCTAAAACATGTAGAGCTTGTTTTCAATTTCCATTTAGTTAATCCGTAAGTGTTTGTCTCAGGCCAATAATTTACCTGAATTGGAAAGTATCCTTAATGCTTATTTATAACCAAACTGTGTACTATTTACAAATTTCTACGTATAACAAAAGTTTAAGACAGTTTGTTTGATTAGGCCTGATTCTTAGATATACACCGGTTTTTCTTTTCTGTTCTTCTTAATGTTTCAAATAACAACTGCCGTATAAATGTTTACATTTTAGTTTAGAGGGGATTCTGTTTCAAATGCTCTGTCACCTGAAATTCTCTTTGTCGCAAAATTATCAGTACAAAAGTACAAGTCACTCTCAAAACTACCGGTAAAAACAAATCTGCTCAATTCTATCTGGAAATTGGAAAAGTTTACTGCTCATTCTATGTAAATTGCTTACAAAATGGAGAATTCATGTATCTCTTTTTCTAGACAATCCTTGTAAGAATTTCAATATTGCACTTTACTCGTTGGTGGTTTCGTCATACTTACAACTGAATTAAACTTGGAAGAATATTCTGTGAGAATGTGTGCAACAATTTTTGTCGCCAAATCTACGCTCATTACAATTGTCACTCTATCAAACGAATACAAAAACAATCAATAACAGGATAGTTAAAGTATCGTTGTTTTTGAGAGGGTGGAAACTCCTGTGTATACCTGTTTTATTGTGGATGTGATGTTGAAAGCTCTATAAGAAACAGTGTTAACGCCCCCTCAAAAACTTGTCGATTGATTTAAAGGTAGTTGTTACATTGATTGTGTCATTTTTATATAAAATAAGCAGGAAACAGGTTTCAACTCATCAACAATAACACAAAAATAACACGGCGGAAAAAGAAACGAACAATGTCTACATTCATTCGAGATTTTCGTAGAAATTCACGATAATTTTAAACTGTTGTTAAGTAATAAAATGTAAAATATTTTGCACCTTAAAAAGGGTTAATATATTACATACAATTTAGTATTAATAACAAGGGGTGATTGTAATTACGAATTATTACATCGTTAACAGGAATTGAAATTTGAATCACGAAAATACCGAAATTATAAGGTGATGCAATAAGAAAAATATATCTCCAACACAATTTCTTTTTGTCTGCAAAGATGTTAATTTAAATATTTTTCTTGTTTTATACGAATGATGGCGTCAAAATTTAAATTGCGATAAAAATTTTTGTTCATGTCGCTCGTAAAAACACCATTCCTATATTTCGCCGGCCGAAATTTCGTCAGCTTGTTAAATTTCTTTATTTTATGATATTGTGACCGTTTTCCCTACAGGAATATTGCAATATCACTAGAATAAAAAACAGCCACACACACACAGACACATAAACCGTTCACACCTTTAGACTTTTGTATTTAGAATGAAATTGTATTTGATGTTGGATGAAATACGGGGCATACTGGGGGTGCGTAACGTCAACATCACATTCACAAAAACGTAATAAAGGTGTAGAGACAATTACGGTGGCAATAAATCGTGCTTCTGCTACGTTTTGATGGATTTTCGTAAAATTAGGGTGTATTAGAGGAGCAGACATATTGAAGTTTTTAGAAAAAAATTAAAGGGATGATTAATAATAACGATTTTATAGTTGCAACAAAACAGTAGGGTAAAAAGTATAAAAATCAATTTTTTCTCAATTATTGAAAAACAAAAATAGAGAGAACCAACACTTAATTATCATTTTACATATTTACTATGATATCATTTGATGGATAAGTATCATTTAATTCTAATTAATTGTATGTGAGACAAGGGTGAATTTTGAAAAATTAAATTGGAACAAAGTATAAGAACTTTTAACTACTTAATTTTTTTGCGATTAGATTAAATTAATTTAATACTTAATGTTTCCCCCATCAAGCCTAATTCCAGCAAGAAGACGACTAGGTAAGCTTTTAATAAGCTTTTGTGAAAGCGATGCGTTTTTTGGAAATTTCTCTTAGAACTACCCTATAATTTTAAATGTCATTCTTCAAAAATGTACAAATTACACTTAAAGATCTTCCCAATTCTTCTGCTACTTTTATTTGTGTTAATCCAGTTTCACTCAAGTCCAAAATTCACTATTGAACAATTTTACTAATGTAAGATGCTTTTCACGCCTTGTGATTTGAATCCACATAAAATTGTAAATGAATTCTTATCTTATCTCACGTATCATTAATGAGAATCAAATGATTATTATAATTATTGTTGTTGTTTTGTGTGAGGTCTTTAAGGCCTTTTATACATCCGTCAACGCTCCTGATTTGGGTTAGCTGTCTTCTCCCAATGGTCCCGTCTTTTTAATAAAGTTCAGGATACTGTTTAAGGGAGTTCTTTTAATTGCTTCGGGAGAGACATATTATTATCCTCCCCACAGATACCATACTCTGAGGTCCTTCAAGGCCTCACAGTAGCATAAGATGTGAAGCGGAGTTCCATCTTCATCTTCACAGGCCCTACATGTTGAGTCTTTTACAATCCCAATATTATTGAGATGCGTCCTCAGTGCACATTGACCAGTAAACAGTCCTGTAATCTGCCTTAATCTCTTCCTGCTTAGTTCTAGGAAATGTCTGAGAGGACCATCTTTGGTAGTTCTTCCCAGTAGGGTTGGTATTTTCGGTTTAATTCCTCCTTTATGGGCCCTTTAGTGTCCGCGTAAGCGATCCTGCATGAAGACCAATCAGAGCTGAAGACCAATCAGAGCTGGTTTGGCGACCTTTTTTGATAAGCCAAGCAGTTCTTCTCATTTACTTCCAACCCTTGATGAGCTGGTGCCCATTTCAAGTTTACCTTGTCATGTTCATCAACCTCAAATGCTTCGAAGCATTTCAGCACCAGTTTGGATAGAATCACATGATACTTATCTTTGAGAAATGATATCACCGTAAATATGTAAAATGATAAATAAGTTTTGGTTACCTCAATTTTTGTTTTCCAATAATTGAGAAAAAAGATGGATTTTTATACTTTTTTTTTCAGAACTGTATTTTAGGATAGTTGAAGAAACTTTCCAACTGTCCGTTGATATACAAACGAAACCCGGTTTTTAATTAAAGTGGATTAAATGTTGCGTCATGTCTGTTTATATTTTCTTTGAATACTTGTAGTTCATTAGTTGGTCGTCTTTTCTGTTTATTTATTTATCTAATTTTTTATGTATAGGTAGAAGGAATCTCAAGTCCTGACTAGAGGATCGAACAAACAACAATAATCACAAATAACAACAATAAAAAATGACATTGTGTATAAATCACAATCAAACAAAATATGAATTTCATCCTACGTTGGACGATATGGACTATCGCAATCAACTGTGAGACGTATGAATATTTAAATTGTTATTGTAATTGGTAAATCAACCCATCAACAAATGACAGACGTTCATAAATTTTTATTAATTACAACCGACAATAATCAACATATAAACAGATTTCTGTTGGTTTTTCCCTCTCTCAATATACAAACTCTCTACCAAGTGATTGATGGGGATTTCTTGGTTTGAAACGGACATACACACACACCACCTGTGCTCTATTCGATATGCAATACTAGAAACTGGTAATGTGTAGAATTTGACCGGATATGGGATCATTCTTGTACTGTTGAATAGGATATTTACTACAAATTACCTGCTGGGCTTTTCAAAGACGGCTTCTATCCGATTTGAATTCTTCAAGGCTATGAATTCGTAAGGCTTTTACTGTATAGGCGAGTGAAAAGAATCGAACTACCACCAAAATTTCGATCGGGAGCGGTCAACATAGACAGCATGTCACTGCATTGAGCAATCGAACATCACCCTAGAGACAGGATAAACTTTTCCTAAATCAATCGATTGTCTCAACTATTGGAAACTCGAATACGAATTGGTTTAAAGATCGATTATTGTTGTTTTATTATGTAGAATTGTCGCAGTATTGTTCGGTCAGATCTGTGTGGATCTCTTCCGGCCGTTTTGCGGTGAATTACGCTCCTAAAAACCGGCATAGATAAACCGTTTGACGTAGGTTTGAATGTATTATTGTATAGTATAGTCATGTATATCTCCGGTCACCTGGAAGTTTGAAATATCGTTCCCGTCTTTTTCATCACACCACCTTTTCTATAAATGTACAATTTATTATTAGTGCTGACAAATAATCTCTAACAAAGGAATCCGGTCTTTTTATATGTTATAAATGAGGAAATTTATAGTAGAAAAAAATGTATTTAAAATTGATTAAAATTTGTAATTCTAAAACGCGTATACAAACGAAATCCTCTGGGATATAAACGGGGGGTGTGCGCAACTTTAATCCGAATGACTCGTTTGCAGCATAGAGAGTAATAAACGAATCAACACGTCCGGTCGTTGTATTTTATTTCACAACTACTGTTTGTAAAAATTTCACAAATTCCAAATTTAACGCTGAATCGTATCGTCATTTGCCTCATGTAGACAATCAACGACAAATAAAACATCAAACGTATGCTGTACAGTTAGGTGCATGGAAAAGGTGAAGATAATAATCAAGAGGCCGTGTAAATCAGGCTAACAAGGGAGGTTTCCACAGTAGAGAGCTTTCGCGCGTCACCGATACATTATAAGTTCTCCGTTGACCTAAAATCATATCGTATAGCATGGATTTTTACGATAGGTATATTTCAGTAATAACGGAACCAATGGAAAATTATCGGTATAAGCCCTGTATGTCACATTTTATAACAGCTTAAATCTTTCACGTAAAGCGAAAACCTCATTCCGTTATAAACGTTACCGTAAAGTTTAAGACTATAACATAACGTATCGGTGACGAGCGAAAACTCTCTTGTGTAACACGTTAGAAGTGGAAAAGAAGGATCTTAAAACAAAAATAGTAGTCAGGATTAAAGGCGGTATCTGGTTTATTTACAGAGCTTTCCATGACTTCACTCTCTTTCCTTTAAGATGGAGAAGGCTTGGTTTACACAACTAAAGGCACGAGTGTTTCTCTCTCAAGAGTCATCACCTTTTTCATGCACCTAGATGTACATCCAATAATAAAACCAGGAGGCTAAGGGTTTATAATCATCCCCAAGACTCTTACAACATTAATTTTGCTCCTTTGTTTTAATATTTGCTCAGATAACATATTTTTTTGGTTGTGCCATCAAATAAAACAACGAAAAGTATGGAAAATCAGTTGATTTGTCACCATTTCTTTTGTAGCGTATTCCCTGTTTGTTCTCTACTCGTTTTCGTTTTTCTCTAGTTTTAGATCTAGAGAGGATCAGGATTTGAAAACAACGTGCTGTTTGAACAACGGAATTTAATAGATTCAATATTGATGTAGAAATTGAACAACACGTCCTTTGGGGAGATTTCATTTGAACAATGTCCTGATATACGAACAAAAAAAAATCCACTATTGAATATTTCAAATAGATGTATTAACAATATAATTCTAGAGATGTCCCGTTTATACCAACGTTATCACGTCTCATCGGACCAAAATGGTAATTGTTACAATACTGTTTTTACTATTGTACAATTCAACCCTTTTAAACCTGTAATTCCCGAAACTTTTTCAATTTGTGAAAACTACACTAGAATTTTAATAGAAAATTTAAATAATTATTACAAGAGACAAAAAAAACCTGGTTAGTTTTTTGTTATACCGACAATTTTTTCCGATGTAATCTCGTTTATAAAGGCCAGTGCGTAATTGTTGTTGTAAACTTGAACCTGCAATTAACCCTCGAGTTTACCTGATTGCCTTCGAAAATAGGCAACAATTAGATTGTCCAATCAACTAGACGATGGACCTGGCAATCTTGTATGGTAAGCAATTTGGAGTTTTTTTTGTGTTAAAGTTGTTTGAAATGAAACAATATAAGTTTGTATGTAGTAAAATGTTGATTACACCAGAAACCAGGTAGGGAAAAACTAGGTTAATATAGAATGAGGAATTATTATATTGTTTTATAATTTTATTTTGTAATGTTTGAATCATATTCTTTTTAAAACTCAAAAACTGCCGACTATTTTTTTGGAATTATTGAGGTCGTATAATTGTAGTTGCAGTACTTTAAATGTTGATTATGTATAAGGTGAATAAAAGGGATTATTACTGGGAGCTTTGTTCATAAATTATATTGTACAGCATAATTTACGTCCATATTCCTTCAATTTTTATCCGAAATGGAAAAAAAGTCCAATGTTTGCAAAGTATCATGTTCGCAATGATGATATAAGACTAAATTATAAACCCGTCCGAGATTGAAAACAATTATGATAATAATACTGAAGAATTCCCGCCTCTTAATAATTAGCCCTCCAGTGTTGTACTTTTTAATACACAATTCCCATTTCTAAATTATAATAAAAACAAATTTTCGTTCCATCTTCGACAGAAATAAATCTCAACACACACACACAGATACAAAAAAATATATTGAGAGAGAGAAGATGAAGAAGGAAAATATAGACCCATCGTTCTATTGAGCTTATAATTGTTTAGACAATCAACTTTAAACAAGATTTATTGAGAGTGCACCATTAAAATTTAATATTAAGCCGCATTTTTTACTATAGACAGGTGTCTAATTTATCGTCCACTATAAAGTTGTCTATCCAGCTGCGAACGATCCAACTTTGAAATTGTAATTGATTCTAAAATGAAACATTAATACTCAAACATTTTTTTTAATTTCCATCATTGATTTTAAATAATATATAATTTCTCTCTTCTCTAATAAATCTTTAAAATTTCGATTAATATCCATTTTATTTATATTTCTATAAAAAAAAAACAATTAATTTTGCCATTCCACAGTTAAGATACGATATAAAATTGATAACTCTCTCCCAACAGGAAGTTAATTTGAAGGGGAAAAAGGTCTTAATTTCTTTCTCTCCATCTTGTACTATCTGAGGAATCCTTTCGAAAAAAATACAAGATAAAGAATTATTACAGTTGATGCTCCGTTACACTTGGTAAGTTAAAATAATGGATTTTTTCGGTACGTAGAGAATCAACTCTCTCTTTTTCCTTAATGACAGTCCCATTATAAATTACTCAAGACTTAATGGTCGTACTCCTGGGAGATGTTTGTTCTTAAAACAACAACAACAACAACAACAATACCATAAGGTGGAATAAACAAATAATGGTAATTATAATAAAACAAACAGAAATTTGTGCTCATGGATTCATGAGCAACGTGATCTTTCTTCAACAGCGTCACGTTCATTATCCTTTAAATATACAATATTTTATAATGGAATCGAGCTGTTGAATTATTGTATAAAGTACGGTAACGACAACAAATACAGGATTGAAACGAGATTAATATTGGTTAGTTGTTATAATAGTGAGACAGAAGAGATGAGGTACGATTAGGCTATTTCAACCATAAAAAGCCATTAACGATTTACCTCCAGGTAGATGTAATTGGTACCAATTTTTAAGACACTTTTAGACTGATATTGATGACGATAATGATTATGGATACAGTATGGTTTCTACACAGAAGACCACAGAAAACAGGACGGTGAACAGACGGTTAATGATTGAATGCGGTTTTAGGCACCAATACAAAAATTTATACAATACAAAAATTTTAAAAGTTAATTGAAGGAGAAATTGAGACTTTTCTAGAATCAAACCGACTATAATACAACACGGCGACATTTACTTTCACATCATTATTAGTACTTTTTGACGGTGTCTAATAACAATAGAATTACAGCAGTATTTAGACATATACACACAAACACAGGGGAATTAATGACTGTAAACCGGTCACCTCTATACAACAAACAACAATAATACATTAACCAGATCCGGAATAATGTTTAATTGTGAAACAGTCAACAGTCATTCTTTTCTGTCATTGTGGGTGGTGTACAGTATTTTTTTCCCTTCTATATAGGTACCACATTATACTATAATAAAGTGTAGTAAAGAATCCGGGAATGGAATACAACCGAAACGGGGTAAAAAATCAACTGTGGCCGGACATAAAGAATAGTCCTTTGGCATAAAGAGGTAATTAGCAGTCTCGGTTCCTGTCAAGTAGTTTTACTCTTTTTCAAGAGTATGGCGTGTGTTTTCTTGAAAGAACGAAGAACAAGCAAGTATAGAGGATAAAAACAGAGACAAGATAAGGATCAAGGGCTTGAAAAACTCTCTTCGAATAGCGATTTTTAAGAATAGACAGTATAGAAACTTATAACCGACAATGTTGTTGTTTTTTTTTCTTGTAATACAAAAAACTATACAAAGACATGTTGATTAGTTTTCTTGGATGTTGTTGTAACTGCAATTTTCTTGATTTTTTTTGTTGTTAAAAACAGAATAACAACATATAATAGAAATATCGAACGCTTTGTTTTCGTTTACAATCCGAGTATATTTTCGTTAGACAATATTGCCTCTAGGGAACCCTCACCGATGATTGCAATACAGTCCTGCAAAAATGGTTTTCACATGAGAGACAACAACTTTTATGATTTGTTTGCAGATGGAAACTTCCAATTCCATATTCAGAATTGTGTATAGACTACAATAAAAAGATTTATAATTTCTAGGGTTTTTTTGACCGCAATAATGGAAAGATTGTAAATGGAGTGAATCCCAGACTTGATAGTCTATCATTCCTGACTTTCATTACAACGAAATTTTTCCCAGCGTTCAATCTTCGCCACTTATCGTATTTTAGACATGTCTCGAAGCATTTCATTATTATTCAAAATTCATACATTTTAGAATTATTAGATTTAAAACGTAAAAGAAATTCAAATATGAATAATAAATAAATTCTAGTCGTCTAATTTCAGTTAAACCGACACAAAAAATTATAATTTACATACAAAATTCAAATATTTTTACTTACAGTAGTTTGAAACGATATTTTCAACATTTTATTTATGCATAGAAGTGATTATGTTAAATATATTGAAATTAAAGGTTTACTTCTTACAACTATTTTAATAATGGTTATTTCTTTAAACATGATCAAACAATGTACTTTTAAAATAAATTCGTCTAGACTATGGTGTAATTAAACGATTATTATTATTGTTGTTGTTGATGTTCGTATGGCGGTAGATGGAAAAATTATTAGAATAAGTAGCGCATGTTTTGGATTTTTAAATTTATAATTTATCGCCGCCAGCAAATCGGTTCTTGTTGCTGTTCTTATTCATACATTTTTCTTCGTTTTGTTATTATTGAAATTCAAATTAATAATCACTGCATTCACTGCAGGAACGAAAGTGTCCCATCTAGCTGACTCTTTGTATTAGTGCAACACAAACTCTTTAACTATTTGCTTCCAACTTGTTTTTGAAGAATTGAAAATCGTCGCTTCCATATTTTAAGGTAATCATCTTTAACGGAATGATAACAATTGCACCACCATTTCCTTTGTCTCCGATTTCTGTTGGAATAGACAAAGAATCCGCGTGTAATTATCTTTAGTAGTTCTTGTTGAACTTGCCGATGTCATTGGTGGATTCATTGATTTTTGTTCTTCAAACAGTTTTATGTAAAAATAAAAGACCATGATGGAGGAACAGTGGTGGTATAATGAAAAAAAAAACGCAGTGAAACATTAACATAGTCACTGGACTATGTAATTACAATTTATGGATTGGAGTTGTTTTATTGTTTTTTTTCTTCAATGAGTTTAATAGAGTTTTTACGTTTCTCAGGTGAACGTCGGCGTTTTGTGGTGTTGCCTGATTGCACTCTATAGTGTAAATTCTTTCGGTTTTTTCCCCTTCAACATATCGTCCATATTCAGTGCACGACCACCATCATCGTACTCCCCTATAAACTCCTTGATCTTCCATCATGGCTCCCTGTAAAGCTTCAACTCGAATTAATTTGTTTTAGAAAGAATTTTAATGTTCAACGCATAAATTCCAAAAGTTGAAATTCCAAAGTTTGTAAGTCATCTGAAAGCAATTTATCGGGACGCGTACACAACTTCCACCAGCAATATGTTGCCGACTTTGTAATTTAACTTTAAAAATAACAGAAATATGCCATCACTCTCCTTTGTTGTTCTTGTTGTTGAGGGGAAATAATAACGGAAAAACTTATAGATTTTATTGTTTCGCTCTTATGAAAGAAAAACCGATCGTTGTTTTTCTTTTATAAATCCCTTTCCATTTCCATCATGACTCGTTCGTGTAGCTGTCGTCAACTAAAGCATAAGAAGAAGAACTAGGGACTCTTATTTATGGTTGTGAAAATGCAATTTAAAACGCGCATTTCCACGTTGGCGGGCCGCATTTGCATAATTCACACCGAGACAAGACAAATTCCTAGCAGTTTTCATTATAATCCCATCCGTGTGTGCGTGTGTGTGTGTGTGTGTGTGTGTGTGTGTTGAGAGAAAGCA
Source organism: Mylabris sibirica (assembly GCA_039776855.1). Taxonomy (NCBI): domain Eukaryota; kingdom Metazoa; phylum Arthropoda; class Insecta; order Coleoptera; family Meloidae; genus Mylabris; species Mylabris sibirica. The sequence goes on from CM077838.1 coordinate 7,100,715, forward strand.
TACCCGGTGTATTTTCCCCCGGAAAACTTAATAGAGTCCGTTAGATGTTTACGCTTCTCGTCAGTTTTTATTCGTTTCCGACGACAGGAAAGAAATGTTATACATACAAATAGTTGGGTGTGTGGATGTTTTTTTTTCCCCAGTAAAAGACCAGAAGGTCCATAAATCGCCCTATAACTTCAAATTATAAATTATGGTCCTGTAGAGGATCCGCGTGTTTCTTTTCGTTTTCGTTTCTTTAGTTTAATCTAGATGGAAAACGTGCCCGTTTCCAGCAACACTTTTTTCCCTTATCAACAAGATGAAATTTTTATGTTGTACATCTAGTAGTTGTAGTAGTATAGTAATGTAATACATTAATAATAATGTTACCGGTTGGAAGTGAAATTTCATTATTGAATCAATGATGTCTGGATTGGAAAATCGAAAGAATTTTATAATCTAGAGGGAATTCGAGCGGCTGTGTCGTCGTCTAATATACATGCAAATGCAATCTGAATTTTTCACAATAATTCAGCAACACTACTATTTCAATCGACATGATTCAATATTAATAAAGATTTCATTTTTGATAGCATCACAACGAAATCATCATTCACTCCCACAAAACCGACTCGGCTTATGATTTTTCATAATTAATTATTACAACTGGATATTTTCCATTGGTTGGATCGTTTAATGGCAACAACTTAATTCATGTGAAATTTATGACATCCTCTTGGATTCACGTGGAAAAACACCATCAATTAATAATATAAATGTAAACATCATATATCTAACACGACAAAGAAAAATAGATGAAAATACTACCATCAATAAAATATAATGATGATTACTGGGGGTAATTTCGAGCTTTTAATTAAAACACCATTTTGAATGTCACGAAAATAGGAAATTAAAGGAATTTTTCTCGATTCTCTATCTATTCGAGGGTAGACACGCCTTTCAAGAAACATGCCCTATCTATGTCTATCTATCACGATTACATTCCTCTATATAGACACAAAATTGAATCGGTTAGTCGGAGATGAAGAAAAATCGTTTCAAATTCTATTATATACATTATTTTATTAACCACTTGTTAATACAATAACAATATTGATGTATAGTTTAACTATAAATTTTCCGCTAGCTGTCTGGCCTTAATACCAAGTCTTGTAGTATAGTTTGAATAATAACTAGGCTAGAGTAGACATACATACAGAGATCCCAAAGGTACACACTACTCGATCAAGACTGGTTATATAATATGCTCTCATTTTTTTGATATTATAAAAGATTTTATAACAACTATCTTAATTGTTGACAAATTGGCTTGAAATAGGTGTGTCCATCTTGAAAGTTATGTGAAATATAAAATCAAAACGCTTTTATTATTTGTGTGATTTAATGCAGTCTACAAGCATGAAATCACAGTTTATGTCTTTAACAAAGAAAAATGATTAAACAACGCGTGTATTTAACACGAAACAATAATGTCTAGATCGTGCTTAATATGGCAAATATTGGATACAGTGTATGTTTAATTTCGCATAAAAGCCAAAAACAAGATTCGTATATGTATATATTATATTCATATTGTTGTTATATTGTTTAACTGTAACCAAACAGTCATTTAATCTTTAGGAATCATTGATATGGTAATCGACAATACGTGATTCATGCAACGGTAGAATGGCACGCCAATATAACTTAAATACAAATCATTATCTCGATCCTGATCTCGATTACAATACAGATTTTCAAGCAATAATTGTGATCAAGTTAGAGATGAGAATTTCTCGTTTCATGTTGTATGTACAAATAGCCTTTTTTAAAGTAGGTGTGGAGGAGTTATTAACAAGAGACCGTTAAATGCAGCCGTATTGAAGTTTTATGTACCATGTTAGACGACACTAGTGGTAAATATCGGTTGAATTCCTGGGACTTGTATGCTTTTAACAACAACTCCTCTATTTCACATTGAACGTTTTGTTATTTTATTTTGCCTTACGTCTGTTTTGGTCGCGGTTGTTGTTGTTTTATTTTTCTTTGGGGGTAGGTTTTATTTGTATTTGTACTACCATTAATGCAATATGTTGTATTTTCCACGATCTTAGAAAGGACCTCTGACATCAAACCCACACATATGTTATAACGATTCTTACAACAATAATAACAAGAAAATCGAATTTTCTTATAACAATCAATATTTCGTGTAAGTGTACATGATGTAATCATAGTCGGTTTTCTCATCATCGCTTTATTCTTCGTATTTTCAAAAAAAAATACGGCCATTTTCGTGCATTGAACTCGATATAGATGGCGGCTGTTGCATAAAAACTCGTCCTACAATTATGCATCTTCAGATTTTGCTGCCCAATTATCAGGGGCGTCTGTAGAATTTTGGCCACCCTTTCAATTGGAAAAATTAGAACGCCCCTGCCAACTATACAGAATTTTTCCACAATAGAAGTATGCGTATGCTAATTATAACTGTTATTTCAGTTAATTACTTTTAATTATTTATGGCAAGTAGAGGAGTGCGCTTGAGGCGTTTAAACTCTTGTTCCAATACAAAAAAAAACCTACAAATTTCATCGATCATTTTGGTTGTTTTGTAATCTCAATATTTCAAACTAATTAATTTCAATTTGTCATAAAACGACACTAATTCTTAATTTTTCAAACTTGGTGTGATTAGTGTGTGGGTAAAAAATAGTGGAGAAGTAGGCGGTACAGATTTGGTCAAAATTTGGTGGATTCATTGAGATTTTTCGACAGACCACCCAACTCCTTGGATGATGATGATGATGATGATGATGATGTACGGTTTTCCTGATAGAGTGTGTAAAATTTGCCAACACCCGAATTTACGTGTTGCAATATAAACTGTATTTGTGGTGTAATGCAGCAAACATAACTGTAGAATCGACTAATAGCCAAGATATGCAAATTAAATGTGGATAATTATGCGAGCCGTCAATACGGCGATCTTAACCGATAACACACACCACATTCAACTGGTCACACAATTCTACAAATAATTTGTCAGTGTGCGCTTATCGATGCGTATAATTTTCAACATCGGCGGGTTTATGGCCTCAACAATAACTACAACAACTATACCCACACATAAACAAATAATACATTTGATATTTAAACGTGCAAGAGATATGCAACAATGAATTCCGGTAGCTGTTTGATCGATGTAGAAAATATACAAAGATTGGAGATTTTTTTTTGAATACCACTCTATTAATTAATATTCAACAAAATCACTTATTAGCGAATAAATTCATGTTTCTCTAATCTCCAGATTTAATATACTAACAAAAAAGTAGTTGTATAATATTAACTAAGAATGAAGCCTCGAAATTCCACACTTATTATCGATTTAATACAAATATAATTAAGGTGATCTAATTAAATTTAATTAGAATATTGGCAAAGATGATGTAATTGTCCGTATACACAACAAACAGACGGAACAACGCACATACAAACTAACTGTTAATTAGCAATTTCTATTAAACGTTAAGTTGATATACGAGTAATATCCATCATCTTCGTTAGTTTTACTTAATTGATTGCGCTTATAGTTCATTAGTTTGACGAAATTTATTGCCCATTGGCCGGCCCACATTTCCATCGTTTCTCTTGACTCTTTCAACATTTCAACGGTGAACAAAAAAAGAATCGATTCATATACATATTGATTTTGTGTAGAATAACCGGAATTTCTGCCATTAATGTCATTATCCTACCGTATACGTGGACATAATCATTGTTAACTATTTGTTGTTTGAATAACTATTAGTCTTGTTGTTGATAATATAAAAAAAAATCTTATTCACTGTTAAATTCATCGATTCTGTTGTTGTTCTATATGTCAGTTATTGGATTTTTTTTGGTAGCACACTACAACTTCGTGTCTACTTTGCATTTTGATAAGATAGGAGCCCACATATAAAGTGTTCATTTTCGACATTATAATAAACAAAAATCGAATCGACTTGACGGAATATATCAACGTAAATATAAATTGATAGTGCTATCAATAATCGCCACATTACCTAATAGATATCTCCATATTTACGTTCGGGCGGTATAGATATCGGGAGGGATGTTTTCTGAAAATCCGCAACTAGTTCAGGTGTTATCGATGCCAGTGTTAAATAAAATAGAAAATAAAGCGCTGCTAGTGGTACTAATAACAATAATAATAATAACAATATGTAATGATAATAATAAGACTCCACCAGATAGTTTCCTATACAAGAAATGTATTACAATTAGTTGTGAGAGAGAGTTAATTGTTGAAACCGACACAAACAATTAATTATTTGAATGATTTTCGTGTATTATGTTCGAACTGTTGACAGGTCTTTTAATGAATTGAAATCTTCTCAAATGCTTGAAACACAAAAGATCGAAAACCAAATCTACTATTACTACAACGAAAATAATAATAAAAAAAAATCCATATGTTGGTTAATGGTATTAAAGTGAACCAGTCACAATGTGTTTAATTAATTAAAACAGTATTACATTGCACAATTTCATAGATGTTTCAGTTTTTAAATACAACACTACACACATACATACGTACATTGTTGATAATTAATTTTAAAAGTTCAAGATACAAGTTGTTAGATCTAATAATGTCCGGACAAGGAAAAAATTGTAGATAATAAAAATAGAATTTTTCGATAACAGAAATTGACTTTCCATCGTGAAATCTAATAAAAGTTCGATTTTTCCTAGACAGTTTTCTTGATGAAAATCAGGAAAATCCTATCGTGTTTTTTTTTGCCTTGGCTTCATATTCTATTCTCTCAATATTAATAAATTTATTAAATTTATTCTTCTCTCCGCAACGAAATGATTTAATATTTATAAGCTAATACCAGTGTGTTTATGTATACGTACAGATTATAAGGGTAGATAATATTTATATATAAAAAATAAATATAGCCCTTTCTATAAACCGATTATCATACAATATTAGCCGGAGTTTTAGCATATTTTAGCTTAGTTACAGGAGATCCTGTAACTAAGCTAAGCTGATATCTTCCGTGCCAATGCTGTTTTTTAAATACCATGATTATACTATAATGCAAGTAATAAAAAATCAATTTTTGGGATCAAAACCAGAATTCAATACGATGAAACTGCCAGAAACAGTCCGCTTTCTATAGTCTACAGTACTTTTCAGTTTTGTTCAAAATTAGAATTAAAAACATCAATATTTTCGTTAACTTTACATCTACATTGTTAAAGTCTGTAGTGATAAAAACGATAAATTATTTGAATTTTTATCGACAATGGAAAGATCAAATAACTCGCACCAAAGATCGTAAAAGTAAAAATATCTGGTCTTAAATTTTCTAATACCGGAATTTCGCAACATAATTTCTTATAATTGCACTTCTGGATAGTTTAATAATTCTATTATTGACAAAATTACTAATGATTTATAGCTTTGGTCAAAATATTAGCGAATTTGGTAGAGTAAATGCTTTTTTAGATAGTCACTCTAGATAAGTTGGAAATTTTTTAACATATTTTTTTGTAAAAAAATTATATTGTGTCATTCGTTACATTTTTAGAGACTAGTCCCTATCTACAAAAAGTTTTTCTGGCAAATGTTACTATTTGTAAGGAGACTGTTAATTAATTTTTGAGCAGAACTTTTGACCTTTGTTCAAGGCTTTAAGAAACCAAAAGAGGACATTCACACACTTCTAGACAGTAGCGTAACGGAAATTTTCAGCCTCCTCGACAATAAAAGGGCTCCTTTACTCATTAGTATGTTGTTCAATGAATTACCTACATCTTAATGGTAAGAGACACTTGTTGTAAAATTGAGCAAAAATGGTTCAAGAAAAGAGGCTTAAACTTTGTTGAGTCCCCTGCACTTTATGGGTTGTAGGGGTGTACTTTACGCCACTGCTTCTAGGCAATCTTTGGAGTTAAATTTTCAAGATTTTAAGACACTTTGTTTTTAGACAGTGAAAGGGAGCCATAGAAACAATTTCGATCACAGTTTAGTCACTTTACTTTTATTTTTAAGCTAACAATAAGTCCTTAATTTTTAGATCATGCTTTGAATGTTTCTGTCCTAAATCATTGATTCTTAGCAAATTTTACTAATAGAAAGTGTAAACATTGTAATTCGGACATTTCTGATCGATTTTTAGTTCAAATCATCATCTCTAGGAGAATTTCTCTATTGAAGCACCAAAAAAGAGATTTAGTTAATGCTTGAATTTTTCTCAATGCTTAAAAAAATTCTCTCAAGTTAATTCTATTATAGACAGTTTTAGCAAGTTTTTTCGCTTATATTTCTATTTTTTGGGTAAGTTTCAATAAATTTTAGTCTTAAGAAGAAGTGTATCAAGTCTGATCAATAATTGGTTGTTATAAAAAGCGGAATATTTTATTCAGGTTTTGCAAATTTAACTCCAGACAACTTTTTCCAGCGTATTTTGGCATGAAATTCACAGTTAAAATCGTGTAAATTGTTCTTTAATAAACGGAAGAAGGCAGATTACTCCTAGTCACAAATATCCCATCAAATATCGACAATTTACACTAAACTTCAATGAAAGGAAAACGTAAATTATTGATTAACTTTCACAACTATTACCTACTAAAATAGCACAACAAGAGTAAGATTTATGTAAGTTTTATTACTTAAAAGCAAATTCTATTGGATATTTCATCAATGGTAATTATGTTAATAGAAATTAGTATGTACCTATTATAATTTGTTTGTTTCTTTTTACTTTTAAATTACAATAATTTCACTTTCACTTGATGAAATTTTCATTATCGGTTTCCAATGATGACGATATTAACATCTTTACAACAAAACCGTCCAAACTTTTCCGCATAATAAAGCAATAATTGGTGAATTAAATTAAAATAGGTTGTATAATAAATTGAATTAATTTACTTAATTATTTCGTTTAATATTATAATCTTCTGATAAGAGTATTACCACCCCTTTTTAAATATTGCTATTGATTAATGTAAATGTCTCAATCTTCAGTTAACACGCAATAGAAAAATGTTATAATTTAATGTGTGTGTGTGTGTGTGTATGTGTATACATAAATAACAATTTTAATCCTATGATTTGTGATTTACATGTACAGCCCGAAATGGTTATTTTCTATTTTTCTGTTTCATTTATTAATAGTAGATTAGTTGGAATTGTTTTAGATGAAAATATTATAGAGGAAATTCGATATTCATACCTGTTATTGTCGATAGTAAGTACTCAATTATATATCGATAAATTACAAATATTTCTATTATAACTTTTCAAATTTTATTAAATTCTCGATTTATTTATTTGATTTTCAATCGTAAATTATTGACATATACAATTTTTTAATTGGTGAATGATTTCAACGACCCAAACTCCACGGTCCACTTAACACCATTACCATTAATCCTCCATTTCTTATCTTTTAAAAGTCCGGATACCAAATTGATAAATATTTTTCAGTGGATTGATCCATCAGAAACCAGTTTTTTTTTTTTTGATTTGCTCGTTTACGATATGTTTTAAAGATCTTCTATAAACGTATATTAGCAGTGTATAAGTATAGGATATAGTAGAATAATGGGGTATGGGGTGTATTGTTGGATCAACCCCTTTTTGTCTGCGTTGCATTCCGCCTCCCTTTCGGCCTCTCCACCACTGAAAACTGAAGAACGTTCATAGCCGACGACGAGACCGAACGAACTAGTGGCGGCGCTAGCATCAGCCCAAGCAGCAATACTGGATTTGGTCGAGTTTCAGTTCAGTTGGTGAACGTTTTCAGGGATGGTTGTATCAGCCATCGCTTCATGTTAAACAATAAGAACACAAGTTGAATACGCGGAGTGGTTGTCGATAAATTCATCCGAATTCGCTTGATTTCATTATTTTATCCTATTTTAACAATAAAAATTGTGAAGAATTCCAGTGTTTGTTTTGCGTTGGCGTTCAGTTTTTTCTGATATCAATCGCCTGAAAAGTGATCGCGGATGTGTTTTAAATTAGTGCGAGGGATTCGATTTTATTTCGTTTTTCTCACATAAAAATCAGTTTTTTTGTGTTTATTATCATTTTGATTTTTTTATATGGAAAAAATGGCGTTATTTTGGCGATCAGTTGTTAGTTTAGCGACCATAGCATCCTCGATGGCGATTTTCATTGGAGGAGAACAGGATGTAGGAAGTCCCCTAAGGGTAGCACAATGTCGGGCTACTTGTCTTGAAAGGGTAAGCTGCCATATTTGTATTGTAAGAGGACTTTTATTGTCTTCCGGGATAAAATTCTACCTTTTATACTTATACATATATTTATTCATTTTATCCGGCTTTACTGGATATTTTCCGTTCGAATATAATCGAATTATGTTCCAACGAATTCTTTCAGCAATAATAACAATATAACAAATTATTAAAACAAAGAAAACGGTACTGTCTATTGTATAATATGGAATGAATGCACCTGCTACAGACGATATGATTCAGCAACATTGATATTTAAAGTCACGATTTCCACAAGATTGTTGTTTGATCGGCGATGGAGGATGATTTAATTTAAACAATAGCTTTTTAAAGGGAAATAACCGAACGATTATTTGAAATTTTCAAATTTCTACACTTACAATGGAAACTTATTAATTTTTTTTCTCATTGCCTAGTCGGCCAAGTGCTGTATAGAAATTCGATGTGTTTTTCTCTTGCGGGTAATACAAAATTGGTTACAGTTTTTGTTGTGTAGTTCCGTTGAAATTGACTTAATCGTCGGGCACCTAATCGGTTCGCCTCCAGCAAATCAAGCCGACAGCAATTTTAAACTCAAAATGAATTAGAGAAAGAACGAACGAACCGTATTAGGCCTCTGACAAACAGGTAGAAAAAAAGTCCCCAATATATCATACCAGAAAGGCGCTTTTTTTCCTTCTCTTGTTTAAATCTAATATTTAATGCGTGCTATAGTAAAGTATATTTGATTGATCTCGATATTACGTGCATAGAAATGCATTTAAAAGTCGTTTTAGGGGCGAATACATAGAGGCTAAATGAAAATTGTCGAGGGGAAGAAACCCATTTGAATTTATATTAACCATGTACTTACTCTACCGCGTGCTTGTTCACCAATATTCGATATATTCAATGTAAAATATTCAAAAATTGTTGTTTCAAAATAAACACCTGTCAAATTATAAACGAAATCGATCAAATTTCGTGTTAAATACCGTCGATTAAGGCATGCGAATTTCAACAAATCATCAAATTAGCATAATTTTATTGAAAACTACAACATTAAAAAAATTATAACAATAGAAGGAAGAGTAGTGTAATTATGTTGGAGACGGGCGTGCAATTAGACCGCCATAATGTTCCTCAAAGTAGCCTCCCTAACATTAATCGTGTTTTTTTTTTTGTGGGATGTGTATAGGGGACCAATTTAGTTAATTTGCAGTTATTTTAGTTTTTCTTTTCTACTATAGAAGAAAAAAATCATAATTGCAATAGCGGAAAAGAAAGAAATAAGAAAACGAATTCTCTCGTCCAGGTATAACCCACCATATTGGTGCTTTTAGTCCCTGATTTTATCAGAGCATTACGTGATTGAAATTTGAAAATTTCTCTCAACTATTGAGATGTTAGTTTTGTTCAGCGAATAGATTCATCGTTTGGCTGGAACTCAATTAATAATGTGTTATTATTCTTCTATTTACCATAAACATTTCGATTTCCTATTGTTAAATAAATTGTAGACATATATTTTAACTTTACACAATCGAAATAACAATGATTTTCTATTTTACTGCTTCTGTGTTCGGCGATGATTGACAGTCAATTTCTTTATGTAAATGAAGATATTGGTTTTGTTGTTGGTATTTACAACGAAAAAGAGAATAATAACAACAAATAAAAAAGCAATATTTTTTTTCCCTCCGTTAATACCGATATGTTCGAACTATAAATATCGAATTTAATCAACACGTTATAAACTTAATCCGTACTTTTAATCCACAAATAACTAATGTTTAAATTTGTATTTATTGGGTCTTGAAATTTGAATAACTAATATTTCCTTCGTTCTTTTCATTTCATTTATATAAAACTTGATTTAATACAGTTGTAAACTAGAATTACTTGTTAAAAAATAAATAAATATACATATAATAAAGAGTAGCGAGAGCAATATAATAAGACTTATAGCTATTTTATTAATGTTATGCAACATTTATTATTATTAATATTATTATTATTAGTAATATCATTACATATTCTTATCATGGGTAGAACGACGAACTTGATTAAAAATTAATATTAAAGCTGAATTGATAATATACGAGTTTTTTTTTCATTAACTAAACATTGATTTTAGGAATCAACAAATCAAGTTTTTATTCAATAAATATTAACGCAGCCTTGCAACATGGCCATACACAAGATGATTCATGTCGGACGAAAAGTTCTAAGGGCAACTCCTATTAGTTAGCGAGCGATTTGAAAAATATTTCAAAGACTTATAGGAGGGTAGCTGAAGATCATTGTAGCAAAATTAGAACCTCGTAGCTCATTTGAAAGTTGGTCAAAAAACGATCGTTTTGCACAATGTCGCGATTTTTAGAAACGAACTCAACACGCATATCGACTTGGAATGATTCAAGGATCCTCCCAAAATTGATTTTTTTCGTTTTTCAGCTGGTTTTTGAAAAAACGCGACCTTGTCCAAAATGATGTTCTTTAACCATCATCCAAGTGAGCTATAAATCCTTGAAATATTTTACGAATTGCTTGCCAAATAATGTGATTTATTATAAGAAATTTTCTTCCGAGGTGAATCACCCTGTATACAAAATGTTCCATTACAATCGACTCAAAATTATAGAAAGTTTAAAGTTTGATCTACTTTAGTGTCAAATTAACCAGACAGCTAAATTGTTGGTTGAAACCACGTTTTCTATTTATTGATAATTAACTTGATCAATACACGAGATTAAAGAAACGCATAAATTAAAAATTAAAATCTAGTATTTTGACAAGAATAAGAGTAATTTTTTCGTTAAAATTGATATGTACAATTTTATTTCAAATCTAAATTTGACAATCAGTAGACAGGTTTGATCCATACATGCATAATGTTGTATAAAAAGTACAAATTTTTGAGGATTAGAGGCCTTAAAATTGAATATCTCACTCAGCTCTATAGAAGATTAAACCTTGGGGTTGATTTTTTGATTTGCATTTCTCCATTATACCCTCATACTCACCAATTATCTATGACTTAAAGAATATTTGATCTTTTTTGCGTCAGTAGACGTGCTTTTCCTGGAAAATTTCGAAAAATTACGATTTTGCACAATTTTCTATCCACCCTCGCATTGATAATAATTCAAATAATCTGATAAGAGTTCTTCTTCCACAATTTGCATAAATTAGTACTAAATCTGTATACTACCGTCTATATTGTACAAAATTGACTTCTTCATCATGCCTGATTATTATCATAATATAACAATAACGTTAATGACAAAGGTAATGAAAAGTTTAAGACGTTTTGTCGTTGTAGTCGTCTTATTTATCGTTTTAGCACATTGATAAGAGCCTTTATATACGCTTTTGCCTGTTTATGTTACTATTCTCTTCTATCATTAAGTTTGCAAACGACATCGACACACACAGGGGGTGAATTTACAATGAAACTGGAATTAATTTAGTGAGATCGATAGATAGATAAATAGATTGAAGATTTGGAGCATTTAAATTGTGCAAATATTGTCGTCTTGTACGCAAACACGCACGTTTACTAAGTACATCAACAAAAATGATCCGATAAAGGAAATTAGATTAGTGCATTCAAACAAAGAACCACACATAATATACAGGGTGTAATTAAAATCACTTACAATATCCAACATCACTAGCTGGAATAGAGTTCAATAAACATATTTTGAAGGATCGAAATAAAAAAAAATGAACTAAAATTGATAAGAAAACATGTGTCATTGAATTTGCACGAACAAACCAAATCTTACTAACATACCTACTTATTGAACATAGGTACATACATACAACACATTTGATTAAAAACTATAAAAATAGTGTACCTAATACAAAAATCACTACAGAAATTGTTCAAAAGGTAAAGCGAGATTACATAAAGAGGGAAGGGTGCACCTTAATTTTAACAGTTCCCGAATCGCGTTTGCAGCTATTCAAATTCGGGTCCGCAACTGTTCGTAATTTCTGATCAGTACTGGATACACTAGTTGTTTTGCATGGTCCCACAAAAAAATGACAAAAGTGTAGACAAAAAAATAATCAGCCCACAATAATCCACAGTCAACATTCTTGTTTCACTTGCAACTGAACAAACCGTTGATATCAGCGGAGTGGAATTAATTACACTACCCATTATTTATACTTAAGGATGCTCTATTCCAGTGGCTCTAAAAATCTTGTAGAAGTTTTCAACCCTTTTTCCTCGAAACGATGACCTACTACTATTAATGTATTATAAAAATCGGCTGAGTTTTTCGGCTTCTACAAGTGGTTTGAAGATTATAAGGAATTTTGATTACACCCTGTATACAGAGACTACTAAATTCAATCATGTGAATTTTGTTGTGTTGAAACTTTTATAAATGGACTAAATTATGTTCTTGTTTCTTTGTTTAAAATTACAGGTTTTTATATATAAATTGCAATTATTATTGTAATTTTTTGTTTGGATGTGATTATTTTTAATTTCATTACATGTCATATAATATTTGAATGCGCGCATTCATTTCCGTTGCAGTCGAGAGAGCTTATCAACGTTTCCTTAACTGGTTCTTTTTTTGTGTAATTTAATAGTCTGGGAAGACTTGTTCCCTACATTCATTTTAATTTGGCAAATTATGATTAATTTTGATAATTTATTACCATATTTTAATATTTAATTATTTGTCTATGTATATAAAAAAACAAATATTTCTCAACTGTTCACTTTTCAAATAACATACAAGTCATTTTGTATTTGAGATTGGCGATACATGTTCAAACACAGGTGGGTTTCATTATTAACCTGAATCGGTATAAAAGACAGAGTTGGATATTATAATAAAGGAGAGATAGATTAGACTATATATAGGTTTGTTTAGTTTTGTTGTTTATCGTTTTTTTTTTCTCGAAACATTGGTTAAATGAATTATCAGTTGAAAAATTTATTAATACAAGCCGATCGTAAAAGCAATTATGACGACTATAAAGGGGTAAAACGATCGTCATTTCACCTGTAGACTGGCCATATTTCTATACAAACACGATTATCATAAACCGAATGAAATGCGGACAATCGATTCTAATAGTAGTATTTTTATTTCAATTTATATTCACTAAAATTGACGTAGATTTTAGTAAATTGTTGGATAATTTTGATCAGTTTTAGCGTACAGGATGTTATTTTAAAGTGGTCAATATTTATGAAACTCCTAGTTCGAAAAATATTTCAAGGATTTGTAGGGGATAATTAGAACCTTGTAGCTCATTTCGATCGTTTTGAACAATTTCACAGTTTTTAGAAACGAGCAGAGCACGCAAAACAACTAAGAATGACTCGTAGGCTCCCCCAACAGTCATATTTTTTGTTTTTTTCCATTGCATTTTAGAAAAAATGCGGAAAATTTCCACCTGTTCCAGAATAAAACGGAGAAAAACGACAAAAGTCACTATGGGTCATTCTCATTGTTAGTCGTTTTGCGTGCTTTGTTCGTTTGTGAAAATTGCGACATTGTCAGAAATGAACGCTTTTTGATCAAGCTACGATGTTCTAATTTTGTTAAAATGGTCTCAATGGCCATTTCTCGATAGAATAAGAATTTACTACTTTTTAAAAAGCAGCCTGTATAATCGTAATTATTTTACGCTATAGTTGCGTTTGAAACCAAAGTCAGTCCAAACAGGATGGTATTTAATAATAGATTTCCTTCCTGTATTGTTATAAATCTTGTATATGAATTATTGATTTACTGCATAATTCCATTTTATTGTTACTTTAAAATACAAAATAATCTTATTGCCTTAATAAAATTTGCGTGACTTGCACGAATAATTCTAAATAGCATGCATTTATTTGTATTTTTCCCACTCTGTACGTATATTTATAAAATAATTATTATCAAAAATAATTAAATAAAATCGTTCTTATTGTTTTGTTGGACAATTACGATGGTTATAATACCTGATTGAATTATCTGTTGATCAGCGTCGGTTCGAAAATTTGCAACTCATCCGTTCCGGTTTGAATCAAGTGACAAGTTTTGATCTTTTACAAAACTCAAAAATAAGAGCTTGTCCTGTTGTTTTTTTTTGTTCATCGCATTGGGGTCATCCGCGAAACAACAAGCCACAGGATAAGAAAGGTTAATGAGGCCCCAGACCTCACACATGGTCCTTGGGATGATGTTTGTGCGTCGCGATTCGGCGGCGGCTGCCAAGGCGGGTGGTCGTCTCTGATATATCTTGTTGTAGACTGGTTAAGATCGTATAAGTATATTGCATATGTATGCATGTATATGTGAAAACATAACAGTGTGGAGCTTCCGAAAAAATCATCTAGACGAGATCAATGTCTGTGTGTATAATGTGTATCGAATCTATCCATGTATTAAAATTAGAAAATTAATTAGACAGACTTAAAAAACTCAACTATTTCAATAATCGAATTATACACGTCCGATAGGGGAAATATTGCTTAGTAATTCTGCAATTTACTTTCTTCTTTGATGTTGATGATTATAGTGATAATCGAAAAATTAACTCATGATTTTACCTGGAGAAAAAGTGCATCATTTTTGGATGGTATTATCGTCAGTCTGTGTGTGTGTAGAGAGATCATTATCTTTCCAATTTGCTCTATTTTTTTTCTTCAAAACCCATCATCTACCTGTATCTAGTTAGATCTATCTATATTGTTTCCAACCTTGGTGATGATTCTACGACCTTGTTGTAGACAATGATTTTCTAGGGCTGTCTCTCTTGCATATTGTAAATAATAGATTATGAATGTGTGTATGTATGCAATTGTGGCGCGTGTGCATCATCATCATCATCATTATCATCATCACTCGCAAAGGTCGCGCCATTGCTAACAAACGCTACCTGTCGCCGGCGGTCTTGTAATTTACGACCATCGAGCCAGAATCTGTCATTAGCTCACTCTATCGTACATCATTGTGATCGGATGCTCGACCAAACTATGCAGTTGTCCACAGTATTTAACAGTAAACTAGATAATCTCACATTTAATATTTTAAATAATCGTTTTTTCAAATTTTTTATTATAAATCATCAATACAAGTGAGTTGTTGTTGTTTTAGAGGATACAACAATCTTGTACTGGGTGCAGCTTAATTGGCACAATGGATTGAATGATTTCTCGCACAAGCCCACCTATTGTTGATTCTTATACTGTAAACCACGCAATTCATACACAAACACACACAAATCTAAAACTCAACATTATAATTTTGTATTATTCTCGATAATTCATATATGAAAATTCACTTACGGATTAGATAGATTTATCTGGAATGGACAAAGTGATTCAGGGCAAAATCTGAAAGACAGCTCCTTCAGCACAATGTAATAGATTGTAGATAAGTCTTCAAGTATTCTTATCGTACATAAACAATCAAATAGGGGAGAGAATTCAGTAGTCGATTTGACAAAGCCCCATAACCGTACTGATATCGTAACACCAATATTAATTATGATCTTTGTACTTGACCGTTGAAATTATGGCTATTGTTTTCTCCATAGTATAGCTATGTTGGATTCGATTAAATAAAATTTCATTTTTTTTTATTGTGTGTGTATGTTTTAACTGGTGCACGGCGGATCGTCCGGGATTCATATTCATGAACTTCACCAATAAAATACAGTTTATTTAACATTGCCAACTGGTAAGATTTATGTATTGCGAATTTTCGCTGCCGTGTCCATTCCCAGAAGATGTATAGCATTCAATGTAAATGGGAAAGACAAGAATAACGCTGATTGCATTAAAGGCACAAGTATGCTGTTTATTTTTTGGCTTACTCTTCTTTGTTAACTTTCTGATCAACTAAATCAATCGGGAAATGATTACGATTCCAAAAAAACAAAACAAAATAAAATAAAAACAACCGATCCTAATCTGGAGTCTAACGAATTGACTAAATATCGATGGACAATAACAAATAGTTTCGTGTCATTTTCTGTCGTTAATTAATCGTTAACTGTTCTAGTCGTTACGTTTTTCTATTATTACAACTTTTCCTACATTTACAGCTCGATTCTCATCTAGTCGGATGTGTGGACCAGGTGTTTCAACAGTGATGAGCATTATTTATTATGGATATCTGACAGGTTATTTTGTTCGCGGGGTTAATTAGATTTATGATGTATTCGGTTCTGTTGGTTTAAATGATTCTTTCTGGGTGTGGCTGTGTGTATATACAGTCGGCCTTGATATCCACTCAAACACATACCATCAGGAAGGAAGATCAATCCTGACAACACTGACATGATCTTGAAATTTTCATTGATTCGAGTATATTCCCTTTTTATAGATGTGAACTTTCAGTTTGGACCGTTACAATGTGTGTGTATTTCTTTCGACTTTTTGCCTCTGTGTCGTCTGTCGACGACAGTGTTTGTTCAGACCAAGATAAACTTAAATTCAATGGTGAAACATACATATACATATCACATTGAAAACCGGTATACCGTTGAATACGCGTCGTAATCGTGGTGTTTCTTGCGTCGTTACGCGACGTCGTCAGCCTGTAGGCCTCAAATAATGAATTCCCCATCCGATATTAGCATATTAATCGAATCCGGCCCCCGCTTAGTCTGGTCGAAGACCCATTATCATCATCATCGATATTATTGTTGTTGTGCAATGTGTGAACTATTTCTTATTGTTTAAGGGATGATTCTCTCGACTATCAACTAGCGTATAAAAGCCGTTCGAATTGTTGGAAGATTATACAGCAATTGATTGGAAATTTATATCGGTTGAATTAAATTTAAGATGCTTTCGGCTTTATTTACACGGACGGAATGTCGCCATCGTTACGAGTTAAAACAACAATAATTACAGTAAAAGTTTAGGTGAAGATGTTGATTGAATGTAGGTAATTGCTCACCTGCTCTATATATTATGAAACAGTTTATTTAAATCAGTCAGTATAAATGGAAAGCATGTTATTTAGTCGTAATATTTATATCAGTTTGTCTTAAATGAATATATACGGATCACAACATTGAATTCTCGGATATGTTGATTGGTAAGGGTAGAATGCGAAACTACTTTGAAAACCAATAATTAGATGTTTGCAAATTGGAATTTACGTTTAGATTTTAATGGTTTTACACGAATGAACATCCATTGTATATGTATAAGAAAAATCTTATGCATAGATAATGATGGTGTTAACTTTAAACTTCTTTAACTTGAAATTCCATAAAACACAACACAAGACAAAGGATCGTAATATTTATTTGATTAGATGTTTTACATGTTTTAACGTTCACACTTTTTCTGTAAAATCGTCATTATAACTCTGATCTATTGCCGACTAGTTAATTATCCATATTATCGTAAAATTTGTTTTGGTTGTTAATATTTATTACAACAATTCCATTTTTTTTATATGTATATGTATATAGTAGAAGAAATACACGAAGATGAATGGGTGGCATCTTAAATATGCTTGATCATCTTTGAGTTTTATGTTCGAATTCGAGTTGAAAGTCACGATTTCAGTGCAACTTTATAATTAAACATGTCCCACGTACAATCTTTACAGGTGTTGGTTGTGGTACTGTTGTTATTGTTGTTGTTGTTGTCATCTGAAAGGGTCGACAGTGTATATTCATTACGCGAAAGGTATGTTCGTTGTGCCTATTAAAAGACGATCCATGACCATCTATGATCATATGCATCGTGTCATTGTCGTGAGAAGGGATTTTAATTGTTGTTGTTGGCTTGAGTTCTTTAGTCGCCTGTTGTGCATAATTATATACCACTGTCGTTGTTGTTGTTGTTGTAGATGTTACCACCACAATTGCTAGATTTTATAAAAATGTAGATCACGGTTGACTATTCCTCTACTACTACATGCATATGCGACGATACTATTTATTCACTAACCGACTATCCAGTATTGTCCTGTAAGTAAATAAGAATGTACGTACTGATACATTGACTAAGCTTTGTGTAATTGAATAATTTATTTCCTTCATTTAAATTGTGTAGATTTGAATTTAGTCGATTCATGTACGCATATACAATTTGAATTATAGTTAACTATTTTGTGATTCATATTGTTCGATCAAACTAAATCTAAAAAGAAAATAATACAAAAGAACGTGCATGCTGCCAAAATATCATCAATCAATTCAATTTTTACATTGGTTTATTTGTTCTTGATCATAGGGAAGTTGATCTCTATACAAAATAACTCCCTATAGATTCTTTATATCTGGGTAACTGACCGTAGTGGATTTAATTCAGTTTTGTACTCTTTTGAGTAACATGACTCATTGTAGCAAATTTTACTCCCCAATTTCGTATTTTAACCATTGTTATACAATGCGAGTAGTTTTTCCTTAGTGAAATGTACAGGATAATCATCAAGTACATTTCTGAATTGTAATCGTGAGAATGTTATAGTATAAAGTAGAGAAATTGATCTGTTCGATATATGTACTTACTAAGGGAGGGCGGAAACAATCATGACAAAGCGTCCATCGATATACATATCGGACCAACAAAACTGGTAATGTGTACGTAAATTGGTATAAAACTTCTAAATCATATGTAAACAGAATGTGGGGTGGTATAAAGGTTGTTAATAAAGGACCTGGGGGTGAAATCTGGTCGCGCATATGTATATATCGTTGTTATTATCTATGTGTACGTGTCTATGTATGTGGATATATTCACCACACAAAGGATAATTCGCATCTGTCGCGCGCTGGCCCTTTGATGATTGCCTATAGTTAACCCGCATTTGATGCGGACATTTATAATGTGCTAATGCATACATATATCCGCGCTAAATTCGTTAAATAATTTGTACGCTTTGATGTATTTTCGAGCTTTTGTAATAGCGATTCTATATGCTCATCTATAGGCATAACAAGAAAGATTTTTTGTTTGTCTGTTTGGCTACCTAACAATAAGTAGACAGTGTTGCATCAACCTTAACTAGAATAACGTATAACTTTATTTCTAATAAAGTGAGGAAGAGGACGAATGAGGTAGTTGAATGAGCGCACTTATACATTAAACAAACAAACAACGTAAGTATTTGAATTGGTAATGGTTCGCATGTATATCTAGTCTAGGTTTCATATCGTTTCGATGTCGGAGGTCAAAAGACCACCACCACAACCGCCGCCGCATTTGATATTCCCGCTATCCAGGGTCAGGCGGGCGACTTAATCTTTTGATAGCCTCTACGAATCGGTACGGTTTAAACGGGCAATAACATTTATATATACTTACTTAGAAAATGCTGAGACTGCAAACATAAATCTAAATGAAGGGCTAGTTTATTTAGATTTTTACATTCACATCCTTATTATTTCTCCCTATGTATAGAGAAACCAAAATCGATATTTTATTCAGTCAACAAACACTCAACGGTCGACTTGTAATTGGTTAAAGACGTCCATTAGAATGTTTGGAATTGTTAATATTCAAACATTAGATTGAATTAGTTACAAAATCCATTTTGTTTGAATGTTGGATATTTCCAAAACATTACCCACAACGGCCACAACCCTATTGTTAATTGGTTGTTGTAATTGTTTTTCAAACATTTACTCGACTTTTTGGTATGCTGTAAAGACTATTCGTTTTGTGTGTAGACTGTTTCGTTCCCATCATTTAAAGGAATTTAGATTAAATGTGTAACAGAATGTTTTTGGAAAAGAGATACCACAACAACTGTACCATAAACCCGTCCGCGGATTCTTTGCTGTCGAATTTACACAAAGTTCGGTAGTACTGAAAATCGTACCATCGCATGTTTACATTAAATTGTGTGACATTCCATTGTACCATTAACATTTAATGGGAATTATACCAACGCGCGCGCAGTATTTCAACAGACAAAAGGAACACATGTTTTGCGACATCCTTTACAACGTGCCATCACGTGGAACACAATCGCTACAGAAACGACGGACGAAGACTACTCGCCTGTATTTTTTAACGTTGTTGTTGAATTGAAGACAACCTGCTTGCTGATGATGATGATGATGACGATGCCCTTATAGCAGCAGTCCTACATAAATTATTACATGCAGTCTGTAGATCTGGTGCTGAATTAATACGACTACTTTGCTAGCGCATATATCCGGTCAGATGTTGTGCTTATTTAAAACATAATAATTATTTATTAATTCATTACATCATCCGAAACAACTTGGATCTCTTTGATGTTCTCTCGCAAATTAAAATTGTTTTTAATCGTTGCAAATAAACCGTAAAGCGAAAGTAAATATTTATGGTGTTGAAACATAACTCTAGTTGTTGTTGTTGTTGTAAAGGTGTATTTATTTATTTATTTATTTATTTTCCACCCGCCTTTCTCTCTCCATCTCTTGTTTCTTAAAGCTTTCTAGTAATGTTGTTGAAAAAGCCGGCTTTTATTCAAACCGATTCGCATTAGTATTCATATTTCTCAATACATAATGGCTGGGGATAGTTTGGGCGTGTAAAATGTCACCCTAATGAATTCCGCGACCAGCTGTGAAACATTTTTATACATGACGCGTTTCACTGCATAAATTCCTACAGTCAGTGTTTGTACTTATTGCAATATATGTATAACATACCCACACAGATAAATACAAAAAAGACACACATATACATATGAAATTCATGTATCTCGCCCATACATTTTATTATAAATAGTTTAAATGAGATGAATCTCTTCTTATATTACTATTGTTTTGGAATTTGTAGTTGTATTTATTTAAAATATTATCTGTGTATTTCGGATACAAAATTATTTTGTTGTGTCGATGGGTGGTAATGGCACCCCATCTTCAAACACAAAGTCTTTGATCTTAACAGCGTAAACAAACAAAGCCGTAAAATTTTTACAGATACTATTAAGCTTTACAGCCTATAGCAACAATTTTCTTCCTTTACATAATTACAAAATTTATAATTCATCTAAATTCACAATCATTGTTTGCATAAATTGTAAATTTCTCCATTCTGTGCTTTTGTTTAATTTCGTTTTATTTCCTCAATACACAAATATTCCAACGGTCAATGTAGAAATCCAATGTAGCATTATTTCTACTGTCCATTTGTATAATCGTCGAATTCCACCTTTCCCAACGTGCACATAGTTTTCATTTGAAATAAACACACGAGCATTTTTGGAATGTCTTTTGTACATTTCTGTATATGTGAAATTGTGGAAAATGAATCATTAAGATATTAATGATTAACGTTATCAAAAACGTAATTTTTCTGCATTTATGATAAAAACAAAACAAGAACGGATCATTCCAGATTGTCTATAATCAATGAAAATTACCTGTTACAATAATGATGATGATAATTGAAGAGAAAATTTCAATTGAGATTCACGTTCGAACATTTTAAATATACTCGCTTCTCGGGCCACCAATATTGTTGTTTATTATGGATCTATAAATCGAATTTTATGTATATTAAAACCGCATTTTTCTTTCAAATTTCAGTTCTCCTACGATGGTCCGAATGGTGAATCCATGTGTCTACAAGGCCCTGACTGTTTTATGGTAAGTCTCTACTAAATGTAATTTTCACCTCCACTGCTCTCTATAATGATTTTTTGTCGGCTGTTATGATATTTTCTGCGTTTATTATTATTATTATTATTATCGGATTTTGATGCTTTTGTTATTTTTTCTTTAGTGTTTTTATTCTCGCTCTGTAGATTTTGAATCTGGTGAAATACGCCAGCTTTGGAGCCGATTTTCATGCTCTACCGAATTTACACACCTGTTTCCCTTCATCAATTTTTGTTAAATTCCTATAGTAGTATGTATTATAATTATTTGAATGTTGTTGCTGTTTATTATTGTTAAAGTTGTTTCAATGATAGTGTGCGGTAGCTTGTGGCCTCATCAATTTCAATTAGATAAATGTTCTGATAGAGAATAGAATTTCTATTTAGATTCAGTCTGTTGTTGTTGTTTTATAGTCTATACTTTGGGAAACAATCGTCTGTTTCTCTCCTCTCTATCCACTATAACATATACCAACTATCAATTCAATCTTCCGCAGTAGCAACAACTGGAGCCGCTTAAGTAACACTGTAATTGCGCCTGCACCTTATAATTTCATTTGCTCGAGGATAAGTTCATTTAACACCATCTGTTTTCGATAAAACGCTATCGGCTCTTATGTTCGGATATTTCATTTGCAGTCAAGCAAAAACACTCCATTTACATATCAACCATATAAAGTGAGAAGTACATTATTATAAACGATAATAACCTTCCTTTATCTAGAGATGACTTTTGCTTTCATATCACATGCAGATTAACATTTATTAAAATTAGTTTATTTCGCAATTTGATTATATTGTCTTTATATATACTTAGATATTTGTCTTTATTTAGTTAAAGTTGGATGGCGGTGACAAATTACACTTGAATCCGGGACCAAGTTGATTAAGTTACAAGTAGCAAAGTTCCACATCTAAATAGTACGATGATAATTTAACATTGTTCTTGTTATTATTATTATTATTATTGAACCGGATTGCCGGAATGGTGGCGGTGGTGGCAGACAAACCACGTTGTTCCGTTGTTGAACGTGACAAGAACGAGAACGGATCTATTCAGATGAGCAAGAAAATTGCAAATTTACGATAACACTCGAACAATAACAATTGTTGTATACTTATAGTGTTAGTGAAAGAAGTTGGAAAAACAACAGTAACGATACGATATCGTTTGCATTTATTTTTTTCTAAATGAAATTACATAAAAACCGCCCCTAGAACGGAGAGAAAAAAACACGACGATAACGATAACAGTTTGTGTCACCTGCAAAATTTAGTATAAACTACAGGAAGAAATAGCAACAATATTTAAGGGCTGTAAATGTAAATAGAAATTATTTATTGCAAGTTAACAATGGTATTTTTGGTATAAATATAAAAGGTGTGCTTTCAAAAACAACACAATATTAACGAAAACCAATTGTTTTATGATTTATGTTGTTTTGGAAGTTGTTATTTTAGTTCTGGATAGTATTTTTTCCTGGATAATATTTATTGTAGTAAACGTTGGAAATTAAAAACAAATGGTACCGTCATTTTCGATATTTGTGTGTTGTGTCTGCATTACCGGGGCTGTATTGATATAGTGTTCTGTTTTTCGTTTTTTTATCCACATGTGAAATATGAGTTTAATATAAAAATGTGTGTATTTTTCGTTCACACACTATTACTGTCACTAACATAGGATATTGTCTACAATTTAGACAACATTGGAAATTTGTTTTGTTGTTTGCACTACTGAAATTCCGTTATTTTTACCGTAATTTTAAGTTGACAAAGTTGAAATTCTACAGTGGTGGAATATACTAAGTGAAATCAATAAGGGTAATAAATTCACATCAATATTGTTTTAAAGTTTTAGTAGGATCTGGGTTGAATTTTAAAATCCCATCTAGAATTATATAACAGCAGTGCTAAGAGAGAGAGAGAGAGAGGCACAGAGGCTAATAACGACAATTCCATTATAATTGAATAGAAATGGTGGAATTAAAGCTTTAGCCTAGCTATACTAGCGTGCTATTGTTGTATGAATGTTGCAGTAGGAATGCTGGATAAGATTTCTGGTCCAGGAAGCGTCTGTTCCCGACAGGTCTTTCAACTATTTAGATATCTCTAGTTAGATAAAGTGCGGTGCGCGTAAATGTCGTTTTGCTGTTTTCTTCTATCATTGACATTCCTTCGATCCGTTAGTATAAAGTTTCTGTAATTACAGAAGTGGTATTGTGAATAGGATTGTCGTCGTGTCTTTGAAACTTTTTAGATCTAGATAGGTTTTAGTTTAAGAGGCATAGCCATGATTCCAATTCTTGATTAAAATCTCGTCCAACATAAGTTCCAATTTACAATAAATTGAACAGTTTTCATCACTCTTTATTTTCATATATTTAACTATTTGATTTGATGATAGAATCTATAAAGTAACATAATAAATACTTGCATTATTTGTGTGATTTTCAAATAGCTTTTTATTTATTGGCATCTTATTATTATTTGTAGCAGCGATTAAACTGAGTCAAGGTATTGGGTTCAACAAATTACAGTGACCGTGATCGTGTTGTGGCCATTACCTAATGTCGATATCTCACGGAGAAAAAGAGGAATTGTCTGTTGTCTGTGTTTGTATGTGTATACAACCGGCGACCGGTCGTGAGTAGTCTACCTCTCTACTAGTGCCGATATTGTCCGTCTGCTAGAAGACGGGGGCATGAGGTGTGCCACCCACTAGAGATATGTGCAATAAATCCAACATTTCCAAAGTCGATTCTTTGTGGGAACGGTACTGATTGTTGTTTGTAAAACGTGGCAATGTGGTGGTGGTGATGATGATAGCGACAGTAGTAGAGTGGTGGTTGTATATATATGTGGTGGTTTATATATGTATTAAAACAAGCCGCTGCTTTCTATCTGACCTTTAAGTTCAATCTACGGTAACTGGTGAGACAATGCCCGCATTGTTCCAACGATAACGAGATCTCTTAATACATCTGCAGTTGCCGTCGTTGTGTGTAGTCGTCAACGTTTCATAGTTATAGTTGTGTGCCTCATTTTCTATTCAGAAGATATTGAAACGAATGCAATGTTGAAGAATATTATTTTGCATACAAAAGTGTTTAGATGCTAAATTGAGGAGACATATATAGCACCAACATTATTGAACGTCTGATATTCTACTTTTCTTGTGTGTTTGTGTGTATATATACCTACCTATAGAAAGACTCTTGAAAAATGTCTCCTATATTGAACTTCGACTTCTAGAATCCTGACGAGAAAGTAACATCCTTTTTAAACAATAAGGCTTCGTACTGACCTTGCGTCACATTTGCATTTATCGACCAGCTCTTGTTGACTATTCCCCATTTTTTATTCTACCGAATTTTCAAGAATCTTGTAAATATATCTCAAGTATTCTATCTTTTCCGGCTTTCTGTATAATGAAATTTGTCCAGTTTTTGTTATTCTATCCCTATTATATAAAATTTAAAAAATTTCCTCAAAATCGCTCAATTGTTAGAAGTTTTACGTGTCACTATCTTGTGATAATCTTCAAGCAAGTTTTAGTCCTATTGTCACCTTAGAAGAATGTCAAATTGGGTGTATAAGGATTTTCTAAATGTATGAAATTCATTGGAATCTGACCCTCTTTTTAAACAAGATTTCGATTTAGCAACGAAGGGTCGCCCAAATACACACACCTCTGACACCTCTTAGTATTATTTCTATTCAAGAAAGATGAAAAAAATGCTTTATGTTACCACCTGGATTTCTATTCATGTCATGTTTTGGTGCAAATAAAGTCTCCAAATACTGAATAATTTTCGGCAAAACAGGCACCGACCGTGCGTGAAATTGTTACCAGCCAGGTGTCCAATAATAATTGTGGGCATTTTTCGACAAATTACACCCAAAATAACTGTCCCAAAACTCATATATCAGTACAAAGCAATAATGGTATGGCTTTTATGCGAGCATGTTGTGCAAATTGATCAACGAAATAATTTCAACAGAATTGATAGATTGGAAATTTACGCTAATTGAACCGGTACCTAAACTGAATACCAATTTATAGTTGGTCTATTTCAACTTGACTGCTTCACAGATAATAGAAACAACGATTTAAATTGTCGAGTCGGCTAAATTTTGGGAGTTTATGTATAAAGATGGTTGTATTTAAAGTTGTAATAAAAATCATACAAAATGCTCAATAAATTTCGAAAAAAACTACATTTCCCAATATTTATGAAAGTTGGGATTTATTTTATTGCCGGTTTTATGACATCAAAAATCCTGACATTTTTTAAAAATTATTATTTATTGTTCGTGTTCCCTCTCAACATTGGTGTGTCCATTCCTTGTTCTCTGTAATACACAATAATACAGTCAATTTGTAGCCATAAAAGCCATAATACTAAATTATGAAACTGTCGAAAAGCAATAGAAGTAAACACATAAAGGTAATGACAAGTTTGTAAAGTTTGGTAGAATTTATTTATTTATTTATTTCGTTATTTGAATCATAAATTTATCAAATGTCTGAAAATCTTGAAATGGCAACAATTATTCGTTTGTACGGCGATTTCATGCTATTTTTTTTTCTAAATCAGTAACGGTCGTCAACAATATTGTCTTGTATTTTGACACAGTAATAAAATTTGACATTTCCAAGACAGTCAACTTTCTAAAATTGGCAATATATTCTTCAAATACTTATATTTTCCACGAAATACACCTATTCAAGATTGTTTTTATTTCGTCGTTTTCTCCGTATTTTTTTTTTTTTTTTTTGGTTTTCACGTTTACATTTCTTTATTCGTTTGTGTTCTTGTTTGAACGGTTTGGCCTCAGTGAACTCTCATCCTGCTCCAGGCGAAAGCCAGAAACAGTCAGCAAGCAGTTGCATTCAACTGCCAAAGTTCCGGCCACTAGTAGCCAGCAAAGCAAAAAGCACTCTCGTATTTTCGTTGGCTCTTCTTACTAGTTGGAAATCTCTCTCGTTCTCTCCTCTCCTTTTTCGTCGCTCTATCACTTGAACCTGTTTTACGTAGTTTCTATCAAAAATTGCAAGCTTTTAAAGCAACAACAACAACAACCAATGTATCGTAGTTATCGTTCGATAAAGTGAATATTGAAAGGTGGAAGAAAAAACGACCACTATTGTTGCAATGATTTCGAGTAAAAAATACGTTAAGCGATTGTGTATGGTGGTGACTGAATGTATAAACCGTTGGTAAGATTATTAAAAAAAAAAATATCAGAGAATTGTGGAATTAAGCGAAATAATGGATTTCGTTTGTTGAATTTAATTAGATATTCCAACTTTTTCGCATTTTTTTTCATCATTAAAACACTTCTACTGTAACCAGATGTATAGATCGGCAAGTTTCAAAATGATTGAGTATAAAAACAACGCCTCTGAATTGTTGACGACATATTTCATCGGGCTCATTTATCAAATATTTATTAAAAATCCAGTCGAGCGGCGTAATAATTAATTGTGGCATTTCTCTTCTCTTGGTAGGCCAAATTTTCCAACCCTTTTAACAAGAAAGATTATATTTAAGACTGTCTAAACGTTAATTAGGATGAATTTTCCAATGGTAATTCGTACATCGTCCAACGTATAGAAAGACTTGTAATGAACGATCAAAAATATTAAATAATAATGACGTTGTTGTTTTTTTGGTAATTTGACGCTTCATTTGATGAAATCTCAACCCTCTTCTAGACGATTTTTTCCCACTTTCAAAATATAATATATCTTATGTTCTAACAATTTCTCAATATCTACCATCTGATTTATGATTGTGACCAAGTTGCGATTTATTTTTCAATTTAATTTTATGATAGTCTCCTTGGTATATCCTGTTCACAGCACTCCAATATCTGTACTTATAAGAAAAGGGAGAGTGGTTGGTTAGATAAGCCAGTCGCGACATGAGGGTTAATAAAAAGAAGAACTGCCGAAAAAAAGAATAGTAAGTAACCGTATGTCGGGATATGGTAACAGATTGCCCTCAATACAAGTACTTTTTGATATTAGATATTAGCTGATGTTGAATTTTAGGAGGGTGAAACACAACTACACCGTATTGATCGTGTTTGTATGTATTGTATAATGATTTTTGTACCAATATTAAACTGTCCTAGTCTATGTATATAGTTAGCATGTGACTAAACCTTAGTTATCGTATCGTTTGAGGCGCGTTATCACGCAAGGATATGGGATATCCTGGCAATAAATTATTGTCGGGTTTTGATGTTTAGAATGCTCATTGGGGACTTTATACTAGTACTATTCTAGACTTCATTATAACCATTGACACATGCGTTTGTCATGAGTTGGTGAACAGACGGCATGCAATAAAAGGATCCACATTGGATTTTCAACAGATTAGATCCGTAGAAAGGGCACCCTCCTCCCTAAATAAAGTTGACAGAGAGGGATCAACTATAGGAAATGCATTTATTTAATTATACAAACGGATAAGTTGCGCGACTCAACCGTTCTCTCTCTCTTTTGCTTTATTCTAGTTGTATAAGTGTGAATCATTCAATAGTAGATTGGAATTTTGTATGAAATCGTACAATTCGATCAGGTGTTATTCAATGTTCAGTCGACAGGTATTGCACATAAATTTAAAGTAATTTGAGAATGTGTGGCATATCCAATTAGTCTGGTATTCTATTGTCGACACATCAGTTCAATCTTTATATTTTAAACAATGTTTCTCGCCCTAGTATCAACAATATTTTAGTCTTTATGTCATAGTCTTAACGAGATGAAGAATTTCAATTCTTGTGTTGTTTGATTGCAACAACAAAAACAGGCTCTCAATTGTTATTGAAAACGAATAGAACTACCACGTCACGATTTCCACAGTTAAACTATTAAATAAGATGATAAAGTATAATTGTGCCTTCGTTTTATAAACTAGAAGGATAAATTTTCGAGACGGACAGTAAAGGTGCATAGTGAACTTTACAATAAAATTTATAAGAAGAATTGTTGATTTTCGTCGACGACACGAATATAAAACTCAATTACTGCCAATGTCATCGTCAACAATAGGGTCGATCGAAACGTCCGCAGGTATTCACGTAGAAAAACGTTTTATTTATTTATTTATTTATTTATTTTCGATTTTATTTACATTTAACTGGAGTCAGAGTCGATGCACTACTACTACGTATACTGAGCACATCTAGTTTTATATGCGTGGTCTAAACGGACAATCCTTTGAAAATGCAAATATCGACGCCAGGTATATAACAATGTATCGGTTATGGCTGGCGTGCCACACAGTCTTTTCAAAAATTATTTTCTGTCGAGCTTTCAATGTAGACGTTTACGTAAATACAGGCTTTAATACAATATAATGAGGGGTTTGATGTACTTTATGCATCTCACTAAACGACGATCATCCTCCTCTCTTCATGTTTCCAATCTTATTCAGTTGTGGCCGATGTTCGAAATGGCCAACATTTATCCTTAACGAACCGGAATGTTCAACACCCATCAGACTGTTGTTGTCAATGTTGTTGTATTCAAATCGAAACGTATATAAAATAAAAAATAATGAAAGAAAGAAAACCAAATGCTAACTTTATAATTTGAATTGCAATCACTAAACACAACAATCATGCCGTGAAAGATAACAATATTTCCATATATATATGATTACGATGATGATTATTACACATTGTATTGTCGCCGAGACAGATGGTTGTGTGATGATAGAAGATATGTGTTGCTTCAAGCTAATAATTCTCTCTTTCTCTGGTATGATGGTTTATGGCAGAGATAAAGAACGAAATAAAAGAAAAATAGACGAAGATGAAGAAGAAAAAAACGGTAGCATAGACGTATTTCGCTGCAGGTAGCTGCCGCCGATTCAATCGTATACACATTGTATTTAAAATTGAATCATTACATGTATGATTAAGGGGCACGGCCTGAGGTGCGCCTCAATGGTCCCCACAAACACTACGACAATATTATCATCAAATCAAGATTGCAAGTGAAATTCAATAAATAAATAGTTGAATAACAATCACCACCACCACCACCATCATCATCATCATCATCATCATCATCATCGTTGTGTATAAATCACAAAACCAAATATTGTCTTTTGTATGATTTAATAATATTGGAGCAGAATGTTTGGGTTGGACTCGCGTTTGAATTATCATAATAATGCAGGAAACCGACTCTTTTATATTCAAGATTGATCAGTTGGCCCCACACAATATAACAATAGATTTTAATATTACAACACTAAGTAGGTGTTATCGTTTTTATTGTCACATTAAATGACGGTTCTTGACTATATCGTTAAGCACCATGTAGGTGAATTTTTTCTTTCTTAAATCGGGTGGATTCTACCACCAATCCTTCACAATCAACGTCAATGAATATGTCCAATTTTTAAACAGGGTATAATTTAATTGAATTATATTCATTCTCGCTCATCGTAATAATACCCACATTGTTTCAGTGATTTTTCAAATAGAATTAACAAATAAAGATAGAGAATGGAGGAGAGGATAATGGAAAAAACAACAAGAATCTTATAATTGAAATGAATTATGCCCACATGTCTTGCTTGGCGGCGGACTATACCTCTATACATCTATCCTTATCCAATTATACAATCTTTAATCTTTATTTTAGAGAAAGATAGATTGTATATTCGGTGAATTATTGTTTCTTTAATACCGATACAACAATCAATCTTTCACACATGAAGAGGTCGTGAGTCCAACAGTGAAATTAATCATTCAAAAACTTTAGTTTATAGTCGAATATAAGCTGCCTACTGATCGTTTGACCTGTTGTTGTTGTTGTTATTGGTAGAAGAAAGGTTCGAACCCCCTTTGATTATCATCATGATGATGCAATTTCTATTTTCTCATCTTAATAAATTTCTAAATTAAATTCTAGAAAATAATTGTCACCAATTGTTATACAGTTAGGTGTAAACGAGATTATAAGCTAATTAATTTATGGTACAAACTGATAATTTAGAGTATTTCCGGATAGTAGGTATCCAATTTGAATTTTGAAACGTCCCTAGACGGTATAGATATTGAACGTTTTAATTCGTGTTAACATGGAATTTACATCGAATTGTATATATGTTATGACTAATGGAGGTAAATAGTATTTTCGATCAATATACAATAACAAGGGTTGGATTTAGAATAAATTTCCTTATCCATTTTGTATACGTTAGAAATTTTACAATAGATTATCCCATAGACAACACAAGGGAAGAGACAATGTAACAACAAAATTCACTCGTTATTAAAGCAGCTTAATGAACATAGTTTCAAAGTCGGCTTATGAACCCGTTTCGGTTCTCGTTCCTTTATTTATTCCACACGATTCAAGGAAAAATTTCAACAATTTCGTTCAACGTTAACATCAACAGTTTTATTGTTGTTAATTATATGTTAACATCTTATTGGCGAGATTCTGCGATCATTATCATCATCATCATCATCATTATGAGTGGGTAGCGTTTTTTTTGGTGAAGAAACATATGCATGTATTGATGTCGACAATGTGTCATCTGTTTGTTGTTTATTCATTTAATATCCAACATTACCATCGGGTATAAAAACCAACTCCTGGCAACATCAGCAACAACTGTATTTTTAGTTCTTTGTTTTTTTTTAATAAACATTTTTTTTGTTGCAGTGTTGGGAGAATTGCGAATTATTACAATCAAACTATCAAGTATGGGGTGCAATGTGCAATGAAAAAGAATTATGTGTAAGTATTTTTTTTTGTAGAAAAATTAAATGATTAATCATGACATATCCGTCACATGTGAGGGGTGGAAATTAATTAAAAAACCGGTGAATTTTGGTCGGCACAGGTATGTCCATTAAAACACATCAAGGTAGTTCGATATAATAGCTTGTATTGTATCGGTTCATATAATAGAGTATTCAATTCCATAATGAAGAATTGTCATGCAATTTATATTTTATTGATTTATTCATAAATGCTTGTACTCAGGGCTTCGAACCGTTATGATTTTTTTCCGGTTTTCGTTCCGGCTCAATTAAAAAAAATATGGTGATTTTGGTTTTCTTCCTGAAAAAATAACGGTTTTTTCGGTTTGGGGTTCAGTTCTAAATGATTAATTTTCAAATTTTTAAATTTCACCTAAGAACTATTTTCAGGGTGACTATTTTAAATACAGAAAATCTTTGAACAGATGTTTTATTTTATATTTTTCTATTAGCAGAAGAATTTTCATGGTGATATGTTTTACCATAGGGTATAAAATCGCAAAATGGCATTTAATTATCTTTAGCTTCTCAATAAGAGATGCAAACGCGGCTTACACCTTTTCATAGTCCTTGCGAATCTGTATTGACTATAATTTTTAAACCACTAAAAATATCGAACCTTTACAGGGTTATAAATAAATCCCTTAATCTGAATAGGCACAAACGACAGAATACGCATCCCTTAGAGTACCTATAAGTATACGAAAAATTAGAAGTTTTGATCTCGGTTTGTTTACTTGCAAGTTCGTGTTAAGTACCCTGAATGCCCAGAAGGGGAAAGGGGTTTTTGTTTTTGGTTCAGCTCCGAATTTTCTTCCGGACAAAATTTCGTTGTGTTTTTTTTTCGGTTTTTGGTTGGAAGCCCTGCTTGTACTGGAACTTTAATTATCGACGAATCTAAATATTTGTTATTTATCTCGGATGTTGAATATCCGGTGTTATCGTCTTAAAATTCCAGTACCGATACAATTTACAACAAAGTGAATAAAACTCATCTACCCTCACTACTATTACTACTATATACCGGAGCCATCGCCCTCCACCCCCATCCATTTCAAACTTTCAACGATATTAAATTAAATCTATTAATCTTTTCTTTCGAAATGGCTCGAACATTGTTGTTTGTATTCCAACTGGCGTCGAAACAATGACAATTGAATATGCAAATACAACTACCACCTATAGTATAGAATCCGTCCAGTATCTTATTTTGAAAATGGAATACGATGGGGGTGGTTTTGGTGTAGTAGCGTTTCCATCTCATTACTCCAGATAAACTTTAAAATGACTTGTTTTTGTTGTTGCTTGTGTTGTATCCTTTATTGGTCAATGTCATAATTCGTCATCGAGAAATAACACAATAGTGGAAGGCAAACAACCGGGACACGCGATCAAGATTTATTTTCAGACAGGTTCAACCACAACAACAACAACACAACAAATGATTGAACTGGCATCAATGTAAAATATTCGAACAAGTTAGTACCTAAATATTGAAATTGTATGTTTTTTCAAACAAATATATTGCCAAAAGTTGAAATTATTTTAAATTAAAATTACACAACATGTCAACAAATCAACTAACTTCGAGTAAATAGAGAACTGCAAGTACCTATGGGGGGAGAATTGTGGCTTGTACATAGAGTATAGGTATCGATTCACTTTCAAACTTCCTTAATTATACTTACAGACTTATTATTTTCCAACAATATCAGGAATCCATTATGTGGGATTAGGCGTACGTGTGCATAAACAGTTATGTTAAATAGTCGCAATATTGCATGTACGCAATGGTCAAGGTGCGGCTTGATTCATTATCTGTTTTTAATTACATGAGATAGAAAGAGAGAGTTGAAAGAAATACAACTTCAACCAAAGTTAACTTTAAAAATTGCTAGTTGTTTATACAGTGCAGTAACATGGCAAATTCGCCCCAAATATTCCAAAGTGGCATCCTTATTTTTTTAGGATAAAAGAGTAGAAAAATATGGCAATTCGGCTCGAAAATTTGTTAGAAAATATCTAACAATTTCTATCGAAAGTCGAGAATCGAGATTAAAAATTGACTGAAAATTTCTAAGTTGTTCAATTTTCATAACTTAATATCAAAATTTATTGAAAACTTATGATTAAAAGCGAAAGTGTCTTGAAACCAGAACTGAAATTATATTTTTGTCTTTTTCACTATTTAAAATCAAGATTCACTAAAAAATAATGATCGGTAACGAAAACGTTTCGAAATTTTGACACAAAAACTTCTTAGAAAATGATTAAACTAAATTGGTGTCCTCTGCACGATTCAATAGCAAAATTCGACAAAAATTAATGATTTAGGACAATAATTGACTGGAAGTGTTTGAATCTTCATCTTGTAAAAAAAGTTGATGATTTTTGAAAATATACTAACACTTGGCTAAAAACTCGAGATTTCAACGTAAAAATAAGCTAAAAGTATCTATATTTGAGGGCGTTTTGTCAAGACTTTATTTCTAAAATTGACTAAAAGTAGCTTTTTTTATTCGAGACGCCGAGGAGAACTCTTTGATAGACCCCAGCTGGCCCAAGTGCCGCGTAGAAAAATGGGACCCTCCAATGGAACTTGTCCAACGTCTACCCGCTAAAACCCCTTCTCATCACCACTCCCTGTCCTGGGACTACGCGAGAATCACATCGGGGGACTAAAATATGAATCCCACTTTTTATAGTTGAATAGCAAGATTCGATAGAAAATTTTTCATAAAAAACGACTAAAACCGTGTAAATTACGATTCAGTATCCTTGCTACGCCTCTGGTTGTGTATTCCGTATTGTTGGCAATTTTTCTTCTTTTCTTTAATCCAAATAAAGTGTACCCTGTGCCAAGTCAATGAATAACTTCCGTGAATCTGTCGAATAAATAAATCGAGCTGTGTAATTAAAGTGTACAACGACAGGATTAATTGTCGGCTATCAGTGAATATTGCAGAATCTCAATTTCTCAATTGACAACTAGTTGATTTGTATTTTTTTTTTAATTTATTTCAGTTCCCTGGTTGTCAAGAGTCGTGTCGTTTCCATGCTGAAGCATCAACACAAATCCAACAAACCCAACCGGTGATTCATACGAAAGGTGAGGGTGTGATTCAAGTTTCTGGTGGATTTGCACGTTGGCCACGTCCATCATCTGTTGATCCAAAAACACCATTGGTTTATGTTGTTATGATTAAATCACAAGGTGGTGTTTGGCGACAAATTATACAAACATTAGATTTAACAACACGAGTACCTTTAAGTTCTGATAAACATGGAACAATGTTACGTGTACTCGTTGTTGATCCACAAGGTTTAATTACAATCTATAGTCCGGATGAGGCTAGTTTGAAAGAGAATAAGAAACGTAAAAAGACAATTAATACAGAAATTCGAGCTACAACAAGTAAAAGTACATCAATTGATTCACCATGGGCATTAAAGGAAGTATCATTGATACATCAAAAAGTTTTGGTGATTGGTGAGATTGCATGGGAACCAAAAGCGACACGTGGTGTTTATTTAGTGACATGGGAAGTTGATGGTGGTGGATTGAAAGGCAATCTCTTTACTGATTCAACTTGTGTTACTTTATCTTTATGGCCTGATACAATCTATCATATACAAGTTGAATTAGTTTCACGTACACCAGGTGTTGAAAATTTAAAATCTGAAATGATGGATTTGGATACTGGTCGTGCCCAAAAAGTATCAACTGAAAGCCAAGAAGATTTAAATATTCTACCTGGTGTTGGTGGTGGTGGTGATGGTGGTGATAGTGGTAGTGATATACCAGAAGATGTTGATTTCAATTCACCATTATTATCAGTGTTAGTTAGTGCCGTTCGTGGTGAAAATACAAGACATAAATGGTATAATATTGAACTGGTATTAGGTAGTTGTGCGGCAATTTTAGTTTTTGCATTATTATTGGCTTTGATATTGTGGAGATGTCGCAGAAGACATGGAATGGTTTTTGATAATATGATAACGGGATCCACATCGATCCGCAGCCAAAAACTCATCGAAGACTTTACCGGATATACAGGTGAGAAATTCTATAGATTTATTTTTCTATTTCTTCCTCAGTCTCTACAGGGTTGCTGCTGTAAATATTCCAAATTCGCATGAAGCTTTTATTAGTTGGCGGGCGATTCGAAAAATACTTGAATAATTTTTAGGGGAATCTCTGGAAAACATTTTAGCAAAATTAGAGCCTCGTAGCTCATTTCAAAGTTGGTCAAAAAACAATCATCTTGGACAATGTCGAAATTTTCAAAAACAAATTGAGCATGCAAAGAATGACTCGTTTTGCATGTTCAGCTCGTTTTAGAAAATTCCAATATTGTCCAAAAGGATCAATTTTTGACCAACTTCCCGATGAGGTAGGAGATTCTAATTTTGCTAGAATGTTCTCCAGGGGCCATCCTAAAAATCCTCGAAGTATTATTCGAATCAATCGCCAAGTAATAAGTTAGTAGTGAGACTTACACGCTCCATCGTGCTCATCACGTGACTGCTCTGAATTAAATTTATTATAACCGCTATCGGGTCGCGTTTGATCTCCATCGACCTCTCAATGGAATTATACGTTTATTTGTTGCGATTGTAGCACTACGATCATTCAACGTAGCTGATAAAGTAAGTGAACAGTGCCACAAACAAGCTGATTTTTGTCTCTCTTTTACTGGATTTTTATGAGCGCAGCGAGTAGGTGGGTCAAATACTTGATGAAATACA
Organism: Mylabris sibirica; assembly: GCA_039776855.1. Lineage (NCBI taxonomy): Eukaryota > Metazoa > Arthropoda > Insecta > Coleoptera > Meloidae > Mylabris > Mylabris sibirica. The sequence goes on from CM077838.1 coordinate 7,137,098, forward strand.
AATATACAAATTACGATTATAGTAAGAATCGAGAATCACGTATGTCTATCGCGTCCGGCAATCTCAAATAAATTCCCACCAACGTTGCCAGCTAATAAGAGTTTTATACGACTTTGGCATACCTATTTAGAGTAGCAACCCTGTATAGTTTTGATCTTATTTGAACACTAAAGTTGCAGGCCACCCCTCACTGTCTTTATTATCCATCCATTCATTCGGTTTAGTTCACGCAATTTGATAAATTATTATAAACGGGGGTTGTTTTTATCATTCCCGACACGGTCTAGTACAGCCGACACATAATTTAGAACCATAACATACTCACTATTGTCTATATCTTAACGTTATACATTGCGAAACGTATAATTTTTTAACACAAAACAAAAAAAAAACGACAATACATGTTAATTGGGTATAATTACCAGTTGTTTAATTGAAATTTATAACGACTAGCTTGTTAATTATAATCATTTTCATGAAAATAATACAATTTTGCACAGTGTTGAGTTAATTACACATGTTGTTACTACATTGTTAATTGATTGAGTTGCTTATTGTTAAGGTCAAAACAACGTGTACATAATATCGAACTTTGTCCCTATTATAGGGGCGGCAATGTGATGTTTGATTTGATAATATTGATGTACAATTGGCCTAAATTCGCCTAATTATTATTATTTTCTTATATTTGTTATAGGCTTCCAACCAATCATATCTGTGATGTCAACTAATGATACCAAATATTATGATGGTAATGAAACAACAACAACAACAACACGAGTAACAACACCGGAAGTAACTTTCCAGGGTGCCCAACACAATTCTAGCAATTTTTTCAGTGAGAACGATAAGACTGCACGACAGGAAGTCCAAGTGTGACGTCATAGTTGTGATGCAATCAAAATTACTCGCGCCAAACAGAATTAATTAATAATTTTCGTTCATTTCTGTGTTTGTTTTCTTATTATTAAATCTAATTTACGAGAAAAAAAAAGATAGAGAAGAAGAAGAAGAAAAAAAGAAGAAAAAGTTCCTAAGTTCAAGAAATTTTCATTTTTCTTTCAACATTTGTTTTCAATTAATATTAATAATGATAATTATAATTATAATAATAATTAATTATGGTAGTAATACTAATGATAAGAATAATATGGATGATGGTGTAAGAAGTGAAGACTAGTGTTTAAACGCGAGTGACTTTTAAATTAAATAATTCTTACATGTATATGTGTGTATAAAAAGATAAACTAGTCTAAAGTGGTGGAGATTTAAACGAAAATCGGACTGATAAAGAATTTTATGCTAATTTGAGTTAACGCTTATCAAGATTTTATGCAAGAACTGAATACTGCTTTACGTTTTTTTCTTAATTTTTTTTTTTTGAAACAAACTATCCTTAGCAAAAAAGAGAAGACGAAGAGGACAAGAAGCGAAATGTTGACTGTGTTATTATTAATTTGTTTTTAATTTATTATAATTAAATCAATCACGTAGATGTATATATATTTAAGACAAAACAAACAAAAAGACGTTTATATCAAGAGCAAAAATAACTTTTTTTCCAACAACAACGTCCAATCTTTAATCAATCAAACATTGTAAAATCTTATTGGTCTTAACTGATTTGAAAAATGTATTTGTCAATATTTGGACAGTAGCCGTATGTAGTTTATACAAAAATATTGTTGGTTAGTTTAGCTTTCCCTCTAATCTCTACCCTATTTACATCAGATATGTGCTCTTTGTCTTTGTAATACGGTGACGAGCGGACTCGAATTGTTCGATTTTGTATTATTTTTTTTTGTTGTTGTTGTCTCCCAAAACAGGGCTGTGCGCGGGTTGATTTAAATCAAGACAAAAAAAAAAGAAGAAGAAAACCGAATTTTTAGTGTTCTCCTTTTTGGTTCGGCTCTCTCTTAATTGATCCACCATAAAATTATAATTCCATGAATAAATTTCTCGTTCGAATTCTTCTTTTATATATTTCGGGCACGACGATGTCCGCGCGTCCCATAACCGATTATTAAATTAATTTCGTTGTAAATACTTTATTGTATTATAATTATCTATTATATATCATCATATAAGTTATTTTTCTATTAAAAAAATAATATGAGAGAATTTTAAAAAATCATGGTCTCAGTCAGTTCCATGGCTAAAATGTAAATAATTTAATAATTATTATAATTATTATCATCAGTGGACTACTGTGTTTTATTTGATTTCAACATGTTGAAAATTTGTATATACATACATACATACATGAAACTAAATAGAAAGGAAATGACTGTCATAAAGTTGACATAAACAAGATTTTATTTCTACATAACAATTCTTTCGGTTTTTCTTCCATTGGTAACCTGGGCTCGTATTCATTTGATTGTTTAGATCATTAGCGTTTTTAAGTTGAGTTAAAAATCAACTCAATGACGGTTTTTGTTCATGTTTCTAATTGAAATAATTAAATAGACAATAAAACAAACTGTTGTTGTTACTATACTGTCAGTAGAAACTCGTTTTGTATAACTACCTGATTAGATACACAAATCATCTAAATTAAATTTAGCTTTAATATATCTAACTGACTGTCTACTTATTAGCGTACACAAAACTTTATTTGTTGACACGACAAATATATGCGTGTATTTCGTAAATTTTTGCACAATTTCTTAGAATATCAAACGCTTCCTAGAGTAGTCAAATAATTTTTGAAGACAAACATAGTAAAACTAATACTCGGTGTATACCGGGTCTGTTTTTTTAAATATGGTCAACTCTGACGAAACTCTTAATACTTATGTAGTTGGTTTTAAGGATTTTTAGGATGGTTCCCAGAGAACGTTTTAACAAAATTAGAACCATGTGGCTCATTTACAAGTTGGTCAAAAACAACTCTTTTCCGACAATGTCGAATTTTCCACCAGTCAGCTGTACACATAAAATGACGTGAAATGATTCATAGATCCTCGTAAAATTGTTTTCTTTTGTTTTCGGCCATTGAATCTTGAAAAAAATGAGAGACATTCTTCTCAATCATCGATCGTGTAAAGATTGAAATGCACTAGTTATACGCCTTTTCAGCTGTTGTTTTATTTTTATCTTAATGGGTGGGAGTGCTTGTGTTATCGTATTTGTTTACTTAAGAAAAATCCTTGACATTCGATACTTATAAACAAATAAATGTACTCGACTTTTTTTATAGTTCATTGAGAAAATTGTAAAATCCAGAAAACTAGTAGATTTGAAAAAGAAAAAACAATGTAAAAAGGATAATAATTAGAAATACTCGAATGCTGTTTATTTAACTAGAAAAAGGATAAAAAATCGATTGTTTGTTTATTCTAAAACTACGTCCACAGCGAAGCAACATAGAGCAACATTTGTGTTTATGTTGCGTGTTGATTAAAATGTTTCTGAAAGTTCCAGTTAGTTGCTTTTTATTTTATAAGTGGACAACAGGAACGGAAAAGAAACACGGTTATTTTATTGTTGCTTCGATGGAGACAAAATGTTTATTCAAATGTTGCTTCCTGTCTATACTTTGGAAGCAATGGCAACATACATCAACACAAATGTTGCTCTATGTTGCTTTGGTGTGGACGTAACTTTACAGTCGTATATTACAAGGGTTTTTCGTTAAATAAATAAACATTGAATAGTTTTTAACAGTAAAACTCCAGGTCTTTTCAAACTTTTCTTCTTACTGTCGGCCTGTAGGTTTCTTGATAGCTCTTTAAGAGCCAATAATTTTTACAAAAAAACAATTTATTGTTTTTGGTAATAAACTAATAGGAGAGAATAATGACCGACACAGGGAGGCGAGGGATTTTTTAGTTTTAATGTTACACGGTCAATCTCGGCTTGTAACTTTTTTAATTTTTTTCGGGGTCTAAAGAACAAACGTATTACAGTATTTTAACATTTGACAGGTGCACAAGGCTCGTGAACCTTGCTGCATATTCGAAAGTTAGATTTCCATTGAGCTACGGGGTCCTACTTTTGCTAAAACGTTCTCCAAGGACCCCTCTAAAAATCCTTCAATATTACTCAAATCGCCCGCTAATTGCTAGGAGTTTCGTTTAAATTGACCATACTTAAAAAATAGACTCGGTACCTGTACGATTTATGTTTACGGTATTGTTATCATATCAACGATACAGTGCCTAATTTGAATAAAATACAGGCAACAAGGTAGTACTACTGCGCAAACATAAACAATCTGAAAATATTCGCTTTTAATCAAGGTAAATGAAGCTGGCGTTACTGGTTGTTGTGGTGATAAATCAAGATGGTCTCTATGTTTTAATGGCTTGATTTCCATATAAATTCACATATACACACATACACACACACACACAAAAACAATCACGTCCACATGCACGCCTATTACGTAACGATTTAAATTACAGGAAAATAATGATATCAACCAGAGAAAGATGGAGAATATTTCGATAAACATCCGTGTGTTGTTGGATGGTTCTATTTACTCTTTTAGATTGAGTCGTTAAATATGTTGTGTGTATACCTATACGTATACGTACACTATAGTCTTACGTGTACAATTACCATTTCCGCAAAACTGGGAGATATTTTACCACACGTAATCAGATTGTATCAACGATAGCCGTGTCGCCGAAAAGGTGGCATAATATTAAAAGATAAAGTTTAGTAGCAAGACCGTATTCTTTACGAACTACACTATGTAAGATTGATCGATTTAAAAAACAAACATTTGTTTATTAATTCGCTCGTCTACCAATTTAGATCAAATTCATAGATTCGTCGACAATTTGACAACAATTTCAAACTAATTTATGAATAATTCATCAAAAGTCACGTTTATTAACTTAACTTTTTTTTAGTTTTTATTTTACACCCCCAACGTTCTCAACTATTATTGACAAGCAATTCTGATAAATCTTCAACTGTCGTTATTACACAAGTCCAGAAAGTGCAAACTGCAATATTCCGGTAGTAACAGGGATGGATAGCGAAACTTCAAGTAAGTTTCGTCACGTCTAAACTTATATCGTATTATCCCTGACGTGGAAAAGGGGATATAGACGAAGAAAAGATTGGTGGAGCGCATCTGGCATCACCACCACCACCACCACCACGACGCTAATCCCTAGAGATGATTTTTGATCCCTCATGCTACTGACGTCAATGCAACACACATCCCCTGGATAACACAACGACCAGTCGTTGATGAAAAATTAACATACACCGTCCATTTTAACCACAACAACAACAATAAACAAGAACAACAGAAAATTGTTGATCTTGGCGATTAGTTGAAAATTGCGATGCTACTACAATTCTGTTACTATAAGATGATTATTTGCCCGATTTCCCGAAGCGATCCTATTCGCAAATTATCTCGACTCTTCAATCTGAAGGTGTCAGATAGTTGGAGAATTGTAGTGAAGGCATCTGAATCGTTCATTATTTCCCGTTAAGACAAAGAGCTCTCTTTTACGATATTTATTTGCGCTTCACATATTCCCGATTAAAATCTTCAATCTGGTTTGATCTTCTAGTTGTTGTATGTCGTAACGAATCTTATTTTTTTATTATATACTATTTAGATTGAAATAATCGATGCGCCAATTAGAGGTTTAAACAATTAAAATTTTAGTACATCTCGATCGCTAATTAAAACATTGTTTGTTGTTCGATCTCATTTAAAATCTATAAATTTCCAATCAACTCAGATGATTGTTTATAATTGGAATGACTCAATTATAGAATAATACAAATAAAATTGACTGAAGTGAAGTCGTATAGGTGGTAATAAAATGCTATATACTCACCCTAGTATACAACCCTAAAACTCACCCAACTTAAGATTGATGATACGTTTATAAAGTGACTTTTCCCATTATAAAATTAATTGACAACATAAATTACATTAACATATTATACTAGAAATAAATAAAATGGGAAGAATTTTTTCGTTGGAATTCCTGCGCCGCCTTCAGGACAAATTTAACGGGGTTAATATTATTTTAATTTAAAACTAGAATAGGTGGGTTGATTAATTTTTATTGTTTGGCGAATAAAGTTGATCACCTGGCTGGGTAAGATACACGTATATAGCGCTGGATGGATGCTGTTCGAAAGCTTGTTTGCTTTCTTAATTGCTTTGTTTATTTATTGCTTGACTAGACGCATATTTTCTTCATGCCATATGAATAATTTATCGTTTTTTTACATTCTGTCCATATAGTTGAAGTTGTGGTGTGGCGGAGGAGTATCGCACTTTTATTTAATCACCGTCTTGTGTTTTATATTGACTCGCTTGAAATTTTCAATTTCGGTTGTCTACCAAGACACCCAACTTTCAAACACTCCCTAAATTTTCTCTGTGTGTGTGTGTAGATTAATTAGTTTGGTGATAACGGCTGCGATAAGCGCCTTTTTTTCTGTTTTTCTCCCCATTCATTGCTCACTTAACACTTGTGAGCCGTATAATTGCCGCAATATGGCCAGGCGCGGTCTTCTTCTAATTGATTCAACTAATTAAAGGCATTAGTTATAAGAGAGAAATCATCATATGTAATAATGGTGTAATCTTATAGTTGGATCACTACAATCTTAGTGAGGGTAAACCGAGAAAAAAACAATAACACGGATCGATGACGAAGTGATTCGTTTTTATCGGCATTGTCAATCTTATAAGAGACCAATTAAATTTATGACAAGTTTGAAACATTGTGTAATAATACTTTTACATCTTATAATTGATTGAAAGAGACACGCCGCACATCAATCGGAAATATTTGAATTATGAATTTCTAAAATCAATAGGATGCCAATGAGAAATTTCATTAATTTCTTGAATAAATAATCAGGTTCATTATAAATTTAAATCGGGATTAATGTCCGGACGACAACAAATGGAATTCTCTCCACTATTCGACCGTTCCATTTAATGTATATATGTGTGTTTATTCCTTTTTCGTCGGTATTCTTTTCCTTTTCAAACTCTTTGAAAAATGCTTTACATTAGAATTCACTTAAAATTCTAACTTGATCGCTTTTTAATTTGATTCTTTGTCATCGTTGAACGGGTGCAAGTCCATTACTACCGTTGTTTCTTTTTATCAATTAAAATATTAATGTAATTTCGAAGAATTCAATAATAATTCACTCATTTCCTCATCCAACAAATTCTATTTTGACAAGCACGTCCTGTTTTGCGGCATTATATGATTGTGTGTCGCCCCACATATATGGCAACATATTTTACGAATGTATACGCTCCAACATTTGCCCGTTAATCTTTCAACTTCTCTCTTCATTTAAACAACAACAACAACATATGTGTGTATATAATACGTGTGTGTTAGTAGGTATACCATTGGCAATGTCCGGTGCAAATTCCAGATAACATCGCGGAAATGAAGGGGGCGGTATAGGGTGGGTAGTTTACTACTATTATTACTACTATAACTAATAGAGGACTGGATGATGATACAATAATACAATTAGGTCAGTTGTGTTGTTTTGGCTTGAAGGTAGTATAAAGGCGGAAATTGAAGCAGCAAACGAATCGAGGAAAATAGAGCAAACTAATTTGTCCATGGATGATGGTGAGACATGGCGCCTTGACGAAAACATGATAGATCGCCACCAAAATCCGTACAGACAGTAGATTGAGGGTGGTGTAAAAAGATGGATTAGTTTGTTGAGTGAAACGAATAACAACAATAACAACACAAAATGGTAAAACACTAAAGTTTTATCGGATACCAACACAAATTATTATAATTACGATAGTATTTTAAATCCGTTATAAAACAATTTTCCCTTTTTCTACCCTAAAAAAAATCAAATAAAATCAAATAAGCAATCCTTGGTTAAATTACGTATGTAACAACCTACAATTTGTGTGATCCATTATAAAGGAAAGTCAGTTTGTTCAACATCCGTGATATTAAACATCAAACATAATTTCTAAAATCTAGACTTAAACGATTTTAAACTACGTCGATTATCATGACAGACTATAGAGAAACTTTAACGAAAATTTAAATTACAATTTAATGTGTTTATAATAATGAAATCTACAAGTGAGACCATTACTGGTTATTTTTATTTTTTTTTGATAAAAGCAATTTAATTGTTTCTTGGCAAGCTTAACAAAGAAAACAACAATTGTGGAGAAATAACTCGTTGAAAACGCACACACACACACACACACACACACACACACACACACAAAATACATTTCAACTTTTCTAAAGATGGATATGTTTGATATATATCGTAGATGAAAATCAACAAAATGTTATACAATAATACAACACGAAATCTACACTGTGCTTTAGATTGTCGGATATTTCGTAATTCAAAGCATCATCTTCACTTGATTATAATTTATGTGAAACATCATTAAACTACCTGCCGAAATCTCAAACTGAATACGTAAAGAGCTGTGTCGTCCATGCAATATGTTAATTATCTCTATGTTAGTTTAGATAAAATCCACAAAACACCATATGCAACATTTCAACATAAATTTATAAATATAATGTGCCACATTTTAAAGGTATTTCAGTATAGTAGAGACAGAATGGAATGACATGTAGGATATCCGGAATGGATGAACTTTGGTGTTTTCCTTAACTGGAGGCTATTTCTCTTTGTATAGTCGATGCATTTTAAGAGCGTAAAACGAGGAAAAACCGGGGTGAAACTAAACATTGCAGTTTTATTTATATATACGGTTTCGTGCTTTTACTTAGAGGGTTGAAATAACATAAATATCAATCAAAGGGGTTTTTGTCGGTTGGACCGGAAAAAAGAGGAAAACTAAGGATAAAAAGGAAATTTATCGTCGTTTTTTCCTTGTACTTCACACAAAAGCGATTATTGATGCTCGTGTTTCTTTATTTGTTTTATTTTAATTAATGGAAAACAATTAGAAATCGATTTTTTTGCTATTGGTGTTATCTTTTTTTGTCATAATTATTCCATAATTCCGGTGCGGTTCCATACAAGTCCAATGGATCATTTAATTAATAATATTCGTTGACTTCTAATTAATTTTACAGCAATCGATATGCAGTTACAAACTTTTAATAAACTGCAAATTGGATGATTAAAAATACAGATAATATACAATCGGATATTTAATTGAGATTGGTGGTTATTTGAAATGAGTGAATTAATATGAATACAATAAATCAGTTTAATTTTATTTATGAAATTGTAGTTCTATAGTAAACTTGTTAGTTTAGTGATTTGAATAAACACACACGTCCATAGATCTACCCTTCTGAAGCATTCTATGAAACTCTAGTATGGTTGGCGTAGATAACCCGAAATCGTTTTTCGCGTTTGAATAAGGACCCCTTTGTGTTCGGCACATCTTTTGATCCTTCTGATGTATTTGCTCAACCAGAATAGTCGAATATTCGCTCAAACGCGCCAACATTCTGTCCCGTCCATGTTTTATAATTGCTTTCTTGGCCGTAGGCTTTCGTACGATTATAGTGGAACTTACCACCCCTTATAGACGTAGATTCACCAACCAACCACCCTCAATTTGATACAATAAACTTACCGGCGGTCATAAATTTATTGGAAGAATGAACAGAGTAGCTCAGCACTACATTACGTACATCTATCATGAGTAGAGGGTAACTTTCTCTCGCCCGTAGAAAGAACGTAATTGTGCTGCTGCTGTTGGGAGCTTTACGATCCTCAATTAACTTGTATCTTAGTGTATTCCGCGCGCCCCTCGTTCATGAACCTCATTATTCCAGCCGACCCTGTGTGTTTCATCGGCTTCATTGCATCCCGCCCACTCTATTCAGATTACTTTCGTTATCATAACCGTTGTTGCTACTTTTTTTTCTGTGTGTTGAGAAAAAGCTTATAGTTTCTAGTTATATGACTCGTATGGGAATATATTGAAATGTTTATTATAGTCGTTTTTGGGGCAAATATTGAAACGAATATATGATTGTCGTCATATGAACAGTATCTGAAATTGTAATTTATTTTGAAAATACTCCAATGTAGCCGCTAGCATTCAAACCGGCATATTATTCCTTCACCATCTGACGCTCAGTTGTGCTTTCGCACGATGTGTTGATTTTATATAATAGACGGCTATTGAATCAAGTTGAGCTTTTTTATTTTTTATTTTTCTCTGTTAAAATGCGTCCAACACGATTTCATTAAGTTTAACTTAATTCTGCTTCAAAGACAACAATAATAATTAAAAAGTTTGCAACTGAACGAACTCTATAGCTTATACTCGTTTAAAATGTTCTGGACAATAAATTGCTAATATACAACAAAATTGGGATCTTTGACGAAAATCAAAGTATAAAGACGAAGAGAGAAAGAGAGAGAGATGTGTGTGCATGAATGGAGCCTTACAAACTTCCAACTTTAAGGAAAGCTTTAGACGCTAATCTAATTACACTCACAACAATCTGTATTCAAATTAGTCATCCTTTTTTGGAACATAGATAGGAGGGGATCTTCTTATTAATATAAATGATAGCTTTTAATGTCTACTTACTGTTTCAAAACTTTTTTCGTTTATATAACTATTGAAAATTAATTTTATCACAGACCTAATACCGTTGGTTTAAAATGATTCATTCATATCAATTTAGTCGGTATTGGTTTCAATAGTTGTCTTAAAGTTGAATAAACACGTTCTAATAGCGATGTGGCTATACGATAAGCACGAAATTAATATGCAAACACAATAAACCTAATCGTTACAATACACACATACACATCTTGAATTCCTGTCGGTAGAACAAAACACCTTTTTCTTCTTCTTCTACCTGTGTATACAGTTTTCAACGACATTTCGGCTATTAACATTACCAGTTTTTGTTACGTTTTTCTCGACTATCTCCGTCTGTCTAACTAATGGAAATGAGCTATTATAGTCGGTGTATATGTAAGTTTGTCTCTATTTTAGATTATCCGTTGATGCATCGCCTTAAAGATGTGCCAGGAATAACAACATGCTAGATTATTGTGTAAAACGAGGAGTTTCCTTTGTGTACATGCAAAGAGAGACTTGGCCTTTGTTATCCTTTGTCGTCGTCGTCATCATCGGCGTCGTCCACGACTTTTAATAAAGCACGAAAAACGCTCTTTATTGGTCTTTTTTATCAAATTATTCTAGGTCCTTACAATTGATTATAAATGGAATTTATTGAGGGAATTTATCGAATATTGCATTAAATTTTATAGGTCGCGCCGGGAATCGTCAGAAAAACACTGGTTGTATTCAAACAACCTTGTTACATAGACGATGGCGGCGACCATTTTGTCCCTGTCTTTGCATAAGAATAGCCCCATTCAAATACGTATATCGACACTGCTAAACATTTGAAGTTTGAATCTATTTTACATTGAACGCATATTTGAATATTGAACACGACACGCCCCTGTGGGAAATAAGAAAATCTTCCAACTCGTCGAACTTTATCCATCAAATAAAGAAGACGAAACGAAGAATAAACATGCCACATTGCTATACTCCGATATTATACATATATGTACATATAGATACACAAACACACACACACATAGAACTAATTAATTTTTTCCATGAATCCGGCCGCAGGCTATATGAATTTGAATCGTCTTATTACAAAGATTCCAACTAGTCAAACAAACATTAATATGACTGGAAAATGATTATTTACAAAAACAGCGGGACACTCTACTGTTGCTACAGGTCTTGGGGGCGGTGGAGGTCGTTGATGGACGGGACAGACGCTGGTTGAATTCATGCATTTTAGATGAACCCACTTAAATATTATAAAATGTTGACCCATCTATGTATCTAAACTATAAAGTCGTCCGTCTTTTCTTCTCTTTGGTCTTTTTTATTTTATTTGATATTATTATTATTTAAAGATTTTATGTATACGTGACTGCTCATTAATGTTTGTTTGATGAAAGAATACCGAAATTATCTGCTCGGTTTGAGTGACAAAACTGATTTAGTATGGTCGGAAGGTGATCGGTGTGACAGTATTTCGATTTTTAGGCTCCAGACTAAATTACAAGCAAAGAGGCTTAAAAAAGGCCGAAAAAATGTAGAAAACAACAATAGAGATGATACTATTAACTTATCAACAGTTTAAAAATTATTTCATTGTCATCTTGTTTTGATAAAATAATTTTATGTTGAAAAGTATATGAGTGGAAGAATAACTAAAAAAAAAAAGAGACATCTCTCACACCTGCTGTAGATATTGTCGCTGGTTATTGTTGAAAAGACGAAGCACGAATGTGATAAAACGTTGGCAACAATAGAATAGAGAAAAGAGAAAAAATGGTATACAAGCAATTTGATATTCAAAATGCAACCAAACGATAGAATGCGGCAATTTATCTTCTACCCAAAAAATATTAATATGCGCGTAAGTCGTTCTCTCTCTTACTTCTGTTGTTGTTGTTGTTGTTGTGCATAGAATTCAAAATTCTCTTATCTCTTATCTCACATATACGTTACCATCTATTATATTTCTATTCTATCCAAGTTTCTAAAATTTCTACGTAAATTCTAGTTACATCCATATACATACAAGAATTTAATTTTGATAAATCTTGTTCTACACAACTTCAACTGAATTGTATTTATTTGAAATAAACTTTTATCCATTATAATACCGAAAATTTCCAAATTCCCATTTCAAGAATTTCACTCACACCGCAATTAATCTATAGATCGTCCCCTTGTGATAGCACGACGTATCTTTAACATTAAATTCCCCTTGATATGATGATGAGCCTTACAGAATAATGGTTGATTTTTAATCTTTATGGTTCTCTTCATTATTTTTCCAAGCTTCGGTAATCTCTTTAGGAAGTTTTGCCTATATAGAAATGATCATTTGCAAGTATATTAGCTACTCAAGTAGGATGATACAGAGTTCTTTAATTCAACCCCTACTTTGTACGCTTTTACTTATCAGTATTATAATTCAACGATGATATATCTTTTCAAAAATTTCGTTCGATAAATTTTAAGTTGCATGATTTTCGTTTTCGTTAAATGTAATGATTCGTTTCGTTTTTAAGAATACTTAACAGAGCCGCATCAAGAGTTGAATGGACCGAGGGGCTAGAATTTATGGGCTCCCATACACCTGCTGTTATAGTAGCAGTAATTGACTTTGGCTTAGTTTTGAGAGAAAGGAGGATATGATCATTTTCTTGTTTTAAAGCTACCTGAAGTTGAATTAAGAAGGTGGATTAATGTTTTGCTTAGCTTTACTGCAGTTTTTCTCCTTTTAAGTGTTTGAGAGAATCCCTAAGAAAATCCTCTTGTAGCTCAAAAAAAGGCCGAGAATTTTGCTTGAACAAATAATCAACTTAAAGCAGCATTTACTAAAAACTGATGAGAAAAGTGTTTTAAAGCAGTGGTTGAAAGTGAAAAATTTCGCTATGAAGTTGTCTAAAAGTGACCGAATTTCTTGTTTTTAAGAATTTATTTTGATTCAAATTTAAAGAAAAGTCATCCTTAATACGAGAAAGAACTCTATTGTCTAGATCCCCGTCTAAAGATTTCGCGAGGTCTGCCAAAAAACCAATTAAGCGCCAAATGAGGCTTTCGAAATCTACGGCGAGTCTAATTTTAAACTTTTCTCGTCCTCTTAAGGGAAACCGAAACTCGGTATGCCAAAAATATTCTGAGCTAGGTTGCAATTAGGAACCTAATACGACCTAACTTAGAAATACCTTTGGGATTCATCAGTGGAAAGGATATCCTTGACTAATGAAGAACAAAAATTGATCAAAATCTGATCTAGAACAGAAATGCTTTAAATCATTGACTGAACGTTAAAAATTATGACAATTTAATAGTAAATATGGCTAAAAGGGATGTTTCAGAACGACAAGTCAAAAAAATCTAAACGGTAAATCTAAAATCTAGTGTGTATATCGTTTCCTGTCTGAAAACAAAATTTTCAAAAAAGAACCTACAAAATTCAAAAATTTGATGAAAGCTTCCTATTTGCATCAAAAACGTCTTAAAATAGTAACTGGACGTGAAAAATTCAGCTGTAAAATTGTCAAAAAGTGAATGAGTTCCTTCCTTTTGAGGATTCAATAAAGCCGAAAATTTCGCTTGAACAAATGATCAACTTAAAGCAGCATTTACTAAAAACTGATGAGAAAAGTGTTTTAAAAATTGTTTGAAATTGGATTGAAAGTGAAAAATTTCGCTATAAAGTTGTCTAAAAGTTGTTTTTAATTTATTTTCATTCAAATTCACTAAAAAGTCATCATTGACACAAGAAAGAACTCTATTGCCTATATCCCCGTCTAGAAATTCCGTGAAGTAGGTAGGTCAAAAGACCTATTAGGGCGAAATGGGGCTTTCTAAATCTATGGCAAGTCAAACTGCAACCTTTTCCTGTCCTCGTAAGGAGAACCAAAACTCGGTAGTCCAAAAATATTCTGAGCTAGATTGCAATTAGGAACCTAGGAGGACCTAACTTAGGAAGCTGAGCGAAAGTTGGTCAAAATCCGATTCAAGACAGAAATGCCTCAAATCATTGACTAAACGTTGAAACTTATGCTTCAAAATTGCCTAAAAATGCGTGAATCGTCTCCTTGTGACATCTCAATAATAAATATAGCTAAAAGTGATCTTTTAGAACGACAAGTCAAAAAACCTAAAACCTAAAATCTAGTGAAAAGAAAATTTTCCAAAAACAACCAACAAAATTCGAAAATTTGATGAAAGCTTCCTATTTGCATCAAAAGCATCTTAAAATAGTAACTGGACGTGAAAAATTCAGATGTAAAATTGTCAAAAAGTGAATTAGTTCCTTCCTTTTGAGAATTCAATAGCAAACTTCTCCAGAAAATAATTTTTTAGTTATAAAACATAGAAAAAAGTCTAGTGTTTATACTGTTTCTTTTTCACTAATTATGGGTAAATATTTACCAAAAAGAAGTGGTGGTTTGCAAGTGTTTATACTGAGTAGCAAAAATCGATAGTCAAGGGCCAGAAAGTCGCAAAATATACAATTGAATACCCAAAAAGAGCTTCAATCACGTTCTGTTTATCGTAATCAGGACTTTCAAAAGAAGTTTTTTCGCGGCTCTTTATTCCAAAATAATTTTGATAGACGTCAACATTTTACGAACTGCAATGTAATTTTATTTACAGATACTATGAGAAGGATCCAACAAGTATTGAATAGTAATATCAGTCAAAGTCAACGTATACGATGTCTAAAAATCAATTGAGATGTTTGCGAAAATTCGCTTTCTTCCAACAGATTTCGTTTATATTGTTCACAGTTATTGACCATTAATAGGTCTTGTTTGTGACTACATCTTTGGCAAAACGTTAATTCCTACAATGTCTAGTCATGTCGTAATTTCCGTTCATATAAATTCCAACCTAAATTCTTCAAACACTCAATTTTTATCATATTATCATCGTAGTACGTGTTGTCTCATTATGTTTGAAATGAATTTCATCTAAATAACTTCCTCATTTATTCCCATTTACTGCTCTGTTATATTAATTAATAATTGTGTACGCTTTGTAAATTTTTATATGAATTATGTTGTGTATTCATAATAATATTTGGTAGGTATTTGTGAAACAATATGCTCGAGTGTGGGTCGTTTATAAAATGGTTAAAGTCTTGTATTGCATCCATTCTTATACCAATATACAGGTCGTCGTACTTTATTATTTATTTTGCAAACATATTGCGCATTTGTTTAGCAGCAAGAGACCACTACACTGTCAAGAAAAATCACCAGATGATTGAAGAGGATGATGGGCCATATTTTTTATTTGATTTAAAAAATATATTTGTGCTTGATTATGAAAGTTGGTATAATTTAGAAGATTGAATGATAGATATAAGTCCCATCCATAAATATCATCAACATAATTATTGGTATAACATGAATAGTTAATTGTTGATTGGATCCCTTCGTTGTGATGATTATTCATCATTATTTCTGCATGTAGGATGTCTGTTTATAAACTGTCGATAAAAGTGGTCTGTAAAAGGACCGGCTTTCAATACTTGTTATTTCCTCTATTTGATTATTACTTATAGGTAATAGTTTAGAATAAACTTTATA
This sequence comes from Mylabris sibirica, assembly GCA_039776855.1. Classification (NCBI taxonomy): domain Eukaryota; kingdom Metazoa; phylum Arthropoda; class Insecta; order Coleoptera; family Meloidae; genus Mylabris; species Mylabris sibirica. The sequence goes on from CM077838.1 coordinate 7,153,211, forward strand.
ATTAATAAATAGAATGATCCGAGTTCATCTGAACTAATTAACCGTTTTGCATACAAAAACATGTGCGGATAAACAACAAGATTGTTGATATTTATAGAAGATTCTAGTGAATTTGCATTAATTAAAATTACCGTTATACACATAAATATGGATTGATATCAGTTTCAATTAACTGGACATGATGATAATGGCAGGAATAATTACTTGTAATTAATGAAAAACTATAAATTATTCTTATTAGTTTTTATCGTTTAGAAGAGATACTTTTACGATCTTTAAATTTATTGATTTTGTCACTATGAATTCCACAATTTTCTATGTTAATCAACAAAACTGAATGTTGTTTGTCTATATTGGTATAAAGGCGGTGACTATTTTATACAATTTTTATATTGTGTAGCTTTTATGAGGATTCACCTAAAAAACGTTTTTTATTTCTTGTTTCGTTCTTTTGCCCGCGACACTCTCGCATTTTCATTAAAAACAAACAAAACCATCTAAAGGATTAACAAAATGACCTAAAGTCAAAAGAAACCTGTAAACTCCTAAACTGAATATTGGATTTGCTAATAGCTCAAGAATTTCTCTTCATTCCTGATATTTCACAACTACATGTTGATTTTAATATTTTAAAGAAGGAAATACCAACTGTTTAAAAAAACCGTGGGGTCTATTGGTGTTTTTTTATTTTGCTTCAATTCAATTAATCAACGACACTTAACATTGTCGGTCATTAATCAAAATTGCTCAAGTTGTAAAATTCTACGAAATCTCCAATAAATCGACAACAAATCTCTTTACCTGCCTTTGATTTATCACGATTGTTATTGATACTGATGACTGTATACTTTTTATTTATTCCCTAATCCAATCATTTATAAAAAATGCAATAGATGCTCAATAATCAAATAAAAAAAATCTGGAATGGGATTGACCCTGCAGGCCATTCCTGAAACTTTCCGCTAAGTTTTTAAAGCTTCAAAATTATTGTGAGGAGTACAAATTTGATTGGTTAAGGAATTTTGAGGTTAGTTGAAAAACCGCTTTTTCAAAAACTGTTGACAACGATATCTCGCAAACAAATCAACGAATTTTGACGAACTTTGCGGCATTCGACGCAGTTTTTAAAGCTCTAAAATTATTGTGAGGTATATAAATTTGATTGGTTGAGTAATTTTGAAATTATGTTAAAAAATCGTTTTTTTCGAAATCTGTCGACAACGATATCTGGCGAACAAATCAACGGATTTTGACGACCTTTGCGGCACTCGACGCAGTTTCTTAAGCCCTCAAATTATTGTGAGAGGCATAAATTTGATTGGTTGGGTAATTTTGAGGTTATGTTGAAAAAACACTTTTTTCGATATTTTTCGACAACGATAACTCGTGAACGAATAGACGGATTTTGACGACCTTTGCGGCACTCGACGCAGTTTCTTAAGCTATAAAATTATTGTGAGAGGTAAAAATTTGATTGGTTAAGTAATTTTGAGGTTATGTTGAAAAAACACTTTTTTCGATATTTTTCGACAACGATAACTCGTGAACGAATCAACCGATTTTGATCGTTCAAACGGAATTCGACGTCATTAGTTAAGGTTAAGAGCTGATTAGATTATGGAATTGATCGGTACAGCAGATCAATAGTTATTTTGAAAAAACATGATGTTAACAAAAGAAATTTTCCGGGTTTTTTTTGGAATTTCTCAAAATCTATCGGGCCGAGTCGGTTCAAACTTACACGAAATCTAAGTTTGGTGAAACCCTTTCAAATGCCGTAAAGAGCGTTTCAATACGTCAATCTGTTCAAAAGTTATGAGCTGCTTACATAGTCTTCCCACACACACACACACACACACACACACACATACAGCCATACAGACACCCTCGCAAAAATAGTCAAAATAGCTTCCTAGGGTCCCAAAACGTCGAGATCTGCTGAAACTTCAATTTTCGAAAATCGGGGTGAAACCAACAACTTCCCGAAATTTTGAAAATTTTCAATTTTCTTAGCGGGAAGTTAAAAAAAAAAGAGATTCAACACAATCTGATAACAGCAAACTAAAGAATTTCAACTCTAATTACAAGCTATATAAGTGATCATTGAGAGATGGGAAATTTTATTCGCCTTTCCACATTTATATTGATTTCCTCCGTTGTAGCTTATCGTGGAAAGATTTATATTCTTTGTGTCTCTGTGGGCCAAAATTGTGGCGACAAAAACTGTGTGACACATATTTATACTACACCTAAATTCAGGATATGAAATTCTAACGAAAAACCGCACTACGATTAATTTTAAGTATAAAAGGTGTCAAAAAATTCGTAGATCTATTAGTAAATGTCTAAAGTTGTGGTGGGTTTAACGATTGCCAGCAGGTAGAATAGTTTTAATCATAAACCAAAATCTACCTTTTTATTATTGTTACATTTTTTTTTTAACGATATGAAATTACGACAGGTGGTTGTTTTAATATTTATCGTATATACTAATTGTTTTAAGACTTTTTACAAGTTAGTTTTGAATTGAAGTTTGTTTAGCAACTGTGGTTTTCCACCCTTCCGTATTCTGGTTGGAATAGTGAAAGAGTCTTGTTAGTAGACACTAGGGGGCCGTTTTGTGGGGTTGTTTTTTATGTGTTTTTGTCTCCTTTGTATTCGACAGTCGTCCTATTGTGTTCATCTATATTTGTGAATAGGTGGGTGGTGTACCATTATTATTATTATAAGTATGATTCTTATAAACGGGTGAAATAATTTATAATTTTCTAACCACCCTTTTTTGTGTCTCTTCTATAACAATATCTTTAAACAATCATTTATCAAATTGGAAAATGACACAAATTTCCAGATAGGAAATATATTTGAATTGTCAAGAGAACAGGGCCCGCATTATGGTAATTGTGGACAAATATAACATAGCCCAACATGACGGTATATATTGATGACGATCCAGCCTCATTAATTCATTGAATATACTTCTCATCAGTGAATAATGCAGACTCACCCCTTTTTTCTGTTGTCGTTGGCCTCTTCAAGGCCAATCACTGTATACCCTCAAAATGACCACTATTGTTCAAATTAATTCACCGTATAGTAACAAAACGAGGGTGGACTATTTATCGGAACGGTTGAATATTAATAAAAATTGATTAAATATTGTCATATTTCTGGTTATTAAAGGTGTTAGAAGGATACAGTGTTATTGTCGTGGTTGGTTGGCAGTCTGCTGAGTTTTCGTCAATAAATTTCACGACCGACTTATGCAAATTACATTGGGAAATTCGCTGTCTCCAAGAATAACGTATATCCGGAAAAATGGGACAAACACGTGCATAAATCAGAATGGCTGGGGGGGGGGGTAATTTAGTGGCAAAAGTTGAAATAAAGCATCCAAACTGGAGTTAGTTTGACAACTCCTTCACGTATTCAACAAATTCGCATATGTTCCAATAACAGAGAAAACAATGATTTTCTGTATTATTTAAATTGGTAAACTGGTATTTTTCGATTAAACGATAATTGATTATATCCCCCGCTCTATTAAGCATACCATTTCTTTTAATTACAGTTAATAACACTTGGTTGTAAACGATACAACTCCGAAATTCAGCATGCCATTCGTTGGTATTTTAACATTTTAATAGGGAAGAAACATAAAAACGTTAATTTTATGTTGTCGACATTCAAGTTTTGCTAATTATCTCATTTTTCCAATAATACCAGACCGCACACGTACACAATTCCGAACATTGCTTGTATCAAAACTGAAGCAGTACAAATTTTTCATCGTTCTTCTAATTAACCAATTGGTTTAGGTTTTTTTTCCACTCGAAAATCTACAACTCTTTAGCCTTTTGATCGATCTTGATTGGACGAACTACACAGGACTTTTCAAACGTTTGACACGATTTTTAATCGAAAAGGACAGCTGTTGATTTGAATTGGACTCATCACAACCGACCTGGACTAATACAATTGCCCTTTTTTACTAGTTTATTGTATTTTGTTTTATTCGACAAGTCGGATTTGGATTGAGGCTGGGACAGGTGTCGATTTTCGTTTTTCACGATCAACTTTCAGTCGTTTGTTGTAGAAATGTTGGCAGAAGAGATGGGGCACCGCACAATGGACGAGGTGTGGTTGAACATATACGAACCTTGTCGTGTACGCTTGTCGTTGGGTGTTCTATATGTTTGACAGAGACTAATGGCTTTATTCTAATCTCAATGGACTTTTCAGTGGTACACGTCGAGTTTTCCACTGAGAGACACATCTTCCAACACCGTTTTTTGTTATAATTAACAACAACATTACGTTTCGAAATCGAAAAGAAACCAAAAAAAATAATCGTTTTTCGGCGCCTCAATCCTATCGGACTTATTCGTTATATATTTGGTATCAAAATAAAAGCAACAAAAACTGTTTAAGTGATATATAGAGGTATATAAAGTAATTGAAATAAATTGTAACTTTTCGACCATTTCCGGGAGCTGAAAGTTTTCCTATATACAAACGGCGTATAGTGAAAGTTTATGTTTATTTATACAAGAAAAATACAACTCGTTCTATTATTTTGCCTTTTTAAACATATTTAAATTCTTTCTGTATGTGTAAAAATCAATTAAACTGTAGTAATATATTTAGAGACTATTACTGTTGGAGATGGAACCGGTCGCCTCTATACCGTGGGCAAGACTATAAATAATTTTTATTACATCTAAACGACATTTGATACAAAATATTTCAAAAATATATTTACATAATTTGAATAAAAGCAACGGATAATTTATAGTTTGTTGTATTAGTATTGCTACTTCTCGTATAACCATAATATCGTCCAAATATTTTGAACAATATTTTAATTATATATACCATAACCAAGATGCGAGTGTATATTAGTCGTGGGACTAATTTAACCAACGGCAAATTAATTAAGCAAATTCCTAATAATGTAAATATCACCCTGGTGGGTCTTTCATAAACATCTACATACTGTATTTATCACTAAAAGTATATATTGAGCACAGGTGAACATGTGTTAAGGTGCTTGGAGACAATTCAACACCCACAATGAGGGTGGATTTTACATCACTTTTTGTATGCAAATATCCCATATAGATACACCCTGACACGGTTCTTTTTCGGTTCGATAATCATGATGATGATGATGATGATGGTTACAAAACAATATGCCTTACACAATATAACTCTTCAACACCTATTGTTTTATATTAATATGTCGTCAAAACATCATATACCTTATGTATATTTACAGTAATTGTTTTTATTCAGTATGCCATTGTTATTGTCTTGATCCCAAAGGATAATTGTGGTGTTTTGCAATTCGTATAGACGAACTTTTGTGTTGTATAATGAATAATTAATGAATGAAAATGGAGTAATTGTGGACTACACAGACAAATTACATTGTGACCTCTTGAGCTGTAACTGTGACTCACATATACGACCTCACTAGACACGATGATGATGATGATGATAATAATGTTCAATGAGATGGTCAGACTTCTCTTCTTATTTGCAATAAGACTATCTAACAAATTCTGTTGTATTTATTTGTGTTTAAATCACCAACCATGTCCTTTGTTTATTTTTGTAATGAATTAAAATATTACATTACACGATGCCCACAAATTCACACATATACACACACATACACATATTTAGAGAATGGATAAATCTACAAGTTGCTCTTGGGCGATGTTCCATGTTCTTTACAGGTCGCTTGTACTTGTTCATTGTTGATCCTGTTAGATCGAAAACATGTGGGAATAGCACGTTCGCATTTCTTTGAATTTGATTTTACATAAAAACAACAAGAGAGATGAGAGGAAAAAACATGATGACAACAACAAGAACAACAACGACAACAACAATAAAAACGACAAGAAGTTATTTGAATAAATGTCGAAACCGAATTCCATTTTAATTTAAAACTAGAGATGGTGTTTTAATGAATTACAACAATGTAAATCTAACACATGAAGATTTGATAAAAGTATCGTTTTGATCGTTCAATCAAAGTATTTTATAATGCTCACATCGTATATAAATTACATTAGTTTTAGATATTTTCATCTTTTTCCATTCTCTAATCTACACACACAATCCAATACGGTTTCTATCCTTCTTTTAGTTTAGGTATTAGATATTTTGTAAGTCCACTAATAAATGTCATGGTTTTATCTACGATCTAAACAAGGGCTGTAAATTTTTTTGAAAATAGGATGCCTGTCCGATACATCGATCGGTGCCTGGTATTTCCTACAAAATACACATACAGACACACGAATACAAATAAAAACAAAGCGAAGATTAAATCACAACAAGAACAAGAATTGAACAGAAATTTCAAAAAATTACACCAGACAATTCCAAGTTTTATTATCTAAAAACCAATATTCGAATCAATTCTATTTTAATTCATGATAATCGTATAAAACACATCACATTGAGCTTGCCTACCAATAAAATATAAGCTGAGCTTAAGCTCTACTCAGGTAACGTTACGATTGATGGACATCGAATAGTAATAATGAAAATAACTGATTTTGTCTTAGCAATTGAGGATATATGAACTAAGCATTTCATTTGAAAAGATGCTCAAAATACTGTCTGCAATTTTCTCCACAAGACTTGTATCAAATACTTTTCTTCATTGTCTTTCAATGAAGCCTTCACATGAACAAAATCCGGCAGATAACTATGAAGGTGTTTAAGTTAGGCTTAATTAGCAAGCTAATTAATTTCTTAAGTTGGATTCTTCTAAAATCTACTCAGAAATGTTTCGAGTTTATTCTTTTTTTTTTTTAGATTATACTTGTCAAAAATTCATGATTTAGGGCAACTGAGTATTGAAACCACTAAAAAACTGGTGATTTAAGACGATTTTTTTAAAAATCTAGCTCAAGAATCGATTAAAAGTGCATAAATCGCAGTCTTACCATAATTTAGTAAAGCAGTCTGACAAAAAGTTGATGATTTAGGCCAGAAATTTGCTTAAATATAGATGGTTCAAAATTGAACTTAAATTGTCCATGTTTTAGTAGCAAATTTGCCAGAAAAACGAATGATTTCAGAGAAAAAAGGTAAAACTCAGCAAAAAGTCGAGGCTGTGTCGCAAAATTTGGCAAAAACTGTCTAAATCAGACCATTCTTCTCAGATTCTTGATTAAACTAAAAGACTCAACCTGGAATTGACTAAATTTCTTCGTCTTGATTATTCATTGACTGTAGGCAAAAACGTTTAAGAGATTTGATTTAAAGTCAAAAATCCAGCTGAAAATCTATCAAAAGTGTCTGATTTGGTAGTAAGATTTGCTAAAAAAGCAATTAATCAGACGACTGTTTTTTAAAAATTTGCATTCGAAGTCAAAAATTTAGCTCAAAAATATACTAAAAGTTTCTAAATCGTCTTCATTTCCCAATTTAACAGCAAAATTTATTGAAAATTGACTATTTAGAACAAAAATGACTTAAAACTTGGACTTACTTTGAAAATAAACATTAATTACGTCCTAGAAAAAAAGAATTCGAGTTTAAGAGAGTTAAAGATTTAATTCAAAAAACTTTCAATATATTGACAAAATGTCAAAAATCCAGCTTGAATTGAAAGCTTACCGAAAAAAAGAATGATCGAATTAAAAATTGCTTTTTTGTTATGATTTAATAGCAAATGTAAGCGTCATCGTTTTGATAGCCCTTAAAAGTCCTCTTGGTGCTAAAAAATTGATGGTTTAGCATAAAGATATCTCAAAAGTTGGATTAAACTTGGAGAATGTGGTTCGAAAAATCGACAAAAATTGACCAAATCTCCCCGTTTTCGTAATTCGTCCATTAAGAACGATAAAGTCGTAAAATATAGACTCACAAATACAGTTCGTAAATCGACTAAATTGTTCGAAAAATCAAAAACTTAACCTGACGATAGGCTAAAAGTATCTAAATTGGGCTCTTTTCGTGACTTAAGGTCAAAATAAAAGCTGATAATTTAGAATAAGTGTGTTACAGCCTAACTGAATAATCTCCTCAACATCATTGTTATAATTAAAATACTATCATTTAAAGGCCCTGGCTCGCCGAATTGCGTTGAACCGTCCCTGGTTGACTAGTGATTCGCAACTTACAATTAGCTCTATTTGATGGAACGTCCTGTATGCATGTATTTTTACGTATTCGTCTGTGTATAATCGATTTCCTCGTATTTAATAAAACGTTGTTAAAATAAATTAACCGACATTCATGACCGGTCATTGAACATGTCATTAATTAGTCACATAATTACCGGTATCGAGAAAATTGAAAATATTCTAGTTGCTTTTCCATCTATCATTAACTTTACAAATTAAAAATTAGTAAAGAAATAAAACTTACCTACAAAAAAAAAATATACACCAACATTTAATGTTCCTGAAATAAAAGCTTTGTACATAAATAGTTTAAATGAACGAAAAGACGAAAGGAATAAAAAAAAAGATTACACAATGTTTAGTTTGAATCACTAGTCGCTATAATTGTGATTTATTCTATTTACTCTGTCTTGCTTCTATGTGAATAATGGAGTAATGCGGATTTATTGTTGGTCATGTATGCAAATCACATAATAAGATTATAGCTTATAGTTATGGATATAAGAATATTTAGAATTCCCAGATGTGTGTATAGAGATCTAAAATTCTATTAATAGATAATAGTTTTGGAAATTTATCCGATTGTTTATTATTAACGAGTCTTAATTACTTATGTTAAACAAGTTGTTGATTTTCTTAAAATTTACCCCATCGATACAAAGTTTTTTAATAAAATAAACAAAAATAATCGTGGGTAGTTCGGACGATTTATCATTGTTGATTAAAACGTTGAACGCTCTGATGGGTTTTACTACCACTACCAATAACTTCGATCCCTTCTTCATCGAACACCATATGGCGACCCTATTTATTATTATTATTATTATCATTATTATTATTATTATTATATAAGTAAGGGAATTAAAAAAATTGTGGAAAGATCCCAAAAATTACATTTCATAATGGAATCGTATTTTAAAATCTAGGCACGCACTGAACGCTTTTAAGGCATGACAAAGAATCTGAATTGATGTTGATGGTGTTCAAATCTCTTCGAGTAATTTTACAAATGTAACCGAGTTATCAATCGGACCTGTCAAACGATAATTGCTTAAGCATCAATGTGTGTATAGATGTTGCCCTATTAGGTATGACGATGGACGACAATTTCGAAATTGACAAAACGATATTCATCAAAATTGGAGAAAAATAAATATATAAAAATTAGCATAACGAACGTGTATTTGTCGTTGATTTTTATCTAATCCACTATTGTCAAGCTTTCTGGTAACCTTTTTAAAATTGAAATTAAATCAAGCTTCATTAAAATGATGGAAATGCCTTTGTGAAACAGCGAATAAACAAAGTCTTAAAAGTTTCGTCGGGGTTGTTCTGTTTTGTTCGTTTTTTTTTTTTTGTATAATATGCCAATCCCTCTTTATTATTACCACCACCACTACCACTACTACTACATACCTAATACTATAACCACCAACTTTTTGTTTCTGGAAAATAATCGACGCACACATAGACAGACAGACATGTACATTGAGATACCGGAAGAATATCCGCAAGGCAGACAATGAGAATTTTACAAAGTTTCTGATAAGCTTCTTGGAATTTATGAAATTCACAGCTTCAAAGCTAAATCACGTACAAACTAAATCTCGTCGAAGAATGTTTAAACTTTGGCTTTACAATGAGAATATAATAATAAAGCGACTGAGACTGATTCTGTGTGTGTATGTGTTGGTGAGAAAGAGGGAACGATATAGGGGGTGGTGGATGGTGGTGGGAAAGGGTGAGAGGTCTCGGTTGATTTTAACCCGTTTTGCAAAATGTTTTTAATTATTCATGCACCATTATTTTATAATTCGCTTTCGTCGCCGGTTAAAGGCGTCGTTTCCAGGCGGAAGAAACATAACACAGATACAAGATAAAGCTGATTTTTTTATGTATTCATTAACTAATCTTGATTGGATCGTGAATTATTTAATAACAATTCTAGTCAAGATTTGCAAACAACAATAGATTTTATAAATGTTTCAATATACAAACGTTATACAGTATAATAAATAAGATAAAGAGGACGATTTAATATAACGGATCCGGATCGACTTACACCTGTCCGTTATAATAATGATAATAATAATAATAATAAAAAGACCAAAGAAATGTATGTGAATTTGCAATGTCATTGTAGAGATAATTAGAATCGACAGAATTTTTATTAATGGCAAGCACGATAATTCACGGTAATTTCCTGCTGAAAATAGAAAAATAACAGCTTTACAGGCTCAATGCATAAGCCGACCGTTGCGAAAACCAAGGCTTGGAACAGGGAAAAGCGAAATTTTGACCAGAACAAAAACCGTTTTTTTTTCAGTTCAAACTTACCCTATAACATAATCTTTTTCTCTTTTTTTTATCCAGCTTTCCTCAAAAATGCGCCAGCAATAGGTACTTCACGACACTTAAGGGGACTTTGGACATATTAGGTATTGGATTCGGCGTGCGAAAATTGCCAATTTTCAAACATCCATACCTCGCTTTTTTTTGAGATATTGTATATCGACTAAAAAATGAAAATATAATCAGATTTTCAAATATTTTCCATTATAATGATATTGCCGTGTAAGTAGATGAAATTTCCGACATTTTCATATCAATCATCAGTCAAATTAATAACAGGTGAAAAAGAAGCTTCAAACTGTCCGTCTAAATCACTTAATTTGCAAAATTTTCATTTAAGCGAGCTTTATGTACTTTCCCATATATATTTCTAATGACACCACTGTTCGAATTTTTTTAAATTTGCTCCAGTTGTCGAAAAATTAATAAGCATATCGGAAGAATTTTTGAAGATTTAGAAAGCTCCTTCAATTTGCTATCTACATCACTTAATAAACATTGAAAATCAATAATATTGGCCAAGTTTTAGCTAGTTATAAAGGAAAATGTACGGAAAAAAACAGGGCTCAAGAGTTTTCTCTGCCATTCAGAATTTTACCACATTTTTCTTTAAAAGAAAGCTTCAGTGCATGCACCTTGAAATGTTCTATCCAAGGCACGTTTATTTTTCACAATATCTCAAAAAACATGCGAGATATCGATGTTTGAAAATTGGCAATTTTCGCACGCCGAATCCAGTAAGTAATATGTCCAAAGTCTCCTTAGAACGATCTTAAAAGTAAATCCTTCAAGAGTCCCAATTTTGTTTTTTGATATAGTATAGGGGTAGTTTATTCTTTTTTGAGGAATGAGTATTTTGTCGTACTTGCTCATATACAAGTTTAAGGAAGATATTGGGGGCTGAAGTTACCTCCGCAAAATCAGCTTTTTTATCAAATATCTCTGTAAAAACTCAATATTTTTTAGTGATTTAAGAACCAAATGATATAGATTCGCTATAGTTATCAAAAGGTTTTGCGTTTTCATCCCTTGTTGGGGATTGAAGTTTTTTACAATACTCGACCCCATGGTAAGACATATCAACGTAAAAATTATTCTGCTAAGAGAAAATTACAAAATAAACGTCAAGTGTTTGGTTTTTCTCTGTGTTCAAAATAGTTACCCTGTAAATAGCTCTTAGGGGTTGTACCTTTTAGGGTGAAATTGAAAACTTGATCATTTTTTTGATTGAACCGGAACAAAAAAAAACAGTTCGAAACTCTGGTTAAAACAATAAAATCTCACAACAAATAAGATACAACAAATTTTTGTAAATTCAGTGATTGAACAATAAAAATGTGGGTGTTTCATTTGCATAAGCAACTAAATTATATTCGTGTCCGCCTATAATTATTTTACACTAAAAAAAATCGCTTTGTTTTCATTTTAAATTTATAAGACAAATATGTAAATGATTTTTAATATAAAATTTGATTTATTCCCGTTCTTTCCTATTTATTTATATTTTATAAAAATAAATTTCGATGATATCAAAGTTTTGTAAAAATAATAGTATAAATACAAGAAGATACACACACACACACACAGATATACAACCGACATCTATTTATTATCTTCTATTTATGTCACCATAAATCATCAAATATTGTCATAGCTGTTGTATTGTTATGTAAGTAACGTTATTTATTGCAGTTTCACCTGTATTGCAGTAAAACGATAATAGAATAATGTTGGATGAGGAAATAGTAGTACTTTTATATTGAACTTGTCTTTGTAATATAAAAAAAAAAATAGAATAAAATTACCGCATTTTTCGTTCGAAATTTTCCAGTCATTTCCCCGGCCATTCTATACTAATAATGTGTTACAATTTACGACAGACTTCAGTAAATTGGCTATGATTTGTAGTCATTAACTACAAGTTGATGTTATGAAACGAAAATTGAGGGTGGAAATATGAGTATGGCTCATACCCAAGTCACGCATCTCAACGCTACGATGATTTTTCTTATTCATAACTATAATATTGAAATTATTACATTTTAATAATAGTTTTTTCTGTATCCATTAATCTAACTGGTTTGTTATCGAGATCATTATAATAATAGGATGTTGACATCTGCTGTGTCCATATGCGGGGACAAGAGAGACGATTTCTATTGTTAGACATGTTTAGTTGCTCTTTAATTTTGAGCCTAGCGATAGTTTTTCAAGCGAATCTTACAAACCAGTCGATAAGCAGGAAATTCCATAGATAAAGTTTCAATTTGTAAATTTGACAATCACGTATAAGGCTCGAAAAACTGAGACGATCTGTTCAATATATCAGAAGAAGAAAAAGAACATTCGTACAGCCACTGAAAACGAGCAAAGTTATCGATAATTGATAATAAAACGTGTTTCGTTCTTATTTAATAGATAGGCAGCTAAGACTTGTGTAGTTTAATGGAAATCCGAGTAGTGTTAAACCAACACCGGTTTTCTTATCAGTTTCTAACTATAACATTACGGTAGGTTAGTAGTTAACCAGCAATAGTTGCAATTCTGGTCGATTTTAGTCTTTTTGTGACCCTTCAAAATACGTTTAACGTACCTAATTCCACATGAGTGTAGTGGGGTCTTCGTATTTAAAAATATTTGAATTATATACACCCTGTATAATGAAAATTTTATAGATGGATTAAATTAAGTTTGTCCAAAACCATGAGTGCGCAGTAGATTTTTGGAGGCCTCGAGTTGGGCCGAATTTAGCTTGATCCATCTACATTTTCTTCTTATTATCTATGAGAAGTAGCCGACCCTTTTGATCGTTTAAAGAGTTTAAAGCTAGATTTTGTGATATTTAAATATTTTGAATTTTATTTTCTTTACCGATTTTTGGATTGAATTTTTGACATTTCGTCCACGTTTTAAGAAGTTGTTGCCCTCCCTAAATGATCTTTTCTTTCAATTCGGCCTTTAAGACGTCCAAAATAGGAGAATCAGCCAATTTTAGTGTCAAATTTTGAGCTTTTGAGATATCTGCATCCTAAATTAGCAGTTATTAAGACGAATTTTATGATCGAATCATGGGTCAAAAGTACTCCCAACATTCATTGTTTATTTTTAATATTAATCAATTTTTAACAAATGTAGCTAACAAGTTGCCAAAAGGAGGACACTTAATGACTTAAGTTTCTAAGTTGTTAAAGAAATAAAAATTTTCACTCTTAGTAAAGGCTTTGATACATTTAAATCATCCGCTTTTTAACAAGCTACTCTACTAAATTGCGAAAAGAGACTTTTCATGGTGAAAACTTGACTGTTAATCTGAATTTTTTTAGCAATAAAACAACTTTTAGAGGCTTTTTAAATTTGTACTTCCTCAAAGGAAATTTTGTGATAAAAAGCACCTTAATACTCATCAACGACACCGTTTTTTTGTCAAGAGTAAAGCAAAATATTTGGTTCTTGTAGATTCCAACGTCAAGACAGTTTTTTGGCCGTTTCCTTATGGAATGATAAACTAAAATTGTTTCTTTTTTTTTTGATTAACAATTGTGTATAGAGACCCATGCAATAATTAAGGTATAAGATTGTAAATGTACGGTTTTTATTATTAGTCAGATGCACGGCAAAGAATCATAACAATAGTAAAATGGAAGATAGGGAAAATCCTAATCAGAGAACGGTTCAGTGCGGAAAACATGAATGTTTTGTTTGTTATTTAACGACCAGAAGCTAGTGGAATAGTATAATAATGCGAATCTCACTATATCGTTTTTATTACTTATTGTTATACCTGTAGTTTATATAGTTATTAGAATGAGAACAATGTTAGGTGCAGTCTGTACAATAATCAATAGAAACATTCATATAATTTGAATAGGAACGTAATTGTTAGATTTCTATAAAATACAGAAAACAATGGATCGTGTTTTATTAAAAAAAAAATGAATTATTTTTTAGTTAATTTTTGTAAAAGTGAATAATTTAAATGTGCTATAAGTTATCAGCGGCATCGCGAATTTAATTTAGATTGTCGCACGATTATCGGCAGCGCATGCTATGGATATTTACATATATAGGTATGTGACTCTCGATTTTACTATTTGAACCTAGCCATTCGTAGCAATTACGAAAATCTAGACAGACAGGGGCAAAAATCAGCTAAATTAGATTTTCTGTTTAGTGTTTATGACGTCGCTCAATCACTTCATCAACCATGTTGATGAAGGTCGATGGAAACCGACCGACCGATTGGAGAGCGCTCTACAGATAGTCGCAGCAGTGACGTCAGCTGCACGCAAATGCGGGTAAAGTCCGCTGCTAAGTTATAAGTTTATTACGTTGATTATATCCGACATGATTATAGTAAAATATAGATAAACTAGCCGCTATGTATAACAGTAAGATGAATATCATATTTTATATGTGTATTGTTAAATTTACTATACAATCAATACAAGTAATCATCTAGTCGTTGATTCTAAATTGTTATCATATCAAACCATCAATTCGGGACATATAAATGTACATACACAACAACAACAACAAATAAATAAATTTAAAAAAAATCGAATTGAAAAGTAGAGTTTTGGTTCCATGAGCCGGAAAAACATAAATTGCAATCAAGCCGCACAACCTGACGGCCGTCCAGTTCGAAAACTTCCAACAAACAATAAGTGTAGGATGGATTTATTGCAAAAATACGGACACGCTCCAGACCCGATTTGGATCCAATTACCTGGTCTGTTCGTTACATCAATCCATTTTATACCTATATATTGTTGTTGGGACAATTTCGTTTTGGAAATTTATACAAAAATTTACATTTCAATAGTTTTAAAGTTTCATGCTCGGTTTTTTCTTTTTGTGTGTTTGTTTATTAATTACATTGAAACCAGAAATAAAAACAACAAGAAGAGATCAAAGGAATCTCATCAACTCCACACAACATTCGTATTTTATCAATAATATTTTATCAACTTCTACACCGTTACAAGATCAAAGTGAAGATTTTACAGATTTTTCATATTGGTGCGATGCTCTATTAAAAAATCGCGGTGGGAAATTTTAAAAGATTAAACTACTTTAAAAATCAATTTATAACGAAATTCGCTTTAATTACACGAAACTTGTTAAATTTTCATCGCTATTATAGCAAGTTATGTCGATTATTATTAACGAACGGTTAAGTTGGTTGTGTATTTCAGTACAGTAGATTGTTATATTTTATGATAGCGACAACAATAGTCTCTCCTTTTGTATATTTGCCATATCTACATGCTATATATATCGATATTCTGCTAATCTGATAATAATGAGTCCCTTAATCTGCTATGGATTGCATATTGCGGAATATCTAAACGATTTTGATTACTTCTAGACGGTTATGTTGAAATTCTCGCGTCATCTAGACTACCGTTATTGGCATGACCGTGGTGTGTTGATTTGTTTTTACTAAAAATTCATTATTATCCTGACTGTATAATGTGGACTATCAGAGCGTGGATTGATTATTCGAGTGACTATGGTCCGGAACGGGGACGCGTTCCATTGATTGACCGTAAAGCTTCATCGGTCATACATATTATTTAACCAATAATATCCGTGTTATCAGAATAATTCTACAAAATTTCCCAGTTTGATTGATTGTTTTATTTATCAAAATTTATTAGATATATGTGTGTGAATAAAATCGATAAGTCAAAAATGGGCGTAAAACTAGGATATAACACAATACAACGACCCCATTGTGCTAGAAGACAAAACGAACGAAACAACAAGATTCGATTCTCAAACAAATAGATAATTCGAGGGCTCTTTGTCGACGACTGCTGTTCTCTCGCACCAAAAACTGTAATTCTAGCGTAATCGACAGAGCTTTATAGTCTTTGTAAAACAATTCTGACGGCGGCGACGCCGACGCCTGATCAGACTATCCGCACACAACAAAAGCACAATTTCTCATCGAATTTACAATAAAAATCGATTGTAATACACTAAATATTTACAATTGTTTAAAATAAATTCATTTTTGTTGTTTGTTCTCATTGTTGTTTTTTTTATAGAGTGGGAGAATTTATGGAATTTGTTAAAAGCAGTGTTGAACTGAATGGGCTAGTGGGCGATATTTGCACTTTCAGGGTTCAGATGCAAATGGACGTCGTGTTGTCGGTGCAAACAACACAAACAATTACCATAAATAATGAGCGACGATGGTACTTTCAGTTGTATATTATACATATTATAATGTATGCATGTATAATGGACGCGGACATCGATACGGGGGCTGACATTGATGGTATACCTACCTATACAAAAACCATGGAATGAGACCCTTATAATTCCAATCACGTATCTAGACAAACTCAAAAGACGGACACAACTTATACAGCATTGACCACTGAAATAGGTGCATTTGCAAAATAACGGACCGGTCTCTCTGTTTCATTTGCATATAAATAAGAAAGAGATAGAGAGAAAATAGATGGTGTAGATATTAAATAGAAATAACAATGGCTACTACCACTGATCCATTGTCAAACACACCACTTCCTTTGGGTGTAATCGAACTGCGCCAACTATAATCCGTTACCTGAAACGGGGGGCATAACTGCGCCAACTGTAGAGGTAGCCCTTTCAATCTTTAGGCATCATCCATCGAGACTATTTTATCAGGTCCGTATTTAGCCTGCACAGAGCCTTATACAGGTGAATTCCATTTCAATAGAGACATGGGAAAAACATTGGTCCCGCCCATATCCCATCTTTATCAAAATCACATGTTTCATGAATAACAGACAGAAATACCACATCCACAAACCAGATCTGGTTATTGTTATCTTTTAAAATAGAAAGTTTTCAAGGTTCTTTTTCGTGAGGGTAAGAAAAGATGGGTAAGTAGGAGGTGCTGGATAGCCCAAATGGCATCACTAACCCCAGCCCCTTCCTTTGATTGAATAGCTTTCTTCCCAAATTTTAACCTGTTAACAAGAGGTGGTCTCTTTTTTTGGATCGTCACTGTACCTAGAAAAACTGCCCAATCTGTATATACCAGTGAGTAATATTACCTTCACTTTAGTAAACTTTAAGAAGAATTACATATAATTAAATCAATCAAAAAAATTATAACCGAGATAGTAGAGCTATTAAATAATCATTGTTGATTATTGAATAAGTAGCCAACATCAAATGTAATTTTTCGATAAGCGAATACTTGTTTAAAATCATTTTAAAACCATCAAATCATTATCTTTACAACTCAACATTAGCTGCTATTCAGGTAGGAAAAATTCACTTTATCCGAAATGTTTCACTCTTCACATTATTTTGTCAATTCATCTAGTTAATCTTATCAATATTTTAATTTACGCCACAAAAGAGACATATAAAGACTACTTTTATTCAACAGAGTCACTTAGTCACTTTTTTATCTTAATTTTAAACTGTCCCAAAACGAAACAATCCCCATCGGGCAAATATAAGTTATATTAACAAAAAAAAATCGGATAAAATGCACGAATAATAGGTTTGTTCCTACCTACAGTTGTAGAATTTTGTAGTTAATCACATAATTCATCCAAAATTATTTGTTCGTCTAAAATCTAACAACGATAAGAAATTATTCGGACACAGTTGGAGTCAATTTTAGGTGTGGGTTTTTGTGTTTATCGGTGTTGTAAACAAAAGACCTCTTCCCGTTATAGGTACAAGAAAAAATATACCTTTTGTTGTTCAATATTTTATCGACGATTATTGTCAAAAAGATGGGTGATAAACTAAGGGAAAATTTCAAGAAAACGATGAGACAAACCTTTGATTCTTTCATTTGCTTTTAAAATTTTACCACACACTGTGTTGTTGTATCATATTACAAGAGGGCACGCGACGAATTGCGGCTATTGACGAAGGTGGGGGCCCACCCAAATACACATAAACTCTCAAAGTTACCCTGTCAAAATGATTATCGATGATCAGGTAACAACGAATCCTGTTAATATCATAATTAACTAGAAAAAAAAAGAGAAAGTCTCAATAGATAATTATGGTTTAAAGTTACTTTAACGTTGTTTCTCTTCACTCTATCTACAGTGATTAAACGTGTATCTTTTTCTCAATTTGCTAATTATGTTTTATATTAATTAAATAAAAGAATGAAGATAATGATAACAAAGAAAAAGGTTTCCTGTCTATTCAATTAAGTAAATGGTTCTGTCTCAACGTTATTTCGCTTCTATATTCGTCCTTTAAATCGACCCAACCTTATTCCAAACAACTTGATTTTAATTTCAAATTCACACTGATAAAGCTGTTGTGTTTTTATCACACAACGGTCACCTCTCTACAACGACCACTGCAACTTGTGCAACTTGATAGCTTCCGAATAGAACTGCAGGTGGTCAATGCAAGTTTCGTTCTATTCCAATTTTTCGTATTCAATTAAAATAATCAACAATATGATTTAATTAAATTTGATTAAATAAAAAGTTCGTTAGAGATAATCAAGATTCTTGTCTTAATTGAGTTATAAATTTTAATCATCTGAACGTTGGTTATATTTGTATTTTTTGTTTGTTCTTTTTTAGGTGAAAAATTAATTCCCACCTTCACGATTCTTTTATAATTTAAAATTATTCTGTCATCTCTAACAAAAAAAAAAGAAAATATATTCAACTAACTTAATAATTATGTTGATATTTATGAATAAATATGAAATGTTTGTTTTATTCTCAAACGTGGTCAATTTTAAATTAAATTACAGTGAGACTTTAGTCTTTTTCAATTGACTGAAGCAAATAATGTGGTTCCATTTTCAGTCTTTATAAACGCTACTCATTTCCGTCGTTATCACAATACACACAAAGTGAAAGATGATTTGCTTGTCTCCATTTGAAAAATGTTGAAAATTGGCCATGTTGAAGTACTGTTGTACAAAAGCTCGAAAAGCTCTAAAAGCTAATTAGCCTATTCTTGGTCTCAAGTCATTTCACTAACAGCCCATCACTCTTATAGAAACGGTTCTGCTCAATTTACAGTTGCTTCACTCTATCACAATCTACCCATAGGCATGTTGAGTTTCTATCGTGAATGGATAAACGGCTGTGTAATTTTCTACAGGGAAAGAAAAAGAAAAATCGTCAGTACCTCTATTAAATTGGAATTGGGGGTTGTAGGTGTATCTGTGTTAGTCTATGTATATAAATCTATCGTATATGTGTGTGTGTGTTAGAGAAGTTAGAGTTGCGAGATTGCTAGTTCGAGTCACGTACCAAGTCATTTTGTCAAAGAAAGTGACCTAATCAAGAAAAATAATGGCCTTGTCACATACATAGGGCTACATTGTGAATAATCTTGAAACATTCATCATGCCTGATTCGGATGTAAATGTTGGAGCGCGTCCCGGAAGATTTGCTAGAGACGTTGTTCTTTTCATCCGACTTGTTATCTTTTCCACCTTATATACCCGACACTCTTTCTCCATTGAACGAAGTACGTATAGAAACGAATTTTATTTTAAACTTTCAGTCACGCACACAGACCATAATTAGATTTAATTTTATTCAATAAAAACCTAGAGGGTGATGTTAATTTAACGAAATTTAATTGGATATATAAATAAAATGTTGTTAATTATTATAGAGGAAATAAGAAAAAATTAGTGCTTACGGCTGTCGAAAATATAGACTTTATTATACATTTTTTGATAGATATTGTTACATTAAAACACGATATTGTAATTTACGATAGAATTTAGACAACAGCTGCCCCCATTATTTGAGTACGCTATAAACTTTCCGGACCTTTTACTACACATACATAAAAACAACAAAAAAAAACAACACCCAAGCCATCAATACTTTGCTCAAAGTTCAGTTAAAAGCTTATACCAGAAATTTATCTCAACTTTTTCCTGATAATTCACCTCTACTGTTGTGTTGTCCTCCTAATGCCGCTGTTGTTTATTATTAAAGGGTGGTCCAGATAAACGCTTCCTATCTAAACCTACCAATTTTGAAACAATCACAACAAACAAAACTACTTTAATTGCCCTGATCAAGTTTAGAATTCAAGTTGCACCTGTTGGATGATGGCGGCTTTATTATTATAGGTAGATGCCAGTGATTTTGTTTCAAGTTGTTTTTTTTGCCTGTCTTTTATACCGTCGTCTACTCGCTTGTTTTTTTTTTGCCTCCTCTATTAACTGTGTTGATTGTGGCAAGTTAATAAGCCGAAATGTCGCCAACAACTATGCCGATTATGATGGGAAAAAGTCAGTTTTTTCACAATGAAAACGACGTGCTAAACATTCATATGTGATTTTGGGTACTGTTGGATTTCAGCACCTAATTAAAAACACTGTCTGTGTAAAACATGCCGTTGTTTGAGTGTGTGTTGGATAAAAACTTGGCGAATTAGTCACATAGTTTCCGTTTAACAATCGTACAAATTAAAAATAAATTAAACAACTTTTCAATTGGTATTGTTTTTAAGACAAACTTGTAAACGTTGACCATATCGGTCTCTGCTTGTGATACAGTCAATATGCATCCTGCTAATGCATAGAGAAAGCACATGAAAATCTCCCAAATTTGCACAATTGTTAATGTGATAAAGATTTCATTAAGATAAGATTAGATAGAGGAAAAATAATAGACACCTTTACTGACCTACAATGCTAGATGCTTCAACAGCAAGCTTCGAGAAAATGGTGATAAAAATTCGTCTTCCAAAGCTTTAATGATAAGAACTTGAGTAGGCCAAAAGAACCTCAAAAGTAAATTCGTGAAAGATGAAAAATTGTAAAGACATGAAACCAAATTCGGAGTTTCTAATTTGAGGCTAACTATAATAGTAAAATCGATATTAGATCATTGTCCAAAACTTTGAATTTCTATAAGAGTAGAGGACTTAAGCTCATTAGGAAAAAAAATGGATAGCTCAGAAAAATCACATATATTTCTCCCAAATTTGCAAAATTGCTAAAGGTAATGAAAATTTCATTAAGATAAGAAGATTATGGGGAAGAAAAATAATAGACACTTTTATTCAACAGCAATTTTCGAGAAAATGGTGACAAAAATTCATTTTCCAAAACCTTACTACAAAGAACTTGAAGAGGCCAAAAGAACCTTCAAAAGTAAACCCTTCAAAGTTGAAAAAATTGCAAAGACACGAAACAAAATTCAAAAGAGGCAAACTGACACTGAAATAAATATTAGATCAGTGTCTAAAACTTTGAATTTTGTACAACAATGGACGACTTAAGCTTATTGGAAAAAATTGATAGCTTATTTGTTGACCTAAAATGCTATTGAAAACATTTAGGTTTATAGCTAATGCATAGGAAAATTACATTTCATCAAGATAAGAAGATCATATGGAGGAAAAATAATAGACACCTTTATTAACCTAAAACGCTACCTAGATGCTCAAGCAGCAACCTTCAAGAAAATTGTGATCAAAAATTCATCTTCCAAAGTTTTAATAAAAAATCTGGAGGTCGAAAGAACCTCAAAAGTAAACCCTTGAAAGTTGAAAAATTGTAAAGATATGAAACCAAATTTAAAGTTTCTTATTTGAGGCAAACTAGAATAGTAAAATCCATATTAGATCAGTGTCCAAAGCTTTGAATTTCTATAAGAATAGAGGACTTAGGCTCTTAAGAAAAGAAATGGATAGCTGAGGAAAATCACATGGAATTCTCCCAAAGTTGCAAAATTGCTAATGGTAATAAAAATTTCATTAAGAAGATTATGGGGAAGAAAAATAATAGACACCTTTATTGACCTACAATGTTAGACGCTTCAACAGCAATTTTCGTGAAAATGGTGACAAAAATTCACTTTCCAAACCTCAAAAGTAAACCCTTGAAAACTCGAAAATTGTAAAGACACGAAACAAATTTCGAAATTTGAAGCAAACTTACACTGAAATAAATATTAGATCAGTGTCTAAAACTTTGAATTTTCTATAAAAATTGACAAGGACTTAATCTTAATGGAAAATAAATTGATAGCACATTTATTGACCTAAAATGCTATTGAAAAGAAAATCTTGCTTGCTATTCAAAAAAAAATCATACGGCATTATTACAAAAACAATTCCTCTTTCAGAATCTCAATTGGGAAACGATACTGTAGAAGTTAAGGAAACCTGCAAAATTGGGCTTTTGAGGCTGAGCTAGAGTTATGAGCAATGGATACTTAATCCATATCTAAAACTTTGAACTTTTTAGGAAAAAAGAAGTCCAAAGCTTAGAGCTCGATTCTTCGTTCAAAGTATCATGAAAATAAAATTGCAGAGGCCAAATTTCGACCCTCAAACGAATTCTCTCTGAAAATCTACAATAAAAAAAGGATGAGTGATCTAAATCCTGTTACAGTTCTACATTTTCAACAGGAGTTACTATTGGCATTTGCTATACACAAATAATTCTTATTACAATTATTGATTTTATTGGCACTCAATATGTTCTCCATTGAACATAATTGCAGTTTTATCGCTCACTATAAAGTCTACATGGTAATGCCATTTGAGTTAATTACAACGTTGATGTGTTTCAATCAAAACACAACCTTTATAGTCACAGTCCAATTAAATTTTAACACTCATCGAAACACTCTACAATTAACACAAATACAGTCGATACAGAAATGATACACCAATCATAATGATAACAACAATAAAAAAGAAGCCTTAATGATTCCTATATATATGAAGTAATTATTACTGAGTAACAAAAAAAAACATATCAATCTATATATAGAAAATGTATTTTTGAAGAATGCAACTTTGCGTGACTTGAAGCAGTTTCACCGCACTACCTAAGAGACAACAACAATGAAAAAAGAAGATGAAACACATCAGATACCTTTATTAGTGATCTTCAGCACAATTCTATTAGAAAAATCAATTTATAAATGATTATTTAATTTTTTTTATTCTTTTCGTTCAGTGTAGAGAAATTCATTTATTCAGTTGGAGGCGACATTTTAATTTGATTAAATAAAACCATTTCTATGTTTGTTTCAGTTACAATTCCACAGATATGATGTTAAATAGAAATACAGATACAGCTTTTTCTTGGTATGATTGGAAAATGTACGAGTGTCACCAAAATATATACCGGGTGGATCACTTAAATGTTTCTAATTCTTATTACCAACTACCAATATTTGACGAGCGATTTGAAAAGTATTTCAACGATAGTCCCTGGACATCATTTTAGCAAAATTAGAACCTCGTAGCTCATTGGGAAGTTGATTAAAAAAAAAACACTCAATGTTACGATTGCTCACGAGTCATTTTTAATCGGTTCATGCGTGTAGTCGGTTGGTGGAAATTGCAATGTTGTCGAAATACAGCGAACTGCAAAATGAGCTATATTCTCTGGGGATCCCCCTACAAGTCCTTGAAATATTTTTCGAATTGGTCGCCAAATAGTGGGAGTTGTCCTAAGAACTTTTCGTTTTACATGAATCACCCGGTATATAGAACAGAAGCACCCTCTTCTGTCTCAAAATCGCCAATTCCAATCCAATCTACTTTTTCACCAATAATCATTAGAAGGATAGTCGATTTATCTTCCAATAATTTCGTACAATTTACTTCGTTCAATTGAATTTTGCCTTGTCGAAAGACAGGAGGAAATGTATTGGATTTTTTTTAAATGAAATATTATTTTAATCAAACAATTTTAAAGTTTTCTCAATTGCTTGTTTGTTAAAATAATTGATATAAGGCAATATTTGCATTGTTCAATCAAATTCTTGTATATTTGTAGTGGTGTGATTAGTTAGTCTTGTTGTAGGGAAAACAACAACTTAATCAATTTATAGTTGGAACAAACATAATTTCGCAAACTGTAGTTTGAGTAGATTTCCATGTTGCATGGTTGACATGCACGCAAGTTTTATAATAAGAATTCCTCTATTTAGATAAGGGTAGAAACATGTTTAAATAACTGCAAATATTGTAAAGTTTAATAATTTTTTTTGTTCCCATTTTAAGTTAAAATTATTATCGTCGTTTATTATTATTAAAGAAAAAGTTTATAATAGTTAGACCACGCAAAAATTGTTCGTTTTTCGGTTGAATAGCAAGAATTCCAATTTCGACCCGAAAATTCCCATCGGCTTTGTCCTCTCTCTATATACCACCCTGTTTCTAACTGAAGTACGCCAGAGGGCACATGACATTCCACCCCTTTTACCACCCGATTCAGTCGTTGTAATGTTGAGGGTGGTGGTGGTGGTGGTAGTGTACAAGCCCCGATCCTGATTCTCTTCTGTAAATAGATCAGGGTCTTAAATCATTATCGAAGGGTTTCAGTATTACCTATTTCTTGTGAGCATCTGTCCGTTCACAGTGTGGCTATTTGATTGTAATTAATTTCAAACGTCCACTTGATGACGTAGCTTATTACTAAATAGATTATCATCATTATTGATCCAATTGTACGATAGTTGTTATCAAATCAAGTATTATCATATCATTAATATTAGTGATAGTAGCTTGCAAATAATCGTAAAATTTCCAGATATCGACAATTTCAATAATGGAATCAGTATGAACGGTTCACATAATGCAAACTTGCATTACGGTGACGATAAAAGAACGATAATGATACGGTTACACCAGGCGCAACCTTTCGATCGATCGTTTATCCAGAGCATCGAACCGGAACTGAACCGAAAACCGGAATTAGCCGAAATTTTGGCCGGAGCGAAAACTGGAGCTGAACCGAAAACAAACCGGTTTTTTCGGTTCAAACATACCACTTAACACAATCTTTTTTTCTTTCCATCTCCCCTTTTTTTCCTGTAAAGAAACTAATTGTGAGTTAGCAATACTTAAGAGCATTCCGAACTTCTTACTCGATCTGGCGTGCGAAAATTGCTAGTCTTCAAACACTAATTACTCGCTTGTTTTTTAAGATATTGTAAAAAGTAAATGTGCGTTAGATAGCGCATTTCAACGTGCATGTTCTGAAGATTTTTATTTAGGAAAAATTTGATAAAGTTTTGAATGGCAAAGAGAACTCTTGGACCCTGTTTATTTCGTACATTTTCCTTCATAACTGGCTAATATGAATTTTCGAAAATTATTAAGCGGATTTAGATGGAAAATTGAAAGAGCTTTCTAAATCATCAAGAATTTTTCCGATAATTTTGTTTGTTTTCCGATAACTGGAGAAAATTTGAAAAAATTCTAACATTGATTTGCATAATTGTTCAGACAAAGAAGCATACTCATTTTTTTAAAAGCAAAGGACATGAAGCTTTTGCTGAAGATGCAATTTTAAAAATAAAGTGAATTTCACGGAAAATTTGAACCCCAATTTCACATATAAGCTAGAGCTTTAAAATTAATTAATTGCCTCTTGATTGATGTGAAAATGTCGGAATTTTTATCCACTCCACAACCACATCATTATAATGGAAAATATTATAATAATTATGATTGTTGTTGATATTATTATTCTAATTTATGGTAAAAATAAATTGTTTATATTTAAAAATACACTTTGACTACTTTAATTTGGCCAACTTGGCCTGAATCCATATCCTTCAACGAATAATGCAGTATTTATAGTAGATGACTTTCAGTAGTTCGATTTAATTGAGCGACCACTTAGTCTTATCGCTTGAATATTCTTTAAATAAAAAAAAAAACTTTCACCATATCATCGTATATTTGAAACTTTCACATAACATTTATTGAATTTCTAAGAAATTACCCGTTATCACACTATTATGGCATTATTATCGTAAATTGCCTCACAACTATAATCGTAATGATGTCCAAATTATTTCATATATCGACAATTTCAATAATGGAACTAAACTGAGACGATCTGGATGTTAGTCATTAGCAAGTTTGCACGATAATGATGATGATGATGATGATGATGGAATGGAGATAATGATAGAAAGAAGAATCGCCCGGATATAAAATTTCATAATTAGATTGAAATAATTGATTTAAATGTAAAGAGGATAATTCATTTAATTTCATTACAATTGTACAATATAAAACGGATAGCATTTGAAAATCGAACGATTTTAAAGCTAATAGCGGTCAATGAGCTTAATGCAGTTTACCTATGAAACACGGCAAAATCGATACAAAGTTGCTGTTGTTGTTGTTATTATTGTTGAGTGTACATACAACTCGAACTCTGCATTACTTTAATATACAGGAAAAATCACGAAATTCAAATTGGAATTGATTTTGTCTAGAGATGAACGTCGATGTTTCATTTTTTTAAAATTGAAACCGTACACACATATCCAATTTAGGGATAGCAATAAAAACACTAAATAAACGTATAAAATTCTAGAAATATCTTCGTTTTATCGTCCCAAGTTTGTTGGAGATGCCTTAATGAAACTGTAAAATGAATATTAGACGATATTGTAATCTTAGTACAGATAATTTTTTAATGAGTAATACGGTCGGATGTTTGATGAAAGTTTTATTGCAAATTGGAAAAACTTTCATAAATTTAAACAACTTCTAATGAGATGTATACAATTTATTTGTTGAATATTAAATATCCAACACGTATACGAATTAATTTCGTAATCTACAACTTAAAGTTAATTTAATTGAAATCTATTTTATCTACCATAAATATTTGCTTTAACTTGATAGAAGTTTTTATTTGTTTCGAACTTTAATTAAGTTTAAATGAATTGTTGGCATGACACTGAGTGCATCGATGCGAAACTGTAAAATTTGTTAGAAAACTCTCAGTCAACACACAAGTTTACAAACGTACAAATCAACAGAATCAGTTTTTCAATACGATTACCATCGAAGACTGAGGAGCATCTTCAAGAAAATTTGTACTCCAAAAATTAATTACGATGAAAGCACACACAGACTAAGGAAAATAGCACGACTTTAAGGGCAGTTTTGTCGTGCAGATATACCCGATACGCTCCTTTCATTAACACTTATCGAGATGCACTGGTGCATGTAAAAAAGTTTTCGTTAGATCGTTGGATGTTCTAACTAAACGAACCTACACGGTGGATTATCGACATTTAATGGAACTAATGAAAAACATCTGAAATACGGATAAGTAGTAGTTAAGTCAAGGAGATGAGTATCTTGAGAGAAATGTGGGAACGAATTTCAACAGGTCAAATAATTCGTATTGGCTACAGTGGCCAAAGATCGAAAACAATTATGATAAAAGAGCTTTTAAGAACAAATTGTGTCTATGCTACAAAAATTTATAAAGCATTGCGTGCCCCTCACTCCTACACTAATTTACCTATCAGATTTTTCACAGTAACGCGAAACAACATAATCTCAACTATTATCAGAGTTGAATTAAGTGGCGCCTTTCATTTATTCACGCCCATATTATAATGAAAAATTTCTTTATTAAACTACACCGAATTATAGTATAACAACAATAATAATAATAATAATAATAATAATAATGACAATATTAATAATAATAATAAAGGCAAGTTAAATAGGTTTAATTAGAAGTCTCTTGACGGTTTTTCCGTTTTCTTTCATTCTTTCTTCTATTCTATGTATAGTATACGTCCGTTCTCCATCAACCAAGAAGGGAATTTATCAGATTTCGGTTCGACGAATACAAAGCGGAATGAAGGCTACTGTTCACTATAGAGAGGGTCAAACCCTTTTAAATCGGGGCCCTTTGTCGATCTCTTATTACGTTTTGTCGGCAAATTTCATAGGAGATTCGCACAATAAGTCTGTGTATATATGTATTTTTATATGTGTGTGTGTGTGTGTATTGTATAATGACACAATACTTTTCTCAATCATATAATAGACATATATAGTTGTTGGCGAAAGGTGAGAAATTGGCCTGGAAAACTAACGGAAAATTGTCGCTCCGCTGCCCGCCCCTAACATTAGACATTTTCTTTATTTATATAATAATGTAGGTAGATTGTGTGAAATGCCACATGATTTCCTGTTTTACATACAAATACAGTGGCTTTAATATGCATAAGATAATCTAACATCAAATGGAATTTATTAAAGAAAATTATAGTGTAGTGTTGGAAAATAAATGCATAATTTACTAGTGCTACAGTATTTAAAGAGACGTTTCTGTGTCAAGATGATCATCTACAATCCCCTTTTATGATTCCGTTCTTTTTGGTTTTTAATTAATCAAAAAAAAAGTTGATTAAATTATTTTTTGTTGTTGTTATAATATCAATAACGAGCTGACTTAATAAATAACGAATAATTTCTTCAATATTAAATCCAACAGTTATATTATATGCGATAAATAACAGCAGTTGGTCCAGATGCAATTAATTGTATATAATCTGTTATTTAATTGCTATATATGAATATTTTATTCAGTAGACGATGTACAGGTTTTAAGACTGTCGTTTCGAATTTTTGAAGGTATATTGAAGGGCTGCCTCCATTCTACCAAATTACAGCATTATTCAATTATTAATTTAAATCAGATTAGAAATTCGCCGAGTTCTGAGATATATACCGGTTAGTGTTGAATAATTCACATACAGATTTATTTCGTGTTTGAATTGTTTATTTATTAATTTTTCCAATGTTGATGGCACAAATCGAGAAATTCGCATAAGTACAATGTTATGTACCTAGGTTATTTAATATTTGAAAAGGTTCGCAATCGTCTCCGGTGTAATTAGTGAAAAGTGTTTTCTTTCGTTTCAAGAGGCTTATACTGTACAGAAAAGAATCGCTTATATATAGAAAGCTGAATTTACATGACGACTCTTCAATATATTTCACTAGAATATCGTCTAGCGAATATAAAAGAACTCTAGTCGGAATAGACTGTGAGAATTTTGAAAGGAGTACTTGAGACGCGAATCGTTCTCGAGGACAATTGTTACTATGTACTAGTCGTTTCTAACAAGAAGTATTGAAAGAAATGGTCTTGTTGTTGTTGATTTCAAGATGTACGATGCCGAATATTCATGGTTTCTTCTTCATTTATTGTTTGTTGGTGAAGACGTTCAAATATCTTGGTATAATCAGCTTATAGAAAAACAACAACAAAAAAATAGGATAGTAAACTTTGTTATTATATTTCCTGTTGAAATTCAATACTGGAACGATTTTGAAGACCCACATCGACACCATTGTCGACCATGTTGCGTATTTTGGCCGCCAATAGCATCATTAGAATGTTGGTTACATGATATTGTGTATGCGTGACGTTTCCATGATGATTACGCCTCTAGCAGGTTCTATTGTGTCACCCTCAATATCTGAAGAAGAACAATAATAAAACAACAACAACAACAACAACATACGCCACTTGATTCTGGTGTATATGTAATGTAAGACTCTTCAACAATAATATAGACAGCCATTGGTTAGGGCCGGCATCCTGTTGAGGGACAACCAACCACGTGCTCTCCAGCTCCCATTGTTTTTTCGTTGTTTCTGAACTGGTAATTAACCGGAAGTGGCAGGGCGGATCGTTCGTAACCATGCATTACACACATACATATTATATACATATAGAACTCATTAACGTTCCCACGTTTGGGTGGAGCTATCTACAACCCTTACATTGGGGTCTAATTTTTTCCTCTCTCTTTCAAAGTACAACACAAGTAGATTTTACTCTATTGAGTGAAGCGCATGCAACTGTTAATAAGCACTAGAGAGAATTTAATGTAATCCACAAAGACGACGATGGAATGGTCTTTGTTTATGCGCGCTCTACTAATCAAAAATCCGTATTACGGTACGTTGATCTGCCACAAAACAGTAATATAAGGACGTAGAATCATTGCGGCTTAACTTATTCAACCATTTGGAATTTAGAGATTTCAATAATTTTGCAATTTAATTGGGCAAATTGTACGACTTAAGAAATGACAAAACCAGGGCTTTGAACCAGAAATGAACCAAAAACCAAAAAATGGAAAAAAATGAAATTTTCTCTTTCTCTTTTTTAGCCTCTTTTTTTTGAGAAACTTGCAGAACATAACAAGGTAAACTTGAAATGCGTGCCAGCTCATCAAGGGTTCGAAGGAAATAAGAAGGCGGATTGCTTAGGAAAAAGTCACCAAAACAGCTATAATGGGACCTAGACCCTCATGCGGACGCTAAAGGGATCATAAAGGAAAAATCAAAACGAAAATACCAGCCCGACTGGGAAGAATCACCAGGAATGGTCCTGTCAAAAAGACCAAAAAAACTCCTAAAAAAAGCAGAATTCAACTAAGGAAGATCTCAGGACTGCTTCCTCTTCACTGTGCTCTGAGAAAGCATCTCAATAATATTGGGATTGTAAAAGCCTCAACATGTAGGGCCTGTGAAAAGGAAGATGAAACTTTGCTTTACCTCTACTTGGGGGCTTCGGAGGATCTCAGAAATATATCTCTCCCGAAGAAATAAAAAGAACTCCCTTAAACAGCATCCTGGACTTTATTAAAAGGACAGGACTATTGAGGGAAGCCAGCTAACCTAAATTAGGCGTGTTGACGGGTGTACAAAAAACCTCAAAGGCTGAGGTACAGTGGGGAACCAACCAGAGCTCAGGAACGAGAAAAGACCTCACACAAAACAATTAATAATAATCCTCTTTTCCCCCTACTCCTGAGATGCGTTAGCAATAGGTACTGCAGAGCACTTAACACAAACTTGCAGGTAAACCTCCCGACCGGTGTTTTTTACATAGGTAGTTGATTTTATTCCAAGGAATGCGTATTATGACGTTCCTGCTCATACTCAAGCTTAAGGGAGTTAAAGTTACTCCTGTAAATTCAGTTTTTTCCTCAAATATATCTATAAACTCTTAATTTTTTTAGTGGTTTAAAAACTAGTTAATACAGATTTGCTAAAGCTATCAAAAAGTGTATGCCGAGTTTTCATCCCTTGTGGGGGGTTGAAGTTATAGATGATAAGTAATTTTTTTTGTATGATAAAACATATCACCATGAAAATTTTTCTGTTATTAGAAAATTGCAAAATAATGGTTGCTTGTTTGGGTTTTTCCTGTATTTAAAATAGTTAGGTAAGTACCCTGTAAATACCTCTTAGGGATTGTACCTTTTAGAACGAAATTTAAGAGTCGATCATTTGGAGTGAACGAAAACCGGAACCGAATTGAAAATAGTTTTTTTAATTGACCCGGAACAAAAAACATAACGGTTCGTAACCCTGATCAAAACTAATCGAATTTAGTCACTGAAGAGAAAAAAAAATCAAGTATTATTTTTATAAACAGCGATACAAGTACCTGAATGTCAGTTTTAAAGTATACACATGTGTGAATATGTGGAAGACTAATACGCTTTGACATTTTCACGCTTTACAGGATTAGTAAAGTTGACGTAGTGCCTATCTTGAATAATTCTCGACCGTTTTTCGGCCTTTTAATCCAAGAGGAAAAAGTTGTGTTTTTTTCTATCAATGTTATACTATGCTATAATTCCTGTCATAATCGTAAGCTTGTGTTGATTTTTTTTAATAAACAACTAGATTAACCAAATTTCTAATTAATGAATAGATTAATACTTTGATGTTTGTTTCTCTATTCTATTTATTGAATTTATAGAGAGGAATAGGAACTAGACTGGATATGCTAGAGGCTTGATAATCAAGTAAACGACCCCGACAGAACATCTATACATATACCTATACATATCTTGTATATACAGGCATACGAGAACGTAAAGTATTTAAAGCGGAATATAACCTATGGCTAAATATAATGCAGTTGACATGTTCCACATATAAACTAACAAGTTATCGGAGTTAGCATGTGAAACATGTTCTAAATAAGCAGAAGCAAAAAGCCTGGCAGAGCGACATGCGATTTCTTAACATGACAAATACACACACACACACACATGACGGCGAAATAGTCTTGACAATTGAGATTATTGCATTCGAACAATCAAACCTTGACATTTATCAATTGTACCAACAATCAATTGTAATTGTTTTATAAATAAATCGAGATTGTTGTGGTAATATTGGTGTGATACAAAAATCTATATAAATTATTGTTTTTATGACAGGCAATTATATGTACGATTGAATAACTTGAATAAATACAATCAAAATCGAAATAATTTTGTGAAATTTAATCATATTTGGAGGGCTTTATTATCGTCAATTTAAAGCTACCGGTCTTACAGTTTCATATCTGTAATAAATCTTAAATCCTCTTGCGTCCCTCTATATATAACTGAAAACTTGTTTCTGTGTTTTTGACGTTTGTTTGGGCTGTCCATTGGCGCCCACCGATCAATCAAGCAACGTAATCTCAACGTGAGACAGTTGTTGGTATTTCAGCTTGGTGCATTTCTCTTTCTATATACGTTTGAATCTCCCTCTCAATTTTTGTGTGTTAATTTGTATTATTATTATTATTATTATTATTATTAATATTATTTTAATGGTTCTTATACATATAGAAATTGAATTGACAAGATTGCAAATGCACAATTACTCACATTGTGACCTTTTAAATATTTCGTTGTCAGTTGCAACAGAGTGCATCAACGTCAACCAATATGATAATATCTCAATCGAGTAAAACCAGTCTATCGGGTAATATGTGCATCCATAAATGAAAACGTCCTCAGTCCTCACAATAATACACGTATATACTCAACCAAGACTAATTTGATCTGTTGCAATCTTTGAAATGATACTTGGACTTGTTTCAAGGTTTTAATTGAAAACAACTTCACTTAATTGGCAAAATGTTCATTATTGAAGAATTTTCACAAATATTCAATTAATTTGATCAATTTTTTTATTTCGACTTGTTGAAATTAAGTTGTTTTGTGGATTGTGTATAATAAAACATTAAATTCATTGAGAATCTTTAGCAATAAAATTGGACGTTAATACTATAAAACCAAAGTCAAGTTTATGTCTGTTTTAATTGTTCGTAGACCATTAGAGATTCTTATCAAAACTCCAACAGACGTTGTTGTTTAACAGAATTTATAAGAAAATCTTATCGGGGCGTTTCCAATTTAGTTTTCTTTATTATTAATACAACAGTTACGATGATTTCTATTATGCAAAAATTGCCAAAAAAGAGCAAGATATTCTGACTTTTAAAGATAATTGCATAACTTGCATCGTTTCGAGCTGTTGCTGCCTGCCAAACTATTTTTGGAAAACAATAATAATCATCTAGACCTTCGAAACGGAATTGAACCGAAAACCTAAAACTTGAAAAACCCGAAATTTTGACCGGAACGGAACCCGGAGCTGAACCAAAAACATAAACCGTTTTTTTCGGCTGAAGCAAACCACTTAACACGATCCTTTTTTCATTTTATTTCTACTATTCTTTACTTCCTGCTCCGTAACTACATCAAAACTCCCGATTTCGATGATTTTTGATATGAAGATAGTTTATTTCATTTGTGTATTTTGTTGTTCGTGTCCATACTCAAATTCAAGGGAGATATAGGGAGTTAAAGTTACTTCTGTAGATTCAGCCCTTTTTTCAAATATTTCTAAAAAGGCTCAATATTTTTTAGTACTTTAACAACTAGTTGATATAGATTCGCTAGAGCTATCAGAAAGTGATTTTTCATCCCATGGTAAGACATATCGCCATGAAAATTCTTCTACTAATAGAAAATTACGAAATAAGAGTTGCCTGTTTGAGGATTTTTCTGTGCTTAAAATTTTTACCCTGTAAATATCTCTTAAGGACAAAATTTTTGAAATTAATCATTTTGAATGCAATCGAAAACTGAAGAAACCGTTATTTTGCAGGACGGAAACTGGAAATCAACCGGGACCGGAACTAAAAAATAACGGTTTGAAGTCCTGGTTGCCCATCTCGATTCTTTAATTCTTAATGTTTACTATTAATAAAAGCTCTCCCAATTGAATTGGTCTCTCTTTAACTAATCATTAATTAAGGGTCAATAATACAAATCTCCCACCTCCAGGGCCGGCGCTATACTTTGCGGAGTCCTGTACGTACAGGGACCTCCTCTCATATAAAAGATGCTTAGAAAAATTGAATTATTTTTTGTCTTCAAGAGTCTACAATAAAGAAAGTCCTTTTAATGTTCAAAAATTGATCATAAAGGACTACTAGTATAGATTAGAACACTAGAATTTAGCTGGAAAATTAACTTAAAATGACCTCTTTTTAAGATTCAATAGCAAATTCGTCGAAACGTCACAATTTTGCATCCTTAGACTCAATAACAAAATTTAATTAAAATTGAAGAGTTCAATTAGAAAATCCACGAAACTTAACTAAAGCTCCTGCTTTTGAGAAATCGATAAGAAAAGTTGTTAAAAATCATAATTTAGGAGGAAAAAATGTTCATAAATCTTAATTGAAACTAGAAAGTCCAAATCAAAAATCGATTAAAAGTGTCCAAATAGATTTTTTTTACAATTCAAAGCAAAATTTTTCTAAAAAGCAATGTCTTATAGAAATTACTTCTTAAAACGCAAAATAAAGTCAGTAATTTAGTTTCATAATAGGATAAAAGGTTAATTGTTGGCAAAATTTATTAAAATTTTTTTTATTTATAACGAAAGTATCTTATTTTTTGAACATATATTAAATGACATCGAGTCGTAATTATTATCAGATAGTGCCTGTGTTGCCTGAGCACTAGGGATGGCCCGGCTCTGATTTTTTGAACACTTATATGCATTGTTCGTCAACAACGCACAAATAAGATGCTTAACAAAAACCCAACACTAGAAAATTCAGGGGTCAAAAAGCACTTTTTTAGATCTATTAGCTGCCCATCGGGTATTTGCCCTGTTGTTCGACGGCCCAGTCCGCCACTGATTACGACTAATTTCCAGTTTTATCCATAATAGACTCAATTAGACTGTTATGAACGTAAACGGGGAAAACTCGTTTTTATTTGAAATATCTAAACGGATTTAGTTGGCATTTTTTCAAGTTTTCCCTTTTATTGTTAGTCCGCTTATTGGAGAATGTGAACGTATTATATTGTTTATGTATTGCGTTTGTGGGCCGGTCTGTTGCCCTTTCTGTGAAAATAGGTGAGGCTGATGTAATATTACGAAATGGATGTCGATTAAACACTCCAGATATGTCGCATTTAGTTAGGGCTTATAGGTTCGATTAATGACCATCATCTAACCAGGTATCTACATTGATGGATCCTCATTATAATCCACCAATAACTATCTGACATCTTGTTGTAATCATCAATAAAATTGATTTAAATAGAAATTACACAAAATACTTTAGTATCATTGAAAAGTTATAATTTCCACGTTCAACAGCACAGGACATCCAATTAATTTGATAGGTATACAATAATGCCTTTTGTAGATAGTAGTTGACGATCGTTACTGTCAGATATTATGGTATAGCTGCTATAATAAACCGAATCTAAACTTGAGACTAGAAAGGGAGGAAAATCAAAGAATCTTACTACAATTTAAGATCAAAGTTACAAACTAAAATCATAAATTCTTCACCAACTTCAAGTTGTCTTTACTATGCTTTATCTACAGATAGGACCGATACGTTGAAGAATTATGCAGCCACTACAACTAGTTGTGGCCTTGGTTCTGTGTCCAACTACAACTAATTTATTACTTTTATCCTTCGGAATCTGATTTATTTCTATAAAAGTCAAATTGTGTAAAATAAAGGCGACAAACCGCCCTGATTCCATTCAATACAACAACTAAGATTCATTGTTAATAAACATTGATGATGACAATAATATGATAATTAATAATTCATTGACGACAAAAGTCATTTCTTGATTAATTATTAATCGATAATTTGAAATAAGACTTATGATAATTAAAAGAGCTTAAACGGAAGACGATCGTTTGTTATTTACGAGTTGATAACATGCAACATAACTATAAACTTATTGATAAATCATTTCAAATATTTCATTATAAATTAAATTATGAAATTAATCAATACGGGGGAAAGCGATACGAGTCTGTTAGAAAATTGCAAATTATGACAATTTCTTGTTATAATTATGTCAAGACTACACCTTGAAATACCTCAAAACTTGTTTATTAACAAGTGCATTATAAATAAATGAAATCTAGAACATGCACTTTCACTTCATCTAATTACAGTTCGTTTTGCACAATTGTTTCGTTATTTTTTCATCCTTACCACCTTTTGTAATGTAATTAAGTTATTTGTGTTGCTTGTACAAATCACCTATCTTTCTTTCAATAACTGTAATTGTGTAGCTCATTAAATATCATTATTCTGAAAGGTCAAAATTATCTAATTGTAGAACATTTAATCAATTGTTGGCATTCAATACATAACGAATACGTGAAAAGTCGCAATTCCTATACTGGCAATTTAGAAAATTAAGTCAAGGTTTGTATTCTATCGATAGAGGCCCCTTTTTTCTTCATCTTTCTGTTTAATTGGCGCCGATAAAATTTCTTCAAATTATCGAGCAGGTACAGTTGTAAGGATTCGTTGACACGATTTTCAACTTAAAATATCGACCATCTAATCAGGAAGTCAAACGATATTTTTCCTATATACGATAATGGTGTCGTATTATTTGTGAAAGTTCTCAACTTATATTCCATTTTGGGTAATTTTATCAAAAGAGCGTGAAATTGACTCGTTTATCCTTTGATTTTTCTTCAATAATTTGAATAAATTAAACTGATGAGATGACTGATGATGTTAAATCACTAGTTTATAGTCTACCTGACATCATTATAAACCAATCTTTCTATAAAGGAGCACCATTAGGTTGAGTTTCAGGTGTTGCCTACAAGGAATTTCAGTAATTGCATCAATTTTCACATGTTTCACTCCATTAAATAACTAACCAATCGATCGAATAAGAACAATTATTATTCGTATCATCGTTTTAAATTAAATCTCATTGTATTGTTTTATCGCTTTTGATAGTAATTTATATAGGAAACAGTGCGAAATTAATCGAAATGTGGGTAATATAAGCGGATTTAGTTGAGGGTGGTGGGTTGATGTTTTTAGGTGGATGATAAGGTAACGTTGTCGTCTACTGTAAACTCATAAATCGTATTTTGTGCACATATACACGGACAGTTAGAGAAAATACAGGTAGAATGACGGTAGTTGGACGATAAATCACAAGTTTAAGTCGTCAGGATTAATGCCGATCCTGGATTTTCGGAGTCTAAATACGAGAGCAAAACCCGGATCCGGACAGAGGGCAATACGAAAAATTATGACAATAAATAAATAAACGAATCGTCGGCGTTGATGGAACCTACACACAGACAAACAAACATTGGTTTGTTATATACGAAAAACCATCATCGTTTTTATTTAACCCATAAATCCAGCGGTGAATAAAATAAATTTTGTTTCTAAATAAATTTATGCAAACGAACAGAATAAAATGAGAAACATTGAGGGAGAGAGAGAGAGAGAGACCAACACTTTCCCAAACATAGAATGAGAGAAACATGATCATAAATTAAATCATGCACGGTTTTATTTATAAAGTGTATTACAACAAGGGGGTCCCCAGAAAGTTCAACATATTTTATTAGCGGAAAAGGAGTTAACACACAGCACGTTAAATGTCGCTCTTCATCCATTCCAACATGTATATGTGCGTTATTTTCGTTATATACCCTCATGTGCTTTTTTCTACATTCATTTACAAGTGGCAGAGACAAGCTGCTTTTCTCTTCACAGCCAGTGATACCCTTTCCAATTTGGTGGATTCAAAATGAAATTTACGATCGAGTCGCAAGACTAACAAGATTGCGCGTTTGTTCATTGTGGAAGAGCACACACACACACACAAATACTCACTCAAATTAATTCAAACGACGTTGATGATGTTGATGATTACGGGTGATAATAACAATGATGGCGCAAAGAAACGCATCAAAGGAATAAATAACGAGATTTATTGTGTATTAGATAGAGTAAAAGGCTCTTCATCTCATTATGTCATTATCGGATACTTTCCGGGACTTATGGAGGAGCAACAATAAACTCGACATGATTGTCATAATTAGCTAATTCTCTCAATGTTTTTAGATGTGTTTTTTTTTGTTTTCGTTATTGTAGTGAACACCTGAACGATATTTCCCATTTATAGACTTGATTGTTTTGCAATTAAAACTAGCCACCTGTCTCACCTGTTTGTTTCAAGGAAACGTTAAAGAATTAGAGAAAAGGTGGAGTTTGAATTTAATTGAAAACCAAATTATTGAAACTAAAAAACCAATCTTCATATAAATTAGTTTATTATAACACCATAAAGTCGACGTTTATTAAGTGATAATTCGTGCGATTTTTTAAAAAAATTTAAAACCAATAAATTGATGATTTGTAATGATATATGAATGACATTGACTAACTAATTAAACAAACTTGTGAAAATGGAAAGTATAACATAGTTTCTGACAACTATATAGCCAATTATCATTTTAATTTGTTATTGCGGTCGGAGGGATGATGGCCTGTTGTGAAATGTTCTTAATGAACACCAACTTTATGTTTTATTACGTTGTTATAATGACACAAAGTCGAATTTATTTGACGATATTTCATTCGTTGTTGTATTAATTTATCAAGAATACGACAAGATTTAGTTTTGATTACTTTGACTAATATGTAAGAAAATTTCGAAACATTTATGACTATGTATAATGATTAATGAATGTTTACAACTCATCTCTTGGTTAACATCAAATGCATTTCAATTAAAATCAAAAGTAGCTTTCAAACTAAACGTTTCTATTCACAAAACTGTCGAAGATTATTATTAGACTGACTGAAATCAGATAACAATGACAGTATCTTGTTTGGATACAGTCTCTTATTTCCTAAAGTTATACATAGGGTGATTTTCGGTAACTTTTCTATATATCTCACTCTACAGTTTTATTATAACAAATAATTGAAAAGAGACAAGTATAAAATAACTAACGCGCAACTACTACTTGTCAATCACCTTATTACTTAGCAGCGAGATTCGCCCGCATTTTCGTGCAAATGACGTCACTGCGCTCTCCAATCACACTCGATCTCCATCAACTAATCAATGAAGTTATACGTTTATTTGTTGCAATTGGAACACTATAATCATTCAACGTAGTTGATGAACTAAGTTCTCGACATCACAAATAATAAACAGGCGGTCTACTGTAGCTGATTTTTGCTACATTTTCATAAGCGCAGCGGGTAGGTGGGTTCAAGTACTAAATTAGATTCACGATCTCTAACTTAGATGTAAAACATATGGAAAAGTGGCAGAAACAGGTAGCTGAAAGGTAACTTTTTGTAGATAATAATAGTCTCTAAAAATTTAATGAATACTACCTATAGAATTCGAGCCCACGAGTCGCCTATTGTAACTTTTCAGAAGGAAAGTCTAATTCAATATAATTGTTGTTACTGCAAATAATTTGGTTTAATTTGCAATAAATGCTTAAAATCCTGAGAAAACATAGCAAAACTCTACTTTAATGCATGCAAATTTGGTATTTTGTAATTTAATTTGTAAATACTGCTGAGAGCTTGTGTCGAATAACTAAAGTTTTGTTGTATTCGAACTGTACATTTACTTTAGAGATGACTCAGTAATTAAAGATTAGTTTGTCACAGTTCTGTTCGAGTTAAATAGAGACTTTGAGAATCTCTATTCTAAATAGTGCAATGATTTCAAGATAAGAAATAATACTGATACAAGACTTTAAAACAGAAGCCGTTAGTATTTTGATTAGTTGAAATGGATCATCATCATCATCATCATCATCATCATTAAACAAGATGATTTGATTTCGTCTTACTATTTCATTGGTTTTTGTCGGTTTAATGATCTCTCATCTAGAGACTCACCTACAAGAAATAATAACAACAACAATGCATCATTCTCTTCCGTTGACGTTCTTGTCGTGGTATCGAACAAACAGAGCGTGACTATAGTTCTAACTGTTCAAATCTAGAAGAAGTATTAATTAATTTTGCAAGGATACACACACAATGTTAATCATATCAATACATCGTTTCTTTGTACATATATCGACTTTAACAATAAACAATTGGATAATTATATAGATTGTAGATGGTTGAATTTTTGCATATAAATCATAGTGATTGTTTGCATTAAAGATAAGAAGAATAGTTTTAACAAATTATCGATGTTTGCCCAATAACAACCATGATTCGCGTCAGAAAACACTTTACTTCTGGCATATACAATATTTCGATTCGAATGAAAAATTACATATAGTAATAGTGTACGATCGTAATATGTATAATATTATGTTTAGATTGTATATGCCGGCCATATTCTACCTACAAATTTATTTTTTATTACAGGTTGAATAATATTTTATTTATAACTCAATTGTTGGCGGCCATACTATAAAATCCACAACCAAATTGATACCTTTAAGAGAAAATCCTTACAAACCCAATTAATCTTTGCGATTTTATATACGAAAAGAAAAATTACCCACCTATAGCGTATAAATATCGTTTTTATTATTTATTTTCCCTTTATTATTATTTAGTTTTCTTATATTCAAGGTAAATACGGCTAGATACATATGTTGTCGACTTTTTCTACATGACTAGAATGTGAAACAATTATTGGACACATTACCCATCTGTCACTTGTGTTTTTCTACAAGTATGGTAAAGTATAGAAAAAAAAAAAATAACGACAATTGAATACGACGAAAACAATTAATTAAAAAAGTACAAATGTTAAAATTTCAAATGGTGAACGGGTTCGGGGCGTCAATGACTAGAAAACAGAGACTAGATCTAGATGGTAATGTTGAGTCTTAATTAGGTTCCAATGGGGCTATTAAGATGTTAATTATTAGTTTGATTGAGGCAAATGCCCGCCAATAGCCGGCTACTTCTAAAGACCATCAACTTGTTGTAATTCTTCGTATAGTATCATAACATAGACATATTTTTACATTTTTATCATCAATTACAGTTATACTATACTGAAACTGTACCTATAAGAAGAAGAAGAAGAAGAAACAAAAAGACGAAAAGAAAAAACACACCAACGATATTTAACTTCAAGACACAAGTTGCAATAAAACTTTAGTTTGAAAAGTAGTTTGATGATGTAGCTGGGTGTCGATCTAGTATACTTTAAGCAATTAAACTTCCACAATTTCCCACCAAGCCAAAAAGACGAAACGAATATAAGAACAGACCATGGCGCAGTGGTGTCGGTGGGAAAAAATCGGTTAAAACTTTGATTTCCTCCAATTTACGTCACGAATCTTGTAGAAAAAAGATGATTAATATTCTGAAACGAATTAGATTGTCCAAATGAATCTACCGCACACACACATACACACATACACATAAACATACATACATACACATGTAAAATTGCCGATGTGGCACTATTACAACAAAAAAAAAAGCTTTTGTTAATCTTTGCACGCAATTCTGGTTGATTTGTCATTGTCTCCTGCCGTTTATATTCAATGTTTCAGGTCAGTGCCCATGTGTATATGTTGTGAAGAATATCAGGTTCGGATTTACGTGTCTTTTGGTGGTAAGCGGTACCGCTTTTTGGGTCCCCATCTACTTGTGCGAACAGGCACAAACATTGCTTCTTGGAAAAATCGGCAAAATTTCTGAATGGACTTTTGAAGAATTTTCAAAAAAACTTCACTACAAAATTTTCCGTTTTTCAAAAAAAAATCGAAGGTTGTCGAATTCTCCTATGAATAAGCTTTCAAACAAGGCATTATACAATTGATTATCTTTAAAATTGTGCAGAAAATGGAATGAAATTCTTGAAGTTTTCATTAATTTTCTGGGAAACTAAGGAACCTATCGGAAAATGTCGTGAGGATTTGGAAAACGCTTTCATCTTGCTAGCTTTCCCAAATCTCAAATTATAATTTTAAATATATTCTGTGTTGAAAATTTTGGCTAGTTCGGATAACCCGTTTTCAAGATATTTTGTTCCACCACCATGAATATTAAGAAAAACATGCTCCACGATTTTCCCCTGTAATTCAGAATTTTGCCAAAATTTTCCAAAAACATAAAGTGGCCTCGAATGTACCGAAAAACAGTCGTTTTCTTACTGGCTTCAATATTTCAATGTCGCAGAAAACAAACGAGATATCGCTGATTGAAGATTGACATTTTTGGGACACCGAATGGAAAAAGATACAATGAGACCCCTTAAAAATAATGCAATTGGTAAACTAAATTTTGGAAAAAGTATTTTATGGGTCCCTATCGAGTTCGGGCTCTAAGTGGTTAGTCACCTTTTACTCCACAATCCGGCACTGAAGAACAGGGCCCGCTCTAGCGGTTACGTCGCCCCGAACAAAAACACAAATTACTGCCCTTTTAAAGTACACAGTTATTAAAGACTAAATTTGGTAAATTCGTAAGAAACTCCTGTTAATTGGTGGGCGATTTGAATAATACTTCAAGGATTCAAAGGGGATCCCTTGAGTTCATTTTGGCAAAATTAGAATCTCATAGTTCATTTTGAGGTAAAAAAACGTTTGTGTTAAACAAAGTCACGATTTCCAGAAACGAGCTAAACACGCAAAATGACCAAGAATAACTCCAAGATCCTCCTCAACATTGTTTTGTTTTTGGTTTTTCTCCATTGCATTGTAGAAAGAATGCGAAACATTGCTATCTGCTTCCAAAAAGCTAATGCTCGAGTAATCTTTAGTTGTTTTACAGGTTTAGCTTGAAAATCGCAACAAATACGAGCCTTTTCGCAACCTCTAATTGAACTAAGAGGTTTTAATTTTGCTAAAATGATCCTAGAGCCAGATGTTTTGGATTTTTTCCCTGTTTTTTGCTTTTTTCGAATTTAGCTTGAATTTTGAACTATTTAGCCGAAAAGAGTAACTACAAGTAGCTCGAAACTTCTTTTTAGTAGATTAAAGGTCCTTTCTCGTCAAAATACGTCAAATTATCCTATTTAACAGTGGCGTAACTAGGCACCCGCGCGCGCCCGCAATGCGGGGGGCCCAGACCCTCCAAGGGCCCAACTCTTATTTATTTTAAGAAAAAGTATGACTATAAGTATATACAAGGGCCCAAACTAAAACCTTGCGGGGGGGCCCAAAATTTCAAGTTACGCTATTGCTATTTAAGCTTGTTTAAGTGGATTTTCTTGGAACTTAGCCAGAGGTTTTGGATTTTTTCGCTAAAAATGGGCGATTTTATGCAAAATGTTTGACTTCTATGGGTAGTAGTCCCTGTTTTATTGCTTTTTTTAGTATTTTTCTTGGATTTTGAACTATTTGGCAAAAAAGTAGCTAAAAGTAGCTCGAAATGGCTTTTTAGTAGCTTGAATGTCTTTTTTTCGTCAAAATACGTCGATTTCGCCTATTTAAGCTCGTTTCAGTGGATTTTCTTGGAAGTCAGCCAGATGTTTTGGATAAATCCTTGAAATATTTTTCGATTCGCTCGACAATTAATTATCACCATCAACGTAAAAGTAAAAATAAGGCTATTTTTTAATTATTTTGTAATTAGAGGCAATAAGCAAGTTTATTCATGTTTAAACACATGTTGAAGCAGCGCTTTGCTTTTGCGCTAGTACTATTCTGTATAGAGAAATATGTGCATGTTCAAACTAGTTCAAGCAGTGTCCTTTACAAATTTTGCGTTAATTTTTAAATAATAGTATAGAGTACGTACAATTTCAGTTGCAAGGTGGCCTTCGGCTAGGATGCGCGGAGGCGGGGCTTAAGCAACCTATCGGAGATATTCGGTCGGCACCGAAGTTGAAAACGCCGTCCTGAAAATATAAGTAAACTTACTACTCCGCAGTGTGAACTCTATGGAG
The DNA here is from genome assembly GCA_039776855.1 of Mylabris sibirica. Classification (NCBI taxonomy): domain Eukaryota; kingdom Metazoa; phylum Arthropoda; class Insecta; order Coleoptera; family Meloidae; genus Mylabris; species Mylabris sibirica. The sequence continues at coordinate 7,197,504 of CM077838.1, forward strand.
CTGCTAGAATTATGACAATGTTTTTAAGCGGATAGTAGACATTAACACGATCTCAGTTGGGTCCATTTAGACTATCTGCACGCCGAAGGCCACCTTGCAACTAAAATTGTACGTAGTCTAAATATTTCAACTTTTTTTCTCACATTTATAGCCAAATGGCGTCCTTAAATGTCCGGGTTGCCCCCTCTAGAGCAAGTCCTGCTGAAGAATATTACATTTTTTCCTCACACACCATATTCTGATATTGTTGTTTTGCTTACAACAAAACCGCTTCGGTTATAATTCAATAAGATATAAATTTCAGAACGTCGTTTATGTATATACGGTTTGGGCGTCTTACACAAGTCCTGAATTTGCGATTATCATAATCAAATCAACCAACGACAATCAGATTATACCGAATTACATCATCCCTTTTAACTAACTAGCTGTTACACAATGTTCTTCATTGTGTATGTGTGTCCTGTGATCATCGTATAGACAACGATGAATGTTATATCACGTTATCACTAATTCAACGGCCGTACAATGTCTTCTCGTTATCCCGAAAGTACAGTCGTGTTAAGAAATATAAGGAATCTTAAATATTATAGATCAAGCACACTTTATATAATTACAACACACACACACATATGTAAATATATAGGAAAGGAGAGGATTTAAATTTAGCGTCACCTGGCAATCTACACACAAATAATGGAACACGTGCACTTGCTGATAATTAATACATGTACGGATGTTGTATAGGGAGGAAATAATTTCACCACAACGTTCCCGGACGACTTACTACTACTACTACTACTACTAAAACTACCACTATACTGGATCCTTGTTTATAATCCTGGAACTTTACGTATACGTGCCTCAAGATTTATAGTCTTTTTTCAACTTCTATTACAACTCCCTTGGAAATATTTTAATAATTTATATCAATTCATTAATTAAGAATTCTAAACGATTCACCAAGTTTTAATCTATTTGAATCCGTCTATACTACAACTAAAACGACTTGTCTGTATTATACAAGAAAAATTCGAAGATATATTCGAATAAGAGGCATGTGTATAATGTTTGTTTGAAAATTCCAAGTCTGGTGTATTTTATTTTCGTCTTAATGTTGAATGTAAAACAGCAAAGGAGTTGTTTAGGAAAATAGTATGCGAAATCGTGCCAATTGATGTTTTTCTCTTATTGTTGTTGTTCGTTTTTGTAAATTATTCAACAGTTCATTGAAATAAACGAAAATAAGTCCATTGCTAAGACTGAAGAACTCTACTGAATGGTGGTAGCTATTATTCTTAGAATACACCATCTCGTCTACATCGAAAATCTAAATATAAATTCAACAATAATATCGTAGAATTGTGGTGACTTTGATGTCGTTTTAATTCAACAAATTCGTGTCAGTTTTCATTGTTAATTAATCACAAAATTCTATAATTAACTGAATAAAATTACCAAATCTTTGTACGTTAAACACAAGACAACTCGACATGTTTCATATTTATGATAGAATTCGCTTCATTTTTACTCATTATTCATCAACACTGCTCCCTTCAATTACAGTTTAATTAAACAAGGGTTGGGGGGTTGTTACAAAATAACATTCCAAGTAAGGAGAGATTCCTAGAGATGTGAAACTGATTAGAATATACATACAGTATGAGCGAGATGAGATAAACTAACAAGTTCAGAAATGTGGCAAACCTGATAGTTTAAACTTTGTTAATGTCATTAGTGATCGGTTAAGACATCTGAAACTTTCACGATTGCAAACGACATTACCACCAAACCAACAACAATCATTAACAGTCTTATTTTGGTAATACATAAATTGTGGTGTTTACGCTTTAGTTTTTTTGGTTCCATTTCCCAAATTAGACGAGATATGAAAAGAATATATGTATACGGAAAAAAGCCAAGCAGAATTCTAATTAACAGAGTGCTTTCTACTGAAAATATACACATTACAACAAGTTTTATTGTTTATTTTAGATAGAACGAGAACATGTGGAATTAATGAAAAGTGGATGTTGATGTTTCTTTATGTTTATAATGAAACAATGTTTCAATATTGTAAAGGCAACATTTTACAACGGTCCATTAGCATTAATCAATAATTAATACGAATTGCGTGCCTTAGAGAGTGAGGTTCTCTTATTAATAAACTACCGGTTTCATTGCATTACGCTAGTTTCCTGTTGTTTAACGCTGGCTATGTAGGTGTTACTAACATTAGAAACAGACCACCTACTTGCAATACATATGCACTATAGAACAACCCCAGGACACGCTACTTGCTTCCACATTTGTAGTTCATTTTAAAATCTGTTTTCTTTTGCGTAACAAAGCCAAAAGAGACTGAAAAAAAACTCGAGCGCATTATACAAACGATGATAATACAATCGTTGTTGAATATTCAAATTCTGGACAGCATATGCTTTGACACTCTTGATTAGTAATTCTGTTTCATTCAACTTGGATTATTCCAAGTTATATTCACTAAAGGATTATGTTGATGTTGATAAAGCAGCAGACAGGGTTGGTGTTTTTATTTATTTTTATTTTTCATACACGTATCGTAAATTGATTGTCTTACGTATTTTTGATGGCAATTTGACAATATCCAATAAAACAATCATATGGTGAAACAACCGAAAAATCCATTATATGGACGTTCATAAATAAATTTATTTGACTGGTCGGTTATAAATGTGGTAGAAAAAGAGAGATGGTATTGTGGGCGATGATCACAAGGGAGACATGGATGTGGAATTGAACAAACATTGTGGCGGTCACGTCATGCTGCCAGGTAGCAAGTTTGGTAATTAACTGGCATTGTTCAGATAAGAGTCCGGCAGATGTGAGACCAGATAAGTGAGGTCTTTTAGACAGTCTCTTTGCCACCGAGAAATATCTAACAATAAGTTGAGTAAATACTTTCTAGAAGGTGGTTTTCTTTTATTGCGTTTTTTTATAGACACCTTCAACATTTGCACTTTTACTGCTGACTGTAGCCACACGTGGCTGCTTGTTCATAGAGACGAAAAACGGAAAAGCTCTCAAGTCGTTTGATGGCTACAACCATAAACATTGCCTATAATAAAAACTAAAGTTACACACTTACGCACAAATCCATTAATACTAAAATTGGTTTGTTAAAATACAGATTCAGCAATTATTAATCGTGGAAAAATCTTTAGTTGGTAAAACGACTTTATATCGAGAGGGAAAGTTACAAATACAAACAAAAAAAAATACAACAACAAGGCGTTCAACCTTTTTCAAAAGCAACTCAGTCGGTCTTGACAGTTGTCTAATAGATTTTAGTCCCACTTAATAACGTGGCTGCTCGACAGCAGCGTTAACCATTAGTCAGAATTGACACCAGAAAAATAATGCTACAAAGGGCCCAAATGAAATATCTCGACAACCATACCACCCGACACTCGTACACCATTATTAAAGAAAAAAGACCTCACATGTCAGGGTGGAATACTCGGCGAAAACTGAGACAATTGATAACATCGTAAGAGAAAAACAGAGAAATCAATTAACGATGACGGAATCTTGACTTGATATTGTACTGCTTTTTTTTCAAGTATTTTCAAGAAAAACAGCCGGGAGGGTATTATTAAATTTTCGACTTGTTACAAATAAATATCGCCACTAGGTGAACTGTGGAAGTAATCAAAGTTAGTAAATTGCTCATTGTTGAGTTGAAAACAAACTTTAGCGCTGTTTTGAAAAGTTTAATCGGTGTGCAAAACCAAGACGTTTAAAAAGAAAAACTGAATTTTCATTTAACCAACTTTTAAATACTTTGTCAAAAAAAACTGACTTGACAATAAAACAATTATGTAATAAATGATAAACATTTATTGTAGAACATTGTAGAATCGTAAAAGATCCGCTTGAAGTTATAGAATCAACATTTTCAATGTGATAAATTCTTGGCAAGTCAAAGAAATGCGATGAAAAACCGTTGCCCATTTTTTCCCCAAGTACAATAATAAAAGTTGCTCAATTTGCATGTGGCCCACAAGAGAATTTAAGCAAAAATGTCTGCAATACTTCAATGATACAAGATTGTATTATGTATAGTTTAGATTGAATATTTCGTTGCTTTAAGACTCCTATTTTGGCAGTTGTGTTCGCTAAAAGAGAGAGAGCGCCCAGTGGAGGCGTTTTATGTAGCAGTAAATCCAGTAAAACTGCTGGTCTGAGCACAGTTTGTTTACACGAATACTAAAGCACTGAACCGTATGTAACATAGTGTGGCTAGTTCCCACTTTACAGTTACAATAGCTTGTCCAAAATATAAGACACTTGAATGTAATTTATTATGGCCGCTCCTTTTGTATTACTAAACTTTAATGCACTTTATACGATTTTATAGCAAATTTACCACGGAAGCTGTAAATAACATTTGTTTTTATGTTCGTTAAGTAAGCATATTTCTCAAATATAACAATTCTGGAAAATTACACCCTCCATTCACATCAATCACAAAAATGCCACGTTTTTTCTTTTGTGAAATTGTCAAGAAAAAAGCGACACAATTTGAATTCATTATAATCACACCAAATAGTTCAAAGAGTAGATTTGAGTGCTTAACTTGTCGACGGAATATAATGGAATTAATTTAAATTTCGATGATTAAATACACACACATATACAGAGAAAGATGTCTGGAGGCAATCTGGACGAGAAATGTAATTTTCCTATACTAGCGTACACATTTTCTCTCTATACGAGAATTTTCATCAATTTTATTAAAATCCAGAAACTTAACTAATTAAATCGATTCATATTGTTGTATTTCATCCATTTAAAGAGCAATTCTATCACAATAATTAAAGGAGTAATTAAATTTAATTGCATCATTTATTTTTGAATTGAGAAATACATTAAACAGCTCAATTTATATTTAGGCGTGTAATTAATCAACCACTACAGTGTTTATTTTTAATTTGGCTACCGTTTCATTAGAATTATTACTCGTTCAAATTTTGCTACAGCAGATTTGATTGCAGAAAAAGTCAATTTAAGACCTGACCTATGATTCAGTAAGTTTGTGTGGCATATTGTAAACCCTTGAGACCGCCTCAAATTCGATTAATTTTGAAGAGAATCAATCAAGAACCAAGTACATATATACAAAAGGAATATTCACGAACTCAATGGTTCTTTAAGCTAGAATTTGATCATGCTCCTTATTTCAATAGAGAGAGGATCATCGTGAAGGATTCAGTGAGAAGCGAATTGTGAAATACGATCTGTTTACGACACAGTTTTAGAATCTATCCTGTTGTGTTCTGTTAAATGTATATTTCAATGGATGATCATCTACTTTTCTGCACAGCAAGTCAGTTGTCGCATCGACTTATTATCAAGATTGATACAAATTCACAAAACTATCGATTATGAATTGAAATACGAAACCCGTTTACCTGCGTCGATCGGTGGTGGATAACTGAGCTAGAGAGAGAGAGATGAGTAGAGAAAAAGGGGTGAATAACGGCATACACTCAGATTTCTCAGATATATGTAATCGACGACCGTCTGGAGGCGGCCGGAAATATCGGATGACGAGCCGGTCGCAATAACGATTGAACTTGTTCCGACCGTAGTCTTTGATCTAGCATTTCAAGAGTAAAAGAACGATCATTGGTGGTGGTGCCGCCGCCACCAGCGCCACCGCCATTGGAATCATTGAATTTCTCAACAAATCGACCAGTTTCCTCTCCAGTTTTTGCATCATTGAACAGATAAATTGAAACGAGCCCCATATTGAAATCTTTCTACTGATATATTACATCATTGAAATTCTCTTTTAAAATATCAATCAAAGAAAAATGTTTTGACCATTCGTACAAGTACCGGTAAGAATAATCACTAAAGTTAATCCGGAAAAGTTTCTAAAGCTTCTTCGTTAGAATCGTCCGTTCATCCTTTATGAATTATAGATGGCATTTTTTACCAGATTTATCCTTTTTGTGGCGATTCCGGGATATATATATATATCCGTTTCTCTTATTACTTTAATCATAAGAACCATTTGGTGCAATTCATCAGTTTCTTTTGATTTATGTGAAACGTAATCCATGGGACATGGGTGGAGGAGGGTGAGATTTATCAGGGCAACGAGCTAGAAAAAAAAACAACGAAACGAATCGTTGTTATCATAGAAAAATATTATTCAGTTCAGTATTTCCCAAAACTGTTGTAAATTATAAATGAAATGAAATTGGAGAAGCCTCCCATTACGGTGTGTAAGCTCCGTTGAGTTGAGCTTTTGATTAAAGGTGTATGAATCAGGCGCAATTCTAGTTAACTGAAGGTATTTCATATTTAAAATAATAATTTGTGGCTGAAGAGCGTACACTGTATATAATTCACTCAAGCCGTTGGTTTCAGTAATAAGTTCTCCGATTTAATTACGCAATATGGCAACAACAACTGTGCTTTACCAAAATAGGGAAACAATATGTGTGAATTGCTAGATATTTTAATTGTTCAAACAATAATAAAGCGTTTTGTGTAAATTGTTTGAACATAGTGAAATAACAAGACGATGTAAGTATAAAAAGAATCGTATTTATTTTACTTTGAAACACACAGAGAACCCAGTCACACAAAATACTTGAAAGCACATTTAAGCTTTGTTATCAACAGCATAAGCCTGCAGCTTTCTGATAACGGCAATACAGCCGTCTAGAGAGAAATAACGGCAACGACTAAAAGCCCCATTTCATTTTCGTTACTGTTGCCCCAACTCTATTGTCATTATCTTCGTGTATTACTACTGTTCAGGGAACAAACCTAATTTTGGATGTGTCTACAATTTACACAAATTGTCCACGACATTCTCTTTATAACGAAACAATATTTTCTGATAATATTAATCGACAATACCAACAACAACAACAACAACAACGGTATACGTTGAGACAACAATCAGACGGCCAGTTTTTCCGTCCGTTCAGACGAAAAACTGGACAGTTCCGCTTTTATATAGGGAGCAACGGTCCCATCAACATTCCATATATTAAAAACCGCTCACAATTCGTCTACCGAATTAAACAATTTTCAATATTTGTTGTTGTTGATGATGATGATGATGATGATGATGATTATGGCGTCACTCTTATTACCGATGAAAAAATAATGGAAAGTGCTAAACTTGAATTGCTCTTATCGTTTTCGTGTGTCATCTATAGACATTGAATAGCTGGTTTTCGTTTCAATAATCAAGACACGTCCAGGGTGAATAATCTTTAAGTTTCTGAGTGAGACAAAGTATGCCCGTTAATTATGTCGAATTGCCACAGTGTCTGTTAATTGCGTTAATTAAATTGTCTTTGTAACTATACGACATTACAAACATTACATTAAATAATTGATCCACTTGTGTTGCTTTTTGTTTTATTGTTTTGTTCCTCCATATCCTATTGTTGTCGTCCTTGCCTGTTATTATTGTGTCGATGGTATGCGAAAAATTTCTATTTAAAGTGAAAATTGGAAAAGTAGTTTGCAAGTTTGTAAAACAACAAGAAAAAAGAAGAACTACCAACTACAATGATTAGTATAAATTGTCTGTTTACCGACAATTACGCTAATTAAAGTAATTAGCAACAGTAGAAACTTGTCGGGAATATTTCTTGATTTTAGTCGAACTATAACCAGGACTTCAAACGGTTTTTTTTTCTTTTCTGTTCCGGTTTCCATTCCGCTTGAATTCAAAAAAAGATCGGTTTGGTTCAGGTTTTCATTCGTGTAAAAATAATGTTTTTCGGTTTTCGGTTCAGTTCAAAATGATCAAACTTTAGTCTAAGATGTACACTCGGGTGCACATAAAAGCGACCGACTCTTAAACGAGGAATATCACGTTAGTGTAAGTCAGGCTAATAGATAGCGGAGGTGTTAGAATGAGCTTCCACCGTACAAAATTTGTAGAAAGTATTTTTCTGTTCACGTAAATACCGAAAATGGCATCAGTAAAACCACCCTTATCTTCTGATTGAGTATCTTTCCAAATCCTAACCTTTGAAAGTTCTCTTATATTGTAAGGACCGCCTTCAAAGCCGGTTTTACACAACTACACAAAAAGTGATCTCTTTTATGTGCACCCGAGTGTACAACCAATAAGAGCTAGTTACAGGGTGAATAATTTAAATACAGAAAAACCCTCAACAAATCGACTAGTTATCTATAACTTTAACCCTCACTATATAAGGGATGAAAATTCGGTTTACACATTTTGATAGCCCTAGCAAATCTATAATATCATTTAGTTTTTAAATAATATTTGAAAAACTAGTATTGTTGGAATAACTTCAACCCCCAGTATCTTTCTTAAGCTTCCAGTCAAAATTTCGGTTTTCTGGTTTTCGGTTTTAGATTCAGTTCCGGTTCCGGTTATAACAATAACAGTCCAACTTAACAAACATATTACAATCCTATTTAACATTAGACATACTAATTTACAGTGATCTTTGTCGTTATGTAAACAATAGAGCGACATACACTATTGTAAATAAGAAGTTCCCCTTTTACTGTTGGATCATAACAGAGAGCTATAAAGGCCACCATTACCGGTCTAATAAGAGCAGGATAACAGCTCCATTTACATCAGCCAACACACTGACTGAATGTATTGTGTTTAACAGGCCCTATCAGCATATCTCTTTATATGTTGTATATGTATATGGATAGCTAACCCTGAATTTAAACGAGAACTCTTCATTATTATCTTTGACTCACTATGTATGCTTCTATACCGACATATTTGTATCAGCAACTCTACTAATATAGTGACTACGCAAATTAATTGTAAAGTTATAAGGAAATCAACCCCAAATTGGATGATGATAATCATTGAATTTTCAATATACTAACCACCCCTTTTATTGTTGATGTAAATATGTATGTAATGGCTGACAACAGTCGGCCATTATATCGACAACACAAATCATCATCTACCTGTCATTTGAAATTAATTATAAGAATGCTAGAGGAGATTTGTATCGACACATGTATAATTAAATAACTTAATTAGAAAACGTATATGATGATGATGATGATGATGATTATTGTGTAGATATTTCAATTGTTGCTCATTTATTTCTTAATTAATTAAAATGTATACAATAAGCAAATCAAATTAGAATTTCAATTAATTTCAATGTAAATGATGTTTTAATCTATTCTTTATCGCATTTCTTTATCTTTATCCATCGAAATTCTAATAATACTCGTTACATGACTTACATGAGAAATGCTGTTGTTGTTATTATTATTATTATTATAAAGATAAATTGACAAAATGGAGAGAAACTAGAGATCTTCTCATCATTCAAATTTAACACTCTACCGGAAATGGTCGTTATATATACAAATTAAATTAAATGAGCTAGTAGGTAATGGTGGAATTTACAATTTAATACATGGATGATGTTTAAATTTAAATGAATTCTAATGGGAATTTCGAATGTATTTTATATAGCTAGCATATGAAATTATAATATGATAGAAAGTACTGCGACTATTGTTTGCTACACTATTATTTCAGTCTCTTAAAGCCCCTTTACATTGTCCGATTTTCAGCTTGCTGATTTTACATTCGATTTTTTATTTCGAACAAATCAAACAAGAAATGTTTGTCTTTACACCATTCGAATTTCTTATCCGAGCCGTTACATCCGATATTTTCATCCGACTTTTCATCCGATTTGCCAAAAAGTGTCATGCGCAGTATACTGTTTTGAGAATTTGTAAGCAAGTTGAAAGTATGACGGTGGCATGATTTGTTTGTTGTTTGGTGCTTTAGTGTCGTTTAGTATCAGCTTGTCCACTAAAACGAGCTTAAATAGGCTAAATCGACGTATTTTGACAGAAAAAAAGACATTTAAGCTATTAAAAAGCCATTTCGACCTACTTTTGGCTACTTTTTTCGGCTAATTAGTCCAAAATTCAAGCGAAATTCGAAAAAAAGCAAGAAAACAGGGACTATTACCCATAGAGGTTAGTTATTTTGCATAAAACCCGACTTTTCATCCGATTCGCCAAAAAGTGCCATGCGCAGTATACTGTTTTGAGAATTTAGGGTTGTACGCAAGTTGAAAATATGACACTGGCATGGTTTGTTTATTGTTTGGTGCTTTAGTATCGTTTACTATCAGCTTGTTTGTTGTCTGTTAGTGCCTGCTTACACATGCAACTCACTCGTATAATGTAAAGATGAAAATATCTAGGATTCGAGATGAATTGGGATATAAAATCGGATACAAAATTCGGACAATGTAAAGGGGCTTTTAGTATTAGACACAATCGTTGCACATGCCGATTTTTTAATGCTCTTGTATAATAAGAGCTCTTAAAATTGAATTAGTCCCTAGTTAACTAACATGGTAGAAAGTCTTTTATCATTAATTAAGGGTCAATAATACAGATCTCCCATATCCAAGGCAGGTTCTGTATCTTGCATGGTCCTGTGCATTGTAGCGTAGAAGGACCTACTTTCACATGAAAGACAGTTAGAGAAATTTTGGTTTGTTTTTATTGAATTATTTGTTAGTTTTAAGAGTATACAGTCGGTCAAAAATTTATGATACAGTCTCCTAAAATCTAGACTAAAGTGGAGAGAATTCAAGTATAAAACTTTATCGTGTTGCCTCACTCCTTTTCTAAGCGATTCTATAGAAAAATTCGTCGAAAAACTGATTGTTTATAATCAACAATGAGAATATGGCTCAAAAGTCGATCAAAAATGTTAAATCATAAATGATTTAACTACAAATGTCCTAAGATCGAAATAAAAAGACTAGAATTTATCTGGAAAATTAACTTAAAGTAGCCTTTTTTATAATTCAATGGTAAATTCGGCGAAAGGTCGCAATATTAGTGCAAAAACATATGAAAAGTGTCACAATTTTGGATTTTTAGACTCGAGAATAAAATTCAATTAAAACTGAAGAGTTCACTTAAAAAATTCACTAAATCTCCTAATTTTGACAATTCCTCACAGCAATTCCTTCTTAAAACCCAGACTAAAAGTCAATAATTTAGCTCTATAAGAGTTTAAAAGTTTCTAAGTTGTCTCCTTCACAGCTTAATTGTATGCAAAATTTATTAAAAATGTATAATGTAAAATGAAAGTATCTTGTTTATTGAAGATACAGTGAAAATACAGTGGCGATTAAAAAAAGAGACCACCTCTTGTGCGGCTGTGTAAAAAAGGCTTCTATACTGTATTTTACAATGTAAAATAATCTTAACAGGTCAGAATTTGGGAAGAAATATATTCAATCAGAAGATATAGATGGGGTTATTGATGCTATTTGGGTTATTTACCTGAATAGAAAAATATTTTCTACAAATTTGCTATGGCTGAAACTGACTGAAACACCTCCTACCTATCCACCTTCGTATCCTAACGAGAGAAACAACCTGACTCACACTAACGAAAATATGTGAAATTCTTGCTCAAGACTCGATCTCTTTTTTTTTAATTGCCACTGTACATAGGACTGGATAAATTCGTTTTCACGTATCGTTGTTTAACGTTTACAAAATGCTTTGTTCGTACTTGTTATTCTTTTTCAATGCATTGAGAAAATAGTACCACCCACTTTAATACCCAAATAGTACCTATTATCACCCTCTAACATAACAAGTATATGGCGAAAATGGAATAGACTTATCAGTCCTATGTATGTAAAACCAAGAAATACCCTGTATGTTAAATGACATTTAGTCATAATTTTGACGTCCCTGTATAGTGTCGCTATTAGGTAGTACCTGAGTTGCCTAAACGGTCCTGACTTTAAGGACACTTACCTATATGTATTATTCGTCATCAACACACATACATAACATAAATAAGTTGCATAAAAAAAGCACAACACCAGAAAATTAAGTAGTCATAATAAAGTACCTTTTTGGCATAAAGCTCACCGAGAATTTTCTTCGTTGTCCACCAGACCACTTCGCCACTGGCTATCCTTCTTTAAACCCAGTAAAGTGATAAATTCGAGATGGGATTGTTAAAATTTAAGTTTAACATCATTAACGCTGCCCAAAAATAACCAACAGTCGATTTCACCAACCCTTGACTCACAATTAGCTGAATCAGGTTTCCTCAGGCTGATTTAAATGAAGTAATCCTTAATTAAGAAGGATTGTTAAGAATGGGTACAAAATGATTCTCAGCACAAGGACGCAAACATATCAGGGCCAGCCTTGATGAAAGGGCTAGTTCATCAAATTGTAGATAGTTAACCTTGATTTAAGCTAAGCTGTTGATAAAATCTTAAAGACCAAGTGATATAATGTTCAAAAATTTGACTCAATGAAATTTTATTAATTAAATCAATTAGCACTTGCACCATTCTTGCATGTGCTTATTTTTCTGTCTTTATGAAACACAAAAATGTACATTTAGGGGAAGCAATAACCTTTTAATTATACTATCTAAAAGTCGTGCCTTCGTACGATAAGCTTGATGATTTCGCTTAGTTTTTGGCACGGCAGAAAACAGCAAAAATGTGAAAAAATCGAAAATAGTCGATGCTGAAATTTGGCAAATCAAGCATTCCGATACCTCTAAATCTACCTAACAGTACCAAGACATCAGTATTATCAGAATCGTGCTGGCAAAAGAAGTATCTACTATTACGTGAGTAGCAAAATTTTTGGCATCTTTTTATCGAACATTTTCATCAATTACTTTGCACAGTTGCAACGTACAAGATTATTCTCTATCATTAGCCCATATTGTTCTATTTTGATTTTGAAATCAATTCGATAAAAACAATTATTTGTTGTCACTGTAATTTGGAAATTTTGGCGGGGCGACACTAGAATTGATTGGCGGCCGTCCACGAATATTCCACCATTATAAAAACAGCCATATTAATTTAATACAATTTACTTATAGAAAACAACAAATAGAAAAATCTCGTTTCTCTCTCATCATCAAATTCCATATTAAATCTTCAAATAATCGTCGCCGGATTCAACAGTATTTAAGAGAGTGGGGCATGTTAAAGTAGGTGGAGCATCTTTCCTACTATCATTATCGATAATAATCCACAAAATACGATTTTCATTCACTAAAAATTCTTCCAGTAGTTGTTGATTTAAAGCATTTATAATAGTGATAATGAGACCATTTATGTGTAGATTGAGAACATTGATACAAAGCGATAAAAATGTCATCAACAATGCAAGCATTTTTAGCGAATTTTTTTAAAAACAAATTAGCTGATGACGAGATCCTCATTTTTGAATTTCCGAAAAATTTTTGCACAGAAGTTCGTTTTGGGACCTAAGGAACCCATATCCACCGTTCGTTAAAATTTTTATATATATATATATATATATATATATATATATATATATATATATATATATTTATATATATACAGGGTGAGCCAAGAGGATGGAACCCTAAAAGTATAAGAAGTTCTACTTGATGGAACTTTATGAAATTTGCTATATAGCCGTTTTGGCACCTGAGCTACCTTTAGAAAATATTCTTGTTGTTCTAGCTATCCCCCTTATATGGGGTAGTGCACCCTACTCCCTTATTTTAAATGGAATGGTATATTTTTTATTACATTTTTGAATTCCTTGATGAAATCGAAAGGGACTTTGATAACATGACCCATGGTCTAGCGCTGAAAGTTTTTCAGATATTTTAACTTTTCATGAAATTTTCAATTTTGCAGTGCTTAAATAAAAAATTCACAGCATAGAAACTATTGCAGTTAAAATGTTAAAATTTAGAAATCTAATAGTACAAATAACGTACTTTCTATCAAACTGTAGAACATTCAATTATCTTTCAGCGTTCGGCTGAAATGAATTTTTCTTTCAGGCAATTTTCAAGCTACAATAACTTGCTTATTTTAAATAGAACCCCATATTTCTGTTTATATGGTTTGATAGAGAAAAAAATTCTGCATCGAACTGTATTAACATTTCCTATACCTATCTTTGATAAATTTTCAGTTATTCAGAATTTTAATTTCGTCTAATTTTCTTTCCTGAAATAAAATGTAAAACATAGAAGGCTTAGCAAAACAACCTCCAATTCAATTGTCACAATTAAGATGAAATTAATTAATTAAATTTGGACTGTCGCAATGAAATAAAATAACAGAAAATAGTAATTAATTAAATTAATATTTATTTCATTTGCTTTTTGTGTATGTAGGATGGGCTAAAGTTGTAAAAAATACAGGTAAAATATTCATTATTAACGTCATTTGTGGTATTTTGTCATTTTGCTAAGCCTTCTATGCATATTATTATAGTTGAATTATTTTGGCATAGGCGACTAGAAGTATTATATTTTGCTTCAAGGGAGGTGATTGAACGAAATTGAAAATTTTGAATAACTGAAAAATTATTAAAGATAGGTATAGGGAATGTTAATACAGTTCGATGCAGAATTTTTTTCTCTATCCAACCATATAAAGAGAAATATGGGGTTCTATTTAAAATAAGCAAGTTATTATAGTTTGAAAATTGCCTGAAAGAAAAATTCATTTCAGCTAAACGCTGAAAGATAATTGAATTCTGTTTAAATTGATAAAAAGTACATTATTTGTACAACATAAATTTGACGTTTCAACAGTTCAAATGCTATAGCTTCAAAAATATGAATTTTTCAATCAAACACTGCAAATTTTAAAATTGCACTAAAAGCTGAAATATCTGAAAAATTTTCAGCGCTAGACCATGGGTCATGTTATCAAAGTCCCTTTCGATTTCATCAAGGAATTCAAAAATGTAATAAAAAATATACCATTCCATTTAAAATAAGAGAGTAGGGTGCATTACCCTATATAAGGGGGGTAGCTAGATCAACGAGAATATTTTCCAAAGGTAGTTCAAGTGCCATAACGGCCACATACCAAATTTCATAGAGTTTCATCTATTAGAACTCCTTATACTTTTAGGGTGCCATCCTCTTGGCTCACCCTGTATATATTTATATATATATATATATATATATATATATATATATATATATATATATATATATATATATATATATATATATATATAATATAAGCAGGCCTTGATTAGACGTATTAGACAAACAACAAACTTCATTATTATTATTTTTTTTTAGTGTTTCTTATTGTTTGTGGATTAAAAGTATTTTTCAATAAAAATTATAAATATTAAAATAACATCGGGGAAATGAATTTATTAGTTGATTCAATGTTATTAAAATATATTAATTGTCAGTATCATAAGAATGTTTTGCAATTAATATTTCAGTATGTAGATACATAAAAAAATTCGCTATATAAGGTACTTGCTGCCTTTGGAGATTTTTTTAATATCAATTACTCGCATACCGATTCAGTATTTCTTTATTAATTGTTGATTGTGAAATAATTTTAAATTAAATTATGCTTTCGTTAAACTAGAGGAGAAAAAAAATAGAAGGATAACTCGTTGATAAATGGATTTCATTTAAAAATAAATCTGTAACGAACTAGAATGACAATTTACAACAACAACCAACATTGGTAAATATGTGTATGTGTGTGGTCTTGGAAATTAGTATACGAACAATTTCCTGAAATAATGCAACTTGTTAAGAATAACTACTTGAAAATTATCATTTAACAAGTAATTTCCAATTTTAATAGTTGTAATAATAGTTGTTGTTATTGTTATAAATTGAAAACTATGCGAATCTATAATTCACAAACTTGAATTCAATTAAATTGAATTTATCTTGAAATGGTTGTTGTTGTTAGGAAATTTGTTGCAACATCTGGTCGACGATCTGACGATGACAGGGCTTTAAATCTATTAACAATTACCGTGTAAGGGTTGCAACTTTCTTCTAAATGTAGATATATACAAAGCACACGTTTATACTTAGTTGGGAAATTTTTCAAATTTATCGTCGACTATTTTTAAGATATATTATACATAGAGTAAATGAGCCAAGAATTTTTCAAATTAAATTCATCTTGATTTAAAGCTAATCTGTTACACTAATTGGAATGAATGGTTATATTTATTTACATCGACTTGAATTGAGCTGAGTAAATAGTTTCGATAAAAATATCGTCGATTGAAATTCTTCAATTCATTGATTAATCACCTGTAATATCAACAAGAAAATGATTTGTTGTCTATTACGCTCTTTATATCTTGTATTTTAACAAAAATTTCAATAACATCAAATTTATGTTTGAATATTGCTGCCATGTTACAACTAGTTGGCAACGTAAACGACGATATGTTCGACGAAAATTAATGTCGCCTGCAATGCTCTAGCTGCAAAGATAAAAATCTGTAATGTTCGGTGGAGAAGTGACTGATATTTCCTGGATATTCTCCACAATTACGTCAAAACTAGTCCGGACTCTCTCATCAAAACGATCTAGACAAATTGATTTCAAAATTAGAAATATTAGAGATCTTTTTGTTGTTGTTGTTGGTACTGAATAATATTTGGACGTTAATTTGATTCTTATATCCAGCACGCACAACCAATTAACTTCATTATAGCTTGTAGATTTGGAGAAGGATAGAATGTGAATTTGTATATCCTGTCATTGGATAGTTATAAACAGATTTTAATTATTCTGACATGTTTGAAGATTGTGTTCAATGTAAATATAGTGTTGGTGGTGGGCGAAGAATCTACTGTCGTAAACTAACATCATAAATGTCACAAAAACATCTAGATATACCAACAATTATATATCAAATTTTGTGCATATAACAACAATTTATTTAATCTCCACTCTCTGCTTTTTCCTGTTGTGTTGTTTCAGCAATATCGCCTTTGGCATATCGCCATAGCTCCAAAGTACAACTTTTAGCTTAACACTAAGTAGTAACACTTAATCTCATTTGGGACCAAATCGAGAAGTTTGAAAATTAAATTGTACACACACACATACACATACAGCCACACATTGAACTTTCTAAATTGTTACAAACTAGAATGAGATAACCTAATTTTTTCTTACCACGCACATATACCTACACCATATAGTATAGTGAGAAGAAAAATTGTTGTAGTTTGGCACTAATTTTCAAAAGAAAAGTTTCAAGTAGTATCAAGAACAACAAAAGTGTTGGAATATACGACCGATGAACGAACGTGCTTCTTCAGTCTCTCGAGTATATGCTACCGTCGAGAAAACTTTACAAATTTGGCCATATCAGGAATTTATGGGGATATCGTAATTATTTTGGCACCCTACAAGACACACACACGTTTGGCAACGAAACTTCATCCATTGTCTAGAAAAATTCAATTCAAAAATAACTCGCTTGTGTTTATAAGGTATATCAATAACAAGCATTTTAAGAACAAAAAATAAAGAGGAAAACGAAAAAATTGCAATGTAATTTCTTTCAAGTACGACACAAAGATTTGTTTCACAACGTTTTCCTCGATATTGTTTCTTTTTTGTGATTGTCGCTTACGGTATCTCCAGTGCAAAACCAAATGCAGCCAAGCAACAAATTTATAACCTGGGTAAGAATTTAATGTTAATGGAATGTGGTTCTTGGCGAATCGAAAAACAAACCCCGTGTTTTAATGGACAATAAGATGGTACTTTTGAACCAGACGACTTCTTATATACTCTATACAAACACAGACAACAAATCGACAACAAGTAAGTTATAATTTATAATAATGTCAACAGTATAAACGAAAATTAAATACAACTTTGGTTCGTTTCTTGTCAAAGACCATCTGGACCGAATTTAGTTTTTCCGTCTGATCTTCCTCGTATTTTTAAACTGTTAAACGATCGAAAACTTCGATTAAGGCATGTAAGCATACCATTGCTAATTATGCAGCTGATACACCAGTTGTGTAGCAGTTCAAACAAAGAAAAAGAAGAACGTACGGATCTTTCAATATTGGTAGTAATTTCAGTCACTATCTCGACTGTTAAAATGACTTTGCTCCGATAAAACTACACAATTGTCATACAACAAACACCAACACACATAAGACAAGATAGATTTGTGTTAACAAGACTTTGAACTACCCACATTTTATACTTATCGGCTAACAAGAGGAGACGTTCTCTTTTGTTTACTCTTGCTAACCGTTTCTATGTGATTTACGTTTACGCACGACCGATGTGATACCGTCATAAATTATGGCGACACTTTAGCCCCTAACAGAAGAATTCTTAAAGCGCATCAATATCATTAACTTCAAAATACATACAGGATGAATATTCGAGAAAAGACAATGATTTCATCACGTATCAGAAACTGTCTCCTTGATTCTGTCGCCTTCGTTAGTTAGATTGACGTAAATTTAGAACACACCTGAAATGCTACACTACATGATGATGATGAGATATTTGTCACAAATTGTTCGATGACAGCTGCAACTTGTAATAAACTATTTTGGTGCAATTCTAGCTGAACTAATTGAAAACATTTATCGAGTGTTTGACTTCCACATAGTGTGGTGGTCTATTTACGGATGCTTCTCAACCGGGCATAAATGCACCATTCTTAACGTTTACTCTAATACGCTCAATTAAGTTACAGTAAACTATTTGAGAATATTTTTGAAATTAATTACAGCAATTCATCGAGTGAAAAGTACAGGATCAAGATTGGGATTTGTTCAGAATACGGATGTGGCTTAATTTACACTTTACAATAACACATATGAACTATATTCAATACGACATCTTCACTTTGCGAGCAACTTGAGAATAATTAACTCAACTTGTCCCAATTAATAACACATCCTAAGATAGAATAAGTGTTGTAGTTGTTGGGGTGGGTGGAAATTTTCACTCATATACGAAGAATAGTAGATTCGAGTATTTGTTCCAAAGGAAAATGCTTAAAATGTATACAGGGTGTTGTATCTAAATATGGTCAATAGTTGACAAACTTTTCAAAGAATATTTTGAGCATTTAAAGAGAAGTCCCTGGAGTAGATTTTAGCAAAAGTAAAACCTCCTAGCTTATTTGTAAGCCAGTCAAAAAACGCTCTTTTTGGACACGATTACAATTTTCGAAAACGACCTATACACATAAAATGATTAAGAATGACCCGAAGACCTTCTCGAATAACATTTCCACCTGATCCAAAATGCATTGGAGAAAAATAAATTTTGGGAGGATCCTCGAGTCACTCTGAGTCATTTTGAGTATTTAGCAAAAACGAGCGTTTTTTGGCCAACTTCCAAATGAGCTACAAGGTTCTACTCGACTGGAAATCGTTAAAGATTTACCATGAGGATTTTATCAGGTTAAAATAAGGTAAGCTTCACAAGATCCACAGCTGGATAGAATCGGCACAACCTTGTTCAATAAAAAGTTATTTGCTATCAGGCCTAAATGAGATTGTTCTCAGGATAAACTTATGAAATAGCTAATTCTTTTGTGCTGGGTCGTCGTAATTAGGTTAAACTGAGGTTACTTTTAGGATAACTTTATGCAATCTTTATGATCCTACCAGTAACTGAACTTTCAACTAGATGGCACTACTTGTTACAGCTCACTTGTAGTACCTTCACACATTTCTTATTTCTCCTCGAGGTGTTTCTTACTTACCCTCAGTCAAAGAGATTACAATTGATTTTTATGCGATTATCAGCATTTGTCATTAAAGCCTTGATCAGGATATTCTTATAAGAATTCTCATTAAGACCAGGACCTAATAATGTAATACTGATGAAGATTTGATAGTTGATCTGCCTTACATCCCAATCAGGATCCTGTTGAAGAATCCTGATTCAGACCTTATTTGTATGAGAGCACAAAAACCCTGATATGGTCCATATCAGGTCCCTATGGAAAATTCTAGTCGGTGTCGGATCTAAATATGGTCGATACTATAAAAATCTTTGTAGGTAGTTCCCTGGAGACCGTTTTAGCAAAATTGGAACCTTGAAGCTTATTTAGAAGTTGTCAAAAACTCTCGTTTTGGACATAAGCACAATTTTTATGGCTCGAAGACCCTCTCATTGTATTTTACGGAAAATGAAAGACATTTCCACCTGTTCCAGAATGGAAAAACGCAAAAAATCAATGTTGGGACTGTGTTAGAAAGATCCTCGGGTCACCCTAAGTCATTTTAACTGTGTAGCAAATTTTTGCAAATTGTGACAACGTCAAAAACGAACGTTTTTTTGGCCAAATGAGCTACAAGATTCTAATTTTGCTAAGCTGTCCGCCAAAAATCCCCAACAAATTCTTAGAATATTCTTCGAAAAGTTTGTCAACTATAATAGGAGTCGACTGTCGACCATATTTAGATCCGACACCCTGTATATGCAGAAAGTAGGCGTTAACAAGAGATGATCTTTGATGTTGTTGAGAAAAAGAGTCGGGTGGAACTGTCTGTGTGTATGTATGTGTCTTATGAATAATGAGTCGACTCAGCTCTGAGAATTAAGTGGGCGGAAGACAAATTCGAACTAGACAAGTGAATGAAAGATGCACGTCGACATGTCTACTGTTTCCTTCCGTTTTAATCGTTGAAATTCTATTGATTTCATCTTAGTCTATATATGAAACGAAATTTTCCAACAATAATACATTAAAACATTTAGATCTATAGTTGGTTTTGTTTTAATGTTTCAAGATACGGCTTGACATATACAAGAATATGACACATGCATGTTGTTTTTTGTCATCACGGCAAGTTTAGCGAGTAAATGGGGATGACGGAGGCGCATCGAGAGGACGTACAGAATAGTGCTGTCGTCATCAAGAGTTGATGATGAGACGCCCACCGTCGCGACGACCACACGCATACATCATCTACTAGTATTTTAGTGCATTTGTTATTGTCAGAACTTTTTACTTATGTTCCACCTTCAACACGAGACAGCTCTTTCCTGTTTTTGGAATGTTCTTGTTGTTACTATCTTTGCTCATGTAGTCTCTTCTATAACGTTTTATTAATGATGCCCAACATCTTTGCTTGTCGTATATAAATATAGTAAGAGTCGCCCCGGCCATTTTAAAATAAGCAATTTTTTTTCGGATGTTGTGCGGTGAAATCGAGTTGGTGACGGAACATTTCAAATAATGTACAGTAGAGAGTTTTGTTAATGTGTTAGAAACTCAGTTGCAGACATTGCAACTTGCTCAACTTTTAACAAACTGTGTCCCATGTCAGTTACGGAAATACGCTAACAATTTAATTACAATTTCTTCCATTAGGCTCTAAATCCTCATACTCTTTCTCTCCCTATGTGTGTGCTTATAACTTTGGTAGCTTAAAGTTGAATTTCCCTCGGAAAACAATTACAAAATTGCGTCACCTGCTTTACCCGATTAAACAATATAAATAATACTCGAGCGATTCCATTTACATTTAAATAACAACGCTGTTGGAATAAAATCCGTGAAATTATTATGATTGCATGCATCATCTATGCAATATGGAATTACATTCATCGTACAGATCAATATTATGGACGAAATCTATAAACTGAATCATATTCCCGGTGATAATCTGATTTTTATTAGGTATCGTCGTCGATATACGACTCAGTTTCGAATCAAAATTGTACTAGTCGAGGTGGATATATCAATAAAATTTAAGCAGGGGCCACGAAATAGACAAATTGGAGATGACAGTGAGCTTTTTATTTCTCTATTCACGATTTTTTTCTCCAAGACAGCGACCGATTGAAAAATAATTTTCAATAAAAACGTCAAGAACAAACGAGCAATCTTCGGATATATCGTTGCACACCATTTCTATAAACTCAATTTCGACGACGACAAGACAAGGGGAAGAAGGAGGATTCTGTGAGGTACAAGCCCCAGGATAGTCGTATACGATCGGTGTAATATTAAAAACAATATATCAGATTAGATTTGACTGTAAATCAAATGGATACAATTTCACCAATGGAATATTCATTCACACCAAGAGTATATTTGAAAATAAAATGGAACAGACAATGAATGATTAATAATTCACTTTACTATCGAGAACAATATTTGAATAATTTACAAATACTGTTACTTTATCAGTAAGTTTATCTGAATTAAAATTGGTATACAAAACAGTTACAATTCGGCAGTATCTTTACCAGTGGCTCTCAAACCATGGGTCGCGCTACTTTTCGAATTTCTGTTTTATAATGCCTAAAAATAACGTTTAGAAAGTTTAAAAGAGTTTTCTTGTGGCGATGAGGACTTCTATAGCCTCAACTCCGTGGGTGCCTTTAGCAAAAATTTGTCTAAGATCTCTCGACTAAAGCTCAGTTTCTAGATCATTCGGGTCGCACGTTCAAAAGTTTGAGAAACGTTGTTCTGTACTATACAGGGCTTTTCACGTAAATACGGTTAATAACAATAATCTAACTATAACTCTTAAATTTATTTATTGAATAAAATAGTGAACTATGTATTATAGGTGAAAACGCTAATTAAAACTAATTAATACAAAATGGGTATTTATTGCACAAGTGAATAGAGAGAAATCTTACCTACGATAAAAAAACGAGTGTGATAACAATTGTGGGTGTTTCCTTCGAATTTTTATTGCATCTTTTAAGTTTTTAACTGGGGATTCCGTACAGGATATTTGGGACTCCATTAGCAATGAGCGTTCTCAATATTCATAAGCATTTAGAAAAATTCTTTGCCAAATTAAATTAATTTATAAAAGTAGCAATTTTTCTTTCAATAATGCGTAATTTCAAAGAGTTGACGACAATTTTTGCTATTTTTAAAAATTATAGAAGGGAACTTTCACTTCCAGTAAATAGCCTAGGTGTTCCCCTGCAAGTTCTTATAACTATTATTTTATTCTATAAATAAATGAAAGATTCATAGCGGGATTATTACGATTGACCGTATTTACATGAAAAGCCCTGTATTTACTTGTTTGGAATTTCTCTAAATATTTTTTTTCTGTTTCCATTTGGCAACATTTCAACTACAAAACTGAATTAATCAGGTGAAACGTTTAAAAATTCAATAATTTCCAAAACATTCTTATCGTATGACAGATCCATTTGGTATTTACTGACAGTTGAAAGATGATAATATGAGTATGTTTTAGAAACAGGGGCGGATATGAGAAGGTCCATACGGTATAACGGTGTGTATACTAGTGAACGGCAACGGTTGAATAATGTTAGTTTAGAACAGTGCTTAATTACTTGTTCAAGGCGGATTTCATCTCCACCCACCCACAGGGGTGAGCTACTGTAAAACAAGACCCTACTGTGTGTGTGTGTGTGTGTTCCATTGAGACGACCGCAAACCAAAATCTAGATCTCAAAATAACAACAAACTGATTAAACCAAGAAACGCACACTATCAGGGTCGTATCGTAGGGGGGTTGGATTGTATATAGCTATTGCATGAAGAAGAAAGTGGTGAAATTTTACAACCTAACATTACTGACAATACTACATATTTACTGTGTAGTTTCAGGAGTTTGAACCCCAAAAAAACCCTCAGATACGGCCCTGTAATCAGCTATTTACACATTATTTGCAAATTATTCTCATCCCCCCGATTTTTTTCTAAATACGGCCCTGTACAGTATATTACACTATTATTGTGATTGTAAGTTGATTTCGAGCGTATTGCCAATAAATACAATCTAAGGTTTGTTTTTGGGTCTAAAGGATCTAGTAAAGAATCTCTAGTATGGGTTGGCCTGAGGATAGGGATGGTGTCGACATATACAGGGTGTTTGGTCTAAGTATGGTGAGTTCTAAGAAACTCTTAATAGTCGACGAGCGATTCGAAAAATATTTCAAGGATTTGTAGGAGGGTCCTTAAAGAACATTTCAGCAAAATTAGAACCTCGTAGCTCACTTGGAAGTTGGTCAAAAACCGCTCGTTTCTGACGATGCAGCGATTTTCCAAAAACGAACTAAACACACAAAACAACTTAGAATGACTTTAGGATCCTTCCAAAATTGATTTTTTTTTCGTTTTTCTCCATTTTATTCTGGAACAGGTGAAAGTATTTCGTATTTTCTCTGGAATAAAATGGAGAAAAACGAAAAAAATCGATGTTGTAAAACGTCTCTGAGTCATTTTTAGTTGTTCTGCGTGTTTTGTTGGTTTTTTGAAAATTGCGACATCGTCCAAAACAATTTTTTTTGACCAACTTTAAATGAGCTACGAGGTTCTTATTTTGGTAAAATATTCCCTGGGGACTCTTCTACAAATTCTCAAAATATTTTTCAAATCGCTCGTCGACTAATAGGAGTTTCTTAGAACTCATCATACTTAGACCACACACCCTGTATTTACTGTATAGTTTTAGAAGTTTGAACCCCAAGAAACCCTCAGATACGGCCCTGAAATCAGCTATTTACACGTTATTTGTAAATGATTCTTCACCCCCCCGATTTTTTTCTAGATACGGCCCCACTATTATTGTGATTGTAAGTTGATTTCGAGCGTATTGCCAATAAATACAATCTAAGGTTTGTTTTTGGGTCTAAAGGATCTAGTAAAGAATCTCTAGTATGGGTTGGCCTGAGGATAGGGATGGTGTCGACATATACAGGGTGTTTGGTCTAAGTATGGTGAGTTCTAAGAAACTCTTAATAGTCGACGAGCGATTCGAAAAATATTTCAAGGATTTGTAGGAGGGTCCTTAAAGAACATTTCAGCAAAATTAGAACCTCGTAGCTCACTTGGAAGTTGGTCAAAAACCGCTCGTTTCTGACGATGCAGCGATTTTCCAAAAACGAACTAAACACACAAAACAACTTAGAATGACTTTAGGATCCTTCCAAAATTGATTTTTTTTTCGTTTTTCTCCATTTTATTCTGGAACAGGTGAAAGTATTTCGTATTTTCTCTGGAATAAAATGGAGAAAAACGAAAAAAATCGATGTTGTAAAACGTCTCTGAGTCATTTTTAGTTGTTCTGCGTGTTTTGTTGGTTTTTTGAAAATTGCGACATCGTCCAAAACAATTTTTTTTGACCAACTTTAAATGAGCTACGAGGTTCTTATTTTGGTAAAATATTCCCTGGGGACTCTTCTACAAATTCTCAAAATATTTTTCAAATCGCTCGTCGACTAATAGGAGTTTCTTAGAACTCATCATACTTAGACCACACACCCTGTATTTACTGTATAGTTTTAGAAGTTTGAACCCCAAGAAACCCTCAGATACGGCCCTGAAATCAGCTATTTACACGTTATTTGTAAATGATTCTTCACCCCCCCGATTTTTTTCTAGATACGGCCCCACTATTATTGTGATTGTAAGTTGATTTCGAGCGTATTGCCAATAAATACAATCTAAGGTTTGTTTTTGGGTCTAAAGGATCTAGTAAAGAATCTCTAGTATGGGTTGGCCTGAGGATAGGGATGGTGTCGACATATATATATATACAATAATAACAGATAGATGGAATGGTGATATTCAATAACGTCCGTATGTTGCGCACAAGTGTCCAAATCGATATTTATCGTAAACGGTTAATGGTTTTCGGATTGTAGACGGCTAGACTCCATCCGAAAATTACCATAAATTTTCACTAATAACAACAAAAAAAAAAAAATTGTAACAATTTGATTTTTTATCAGTCTGATTTTACACTTGACAAAATGCCGCAATGAAACGTGACATTTTTCGATCCGACATTACCATCCATTCGTTCAGCTCTATATATTTAGGTATAATGAAATATTTCAGAGACAATAATAACAAAAAATAACAATAATAGCAACACCGCTGTGTGTATGTACATACATTTTATGTTTTGTATCCTCTACACATATAAACACACTCTCTATCTCTATCTCTGCGGTAATTATGCATTCTGAAACTGTCAAACAGGAATTCAATTAAATCCAACAAATGTATGTAACCTAATTGCTGTTAATACAATTTTCATCACAGGACAAATTGGATTGTCTGTGGTCATGTTATCTTTTAATGACATGTATGTAGTGACATAACGAAAGCTCGTCCGCATCGTAATTTTCTAATTTGACTTTATTGAAATCATAAAACCTGCCATGAATGTTTGTACGTATAATAAACTATAACGAAAACAGTCAACAATGATAGTGGCAATATGAGAATAAACAAATACGATTAGTCTTTAACAACAATTCTACCACTATTCATTCTTTAAATATCGTTCATAGTTGCTTATCACCAGAAAGGTAAGGCTAACCGGTGAATTTTTCACGAATTTGAACCTCAAGAAGAATAGTAAACTGCAATTGAAGCTGCTAATACTGCAGTGAATGAAGGTACAGCTGGGTGTACTGACAATGAGACGATAGTTGTGAGGCTGTGTAAATCAGGCTAACATAGCGAAAGCTCGTCCGCATCGTAATTTTCTAATTTGACTTTATTGAAATCATAAAATCTACCATGAATGTTTGTACATAATAAACTATACCTAACGAAAACAGTCAACAATGATAGTGGCAATATGAGAATAAACAAATACGATTAGTCTTTAACAACAATTCTACCACTATTCATTCTTTAAACACTCTAAATTTTCGAGTTTCAATTGAAATGCATCGTTCATAGTTGCTTATCACCAGAAAGGTAAGGCTAACCGGTGAATTTTTCACGAAATCGAACCTCAAGAAGAATAGTAAACTTCAATTGCAGCTGCTAATAATGCAGTGAATGAAGGTACAGCTGCACTGAAAATGAGACGATAGTTGTGAGGCTGTGTAAGTCAGGCTAACGAGGGAGGTTCTCACAATACAACAGATTTCTAGCAGGTCAGAATTTTGAAAAAAGAATATTCAACCAAAAACCTTCAGCCTCTTAAGATAGAGAAAGCTTGATTCACACAACTAAAAGAAGAGATATTATTCGTTCAAGAGTTGTTACATTTTCAGTGTACTGGATTGTAAAAGGAAACAAGAGATAATTGAAGTAAGAGTAATCACAAGTTAGAGAATCTCAGAAATCCTGAGGTTACTGAGTGGCGTAGTAGAATTCGCCTTATTTGAGCAGCGTGCCGCCATTTAGTTATTCTTAAAAATGTCAACATTATAATCGTCCTTTAGAGAGCGACATTATCTCTATCAGCAATGAAATTTTTAATACTCGAATCTACAAGATGATCATCCATAGATGGCTCCAGAAAACTTGTAATATAAATACGTTTGATGTCCCACTCTCATAACAACACTATGGATTTATGTGTCGACCGACCAGGACAGTTATAGAGAAGTCGTTAAAAGTCAAGTAGTAAAAGCAAAAGGAGAAGAAAAAAAAACGATTAAGTGATGACTGTGATAGAGAATGTGAGGAAATTTTTAGCGACTAAAATTTCCGTAATAAAATTGAAAAGTAATATAAAATTTTCTAATTATGACTAGAGATAGATGGATGGAAAATTCGTGTTTTTTTTGTCGTTTTAGTTTCCAAACTTTCATCGTTTATATGAGACGTCTTGTAATTTAATGTCACCCAAGTCCGGTCGATGTCTAACGTTGACCTCACGTAAACCTCTAACCGGAGTGGCTTACCATCCGGAATCGCACCTGGAATATTGAGTAAGCCATTTTGTAATATTCTACATATGTACAAGTAAATATGTACAGTTTCTGTATCTTGTTATTGTGCAGTCAAACAGAAATACCAGGACTGTTCTCTGTTATTATAGTTATATGTAGATACTGTTTGGTATACTATTCGCTTTCTGAATATTCAATTCAAAGTCGTGCTCCTGAAACTATAGAAGCTGAAACTGAAGCTGAAAGATCAAACTACTATTTTATGTATTGTGGTGAGGTAGATGAAAATACAGAAGATTTTGCAAAACGAATTCGTTTCAAGTGATAAATTTGCGTCAATATTGCGTGATAGATTAACGCTAACGAACATTTGTTGTTGCTGCTGCTGTTGCTGCACTTCTATAGGTAGGGGAGAAGTTTAATTCTCTCTACATTTCAATATTAAATAACCGATGCATGGCGATTTAATATGAAACCCATCGGATATGTGTATATTGTACATGAACAGCGAGTTATAGTAGATGGGCATACAGATTTAGGCACGTTTCACTGAACATTCTATTTTAATTTCGAAAAACCGATTGTATTGCACAAAAACGGACACTAAATCCGCAATTTCCGCTATTCCATTGATTTTTCCAATTCAATGATTTACGTTTAGTTATTCCCCTGTAAGTATTGTTAGAATATTTTTTTGTATAGGAAAAAGAAGACCAATTATCCACTTTAAGGGCACATTAAGAGAATGGAATAGAAACGAGAAGGTGTATGAGAAACGAGAAGAAATACGATGGCCGAGTTATCTCTTGTTAAACTAATTTATTCTTGTCGGTCGTTAAGGCTTTTTCCTCGAGAACGAACGCAATTTTCCACAGCTTTAGGAGCGTGCTTGAAAATGCGTTGTTTAATTTACCGCTTCTTTTTTTATTTCTCTACACAACAACAATAATATATTGAGTGTTGAAGGTGGATGTTTACGTTTCAGGTGCCACTTAACATTAGAATACTTCCTTCACCAGGAAATCCGGCCACTCACTCTTTTTCGTTCGATTCCGCCAACACCTTACTACACTACATCGTTTTGACATTTCAATAAAAATGTCTTTTTATAAATTCTACCATCCTTCAATTGATGGTAATTTTCGAGGGATTGCATGAAGGTTTTTCCATTTCGTTCGTCCCATCGTTCTGATATCTTTTTATGTATTGAATAGGTGGAAAAAGGAAAAGCATCTGCGTTGCCGGTTTCCACGATTCGTGCAATGAATATTTGTTTTGTCTGTTGGTTGGGAAAAAAGACGCGATTCGGTAACATTCATATTCTATTTGCGTAATGCGTAGTCGATTTACGTGTATGCTTTGTAGTTTTAACGGAACAAGGTACAGCAGCCGGCACATGGAATATTTACAATTTTCTCCAATTCGCCTATTTAGTAGACAAGAAGAATTGAAAGATTTTTATTGTTATACACATTTTCCCATTGAAAAGTAGAAAAAATAGAGCCGTGATTGACTGGAATATTATACTTGTCTAGTTTCCACGAATGATGGATGGCTTTAATATTGTGTTTTTCGTGAAATATAACCGATATTTCTATACGGGTTAATGTAATTGCTAGTCGATACATCACAAGTCAAAAACAACATTTGTTACTATCCGATAATCCCCCTAGAATCCAATAACATGCAATATTCAATCAAACCGAATATTAATTGTTTTAGGACTAATATATGAGAGAACGTGAGATTTTTTCGTTTGAAATCAAAACAAACATAAGTCGGAGGACACGTTCGTGAACAACACCAGCCTGAATGGTACGCTGATTTGGAAGCATACTGTTTAAAACTGGTTGATCATTCCTTTTTCATATTCAAATGAAGCGAACAAATCTATATAACTTCATCAGAGGATAGCATTTTTTTTTTATTAGAATTTAAGGAATAGTCTAATAGACATTTCAAGATACTCGTTAGTAGAAACTGGGGATTTCTATGATTAAAATACTGTAATTAGTCGTAGCTAAAGGCTCCAGATTTCTATATTTCAAGCACCACACTTTAATGAACACAATTTGAGGAATTGGAGTAGAAACGACAAATACAAAGGAACAATTAACAAAGAAGTAATAATATCGGAGAGTAAAGGAACCACAATGTCTGAAACTTTTTACAATGCTTGTATTTTTACGTTTTCAACTTTTAATATAACTCCAATTCTCGTTTGCTTCTCACTCTAAATTTTTTTTCTTTCTCTTTAATACTTTTTGGTTGCAATTGTTGTTGATGTCGTCGTTGTCGTTAGTTTCATTTCGTAAAACTTGAGACACAAAAAAAAGTTGCACCGAAACACAAACAAAACATATTTTTCAAGTCGATGAATAAATGAACTTTAGAGAACCTTTCACCTTTCAAACGTTACCATAGATTGTTTCGTTAATATTCTCCAATTCCAGCTAGAACACGAAATGATATGCACTATCAGTTTCACAAAAAAGTGACGGAATCTTCGACTCGTATGAATCTTGCATGAGGTATAAAATCGTTCTTCCCGAATTCTGACTTGTGTAAAGCCTGTTTTACACAACACCACAAAAAGTGGTCACTTTCTTGTGAAACTGATAGTACGTGAATGGCAGTTAACTGGAATCGATGCAAACAGAATGGCTTAATCCGTTTTTTTTTTGTTGCATTACAATTCAATCTAACGATAAGTTAATTTATACGGTTGTGATTTTCTAGTTTCAATCAAATACTAATTAGTCGGGTTTTTATCGTTGTCTCATCATAATTCTATGTGTGAGTGTGTAGTACTTAAATGAAATAAAGATTGTCGCATCGTTGTATTTTTCTTTTCTTCAAGTAACTGTTTAATCTCTGTATTTGTTCCAATTGAGTAATACATAAATCATTATCAAAGTCTTTTGATTTTATTATTATTTGTTATATGCATATACGCAATTATAAAATGATTAATGATGATCGTTGCTTGCTAACTTAATTACGTCTTCATTCTTTGTTTTTATTAATTATCTTGATATGAATCTGGACAAAGCGAAGCGAAAATTAATAATCTTTTTTACATCTACATTGAAGAATTGGGGAAGAGATTTAGAACGAAAAGAAATCACCGAATGAGTTGTCAATCTGTCAAAATCATCATCATCAACTGGATGGACAGATATACTCTTCATCATCAATTTTTCTACAATTCCAACTGAAAATCTACGCGTCTTTAGAAAAACTTATAAATAATTCAATCTTGTCACCTGTTTAACATTCAGTTGTCATAATATCTTGATATGGATAGACTGTAGTAGTTGTAGTATAGTGATTGTGTGTGCTCTTTCTTTATTGCAGTTACCTCAATGTTGTTTTTTTTTCTCTTGTTTTGACGTATTGCATCAACTGATGTGAAAAAAACGAAGAAAAAATATGATGAAATATACGGTAACGTCTATGTTAATGTGAATTTCAAATTGAATACCCAATGATGATAAAAACTGGAAATCTCCATCTGTCTTTCTTTATTTTATTATTATTATTTCTTGCTTTCTTTCTATAATTTTTTTTTTGTGAAGAGAGCAATTCTTGTAACTGTTGATACTCTTCGCAAGCTGGATTTAAAATTAATTTCTTTCTTACAAACACAATGATGTTTCTTATTGTTCAGCTGAATAACGGATAGGGTAATTACCAAACAGAAATTGGAATTTTTTTCTCTGGTATCGTTAATAAACAGGTGTGAGATTTCTTAATTTTTCTATTAAATAGGTGGTTGTGCGTGCGAATCCAATCGTAAATGATCCACTATTATTGTACTTTAACAATACAATAGAAATATTTTATGGAGAAATATAACAGAAAATTATCATAGATTACATGCGACTTTCCAGCCAAGCTGCCCCCCTTTTCTGACCATTACCCGTATTATTATCAAAACGGTTTCTCATCTTCTTGGGCGTCCTTTTAAATTTGGCTTTTAGACACGAATTCAAACCTACACAAGGTGTAATTAAATTGCCTTGTAATACTCAAAATTAGCAATCGAATAGAGGGTCAAAGCAAAAAAAAATGACTAGAATTGGCCAAAATTTGAACTGTTGAAAGTTGATAAGAATGCAGGTGTCAGTATAACACATCTCAGATTTCCATGGCATTGAGCTACTTAACTCTAACTCAACATAAACTAGCTGTAACTTTCCTCGATTCCAGCGGTTCTGAACATCGGCTCAGTTTTTCGGGCGCTAGATGTAGTTAAAACATTGCCAGGGAATTCAATCACAGCCTGTATAATGAATATACAGGGTGTTTGATATAAGTATGGTTGATTCTATGAAACTCCTATTAGGCGACAAGCGATTCGAAAAATATTCTAAGGATTTGTACAAGCGTCCCTAGGGAACATTTTAGCAAAATTAGAGCCTCGTAGCTCATTCAGAAGTTGGTCAAAAGCGATCGTTTTGGACAATGTCGAAATTTTCAAAAACGAACTAAACACACAAAAGGACTAAGAATGACTCGGAGACCTTCCCAACATTGATTTTTTCGTTTTTCTCCATTGTATTCCAGAGAAAATACGAAATATTTCCACCTGTTCCAGAATAAAATTGAGAAAACGAAAAAACTCAATTTTGGGAGGTTCCTAGAGTCATTCTAAGACGTTTTGAGTGTTAAGTTTGTTTTTTTAAAATCGCTACATCGTCAGAAACGAGCGTTTTTTGACCAACTTCCAAATGAGCTACGAGGTTCGAATTTTGCTAAAATGTTCCCTAGAAACTCTTCTACAAATCCTCGAAATATTTTTCGAATCGCTCGTCTACTAATAGGAGTTTCATAGAATTAACCATACTTAGATCAAACACCCTGTATGTGTGACTTTTGTTCTTTCACAAATATTATATTTACCGACTTTCTGGATTGATAGATTCAGAAGATTTTCTGGGCCTTTTTAAACTGCAATCCTCTTATTTGCAAGCCTTCGCTTAAAAGTGTCTTACTGATGTCTTCTTAGCAATCTCGGAAGCTTCATGAGGAGCTTTTACTCGTTTCTCGTTGGGTCTTTTTGAAAAATCAAAAAAAAACACCACAATTTCCCTAGACGGATTCTTGGGAATGGTCTCTCTATTTCAATACTCTCGTGTGTCAATAAATTGCTCTGATTCTTACAATTTGATTACCTGCAATTCCCTGATGATCATGTAGGGTAAACTTTTTGCCCCATTCTCAACATCTTCAAAGATTGACTATACCCTACCAGATTGTTTTTGATTCAATCAAGACTTTAGAGCTTCCAATATTTCCCCAGTTGACTGTCAAGGCGTTTATAAATCTATGCAGACTTAATTAGGCGACTATATAGCGTTCTCGTTTTGTGGTTGTAACTTTGGTCACTTACGAGAGAATCAAGTGAGAGAAGATTCATTGGAAAGTTTGAAGATGATTACAGTGGTTGGCATACAGTCTCTGTATTTCAAACTGGACTTGAATTATTTCAATCAATAAAATAAAGTTGATTAAATACTTGTTGCAATTTAACAGAGTTTTACGTGCACATAATTCAAATATCGAAACAATCTTGTTTTGTTTAAACGGCCATAAAAACACAATAAATTCTAGCAATTAAAATCTATTTACAGTTCAAAAGATAATTTGAAATCGTTTATTGTTTGCACAATTTCTAGTTTTCTCACTGAACAAACAAGCGACTAAATGGAAATTATTTGATATCGTTATCATACCTGATGTGATTCTTTATAATTTCTTTTAGTCATAATTTCAAATATTGTTATGGCTAGCAAGTGTGGTCACTAATAGGGCCATATGGGAAGAATTAGAACGAAAACACCAACTCTACTAGGAGGAATCACCAGGGATGGTCCTGTCAAAGACAGGATTTTTCAAACCGTCGAAGACCCAAAGAACTCCTAAAACTTAATAGGAGGCAATTAAGACAGACCACAGGACTGCTCACTGGACACTGTGGTCTGAGGAAGCATCTCAATAACATTGGGATTGCAAAAGACCCAACATGTAGGGATGAAATAAAAAGCACTGCCCTGAACAGTGTCCTGGACTTTATTAAAAGACCAGGACTACTGGGGGAACACATTTAACCCACTTGAGGTGATGAAGATGCGATTTATAATTTTTATGTGTGTTCTTGGAAAAACTCCAAATTGTTACCAAATGAGAGTGGTCAATGTATTAATTTTAGTTGTCTTTTTATCAATTAACTACGTCACAACTACTAACATTGATAGTTCATTACTGTATTGTTAATTAGAGTAATTCCGGTTGTCATGTGCAGGCACAGTATCCGTTGCATAGTTGCTGATTTGGAGCAACATTAACGTTATTGTACAAGGACCGTAATGCTTGCTTGCATATAAATTAATGTTTTCCATTGATGGAACGAGGATCATTAGTCCAGTACTAGTCCAACATCAAGGACACACATCTCTCTCTCTCTCTCTCTCTCTCTCTCTTTCCCCAGGATAACACAACGGACAAGGTTCATTAATTAATCAACACTACAACACAATATCCGATATGAACAGCAGCTTTCAACAGTAGATATTAAAGAGCAGCATGTGAAATCTACACGAAAGCTGTCGGCTATTGAAAACAACAAATTGATTCGATTTTAAGTGATAAAAACGAACACAGAAAAATAACTGTAATTCCTTCCGGACATCCGGTTAACATTTGAACTGAACATTTTCGTTCTACAAAGGTGCAAGTTATAAATAAAGTTGTATAGCGTATAAGTGGCAATACTGGCTGCCTGGCTTTGACATCTTTATTCGTCAGCAGGGGGTTGCACCAACAAACGGCAGCAGCGATTCTTTATCTTCAGTCGAACTACAACCGTATGCGAAGACGGCGACGACGAAGAAAAAATAAATTCAACAACAACAACAAACAAGATGACGAGAAAAAATACAACAACTTTACTAGTGGTATATAACTCATGAACATGCATTTAATTGCTCTTGGTAACTTCCTTATTAGAAATATAAATCGTGATTGAAACTTTGTTGAAAAGTAACGATGGATACTTATCAACATTTTGTAAAATAAAGAAATCAACGAAAATTGCTGCATTTCTTCTAGTTTTCGTCGTTTCTATTCGATTTTCAATCGTTCATGTTGTTTATTTTGTTGTTCACGATCGTGGTAAACAGGAAAGAATTTCACACTTTCTTATTTTTCGTAATATATCAGCCTATCTGGAAGGGAAAAACCATAAAATTTATGAATGTGTCAACGGATAAAACTGGAAATTTTCAACTCTTTCAACTATAAAATTCCTGTTTTATTTATCATTATTTATTTCAGTGCAGCTATCATATTTGTATATAATTGTAAAACATTGTGCAAAATAGCTACTATTGTCATCCAACTAGAATTATATTTGTATGCAGTTGTTTTCTGCATAGTGCATCAGTGAATTGCACCACCACCACTACTCTCACATATTAATTGCACATTCATTTTGACTTATTAGCTTGCTATGTTGAAGTTGGCTTGTATTTTATATTAAAATTGAAAACCTATATTATCGTCAATATTTAATTAACATAACTGTTTCAACATCAATCTCCGCGTTGATTTCTTGGAATAATAAAACGATTAAGGCGACAACTGGCGGAAAAAAAACAGCACACATTAATTGTTTATTTGTATGAACAAGATCTGCCCAAATAATAATTAGGTATCTGATAATTTATTATCTTCATTCTATCGGTTATTACATTAATAGTTTTGTGTCATGATCGATACGTATAGATTTTCTGTATTCTATTATAATGGGGAACCC
Organism: Mylabris sibirica; assembly: GCA_039776855.1. NCBI lineage: Eukaryota > Metazoa > Arthropoda > Insecta > Coleoptera > Meloidae > Mylabris > Mylabris sibirica. Next base: position 7,232,799 of record CM077838.1, read on the forward strand.
GTGAAAAAAAGTGCTGTTTAGCTGAAGGCGCCAATTACGGTGAGGCAACGCTAAAGCGAAGACGGATCGGACCCCACGCAGATCATACAGTATTAGAACTCATTATGGTGGGAATAAATTAGAAAATGCCTGCCTTTAGTCATGTTTACTTGATGTATTGCATTTTCCGATGATGTATTATATTGTTGGAATTTACCAAAATTTATGAAAATAAGAGAAATTGGACAATTTATGAAAAATCTGACCATCATCAATCTATGTCGTTGTTCTTATAATTGCCTGTTGCTATTCTAATGATGTATCTATAAAATCTGTCAATATTTAAATAAATAATCGTTGGATATGATGGGTACTTGCATATACAGCCATGGGGTGTCGAAATTTGGAAAATAAGAAGAAGAAAACTTTGATAGAGTGGCCATTTCTGGCCTTAACCGTATAGTGGCCTCGTTAGTTTGCCTAATGTTCTGTAAAAGAAATGAGAGGCTATTTCGGATTTGGAACGATAAATTGGACAGAAAAGGAATCGTATAACGACAAGGAGATATTTTTGTCAACGCATTCCTTATGGTAATTCTCTTGTTGTAGTTTACGACCAGGCCAATATTGTTTCATCGAAAATCGACAAATACAGCTTTTCCTATAGATTTATTGTTAACCATATCGTAGAGGAGTTTTTCATGAAATTTATTACAACTCATTTTCTGAATATTAAAATTTTAATTGGCAGTTTTGTTAAAACAGAATCAACTGTATAAGGAATAAAAATCAACCACAATAAGGAACTTTTTTAAAACCGTCAACAATAATTTATATTTTATACCAATTAAACGATGTTTTATGTATGTAAGAACAATTAAAATTTTCGGCAATACAGCAACTTGTGGTTGTATGGAACTAAAATGGACGTCACACTGGGCCGCACCATAGTACCCACAAAGCTATCCTGTTGTTGCTAATAAATGAGGCACACATGCACATCTTGAAGCCGCACAATAAAATCATGATTTAGAGGGCTGTACAGGACCATACAACGACCCGCATCCATCAAAACATACACACGTGAAAATCTACCAAAAAAAAAGACGTCCTTTATTTTTAAGATAAAAACTGCTGACACATCAACGACACAGAAGAAAATATTTGCTCTATCATCAAATGAATAATTGACAATTGGTGGTTGAAATAGTAGATTTTTGTAATGTCTTAGCTGCGATAGGTGTGCCACGATTGCAAAATTTATTGACCAACAATGCATCAGAAGCTTATAATTATTATTATAGCGTTGATATATTTCTCGCACTATCTTCTCTCAATTTAGGATTTATTGTTGGGTAGATAAGGAGAATTAATGGCGATGGACACAAAAAAACAACACGTCTCTACTTTTGTAGATGTTTATCCATCCGTTTTTCTTTTTGTTTTACTGGGAAAAAAATTGTTAATAAGTACATGAGATGAAGGCAATTGTTAGTGTGTGTGTTTGGTGAGAGTAACAGAGAAAGATACGATAAGGGATCACATTAACTTGATTGTAATTGTACCATTTGTATTGTCTACTTGTTATAAATGGATGGATATATTCACAAAGTTTACAGTGTCAGTTAGAGAAACTGTGTTGAAAATATATTTAAGAACGGATGTATTAATTGTGGTTGATGATTTGGGAAATTGATCCGACTTTAATCCTCTTCTTTTGGTTGACACCATACAACTGATCAAAGTGAGATGATTTTTTACTGCTACCCATTCAATCACTGACTCTTTATATTCCTCCTATTCACAATCACGTTCTATTCAAGTCATATATTTCCCCAGCTCCTGCACCGCTCTTCTACCTATCGCTCTAATTCAATATATCTTCAGCTGCCGTGCAACCGACGGCCAAAAGATAACTCGGAAGTCTCTAACGTTGCGCCGTCAACACCATTTTCTTTCTATTCAACTTGAAGATTAATTCGTTTGTGAAATACGAGCAATACATTTTTATACTTTGAAACTGTAGATTTACTACATATTGTTCGTGTAAAGTTAGAATAAAGGGGAGAAGGTTAAATGTGTAGGAAATGACTAGCTATTATGATGAATATTACAAAATCCACCTAAACCAAGGCATAGTTTTGTAAATGGTAATTTCTTCGGTGTATTATGAGTGAACAGTGGAGAGCTTTACGTTGAAACGTATCTTTAGATCGCGATTCTCTGGTCGCTTACCCACAAGACTAGTCAAGGATCACACCGACCCCGACATTATTGCCATTATCCTGGCCTAGATTCGCGTGCAATTACCACGTAAGCTTTACATTAAAATAAACGAGCCACTCGACGGATACAGTGAAAAGAGAGAATATCGAAAATATTCATCCCATCATACATTTCTTTATAGAAGAGAACCTTATTGTGTTTGTGTTGTTGCTCTCATTTTTCTGTACCACCAACTGTTATGAAACCTAGCCGACAATTCGTCCGTAAAACTTGCGACTTATTGTCAAGACTGGGTATACTGTTATCATCATATCCTTTTGAATACAAATTCACTGTCCTGAAATTTACGACGTTTTCCGTATCATAATATTTCGAGTATAAAATACACGGAAAAGCCACAGATAAAGAGCTCTATGTATATTTGCAGATCGTGAATGTACACGCAAGTAGATACTTTTACTTATATAAACCCCAACAAAACGATCAATACGATTATTGCGTGCTATATGCGAAGAAATCAACAAAAATCCTCTATAAAGACTATAACCACATGATTTATAATTACAATTTACATTGGTTTAAATTAAATATAAACACGTATTATTCTATGATGAAAATGAGCAAATAGTAAAGAATTAAAGCTTGTGGAAGCTTCCAAATTCAATCCACTAACATATTTAAGCTGTTCGTGTTCCTTGAGATATTCTCGGTCCAGTACCTACAATGTAAACGGTATAGTAGTAGTATAGGTTCAACAAAACCATTTTCCAGAGTTTGAACAGCTAGATTCACATTAACTTGTTTGTTTTAAAATGATCACTACACATTCTCGAATCCAAACTAGGTATACTTACAAGGTAGTGCTTTTAAGTTTTACAATTTTCTCAAACCAAATGTGAAAATTTCCCATCTTAATCATAAATAAAAGATTTTACTATCAGCTGTTGAACACCCATCTGATCTTTATGATAATTTCATTGTTGAAACAACAACAACTTTGTCGTGACATTTTTTTAATTATATTCTTATTTATATCGGTTATAAGTCTGTTATATTATTGCTGGCAGGTTGGTTGAATGGGTGTTGTACAAAAATTTAATTTGAAATCGTATGATATCCAATTAAACTTGAATTACAACAATAAAGCATCCCACTCATATTTAAAACGTTCTTCAATATACCAATCTGCTGCCGATACAATTCTCCAATATTGAGAGAGTCGCTGTTATTGCTCAACTGTGCGCCTTAATGGTGCAACATTAGAGTCTATTCAGAAAGTCATAATAGAGACATTAAAGATTAATTACAATTAGAAAAATCAATAAGGTTGGAAGTGAATGGATTCGATTCGAACACCTTGTAGATTATTCAAAAATAATGAATCTTTACGCAGGGCCGTCGTTAGCGCCCAGGCAACTCAGGTACTGCCTCAGGGACGGCAAAATTACGACTTAATGTCATTTAATAAGTATGATTAAGCTGTAAAGGAAATATAGAAGATTTTAATCTATTATTTAGCTAAATTATTGACTTTTACTCTATTTTTATTTAAAAAATAATTGTTATAAAGCAAGCTCTCTTGGTGAGTTGTAAAAAATTATCCATTTGGACGCTTTTATTAATTGATTTTTCAGTTGGACTCCAGATTTTCAATTCAATTTTAAATTGAACTACTCAGTTTTAATTGAATATTGTTCTTCAGCCTAAAAAGTCAAAATTGTGACACTTTTGGTCCATTTTTGTAACTATAATCACAAAGTTTCAGCGAATTTTCCTGTTGAATTATGAAAAGGAGTTACTTTAGCAATTAGTTAATTTTTCAGCTAAATTCTAGTATTATAATTTGGATTTTAGAACATTTTACTTAGCTTCAATTTCAAATTGTGATGAGAAAAAAATTATGACATTTTTGGGGGATACTTGAGTTACATTTCAACTTTGATTTTATATTTCTAAACATTTTCATTATTAACCACCAGTTTTTCGACAAATTTTTCTATAGAATCGTTTAAGGAAGAACATTCAGGCATTTTTAGGTATAAGGTTGAATTCTCTACTTCAAGCTAGATTTTAGGACGCAGTGGTCCTGAATCATCAATAAAGGGACTGTGTATATTATACAGGATGTTTGGTCCAAGTATGGTGAATTCTAAGAAACTCCTATTAGTCGACGAGCGATTCAAAAAATATTTTGAGGATTTGTAGGAGGGTCCTTAAAGAACATGTCAGCAAAATTACAGCCTCGTAGCTCATTTAAATGTTGGTAAAAAAACGCTTATTTCTTAGAATGATTTTAGGATTCTCCCAAAATTGAATTTTTTCGTTTTTCTCTATTTTATTCTGGAACAGGGGGTAATATTTTGTATTTTCTCTGGAATAGAATGGAGAGAAACGAAAAAAAATCAATGTTGGGAAGGTCTCTGAGTCATTTTTAGTCGTTTTACGTGTTTTGTTCGTTCTTTAAAATTGCGACATTGTCCAAAACGATTGCTTTCTGACCAACTTTTAAATGAGCTAGACTCTTGAAAACAATAAATAATTCAATAAAAGTAAACCAAAATTTTTCTAAAAATGCTCTCGTAAATTTGAGAGAAGGCCTCTCTACTCTACTTTTCATAACACCCCGCAAGAAATAGTGCCGCTCCTGGATATTGAACATCTATATTATTGATTCTTCAATTTTGATCGAGATGTGCAAAGATCACATGTAACACAGGGTTTTGGTAGCCACTCAAGATAGAAAGGCGGCATAAGAATGTTTGCCTAAGGGCGGCATATATCCTCATGACGGTCCTGGGCATTCAGGCGCCTTTAAGTATAAGGACTTGTGTTCTCTCCATTTTAACGCAGTTGTTCTACATCATCAATTTTTAACCATTAAAAGAAATGTCTACAAGGATGAAAATCTAAATGTATACGATTCGTGTGAAAGCCTCATTATTTGGTGAGTGATTCAAAAAATACTTCAAGAATTTATAGAAGAATCCCTAGAGAACATTTTAGCAAAATTAGAACTTGATAGCTCATTTGAAAGTTAGTCGAAAAACGCTTGTTTCGTACTCTTGAAAATGACAACAAATTTAATAAAAGTAGCCCAAAGTTTTTCTTAGGACTCGTACCTTTGAGAAAAGGCGTCTCTACTTCACTGAGCATGGGACATATTGGACATTCCTAAATGTTGGTGAAAGATTTACCATCATGTTATTTAATTTCAAGAAAAATGTACGAAAAAACAGGGTCCAATAATTTTCTTTGCCAATCAAAATATTATCACATTTTTCTGTACCTTGAAATGCTCTATCCGACGCATTTTTACTTTTTATAATATCTTAAAAAATACGCGAAATATCGATGTTTGAAAATTGATAAATTTCGCACGCCGAATCGACACAAGTGCCACAGAATTTTGGTAGCCATACTCAAAACAGAGGGGTGACATAAGAATGGTTTCCTTAAAAGATGGCACATATCCTCATGACGGTTCTGACTTCACGTACAGTTTCTCTGGATTTAAGACGGATGTATCTAGATTAATAAAGTTGCGAAAGCTGTTCTAATTAATGAACATATACACAACTATACAACAATTAAAATGGAAGTTTTAAGTGAGAATATGATGAATTTCCTGAATACTTGCCACTTTGGTCGTGTGTTGGTAACGCACACAAAGTGGCCGACATAAAAGCGGTATATATCGGCATTATCTGATGATAATTTTCGTTTTGTACGCTTGAAATACTTCTCTCACCTGTTGCAAAAGTATTATCTACTATCGTATCTTATATATGGAAACGATTGAAATATTATGATTGTGATATTTGTAAAATTAAATTTAGAAATATTGATGCATATGTGCATATTGAATCGATTTAAATTGATTCTATTGATGGGAAAATTGTGGGGATATAAAATAGAAAAGAAAAAAATAATATATAGTTTGTCATACGTGGAGAATGTACGAATTTGCATAACATTATTTGACAATGCGTTACAGATTACTGTCGTATATGGTGTGGTAATGTGGCTTAAAATATTTAAAGATATTGAATTTTAATGTTGATGCCACCAGCGTGTCGTCCATAATCCGATCTTTTCCATTAAATCAGTATTGATATTTATACGGTAACTGCATGACGAATCCACGAATGGAAACAGAATTTAAAATACAAAGACATGGCGATAACGTTTGATTTATTCAAATCTGTATGACCGAAATTAATTACTATTTTTGGAACAACACGAAATAATCGGATAATATCACCTATCTTGTATACGATTTTTTCATATAAATAATCTTAAAATGGCATAATTCATCATCTATTGCATGCAACTACTGGCAAACGATACAGCTTAGATTTCGATCGCCAATTCTAACAACTTTCTATGAGGATATTTAGTCACACTGCAGTGCTTGAAACCCTCACAAACCTTACAACTCAAGTCTTAAGCACGATAAAATAATTTGATTGATAAAACTGTATGCCGGAACAGCAGCAAAATTCGATATAGTTCACCTACAATAAAGACTAACATTAAAAAAAAAAAAAAACTCGTCAAGCTGTGAAAACTGTAGATAACAAACCAATAACAAGACTAGAGGCAATTTTACACAAGAATCCCCCAATTTAGCGTAGACAAATTGTAATAAGTAGATTTTTACGATGGTTTGCTTCATCAAAAAAAAAGCAGTTTGAAAGACAATTTTACAATCTATTGCGTGCATGGAACAATAAATCTCCCTCAGAACAAATTTTCTATCAAGAATAAATTTTTCACGTCTCTCATCCCCGTCTTTTGAATAATTTTTAGCTTCAAGCACCATTCTTATTCTCCTATCAATTTGCTTATAACGATATTTTTATATTCATAAACGTATAATGCACGCAACTCAACAACAACAATATATGGGGAGATATCCGTTTTTTCTCTTTCATTCTTATTTTATACATTTTGGTGGTTTTTCAGTAAACAATAATGAAACGTCTAGTAACTGGCACGTTACCGTTCTCGTTCAATGTTATTACAAACGAAAACAGCGTCGTCCTACATGATTAAGGGTGTTAACCGTACAATTACAGTCCAACAGTCAGTAAGGGTTTATGCGATCATCCCCCCAGGCTAACATCAGCCGTAATTACAGGGGTAGATGTTTTAAGTAGTCTTGTAATATAATGTGTAGTATATGTATATGTAAGTATGTACACGGTTTTATCTTTATTTTTTTTAGTTTATTTTTATTAATAGTTCTACTTTGATATGATCGCGCTAATCTTCAGGAGCATTATTTGAGAATAACAGCAGGGAGAAATTTAACATGATATATAAATACTTAATAATAGAGTTAAACGTTGTTTTAAATTCAAATATTATTCTAAACAGCATTATCGTAATTATACGGGATTCAATAACAAAATTGATTGACATTCCTGGTAACCTATAGTGTAATTTGGAGTAGCAATTATCTAATTATACATAACGCATAGTGGCAGGAATGGACACTTCCATTACAGCAAGTGTATTACATTTAATGCTTATCAATAATGTTACACATGAAATATGATAGAAACCATTAACCTCCATCTGAGAGATTGATAATAATCGAATTGATTCACTAAACAAACAAGTCTGATTATTTACCAATAAAGTAAATAAACTTTAAAGTAAACGATGTTGTTACAAAAATTCTCATATTTCCGATATTGTTACACTTTTGTAAATAAATGACATTGTTTGGATACCATTGGAATTTACACAATTTTTCTTCTCATCAAAACAGAAGTTGTATAATATTTGCCAATCAGTTTTTTCTCGCCTCAAGGGAATTTGATCGCATGTTCGTTTTAAACACAATATTTTGACACGTTGAACATCATCACAAAAAGAGGTCCATTATTATTGTTTTCATTTTCATCCAAATAGTCGTTTTATTTCTTACAATAAACTAGAAGACTTGTGGAATAGAAATCAAATTCCAACAATCATTTAGAAAGATCAAACAGAAACAATTTGTACATTGTTGCCACCATAAAGGTGAGACGACTTGAAGCAATCTCATTCAAACATTGAATGAATTCTATTTCTAATTTCATCAAATGTTAACAAGAGTCGGACAATGAAAGATGTTTGTCTTTAGATATTTTTTTTGTTCCATCATCCAATTGAATAAAACTGAAACGCTTGTCCGGTGTGTGGTTTCATTATCGTTAAATATGCACCGTTTGGCGGGCTGTAATTATTCTATTAAGAGAAGATCTGATGGACATAACACATCATTGTCTTGTTTAAATTACAACACAGCCCACCTTTGTGATGAAGACGAGACACATACCACCAACCACTATCGAATTAAAATAAAAAAATTCGAATAGGACGTACAAAAAAAAAACAACCAACACAACATTAACTCAAACAAAATCCAATTAAGGATTGGCTTCGGAATGAATCCTATTGTAACTAGTGATATTGATTCGTTTGGGATTCTCACCAGTTCTATGTGTATAGCCCCTGAACCGGCCCCTAGTGGCGGTCCCCGGGGACGGTACGCATGCCGCATCCACAACAGTTTCGATCATCCCGTATTCTGGTAAAGTATACCTAACACAATATTGATGGTGTGAGTCTATATATACGACAATTATCACAAAAAATTATCGAAAATATAGAGAAAAATTCCGTTTGTGTTACTGTAAACGTACAAGTTTTATTAATCTTTGTTGGCACACTTCACCATCACCAACAATAACTTTGGCTTATTAGAAGATTGTATTGTTTCGCCCCTTTCTACTGTCACTCAATCTATTTGTACGAGCTCAAACAAACGGAAACGACTTTTATTGGAAAAGAAGGAAATTCGCGTGGAAAGGGTAGTCACCCTAATTCATCTAGACAATCGTCAAATACACAAACACACACACGTCTAAATGTGTAGTTTTCCCCGGAAAAATTGTTATTTATAGTTTACAACAGTAAAAAAATAGAATTATTTTTACTATACAATAATTTTTAATCATGCTGACATTAATTAGTCGAATGCAATAAATAATGCCGAACTGAAACAATTTACAAATCATTTCCATTTTGGATTGTTTTTGTTTTGACAACATCTGAATTAATTTAAAGTCGTTTCAGTTCCGAAATTCAATAACGTTTAATTTATTCATTTCTATCTCCGGTATTTATTTCGCACACAGCCATTCATTATTAGAAGATCATAAATTAATTTCAACAATTCAATTTAAACTAAAGACACTGTTGGCAGGATTTAAATAAATTTCCACAATTATTATCGAAAATTGTTATACAATAAAGAATTCTACCTATTATACAGTAGCAATTGGACGTTTTTATGACTTGGCAATTTCCAAATAATAATAATAATAATAATAGTAATAATAATCGAAAATTAGTCAAGACCTGTAATTTATAAAAAGACGACCATTTCTTATCTGATCCGATATACCATGAAAATGAAAGAGTGAAGATAACTATAATTTGGAAAATTAGAAAATTACATTCAAGAATTTCCTGGCTGATGGACTAGGAGAAATATTGGTCATTTAAATAGATGAAACTGGGACAATACGATTCAATTTAAGGACAAGTAAACGGATAGTGGATGATTTACGATTTTCGCGTAAAATATTTGTGGATGATGGTGATGATGGTTATCTTCTCGCGTTCGTGTTGTATTTTTTTTTTTCTCAAACAAATGTCCCTATTTCAGCTGTATACACCCGAAATACTAGCAGCGAACGTTTTTGTAGATATCGTTGGGAATAGCCGACTCATCGCAGAAAATGCTTTAGAAGGCCCCATTAGACCAACGTCTGTTTAAATTATAGACTATGAATTAAAAAAAAAAAAAACGTAGCCACTCTAGTGTGAAACTTGTACACATACCTACACACAGGATAGACGTAATTGTAGTAAAAATGCCAATTCATTAAAAAAGAGTAATTCCTATTTTAATAGCGTTAGTATGGACGAAAAAAGCAGCGTTTCCGTTTTTTTTTTTATAACGTAATTTATATGATCCCTCGGGTGTGTGGTTGGAGTTTATTAAAGAATTTTCGAGTTACTGGACGATTTGTTGCTTTACAACTAACGAGACCAAAGTTAATATCCAACCCTCTCTTGATATTAATAATAATAACAACAAAGCTGCTAGAATTGAGGGTAGTGTATAACAAAGTAGAGACTTTAAACCACAACATTATTCCACTAGCTTATTATTTAGTTGTTGATGAATTTTCAAGTCGGAGATCAAAGGATGATCTTGTTGTTGTTGTTGTTGAATACAGCTTTTTCTTCCTTTTGTTAAGAAATAAAATAAAAACCAACGGATGTTCTAATCGTCATCATTCGTGTCTTTTGTTAGTTTAGGATAGAGCACAATTAAGAAAAAGAATATTTGTTGTTATTTTCGCTTGTTGATTTTACCAAATCTACCCACTCATATACAAAATAAAAGGGAGCGAATAAAGCAAAGGAGTATACGAAAAAAAAATGCAATGTCTGATAATAAAATACTTGCTCTTTTCACGCGATGCTGATTACAAGCAAACCAACAACAAGCCAAGAATAAATGGGACGATGTCAAAGCTTGTTCGCTGAGTAATTATCCGTTAATGAGACGATATGGGATTGTGAACTGGCTCAAACGAATGTTAATTAACTATAAAAAGAGTATGACCATAAACAGAGAATTATGAGCCATTTTCTACATGTTGAAATACACTAAACGTGTCCAATGAAGATTAATATTACTATCAATCTGTAACATGTTATTAAACGACAAATTTATTTTTTATTATTGTTATTAATATTAACGAGATCTATATAATTGTGAGTGAAAATATTTCGAGTAATATTCGAAAAACCGTTGGTGGTCTAAAACTATAACCGACCATAACGATGACGACAACAACATGGCCTATAAACAACTGATAATTTGAAAATATTAATAAAACGACCAGAGATGCACAAATTAGCAACATCTGATATTTGTGCAATCGCAAATATCTCTCCACTTTAGATTGCCTGTAATAAAAAGCAATCCCAACCGCGAAATTATAGCAACTTGGGGCCGCCTTCAAAGTTATATTGCACATTAAAACATAACTACATACCCTGAACTTTAATGTTACTATCGTCTTCCATTAATTATAGAACCGTATAAAAGAGAGTCAAACTTCCTTTATATACAAAACAAAAACGAGCAAAAAAAGGCAATAACGAAGAAAACAAAAACTACCCCAATACTTTTGCTATTATCATTTTTTATATCGTATACTCCTCTCGTTTGTTTGTACCATATTCATTCTGGCCAACATCCATATAGCTTACTATCTAATTTCGGTTTTATGAAAAATACTAAAAGAGAAACTGAAACGAAACTCATATAGTTGTGTGAATAAAGAACGAAACATTAAATTAACGTTGGAAAATGCGAAATTATTCGAATATCCAATAATCAACGTTGACGCAGATTTGATACGAACATTTTAATTAATTAAAATAAATGATCTATCTCACTACCTAATTTCAATTATTTATTTTTTTTAATTGTTTCTAGTTGTACAATCTCGGATGTAATTAAAATTGAAATCTGAAAAGATTACTCGGTAGGAGAAATCTATTAACTCTTCTCAATCATTCCAAATAAATCCTCCATCATCATCATCAACATCATCGTGTCGCATCTTGCAAAGTAATTATACGTTACAAAATCTAATTTATACTAAATATTATCGAAAATTGGATTATAAAATGGCAGACGTTCAGTTTAAAATGTTGATCAAAATCATACGCCATGAAATTATACTTGAACTCTATCATAAATTATTTACGTGTCCCCACTTATTTTTTCTTACTCTCATTGGGTTTCAAAAACGTTGTGAGAATTTGTTATGCATAAAAAATTGACCGTCCAAAGAATTATTATCGTTGTTGTTATTAACAACGCATGGTAGAAAAACATAATGTTGTTAAGGGTTGATATGTGTGTGTGTGTGTAACGGTACCTATATTTTCGGCCACAATCTAATATTCGAGTCTTGTTTAAACGTTTCCACAAATGTACCACGAATATCGTTTGTATTTTGATTTCTCTAGGGAAATTATGACGGAGAATATACACAATGAATGTTTAGTAAAAAGGACGGTGTATAGTTAGCTCGCAGAGATAGTGAAAAAAAAATGACTTAGAAGCCAAATCATTTTACAACTCTTGAACAGCCGTCTACCCACCCAACTACCCAATAAAAATATTTCTTTGTCAAGCCCTAAAATAAAATAATTTGACGTACAAGTCACTTTTCCCCAGGGCATCGAACCGGAACTGAACCGAAAACCAAAAACCGGAATTAACCGGAATTTTGGCCGGAGCGAAAACCGAAGCTGAACCGAAAACAAAAACCGTTTTTCTTCGGTTGAAGCTTACCACTTAACAGGATCTTTTTCTCTTTTTTTACTTTTTGTCTCCCCTTTCATTCCTGCCAAGGAACTAAGTCAGCAATACTTCAAGGCTTTTAAGGGTATGTTGTAACCCAGACGGATTTTCCGAAAATTTCCCGAAGTTAAGAGAATGCTCTACGAACTAGTTGAAAAATAAAGGCAAAATAATTATTTTAAATAGGTAATTATAGCCCCTCAATTCTTTCGAATTGTTGGAAAACTTTTTCGTAACTTTTTAGTTTTCCATATGAATAAGCATACAAAAAAAACAACAATTTTTTAACTTTGAAATTGTGGAAATTGCGATGTTTCAGAAATTTTGACGCTAATCTCAATTTTCCGGAAAACTAACAGGCTGATCGGAAAATTTATTGAAAATTTTGATAGCGCTTTCAATTTGCTATATGTATATTTCTTAACTAAAAGTGAAAAATAAATAATATTTTGGCTAAGTTTCAGTCAGTTTTAGGGAAAATTAACAAAACAAACAGGTTTTCAATTTTCCTCATTATTTCGTCAAAATTTTCCAAAACGAAAAACTCCGTCGGAAGCGAAGTGAAATGGCTGTGTCGTAAGACAAGCGAAATTTCGATGATTAAAGATTGGCATTTTTCGCTCTCCGGACTTATTTCTCGATTCGGGATGCGAAAATTGCCAATCTTCAAGCATCGATATCTCGCTTGCTTTTCAGGAAATTGGAGAAAGTAAACCTGGGTTAGATAGAGCATTTCAAAGTGCATGTTCTAAAGCTTCCTATTTTGGAAAAATGTGGTAAAATTCTGAATAGCAGAAAAAATTCTTGGACGCTGTTTTCCCGTGCATTTTCCTTCATAACAGGCTAAAACTTGGACAATATTATTCATTTTCAATAATTATCAAGCGATTTTAGATGGCAAATTGAAAGAGCTTTCCAAATCTTTAAGAATTTTCTTGATAAAGAAAATTCGTTTAAAAAAAACTGATGTAAAAGAAAGCACATGAAGCTCGCTTAAGATCCAATTTTGAAAATTAAGTGATTCACACGAAAAATTTGAAATCCTTTCACTTATAGAGCTTTGAAATTAATTAATTTGCCTCTTGATGGACGTGAAAATGTCGGCAATTTTATTAACTGGATTGATTGAAACAATAGAGACACAAGGGAAAATACAAGAAACAAAACCGAATTTCGCTCCGATTCGTCTCTCTAAACATTTTTTACTCCGATAAGCTCAATATTGGTCTTATGTTTATTTTCACTGATGCTCTAAATCAAATATGAATCACTAAGTAAAAGAAAGCACTGTGAACGGTGGTGTAATAAAGAACGAATCGCCTCAATTTCGTCATATTGGTCGCGGTTTTATATCGAAATATATCGATTCTCCATCATTGAAACACCATCTGAATTTCAATGAGCTATCATTTATGCTACACATATGTAGACAGCAAACATTACTTGCCTCCAATACAAGATTTGAATGGTTCGGATGTAGGAAAAAAGGGGAAAACCATAATAGACCAAGTATATGGCACCACTCTTGTGTTGTGATGGATATAATAAAATTTTGCAAATTATTATACATCTTTTCCTTTTTACACTGTTGTTTTTTCTCAACGTGTTCACGCCCAAAATCGTCTAGTTTTATGGCAAAATACGAGACAGCACCAGTTTTATCTTGCGTCCGATTTGTAAGACACACACATATCGAATTACAAATGTAAATTCGAGTTTTATTGGAAAACTCGATACTATTTCCCCATTTAATTGGGTTTCGAAGGTGTTGACTAATAAAATACCTATGTGAATAAATACAGTCACCAATAAATAAGACCAAAGATATGTTAAAGGATGTCTTGTTAATTTAATTGGTATAAATTTGGTTAATTTAAATGCTTGTGTCTAAAATAAAGAACAATCCTGGATCTGATTAAACACATGAACAATACAGTTGTACGAATACCATTTGCATATCAATATTACCATCTGTTTTCCCTTCTTTCTATTTGTATGTTGTTGTTGTTTTTATTTTGACACCGAGAAAAATTCAATCTCCCTCACCTAGTTTTGTTAGGACTTTAATCGAGTTTTCATTTAAAAGAAAATCATTAATTTTTTCCGACTTTATTTCAAACAAGAGGACGACGACGACATAACTTGTGGTTGTATTTACCAGCCGCAGGCTGATATTTCAAAATACACACAGTCCAACCGATATTTATCCATGATAATGAACTCCCAAACCAGTCAATCAAACCCATCTACTTGAATAAACATTAATTTAAAGCTACAAATACAGTTTTGATTAGATATTGATTTGTTCAGATCGCGTCTCCAGTATAGGTATGTACCTACATATACGGTTTTAGTCGCTCGCTTTTTTTTTAAATCAAAGTCGCAGTTCAAAAAAATACCAATGAATTATAACTTTTAATTCCGAGAGAAGAACGAATAAATTGGGAGCTTTTTCCTTGTTGGCATCGTTGTCGCCAGAAAAGACGGAATGGTAACACAGTCTGATTGCAATGCTACCATGAATGATAATTGGGAAATTTTAAATTTTTTTTCCACTTTGACTTTTTAATTAGTTTGCAAAATTAACAAGTCAGTTTGGATTGAAATTGAAAAGATCAATAAAAATCAATGCTGGTGATAATTTTGTCTTGTCTTGAACGAGTCACATTTGCATTGTATGAAACGAGATCACAGTCTATAATTCCGTTTTTAGTAGCAGACATTCGCTTTCAATTTACCCATCCTACACACAAACATATACAAATTACAATCCCCAATGACCGGTAAAGGGGTCCGTAATGCTGTCACACAGTCTATAATTAAAATAACGGTACCGTTCTAGAATAAAAAGAAGTCAGGATTGGAAGTTTTGAAGAGGCTAACAAGTATTTAGATTTAAAATTTTGTAATAAAATAATCAAACGAATTGGTGAATAAATCAAAAATTTATGTTGGTGAATTGATGGAGGAACACGACCGCCTATAGTGAAGCTATCAATATTTATACGCCACTGATTGCTGATATTGCAAGTTTGATATAATTTAAAACAACATACGAAAAATTTTTTAGTAATAAATAGATAATTTAATAAATAAGCTAGAAGAACATTGCACTAATAATTCAAAGAAATTCATGTTTACTACACAATTGCATGTAAGTGGGCACTTTATCTGACCTTGTTGGATAAAATAAATGATGGTTGGTCCATACAGACAGGCACTCAACATCATCTTTTAACTGCACCAGCCATACACACATACAGAATAATACGAAAACAAATAAAAAAAAAACATTTATAGTTATTATATTTATACAGGGTGTAACAGAATAACTATTCCTAATTTTCAGAAGTGATTGAGGGCACTTAAATAAACATTTTTTTTAAATAAACTAGTGTCCAAAAATTTCTCGGTGTCAAGAAAAAGTAGAAATATTTAAAAACAATCTCAATTACAACAGGAAAAAGTTATGAATTATGAAACAGTTAAGGAATATTTTATTGGATATAATAGTGCATTACGCTTTACAAAAATTGTTCGAAGTTACGTCCACCGTTTTCGATACACAAGTTGTAACGATGTGTAATCGATTGCCGAATTCTTTGAAATAGCTGCGGACGTTCACGAATATCATCAAACGCTAAAATAATTCGAGCCATTAACTCTTCTTCTGTGTTAACCGGTGTTTCATAAACTAATGATTTAATATGACCCCAAATACAAAAATCAAGTGGAGTCATATCCGGTGAACGTGCAGGCCAAGAAATCGCCCCTCCTCTTCCGATCCATCCATTTGGAAATTGTTCAGTTAGATAATTTCTGCAATTTAATCCAAAATGTGCTGGAGCACCATCATGCTGAAAAACAATATTTCTTCGAATATTAAGTGGCACATCTTCAAGCAATTCAGGTAGGGTATGTTCCAGAAAAATCCTATACACACGACTATCTAACCGTGCAGGCAGTAAATATGGCCCCACTACATAGTTTTCAACAATCCCAGACCAAATATTAACAGAAAACTTCCATTGATGATGTAACCTCTGAACGGTGTGAGGATTTTCTTCGCTCCAAATGTGACTATTGTGTGTATTAAAATAGCCATCTCTTGTAAAACATGCTTCATCTGTCCATAATATTCTCGTGGGAAAACTTGGTTCGTCGTTAATTTTATTTAAGTACCATTCGGCAAATTGACTTCTGTTGGGATAATCAGCTGGATTTAACGATTGCACTTTTTGAATGTGAAACGGGTGCTTTTGGTATTCCTTCAAAACCCGCCATACAGATGTGTGACTTGTACGCATCGCATTGGCAATGGAACGAGTGCTTGTTTTTGGGTTATTTTCAAACTGTCGCAAAACTTGATCGTCAAAATTAACATTTCGGACAGTACGATTGGCTCCAGAATTTACTTTTGTTACTTGCAATTCACCAGTATCTCGAATACGCTGATCAAGTCTTGAAAATGATGTATGACAAGGAATGTGACGTTGAATATGCTGCTCCGCATAAATCCGTCTTGCTTCATTAGCATTACCGTAAGCTGCTCCATATGCAAGATGCATGTCCGCTAATTCAATATTTGTAAAACAATGCATTTTCAGGGACTAATTTACCTAACAATATTAAACACGGTTATCTAATAATTAATTTGTGACACATGTAAAATGACAACTATCAGAATCGTCAAAGGTTGCTATAATTCAAATTGTACTTATCCGGCCGGGTGACGGCCAATTTGCATATTTCATTTTATCTCAATATTGAGGAATTTTTGGACACTAGTTGATTTAAACAAAAATGTTTATTTAAGTGCCCTCAATCATTTCTGAAAATTAGGAATAGTTATTCTGTTACACCCTGTATACAGAAAAAAGATACTAGTAATAAAAGAGATACAAGAAAAAAGAAGCCACTTGGTTATTTACATACAGCTATAATATTAGATAGAACTGTAATAATTTAACAAGACAAAACAAGACTACAATATAATAATGATGATATTTTTCCAATAAGGGCAAGTGAGATGGTTAAACGGGTGATTGTTGGGTATAACTGATGGGACGTTCTTAGCCGCCTGTTGAGACATTTAACGATTTCGATTCATGTTATAGATGATGTTCGTGTATATGTTTGTATATGTATATGGTAGACTGGTCAATCGAAATATAAATAATAACTTTCATTATTTTTACATCGTATTATAACGAATCATACCACATCCCTTACCTCTCCATGTAGATTTGAAACGAAGAAAAATTCAATTCGAATCGTATTCATTCTTTACATTTCACTTCGGCATGCATCAATTTGAAAAAGATCATAAACGTATCAGAAATTTGAACTTCAACGTGAAACACCTCAACTTCAACAAGTCAAAATCAAGCTGCAGATTCGCTAAGACTAAACACGAAGCATCGATAACACAGCTCTAAATTTTTGAGAAAAGAAATTGAAACCTTACTATAAGACTCATGCCCGTATTTATAAACCGATCTCAGACTCGATCTCAAGTCTAACTTCCAAGCACGAGTTCTGGTTTTTCTTTTTTGTGCGCACGCGCACTTTCTGCAAAACTCAAGCTCGTCTCAAGGCAGCTACAACCCAATCTTGGTTTGGTTACATATTCTGGCCTCAAGGCCAAGCTCAAGCTCTAAGACGGTCTCAAGATCGGTTTATAAATACGAGCATTAGTCTTGGAGTTGAAGAAAGAAAGACTTGAAACACCGTGATCTGAAAACTAAACCCCTAATTATTGGCCCTTGGTCCAAAACCAAATACGAAGCATACGTAGACTTGAAAGAAGCGTCTTTTCAATGACTAAACTGCAGCTGTACTTAACAACTGGAAAGTTTCTAGAATTTTGCTTAGAATTGGAATAAAATATTAAAATGCTCAATTCCTTGGTTGAAGTTTTAATAAGTTTGAAGATTGTTAAAAAGCCACTAAGTTCTTTCCAAGGTTTTTATTTTATAATTGCGGTACACCGGTTTCAGCTTACGCCATCATTAAATTAATTAATGATAGTAATTTTTATTTTACAGGTGGTAAAAATTAAAATGTTAAAAAATGTTAAAAGACTTACTCAAAAGTACAGAAAAGTATTGATGCATAAAAAAAACACAGTCAAAAATTTGATTTAAAAAGCAATGCAAAAATGTAACAATTCAATATATTAGAAACAGTTTTTCACCAGATTCAGTAGTATGAAAAGGAGATTTTTTTAATTATTTCAATTAATACGAAAGTTATTGGCCAAACACTAGCAAAGAAAGACAATGCTAAAATGTTGCTTAGAATTGTGAGTTTTGATTAAATGATTTTTCGATTGGTTTCCAACAAATTTAGCAAAAACCAATTGCTGAAACATTTAAAAGAAAATAATCCAATTTACATATAAAGGAAACAGTTTTGGCTTGACAGACCTGCAAAAAACAACTCTAGCTTTCAGAAAAAAAAAACAGAGACAAATACCGAATAGTTTGATCAGAAAATTGAGCCTTCGATTAGATATTGAGCTATACAGGGTATCCGATCTAAATTTGGTCAATTCTATTAAACTCCCATTCTAAAAATATTTCAAAGATTTGTAGAATGGTCCATAGACAACATTTTAGCAAAATTAGAACTTCGTAGCTCATTTGAAAGTAAGTCAAAAGACGCTTGTTTCTGACAATGTCGCAATTTTCAAAAACGAACTAAACACGCAAAACGACTTAGAATGACTCTAGGATCCCCCCTAAAATTGATTTTTTTTCGCTTTTCTCCATTTTATTCTGGAACAGGCAAGAATGTTTCACATTTTTTTCTAGAATGTGGGAGAGTCTTCAAGTCATTCTTAAACGTTTTAAGTGTTTACTTCGTTTTTGAAAATTACTACAATGCCTAAGACGATCTTTTTTTACCAACTTCCAAATGAGCTACGTGGTTCTAGTTTTTGCTAAAATGTTTCCTACTGACCCTCCTACAAATTATTAAAATATTTTTCGAATCGCTCGTCGACTAATGGAAGTTTAGTAGAATCGAACATATTTAAATCGGACACCCTATATAAGATACTCTACGATTTTTTGTCGATTTTATTGGCATTATTAACACATGCTTTATAAAAAGTTTAATCAATTCTACTGATTTTCAGTTTAAATTAATTATTATTTGGTTGAATTTCAAAAAAATCCTCATATTCACAGAGTTCAATGTCATCAATTTTCGCCCGGCCAAGAGGCTTTACAGATGTTTGACTAAATTACAACAAATTTCTTTCTTATACATTTAGCAACAAAAAAAAATCCAACTCAAACATCCTTAAGGCAATTTTATAGTAAAAAACTCATCAGAATTCATATGAAACTTGTCGTATATTTGGCAAGATTAAACCATATATTAGCTTTATTGCTCCTTTTTTTCTATTGAAATCTTCAAATCCTAACAAATTATAACAAAAATTCTAACAGGCCATAGTTTGAATTGAATGTTTTTTTTTAATTTTAACTAAACAATGCCAGGAAACGTCACTATATGTTTATAGATGGATCAAATTAAGTTTGTCCAAAACCGTGGATGCGCAGTAGATCTTACGTACAGTTAAAGTACAATATTCTCTTTCTTTCGCTTACTTTACTAGTAAACATTTAAAGAAAAAACTTGGAATAGACACGTTCGGCTAAGCGGACTACTTCGAAAACTTTATACAAACTTAAATTGATCTGCCTGTATACGTATTTTGAAGATTAATCTAGTCAGTGCAATATAAATAAATAAGAAGCATATGTTTTTAATTACAATTTACTCATCTTAAACGCTTCGTAACAAGTCGAATGTAAAAAAAATATGAAAGCTTAATTGTTGGTTTAGTGTTTCTTGATTGATTAATTAAACGTGTTTAGTAGACAGTTCAGGGATTTTATTGAAATAAATTTATGAATATAGTTTGCTGTTTAAAACAACTCTCTCTAATCAATATTACCAAGTTTTGTATAATATAAATATAATTAAAATTGTTCTAATACAACGATTAAGTTCGGTTATAACGTTAGTTTACAGGTCTTGTACAAACTGATGGTCAGTACACTCAAATAGCATACATAATAATTCAAGTCCTTCGTATGCTCCTAATTGGACCACAAAGTCCGTCTGTAAATTGGACTACCAACTAGTACTAATGAAAGGATACGGTGGTTTGAACCCGGATTAAACGTCAACCATCTCTACATTACCTCTGTTATACACATACACGTACAAACATTAAGCTATTTGAATATTTTTGAAATGTTCTACAATTTTATTTTATATCAACGTATAAAAAAGAATCCTCATTTTTAGCGGATCAAAGTATTATAAAGGTTGAAATAATAGCCAATGTGTATAGTGTTTATCTAAACCAGTCTCCCTCCGTTATCCTTCAACCACTTTTATTCCTTTCACTTGATGTGTTTTATTTGACAGGCGGCGGACTGTCATTTCACCACTAGAGTTCAATAAATAAGTGAAATTTACTCGACACGTTCCCTAATAAATATCTGTCACCCACTACAAACACCAATCACCAAAATATAACCCTATTTGAACGAAATC
This sequence comes from Mylabris sibirica, assembly GCA_039776855.1. NCBI lineage: Eukaryota > Metazoa > Arthropoda > Insecta > Coleoptera > Meloidae > Mylabris > Mylabris sibirica. Next base: position 7,254,031 of record CM077838.1, read on the forward strand.
ACAACGAATTATAGTGATTTATCGATTTTGAAATTTATTAAAATATAAAATAAAGATACCCGTTGATTTTGAATGTTTCATCCCCTCTTGTTAGTGTATCCCCTTTTCTATACCCAATATAAGAAATTTCAAAAGCGACTTGGTAAATTTACTGGAAATTCGACGGGGTCTTTTGAAATGCGCCCTAACAATATCAAGGGAATCTCCAATTTCGTTAAATTGATGTCAGAATTTACGTTCAAAGTACAACAAATTCAACGTATTCTATAAAATTTAAAAAGAATGATTACCGTATAGCAAAAATATCCCTCACACTCGAACACACGGAAATTGCTTGTTTTGTCATTCAATAAAATTCACAATCAATCGGTCGATATAAAAATATCTTTAACACGCGAATTCTGAATCATAATTAGATTTTAATCCAAATAGACAACATGCAGAGCTCGTGCCATAAACAATAATTGCGGATGAGTGTCATATGCAGATCCAGAAATCCCCTTCTAATTAAAACCCAACAAAATTATAGATTTTACACTATCTAAAGCCGGGTCCACACGAGAGCAATGAGCACACACAAACAAGGTGAGCACACATAAATGCTCAAGTGTGGACGGTAAAACGAACGCGAGCGCACACAAACAACCTGAGCCGACGGCTGTCGGTTTTTTGGAATTTCTCAATGGAAATGTGCGCCTTGTGTGCGTTTCGACTTGCTCTGTCTGGACGCTTTTCGTATTAGTTTCATATTGGTCATACAAACTGCATAGTATTATTGCTGGTCCAAGTACAACTGGAGCAGTACGAACACTAAATATAAAACACACAACGAACACACTACATTCCCGTTTACGCACAGAACGAGCAAATACATATGCGTGCTCGCCTTATGTGTGCGTGCTCAGGCTGTACTTGCTCTCGTGTGGACCCGCCTTAATATAGCAATTTAAAAAAAACTATTTTAGAGACAATCTAATGAAAACGTTCATCATTCAGGGCTTGTAAACTGTAAGACTTTGTTGATTTCTTATACATACATTCGATAATTTACATGAATTATGTATTTGTTGATTGGCAATAACTCTGAACTGATTAGTCTGATTACTTTAAGATTGAGAGATTTTAATTAAGAGTTGATTGAAAGATGTAAAAATATGCAAAATTACTGTTGTATATCTCTATGTTCATGTTAGTTAAAAGACGATAAATGGGACTAGATTGAATGCAATTTGTTTGAATACATGCATAGTAAAACATTACATATACTATCGTGTGTAATGAATTATGTACATTCTTCTCTTGCTACTCTCCTATTTTCTTTTATTATATCGTAAAGTTTATGTTAACTTGTACCTATAAACGATAGAAAACTTGGAAAAACCGGCTTAAATTCACCATTACTAAGATTTGTCTACAATATTAACGAAACTTTAATGCATCAATTGAAAATAAATATAATTTTTACTCGAAGGAAGCTCTCGAAAAGATAGAATGTGTAAGAAATTGAAAAAAATCCTTAGGAACCGATTTCTACTAATTTCCCGTATAATAAAAACTCGAAATGAGAAGAAGAAGCTTAAAGTATCAATTTGTAAAAACTTTGTAATCAATTATCAATTTTATAGCCAATTGTACAGTCGAGTGCGGAAAATTTTTAACAATGTATGGTGTAAACCAGACTTTTCTTTAAAAGAAACAACATACTATTGAGAGAAAGAAAGAAACGATTTATTGATGTACACTCGAGTGCACATAAAGGAGACCGCTTATTGTGCAGTTGTGTAAAACCGGCTTTTGAGGGTGGTCGTATCAATGTAATAGAACTTTCAAAGGTTAGGATGTGGAAAGAAAGATATTTACTTTCTACAAATTTTGTATGGTCAAAACTCTTCTTCTACCTGCCAAGCTTCATAACCTGAACGAGAGGAACAGTCTGACTCACACTAACCGAAAAAAGTGATATTCTTCGTTCAAGAGTCGGTCTCTTTTATATGCACTAGAGTGTATCTGAACAAAGAAAACACCGCACCCCTCATAGTTGATCAGGTAATTTGCTACCCCTTATTTTTTATGGTTCAACTTCAACAGCTACTATTCGCCAAAACAGATAAAGCAATAAAGCAGGTTTGGTTCATCCCTATTTCCAACAATGGTGGAAGAACGGTTCAATCTGTAACGGTAGTTTTGAGGCTGTGTAAGTTAGGCTAACGAGAGAGGTCTTCATAATGTTGAGCAGGTCAGAATCGGACAATAGCTAGAGACATTTAATAAGGATATTATTTTGTTTCTTTATAGAACCTTACATAGCTCCACTCTGTTTACTTGAAGATGGAGAAGACTTGGTTTACACAACTAAAAGAACGGGTATTTCTCGCTCAAGAGTCGTCACCTTTTCCATGCACCTAGCTGTACTTTTAGGAAAGGGAAATGAGACGAAATTTTTGTCGAATTTTACTCTAAAGTAGTGAAAAAGAGACGATGTAGACTTGAGCCTTGATTTTATGACAGATTGAAAGGAGTAGATTTAGGCACTCTTGGGCAGTTTTGAAGTTGAATTTATCAGTTTCAGATAAAGCTAGGTTTTTGCAGTATTTTGGTCGTAAGTCGGTGATTTTTAATCAATGTTCAAATCAACTATCGATCTTTAGTCAAAGTTTTAAGACAAGTCTCTTCTAAATCATCAATTTTTGTGGGTCTGTATTGAAGTAATTGAGTAGGGGGAAATTTTTGGGTATCTTTTACAGGATATGTCTACTGTATGTCTACTGTAGCTGACATTAACCCCCCATTTGCTATATTTTCAGCGAGTCGCTAGGTTCAAGTACATACTTGGAGAAATAAAAATATATCGGATGATCCACCTATAACAAAAAGTTCTTATTCCAACTCCCATCATTTGGCAAGTGATTCAAAATATATGATATGCCAAGGATTTAGAGAAGTTTGGAAGTTGGTCAAAAAACGTTCTTTTTGGATAAACTTGCGATTTTCAAAAACGGGCTAAAAATAAAAAAACGGCTAAGAGTGACTCGGAGATCCTCTCAACATTGATTTTTTTCTCGTTTTTCTCCATTGTATCATAGAAAAAATGCGAAACATTCCCACCTATTCTAAGTCATTTTGCGTGCTTATTTCGTTTTTGAAAATTGAGCGTTTTTTGAAAAAATTAATTGAATTTTCAAAAAAAATTGGAAAAATTTTTGGCATAAAAAGTAGAGATATAGTTGCACAACAATTAGATGGAGAAAAGTCACTCAAACAGCCAAGTTTACAGCGTGAAAATTTTGTGAAAGACGCCAAATATTTGTCCTTTGACAGAACGACTTTGGCATAATTAAATTACTGATAAAATTCGTTGATATTTTCAGTTTCATCTTAATTGTGAAAGATGAAAAGTCCGGAAGATGTTTCTAGATAAAATTAATAGCAATAAGAGAGATATGCTTCAATGGCAGTCATTTGTACAAAAGACGAAATATAGTGATCGTTCTTTTTACCTACCTATCTATATACGTCTATGCTTTCTAGAAACGAATTGACTTTATTGAATTTACAGTAAAAGAGAAATTACATTCTAATAACCATTAATTTTCGTCTAGAGTCTTAAAAGTGAAATCGTCCTGCCGCATCAGCCGCCATCGTCTCAAAGTTATTTTATTTTCACAGGATGATTAATGACGTCAAGAGTGCAACAGAAGAGAAGACCAACACTAGTTTGACTAACACAGTTGTTAAATGAAGACCTACATTATTGAATATGAAGACTACAGTCTTCTGATAAAAACACCATTAAGGAATGCATTTATTTACTTTATTAATTGCAACGGAACGGGCATTTTGACAGGTTGAGATTAGTAATTTATCTTTAAATGAAAGAAAATTTAAAACAATCTAAATGTCCACACACACATGTATATTTGACATAAACGTACAAATAGATAAAAAATTAAACTTAAATTGTTTTTAATCAATTTTATGTGGACATTTCAATTATAAATTGAAATAATTCTTATACAGTCACGCATTTCTGATTTGTTAGAAGTAAAGACAAAAAGAACGATGCATATGTAAGTCTCAATGTATTTTTATCCACAAAATCTTCAATACATATTTATGATTTCGGCTATTTAAAAAGCAGTTCAAGTTAATTACGTTGCGTTAATAACTGGACAACCTGATCTTGATATAATATGGCGGCCGCGTTGTATAAGAACTTGTAACTGTCACATTCTGTACGTTATCTTGTATTCATCTCACGATTTATTTATGTACCTCTTTGAAACCGTATCGGATATTTTGATTGTGCCGTTCCCAATTAGCGTATCGCCTCCCAAAAAAATTCCTACCAATGTTTTATAAATTAAAACAACGAGAAAGACGAATAGATAGAGAATTAAATCACAATAAACAATATCGTGTGATAAATCTTTTAATGAAAATCGCACAGATTTGTTTGTTTTCCAAATGAACGAAAGTCAATCAGTCTTTTCCTTTTTAGGTTGGATAAAAGTGTTTTTATTGGGTTCAGATCGTGTTGTTGATGATGAATCTATGAATAAAATTAGACTACCCATCTTTTCTTTATATAGGATATAAGTATTTTTTCTCATTTTCGTTTTCTCATCTACAAGTAGTTGATATGCATGGAAATGACATTCAAAGATCGATAAATCATTGGGTTGATTCATCCAACACCAGCTTCTGGATAACTATTCAAATCGAATTGAACTTTGACTACTTAGGTCCCAAGATGCGGGGGCGATATTTAAATTTTACGTGATTTATCAACGAATAATAGAAATTTTTGCATTATAGTTTATTGATTTCTATAAACAACAAATATTGTACCTACACTATAGGTCTATTTATAGGAAACCAAAAGGATTTATGTTCATTAGAGAGAGCATAAAACCGTTCATCACCCTAGGCATATCACAACAACTTTATGGACCAATATATAACTGTGAATTTATTAATGCTCTCCATGTGCTCGCATCATTTCAGTTACGCTCACTATATAGAAGGATAAATGGGTAGAGTGTTGCGGTTTTACAATTATAAATAAATTCGCGACGCTTGTATTTAGTTGCTAGATACTGATATAACATCCAATCGAAACACCAAACGACAATTTCAGTATTAATTCTTTAGAAAATAATTAGTTTACAGGATCAGGATCAGCTATTACATTAAATCCATGTCCTGAATCGCCACTAGCACTGCATGTCACTAATCCACTGATCCTGTATCGTAAATTTCATTTTATCGCAACAGACAACAATAGTTGTTGTTGTTAGAGTAGGTATACTGTTACCCTAAATAATCTCAAAAATAAAAGAAAATTCGATTTTCATCAATTTGAGAATTTGTAATAGGAAAGATGAGGTCTTAGAACAGAGTTATATCTCGACAACTTTTGCATCAACTTTGCAACTAGTTTAAAATCACGTTCTCCAGGCAAATTCTCGTGTATTTATTGCTTTTAAAAGAGGATAAACTCATCGTTTTATTGCATCAAATCCCAGTTGTCGTTTCTCTGGATGAAAACGGGAGTCTGTGGAAGAAATCTGGAGCTCTGATAGAAGAAGCACTACTAATAATTGTAACGTTATTCTAGCAAATTTTCACTCTAACAAAATCAAAAAATTTGAGGGAGAGATATCCAGCTATCATCACAGACTGTGTGGTTGGTGTGTAGATGAAAATTGGTAGACGCCATCTGTGAATGACACATGTCGGCACAGGATCTCATTTCAAAACTGGTATATATGCGACGACCCTTCAAATCGTCATCGTCGTGATCGTCGTCCATTTGAAATTCCGGTTCCGAAAGCCATTTACATGGAAAAATATTTCCGATACCAATGACAGAGATAAAATATCTTGAAGCAACAACGGTAATAATCCACTTTCTATAGTGTGAAATGCCGATTGTTGGGAATATCGTTTTGATCGTTTCACGGATTTTGTGACAGGCATACGAATATCTACAATACACAACAACAACAACAACAACAAGAGATACTGCGCGAGATGATCTAAACGATGGACGAATTTTTCCAAAATTACACCAATAATCGTTTAAACTGTGTTAAAACGAGCCGTTATAATAAATGAAGCACATCGCTCCGATAGAGAGCACAACTTTATCTTTTTAGATTTATATGGGAAGCATCTACGGAAATCCTACGATTCGATTCGATAGACGTTATCTTGAACTTGCGTTTCGTTAATCTTCTACAAAGCCATTTTTTAACGAATCTTAGATAAATACCAGTATGCATACACGGTTAACATCATTAAAATGTCCATTGGAGTTGTTTACAGTTTAAACGTAACATTTTATGCCAAATATCCCAATAGGAGGTCCACAATTCTATTACATGTATATAGCATGATTATTATTATTATTATTATTATTATTACAAAGTTACAACGGGTCAAGAACCAAGAATATGATATGGTGGATCTAAATCCCCAATCCATAAACGACAGACATTTATGGACAATAATTCGAAAGTATTGCAATTGTACAAGTTCACAGAAATATGGGTAATTTTTTTGCAAAAAAAAGACAATCTAAGAGAATTCTTGTAGAGTTTATGTCTACCTCTTTCACCGTTTCATTCAAACGGAATTAATTTTAAATTTAAAAAAATTTGTAAAATAGACGATAGTCAGTCAAGATTATGCAAAATAAGGAGAAACGAAAAGGTTTTAGATGCTGTAAAAATAAAAGCAATGTCGCCTGTTATTTATTCACTTAATCTGACAGCTGTAGTAAAAGAAAACACTGTGCTTTTTTTATAACACCCCTCTATTTCAGTGAATAAGGGTGTTTTTTAATCTACGATCAAGTACAGTTGTTTCAAACTATGAAAATTTCGTATTTTTTCTTCAATCTTTATTAGTTTCTTGTTATTATTATCTATTATTATATAGAATTAACGCATTATATAATAACCCTATTATATATCCAATATTATACATGGATATATAGACGGGTGAATGAGAAAGGGCTCGTAAATTAACAAACAGACACAAGCTAATATTTATACACGCAAGGCTGTAATTTTGAGAACAAACCCCTGATATTGCAATGATAAACGGGCCCGATTAATTGAGAATAATTACAATTTATTGTGCAATTTGCTGGGCAAACACATAGTGAATTATATACATTTACCTATCGATGACAAACTATGTATATGCGCGTAGGTGTGTACCTATACAGGGTGATTCAAGAGGATGGGCCATTAAAAGTATAAGAAGTTCTAGTTATTGGAAGTTGATGAAGTTTGGTATGTAGCCATTATATCCCCTGAATTTTATGTAGAAATTATTTTCGTTGTTCTAGCTACCCTCCTTATATAGGGTAGTGCACCCTACTCTCTTATTTTAAATGGAATGCTATATTTTTTATTACATTTTTGAATTCTTCAATAAAATCGAAGGGGACTTTGATAACATGACCCATGGTCTAGCGCTGAAAGTTTTTCAGATATTTCAGCTTTTAGTTCAATTTTAAAACTTGCAGTATTTAATTTAAAAAATCATATTTTTGAACCTATAGCAGTTGAAGTGTTAAAACTTAGAATTTGAGTAGTAATTCAAACAGAATTCACTTATCTTTTAGCGTTTAGCTAAAATAAATTTTTCTTTCAGGCAATTTTCAAACTATAATATCTTGCTTATTTTAAATGGAACACCATATTTCTCTTTATATGGTTGGATAGAGAAAAAAAATCTGTATCAAACTGTATTAACATTTCCTATACCTATCTTTGATAATTTTTCAGTTATTCAAAATTTTCAATTTCGTCCAATCACCTCCCTTAAAACGAATTCAACTATAACGAAACGCATAGAAGGCTTAGCAAAAAAAAACAGAACATCACAAATGACGTTAATATTGAATATTTTACATGTTTTTTTATAACTTAAGATATTCTACATGCATATTGATTTAATTAATTATCAATTGCTTCCATTTTCCTTCCTTGAGATATTTTAAAATTAATTAATTAATTTCATCTTAATTGTGACAATTGAATTGAAAGTTGTTTTGCTAAGCCTTCTATGTTTTACATTTTCTTTCAGGAAAGAAAATTAGACGAAATTGAAAATTCTGAATAACTGAAAAATTATCAAAGATAGGTATAGGGAATGCTAATACAGTTCGATGCAAAATAATTTTCTCTATCTAACCATATAAAGAAAAATATGGTGTTGTATTTAAAATAAGCAAGATAATATAGTTTGAAAATTGCCTGAAAGAAAAAATTATTTCAGCTAAATGCTGAAAGATAATTGAATTGTGTTTAAGTTGGGTGAAAGTATATCATCTTAACTACATAATTTCAACGTTTCAACATTTCAAATGCTGTAACTTCAAAAATATGAATTTTTCAATTAAATACTGCAAACTTTAAAACTGGACTAAAAGCTGAAATATCGGAAAAACTTTCAGTCCTAGACAATAGATCATATTATCAAAGTCCCCTTCGATTTCATCAAAGAATTCAAAAATGTAATAAAAAATATACCATTCTATTTAAAATAAGAGAGTAGGGTGCCCTACCCCATATAAGGAGGGTGGCTTTAACAACGAAAATAATTTCCTGAGAAAATTCAGGGAATATAATGGCTACATACCAAATTTCATCAACTTACAATAACTAGAACTTCTTATACTTTTAATGGCCCATCCTCTTGAATCACCCTGTATACACATTGATAGTAAAACATGAACAAATAGAAGAAAGCATTAAAATTATTCTCACCATGTCTGGATTGAATTGAATTTATAAATTTTACTACACTTATTATACTTACAACTAATATCGCCATCAATAATCAGTTCATCATCATTGCTAGTTACTACTAGAATGGAATTATTGTTTTAAAAAGCGTGTAGAGTTTTCGGATCACGTAAATGTTAGATAGATAGATGTGTGTAAAGTTGGCAGTTTCCTACTGTAGATATCACGTACTAGACGGAATGTTTTTAGAAGTTAGTCTTGTTTTGGAAACTTCGTTTTATACGAAGTTATTGGGTTGTATAGAAGAGGAGTTAAGGGCTACAACTACCATCACTATTACTACTACTACTACTACTACTACTAGCAATAGCAAGTTGAATGTTTGTTAGTGTATAGCGGATAAATTCCAACTTTCAAGTCCTGACTAAATTTTTAACTTTATCGTAAAGTTGGTGGATGTATTATAGAAAGACGACGACAACACATGGGAATCAAGAAAACGAAAATCATATGAAAAAAATCAAACATCGATATATATAGTTGAGTTTGTATAAAGTTTTACAAATTGTAACTGTGATGGAACTAATTAAAGTTTATTGTAAAGTTCAAACAAGAGTCTATTTACAAGTGGTAAACTTAATCTTTACAACAATAATAATAGTAGCGCACACTACTCGACGATTTCCACTAGAAACTAAACAAATAATTCCACTCGACTGTTAATTGCTTGAAAATCCTATAGAAAATTACCTTTGCATTTCCATTATCATAGTCTGATTTTAATAATCCGCTTTTGTTCAAATTTAGAAGTAAATTAATTGAAAAAAAGATAATTTGAATGTGATTGAATTCTGTGGGATTAATCTGTGTGTACGAGTTAGGTGCGATATGTGCTCGGTTTAATCCCTAAATTGTTACTGACATAGGACTGTGTGCACCATATAAAATTAATTTTCAGTTCCCACATCGCCCTGTCAGTGGGGTAAGCACGTGCCGATGTCTTTTATGGGAAAAGTTCCACCGCATTTCCTTTAATTTTATCATCCCACCCTCTAACAATAATCCATCGAAAATTTCACACACACACACACACACATATACACAAACAAGAAAACATCTTGGAATTGTTTATTTGTACCTGTTTATTTCGGATTTTAATTAAAAGAGAATCGAGTAAAAGGAAAACAATTTGTGTTTTCTAAAGCATAAAAGCAAAGGAGCTTCTATACAATTTCTTTTTTTATTACTTTTTAAAGGAAAAGACTGAATGTAAATTATTTGCTCCTATATAAGAGATAGCTGTGTGTATATAATAAAAAAACACATCAAATTTGACATAAACATCAAACATTCAATTTTGATGTCTCATGAGAATTTAACGTAGTATGGTTCGTTTAATATTGGCTAAAGTCGGTTCTGGCCAAATCTCAAGAGGGTTAGAATTTCTGTCAAATTACCATCTACATGTATGTACATCATCGTACACGGTTTTTTATTCTTATAAAAATATGTAAAATCGAAAAATTCTATAGACTCAAAAGCATCAGGGCCGTCATGAGAATATATGCCGTCCTTAGACAAACATTTTAATGCCACCCTTCTGTCTTGAGTGGTTACCAAAATCTTGTGTCTCTTGCGATTTTATCAAAAATGCGACACACGAACATTTTTAGTTGAATGTATCAACCACGATCTTTGCACATCTCGATTTTTTAATGTTCTTGCATAAAATAAGAGACCTTTTAGTTGAATTGGTCCATCATTAAGTAGCATGATGGTAAATCTTTCATTAATATTTAAGAACCAATAATATAGGTGTCCAATATCCAGGGCCGGCGCTTGCGGGGTCTTATGCTCAGTAAAATAGAGGGTCTTTCCTCAAACATACGAGTATTTAGAAAAATTTTAGTTTCCTTTATTGAATTATTTGTGGTTTTCAAGAGTTTATAATAAAGACAGTCTTTTTATCCGTCAAAAATTGATCAGCTAGGACCACTGAGTCTTAAAACCTAGGTTAAAGTGGAGAACTCAGTTCTAAAAGCCTTGTACCTAAGGTGCCTAAATGCTCTTTCCTTAAAAATTTGTTGGAAAAACTGGTGCTTAATTTAATATCTAAAACCAAAGTTGAGATTGTAACTCGAACATTGTCCAACCACGATTTGAAACTGGAGTTTACTAAAAAGAGATACTTTAAGTTAAAAATGTTGTAAAATCTAGAATTTAAAGACTAGAATTTAACTGGAAAATTAACTAATTGTTAAATCAACTCCTTTTCATAATTCAAGATCAAAATTAGCCAAAACTGTGCAATTTTAGAGCAAAAATAAGCCGGAAATGTTACAATTTTGCCTTTTTAGGCCAAAGAACAAAATTCTGTTAAAACTGAAATGTTCAATTTAAAAATCCACCAAACTCAACTAAATCTTTTACTGTTGACAATTCGATAAAAACATTTAGTAAAAATTATAATTTAGGGAAAAAATGTCCAAAATTCTTCATATCTTCATATTCACGATTCATTGAAAAAATTCGCCAAGAGACGTTACTTTATGGCAATTATTTTTGAAAAATTTAAACTAAAAGTCACTAATTCATCTCAATAATAGATTAAAAGCTTCTAATATGTCTATTTAACAGCTTAATCAAACTTTTTGTGCATTTATTAAATAACATTGAGTTGCAATTTTACCACCCCTGTGATAAATGCCGCCCTGAGGCAGTACCTGAGTTGCCTGAGCGCTAGCGACGGTCCTGCTCACCAGTTTCATTTACTTTATTGATTCTGTCTAACAACAAAACTGACACATATTGGCAGTTTGCTGTGACAAAAAAAAATTCAAGTTTTTTCCGCCTCTTTTTCCAATTTTACATACATACTTACATAAATAAATATAAAATAAAGGCAGGTGTGTATAGAAATGCGTAGAATATCATTTAAATTACCATCATTGGATAAATGTACTGTTAAATAGAATATTGGGGTGAAGAAAAACACAAAAAAAAACACAAAGCTGTAGGGGATCAATTTTCATGCATCATGTATCATGCACCTGTACGTTTTCGTGTCTTGGTAAAAATTGATTGGTTTTCAAGTATAATAAAAAAAATGGGGTTGGTTAATTTGAAGAACCGTCAGAATTCGATTGGGAGGGTTGTAAGACAACGTGATGACTACTATTTTACAGAATGTTTAACCGATTAGATGAAACAAATTCAAATTCTCGTTAATTTTACTTAAGGTCAAACTTCAGTGGATCAAAATATAAACGTGATATTCAAAAATTTTGAAAAAATTACCTAAGCTTAGTATTATTCTAAGCATTACTTATACCAAATTTTAAGCAAATCTGTCGTTAAGTTTTTGTAAAAAAGTGAAAAAACCATGTTATTTGGACTATTTTATTTTTTATCTCGAAAATGAGACGACAGATTTTGTTTAAACTTTTTTATCATATTCGTGTTAGTTTTATTTAGCTTCTAAATTTTTGTGGATGACGCTGAATTTTCCGTTTTTGCACCAAAAAAGAAAAAAGAAAAAATGTGTATTTAATGTTAATATACGCTTGAAACCAATGAAAATTGATATAAACGAAATTATTTAACGTAAACATCAATCGTTTCTCCAAAAAACGCATTTTAAAATTTTAATTTATAAATTCCGCCACATTGCTCTCAAAGAAAATAAAGCAATCTGTAAATGTCGATAAAAATATAGATATAAAAGACGTGGTGGAGCAAGCGCCATCTAACGAGTGCGGTTCCGGGTGTTTTTCAACCTTAAATGACTGAAATTCTACCTTAATATAAATCCGCTCCCTAATGATCACCAATATTCGAAATATACTAAAGTTTTGTAAAACTGTAAATAATTAATGATTGTAGTCATTAGTGGCAGGTAGATGGATATTTTTCAATTTGAAAAATAAGCCATCCTCTAGGGAAAATCTAATAATCTGAAACTAATGGATTTCCAATGGGAATGTTGCAATTTTTATTGTTTTATTTTTTTTTTTTTCATCGACTTTTATAAACTTTATTGCAAATAGAGTTTTGAATGGTTCTGTAATGAGCTGGATTCAACAATAATGACGATTGTAATAAAAATATCATCTCAACAAATTGTAGATTCTGCAGTTTATCGGAATCCTTTCTCCAATATTGTAAAGGTATATAAACGTATAGATTTGTCATTGTAATAACAACCAATCTATACTCTCTGTGTATCATCGAATCGTGGCTATTATCCTGTTATTTGGAATTGGAGCAAAATCCCCCTATATTTGATTGCTATACAGATTCCGTCCTAGAAATAGGAACATTGGAGAAACTTTGGCCACGCCCATATCCCATCTTTGTCAATCACATGTTTCATGAATAACAGACAGAAATACCAAATCCACAAACCAGATCTGGTTATTGTTATCTTTCAAAATAGAAAGTTTTCAAGGTTCTTTCGTACAAAAGATATTGCTGTGTTTGGTCAGAGGACTAAGGGTTGGGAATAATTTCCGCCATCATTTTTAATTTTTAGACAACTCAAGGTCTCTCTGTCTCTTTCTAACTAATATGTAAGCAGTTTAAATAGGCGTGGCCAAAGTTTCTCCAATGTTCGTATTGTTATGAATTATACTGTATACATACATATATAGATGTAGGTATATATAACAAACACATATACATGTTGGAACAAAAGCGAAAGATATGTATCTATTGAAAGGCAAGCGAGCCGATTAATTACCATATTTTTCGTGTATTATCTTCCAGTCCAATTTCACGCTATTTAACTTTTCCCTTGATTAAAACACAGAAAGATCGAACTTGAACTGTTGTTATTGTTATTGTTGTTATTATATATCTGATATTGTGCATATAAACATAAACAAAATCCGTATATGTATGTATAACATGGTGCAACCATTCACTTATTATACAGAAAAGATTTATTATTGTAATTTTCATAATTTAAAAAACAAAAAAAAAGAAGAATCACCCTTCAGAATAAATTTATGAACTGTGCTTTGTATCGAGTTCTTATAATTAAGATGACATGAGATGTGTGTCCGTTTCGCAAATTATTACCACCCATTACCAGATATTAACCATCATGATGTATAAATTGAATTTCTCGCTTTATCAACGCTAGCACGCATCTACTAGTAAAAGGAAATATTGTGTATGTGTATGTGTGTCTGTTTAAAATTAAATTACTTGTCTGAAGACTTTTATTAATTTTCTTAGTTCAGTGTGTTGAAGCACTAAAAAAGAAAAACAGCAGACAATTGAATTGAATAATTTACACTAAAACAAATTCAACACGACTAGTACAGTCGAGTGTAGAAAAATTTTAACGGTGAGGATTGTATGGTGTAAACCAGACTATCGTTTGAAGGCAACAAATATACAGGCTGTCCCGTAAGTCGCGCCCTTGCTCCTAGGGGATGAAATTCTAAGACGAAAAGTTCTGTACCACATTCTTATCTGACGCACAGGTAATTAGTTATTAATTAAATTAAGTAGCCAATCAGGTGCTCCCTTAGTTTAAATGGTTGTCGCACCAGCCTGCTAACTGGTCCGCTTCCCATATCGCACCATCTAGACTCTCTCCTTCTCTCTTTTTAAAGCTAAAGCGAGCACCTGATTGGCTACTTAATTTAATTAATAACTAATTACCAGTGCGTCAGATAAAAAATGGTACAGGACTTTTCGTTCTAGAATTTCGTCCTCTATCTGCCCCTTGAGGAGCAAGGGCGAGACTTACGGGACACTCTGTATTATTGGGCAACGATAGAAAGAAGGGGACGATTTATTGACAAAAATTTAGTCTGAAAATTGACCTAAACTGCCTTCTTTTCATATTACAGTAACAAGATTGCTAGAAAAACTTAAAACTTAAAAAACTTAAAACTTAAAAAAATTAAAACAAAGCCAAAAAGTCTAACTTTAAGTTAAATAGAACAAGAATGTCTACATTGACTAAAATTGAAGGATTCGGCTCAAAATTCATTTAAAATCGACAAAGTTTCTTCATTTTGACGATTGGTTTCCAAATTCTGCTAAATAACGATGATTTAAGATATAAAAATCTAAATTAAAAGTATGGAATCTGTTTCTAAAATCAAAAAAGGCTTCCAAATTGGAATATTTTTACAAATCATCGATAACATTCAACAAACGTCAACAATTGGGGGTAAATATTTAAAAATCTATACTAAATAATAAATTCACCTATAAAATGAACTGAAAGCTTCTAAATCGTCTCCATTTACTAACTTAATAACAAAATTCATTGGAAACTGATGATTTAAGATTTAAGAATTCAGTTCCTTTTAAATAAAAGCAAAACTTACCAAAAAATTGATGATTGAGGATAAAAAATTCTTAAAATTTAGACCAAAAGTCCAGAATTCAAGACACAAGTAGATTAAAAGCTTCTAAATCGTCTCATTTTTATAAATTTATATCAAAATTTATTAAATACTTAAGACGAAAGTATTTTAAAAATTAGGTTAAAAATAGAGACTAAAAGTTTCCCTAGAATGAAGCTTCTCAAAACTTGAACTTAAACTCAAAATCTTATTCCAAGACAATTAGAAAAGCCAAACTCATTAAGAATTTATGTTTTAGAACACAAATCTAAAATTAAATTTGTCGAAAAACTGATGACTTAAGACAAAAACACGTCTTAAAATCTAATGCAAATGTCAAAAATTCAATTCAAAAATAAATTAGAAGTTTTTAAACCGTTTCGCTTTCACAATTCAATAGCAAAATGTGTTAAAAACTATCGATTGAGGACGAAAATGTCTTCAGATTTTCGCTAAAATTGAGTTGTTTCACCACTCAAGAATTATTACCTAATTATTATCATTATTATTAAAATATTATCATTTAGGAGACTTCATGAATACCGGAGGCCTTGGGCGAAACGTCCTTGCTAATCAAGTTAACTTTAAATGTAGTAGTGTAGTTGGATAAATGTAAGTTTGCTCAAAACCATGGATGTGCAGTAGATCTTGCCTGCAGCAGAAGTGCAGGAGAATATATTCTCTCTCTCTCTCTCTCTCTCTCTCTCTCTTTAAATCTATTGATAATACATTAAAAAAAAACCACGAATAGACACGTTCGGATAAGCTGACTACTCTGTAAACCTTGTTTGGATGCATCGACTTGATCAAATTCAAATTGATCCATCTATACACAACTAAAATGGGTCAGATTGAATAAACTAGGGCCAGAGTAGTTGATTTAAATAAATACACCAATAGCCGCTAGCAAATCCTTATTTACAAGTGTCGGAATATAAATAATTGAAAGCAAACATCCTGTATAGTATAATATTTGTTAAATGTGCCACACGTAATAGGGGGTGGTGTTAATTGAATTTCTCCATCGATAAATGATAGCCTAAACTAACGGATAGCGGACGATGAACTTGTAGAGTAAATTCTAATCGAAAATCATAACGATATAACACTAGGGACTATTAAAATGTATGCAGGTATATAGGTACAGTTGAATATAAAGCTGCAGGCAAAATTAAATATATTTATGCTGCTGTAAATTGTTTATACATACATACAGGATACAGGGTGTAATCTAAATGCCTTACAATATTCAAATCACTATCCTTTTGTGGAATAGAGTGAAATAAACATATTTTGAAGGGTCAAAGAAAAAAAATTACTAAAATTGGACAAATTTTAAACCATTATTTTCCGTTGAACTACTCACGCACGTCTTAATAACTTACTTATTGAACATGCACACAATACATTTAATGAAAATAATTCAATACAGAAATTGTTCAAAATGTGTCCACTCTACATAGCAGGAAACGATGTACGTTTCGGCAGTTTCCGTATCTCGTTTCCAGCTGCACAAATTCGGGTCCGCAACTTGTCGACATTTTCGACCGCACTGAATACACTAATTGTTTAGCATGGTCCCACCAAAAAAATAACAAAAATATGAAAGGTAATAGACAAAAATAATAATAAGCCCGCAATCATCCACAATCATCGATTCCTGTTCCACTGCTAACTGAACACTGAACATTGATATCAGTTGAGGGGTATTAATTACGTTTGTTGATTAAACACAATTATTTATCGTTAAGATTGTTGTATTCCAGTGGCTCTAAACATTTTGGCGAAATTTTCAACCCCTTTTTTCCCGAAAACGGAGCCCTATCGGCTCAATTTTTCGAGCTCTATACGTGGTTTGAGGATTGTCAGGGATTTCCATTACACCCTGTATACATCCATCGGTATACGTATATGAAAGATGCATCATTTATACAATGTCTGGAAAAATTGTTGAGAGATAATTTTGAAATACTCGTCTTCTAATTTTTTTCCCCTGTGATTTTAACTTATTGTTATTACTATTATTACACTTTTCATACGTTCTTCTGTCGCATTAGGCGACATTTCAAGGATATTCGTGTCGGTGCTATTATTATTATTATTATTATTATTATTATTATTATTATAGTTATTCTGCTAGTTTTTGAGTAATTGTGCCACTTTTCAACAGTTATAATCTTGAATCAACAAAAAATAAAAAATAATAAGAAAGATACAAGAATGACTTGACATTTTTCACAAATTAGCGATTCCTTGCAAATATCTTGATTGTTAACGAGGTAAACACTTGAAAGAATAAACACAATCAATAGAATCTGATGAATTCTCTATTGAATTGCACAAATCAATACAGTCCAACAAATTCAACTTGACTGAATAAGTCTACTAAAACTAAATGAAATAGACAAGTTGACAAAATGTACCGGGTGATTCATGTTAGACGAAAAGTTTTTAGGGCAGTTCCCATTATCTGACGAGTGATTCGAAAAATATTTCAGGATTTGCAGGAGGGGAAGAGGTAGAGAACGTTTAAGCAAAATTAGCGCCTTGTAATGCGAGGAATCTTCTCTGTTGTTTACCATTTTTAACTTGGTAGGGTAAGATTGTTTATGTTAATTCAGTGTTTATTGCTCTTATTCTGATCTGGCGATTTTCTCCGACCAACTGCTCGCATAAACCGATTAAAAATAGCTCGTAGACTACCTATCATAAAATTGATTTTTCCCGTTTTTCTCATTTGTATCCTCAAAAATTTGAAAAAAAACCGTGGTGAAGATCGATCGCGGAAAAAATGAAGGAATCTAGTGTGAGTGAGTAAACTTCTGTGTTGTTCACTATTTTTAACTTGCTAGGGTAAGATTGTTTATGTTAATTCAAGTCTAGCACTCCTTATTTTTTTAAATGTTTCCAATGTCAAGGATTTTCTATTAAAAAACAAACACTAAATCAACATAAACAATCTTCCTCCATCGAATTTAAAATAGTAGAAATAGGTAAATGACCTTGCCATTCATAAGTATGTCTAAAACTCCTTCCCATTTTCGCAAGGATCCAGTGATGAAAAACGAATAATAACTATTTTAGGAGGATTTTTTAGTCATTCTTAGTCCTTTGACGGGTATAACCAATGGGTGAAAATCGCGACATTGTGGCAACAACGCGTCTTTTGACCAATTTCCCAATGAGCTACAAGGCTCTAATTTCATTGAAATATTCTCTAGGGACCCCTCAAAATTCCTTGAAAGATTTTTCGAATCACTCGCCAAATAATGGGGGTTACCATAAGACTTTTCGTCTAACATGAATCACCCGGTATAATTTGCTTGATTATAGATAGACGTCAATTTTTGTTAATCTTTAAATTAAAATTCAATAGAGAATCAGTGTAGATTCAAATGGACGTCTCAAAGAAAATCATTCACTAATTATCACCACCTTGAGACTAACAATGAGACTTAATTATTACATTTAACGCAACTATTGGATTGAACTATGTTGAACGTCTCAAAAATTTGGAGATTCAACTGATAGAAATTGCAACAGATTCAAATTTCGATACTGTTAAATATTTTCAATCAACAACAACTGGAAACGATTCGAATACTTGAAAATCAAATCGATTTGGTTTAGAGTAAACAGGATCAACACATTTGTGGTTCAATTCAGAAATTCATACAACATTTTAATCCAAAATTACAATCTATTCGATAATTAAGATTGTTTACCTCTCAATGTGTAAATTCAACATGCAGTTTAGTTTCATCTCCTAGTTGTATTTGAGATTTCTAATTCTCAAATAATCACAATTTAACGTTAGTTAAGATTTTCAACTTTAAGTTTCTTTGAAATTTCAATACAATACACACCCTTCTAAGAATATAAAACTAATCCCTCTGTCAGAAATTTGTTTTCTATTTGTTAAAATACCATCCGTCGTAAAATGCAAATTACCTGAAACTGTAGAATTCCGTTACCTAAAAGTATAAAACTTTAAAAGCACCCACTTTCTAAATTTATATAATTCCACTTGTTGTATGCAGGTATAATTGGCGACTGGGAATAGTGAATCTTATAAGAAAAGTCAAATTTTTTATGGTTGGTACGCACAAAATTGTCCATTGTAAATTCTGTGAATAGAGTAAGGGTGAAACTACCTGCTATTAGAGGAATGTTGTCTATTACTGGTAAGAACTGTAAATTTTCTGCTTCTATTCACGAATTTGAAGTTAAAGCAATCCGACTTTTCTAATAAGATCCGCTATTTCCAGTCGACGACTATACTGGATGTCCGATCTAAATATGGTCGATTGTATGAAACTCCTACTAGTCGACGAGCGATTCGAAATTTTTTTCAAGGATTTTATCAAAATTGGAACCTCGTAGCTCATTTGGAAGTTGGTCAAAAAACGCTTGTTTCTGACGACTTAGAATGATGATCCTCCCAGCATTAATTTTTTTGTTGTTTTTCTCTATTTAATTTTGGAGCTGAGGAGAATTTCTTCCATTTTTTCTAGGATGCAATGGAGAAAAACAACAAAAAATAATGTCCGGAGGGTCTTCGAGCCATTCTTAGTCGTTCGGCGTGTTTACCTCGTTTTAGAAAATTGCGACATTGTCCCAAAACGACCATTTTTTGACCAACTTCCAAATGAGCTACGAGCTTCTAATTTCGCTTAAATATTCTCTAGGAACCCTGCTACAAATCCTTGAAATATTTTTCGAATGACTCGTCGACTAATAAGAGTTTTATAGAATCGACCATATTTAGATGGGATACCCTGTATGTACACGATAGGATAAAATCTCCTTCAACGTTGACATTTCCTGTCTTGTTATAATATGGCAAAGTTATTAAAGTGGTTGTGATGAAAACCATACTTGCTCATTATGCTAATTGAACATCCACCAACAAACTAAAGCTTGATTCTAAATGAAAACTTATAGTAGCAAACAATACAATGAAACATAATATCGTACACTAACAACGAAAAGGTTATATTTATAACGATAATAACAGATGAAAATCCCTGAAAGTTTTCCAATATTGACGCTTCATTTAATCGAACTATAGTGGCAAGATTGTGTGTTGAATGTTTCCCATATAACGAGAATAACAACACTTTCTATATACGTACAAATAGATACCTCAATATGGAAAGTTTAAAACTACAATAAACTTGTAATAGAAAGAAAGAAAGAATAGGGAAAAACTATCTACAACACACATAATACGATCATAAAATTAATGATACACGAAATTGTACAATATCAACAATATTACAATCACTAAAACTGAAACAATTAACTCTATATACCTACAATTTAATTTTATTTAATTGATCCTAAATGACTGTATCTTAACATTTAAGAGATTTTATTAGGCTAATTCAACTCACAATCCCAGGTTATTTAACAGATAGACTAATTCGCTCGAAATCATCCATTATCCTATCCAAAGAATGACAGCAGGATATTCCACAGAATTTGCACAATATGATTTCTACCTGTTTTGGGGAGGATTTTCGAAAAACCCACCCCTTTAGAGAAAGCCATAGAGTTTGATAACAGCCCCCTTTTTACCAAACGAAAAACATAATAGTTGCATTTTGGTAATATTCAAGTCGAGATGAACGATAAGAAATTTAAAATAAAACTACCTTTCGATAAAATTTTGTGGAAATGTACGAAGAATAAAATTACTAATGAAGATAAAGAAAATCAATATCGTGGAAATTTTACAAATTGTAATAATTTAAAATTAACAAAATTGAAATATTTGAAAGAAAATTGTGATGATACCGATGAGATTTCCTCAACATCAACTGATACTACCGTAATTTATCGTCCATTGGGAAATTCGATGGGAAATCAGGTAAATTACTAAATGAATATTTCGATTGATATTGAATTAATTCAACAACATGATTAATTAATATTTAAGTAAATAATAATAAATATCGAATGATAATTTTAACAAAACTGATAGATAAAATAAAATCAAAATTTTAATCTAAATATAAAATTGACAAATTTCCAGTTTGTTGAGAGTAGTTTTCATGTGAATTCTGTCATATTCATTCTTCTATTCTACAATTAAAAAGGTATTTAATTTATTTGTTTATAATTAGTTTTTACAAATTATGAAGATTATTGATGAGATGTTCAACAAAACGTCTAAAATTCGTCTAGACACCAATAATCTTGAGAATAATCAGAATTTATCAGATGATGAAATTTATCGGCATTGTTCTTGTACAATAAAGACAATGACAAAATCACCACGAAATCGTCGTTGGTTAATTGAAGTTTATCGTAATGGTAAGGTGTCTATCAAATTAAAAAAAAAACAATTTATTTGATTTATAATTGTTAGAATGTAATCAAGTTCTGAATGGTGAATGTAAGAAAATTGATGGAGATTCAGAAGTCAATATAGACGATAATTGTACAGCTACATTGAATACTGTTGATGTAATTGATCGAGCCTTGATTGAAATTGCTGAAATTAAACGTGAAATTAACGAGATACATTCGACTGTAGTAAAAATGAACGAAAAAACTAAAATTTAAGCGTATATTCTACAATTTATTATTAAGTTAATTTTGATTTTCTTTTTGTATTTTTAGATCAAAATGAGAAGCCCTTCAACTACAACATCGACAAATTACGATTTTTTCGTAGAAAACTTGAAAAACGATCATAAACTAAAGCGTGAATCGATCGGTTACCGCAGCTCGACCAGTTTGAGTTTTCTTCTTAATAAACTAACAAGAAAACCGATTATTAAGAAGGAAAAACGTGAATGTACACCGTTGAAAACGCCAAAGAAATTACGGATTGAACAAATTTCAGCTACTGAAAACATTTATGTGGCAAAACAGAAATACGGACATTCTGGACGACGAATCAATCGATTTTGTAACACATGCCATCCACCACAACGAGCTGACAGAGTTGATGTTAAAAAATCACCGAAAAAATTGCGACAAATACGAAAGAATCTAAACGAGACATTCGCAGAAGAAGTGAAGATTATCGATAACAAATCGAATGATTTTCGTACAGCTTTTGGTATTAAAAATAATTTCGTTACAATCCCGAACGGAATCGATCAAAAACCATCGATGAACAATAAAGAAAATCAATTGCCGACGAGAATTCCCCGATTGAAACAACTAAAACATCGACCAATACCGTCGTGTAATCATGAACGAAATTATGGTGTTTGTAAAATACAACATGAGGTCCTTACAATGGAAATCCCTAAGGATTTCAACCAATTCCAACGTGAAATAAATGATGACTTTGATGATAATATGGAAGATCGCTTTATGGCAAACGGTAGAGCTTTGAATATGATCGACAATGTGTTGAAGGGCTTGAATACAATCAATCAAAAAATTCAAGATATTAAATCGTATTTGTAAAGCTATTTTAATAAGACAATTTTTATAATTAAAATCTCAAATTTGTGTAATTTTGTGTATGTTAAATTTAAATAAATGATGTGTTGAAATTGAACGGTTTTGATCTTTCGCCGACATAAAAATCGTATTTATCTACCTACACACACACAAAACTAAATCATTCCCACCCAATTAGTTCCACAAATAAATAAATTGAGCTATGGTAAAACCAAAGTCAAATAAAATGTAGTGATGCATATGTGTGAAATGGGGATGTGATGCACTCAATTCAAACCGCAAATAGTACTATTCATCTAAACCTTTGTGTACACTTTTAGTGAATTTAAACAACCCTTAAATACCGCTTCACGTATGTGGAATAAAAAATGATGAGATTTTTTTCCCTTGTATGTATATGTATAGGTATGTACAACAGAGACTTTTAGTATAAGAAGATATCAGAGATTTTTAAAGTGTTTAAGAGGACAACTATATACTCTCTACATCGTCATTTTATCAATGCACTTGTAGAGAATTTCGTTCTCAACAAGAATATGCATATATTATGTATGTTCGTGTATTATTTATCATGCAGAAGATAAGAATTTATTATGATGCAACTTAACAGACGCGAATAAAGAGATGGGAATAATTAGGTTCCAAAAACAGGCGTGCTTTGTCACTCAAAATATACTGAATAATAATTAAATAAGAAATATTTTTGACGAACAATAGTCGATGTTTATCATAGATTCATTTAAAAGTGAGAAAACACAAAAATTACAAGTAGACCACATGATTTCCAAAAAAATAATAATTTTTAGACTGAAGAACTACTATTACGAGCATACAAAAGAGACCACTTATTGTGAGACTGTAGTATTAGGGAAGAAAGTAATTTAATCAGAAGAAAGGGGTGGGGTTACTGATTTGTGTATTTACTCAAACAGAAAAATACTCATTGTAACATTTCCTACCTACTCATCTTCTTACTCTTACGAGAGAAAAAGCCTGACTCACACGAACCAAAACACGTGTGATTCCACGTGGTCTCTTTTATGTATATGCTTACAATAGTACTTGTTTTCAAGTCAAAAATCAATGTCCAAGTCTAATAGTTTAGAAAAGAAAAGCTAATAATAATTTTTTGCTAATTGCCAACATGTAGATTTTGCTTCGATACAAATAGACTTTTGATAGAAAACCGCAAGATTATGTAAGCTCGTTTATAACGAATACAAGAACAATAAAATGTTTTGTTTGCTTTAAGTTTCTAGCCATTAAAACTTACAAAAACCGTTCAAACTTTAATTTTACATTATCGACTTGTGGATTCAAGAGTGGTATACACTAACTTCTTGGCAGTGTCGTACTGAGGTCCAGGACAAGATTTGAATCTAACACCCCCAAAACTGAGTTTGTAGGAAGGGAAGCAATACAATAACTTCAAAGTGCAATTTAAGTTATAAATTTAAGCTATAGATACCGGGTGTCCGCTCTAAATATGAACAATTTGAACGAAACTCCTAGTAGTTGGTGGGCGGTTCGAATAATACTTTTGATGATTTGTAGGGGGGTCCTTAAAGAACATTTCACCAAAATTAGAACTTCGTAGCTCATTTCTAACTTGGTCAAAAACGCTCGTTTCTGACAATGTAGCGATTTTCAAAAACAAGCTAAACACGCAAATCGACTTAGAACTCTAGGATTCTTCTAAAATTATTTTTTGTTGTTTTTCTTTATTTGAATCTGGAACAGGTGAAAATATTTTGTATTTTCTCTGGAATACAATGGAGAAAAACGAAAAAAAAAAACAATGTTGGGAAGGACTCCGAGTCATTCTTAGTCGTTTTGCATGTTTAGTTCGTTTTTAAAAATTGCAATATTGTCCAAAACGATCATTTTTTGACCAAGTTAGAAATGAGCTACGAGGTTCTAATTTTGTTAAAATGTTCTTTGTGGTCCACCCTACAAATCCTCAAAGTATTATTTGAATCGCCCACCAACTACTAGGAGTTTCGTTAAAATTGTCCATATTTAGAGCGGACACGTGGTATAGTGTGTGCCCCTTTGAAATCTGCCCCCTTAGCTATGACACTACTTTTGGAAGACGAGATACTGACTGAGTCACTTTTAACAGAGCTATCTATCTCACTCTCTACAATTTAATTATGTCCAATAATTGAAGAGAGATAAGTATAAAACAACCATAGCGCAAGTTACCGTCTAACTATCTTATTTCACTCATTTTTTTGTGAGTATCCCTCTTATTCAGAGTGTTCCGTAGGTAGCGCACATACTTTTAGGGGTAGGTAGGGGATGAACTTCTAAAAAAGGAAGTCTTTTGCCATTTTTTCACTTGACGCACAGATAATAATCTACCCCTGAAAAAATGTGCGTTAATTACAGGACAAAAGATATGGAATAAGAGACTAAAACAGGCTACTGAAAGGTGACTCTCCTTAGTCTCTGAAAGTTTAGTGAATATCACCCCAAAATTCAGCCTGTTCTTTTAAATTTCCAACATTCAGATGTGATAAGCAAGTTTGCCCAAATACAACTGAATTTATTGTAAAATCTAAATTTAATTGAGGCGATCTACCATGACGACATCTGGTAATTATCGAACAAAAAAAAAACGCCATTATTACACCCAACTAAATTCAAATTTAATAAGTAATTAAGAAATGATGTATTTTTTTCTCTTTTTTTATTTGAAAGTTTGAACCTCTAATGTTGTTCTTTCCCCTAGAGAGGGCTTTTTCTTCATTAGCGCCGCCAACACTAATTAAAATGGAATAAACGCCCAATTATTATCGATGATAATTATTCATTTGTTTGATAATATCCGTTGTTATGGAAGTTCTTATAAAATACTCGTTTAAAACAACAATAAAATAGTCCATGTTCCAATTCAATGTTATAATGAAAAGTGTTTAAATTATGTAGTAGTTATATTTAAAGTGTCCCGTGTATAGTTGCTATAAATACTGAAAATTTTTCTATTGACCAGATTTGGCCTGAAGAGGCAGGCAAAGTTGTTGTTTAATGATTGTATATTGCTTTAGGTTCTGATTTAAATTGACTGTTAAATTATCTAACATGTTGGTTAAGGTTTACGGGCGTCGTTTAACGATTGCAATTCAATTACTTGTTTGTTGTTTGTTTAATTACTATTTTATTATAAAATCGCAATCGACTGATAAAATAAACAATAACAACTTTGACAATAGGTAAAATATTCAAATTCTCGATAAATCGAATCGGGGATGAAACGATAAAGAATTACTAGTTAGATATTGATATTCATCATCAAACATTGATTTCATTTAAATTTAAAAGCTTCAATGTTAAAAGAGAATATGAAGCAAATCTATAAATGAGAAATCAATGATAATTTTAACTATGTAGAATTGAGGGAAAAACGATAATGACGACGAGCAACTAAAACTTTAACTATTTGAAGGAAATCAGCATTGGTAATTTCTATATCTTTCAAATATCAACTTGAAAGGAACTCTTGATAATGTGCTTTAGAAAAGTTACGATGAACTTTCCAAACTGACTCTACGAATCGAAATGTTAAAAGCCCCAATTCAACTATGTATATGTCGACTCTACAATAAAAAAAAAAATAATACAAATCTACTATCCCTTCGATAAAATAAATGAACTATATTAAAACTATGACAAGTTTAATTATATGCAAGTGATAAGAAACCCGTAAATCTATGACAATTTCATTTAAAATACACACCTAACAATTTGATACATAACACGGTTTCTATCTTCTACAACAACTAATCTCAAGGGATGAATTCAACAATAATTTACCACCGATCTATACAGTTCGAAAACGGGGGTTGTGGTTAATTTTATAAATAATGTCAACGTAATGGAAAAACACGAGAAACATTTTAACTAGTATTCCATAAAATTTATGAGTTTGTTATCAAAAATTTAATGATAACATCGTGAAATATAATATACAGAACGTTCCACCAAATCTGCTAAAAACACTGTACTTGTGTTTAATATTCCATTATATTCTCAACAATATTTCTACTCGTTGTCATTTGCTTTTGTAGAGAAATTCAAATTTTCTAAATGATAAACGTTGGAGAAGATTAGATAAATATTTGTCTTGCTGTACAATTAATTGTACTGTATACGTATTTTATTTTATATGGCGCTCTAAGGGAAATATTTAATTTTTCGCTTTTATTATAGAAAAATTTCTATTTATAACAAACAGGAAGCCAATAATCAATAGAAAATCTCAACAGCTCTAGTTTATTTGTAGTGTAGACAAGGTGAAGAAGAAATTGACACGTCGATGACTGTAATTCCGTGCCTTTATAATTATCATTTAAAGTTTCCGTGTAAATAGATGTTAAGTAGTCGGATATAAATCATTAAAGATTTCTATTTTTAGTACATGTTAACATGCGATAAACACTTATAAATAAATCTCCTTGCTATTATTATTGTTGTACGTGCATCGTTTTCAATATTCCATTCATCTTTTAGAATTATTATTGAAATAAAATGTTAAAATACAATGATACAATGAAAGAATAAATTATTTTTGAAAATTAATCAAAAAAGTAATACTTATAGATAAACGTGTTGATGATATTCATGATATTCACTAGTTCAAACAATAAAGACTAAAGAGAGGTCTACGACTAGATCAAAGTCATTTAAGTAGCTAGTAGTAATAGTAGTACCTAACATATAGAGTAGAGGAGAACAAACCGAAGAGGAAACTGTATTATGCAAAATTGATTGTATTTGCATAGATACCCACATAGCTTAAATACAAGCCTTTATTGATGTAATACAATCTCTGCTATCGTATAGTACAGAAATCATCCAGAATACAATTTATATATTCAAAGGGGAAATTGTTTTTATGTTGTAATGTAAGTGGAAAAATATAAAAATGATATAGAGAACTTGTTTCTATAACCGAAAGGTATCAATTTTTGCTGAAATTTCATGAAAGGAAAACAAGAGATTGCACCAATATAACAACAAACATTGGAATATTGAAAATTGTAAAATAACGAAATAGCTCACCTGGGATAGTTTAAGTAGTGAAATAGTTGGAAAAATTCAGAAAATTCTAAAATATCCTTCAGAAATCATACTTTAACAACAGCTCAAAGTGTTTTTAACTATCTAGATATAGATTCCTTTTGGTATCAACTGAAAGTGTTAAAAAATACAGGGTGTTCGATCTAAATATGGTCATTCTATGAAACTACTATTAGTCGACGAGTGATTCAAAAAATATTTTAAGGATTTGTAGGAGAGTCCCTAGGGAACACTTTAGTAAAATTAGAACCTCGTAGATCAGTTCAAAGGTCCGAAAACGATCGTTTTGGACAATGTCACAATTTTCAAAAACGAACTAACCACGCAGAACGACTAAGAATGACTCGGAGTCCTTCCCCAACATTGATTTTTTTCGTTTTTCTCCATAGTATTCCAGAAAAAATACAAAATATTTCCACCTGTTCCAGAATAAAATGGAGAAAAACAAAAAAAAAATCAATTTTGGAAGGATCCTAGAGTCATTCTAAGTCGTTTTACGTGTTTAGTTTGTTTTTGAAAATCGCTACATCGTTAGAAACGAAATGTTCTCCAAGGACCCTCCTAAAAGTCCTACAGATTCTTGAAATATTTTTCAAATCGCTCGTCGACTAATAGGAGTTTCATCGAATTGACCATATTTAGATCGAACATCCTGTATTTAAAAACTAGAATAAAATTACTCAGCAAATGAGCAACAATGTATACTAACATGAATCTGTGAACTTGAATGTAAATTAGAGCCTTAAAAATGTTAAAAGAAATATGAAATTTAGATAGGTACCGGGTGAGAGTCACGTGAAACAAAAAGTTCTAATGACAACTTCCATTATTTGACGTACATTTTAGCAAAATCAGAATTTCGTAGCTCATTGGGAAGTAGGTCGAAAACCGTTCGTTTTGGACAAGTTCGCGATTTAGAAAAACGAGCTAAAGATGCAGAACGACTAAGTATGATTCGCAGACCCTCCCAACATTAATTCTTTTCGTTTTTACCCATTGCATTCTAGAAAAGATGCGAAACATTCCCACCTAATCCAGAATAAAATTAAGAAAATCGAACAAATCAATGTTGGGAGGATCCTCGAGTCATTCTAAGTGCTTTGCTCATTTTTGAAAACTGCGACATTGTCAGAAACGATCATTTTTGACCAACTTCCAAATGAGCTACTAGGTTCTAATTTTGCTAAAATGATCTTCAGTTATCCTCCTATAAATCCTTGAAATATTTTGCGAATCGCTCGCCAAATAATGGGAGTTGCTATAAGAACTTTTCATCTTACGTGACTCACTCACAATCAGTGTAAGAGTCAAATGTAAAACACAAAACGGGCCTCTTAATTACTAAATAAATCCTTTAATTCCTCAAATTTTGAAATTTTTAAAAAAATGAATCCTAAAAAAACTTATTGTTAATATATTTTCGTCTTGAATCTTAATTAGAAAATCATAAAAAAATATTTAGGCACAATTAGTATCTAGGTTTTTAACTGAATTTTAAGCTTTTAGCCCAAGTTTTAACACATTTCCAATAAAACATTTTCAGACCGTTTCTGAGCTGAATTCTCAGCTATTAACTTAGATTTTAACACATTTTAATGGTGAGTTTTCCATTTTTAACTTATTTTGTTACTCAATCTTCGAAAAGAAACAATTTTGACACTTTTAGTAAATTTTTCGAGTGATTTTTCAGTTTTTTAATCTAGGTTTTACAATATTTTCGACCTAAATTTCAATTTTTGACAAAATTTATCTTTAGAACAATAAGAGTCGATTGTACCAACGAGTCATAAAAACGATTTTTATAATTATAGGAACGATTGTTTCTAACTGCTCATTAAACTTGATTGAAGTTGGTGAAATCGACCCTAAAAGAAGACGATCTTGGCGTTTTTCAGTTGAATTTTCGAGTTTTTAATTAGATTTTAACATATTTTCATCCCAACTGCTTAGTTTCTAATGAGTTTTATTATTATTAAAAAAATGATGCAGACACAATTTACTTATCTCACTTCTCACTTTGAGTGAGAATTCGATTTAATATCAATTCTCAATTTTTGGCTAGTTCTTAATGTAATTTTTCTTAATCTCTCCTTGCGTTCAATCCTAAAAAAATAATTTAGGTCCTTTTACTCATCTTTTACATCTTACATAAATATACAATTTCCAGCGAATATTGTGAACAAAATCATGAAAAGAAACATTTTAAGCACAGTTAAGTTGAAAAATTGATCAAAAAACACTTTTTGAAATTTAAAACTGAAGCCAAACATTATTTTTTGTTTGTATATAGTTTTAATTAGTTTTAAAATTTTAATTCATCAAATATACAATTATCCGATTGTTATTATTCGAATTGTTTAAAAGTTAAATTTTTAATTACATATTGCGTATATATGTATATATGTAATAAATATAAATTGAAAATTCAATTTATTCCATAGATTGAGATTAATTGTACGGTGTGGTGATTAACCATTTCAAATTTTCAATTCTAGTGAAAATCCAATCAGAATATATGAATACGATAGAATAGAGAGAGAGAATATACCTAATCGTATTTTTTAAATTGTCAATAAATAGAAAAAATTCATCCATCAAAAACAGAGCGTTAACAGAAGTTCACAAAATTCAACTTCCAAACTGAAATTACTTACAAAAAACACACAATTGAGAGTTTTCAACCGTCACCGATACGTTATGTTACGGTTTTAAACTGTACGGTACCGATTATAACGGAAAGACGTTTACGCATATAAGTGAGTCACGTAATTTATACCAACAATTTTTCATTGGTTCCGCTGTTTCTCAAAATTTCATAAGAACAAACGTTATATGAATCACGGTCTTATAAACTCTAACGGGGAGATTATACCGTATCGGTGACGGGCGAAAACTATCTAATAAACGTCACTATACCGTATAGGCGATCATAACCGGAAACAACTGTTGTCTAACTCATGAAATAGTGGTGTTTCTAGGTCGAGTTTCCGGATCCGTATATTTGCACATTTTAAATCGTACAACTAGTTTTTGAGATAAAGAACCACGATTGTAACCATAAAATGAAACATGCTGTATAAGCGTGTGTATTCTATTAACTTTCACAATAAATAAATTTAATAATAACTCTCTTATTTTTCCATTTCTTAAACAACCATATTAATATCATACATTAATTCAAGCAGCGCACAAATTCTATGAATATAACATTGGTATGCAATTTAACTTTTAAATGTAATACACTGACTATAAATATTTTTTGATATATTGTTATGAACGGATTTTCATAAACTAGTGGACGCGTCTCCTCTTCTCTATGCTATCCAATAAAATGCATAATTAATTGTACAACAAATTATTATTATTATTTTTTCTTATACAGAAACTTTACGTAAATCATCAGTAATAATATTAAAATTATATTTATTAATGAAATATTTCGCAATTTTTATCATAAATATCCAAGAGATTATATAGATGATTATCGCTAAACAACGTAAATTCCAATCATTTTGTAAAAATATAACAATTACAAAATATGTACCAAAGACGATGCGTGCGAAAAAGAAAACAATCAAAAATGTTGTCTCAATTGACGTATATACAATAGTTGCATAATATCCTTCATAACGTATCAACCATCTCAATTGTAAAAATGGATTTGTTATTTCAAAATCACCTAATGCACATGTAGCTGAACTACCTGCATGACCTCTATTTAACATCATAAATACAGCACATACACTATAAATATGATGGATTATCATTAATGTTGAATGTCTTTGATAAATAAATAACCAAATTAAATCATAGATAAAATAACCAAGACTTGTTACTAAGATGAATGCTTGTGTTTGTGTTGTCTTCCATTCGGGATGATTAAATGGTATATCAAGATAGAAACATTGATTTATACCCAAGAATGATGTTATTAAACCATGCAACAAACTATTTAAACGACACCAATATTCTGGTGTTTTATTTGATAATAAAAAACTTAAAAAACAATAATTTAACACCCACAAATTCGTACTTAATAATATCCAATACCATGAATCAAAATGCCAATCAATCATATCTTGTAATTATAGAATTACTAGAATTTTTGACATCACTAAGGCGAAAATAAACAAATAATAAAAATTAATAGAAAAATAAATTTAAACGAGATGTCAGCTAAAATTCCATCAAATAATCAAATTCTAATCAAAGAATTAATGGAAGAATCGCCGAAAAAACGAGTAATTCTCACAAAACTCTACAGTATCGTTGTAAATTGTTGCGATATTTTAGGCATCATCGATATCCTACCATGCGGTACGATCCACTCGATTAAGCCTTATGTAACTTACAGTAATTAAAAATAAATATGTTAAATAAAAATATCAACATTTATTATTATTATTGAGTTGTTTCTGATCACATTTAAGTACCTGTCTAACGTTAATATTAATCCGTGAATACTCTAAATAATCATCAATTAATCGCCAATTATCATTGATTCCCCGCCATGGTTTCTCATGGGTTTTTATAATTTTCGGTACACCATGATAACACAAACGGGATTCTTTACTCATTATTACAATATCACCACTTTCAAGAAACATAGGTACAGTTGAATGGTGATCTATCTGTTTGCCACCTAATAGAAAAATTGCAGTTTGTCCGAAACTATTACAAGAAATCGAAAAAGTTTGACAATTCAACATATTTACATTGACAAATATTCATTTACCTAAAAGAGATTAAAGGTGCTTCTAAGTCTTGTTCAGAATAATCCGTATGTCCTGATAATGTAGAATCTAAATGATAATAATTAACAATAGCTGCTTGTGCATTGAAATTTTGATAACCTAAAATTTCTGTAATAAATCGACATAAATTGCGTAAATCATCTGGAAATTCCCCTTTACATTCTTCACTATAAACCTTAGTATCCCAATTATGATGGTATCCTAATGTTATCCAACGTAATTTATTCAAAATTGTTTTATTAGTTTGCGAAACATCCCACCATTCTGTGTTAATTGGAATTAAATTAAATGGATCTAAATTTGATTTATTCGGTCTACGGGTATAATCAACTAAACAACG
Source organism: Mylabris sibirica (assembly GCA_039776855.1). NCBI lineage: Eukaryota > Metazoa > Arthropoda > Insecta > Coleoptera > Meloidae > Mylabris > Mylabris sibirica. The sequence continues at coordinate 7,286,759 of CM077838.1, forward strand.
TACAATCCAATAACGTTGCCCTGAATTTGTGAATGGATTTTTTATGAAAATCAAACCTAAAATCCACAATTTCACAATTAACTTTGCTAATCTTACAAAAGTCGACTGAACCTGGATTATCACGTAATTTATAGATTTTCCATAATTTTACAGGTTTTAAGCCGTAATCTTGATGGTAGAATTCAGGATATGCTGGTAATTCAACTGGAATAATCTAAAAGTTCAATTTTAAATCATAAATTTAGAGAAAATGTTAGGTTAACCTTATCTGTAAATCTTTCAATTTCATTAAAATTTAACACTTTATCATAACTAGGTGGTGGATTCTTCGATTTATAATACTTAAAACAGTCTTTAAACATGTTTAATTAATATTTTCGACTTTATTTCGATGTTTATTAAAAAAGATAAAGTGAGGTTAGAAATATACGTCAAGCAAAATCGATACGTTCTGTTATAGCTCGAACAGTTGCTCGAAACTGTGCGATATCACAAATAGCGCCAAGAATTGGCGCGTTTATTCAAAAATACCAACTTAAAACTATCAAAATAATTCATAAACCCATTTTAATAATAATAATCACTGTTGCTTATAATTTTAATACAAATCAAATGTTTATGGATTTTTTTTAAATTGGCTCAAAAGTGCTCTTAGATGTTCGATTGAAAGACGCGAACATTTTGAGTAGTTCAAATAATAAAAAATAACAGTCGGTTTCTATTTCTATGGCGACATCTATTGATCAATAGCCTCGTTGAAGGTTGACAAATTTTGATTTGATTGATGTGTTAGTATAAAAATTATAGTTTTTCTAAATCTAAAATAAATAAATCCTCAAAATTTTCAACTGTACAGTTTAAAATTGTTTAATATTTCTATAAAAAGTAGTTTAAATTTTAGTAGTATCGTAGTTCGTTTGTCTAGCAGATGGCGTTTGTGTTGATCTTGTGACAAGCATCCTAAATCAAGTCAGCTGACTCCTTGTGAAATTGATGAGAAAACAAGAAAATGTCTGCAAGGGATAGACTGGCAATTTTCCCCTCTAGAGGGTGAGTTTTTATATTATTAAAAACATTAAAACTCAATTAATCTATTCCTAAAATAATGTACAACATCTTAATAAATAATTGATTAATTTTAATGATTAAGGGAGTGACCTGTTTGGTTTGTTTTTCAGGGCTCAGATGTTGATGAAATCTCGTCTAAAAGGTGCCCAAAAGGGTCACAGTTTACTTAAAAAAAAAGCCGATGCGTTACAGATGCGTTTCCGTATGATTCTCAGTAAAATCATTGAAGTATATCACGCTTCTAGAAAACCATCGAAATAATCCTAAAGTAATAGTAATTCTTTTATATTTTCTAGACAAAAACTTTAATGGGTGAAGTAATGAAAGAGGCAGCCTTTTCATTAGCTGAAGCCAAATTTGCAACTGGTGATTTCAATCAAGTTGTATTACAGAATGTTACAAAAGCACAAATCAAGATACGTACTAAGAAAGATAATGTTGCTGGTGTTACATTACCAGTATTTGAATGTTATCAAGATGGTACTGATACATATGAACTAGCTGGTTTGGCTAGAGGTGGTCAACAATTGGCTAAATTGAAGAAAAATTACCAAAGTGCTGTTAAATTATTAGTTGAATTGGCATCATTACAAACATCATTTGTAACATTAGATGATGTTATTAAAATTACAAATCGTCGTGTTAATGCTATTGAACATGGTAAATATTGTCAACAAGTTTTTTTTATTAATTATAAATAATTAAAACATATTTCAGTAATCATTCCACGTATTGAACGCACCTTACAATACATCATCTCTGAATTAGATGAAATGGAACGTGAGGAGTTCTATCGTTTAAAGAAAATCCAAGATAAGAAACGTATAGCACGTGCTAAATCTGATGCTAATAAAGCTGAAATAGCCGAAAGGGCTAGACATCCAGCTAATTTGTTAGACGAAGGTGATGAAGATTTACTCTTCTAAAACAATAGCGGTAAATAATAATCAAACTTAAGCCCATTTTATCCCAATTTATCTACGTTAAATTTGATATTATTTGTACAGTTTTACTAAAATCTATTATCATTTATTGCTGGAAATTATTTTGTTAAAATATTGATATTTTCAATGTATAATAAAGGATGGCGAAAAGTATTTTTGTTTAGTGCAATAAGTGGTTGTATAATAATTCCATTTAATTGTTAGTATGATTGTTGATAAATAACAACAGAGTCATTTACTGTAATGTATTTTAGGTGTATGCTAATAATAAAAGTAATCAGTACGATTGAATTAATTTAAAATCTGCCCTCTATTACTGATAAGATAACTAGAATTATACACAATCTATATAGTACTCAAACAACACGATTTGCACTATTATCGTTAAAAAATGGTAGGAAACACTAATACACTAGAAATAGTTGTGGGAAGATTTAAAATCGTGCAAAATCAGAACAATTTCAAGATAATCCAATTTACACGCTTTCCTGATTCCTATCAATAAGCAAGAATGTAATTGTATAATTGATAATCAAAATTTTTAGCATACATCAATCAATTTTCAATAAATCTCCCTATGTTAATTGTAAGAGTAAAAACTACCCCTTTAATTTTTAATTTAAGCTTTGATTTTTATATTTCAAGATACTACTCGTTCAACACGATTCAACTCTGTTATATCGTTTAAAAACCTTTGAAAGTACTAATATAACACGATAGTGTTGTTCGAATGAGGATTTAAATCGTGCAAAATTAGGATAATTAGTTAAAAGCTGGCATAATTTCCTGATATTGTCAGTAAAAGAAAAACATTCTATTGCTAAAAATGTAGAAGACCGCGTAATAAGAAATCTCACATTAAACGTGTAGTCTAACGGATTTACATGTTGTTGTTTTTTTATTAATTTTAGCTCTCTTCATAATTGAAAAATATTAGCATATGTTAATTATAAGAGCAAATTAATTTTTGATTTTTACACCATTTTCGGTAGAGAATGTCTGTAAATACGTGCAAAATCAGACCGATTACTCCAAAGTATTCCAGTTTAATAAAGGGCCTCTTAATATATTCTTATCAATTTTAACCCTCTATTCTGCATTTCATTTCTGTTAATTAGTTGTCAAAATAAAACAGAGAATTTTTTACCTAATGAAACCTCATTAATAAAGGATTTTAACCCTAATTCCTATTTGATTTATCTGCCAATTACGCTAAATAGAAATAACAATAGTGGACTAGTAGAGAATGGAAAAAGATCGATAATCTCTCCTCCAATTTAATTACAAAACGAAATCAATTTATTGAACAGAAAATAAAAGATCAAATAACTTGCAATAATAGTAATAAGAAAAGTAATCCAATTAATTTTAATCCGGTCCTGGTTGGGCATCAATTCCCGGGCGTTGCTATAGAAGCAACAGGATCTCTAAATGTAGAGAGAGTACAGGACTAAAAGTCACATTTGGTGGTAGTAACGTATGAAAGCTGGTCGACTATACAGCAGTTTCTCTGAAGCTTATCATTGAAACACAGATAAGTCTATCGTTATTAAAACAAGAAAAATTTTAATAAGAAGAAGAAACAAAAAGATACAACGACCACCACAAATTCGGTGAGATTTAATTGATACAAATAATTAAAATTATTATAATTAGAGATTTTGTTAGTTTTTCTCTTAATTTTGATTATGGAAATGTTTTGATAGTCAATCTTGTTGCGTTCATAGTGATGAATCTAATAAACGAAAGAAACAATTTCCACTAATGCGCGTTGATTTATTCGTTGCAATAAAACCAAAGACTTACATTTATCGTAATTGTTTTACATTTGTTGTTTGTATCGATGAACGATTTGAATCAATTTTATGGAAATTTCAACGTCAATTGTATTCAATTGATTTCTTTTTATCAAAATAATTTAATGCACAATTTTCATTAAAGTAGGCATTCTAAAATAGAACACGCAGATGACGTCCTAATTTTCTTTTGCGTAACATTACTTTACAATAAAAACAACAAATTTAGTTGGTGTTAATTGTTATTAATCTATTTTGAATTGTGTGTTAATTTAGTACACGCTAATTGGGATTCATTGAGAAAAATTAGTATATTTTACAACACTTAACAGATAATACGTTTTCAAAAACACGCACATACTCAAATTTTCGATTATTTTATTACAGTGTGTGCATTGTAATTAGTGTATTGAGTTGTTAAAGAGGCGTTAATTGTAGTTCATTGAGAAATAGTAAATGGAGAATTGGCATTATAATCGGTGTCTTTTCAACCCCTAATTCTACCCTAGTTTGAGCCACGGAAATTGATTCTTTTTGGTCGAATTGATGGGGGGAAAATTACAATTTTACAAAAATTCTACAAAATCGGCAATTTTGTAGTTCATTCCTAATTTTCTCTTAAAAGTTTTTCCCTTCCACAAACAGGATAGGATTTTTGGATAACTCTCGTGGCAAAAGTAACATTAGTTTCAGATTTGTTAAATGCATACTTGAAGTTAATGGCATTTAAAGCCCTCCATTAAAGAAAAATGTGATAAAATTCTGAATAGCAGAAAAAGCTCTTCGACCCTGTTTTTTCCGTACATTTTCCTTGACAACTGGCTAAAGCTTGACCAATATTATTGATTTTCATTATTTATTAAATGATTTAGATAGCAAATTGAAAGAGTTTTCCAAATCGTCAAGAATATTCCAGATACGTTTTTTAGTTTTACGATGACGAGCAAATTTTAAAAAACTTTCTAACAATGATGCTGTGCATAATTTTGAAGACAGAGAATCATACTCTTGATTATAGAAAGATTATGTAAGGGAAAAGGACATGAAGCTTGCTTAAAAGGAAATTTTGAAAATTAGAGATTTAGACGAACGTTTTGAATCCCATTTTTCACCTGTTACTTACAGCTATTAAAATTAATTAATAGTAATATGTCCAAAGTACCCTTAAGAGTAGGAAACACATAATTTCCCTAAAATTATTGAAGCCCTATAAAGCCCTAAAAAATTTTTATTGCCTTGATTTTTAACTGCCTAAATTGTTATCTTTCATTCAGAAACAATGCAAAATGATTTATGATGCAATTGATACCCTCTAGAGATCTAAATATAGGTTGAATTAACAAATTTTAGTGATTCTAGCGTATATAGAGTCGAAGAAATCGATACTTCTTTTAATATTTTTTTGGTAGAGAAAATTGCAACTTCACCATTACAATATGGGAAAGTTTATAGGTCAATGAGACTCTTGCGAGTTTCATATATTAAAAAACTCTCTCGATTGATTTTTAAACATTACAATTACTAAAATTCAGAAACAGAATCGAAATTAATCCCTTTATAAGAAAGACCGCAACTTCATACAGTTTCTTTATTCTAAATTTAATTATTCTGGACAAAGAATTTTTATTTATCGTGTTTTTAAGCAGCTTTAAAACACGAAAGCACAATTCTAAATTACCAATCCATCAACATATCAAATTATAGTTTTTCTAACGGTTTATAACAGTAGAACAATAGAGCTTTTAGCTGCTTTTAACTCCCATACTCGATGAAAATTCGATTATAATACAACTGGATACTGCACAGTTCCACTTTTTCTATATCAACAATCTCATTAGTCCCTATATAATGTACATGTTTCAATATTAAATAGATTTCCGTTATTAGATCTAATTGACCATTAATAACTTCATACAAGTTCAATGCAAACATGTTGTCTGTATGGAAATTTCCTAAAAGTTCGTTTTTCAGTCGTTTGTAACGCTTAGAGATAATGGAGTACAGTCCTATTCCGCCATCGAAATTCGACGATGTCATCCATCATCTCCGCTACAATTTCCCAGACGAACCGTTGAATGCATCAGTTGGTCTATGTGTTCATGGTAAACCATGTGAATTATTGGAACATCACGATTTGAAAACAATGCAAGATGGTCTATCTGTGATGGCAATTGATAAAACAAATGGAGAGGTAGATATGTGGTTGTTCATTATCAATATAAAATTGAAATTCCACCTATAGAGAATCAATGGAATCTACGTTAATATGAAATTTTTCAGATAGCCGGTGTCGCATTGAATGGCATTTCAAGACAAGGCGATATTGAGAAATCTATAGAAGAAATGAAATCGATTGATAATATTAAATATCATCGTATATTCGGTCTATTAAATGAAGTTAATAAAAGTCTAGATCTATTTACTAAATATCAAGTGGATAAAATTTTCGAATTGAGAATTTTATCGGTAGATTCAAGATATCGTGGTAGAGGATTAGCAAAAGAATTATTTGCACGTAGTGAATCAATTGCTGAAGAACACGGATTTAAAGTAAAGTAAAATTTAGGTTTATTCAATTATTTAATAAATTTGATCGATTCTAGTTGATGAAAGTGGATGCTACTAGTCTGTTTACACAACGTGTCGCTGAAACTATGGGCTTTACAGTTGAGAAAAGTGTAAAATATGGTGATTATAAAGATGAGAATGGTTGTAAAATTTATGATACACAATCACCGCATGATTATTATAAAGTAATGATCAAATTAATCAACAAATCAAATGATGGTTGAATTGATCATTTCTATTACAAATAAATTAGAAATTTGAATGGAGGAAAAAAATGTTAATACTGCCACTGCCATGCAGAATTCAACATTTTATAAACAAATATAACCAAAATATAGTGCCGGTCGCTATTATTATTATTATTGTTGTTATTGTAATTCGCCAAATCTATATTTGTATAAATGGCAATCATTAAAGGGCTATTTTCTAAATATTGACCTAACGTATATAGAAATAAATAAATAAATGATTTATTGTTTTATTCGAGATTTATTCCCACTCTGTGTAGATGTTGAGAGAATCCAGAATAGAACACGTTACCTTGGTTACGGTCAAGGATTCCGCAGTTTTCACGTAAATCCTTCCAATTACGCATATAATTAACGAAGAAATTGTTAATTAAGCGATATTCACTATTAGTATTTTTACTATCATCATTATAATGGAATTTAATCAAATACACATTGGAATCTACAATTATTCCATCAAATAACGATCTAGACGCTTGATTAAATTCATAATAGTTCCATGAATTAATAAAATCGTCGAAGAATGTCTGGATAAGATATGAATTATTCATTTCAAAGATGGTTTTGTGTTGAAAAAAAAATTGTAGAATTGCCCGTCGCATCCACCAATTGTTGACTCGCAATAATAGAATTCCCCCGTTTCAATTAAAACATGAATTTAATTTACTCTGTCTGTATCTGACAAAATGCCATTGTTAGTCAATTCAACAAAATAAAAATAAACAATACTTGAATTATAGATCGAAACTTGATTAATATAGAACAATAAATCTTGTTTTATGTTCTCGTTTTATGATAATGATTTTCATAATTTTCCAGGAATACCATTGAAATCTTATATCTTATCATGTGATGGATTTGATAAGAGCTTACTAAAGTGCAGAATTCATCAATTTCAAGCATTCACATTGAAGTTGAATAATTATTGAATATAGTCAAGATGCTCTCATGAAAAATTCCGCTGAAAATCTTAATATTAAAACACGAAAACATGTTTATCGATTTTCGTGTAGTCTTGAATGTTGTTTAATATTTTTATAGGACGATATTGATCTGAAAGCTGAATACATTCATCTTTCCTCTACGAAAAGCCGTTTATCAGGTTTGAGGTGAATACGGTTTATTAACCACGAGAATAGTTAATCAATTTTGAAATTTCTATAAGTACCTAATAGAAGAACAAATAATATTCTATAATAAAGTACCAATTATTAACATTACGGCTCATATTTATTATGGGGAAAAATTTTATTTAAAAATAAAAGAATGAGAGACTTTTCTATAAGACATCTGGATATAAAAAAGTACTCTCACCACTTACAGCATCCCTACTTCTTCTAGTGTGTTATTTAAACCTGCTCTTATTAAACAAATAGAATAAAAAAAAATAATTATAACAGATGACGTGATTATATTTTTGATTACCCTTTGTTTGTTCCCAATTCCAGAAGAGGGCTTCAGGGCCGGTTCGAACAACACTAGGGCCCGGTACAAGACTGACTTTCTTCACATTGACAGTTCTTTACTAATGTTAGATTACACGCAATTTTTTATCGCGATTGGTGGACGCTATTGTTCAAAGTATCAACGCAAAAGATAACGAAGAAATCAAGTTCAAAGCATCAAAGCTTTGTTGTTGACAGCTTTTCCAAATCTCAAACTTGTACTTAATCGTACAGTTCACTGTTTTACGTCATAAATTGACACATTGATGGCAAAAAAGTGGAGATTGAGTTCAACGCCTCAAAACTTTGTTCGTGACACCTTTGTCACGAACAAAGGTGTCACAAACTTGCACTTAATTGTGCTGTTCACTGTTTTTTCTCATAAATTGACGCTTTGATGGCAAAAATAAAGGGAAACTGGGTTCAAAGAATCGAAGCTTTGTTTGTGACAACTTTTCCAAGTCCCAAACTTGTACTTAATCGTACAGTTCACTGTTTCCGTCATAAATTGACACGTTTATGGCAAAATAAAGAAGAGATCGAGTTCAAGCCATCAAAGGTTTGTTCGTGCCACCTTTTTCAAATCTCAAACTTGTACTTAATCGTACAATTCAGTGTTTTACGTCATAAATTGATACTTTGATGGCAAAATAACGGGAAATTGGGTTCAAAGCATCAAAACTTTCCTTGTGACACCTTCTCCAGGTCTCAAACTTGTACTTAATCGTATACAGTTCATTGTTTTCTGTCATAAATTGACACTTTTATGGCAAAATAAAGAAGAGATCGAGTTCAAGGCATCAAAGGTTTGTTCGTGACACCTTTTTCAAGTTTCAAACTTGTACTTAATCGTGCTGTTCAATGTTTTCCGTCATAAATTGACATTTTTATGGCAAAATAAAGGTGGGTTAAGTTTAAAGCATCAAAGCTTTGTTCGTGACAACTTTTGCAAGTCTCAACCTTGTACTTAATTGTGCAGTTCATTTATTTCCATCATAAATTGACATCTTGATGGCAAAATTGAGGGAATAAGGTTCAAAGCATCAAAGCTTTACTCGTAACACCTTTTACAATGCAAAAATCTGTAATTATTGTACAATTTCAATATTTTCCGTCATGAATTTACACTTGACGAAAAAAATTTGAAAGATCCGTGATCAAAGCATCAAAGCTTCACTCGTGATACCTTTTCCATCTCTTAAACTTGCACTTAATTTAAGTATTTTATGTCATCTCTATGGCAAGAGATAGAAAGATCCGAAAGCTCAAAGCTGTACTCATAACACCTTTTGTAAGCTACAAATTTGTACTTAATTATACAGTCATAAATTGACAATTTGACGACAAAAGTTAGAGAAATAAAGGTACCTAATAATTGGATTCTTCCAAAACTTATCAAAAATCTAAACAATCGTTTGTAAACTGAACAATACCAACGAAGAGGCTTATAAATAAGTCCTGTGAGTGGTTATCTTGAGTATTCATTGCGTGTGTGTGATCGAAAATATCGATGAAATTGAAAAAGTACCTACAAAGTACCTAAGAGGTTTTTGACCACCGTTGCAATACCTACCAAAGGTGCTGACTGTATGATGAAATCATTTATTTATCTTATTATCTATAAGGGTATCCTATACAAGTACCTTACAGATTATTCCTACCCGCCTATGGAGTACCTATAAAGAAAAGTACCTAACAAAGAATTTAACCGTTTTATGTGCCTAACAATATAACTGCCTATTATTCATTATTACACGTAATTGTATGTTTGATAATTGAATATATTAATTATTATCTTTTAAATATCAAAAATTTTGATTTGAATAATAAAGTTGTAAATTTTCGCGTTCTGATTTTAAATTCAAATTGCATAACCGAAAAAACTGCGATGTAATTAAAAAGGTACTTACTACTTAACTGCATCTCAGCTCCTGTCCTACGCTGTTCGAACCTACTGTAATTAGAAGAAAAAGAGCAGAGAAAAATTAGTAATAATGGAACAATAGTTTAAAAGTTTCAAATTACCCTTTAGTTGAAAATTCGACCACCTAATTCAAGGGGATGACCAACTGTTTCCAGAAAAACACAAACACTAACACACATCACTATATTTTATAAACACTTAAATTTATTTTTAAATTAAATAAACTGAAATAAGTAAAAGATAAGCACAAACAAGTATAAAAAGGAATATTAGATAACTCCTTTGTTCTGTTTGATATTTACAATCTTATCATTTTTAGAGAAATAAAGGATGAAACGACGTTATATAATTATAGGTACTGAAATTGTGTATAATTGTGGAAATGTGTAAAGGTTGATTTACTATAAAATAATAATAGAATCACACTATTTCTATTAATATAAAATTGTTAAATCACGAATATCTTATCAATTTTTATATTTAAATTTCGAGCTTAAAGCACCTTTAACTGCGGCGTTGCCAACAAGTCTAAAAATTCCCAAGTTTAAGATATTTTACGTCAAAACTTCATCTGAGAACTACAATTATCCTTTTATTTTTATTCAAATCTTTATATTTTTAATTTTCAAATTTTCGTTGCTTTTCAGTATAAACAATATTTTGGAATTGAAGACAATTTAGATTATTTAAAATTTGAAATTAGATTAAATGACAGGAAACTTGGCAACATTAATGTTTTTTTTTGTTTGGAAAATTCTGTTAGATGTCGCTAGTAGTGCGTTTGTTTTGTAATATTGTTTGTGATTTTTTGTTAACAATGGCAAGTTGGATAATTAAATAAAAACGTAAATTATTGTCAGTTAGTGCAAAGTTGTTTTTGTGGACTATTAAAAAATTCTATTAATTAAAATCAATGAATAATTAGATTAATTCAATCGATTTCCAATTTAGATCAAATAATGATTCTAACCTCACTTTTAGTGTTTTCATTTGTTTTCCAATCAATTGTTTATGTTACAACAACAATAACAACAACAGATAACACGATTTTAACAGAAAACAATGAGAATATAACAACAACTGAGTCACCGCGTTGTAGTGATTTCTCACTAATTGAAAATGGTTATATATCACAAATATCCTCAAAATTACAACAAATCCTTTTAATTAATTGTGATGAAGGCTATGATTTAAATGGACCATCGATCATTTATTGTAAAGAAGGCAAATGGGATCATTTAGCTCATATTGAATGTAGTAAACGTTGTCAAGAACCACCACATTTAGAAAATGGTCGTTTAGATATTGATGGTGATAAAGATGATAATGGTTTATATCATAAAGGTACAGTTGCTACATATGTATGTGAGAATAATTATCAATTATCACCGAAAGAAAGTCAATATCGTGTTTGTGAGAAAGGTATATGGACTGGACAAATAGCTTTATGTATACCATATCAGATAATAACTGGTTGTTCACCACCTAAATCTATATTAAATGGTTATTTTGTACATGAGAAAAATGATATTGATAATGATGATGGTTATTATAGTATTGGACAACGTTTGCATTATAGCTGTAATGCTGGTTATATTTTGGATGGTGATTCAGTACAATTATGTCTTGATGATGGTACATGGTCGCCGAAAATACCACCAATTTGTACACCACAGATACAGGGTATGACCATTTTTTTCTCTTAATTTAATTTTAATTATTTAAATTATAGTGTTTTTCTTGCGTTATAGTTGGTGATGTGTTTTATCATTACCAACAACTAGATGGCGTTAATATTGTTGCCAAACTTTATTGATTTACCGGTTGGTGGTTTTTGTGTTTTCCACACTAGTATCATCGACCCATCCTTTTCTTTTATTCGATATTCTGAAAAGAGGCAATTCAGAATTTGTGATAAATTGTGTAGTGTGTGAGAGTGTGTGTGTATATCTATTTTTGCTTTAAATAAGAATTTTGTGTTAATATTCCAAGAAAATATAATGGCAGGTCAAACAATTAATGATCGTTTATTAGCAGCTAAACATAGTTTAGCTGGTCAAGGATTAGCTAAATCGGTATGTAAGGCGACAACTGAAGAATTATTAGGACCTAAGAAAAAACATTTAGATTATCTTGTACATTGTACAAATGAACCGAATGTATCAATACCACAAATGGCGAATTTATTGATTGAACGTTCACAAAATACAAGTTGGGTTGTTGTATTCAAATCATTGATAACAACACACCATTTAATGTGTTATGGTAATGAAAGATTTACACAATATTTAGCATCTAGTAATACATCATTTCAATTATCGAATTTCGTTGATAAAACTGGTGTACAGAGTGCTGTCGGTGCTAGAACTGGTTATGATATGTCACCATTTATAAGACGTTATGCACGTTATATTAATGAAAAAGCATTATCATATCGTGCTGTAGCTTTTGATTTTTGTAAAGTTAAAAGAGGTAAAGAAGAAGGTACATTACGTACAATGAATACTGAGAATTTATTAAAAACATTACCAATATTACAAAATCAATTAGATGCACTATTAGAATTTGATTGTACAGCAAATGATTTAACAAATGGTGTTATTAATATGTGTTTCATGTTATTATTTCGTGATTTAATACGTTTATTTGCATGTTATAATGATGGTATAATAAATTTATTAGAGAAATATTTTGAAATGAATAAGAAGCAATGTCGTGAAGCATTAGATTTATATAAAAAATTCTTAATACGTATGGATCGTGTTGGGGAATTTTTAAAAGTTGCTGAAAATGTTGGTATTGATAAAGGTGATATACCAGATTTAACAAGAGCACCAAATAGTTTATTAGATGCATTAGAACAACATTTAGCATCATTAGAAGGTAATACACCAACAACAGGTACAAATCATAATAAAAATTTAAAAACTGGTGTTAATATATTATCAAATAATACAACAATACCAACAAATGATACATTTCAACAAGTTGCTGTTGCTGAAGAAGAAGCTGTACTTAATCAATTTAAAGCTAATCTAACATCACCAGGTAATAGTGCTAACAGTACTAATCCGTTTTTGAATGATGAACCAGCTAATGTTACTACTACGACTACTACTACTACAACTGTTAAATCTGAACCAATATTAGATCTATTTGGTGGTGATACTGTCAGTAATACAGCACCAACTACACAAACTTCTACAGCATTAGATGATTTACTATCATTGGGTAATTTTTCTAACATAAACATTAAGTCTATATTGTTTGTTTTAAGCCTTATCGAAATAGATCAAGCAAAGTAAAAAAAATCCCCATTGACCTAAATATTTCCGAATGCTTTCTTATTGATTCGGTTCCCCGTCTGTACCATTTAAAATATTCAGTACATGATTATATAACATTATAGGCTTTCTGTTATTTAATTTATTAATAATACTAAAGTGAACAATTTTGATTATTAATGATTATCTACAGGCAATCCATTTGCTGATTCTTTCACAACATCAACAGCATCAATAACAACAACAACAATTGTTAATGGTAATTTATTTTCAACAATTTCATCAATAACAACTACAACAACAATACCAACATCAACTGTATGGGCAAATGGTTTTCCACCATCATCAACAACAACAACAACAATAACAAATCCAAATCAACAATCAATATTTGATACAAATAATCTAGGTGGTTTATTTAATACAAATGAACCATCTGTATTTGATCCATTAGGTGATAATAATGTTAAACAAATGTTACCACAACAACAACAACAACAAATGCAACCACAATTTCAACAATTTCCCCAACAACAACCACCAGTAGTACAACCAATGTTTCAAACACCACCACCACAACGGCCACCACAACCATCAAAATTATTAACTGGTGATTTAGAAACAAGTTTAACATCATTAGTTGAGAATTTAACAATCGATACTGGTAAACAATGGAATTCCCCGAAAAATCAACCGAAAAGTAGTGGTGCTTCAACAGTTGGTGTTGGTGGTTGGCAACCCCAACCATTAATAGCAACAACAGCACCAACTTATAGACCAATGATGCCAACAACAGGACAACCAATGATGGTACCATCAACTACTGGTATAGGTATACAATCAATGCAATATCCAATGGGTACAATTCAACAACAACCTGTACAAGGTAGTCCTAAAATACAACAACCAAATAATCAATCAGCCAAAGAAGTTACATTCGATCCATTCGGAGATCTGTAGTAATCTAAACAAGTGTTTGTATATAAATTGTATGCAAATTCATTGTTTATTCATTTAATTATTTAATTACGCATAAATTGTTGTAGTGTAAATATTTTTTCCTATATAATTACATCATTATTTATTTATTTATTCAATGCTTTATTTACATCTGTAGTGAACACTATTATGCTATAAAAAGTGCAATGTTATAAAAATACTCACATTATTTATTTATATTTGTTGGAAATTGTTGCTATATTAATTTATTTATAAAATATAAACATTCCCTGATTATTATTTTTGTATGAAAGATTATTTTTCTACTTACTCATGATAGAACTATCTAGTCCTTATAAAGATTTATTTTTGTGATATTGTTGCATTTTTAGTTATATTTTTTTTTTATTTGTTCATATTTTATTGGATATAATTCACGTACTCATCAACTAAATTGTTACATTGTGATTAGATTACATTTAAAATTATTGTAAAAGAGAGAAATCTTCCTATAAATCCCTTTAAAATAAACAACCAGGTTCTTGCTAAGTGTATTGATCGAATTTTTATTTATTAATTAATAGAAGTTCGATTTTAAAAAATAAAGTAGCTATATATTTAGGTTTAGATGTTTAATTTTGATTTTTCTCTAATTTAGAATATTATATTGAAAAAAAAATATAAAAAAATACAAAGTCTGTAATGTATAATCAATTGTGACAATATAAAACGAGATAAAAGCTGTTGAATGAATAAATTATGCTTATGTGTTTGAAATTATTTATTCACAATAATCAACTGTCGCCCTAAATTGACTTTAATTCAATTATTTTATAATGGAAGAAGATAAATGAAATATGATTATTTTTCTTTTTTCATGTCTGTTGTTGATTATTAATATGCAAAAGTGTTGTATATTTTCGGGTGTAATTTTGTGTTGACCGTTGAAAATCGATCGAGATTATCTTTGAGTATGGTGTTGTAGAAAGTGTACTTCTCGCCACCATGTGGACGTGTAATGAAAATTTATTACAAATTTTGTACTTGCAAATTGTAATATCCGTTCCAAACTACATCAATGATAATCATCGTCTTTTCAGAATATATTAACTTTATAGTTTATGATAAAACTATAATTATATGAGGATCACTACATAAACATATTGATGGTGTTTAAATAATTTTACATATATTTTTTTTAGGTAATTATTAAATTATTTGATATTAAGAATGTGAGGAAAAATTAGATAAAACGGAAATGCAAATCAAATATGCAAATTGATAAAATTCATTTAAATTGATTCTAATTAGTGTTGATGAAGGTTTCTAATCAATAAACCAATAGGGGTGAAGTAGAGATAGTTTCATTGAAAATTTTAATTGATTAATGCATTTAACCAATCATAAGACCCGAAGATTTGAATTTCAACTAATCAGTCGTTTTACACTGAATAAACACCAAATTGCTATTTAATCAGCGAATTTCAATAACATGGATTTCATGCACTATTCATTTAAAAGTCCTGGAGCTTCGCTCTCTGACTTTTAAATCGTATTGTCGGTGCTTTTGTTGTGATTTTTCACAAACAACATGTCGGGATAACCTTGCAAACTTAACCGATTAAGGGTTGATTTCACCAACGCTTGTTAAATTTTAACGAACAAATAAGTTAGAGAAACGATTGTTTTCAATAAATTACAAAATAGGGTAGGAGATAAGAATTACAAATCTAAGCCATTTTTATAAACATTAACAAATTACCAGTCGCTTATAAATACAGTATGAGACTTAGGAAATTTCCGATCGATACCAGCTTGAGCTTTATGCGGAAAAGCAATCGATCTTGCCTACATGAGGATTTTAATTTAAATGGGGGCATTGTAGTAGAGCAACTATACTGATATCAATCTACATAAGTACAGCCTTCCCGGCAACAATAGATTTTATGAATAATCGGATATAAAGGGATGAAAATTTATATGTAGATGATCCTTATGAAACTCCTATTAATTGGCAAGCGATTCAAAAAATCTCCTAACTTATTTGCAAGTTGATTAAAAAACTCTCGTTTTAAAAAATAACTACACGATTTTCAAAAAGTAGCTGCACACGTAAAAGGACTAACAATGAGAATGTTTTTCTTCATTGCATTCTTGAAAAAATACGAACATTTTTCAGCTGTTCCATAAAATAGTAGAAAAAAATCAATGTCGGAAGGATCCTGGAATCATTTTTAGTCGTTTTGCGTGTGTAATATGTTTTTAAAAATCGCGACATCGTCAGAAACGAACGTTTTTTGACCAACTTCTAAATGAGCTAGGAGGTTCTAATTTTGCTCAAATGTTATCCAGGGACTACCCCACAACCCTCAAAATATTCCTCCAATCGCCCGTCAATTAATAAGAGTTTCAAAAGAATTGTCTACATTCTGAACTCCATCCTTGTAGCTTGTAGATTGAACAATTTGAAGGCAGTTCAGTTGGTTGCTTATTCGTTGACTTAATTTTCTTTGATCCGAAGTAGCTTCAAATTTCAACATTCGTCTATTCCCTTGTATTTGTATCTACATCTACCATATTTTACTATGTAGTACATACATTGTACTATTGTACATAGCTACATAGGTTATATGGATACCTGGTGTTGCCACTATTCCTGCTAGCAATTTTAATATTTTATACTCGTACACAGATGTGATTTATTGTTTATATTTTATAATTATAGGTCATATGCACAGTTCAACACAGTTACTTTTTAATTGATTCCAGTCGCAAGTCTCTTGGTAAATTTATTATATTGATACAATAGAGGTAACAGGCAGAGAGCTTTCTAAATTTGTCCTTTTAATTGTATGGATAAATCAAAATTATCTTAAATCGTTTGTCGTCAATCTTATTCTATGTTGAATTATAAATGAACAATAAGGGAATATTCCTTTATCTTTTACCAATTATTTTAAATTTCAATATAGAGCAATCCTTCTGTACCCGTTATTTTACTTAACAATTCCACTATGTAGATATATTTTTTCTATTTTTTTGAAGGATTCATTTTGGATTCTATTAATTTTATAACGATTTCTATATTTTATACAGAGTGTTTCAAAACATAGGTGCACAAACGCACTGTTTTAGAGATACAGTGTGCTAAAGAATTTCTTTTACTCTTTGGTTTTTTGACAATTTCATAGGAATCGTTTTAGATACAGTACTCAGCTTTTGTCCAGGTCAAGCCAGGTTAGAAATTTTGACTAAGAGTACCTTTTTTTATGTAGAAAAATTTGGCGCTTTAAATTGTGATTCCAAAATTCTAATTTTTTCAGTACCGTAGAAATCAGGGGCAAAGAAATTTCATTTTCCTAAAATCTCTGCCACTTGCATATAAAAAAAATTGAATTAGCACTAGCATAAAATGACCAAAATGTATGGTGAGACGTCGACAAACGGTTCCTGTGATTCTGTCAAGAAACTAAAAAAATAATAAATTCTTTGACACCCTGTATCTGTTATTGGGAACTTTTTGTCTCCGAATGAGCCAACGAATCACAGGTTTCATTTTCCGACAAACGTTTTGAAACATCCTGTATATTTTAGAAATAATCGTGTTGTATTATTTGCAAACTTGGCAAATACGTTGTCGAAATGTTGTTTTGACTAAGTCAATAAATAATTAAATAGAGGAGAGTGGGCAGTGATAATCGAATATCCTGTTTAAACTAACAAATTATAAGGAATGTGTCATAAAAATTGATAAATACTGATTGTGAGTAATGAAGACATTTTCTAAACACTTTTGAATGACCATAGTGATAATAATGATGATGATAATGATAATAACAGTAATGGATCGTGAAATTTCAATGTTGACGTCAAAATTTCGTTTATAACTCTATTGATGTCATCATATCTTTAACATAAAGAATTATAGTATCATTTGTTCATTTTGAATAGTCGGGATAATACAAAAGCTCTTAAAGATAATCACTATTCTTTTATACAATGAATTGATTATGTAAGGTCATCATCATATTGGATATAGATGTACGAACATCACTTGTGGACAATTATTATTTTGTGATTGGATAGCGAACGCGCGCTGCTATCCGACAAGCAACGGAAAACGAACAAACAAGCTATAAAAGAGATGAACGAAAGATGAAGAAAGGTAAAAGAAACAAAACGAAAAAGAAGAATGATAGTTTTTGTCCATATCAAATGATTTTCTGATGGTTATCTACAGTGTGAATTATAATTAGACAATAAATACATCACCTTCTCTGTCTCTTTAGATCAATCTATTAACGAATCCTATTACTTTATTTATAATCTTTACAATACAAGTGTTGAAGAGTATGTTTCTTTTCAGTTGATTTAACAAAAGATCGAGGATTATCTGATCAAAACAGACAATTTCACACGGTCGATTATTTGAAATTCTATAGTTTATTATTGCAAATTCAAAAAACAAATAGCTTTAATTAACACTTGAACATTTAACGTTTACATAGCGATGTAAGATGGTTCTCTAATCCGACGACCATCACCACTAAAAACACCCACGTCTTCTTCATGCAATACAATCAATATAAGAACATAATAAAGACATGAACTTTAATTAAGTTAGACACAATGTAATTACCACTCATTAGAACAAACATGTCAACGGGAGGGACGAACTATAAATATTTTCAATCAAAGATTCTATAATGATTTTAAGAAGCAACGAATCATCGTTTAATTTATGAAATGAAAATTCTCAATATAGATATAGTATTTAGCCGAAAGCTTTTATAATTTATATTTTATGATGGATAGGCATGAAATTTGGGGCGTCTCATTAAAGTCGTGTTTATTAATTGTTTCTCGTGTTATTTAAACTGAAATTGGCTGTTTTAAAATAACAACAGCAACAACAAAAAGAGAAACGACACAAATACACTAACATCAACCCCTTAAATAATAATAAAAAATAATAATACGACATGACATGTCCGCCCTCGCAAAAGTCGGAATCGTTTGTATACCTATGTATACAACTAGTATTTGAATATTATGTTGCGTATATGTGCTCTCTCTCGTCATTTCTCTAACTTTACTTTAAATTTACTTTAAGTAAAGCCGCAAAGCTCTTTGTGATATTATACCGCTTGATACTCTTCATGTACATGGTACAGTTTCAACGTGGGAGGGCCCCGAAAATATTCATTATTAATACCACCCCACCAGGTTGTATACTGGAAGTGTTCCTGTTTCTCTTCATGACTTGTATTTATTGAAATATATGTGGTTAACTTAATCATAAATTTTATGTTTTATGGATAGTTGTGTCGTTGATTTTTGAAAGATGATCGTTGTTTTTTCGTTTTGGCAATTTTTCGGTTGGTTTTTCTTCTTTTTTTTGGCCTTAAAGAAGCACACAAAAAAATGGTAGATACGAGTCACCCCCCGTTGTTATTTATGATCAAGTACATCCTTCAGATTACCGTTAATTACTTATAGTCATTTTGTATTTTTTTTATTGAAATTATAAAACAGGAATTTTTAAATGAATTATTGGCCATTAATAAAATTTCATTTTTCGATTCTGTCTGTTTCAGTAGAAGAATCTAATGATTTCTCGTGCTCGACAACGCCTCACATTCCTCATAGTTATACGACTGTAATACATGGGCTTTTAACTGAAACTGCTGCAGTTCCTGGTACTACTTTAAAAATCCAATGTAATAATCTTTATCGTAACATAAGAGCCCCATGCCAACCCGGAAAGTTACGGTGTATCAATGGACAGTGGAAAGGAGTTACACCAATCTGTGGTAAGCTAGACTTCTTTTATGTTTTAACTCATAGGTCGGCAAACCGTGGCTCGCGAGTCACATATGGCTTTTTGGCCCGTTGAGTGTGGCTCTGCCGCTGGCTGTTACGAAGTTTTAATTTTGCTAAAATGTATAAGTTTATACAGGGTGTAATTAAAATAAGTAACAATCTTCAAACCACGTGTAGGGCTCGAAAAATTGAGTCGAGAAAGAAGCTTTGAAAACTGCGCCAACCTTCCTAGAGCTACCGAAATAGAACAGTCTTAAGGATAAATGATTGTGTTTAATCAACGTTTGGTGTTAAATTGCAAGTGCAGCACGAACGTTGATTGTGGATGATTATCGCGATTCGAGAGCTACCAAAACGTGCAGCGTTATCTGCTGCGAAGAATGCAACTTTGAATGGAACAGGGGCGACTGTATTTTTGGACAATTTTTGCATTTTTTTTCCTTGTATTAGGTTCTTTGTCTTGTGTGTATGATATAAGTGGATTAGAAAGATTTTCGTGGGTAGTTCATGTAATTCGAGACGTGTTATGGCGACACCTGCTTCCTAGCAACTCTCTTAACCAGCGACCATCAAACAATGGTTCTAAATTTGGTCAATTTTAACCATTTCTCTTTCTTTTTATCCTTCAAAATATGTTTCTTGTACTTTATCAAATATAGAAATAGTGAGGTTTAAAGATTGTCCATGGTTTTGATTACACCCTGTTTGATATCTTTGTTTCCTTTTTTTGACAATTTGGCTCTTCTCTCTCAAAAATTTGCCGGCCCCTATTCTAAACGATAATTGAAACATTATAATCATAAACCACCGCATATATTGATAAAATATTTAGTTCCAGCTCATGGCTGCGATCCACCACCGGCTGTTTCCTATGCTGTTATCTACAATTTAAATGATATATCCTTCGAATCAACAATATCAAATAAATATCCTGTTAAATCACAAATCTCTTATCAATGTTTAAATGGTTATACATTACAAGGAAACGAGGTGTTTGCTTGTTCAACGGAAGGATGTTGGTTGCCAGTTGAGCCGCCTACTTGTTATCGTTCATCTGACAATTATTATTGTAATTTGAATATAGTTTTTTTTTTAAAGCCTTTTAATAATCGATTTCTTTCTTTCTCTCTCTATAAATAATATTTTAGTGGAAGTGAATAGTTGGAATGCTGTTTTAGTATCAACAGCAACTGGTGCTGGTGTACTTACTATACTTTTAATAATATGTTTAATAACAGTATGTAGACGTCGTCGACCATTATCAAGGAGTGTTACAACAATACCACCACCTGTTACACGAACAAATTTAGGTGATCATGCAACATTACTCCATCATCCAGATCGTTTAGCTTTGATAGCATTTGCTGATGGTTTACAGAATAATAATAACAATGATCAGGTAAGTTTCGACGATAATAATAACAATAATAACCTTGTTGAAGGCTGTACTAATAATCTAGGTCGTAGCCTTCGTTTATTTATTATTTTATATTATATCACAGAAAAAAAATTGGGAAAACTAATAGATTTCTTGTGTATTATTGATTTAATAGAATGATGTAATTATTTAATCATATTTAGATATTGTATATTTACGGCTTCTTTAATTTACATTAATATAGGATTTACAATTTCGACTGGAAGTATTGCCAAATTTTTACATTTCACTTTTTTAAGAGCGTGATTATTCAATTTAAAAATAATTAAATTTATTTAAAGAAAAAAAAAAATCTCCAAAGGCAGCAAGTACCTTATATAGCGAATTTTTTTATGTATCTATCTACATACTGAAATATTAATTGCAAAACATTCTTATGATACTGACAATTAATATATTTTAATAACATTGAATCAACTAATAAATTCATTTCCCCGATGTTATTTTAATATTTATGATTTTTATTGAAAAATACTTTTAATCCACAAACAATAAGAAACACTAAAAAAAAAATAGTAATGAAGTTTGTTGTTTGTCTAATACGTCTAATCAAGGCCTGCTTGATTTTTTCAAGCGAAATTCTCTAGCAGGCCTTGCGTCTAATATTAACTGTCAAAATTAGTTGCCCCCCCGCGATATTCAATTTTTTTTCTAATATCAATAGTCAGAGAACATATAGCCACCTGAGATAATCGATTTTACTGCTTATACTCAAAAAAAAGATTTTTGCATTTTTCTTGCGAACCAACGAACCGATTTTGGTGATTTTTTTCTGGGTCATAGAGAATGGTCGGCTCTACTGTTATTTTAATTTTCATCAAAATCTAAGCAAATGTAATATTGAAAATGATTTTTTTTAACATTTCTTCAGCTCTTATTCCAAAAGTGTTGGCCCTACCAGTCTGGCCAACGAACTCATCCAAGCTATCACAAAGGCCGATTTTTGTACCAAGTTTCATTCAGATTGGACTATTTTTACGGCAGTTATCGTGGGTATACATATATATATATATAAATATATATATATATATAAATATATATATATATAAATATATATATATATATAAAAATTTTAACGAACGGTGGATATGGGTTCCTTAGGTCCCAAAACGAACTTCTGTGCAAAAATTTTTCGAAAATTCAAAAGTGAGGATCTCGTCATTAGCTAATTTTTTTTAAAAAAATTCGCTAAAAATTGTCAATAATTTTATTGCAAATCGTATAAGTTTCGGTGCGTTCTTAAATTGAAATGGCTAATAAATGGGTTGTTTTATATTTTTGTTAATTAAATTTCACTGTTTTATTATCGTTTTTTTTTTTCGTAAATTTTTCTTTAATGAAATAATCATTTTAGTTAAATTCATTCAATATGAAGTAAACAACTTAATTAACATTTATAATAAAAATTTAATAAATTTTGTATGAAATCAGCTGATAATTGTATGTACGTATTCGTACATAATGGAATTTGCCCTAAATTATCAATAGTGTAGCCACTGGTTTCACCTGTTGCTTGTTATAGAGTAGTAAAGATACGTGTTATGAAAGTTGACGATATATGTTTCTTTAAATATACAGTAAGGTCTAAAAGTTTGGAAATTGTCTATGATTTTTGCGTTAATACTGTATTTTCTTTGCTCGTTGTACAATACACTTTTTTGAAGGCACCTTATCAGTGTTTTCATTATTAAAAAAATCGCGTTTGTAAACATTTAAAATTTACATTTAAACCAAGTATTGTAAAAGTCTTCAAAAAAATTTAGAATTCGTATTTGTAAAAAGAGACGTATCAGTAGCTAGATGAGACCCCAAACGGTTATGATTTATTGGTTTCCTTACATAATAATAATTGAAAAGTCATTTTGTATTTACAATTCATGATCATCAAACTAATTTCTTTTTTGTTGATTAAAAGAAGATTTTAACTGATAATTTTAAGTCAAAATCTAAGTCTAAATTGGCTCCTTTTAAAATTCAATAGTAGAGTTCAGTTAGAAGTCATAATTTAGGACGAGTACTGCTTGACTCATTGACTTAAATTAAAAAATTCTAGTCGAAAATCAACTACAATTGGATCTCGTCAATTACAAGATTCACTAAAAACTGATGATTTATGAGATGAATTTGTAAAACTTGTAGTTAAAAATTGCGAATTCATCTCAAAAATCGCTTAAAATTGCCCAAATTAGAATCTTTTTAGAATTCTTTAATAAAATCCGCTAAATATTTATAAATAACAAAATATTTCAAAATCTCGACTGTCTCGAAAATTCTCTTCCAAAACGACTATTATCGCTTAATTTTCGCGATTCCTTTTTTTACCTCGTATGACCATTAAAATATCATTTGGAGGCCTCCATGCGTTTAAACGCCTCTGGTAAAAGAGTCGAGCTTATTTTTCATATGGGGTAAACTTAATTTATTTAAATTCTAATTATTTCAATATAATTCAAGACTTTACAATCTCATAGATTATTATTTAGATTTGTTTGATTATTGCGAAAAAAACGAACACATTTCGCAAACTTTTACATAGTACTGTATGTGAATAAGCAAAATGTACATAATGTATCTATATTTGATTAGAATTGTGTGGCCGTGGTACAGAAAACGATCACCATATACGGAAGATGTTTGCCTAGTTTATTCTGCCCGTAATTATTATTGATAGTTGTGTTAATATATTGATTGTGAAAAAAAAAAACGAGAAAAATTGAGAGGTATATTAGTCACTAGATTTTATTTCAACTTTCGATAATTACGCAAAATTACATTTAACAATATTCACCTGTATATTCTCCTTTTTATTTTTTATTCATTCACTTTTAATTTGTTTTTTTTAAACTGATACAAATTTGAGAGAGACTCTTCATCTTTTAAATTTTACGCAATCAAAAGAACAGGTTGTTGTTGCTGCTGTTGTTGTTGTATCGTTACGTTCGATTGAACTAATTGCAATTTATTGTTTAAAGGATTTATTTTAATTGAATTTCACTTATTTGTTGTTTATTGTTGATTTAATTACCTAATTATCATTCATTAACGTCTTCACTTTTACAATTTATTATTTGTTTAAATATTATATTTGATTCATTTTAGTAGCCTTGATCTAATTTATCAACGGCAAAAAATAGAGTTGAGTGTTTATTAAAATATTGGTTAAATAATAGTTGATCCAACTAATAATTATTATGGGTGGAGGCTGTTAAAAAATTATTAATTATAGTCATTTGTTTAACGTCTGTAATTTGACTTTAAATATATATTTAACATGACTTTTACTTTAAACATTAAGCTTGACAAATTCATCTGTATAGCTTGAGGTCCACACGAGATCACGAAATCATTTTCAGAATTTAAACATTGATATTATTTAATATCTGTCATAAGATCAACGAAATCTTACTATTATTGAAAATTTGTATTTTTTTTTTATATAATTTGTGATTATAGAATGCATTGCCAACATACGAGGAAGCTACAAGGGAACGTGGTCATGTTTCTCTGCAACAACAACAACAACAACAACAACAGCGACCGTATCGACCACATTGGCCAAATTTATCATCAACACGTCGTTCGATTAGAAACGTACCAAATTTAGATATAATCCACATACCACGACATGGATCATTGTAAGTATAAAAAATAGTTAAAAGACACGGCTGATATTTTATGAATCGAACACGGAAAATTATGATATTGTGAATTAGCACGCAGACCGTGTTTTGTGTTAATTAATACGGCAATTACGTTGATCGTTGCCGTAAACAGTACTTCAACACACTAGGTTTAATAGTATTTCTTGAATATTGATTTGTTTCGATTATCATATAAATATCCATAAGATTACGACAATTCGATTTTTAACGTTTAAAATGCAATAATTAATCATTTTTATTCACCATCTACACATAATATAAAAAGTGAAAGAAATTGATGGATGAGGGGCAAGTTCGTGAATTTTATGATTGGAATTTTACTACTGAAATTTCAAGTTTTGCATGTTTGATATTTTGAAAATTAATCGAGTTTCATACTTATGGATCAATCAACAAATTATTCATACTTACAGCTAGTGAACTAAAATAAGTATTTCGATTAAGTTATTTTTTTTTATGAAGCAATGACACGAACAACTATTACCTACCCGAAAAAATCCAAGCAGATAATCTCAAGTCACTTGAAAGAACATTATTAAATAATTAATTAAATACAAATTGTCCATTGGGAATTATTTGTAAGATTTTTTTGCTAACTTACTTAATAACAGTAGTTGGTGTATACGTGTTACTTGAAAAAGCTCTCATCTTTACGATACAGTTTGAGTTGAACCCGATTAAGGTGAATGTTTATTACTAGCATTTTAAAATTCATAAAACGTAAATGCTGCCATAAACAACATTCCGATATTTTTATTCGATTGCAAACGTCGTCCTGTCAGTTGTAAATTTGTTGCAATGAAAATTAATGCAAAGATTTCGTGCATTTTCCACCCAAACGAAAATAAAGTCTCTATTCTGAACGGACGATAAAACAACTCTTTCAATACGAGAAAGTGCTTTATTTTTTTCTTTAAGTTTGACGATGTCGCGTGTGGTCAGATTCAATGGAAAAAAATTGGAAAGTTTTTGCGTAACAAAAGAAAAATCGGTGTTTTCTTTAAAATATGTTGATTATTAAGTATTAACTATAAAATATTGCATTAAATTCGAACTAAACAAAAAAATAAAAATAAAAAGACTTGGAAAGTATTTATGTGTAGAGTAGAGTAGACGCGTTAATTTCAGGATTGATTAATTGGTTTCGTTTTTATTCATCATTTTAAAAATGATCTTGCTGAAGGTACTGAAAATTATAATAAGAACTTCGCGATCGATCCAAATTCGCTTTTTTTATAGCTTGTTATTTATTATTTTGTTGTTGATACGGTCTATTTTTTTCTTGTTTTTTATTTTGACAAGAAAGTGAAGAATTTTAACAAGACCACAGACCCTGAAGGGATGTGCTAACTTTTTTTATTATTATTTTTTGGATATTGACAGGTCTTTCACTTATAATATCGCGGAGAGACTGTTTAACAACCATTAGTCATTGCATCCATGTAATCACTAATCATTATCACGTATTCGAAGCGAAACGATCTCTCAATTACTGTAAATGATACGCTTGTTTTAAGCTTGAATAATCACTTGTTATGATGAGCGTGTGAAAATTGGAGCGAAAACATGAAAAACTTGTACCTTACTAGTTATTTTAATGAAAAATTTGCAACTAAATGGAATTGCGAACTCATACTGTATGATTTTCAGTATTTACTATAAGAAAAATTGAAATTTTACTTGTAGTGCTTCCCACACGCCCAGCACACGTTCAGCTGGTGATTCAATGGGTTCAACTGACACAGTTGCCCTATCAGAAGGTTCTACAAATGTTACATTAGATACAGCATCATCGTACAGTGGTACCTCCTCTCAACCGGCTTCTTGTCGTGTCCATTGTGGTAGTTTAGCATCATTCGATACAAGTTCAGTTGTCAACACTGAAGGTAATTTAAATTAAATTATTATAGATTAAATAAGTCAATAATTAAAAAAAATTATAATAATAATAAATAGGTGTGCCACTATTAGAAGAGAGTGAACTTGAGGAAATTCAAATTGATGACAGTATTTCATTGGTGGTTGATAATCCACCGTCAATCTCGGATAGTGCATCTATGAAATTATCAAATAATTCAGCAGATTTAGCTTAATTTCTTGTTTTATTTAATGAAAATTCGATGTTTTTATTTATATTTTAATCTTGTTGTTGATAAATGGAAAGTTATTTTTTTCTTTGAAATTATAAAACATTTCTGACCAAAGTAATTAACGTAGTAGTATGTAGATTTGTAGTTGTTTTATTTCCAGAATATCTCCAACACTGGAAAGTAATTGTTGTGATATTAATTAGTATTCAAATAAATTTAAAAAAGAAGCAATTAAGACGCTTTGTCTAAAGTTATTTAGTTTAGAATGCCTGCAAACAACTAATGAATTTAATTAACATTCACAATACATCAACAATAATATTGCCCTTGGACTTGTACGAGTTCGCGCGCTGTATTTTATTTTAAATAATTACACATTACAGTCGAGTAATATTAGCTCAATAATAATGATTAAAGTAATCATTCATCTTTATAAAAGATTACTGATTGAGGTGTGTTTCTTTTTCATTATACTTCAGTTTGCTTTAGAATTTCTATTTTTTTTCTCTATCTTTCTCGTCGATTTCCCCGTCTAATAATTTCCAATGGAATTTCCAACGAAAATCGTTACACTGTTGCAAAAGCGTGATTTACAATATTAGTAATTGAATTGGCTCTTGTGTCCGCCAATGTATTAAATCATTATTGTAAGCGAAGAGTGGTATAGGTATGGTGTATTGAAGGGGCTTTAAGGCCGTAGGCCATGGGTCAAATCATTGTGCTTATAATGCCGCTGTATGTACATGAAAAAGGATCTACACGGAGTGCAGATAGTGTTGACTTTTCATCTATTATGAAATAAAGACGATTTCCTTATTGCGCCACCAATCTATTACAAATTAATTTCAATAGAAATTCTTAGAAAAAAAAGCGAATTCCGGGGTTCGAGTTTCTTATCCTTATCGATAACAATTTAATAATTAATAACAAATATTAATGAGGAAAACTTGAATTCCCAGAAATTGCAGAATGTCGCTATTATTAAAATTATTCAATTTGAAACGATTGCTTTAATTAGACTTGGAATGGATTAATACATATACTTATAGATAATTGGTTTTGTTGATTGAAAATAAATTAGCGAATGATATTTTTCAAGCAGATTCTCCTCGTTTTTTTCGTTTTATTGTCACTATTTTCTTTTCTATAACCAATTAGAGAACCTGATACGTTAAAATGCAATAATCTAGTCTTTGCAATGTCAATTATTAGAACATTGACTTTATATGTTAAATTAAATCAGTACAACATCTTTATTTTATCACGTTAAGATTGTTATTGTAAAAGTTATTTTAGTTTTTTTTTTCGTTAAAAGAAAATAAAATATATATTTTCGATTTATAATTTATTCAAATTCTTGATTGATAATTATGTGTATCTGTCCACTTTTTCGTAATAGAATTAATGATATTTAAATTTAAAATATGAGATAAAAGAGAATTGATAACAGATTTGGAATGTTGATAAAGATTTTAACTGGAATGAGATTCTCTTACTTCGATTAACTTTAAATCGAATCATATAAATTATAATTATAACATTATTATTTAATTTTACGGTAAAGTGGATCGGTGTTGTTTTTTTTTCTTGATACTTGAATTTACTGGTTCGATAATGATTGATTTATTGGAGCATTCAAGAGTGTAATTGTAATTTAGAAATCAATATTTATAAATCTGCAGATTTGTGAGAATCGATACGGAAATGCGGAAAATTATACAACAAAACAATAAAATACATACCAAAGAATTTTATTTCAAAAACAATAGCATTTATAAATATGTTAAAATCTAATTTAATCACTATTAATTCTTATTTGTAACCTTTAGATTTATAATATGCATCATTATTCGGATTCATTTGTCGAGAACGATTATCTTGATCATTTTTATTCATTGTTGCCTTATTACTACTATTGCTACTTCCTGGGGAAAAAATCACAATATCCCAAAAATCATAATCTTGAATTAATTTTTTTTATTTATTAAAACTTACCCATATTTCGGCTTGAATAATATGCATCATTATTGGGATTTTTCTGATTCGATTTGTTATCACGACTAGTTTTATCCATGATTGTTTTATTTTACGAATAAAGGCACGCTAGTCACTGTTGATGTTATAATAAGCACAACACTCAAGAGTCTGGAATATTCGATTGGATGCTCGAACAAAATATATACTTTTGGTTTTCAGCTACTAAAACGGGTAATCCCCGGGAAAGCTCAACTTATTCTCATTCCAAATACGCAATTGTAATGTGTTGTATAGAATTGAAATCTGTTGGCATGCACAAATGCATCAGGAAATCGATCCTACGCTTAAAAAATGATTGCTTTTTTATAACAATTATTGTTTTTTTCTAGATAATTGTTTGCTTACTACAATTTCATTTATTCTGTATGTTTCCCAATCATTTGCTGTAAAACAAGTGTTTTTTGTTTAATCCGTGACTTTATTATCTTGTGTGATGGTCCAAAACTGTCGTAGTACAGTCAAGATCTGTGTACCTATAGGTTTCTAATTTGAATATTTAAAATAAGATTTTACTCAAAATTCTGTTTTGTTATCTTTTGTAAAGTTTAAGATCATAAAAGTCTTTGTCGCATTTTTTTGACATAATTATTCTTTAATTTATAGCAAATCTGATTAAATTAGTAGTCTTGTAAATGGATTATTTTCTGAAATTATTATGTCGGAAATTATATTGAGTGATAAGTGTTTAATTATATAAATTGAAAATTGTTGAAGTAAACTTGTTAAAATTCTGTTTGTTAATTTCCATAGAACTAGTAGATAATGAAAATATAAATAATTGTAATCTACAATTACATCCTATGCATATTTAATTATAATTATAATTTTTTATAATTTTACTACTATAGAATTTATGATAAACATGCTTCGGGGAATTCCTATTTTATACGATTGTCTGTTCTCTAGACAGGGGTACCACACTAATTTTAGTAATTTTCTTTGTATTTTGTAAAAATTTCGCTTTTCCGTTATGTGTCATCGTAAATATTGATTCTAATCTATCTCATCGCCCTTAAAAATTAGTATCTTCGAAAATATGTTCAGAACTTTGATTTAATTACGAATTTCTGAAATTAATCATATTATTTGCGGGATTCTATTATAAATAGCTCATCAACTAATAAGAAATGTCCAGTTTAGGGTGAAACACCCTGTGTAGTGAATAGGGTTAACCAAATTGAAGGAGTTTGTCTAAATTTGTATATTCGTAAATTTGCCATTATAATCCAATTTATTTGCTAAACAATTCTCTTTAATAATAATAAATTGATAAAAACAAAGCTTTATCTATAGTGTATAGTGATAATATTGTTGCATTGTTTAATGCGCATTTCAGTTTTCGGGGAATCCCTCTTCTATATGAATCGAGAATATGCAAACGTATAAAAACAGCGCAGTGTTCTATTTTAGTTCATTCGAGTTTTGTCTTTGTTGAAGTTAATCTTTCAATACAAAGTGATTTGAAAATTTTACAAAATGGATAAACGTGGTAACGACAACCGTTCCAATCAGTTGAACCCCAACAATCCAGGATATCAAGGCAGTAAGTCTTATTAATATTTTCTAATAATTTTTTTGCTGTTGACACATATGTATCTATTTTTCTTTTCTTCTTCTAATAAAAGCGCATCCGGATAATTTCAAACAACAACAGCCTTATTTGGACAACAGATCCAATCAGAAGAATCCAAATCATGAGCAATATACGAAATCCAGACAAAAGTGATTGATATATTCAAATAATATGGAATGATTCCAATAAATTTTGAATAAATTCGATTTGTAATGTATTTATTTTTTTAAAACAAATATCCAAATCATATCATCTTCCTCCTTCATTTTATTGTTAAAAATTGGTGTTTGAGGGTTATTCAAATTTAATAAAATTTGATATTGTCTTGTTCATTTTTCGCAATGATCAATGTTGATAATATTGGATAGGTGAACAAAGGTCAGGCTAAGTGGTAAGTAATATGAAAGAATGCCTATTTATAATATTTATTTTTATGCAGAAATGCACAAAAAAAGAATCTATAAATATTTTAAGTTGGAATGTTGTATTGTGATTGTTAGATTGGTAATATTGTTTTATGTTTAATACAAAGTACCATGTCACATCAGAGTTTCTATTGTATGGAACGTGGTCAATCAGGAAGAGTTGCAAGCCCTCCCGGGAGTCCATCCGATCGGCCGTCTCACGGTTTGTCAACATATCGTGTGGTAACGTAAACTGGCCACGGCCGGCATATAAACTAGAGGAGATCCATATATGTGTTGCAAAAAACCCGATCGTATACCTGTTTCAGGTGTGATCTGCCCGGTATGAGATGTTCCGCGTATACAAGTCACATACCGGCAGACCCTCCAGACTTGCTTTTTATTTTTCTCAAGTACTACTCGATGGCCAGGGAAACCTCATTCCAGAGCTAAAAATGACCGTTCTTAGAATGTAAGCAGTAGAACTATAAGAAAAAAAAAACATGTTAAAAAGTAGGAATTGCTACACAAATAAGAATTTTTTTAAAAGTTGTTCAATTTCGATTGATCTGTATCTTTCAATTATAATGATAAACTGATAAGCTGAGGAAAAATGATGGAATTAATTGATAATAGAAATATACATATATTGCTGATTATTATGAGGGGAAAACTGGTTTCGGCTTAAGATTGTAATAACGTATGATTCTGACAAGCTCATTTAAATGAAATACATGTTAAATGGGCATAAGAAGATACCATAAACAGTCCAGATTAGAGCCTTAGAAATTTCTATTCGACAATAACGAAGACGGAAAGAAAAACGATTCCAACTAATTAAAATAAAATTTATTTAATACGTATAGGAAAATGAAACAGCATGACTTGACTATAAAAATTTGTCACTTCTTTGCTATACATTTTCATATTTCTTACTGTCTCATTTGGTCTAAATACCAAACGATTTATCGAAATTATCAAGAATTGTAATCGAAATGACATGGTCTGGCTTCTTCTACATGTCGATTTAATTAAAAACGATATAACGACTATACTATTAGATTATAAAATATTTCAAAAATTTCTTGATTATCAATTAAACGATTCTAAATTAATTATTATTTTTATGTGTTGTGTGTGACTTTTTTAATTAATTATTTATCTTATTGAACGTCGTGCTATATATTTCAAAGCAATACAATCAGATTATTATTTTCTATTTTAATTTTATTTAGATACATGTCTATGGTTTATGATGTATTGATGATTAAAATTTCACGACTGACTCGCATTATGTCAAAACTGACGATTCAATTTTCTTCATACATAGTATAATAACAAATAATATCATAGAACACGATCTAAACTCAACTATTTGTCGCTGGTGTTTTGACATACATTTAATGATTAAATGTGAACGGTCATAAATCATCCAACAATGTTTGTTAAGTTGGAATAGATTTTAAATAATAAATTGGTTTTCTCTTTGTACAATGTTTTTTTTTTAATATTCTTATTATCATTTACGAAAGCGCCCTAATTTCTATAACAACAATTCTAATTTCAGATAGTTATCGATTGTTTGTGTTAAAAAGCTAACTTTATAAATAACGATCCGCTATTTGATTGAAACCGTCCAAATTTCATGTAAATGTTTACATTTTCTCACGACAATGTCTTTCGATCAAATAACAAAAAACTAAACGAACCAAAGTTGCCTGTAGCCTTAGTGTTTGTATAGTAGTTGTAGTAAAGAAAGAGTTGAATGTTGTTTTTGGGATCCTGATCACGAACATGCGGGGGAATGTAACGTGCTGTTGCTGATCATCTTGACGTTTCTTCTTCTACTCTTCTTCGTTTCTTTCCATCGTCCATCCAGTTCGATATGTTCGATTATTTCCCAAACAACAACCAGCAACAAGCCAATAACACTACTGAACGCCGCAAATGCACAACAACCACCACATCAACTCACAGACTGATTTATTGTGTTGCATTTTTAATTTAAATCGAAATTTGTTGTGCCGGGCCTGGCATTGCCTAATGTACCGTAAAAATGCACCCATATGATGAATTTTAAATTCGTTGTGTGTTTTTTTCTTCTGGTTGTTATTGTTCTTTATGCTTAGAGACTCAACAGATAAACTTTAAGGACTGTCCGTTTTGTTGCTCAGTTTTTATAATGAATGATGAATGTGGAAAACATAAATTTGGAAACGCTGCAGGGACACTGGATAATTAACACATAATTATAGCTCAATTCTTGAGATTGTCGTCTTATTTACAGTTGAAATTTTCAAGTTTCATTTATTTTATTTTATTTTTCTGTACAATGATCATGTATGGAATAAATTTTTGTTAAAAACATCCCGATATTGGCCGAAAATAAGAAGACAACATTAAAGAATTGTTCAACCGACCTTCCAATACGTGGATAGCTTTTCAAAGATAGCGAGCGGTCAGTGTCCAAGACCGGCAGTCTTCTTGTACATTTCTTGCAAGCTCACACATACATTACAGAAGAGACATGATGGTATAAAAATAGCGCACTTTCTTTCTAAAAAAAAGCGAAAATACTGCTTCATAACTAGAATAGTTGTTTCATTTATTTAGACTTGATTAGGTGTGTATGTCGGTAACGTGTAATATCTACTCATCAATGTTGTTAAACGAATAATCTAAATTAACCGAATCGATTACCATTAACCGCAAATAACAACAACAGAAAAACGACTACAAGAAATATATCCAACGGAGAACTATTGGCGGAATGTCGATAACTATCGTATACCAATATTAGTCGGACGTCTATTTGACCACACACCGATCGATTGTCAATCATAGAATTCTTCAACAAATAAGGATGATAATTGATTTTCCTATTTAAATCGAATAATAATAATAATACATACATACATGTATAGGAGGAATAATACAAAAATAAAATTGTCTCGTTATATCGATATCAAGATAAACTAAACAAATTTTTTAATTTACTTACTACTAGCAATTGTGCATTTGTTCAAAAGAGACTTGAAACGAGGATACCCATAAAAAATCGAATAGAAAAGTGTTGTTTAAGGGTGCATTGTATGCTAATAGAACAACATTCTTGCTACCAATACGCCGGTTTTAATGTAGCAAGATTTTTTCGGAAAAAAATCCTTTAGAATTACTCATGCTCGATTCGGCGGCCGTAGGACATAGAGTTGATTATTTTCAAAACAATAGCGTGCTGGAATCCTACGACTTTTACTATTCTATTTTAAAATTAAATGTCTCATTCATTATTAATACCATCCAATACTATATTTATTACTCTTTATATTATCATCCATTTTAAATAAATCGATAAGATATAAGCAATTAAGTAAATGATGGTAATAGGAGAGTAGTTGGTGCGGTTCGTATTCCGATTGGAGGAAGGACTATTCAATTTTTTTTATTTTAAATCACAATTTCAAGATTAAACTATTTTTTTCTTCCTTTTGAAGATAAAACGTTAATTATATCGATAAGAAAGTGATTTGAAATTGCACTCAACAAGTCACCACTGTCTATTTAACATTTCTCTGATGTCCTAGTGCGAGGACCTGCAATCATTAATAGTAATTTAAATTCTATCAAAGGAGCCGAGCCATGGATTATATAGTGTAGTAGCACTTTACCGCCTCTTTTTTTCCAAGTCTCTTCTCCTTTTCTGTTCTTCACATTGATTCCTCCGACTTGGACAAGATTGATAATAATGTGTCTGATGCGTGACTCGATCTAA
The DNA here is from genome assembly GCA_039776855.1 of Mylabris sibirica. Classification (NCBI taxonomy): domain Eukaryota; kingdom Metazoa; phylum Arthropoda; class Insecta; order Coleoptera; family Meloidae; genus Mylabris; species Mylabris sibirica. The sequence goes on from CM077838.1 coordinate 7,321,774, forward strand.
TCAACAATTTGATAACGAGAAAGTGCGATAAAACCAAATGCTTTGATTGAGATCCTGTTCGATAAAATCGTAAAGGATAAGCGTCCAGTATTATTTTAGAAAAATCTACAATAGATGGCGTGACTGACAAAACAAGTATTTCTATCAAACGATGCAATTGGATTAAAAATGGTAAAATATGTAACGAAATAATCTTGATATCTGTATAAACTTATAAAGACCATGTATAGCTTGAAGAGACAGTAAAAGATAGTAGAAAAAATTGCCATCGTACCGCATTCTCCAACATTTAGTTGCTTAGTATGTGCGACAAATTGCACAGTATCGTGTGAAATTTTCTTTAATCTTACATCTATCTTATTAGGCTTTTTCTCGAAAGTACGACTACGTCTGCATTGAAATCTGATCGATTAAATGCTGGTGTAATAAACTAACCGATCCCCGTATAATTCTTCCACAGTTGTCCAAAGAAAACCTCAAATCTACATATTCAATTCTCATTTTTATTAACTTTTCATCGGTATTGGAATTTTGTCGATAGCTTGAATCAGGACTACGAATCGGAAACCGGAAAAAATGAAATTTTGGTCGGAATGAAATCCAGAGCTGAACCGAAAACAAGAGCCGTTTTTTTCGGTTGAAGCATACCACTTAACGCAGTCTTTTTTTATCTCCTCTTTCATTTGCAATAGGCACCAGGCACTTCAGGGCACTTGACACGATCCTGCAAGTAAACCATGCGAGGTCAAAACTCCCGATTCTGATATTTTTTGGCATATAAGGGTAGTAGTAGAGCAAATAAAACGATAAATTTCTGTCTTCAAACCATTCGATTTATTATCCGGGTTGCCATATCCGTGTTTTCATCCGATTTTTTCAGTATAGAACGGTCTCTAATTTCATCCGAGTTTTCGTCCGACTTGCCAAAAAGTCTCATACGCAGTATACTGTTTTGAGAATTTGAGTTGAAAGAATGGTGGTGACGTGGTTTTTTGGTGTCGTTAAGTATCAACTTGTCTATGGTATTAACGATTAACTGACTCGGGTAATGTAGGGAAAGATGAAAATATCTCGGATCCGAGATGAATTCGGATATAAAATCGAATATAAAACTCGGATAAAGGGGTTTTAAGGAATTCGTATTTTGTCGTTCGTGCTCACACTCAAGTGACTCAAGTTTAAGGGAGATATTAGTGCTTGAACTTACTTCTGCAAAATAAATTTTTTTCCTCAAATATCTTTTAAAGCTCAATATTTTTTAGTGGTTTAAGAACCAATTACTATAGATTTGCTAGGGCTATCAAAAGGTGTAAGCCGAGCTTTCATCCCTTGTTGGGGGTTGAAATTATAGATGATTATATGCCATTTCTTATATATTTTTGCGATTTTCTACCCCACGGTAAAAAATATCATTTAAGAACTGATTATTTGAAACTGAACTGAAAACCGAATAATAATTGAAACGGAACAAAAAAACCGGTTCGAAACCCTGGCTTGAATCTATGCGAAGAAATGTGCAAACATTTCCATTGAGCAATCCAAAGCCTGTGCATTTGGTGTAAAAAGCTCGACGTTTCGACTGATAAATAGCTATGCATCGCAGGAAATTAGCTGAAATTTCTGAATTCGGTGCCAAATAAGGCAATGTCATGTTAGTACGACCACAAGTCACAAATACAACACAACAGATTTTCTGTAAAATTTTCTTCATAAAGTGGCTATTGTTGATTTGTTTCATTCTCAGTTTTGTTTTTACACTATATTGGATGGTGGTGGTATTAATTCCTGCTAAACAAGATAGGTGTATATTTCATCCGAACAACATTGTTCATCAGGTGAAAAATAACTGGTGAACGGTTGGTATTTGTCCGATTTGAATGTTTGAAATTCTTGATAAAGAAACACACGACTCGTGCTAGATAGGTATACCCTATATGAGATGTTGATCTTTAAATATTTGTTAATTCTATCAGAATACTCCGATAATCGTTGATCGATAGATTGTGGAGTGATTGTTGAGAGTTGGTGTTGTTAACGTCAAAGCGATCCGACTGTTGGTTGCCCGCTGTGAGCGGCTCTTCAACATACTAAAGAACGTATATACAGCTACCAGAACTACTATCATAAATACACAGTTGTCACCTTCTCACCGACATAGACAGGGTCATAGGTGCTAATAGGTTATAGTTGTGGGTAATGACAGTTGTCGCCACCTGCAAAACCCCTTAAATCATCATCAAAACTTTAGAAAAATTCCAACGAACCAACCATTAACTAGAAAAATCTATTATAAATAAATTCTTTCGACGAGCGAAGAAGAAGAAGAAGAAGAAGAAGAAGAAGAAAAAAACTATATTCAACAAATGTTATCAACATCTAATAATTCCTAGTTGACGCCAAGTGACAGACGATAGAGCCACCCAATTGTGTAACGTTCTCTGTTAGAATGCTCAAATCATCACAAACTAGGATATGGTCGATCTTCTCTCACATAAAGGATTCTTTCGTCGGTATAGTATTGTGACAGGATAGGTGATAAAGCATAATCAAGTAGCTGTTCACAAAAACGGCGCATAAATCCTTATAAAAAGGTGTTTGTCTGTATATAATTTTTATGAAACGGTCAACTTGAACAATTTATAAAAGTTGGTTGTTGTTTCTTGGAAAATTACCGTAATTTCCACTGATTTATTACTAATTATCTAACATGGAAAAAAGTCGCTTTGATTATCTCATATTCATTATAATTAATTGATCTGATTTTGTTTGTCATTTGTTGGAACGATATGTTGGTGACATTATTTATTAGTGGACTAAATGTTGAAACAACAACCAACTCTCCACATCTACATCGAGATTTATTTTGATGGTCAACACTATTTTGCTCTCTTCGTGTTTATTGTGATGTTGATACGACGAAATCCTCTCTAGTTGCATAAGTTTTATGTAGTTTTTATCGCGTATTTTCACAGTTTTATAAGCTATTTCATGGTAAAGGGTTGCAGCCAGAAATTCAATGTTTAGTAATAAGTAATAACAATAAAATGTTACAAATCCACACAGACTAGTTTCAATATTGCTTTAGGTTATCATTAATCGAGATATACATACGTATGGTGATAATAAATATGAATTAATGAAAATACATCAGCAATGTTCTAATTTTTTTATGTCTCTTTAATATCGTTCTTAATTAAAAATCTTAATGTTGCTTTATAGAAACGATACGATTTTAGATGATGTATTTCATCTTCACATCCTTGTCTGTTCTTTCAGAAACACCCATGTATTTCCATTATTCAAAAAGACTGACCGTCCGTCAATCGGGATCCATTATGCTTGATACATATCAATCCACTCAATGGCGTCTTATTGAAACAGCCGCACAGATGATTTCACTGTAAAATACTGGACATTCCGGTGAAATGTACCCACACCTCAACCATTTTCAACTATCTTTAGACTAACTGGCATTTATTTGTGTGCATTACCGTGGAACGGTCTGTATATATACGATATAAATTCGGTGTATTATCCTGATTTTCTATGACAGCTTCGATTACGCGCACAGAAGTGATTGTCCATTTATCAGCTACTGAGGAATGTATCTAATATAAAGGTACAAACCTTTATATCTTTTGCTTTCGTTAAACTTGAATTAGAGTGGAGTGGATGCATGATGAATTAAGTATAAAAAAACACCACTATTCAGTAGCATTACGATGATGATGCATTTTTAAATTGGGTGCATTGCATTTAAGGCTCATCTCTGAAGTTCCAGATACAGTTATTTCAAAAATTTTCGTTTTATTTTATTATGTATAACGACACATACACTTTATATACTACCGGAATATTATATGATTACATAATTTTCTATTACTTTGTCGGCATATTCCTATCAGGATGTGAAATATTTCATAAATCGTTACATCTATCATCGAAATCTCGAAAATTTCCAACTATTTCGAATACAATCTAGTCCAGTTGATATATTTGCAAAATATTCTTGTTTTTATTGTAATTTGTAATCTCTCCAAAATTGTATACAACAATAACACCCAAAAAATTTGCAATAATAAACCCGTAGCGTGGGTGACTCATATGTTTTGTACAATCAGTGGCCTTTCAACGTAAATACAAATCAAGGGAAAGCTGGTATTGTGTATATAAAATTATTACTTAAATATATCAATCAATTGCCCCCATTTTCAGGTTGTTGTTGTGTTTTCCTGAATGTATACGACACTATTGCGTTGCTGAAATTAACAACAGATAAAATCTTAAACAACTTGAAATCAACAATAATGTCGCTGGTTTTTTCTTGTTGTTTTTCGTGAAAAACGACTGATAACACTACATAAACAATGTAATGTAACTCTAATTGACTCATTACTCGTTAACCATATATGGTGAGTGCGGTGCTATTTAAGCTTCTACACCTCTAACGTTCTGAATTATGCAAATGCAACGGCTACATATACACACACCTCTAACATCTTCCCATCGATTCATTATTATTGTAAAAGATTGTAAAGATTTATACGTATGTGTGTTTTTCTCTCAAATAGAGACTTTCGAAAAATCGAAATAAAAGAAATCATTAAATATTGTTGTAATTTTTGGTGTAGGAGTCCACAATGGTGGTCCTCAACTGTCTGTTCCAACAATAGACTATCTATTTTATCACCAACAACAGGTCACTATGCAGAAGCGACAATAAATAATCATAACAATAAAATTCCTTATCGTTTACGAAAAATTTCTCTCGATTTATTTATTCTCATTTTATCGATTTTATTTATTTAAATAAATATAAAAATTAGATAATTGACAAACAATAAAATAGTAATGATAAGCACGAGTTTCTGTTTGTTATTACAGAATTGTAGGTGGTCTTGTTGTGAGGTCCCATTTCAAAAGTGCCATCATTGAATATAGCGGAAAACACTTCTGTTTTCATGCACGTTTACAAAATTATTAACTTCAAGCAAATATAAACTTGAAACTTGTTTCTTTTAATATATCAAATTACTGTAAAAATTCCCACTATACCCACCATTCCTGCTATACTTATTTCATCCTTTTTTTCTCCTCTGTGTACGCTTATTTCTGCTATTAAACCGTTGATGAAGAGATTCCTGTGAAAATGAAGTTATATCACTATTTAAGTGTTCATTTTTTTTAATACTAATAGTAGTATAGTAGGAGGTGTTCGAGCTACAAAAATTCAAAAGCCGAGCTTAATTGAGTCCTCAATTTGTAACTAAACCAAAATATCATTTAGAAGGTGGGCGTACCTCTTTAAAATGATTACAACTAACAAATTGCCGGTTGTGGTAATGTGTTTTTAATGAGTCGAGAAACGTACACACAAACACACACACACACCAATCGTTTAAGATCACATAAAAAGATCCGGCTCTGCTAAAGTCTTCAATGCGAAAAAGTCTTAAAATAACCAACTTTTTCTGCATGCAAACCTCTAAGCAGTCTTGCTTTTCATTCAAACTAACAAAATTGGGAGCAAAATTTCAAGATTACAAGGCTCCTTTCAGGACATTTTGTAAACAGACGACAGGTAATCCATTTCTGTCTCTAATCACAATTCGATTAATTAAATATTTATTGGTTTATCACTGTTTTAGAATCGTCTATTCCCGATATAATCACATGGTCGCATTAATAACGACAATCGGTGAGAAATATCGTTTAAAAAGAATTTGTTAATTAGTTTACAGGTGTTTAAAATGCTTTCTGACATAAATTTTTCAGTTAATATCATTAAACTGGAACGAAATATCCCATATCTTGATCCAGCTAAACTTTAAAATTTAACGAGGGTATTTATTATCCAACATTATCTTAACACACACATATATATTTTTATAAATTCTGAACGAAAAATTTCAACTCTTCCCAATATTAACAACAACAAACTGTTTTATATTAATTATATCTGCAGACAAATCAGTTCGACCAATCCAATTCAGTCTTTTGATGTTATTACGCGGAATTTCGTGGTCATTTCGAGATAATTAAACGCGAAAAAAGACCACCACATAAGTTATAATAATAATTAAATAGGACGATCAACAAAATGAACGGAATAATTTTTGATTAGAACTTCAATCAGCAACGAGCGTGACGAATTTCTTAATTTCAATCAAGATAAATATCTTTGTGTTCAATATATTTTTTTTTTCTTCATCTTCACCCTATATTTGTAGTTTCATTTATTTGTCGGCTAGAGTTATGGTTTTCTTATAAATGAATTACGAGACTACAAAGCTACAAGAGTCTTAATAATTAAATTGAATAAATGTGCCGGTTGTAATTGGGTTCTTAATAATAGCAGGGCGGGGTGAATGTAGAGAGAGAGCAAGTCTTTGATTAACGACTTCAATTATACTCCTGTTTTTCTTGTTTGATGCAAAAAATTATTTATTTTTTTATTATAATTATTTAATATAATTAATGTTGGTCAAAAAGAGAAAAATATAAAGTCTAACTGGTGTTTTCGATTAAATTATATACGATTCGTAGGTGTTGTTTATTGTGTATGTTTCCGTCTACTAATAAGTTGATTGAGTTATAAAGAAAAGATGAATCCTAAACTAATTACCACACATAAAAATTTCATCTAAACGAGAAACTACAAGTAATAAAAGTAAACACCCCACACACGATATTGGCGAGATGTATTGTTGTTTATCGATTGTAGGTGGTTTATGTGTGGGTTAGCACACTCTAGGTGCATTAGTTTGCGCATATTAATTTTTTCTATTTAAAAAAAAGCTCCTTTATTAACAACAATAATAATCGTCATCTTTTATGTTGTTGTTATTTGAACGATACACGGAATATTACCAAGATTCAAAACGTATATAAAGTCATTATAATTTTATTGGGAAAGTTGGAAATTTTCATGAATTCAAGATGCGTATTTTTAATATGGAAAGTATCAACGATAAATATTGCTTAGTATTGACAGGTATGTTAATAAAATCTTGTACAAATTAAATATTTGTCGTATATTCGTCCTTCCAAGATGCCCATCTATTTTCTATATTTTTCTTGTTCGTTAATAAAAAAGATGAATTCGGACTCCCCAAGTTGTATCTATATGTTTTTTTGTATAATGTATATAGATACAATCCCTATACCTACTACATATTATACATATATGTTTCTTTTGTTAGTATTAACGGAACAATAAAGCATGTAGGTGAGATTTTATTAATTCGAATAAATTTCAGTTTGTCATTTACACGACTTTATGACTAACGTTATATCACCATTTGAAAAATTTGTAGAAACTAAGCAACCGACCATGGCAATAAATCGCCAACAAATTCATGTAATTTCAACATTTAATTTAGATAAGGGATGCTGTGTTTATATGTATAAAAATATGTATACACGTATAAAGATAACACATTGAAATTCACCCATTATCATTATCGCAGCTGTATAAGAGACGCACCCATACATGTTGACAACATAATCTAATAACATTATATAGAAACATGATAAATTCACCAAACTGGTCGTGGTGTAAATCTTCATTCATTTGATGGATTTTATCTGGTGAAAGTGTTGCCAAAATTTGAGTTAATTTGAATTTTTCGGCCATATATGGTAAACGCGGACTAGATATTTGGGAGCTTTCCTTTGCGATAAAAATGTTGAATTCTATCAATTCTTCTGGCTTTTCGAAATATAGAGCATGGGAAATGATAACAGTCCATACAAGAAATAAATTTGATTCTAAACACACAAATTGACCGGTTATCGAAATAACACACAAAATTCTTATCTCTCAATAAGGTAATGTAGCATTAGAAAAAACAAATAATAAATTCAACAGGTCGTTATATGTTGGTTATTTCTTGATATTTCACAAAAGAAAACTGACAAATTTTGCCATTTGTAATAGTGAAAGTGTTGTTTTATCGCCACCAAATAATTTTGCACTTGTCAACCGTTGACCATAAATGGAAAATGTAAGTTTATGATTTTTATTATTATTGTTGTTGTTGTGATTATAGATGATTTGGTTTTTGCACAATAATATTACAAAAGTCATCAATTTATACATGTTTAAACAATAAAGAGACGAGAGGCAAAAAGATTCGGTTAAAGTCATTGAAAATCTTTTACTTTGTTGCTTATAATTATTACGAAAGTGAAACTTGTTCAACTATAAATTGTCCGCGATGATTTTTTTCTTTCGTTTTTTATTTAATAAAAATATACGATATACACAAAACGATAAATAAACTCGTATAATTTACAATAAGAATAAATTGTTGACTATAATGATTGGAAATATCGGTATAGATATTTTAGTGTTAATAATGCGAAAGTAAATTATTATTACAATTGAAATAACAATGACGATTTGTCATTTTTCAATATTTAATATTTTTCAAAGATTTATCTATACCTACGTTTAAAATTTAGATTATTTTGTAGAATGTCTTACGAGCTGAAATTGCCACCTTTAGGCTAAACGTTAATACATTAATAATCTGTTTCTCCCTTTACTACACTAATTAATTATAAATCGAGCCGTATTACCAGTCTTTAATTAAACTCTAGCGACCTGTATTTGATTTAATAATCAACAATTGATGTTGCATAAGTAATAAAAATTCCATCATTTATTTTTATAATTATTATTATTCATAGCGTGTATTTTATTGATTTATCAAATAGACTTTTTGATATGGTAACAAATGGGTGGCTTTTTATTTCAATTTAAAATTCAGATAGTAAATTTACCTGTCTTTTATATCTACATATGTTTGTGGTTGCTAATTAAGATCAATACAAGATTATCACACGAATAATAATAATATACAACACTCAGCTGTTGACACATTTTCTTTTTGAATTGTAATTAATCCGATAAAAATGCAATAATATTGCAAATAATTTTTTGGTGGTATCTTGGGTGGTTTATTCTTTTCTTTCTCTTCTGTCGATTATTGTGTTGTTGTTGTATTAATTTAACCAGTTGCAATTCAAACGATCACGTATTGAATTTCTGGTTCCTTTTAGGCTCTCAAAACGACCTGTCACACAATCTTAAACAAGCTATTTATTTCAACATATTTATTATAAAACATTCAAAACATGGCATACAAAATAAATGATTTATACTATATATATAATAATAATAATAATAATATAAAAAAAGTAATCTGTAAGGTAACAATACAGTCAGGAGTATTTTACAAAAGACTTACGTACTATGAGGCAAGGTGTTTCAGTTCTAGTTTTTTATCTTTATACATATATTTATAATTATTTACAATAATCGAAACTTTACAGAATAGATAGTGGCATAATTATAGCAGAATTACGTCAATAAGAAGTCGTTGAAATCGGACGTTTCCAGTGCGTGTTCAGTAAAATCAGTGTGCAAAAGCGCCGGCAAACAAGGATCACTAAAATCGACCGGCGATAGTGATGTTTCCGGAAAATCAGGTGATGCTAAAAATGAATTATCCGATAATGGTAAAGATTCACCATCTGATTCCAATAATAAACAATCCAAATCATTATAATCGGATAAACTGTCTATTGTTGTTGTCGGATCTGGATTATTTAAAGCTGCACTTAATGTCGATATATATTTCATAGCTAAACGTAATGTTGTAATTTTCGTTAATTTCTCATTATTTCCACTACCTGGTAGTATCGGTGTTGTTTGCATGTGCGGTATAACACGACGTAATGCTTCAAATGCTTGATTAATCTCTCGCATCCGATTACGTTCACGTGCATTTGCCGTTTTACGTCGATATTTACTTAATGGTGCCGGTTTCTGTTTTGTTTTATGTATTTTATTTGATTTCAAATTATTATTATCAGTTTTATCGTAATTCGTTTCAGTTAAACGTCTCAATGATCTCGGACGTAATGAATATTTATCCTCTTTAATTGATGTAATCGCCCGATAATCATCGGTGTTGTTATTGTTAGAATCTGTATAATCCGATAATTGATTGAATTGTAATAATGAATCCATGTTTTTGTTCGCAACACAAACAACACTGATTAACACACACATATACACACAATCAACTGGACGATTTTAATTTCCGATATTTGTCTAATTTGATTTCGTTCATTGCGTTTTGTGTTCGAATCGATCGTTGAAGTCTCTTTAGATGTTTGTTGTTGGGATGTTGTTAACTGAAGGACCTCAACTTGGTCACTGATACTTGATTGTATGTGCGTGGAGTCTGTGTGTATAGTCTTGGTTCTAAACTCGCGACTTCCCCACCTGAACACGCGAGATCGCCTGCATTTACAATATACATATACGTCAAGTGTATATAGAAATGATGAATTGGAAGATCACTATGAAGGGAGAATAAACGATGATAAAGATCTTTAATGTATTAAAATGATTAAGAGGTCGGTTTTATTGTAGAATCATACGGACATATCATTAGCACTAGAGGAATTCCACGAATTATATTGCCGAAATTTCATGCATATTAAAGACGATAAATATTGTTGGTATTGAAAAGATTTCTTTGAAACAATTTGGTGAGATTTTTAGAAATTGTAAAAGATGTGACAACTTATTGTAAGATTTACAAAGTTTTACATTTTAACAACAATCAAGACGTGTACGATAAATTTCCGTTGTCTCTTCGATCTTATCTTGGTTTTTATTTCATGGTTGGTAATTAATAGCTGGAACGCATGCGTCTCTTAACTCATCCTTTTGCATATTTTATTTATTTTAATTTGTGGCCGTTCTGTATATGTGTGTGCGTGGTGTTTTTTTTTTTTGCAAAGTGTGTGGGCGCCACGTAACCGTGATATATGAACACTTGCTTTACGAATACGGTTATTTATGGGGAAATTCAATTCCCAAATCGAAAGGTAAATATAGGAAGTTGGTATGATTGATGGTGTGTAGGTGGTGACGGTGTCAACTAGTATTACTAATTATATTGTGGGCGCCGTCGTCGGCAAGCACGTGTTCTCCACTTTGTTACATATAGGATTGTCGGCCTGTCAACGTGCCAACATTAAATAGATTGTTGTTACATTCCGCTCCACTATTTTCACCTATAATACCTAACAACAACAATAACAAAACTATATTTTTATAATATGTATCTACAAAAAATTGATTGTGAGAATCAGCATTGTGGCTATATCACGCGAATTAAAACGATAAATTTTTAGCTTGATTGTTAAAATAATTTATTGTACATAGCGAATTTGGGCAAAAAGTTCAAAGGTCGTAAATATGAAAATTAAATTGCGATGACTTTTTATTTGTATATACCCATAATAATAATAATAATAATAATAATAATAAATGGTATATTGGTGGTATTCTGTTGAAATTCAACCGGCGCGATAATAATTTTTTAATATGCACTGTAATGATAATAAATGACGGCCTGTCAAAGAACATCATCTACCCGTGGAAATTCGTTGCTTATATACAATATACGATTTTTTTTCATAAGGTTCTTATTCCATTTTAATTACAGACCATACTTGTACATTGGGTGGAGATAACCCATATTGCCGTAAGCCGACAATCACAGACTGATTATTATACATTCATATTCTAAAGATACAATACCAAAAAAAATATAATTTTTATTGTTCTTGAAGTTTTCCATACAAATTTGTCTTGTCGAAGAACAAATATGAGGTGTCAAAATTATCAGTGCGGTTAATTTTCAATTTAGATAGCCTAAAATAATGGACTAAATTGTATATTTAAACATTATAATTATAGAATTATAAACAAGAATTAATATGACGAATGGGACCACCTTGGTGTTTTAATAGAATTTCCTAAAAGATTATTGCGGAAATATTAGTCTTGAGTACAATAATTAAACAATTCTTAGATTATTATCGACTTTGATTTCATTCTAATTGATGGATTAATTTGTAATAATTAATGAAATATAAGTACCTACATGGTGAAAAAAACGGGGAAAGCCGTCGAAATGGCGCCAGATAGATTATCAAAACCGAACCCCCGCCACATTGGTGTGCAATGGCGTAAATTTACTTTCCAATCAACACAATCATTTCATACTATTGGAGGACCTACTTACACAATCGATAATCCAATGGTGGGATTACTAAGTCAATATACATAGATACACCTTTTTGTTATTATTACTATTATTATTATTATTATTATAAACTATCAGAGGACAAAAAAAATCAATTCTTATTTTGATTATATTTTTTCTTTTATAATAAAATCATCCTGCTGAGATCTGGCCGACTCCTGAAGTAAACAATAAATCTTTCAACATCATTTCAACGAGATATGCAAACTTATCGTATACATAATCAAATCAAAAAGTTATTGAACTGTCATTTAACAAATCAAAAAGCATTCATTTTCGTAACTGAAAAAAGCTGCCAATTATTCGAGCTGACGTTCAGATTTCTTCTCCACATTATACACATATGCTCTGTCTATATACTTCTCGGAAACATCATCGAAAAATATTTTTTGAAATGGTGCTTCATCTTCAATTCTTCTATCTGAAAATTTATGTGAAAATCTATATGTAGACGTCAAGGTGAATATATTCATTTAAAGTTTTCGTTTGCAAATTCGAAATTGAACAAACAACACGTGAATGTAGGTGAGATGATGACTATCATTTGTGTATTTGGAGTTGATTGTGTAACTTAATTTTAAGATACTAGAACCGGAGGCCGGAGAGAGGCTCAAATTGTTCCGTACTTATCTTTCTTTTTGATTGGATGAAATCATAATGCTAATGAATAAACTAACAGGTGTAGCGTACGGGAGGAAGCCTTGAGTCGAGCTTCTAGCTAGTAACAGAATTTGATACGCTTCTAAAGCCGCGTCCACATCTAACGAACGAATGCGAATGAACGAAAATCATCAAAATGTTAAGTTTGGACGGTAAAACGAACGTGAACATTTCATGTCAGTGATTCAAGGGAAACTGCCCGTTCGCCTTAGTTCGTGTTCGTATAGTGTGGACGGGAAGTCTCTATTACATTTAGTCGAACACAAACGAATCTACGGTCAAAGCATTTGTTCGTATTCGTGAATGTTGGTGTGGATTTGTTGTTTTTGGTTGTTAGACGTGGCCGTGGCTTAAGTCGTGTTGTTTTATCGATTTAATAGTGACGAATCATATGCTCTATTCGCACGAGTAATAATTATGAATTTGCTAGGAGCAGTAGTAGAATGTTACATTAACCATAAGCAATTTTTTACATAACAATTCAAATGGATAATTACTGAGTTTATTATAAATGAATGTAGGTAAATTTTATTTCAACTCGAATACAATCAATATTTTAATAGCTATAATTATTCTCACATTAACACTAAACAATTCGTGTAAATTACACATATTCGTTTAAAATTAATTACTCTATCTACTTGAATTGTAATTTTTACAATATTTGCATTTAGTAATAACAATAATAATTAATTCGCTAAGATTGTAGTTAAATTAATACATAATTTAAACAATTTCCTCTAGTAATACTTTCATAATATAGCAATCATATTAAATATACAGTTTTAAGGATAATATTAAGTATAACTAATAATTTAATTATAGCCGACATTATCGCTTATGTTGTTGCATTTTTGTTGTTGTTGTTTTCCATTGGTGAAAATTGCCAGCAGCTATCCAATGTCGGCACTTGTTGTTTTTTTTTTAGTTGTTGTTGTTGTTTAATTGATAATTATCAGGTGATCGCATCTAATTGGCCTACAGGGTGGTCTCAACTTCTGTTGTCTTCTTCATTTTTCCTTTAATACTTATAATTATGATAATATTAATATTATATTTATAATAATAACTGTCCGAAATTTTAATATACATCTTGACTGACATTAGGTGTAAGTATGCAAATTACCATCTGTCTGTTATTTATTTCGTGTATTACACAAGAGGATTTCTGTTTATATTTGTTTAACAACAACAGGACAAGACCACCGTTACGGCTACTAAATCAGGTTGACTCCCTCTATATTATGGACGATATTCAAAATAAATCGACTACTGTTTTGCTGTGTCTTTTTGTTTATATGAATTTTTGATCAGAGCTTTACGCTGTTATTTTTTTTTTGTTCCGGTTTTCGTTCCTGTTCAATTAAAAAAATATCGGTTCGATTCCAGTTTTCGGTTCGGTTCCAAATGATTAATTTTCAAATTACTAAATTTCACCCTAAACGGTACAATAGCTACCTACAATGGAGCTATTTATAGAGTAACTATTTTTAATACAAAAAACCTGAAAAGGTGTTTTATTTTCTAATTTTTAACAGAAGAATGTTCATGGTGATTTGTTTTACCATGGGGTGGAAAATCGCAAGAACCATAAAAAATGGCATATAATCATCTATAACTTTAACCCCCAACAAGGGATGAAAACGCGGCTCACACCTTTTGATACCCTAACTAGTTTTTAAGCATCTAAAAAGACTGAGCTTTTGCAGAAACATTTGAAAACAAAACCTGATTTTTCAGAGGCAATTAATTTCAACCCCCAACCAATATCTCCCTCAAACTTGAGCATGAATACGAACGATAAAATATGCATCCCTTAGAATAGGAGTTTTGACCTCGGGTGGTTCACTTACAAATTGTTAAGTTCCTTGAAGTCGGAGGACATAAGAAGAAATATCGTATTAAGAGGTATATACTTGAGCCGATGAAAAGGTCTTTTGTTTCCGGTTCAACTCCGGATTTTGTTCTGGCCAAAATTCTGTTTTTGAAAAAATTCAATTGTCGACTGTAACTGAATCTTTATTATCGATAATCTTCGGATAATTGGTGGATATATACGTGACGTTATGTTGTCTCTTGTTTTATAAGATTCCCGGAAATAGTTTCCGGTGGGAAAATGACAATTGTTGTTATTTTTTCTAATGATGATCGTCTATTTCGGCATCATCAAAGTTGTCACGTATAGGGAATGATGTTGTGTGCGTGTGTCGCGCCCAACTGACCTTTGACAGATGACCGAGACGACAACAACAACAAAGCGAATCTGCATACCGCCTCTGAAACGACAACGATTTTGCTTTTATTTTATACACATGTATGATGATGATGATGATGATGATGATGATGATGATGATGATGTAGTATAGTAGATGGAAAATTGTCATCAACATCATCGGCATCCGTAACAGAACAACAAAGACATAATACTGAGATAAAACCGGAATTAATGGTGATGTGTGCGTGTGGAAAATCTGCTAAAATACATCCACTATAGATAATCTCGAATTTATTGGATATGTTGGATTAATATCGACAATGAGTTGACTAATTTGAAACGCTTCTCGACCGATACAATTTATAAAAAATATAAATTATATTGCAAAATATAAAACAACAACAAAAACAACAAAAACCGAAGAAATCTTGGTGTTTTTTCGTATGTCTATTGTCAACATCAGGATAAATCCAGCATCAGTAGTATTCATAAGGATGTACGGCTAACTAGAGAACGTGATCGGCATACATCCTTCTATTGTATGCATGTATAATGATGGCATTGTTGAGACCATACGAATAATGTCACATATCACTTTTTATCATTATTATTATTGATATTCGAATAGCTTTTCCTATAGTATATGCATGTATTATTTATAATCTTTTAATCAGATTCTGTATTTGTTTTGTTTCTCCTTCAAGAATGTGGATTTTACCTCAATTACCGAGTGAGTCACGTAAGACGAAAAGTTTTTATGGCGAGCGATTGGAAAAATATTTCAAGGATTCATAGTACGGTAGCAAAATTAGAACCTCGTAGCTAATTTGGAAGATGGTTAAAATAAGAATGACTCTAGGAGAAAAATGTGAAACATTCCCACATGTTACAAAATAAAATTAAGAAAAAAGATCAAATTTGGAAATTAAAAAAAACTCAAATTCGGAAGCATTCTCGAGTCATTCTGTCGTTTCTCGTTTTGCTTGTGTAGTTCGTTTTTGAAAATCGCAACCTTGGCCAAAACGAACGTTTTTCGACCAACGCCTACATAAGCTACGAGGTCTTAATTTTGCTAAAATGTTCTCTGGGGACTCCCCTAAACATCCTTGAAATATTTTTCGAATCACTCGGCAAATATGTAATATGAATTGCCATAAGAACTTTTTGCCTTACGTGACGCACTCGGTACATAAATCCAGTTTTCAACAATAATTCCGTTGAAATTGTCATAATCGATGATAATCTACAAATCTCGATCTTATCAATCATGAATATTTTGATTTATTGATTGCAAGGTTAGATCGAAATTAAAATTGATTCTAATTGTGTGTTCTGGTATAATAACAACACGAACTAGATTAGAGATAAGTTTAATTCATCAAAAAAAAAAATTGGATTATTAATTTTGATTTATTGTCAAATTACACTTGAATTTTATTTCTTGATAGTCTTGAAAAGGTCAATCACTGTGTCACATTGACCACTTTCATATAGAAACTATTTGCCTGTATTTTCTGTACATTTATGACTTTGCGTTTTACAATTTCTACTAGACGTTCTTTCACAGTTACCACTTCAACTACAGCTTGAATTGATTGTGAGTCATATTTTCTCGACTTTACAATCCAAACACTTTTGCATTTGAAAACATCACCACAAAACGCTATTTAACTAGTACTACTCACTTGGTAATTTTATCGTTTTAGCGAATTTTTTTTAAAAAAATTAGCTAATGACGAGATCCTCACTTTTGAATTTCCGAAAATTTTTTGCACAGAAGTTCGTTTTGGGACCTCAGGAACCCATATCCACCGTTCGTTAAAATTTTTATATATGTATATATATTTATATATTTATATATGTATACCCACGATAACTGCCGTAAAAATACACCAATCTTAATGAAACTTGGTACAAAAATCGGCCTTTGGAATAGCTTGGATGAGTTCGTTGGCCAGACTGGTAGGGCCAACACTTTTGGAATAAGAGCTGAAGAAATGTTAAAAAAAATCATTTTCAATATTACATTTGCTTAGATTTTGATGAAAATTAAAATAACAGTAGAGCCGACCATTCTCTATGACCCAGAAAAAAAATCATCAAAATCGGTTCATTGGATCGCAAGAAAAATGCAAAAATCTCTTTTTTGAGTATAAGCAGTAAAATCACGTATCTAAGATGGCTATGTGTTCTGACAATTGATATTAGAAAAAAAATTGAATATCGCACAGGGCAACTAATTTTGACAGTTAATATTAGACAAACATAGATCTAGTATCTAGTATGTTAATATTAGCATACTAGATCTATGTAGACAAAGAAAAAATTTTAAATGAGTGAAATTTTATTAGTGTTTCTTATTGTTTGTGAATTAATAATATTTCAGCATGTAGATACATAAAAAAATTCGCTATATAAGGTACTTGCTACCTTTGGAGATTTTTTTTTTTTTTTTTGTTGTTACAATGTTGATTTACCTTACCTATCTATTAGGTAATTATTATTGTAATTGAAAAATTTCTGTTTATTACACGAAGATAATCGCACTAAATACCAGTCTAATTAGCTTGCTAGAAAGTCTACCATTAAGATCATGAAAATTCGTTCAATATCAGCTTGAACAATCAAATTAGTCTGGATATTTAAAATTTAAATTGTTCTTTGATAAAATCCAGAAGCGTGACTGGCACTTATAAATCCTCTAGGGTGTTTAAATACTGATAAATCAATGAAAAGAGGGGTGTTGCAAGATTTATACAATTTATTTTATTTCCAATTTTTTCATCGTTAAATTCCTCCTTCATTAATGTGACATTAATTTATCGAATGTTGTTTGTTTTGTATGTACAGTTGCGATACAACTTGTGAGAAATGATCAAATGATAACAACTCATTACTGTGTAATTAATTAGACACCAATTCGACCGTCTATAAAATGTAGCAAATTTATTGATGATTTTAAATAATTTAACGTAATTTATGTAATTAAATTGTTGATTTTTAAACATACTGTTGTTATTCAACTCAAGAGAAAATCAATTTTAATCGAATATAAATAACGATTTTTATTAATAATCAAAATTGCACCGCCCATTTTTTAACTTGAGCCGTACACAATTAACGGAATAATTTCCACGTGTTTTCTTTAATTAAAAAAAATATTACAATGATTTTGGATGGGAGGTAGGTACATAAAATTAATGAATTAATTGATTCGATTTTTTTCGGTGAAGAAATTAGTGATTTATTGCAACAAGACAGAAGACGACAACAGAATTGTCATTATTTGTATACAACATTTAGAGAGAAATTTCTCGTTTTGTAGACAACACTACGACCTGCTGTGTTGGAATATTAAAATATACAGTCGCAACAAACATGACGATTTGTTTGAATTTACAATTTAATTGTACGAAATTATTCAACGGCGGCGACTGTCAATGAATAATTCTACAATTTGTCAAAAGATGACCATTTATCCGACTTCTGAGCTACAATTTCAATAATTCCGATTATTTTCAATGTGCCTTATTTATTGGTTTACCATTGTTGATTTATTGTTATTTAATGTTTTCAATATCGATTAAAAGTCTATATAGAAGTATCCCAACGATTTTCTATATGAAAAATAAAGAAAGGGAGAAAAAAATTGGACTTGTCTTGAATGGGAATTTGATGAAATTTATTTAATATCGCTGTTAGAATGAACATATCGCCCGAAAGAGGAGAACGCGTGTCAGTTTGATATGTAGACTGTAGCTCGATAATCGTCTACTATTTAAAAAAGATTTATACCAATGGGTTTATATTTGGAAAAAATTAATTTATCGTTTTTAAAATACAATGCTGTAGTTTTAATAGGTTTTTAAATGATTGAATTAACCAAAATTGAACGTTGATACATAAAAAATTGTCGGTATTAATTCAATTTTTATTGATTGAGTGTTGGGTGGTTTTTCTCCCTCTTCTATATGATATCATTAAGAATAAATTAGGACTAAACTGTTAAAGTTGACGGTGTATGTTTTATAGATCTTTGAATCGTTTTTATATGGTGAGTGGGCACGACAAGGCGTCATTTAATGAGAGTATACAGTATACAATAATACATTGTACAAGTTTTTAATCATCGTCAACTTGGCACACAAGATTTTATGATTTAAATTGCTTGTTACCCCTTTGTTCAGATGATTTACCGGACATTTTGTTAAAACTATTGTCATTCGTATTAGAGATATTCAGAATTTATGTTTCGCACGAACTT
This sequence comes from Mylabris sibirica, assembly GCA_039776855.1. Taxonomy (NCBI): domain Eukaryota; kingdom Metazoa; phylum Arthropoda; class Insecta; order Coleoptera; family Meloidae; genus Mylabris; species Mylabris sibirica. The sequence goes on from CM077838.1 coordinate 7,341,047, forward strand.
GTACTATTTTACAACATAACAACAAGGTAATTTTTTACAACATTTGCATATGTATGTTCAATATTTGAGCAACTTTCTCAGATTTAATGTAGTTATAAGAATCAAATAGATCAAGGAAATAAATTTGGATTCAAGTCGAAACGATTTCCGTTTATTTGAACAAAACAAAGTATTTCCAATTCGATTTGTAATACATTATTATTACTAAACAAGCAAGGTGTAATTTAGCAATATTGTCGGGTATTATGCAAATATTGTTAATAAATTTTAGTAAAAAAAGTATTGAGAAGGAAATTTATAAATCTTGTCGATTAAAGGGGGATTTCAACAGTCGACAAGGCGACGAAATAAATACATTTAACTTGGTAATAGTTGGACGCTTCTGGAACACGGTTAATAAACAAGAAAGCGCGTAATAGAATTGAAAAATGTTGAGAATCCAAATGGACTCACGATTTCCATGTATAAACATTCATGTTGTACATCAACAGTGAAAGGTGCCACACAAAATAGTGGAAACGCAATGCCACAGAATCGCTTTAGATAGCATCCGACAGGGACTCTTTCTAATGATTGCTGAATGGTTGGCATTGCAATCAGATTACAGCTACGTCGTCGTCGTCGTTGTAGACACACACACAACACACAAAATATTGCAATCCTTTCAATCTTTTCAAGTCTTGATTAGGTGATTTCAACAATAAAATTATAAAGAGAATGCAAAATTCCGCCGTTGCTATTGTAATGTGCTACAATCAAATACCGTAATAATGTTGGATATTTATTATAGGGTGATTTCAGTGTATTTATAACGATTTATGTGCTTCTAAAGTGGGGCTATAACGTTGCCTAAAGCATCACCGACATGATTAAAGATACAATTACGGTTCGGTGTGTGAAGTGCGCCCAATGCATCCATCGATCAGGACTAGTAATTAGAGTCGGCCATAATATAAGTGATGTGAAATATGAGGTGATCGTTACAATTCTCACATTAGACTTTTCAATTATTATGTGAATTATGTACAACAATAATGCTGTTTAAACTCAACTGTTGAACATCAATCAAATTTGCAATATTCCATTATTATTTATTTAAAGAATTGTGAACTTTTAAAAGTTCAAATTGTAATTTATTAACAACAATAACGGCAGCCGATTTTCCGATCAGAGATGAAAGAAACATTGTTAAGAAATGGTACAAGACAAGCAATCATCTGTATTATATACGTTTATTTTATAATTATACGATAAATATGAATGGAAAGTACGATTATTTTAAATGTACACGTTAAATCATCAGCATTGTAAAATGATAGCGGTAGTGATGGTCTTGCCTACTTCTCACTAAAGCTTTACATCTCTTCCTAAATCAAATCAATATCAGATATTAATAAATCCAACCATAATAGTCACAGAGATCCACCTTGACGATGTATGATAATATAAAACCACTAAAGACCAGTTTGCCGACAAGCGGTTTTTCCTCCATCCTCAATCCCAACTCCTTCATCATCAACATCAACATCCAACACTACTCAACTATCTCTAAATATTAATTGGAATACAATCCAACAATTTATCTCACCAATAACGTGCCACATAATGGCTTAAATTCATACCGAAAACAAGTGAAGAAGAAAAAAAAGCAATCTCTATAGACTTGAACTTGATTTTACGACATCTCATTAGTAATCTGGCCCTAAACTCTTTCATATAATTCGTATTCAGTTCATGTTTAGTTTGTCTCGTCACATTATTCGTTTTAATGTTCGATAATTACATTTACGGATTTTCAAGTATCAGATGCCACGCCTGAAAATTTCACAAATGCCAACAAATTGTTAACTGAAAAGTTAAACGGCTTGTTGTTGTTGTAAGTAAGAGAAAGACGAATAAGAATGTTTTTTTATAGACTGACCCGTTTCAGATAATAACATTAGATGGGACGACTTTATCGCCTTTATCTGTGAACGTGAAACAATGAAAAATGGATTCCTGAAAAACATACAAGTCGAGGATTTCATCTAATTGATCCTTCAGTTTGTTATCTAACAATAAGTGTTACTGTTTTTGTAAATTTGTAAATTGTTTTACTTTTTTCTTCCATGTTATTGCAATGATTAGAATTATTAAGAAAAATCGTAACATTTAATCTTATTATTTGAACTGCAGGCTCTCTCTCTCTCTCTGCAGTACGATTTTCTCAATTTTCTCAACTGAAATTCGGGTTTTTGTTGTTCTTACTTGTGTGGTTTTAGTTTTAGAGTTTTTGAGGAGCGGTATAGGACACCCTGCTGGGTCTCCAACACGGAACACGAGGCTGACATACGATCACATCACGGCGCACTCCACACCATTCTTTTAACGATTATTACTGGCCGTGTAATACACCCGGCTTTGTTTAGTATAACCACAACATTCGTTGTCGGAATTTTTATGGGCTTTTTATTTTGATTTTACTTGTATATTGTTTTGTATTTTAGCTTTTACAATCTCAACTATTTATTAGTGTACCAAAATTATTTTGAATACGTCTTTATTTATTGTTGTTTGCGACAATTGTTTTGTTTAAATCGATATAACAAATTTTCCGTATCATCATCGACAGGACCGTCATGAGGAGATGTGCCCCCTCAGGCAAACGTTTTTTTTTGGCCTCCCCTCTATCTTGAGTGGCTAGCAAATTGTGTCACTTGTGATTCCACCAAAAATGCGACAATAAAAACAAAACAGACGATCCTTTTTTAATTGAATGTGTCAAACATGATATTTGCACATCTCGATTTTTCAATGTTCTTGCATATAATAAGAGACCTCCCAATTGAATCGGTCTCTCTTTCATCAATATTTTGGTAAGATTCAATAATTTACAGGGTATTTTTTTTAAAGATGGTCAATTCGAACAAAACTCCTTGCATTTGTCAAGCGAGTTGAAAAATATTTCAGTGATTTGTAGAAGAAAACCCTGGAGATCATCTTACCAAAATTAGAATCTTGTAGCTCATTTGGAAAATGGTCAAAAAACGTTCGTTTTAGACAATGTTGCAATTTTCAAAATGGAGCAAAGCACGCAAAACGACTAAGAATGGCTCGTAGACCCCCAACAGTGCTTTTTTCTCCATTAGCGAATTTTTTTTAAAAAAATTAGCTAATGACGAGATCCTCACTTTTGAATTTTCGAAAAATTTTTGCACAGAAGTTCGTTTTGGGACCTCAGGAACCCATATCCACCGTTCGTTAAAATTTTTATATATATATATATATATATATATATATATATATATATTTATATATATATATATTTATATATATATATATTTATATATATATATATATTTATATATGTATATCCACGATAACTGCCGTAAAAATACACCAATCTTAATGAAACTTGGTACAAAAATCGGTCTTTGGGATAGCTTGGATGAGTTCGTTGGCCAGACTGGTAGGGCCAATACTTTTGGAATAAGAGCTGAAGAAATGTTAAAAAAAATCATTTTCAATATTACATTTGCTTAGATTTTGATGAAAATTAAAATAACAATAGAGCCGACCATTCTCTATGACCCAGAAAAAAAATCATCAAAATCGGTTCGTTGGTTCGCAAGAAAAATGCAAAAATCTCTTTTTTGAGTATAAGCAGTAAAATCGATTATCTCAGGTGGCTATATGTTCTGACTATTGATATTAGAAAAGAAATTGAATATCGCGGGGGGGCAACTAATTTTGACAGTTAATATTAGACGCAAGGCCTGCTAGAGAATTTCGCTTGAAAAAATCAAGCAGGCCTTGATTAGACGTATTAGACAAACAACAAACTTCATTATTATTTTTTTTTTAGTGTTTCTTATTGTTTGTGGATTAAAAGTATTTTTCAATAAAAATCATAAATATTAAAATAACATCGGGGAAATGAATTTATTAGTTGATTCAATGTTATTAAAATATATTAATTGTCAGTATCATAAGAATGTTTTGCATTTAATATTTCAGTATGTAGATACATAAAAAAATTCGCTATATAAGGTACTTGCTGCCTTTGGAGATTTTTTTTATTTTAGAACAGGTCGAAATGGAAAAAAAAACTAGTCGTACATTGTCCAAAACTATCGTTTTTGACCAACTTCCCGATGAGCTAGGAGGCTCTAATTTTGCTAAAATGATCTCCAGGGCCACCTCTACAAATTCTTGAAATATTTTTCAAATCGCATGCCAACTATTAGGAGTCTTTCTCGAATTAACCATTTTTTTAAAAAAAGACCCTGTAGATGTCTAACGCACAATAAATTAGAGGTGCCTTCTCTCATAGATACCTACGAATACTTAGAAAAGCTTGCATTTACTTTTATTGAATTATTTGTCATAATATAGATACTCCTTTTATTGGTCAAAAAGTTGACGATCCAGGAGCACTGCGTTTAAGTCTAATACCTTATACCTAAAGGTGCCTGAATGCCCTTTCTTAAACGATTCTCTAGAAAAATTTGTCGAAAAACTGGTAGCTTATAAGGAAAGTTTTTTAAAAGCTAAAACGAAAATTAAAAACGTAGATCAAAAATCGTCCAAAAATTTACAAATTTTTTTTCTCATCACAATTTGAAACTGGGGTTCCCTAAAAAGGGAGAATTTAAATAAAAATGTTATAAAATTTATATTGATAGACTAGAATTTAGCTGGAAAATTAACTAATTATTAAAGTAACTTCTTTTCATAATTCAAAAGTGTCACAATCTTGCCTTAAGAACGAAATTCAATTAAAACTGAAGTGTTCAATTTAAAAATCCATTATAAACTTAACTAAATCTTCTTCTTTTGATAATTCGATAACAAAATTTGGCAAAAATTATAATTTAGGGGGAAAATATCTAAAAATCTCAATTGAAAGTCGAGAGTCCAACTTAAAAATCAATTAAAAGTACCCAAATAGATATTTTTTCACGATTCATTGCAAAAATTGTCCAAAAGACGTTACTTTATAACAATCATTTTAGAAAATAATTAGATTAAAAGTCAATAATTTAGCTCAATAATAGATTAAAGGCTTCTAATATGTCTTCTTTACAGCTTAATCATACTTTTTGTGCACTTATTAAATGACATTGAGTCATAATTTTGCCGGCCCTCAGGCAGTTCCTGTGTTGCTTGAGCGCTAGGCACGGTCCTGATCATCAGTCCAATAAAAATTGTCCAACATAGCGATACAACCATAGATATATAATTTTCCAAATTATAATGTTGTTATATTTCACTTTAACAGCGTGAAAGCTTTTTAAATATGCATAAAGGAAATATGTAAACTGTTAATTTATTCGATCCAGGATAATTGAATAATCTAACATCGAGATTATTTTCTTCATTAGATATCAACTAAAATTCAAGCATAAATCATAATAAAAACGCCATCTGTAGAATCAAATTTCATTAGAGATGTGGAAAAAGAACCATCAAACTTTGTGTGTGTGTGTGTATTACACAACATAGACCCTCCAAATAGATTTATCAATTACAGTCATCAATATTATCAATAGAATACTTGTCAAAATTGATTTGATTCGAAAATATTTACAGTTACACGAATAGTAACAAAATTCGTCTAAAAAAAAAAAAAAAAATAGCGGAAAAGACGTTTGGCGCCATAACTTGCAAGTTCACAGGTCAATTAAAATCTTAAGAAGTGAATGCCGCTATGTACTCACACTCGAACAAAACATCATCATTACGTTTTAGAAAGATCCTATGATAAAGGAGACCACGCATGGCTCGTTAGAAGAATAAGCTAGGATTTTGATCTGATAGTTTGAATTGTGAAATCATTTCTATCCAACAGACATAAGCGTGAAAATAGTTTGCACGTTAAATAGTTGCCGTTTTTATTCGACAATTTGTTGTAATTTTCGTGTGGCCGTCACATTAAGACAGAGTCCCCGATATTGAAAGCGGATTAGTTTGAATACAAAAAGCATTGTTTCAGCGATTTTCGCCTACACAACAACAGTTATAATCCTGTTTTTATATACTTAAATAGAATCGATTATCAATTTAGTTAAAGTTGCACAATATTGACAAAACAACATGATTATCATTAGGTAGCTAAGTATAAATAATTATCTTCTATTTTCCTATTGAATATAAAAAGGTGTTTTGTAATAAAAATAATGATGATGTTTTATAAATCACTTAATTCAGCTACTTGATGATTTTAGAATAAATCAACAGTGTTGATTGATATTATTGATAATAATTAATCACATTCTATACGATTTCCCCGAAATAGCAAGTTTTTCACTCAATTATCAGTTGTGTTTAATTAACATTCCTATACAACTGAGTTAGAAAATAATTAGTTTTCGTGATATTATTTATCTTAATAACGTATTAATACAACTTTTAGATACAACTGAAATCATGACAAACATACAAGAATTTATTGATATAGATTTTAATTTGTCAACAGTGATCGTTTATCATTTCTTTTAAGTTAATATTTATTTTTGATCTTATTATATTCTTGTTAAATTCAATATCTTAATATTATATATTTTTTAAATGTATAGTCTTTATGTATGTATTTAAATACAAAGTCTCGTTGACAAGTTGGTCATTAAATGGAACAACTTTGACGTAAACAAATTAAGCTTAAAAGAAACAATACAATACAAGCAAAAGTTGGACCATTAAATTTCATTATCTCTTACATCTTATCTTAACAAGACCATTAAGATAGACGAGCAAATCTCAATTCAATCGAAAGATAAAATCCCTGTTCGCATTCGATGTTTTACGATAAAGTCGCATCATTTACTATTATTTAAACGAACATCGTTAAATATTGCCACAATGTATACTTAAACTCTAACAAATAATTAATCACCGTGTGATGTTCAAATTAAAACGAAAAAGTATCTACAAAAAAAAAAAAATTGTCAGTGATTTCAATGATCGATCGTAGGTGATTTTGGAAGAATTCCAATTTTCTTTATAGTTTTTTGTATATGCCGGTAGCAAGTTTTCACGACATGTTCTCGTTAATAATTAATGCATTTTTAGGCCTCCTGTTTGGATACACCAGCGATTTCATTAGTATGAAATGCCGTGAACCAATTACATTAACTGACAGGCAAGGTGTTGTTATCCAACCATTATCTTATCGTTACATTTTCACCATCAATCTTGTTATTTTTTTCTTCTTCTTCTTCTTCTTGTGTTGGTTTCTTTGACTAAACGAACCATATATTTACATGGTAAAATATAACCAGGGCTTGTTAATTACGAATTTAATCAAGTCTGAAAATTACCTAACCAGACTATCATATGTGTCGTCGTCGTTTATTATTATTATTATTATTATTATTACTTTTTTGCCTCCGTTATAGAACTGATGACAACGTATTATTTTATATTTATATTACTTCAAAATATGAATCGTTTTATAATAATCACGAGTTTTAATAAAGATTTGATTGGATCTGATTATGGACCAATAGAGCACCGAAATCTGTGATGATATCTGTTTTGATTAGGATCGATCTTATTGACTTCGATATGTGATTGATTTTTAAATTTAGTGTGGTGCGAGTAATTTCGTTCGCAGCATGCACCTAGACACAATCTCCGTTCGAGATGATGAAACTCATTCTTATAATGAAATTGTTATACAATTACACATATATGTATGTATATAGATATAAAAAATTGTGCTTTAAAAAAAATACAATATTAGATTGTCGATATCGTTAGATTTAATTCTAGAAATTAATAAAGTTCTATTAGATAACATTGGACACATACAAGGTTAAAGGTTATTTTCAGTGTAAAGCCCGGAGCGATTCATGGGACTCCGGTATCGTTCCAGGAAATCTCTTACACTAGGGTTATGTCGTTCCACTATCCTTTCTGTATATCAAAACATTTCTAGCCTGCAGGTGGAGGCGATGGTGTGTGTGTTTTTTTTGTTTGGTTGTCGTTTTTCTAATAATATCGTTTTTGTATAAATACCACCCTTTAGCGATCATTCGAGACCGTCAAATGATAGTTTATGTTAGTGTATATTATTTCTTAATAATAGTCACTTGTTGAATACAACATACACCCGTAATTATCTTAAACTTTAATGATTTATTTTGTGAATAGATGGGAAATAGTGGCGGGGTCGACGATGACGACAGTGTTCAAAACAAACTATTAGATAGATTAGTGTATAGGTAGATATTTAGATAAAGATCAATGTGAAAAATTCATAGGAAATTTTCTCTTAATAACTTTTTCTATTTTTCAATTTTATTTAGATTTTTATCAGGAAAAATCACTTTATAAACATTAGCTAGCATCGTATTACATATTATTAGGCCTATCCTTCAATATTTGTTTATATCTATACATATAGTATATGTATATAAGAATAAATTTAAATACTTTAGACTTTAGGCCGACATTCTTTATTATATGCGTTCCACTACGTACGTTTTATTGTTGAATAAATCTAGTCAATGACATAACACTGTAATTTATCGTTGACTAACAACATTAAATCGTTTTTATTATGCATGCATATGAATCTGCTTGTTGTCTTGTGTGTCGCACGCGCATCAAAAAGCCTCAATACGCCCTACTATCGCCTGCAGGCCATGCTCATCTTCAGGCTTACAGGCGCCAAGCAATGGGAAAATCGAAATACTTCAATACAAAAAGACGCCAAACTATCGAACTCGAAATGCATTTTCCAGTGTTTAAGTTCATTTAAAGATGAAAGCTCTAAGGTTGCTTCAAAAGCTCTAATTTGGATGCGATAGCCGAGAATTACGAATAATTTTGATGAATCTGTTGCATGTCAGTAGAATTTCAAATGACGCCTAGTTTGAGCCACAAAATCTGGAAAAGCAATGCAAAATTGAATGAATTGCAGTAAGAACCTCTTCACAGCCCTCATATTATCCAGATCTGTCCCCCAGCGATTATTATTGGTTTCCTTACGATGAAGCGACTCCATGGTACGATTTGTGTTAAGACGAATTTTTGTCAAAAACCAAGATCTGGTTGTTTTTTTTCATCGCAAGTTGCAAAACTTTTTGATGCTCAAATTCCTCTTGGAACTGTCATGCCAGTGGTCTAAATGATGGTAAAATACAACATGAAAAGACGCACTTATTGGGGAGATCTTCTCGTTTAAATTGACTGGCCGGTGACAAAGAGCTCTCTGTCAGCAAGTATAAAAGTTCATGTGTGCCGTGGGAATGCGAATCTACTACACATCCCCATTTCAAACTGTTGAATTATGAATGGTGTTTTTGATAAAGCTGGTAATGTGGAACATTCTATTATGTCAGTGTTTTCTGTATATTGTAAAGACTGTTGTTGTAGTGATCGATGTTTTAAACCTGGCAATTGAACATTGTAGATAGAAATAGTTAATTTATGTGCGACCGTACGTATTGGAAACGTATTAAAACATGATCTACAATATAGAAACATCCATTATTATTTTTGCATGACCTGTAACAATAAAAATTTTATATATTGCTTCATTTAACAAAATAAATAGAAGAAGAAGGAATATTTCGATAAGATACACATTTGACACTTGATTTTATTTGTAGTTTGGCATACAATGTTTTTTTTTCATTTACCCTCTTATTCACTGTATAGTCGTTGGTGATTTATCATATTTCATAAACCACCAAGTGTTGTATTGTAAAATAAAATCAACACGGTACAACTTATGTTCACGATCGGCAACTATTAGTCAATGCCATCATCGGGATCTTTAGCGTTTTTTTTTTTCTTTCATACTATCAAAAATATCGAACAAAAAAAAACCACTGAATACTGTTCAAAACCAGGGCTTCAAACTGAAAACCGGAAGAAACCGAAATTTTGTCCGGAGCGAAATCTGTAACTGAACCGAAAATAAAAACCGTTTTTTTTTTCAGTTCAAGCATACCACTTAGAACGATATTTTTTTCTTCTTATCGCTCATTTCCCACCCTGGCCCAGAACTATGTCAGTAATAGGTACAGGGCACCTAATACGAACTTGCAACTATAAATCACCCTATATCAAAACTGAATACCTTAGAAAAGGGATGCGTATTGTTTGGGGTTAAAGTTATAGAAGATTATATGACATCTTTTACGATTTTTTGCGATTTTCTACCCCATGAAAATTCTAATGGTAATATAAAATTACAAAATAAAACACCTGGTCAAGGGTTTTTCTGTATTTAAGATGGTTACCCAATTAATGGCTCTTGGGGAAAAACCGTTATTTTTGTAAGAACGAAAACCAGAGCTGAACGGATATATTTTTTTAATAGAACTGGAACGAAAACCGGAATAAAAAATAACGCCAAAAAGATGTATCAAATAAAAAACAAAAAATCAATCCTTATTTATTTTTTATTTGGTACATCTTTTTGACTAAATTCACCTTATTGCCTAAGAAACTACAAAAAAAATAACGGTTCGAGGCCCTGTTTAAAACTAATGAAATTAAATAGAAAATAGGGAGAATTCTATTACGTTTGGAAAGATCGAAGCACTAAAAGACCTGTTATCGTCCCTATAAATTCTCCTATTGGATGACTTTTATGAAGAAGCCGAGCAATTGATTTTTAATTGCTTTAGAAATTACTTTGCAATGACTTTCCCTATGTTATTTTAACTCGAATTTATTTAATCTCGACATTTATAGTTTAAAAATCGTTGTTTCTTTTACAGTTAACTGATTTATCACACAACGTTTTCATGTTGAAAAATAGTGATATTGCTGTTTTTGTCAACATAAACAACATAGGGTGTTACTGTCTGTATCCCCAATGGGTCTCTTTAATCGACTTATTGATGTCGTCTTCTACATATGACGAAATCGTCAATCATAGGCAATTAATTAAAACAGAAACTGGGATCGGCAGATGTGTCTATATGGCAGCTATCAGTCGTGTCTCCTGCTGGTTAATATCAGGTACTGATGGGCTACACGGGTCAATATAGCAGTGCTAAAAATTCAAGTGTGTTAAAGAAATATACCGATATTTTTAAAATTAATGACATCTAAATGGAGCGCAGGTGTACAGAAATTCAACTAGATTTGCATATGTTGAATTGAAACAAGAAATCTGTTTAAATTTTTCAGTATTTGTGTCGGTCCATTACTATTTCCTATATTGTTGTGGTATAAAAAGGGAGGATATTTGGTAATGTACACACACAACCTGTACGGCATAAATAACGAATAAAATTTTAATAATTATACCTGTAAAGGTGAGTTTACTATAGCGATAAGTGTTGAATAATAAATGGTGTTTTGTGTGTGTATATCGTTTTGGGAACACCATCCGTGTCCAATGATATTTGAAAACATGTCTTGAATAACAATCAAGAGCACCGAATCGAAATATATCAATTTATAATAAAATTGATAAGCCAATAAATTTATTGGAGTGAAAGCGTTTTATATTTAATTTTCTGTTTTATAATAAAAATTTTCGAATTGACGGAAAAATTGTGAAATTTTCCTCATAAAGACAACTACGACAAGAGTATAATTTTTTTTATATATAAATAAATCCTGCTTTCTATTTTTTAAAATACACAGCTATATAAATAATTAAATTTGCACCTCTCCGAAAGCGGTACGAATTGGTTTATAATCGAAAAAAGGAAGCGCCAACGGCTATATAGCCGCCACTAGAGTAGGTAAACTTCTTGCCCTATAAGGATAATGTGACTACGTAACCCGCCACCGTCACCATCTCGATAATGATAAAACTATTTAACGAAAACCTGCGGCGAATATTTCCACATCGATATACCGGGTGAGTCACGTAAGACGAAAAGTTCTTATGGCAACTCACATTATTTAGCAAGCAATCGGAAAAATATTTCAATGATTTGTAGGAGGGTAGCTGAGGATCATTTAACAAAATTAGAACCTCCTAGCTCATTTGGGAAGTGGGTCGTGTCATTCTTGCTCATTTGGGTAGTTGGTCTGACGATGTTGAGATTTTCAAAAGCGACTTTGAATGTTTCGCATTTTTTGGGAAGGTCTCCGTGTCATTCTTGGTCATTTTGCGTGTGTCGAACGTTTTTTAACCAACTTCTAAATTAGCTACGAGGTTCTGATTTTGCTCAAATGTTCTCTAGGGACTCCTGTACAAATCCTTGATATATTTTCCGAATCACTCGCCAAATAATGGGTGTTGAAATAAGAATTTACGTGACTCACCCGGTATACCGAGATCAGAACAACCTTGCCAAAGTGTGTTATTTGTACACAATTTCCATTCATAAATCTCTGTTTTTTTTTTGCTTTGTTTCGCCTTCTTCTTTGATTTAACATCAAATCCAAATCGTATACGGTAATTAATTTGTACATTCACAATTCGAATCAATCTTGATAACATTGAAATGATATTCGTATGGTGGAATATTGAGGAGTTTTAATTAGGCATCTCATTAGCTAGAGACGTGTTCGTTGATTATTTCTTTTTATTATTATTATTATTACTATTATTATTTTGAACTGCAAATTAGTACGTGTATTTTTAATTGGGCAAGTTGTTGTTTGCAATTAAAGCGTGTACATCAAGACCGATTCGAATCTTATCCGAATACCTTTGGAAGTTTATTATTTAAACTTGAAATAATAATAATAATAATAATAGCGAGGATGATGGTCATAATAGAGAAACATTGATAATAAAAATGTTAAAATTGACAATTTCATTTATTTTTTTGAGATATTTATTATAAAACTTCTATTAAATTTAATTAAGTGGAATTTTAAAAAGGAGCTCTACAATCATCACGGTTTCCGTATCAAACGTCTCTCTATAAGTGTGGTGTGTGTAATTAAATTTTTTACGACATCTCTTCCCGTATTTCCAATAAATTCTCTCTTCTAATACACCACAACCATTTCAATTCAATCAACTTGACTTTCTAACCAATTGTGTTGTGTAAAAATATAATAGGATTATGCAACTTTCGGGTGGAACGTTCTGTAAACGTAACTTGATTGAGCGACTTAATTGCGACAATGTTTTAACAAGAATTCTAGTAAATAGATCAATAAATGTGGTGTTTTTATCGTAGTTTTAGAAACTTTATTCTCACGGTACTTAACTTGATTTTCTCCCACAGTACGATTATTTTTTCGTTGTTATTATTATTATTATTTATCATTATTAATATTTTGCCGATAGCTGTAATACAGTTGATTATTATCACTTGAAACGGTGATTGATTGAATCAATCAAAACTAACAGGATTTATTAGAAAGAATTGTAAGATTAAACAAACTTCAACTACTTAATACTATCAAAAAAATGGTAATAATTTAAACCAATGTTTGTTAAATTTGCGTAAATCTTGAAATTGTTAACCATAAATTTCCAGCATATAGTCAAATAAAGATAATCATCAAATGGGTATATTTTAGAGTTACATTGCGTGCGATAATATACAGGACCGGCAAGTTGAACTAGAAGAACTATTAGAGTTCCAAATTTCGATTAATCACCAAAACTATCAATACGATTGTATCGTAAGATAGAAGCGAGATGAAAAAAGAAACTGTACCGTGAGATCGGCTCCAATCATAAATTATTAACAATAATTAAAGTCGAGAATAATCGAAATCACGGTAGGTGTTCAATAAAAACTAATCACACTCAATTAAAACTCTATACATTGAACATTATGATGTGTGTCTTTAATTACAAGACACAGTAAGCATTTCTCTTTCTTTTATTAGAATTGGAAAAATAATAAAAAATCACAAGCAAGAATTCCTGAAATTTTCCACAGTTGATATTTGTTTTATATCGAACATAATTCATTCCGAGTTTCAAGTTTTTGGCGTGTGGCTCTCTCCATCACCGCTCGCCATCATCTGTTGTAAAGTTGTAACAGTTTTTGAGTGGACCCCTGTCGCGACCCCATCCAACTAGATATAAATTGTCTATTTGTTTTATTCGTGAAAAGAAAAACAAAACAGTCAAATTTTATCACAGTGATTATTTGAACCAAGAACGTGGCATGGTTTTTGCGCTTGGTGCATTATTAAAAAATTTAATTTTCCAAAAATAAGGGCCTATATATCAAAAATATAAAGTGAAATTAAAGAAAGAGCATTTCAACGAACATCTAAGGGCATGAGCAAATTTTCCCGACGATAATTTTATCGTCAGAATAGAATTGACTATAATATTACATAAATATTTGTTAAAAAAGAATTAATTTTAATAGGTGAATATTTGTTGGAATTTTCCTGAAAACTCATAAGCTTATCGGAAAATTGCTTGAAGATTTGAATGGAGCTTTTGATTTCCTATCGACTGCATAATATTTATTGTTATGGAAGAAAATATAAAAAGATGCTTCAAGATTTTCCTGTGTAATTCAGAACTTCATCAAAACTTTCCAAAACAGAAACAGTCTTTAGATGCTTCTTAAAATGCGAATCGAAAAATATGTAGTCTTTGCCTTTGACCTATGTAACAATGTATATTAATAAGTTAACAGCGGAATCGTGAATTTATTTTAGATTGTCGCGCGATTATCGTCATACATGACTCTCAATTTTTCCTATAATCGTAATTTGTATAGTATCTGTATTTCACCAAGTACTTGAACCCACTTACTCGTTTATAAAAATGTAGCAACAAAGGGACAAAATTCAGCTACAGTAGACCGCTTGTTTACTGTTTGTGACGTCGCTCACTCACTTCATCAACTATGGAGATCGATTGAGATTGGAGAGTGCTAACATATAAGATAGTTCAGAGCAGTGACGTCACCTGTACGCAAATGCGGACAAATCCCACTGCTAAATTATAACTCCAAGAATGATTTGATTTCAACCATCACAGGTACATAATAATAGGCATATAGGCGCCTTTATTATAGAATACATCCTGACTATTTTCATTTTTTCTGTCGTTGCAAAATTCGGCGCTCCCTTGAAATGGCGCCTTGTGCGACCGTTCCATTGCACCATACTTACGCTACGGGTCTGATTATAATCGTTGGAATCATCATTGAGATGACTCATTTCTTCCAATTTGCATCTAATCTGAATTACAACACAATGTACCATTTTCGTGGTGGTTGTTACAACCATATATAGTCGAGTATTATTTTTTTCGTTGTTCTGGTAATTGTAATAAGAGATAAGTTGACAAAAAATTGGGTCTATATTTGCATAATCGTTCAATAATAATTTCCATTTAATTTTATTAATGCTATAAAATTTAAAGTAATCGTATCGTATAAACGATCAGATATTTGCGAATTTGGTGATATTAAATAAAAGAGAAATTTTATTATAAACGATTCCACCGGAAATTTTGTTGTTATTGTTCATTATTAATGCACGATTATATAGATTGTGGATTCTATTATTTTGTTATTTATGGTTGTATCCTCGTACCGATTTCAATTCGTATAAATTCTCCACTTGCACATTCACCTTGTCACAAATACTGATGTCTTTGTTTGTCATCGCTATTATCATAATTGATAAAAGACTTGATCCGAGATTAAATCAAAACTAAATTCTTACCACTTTTATACTTCAGTCACACATCACCACCAATTATGGTGTTGTTGTAAATGCAAATTGGATTTTGTTTAGTATGAAAATAAATCTAAATTATTCTAATTGAAGTTTGACGGATATTCGGTGTCGTCTTCTCTCTGTCTGGTTCTGTTTGGTGTTTTGGCGGTAAATGGTCCATTAGTATGCGGTCGTTTTCGAGTTAGTTACAACTAACGACACGTCGGACAAGCACAGAAGTCGCAATTAAGCACCTAGTTACATGGTGGAGAGAGTTCGGCCCCAGTTAGGACCTCACACATTGGAATCTGGAGAAGGAACACAACTTTTCCAAACACTGCTACAAACATACACACAACGGGTGGTCATCGAACCGAATAATCGATGTTATTATATTCGATGTTTGTCAACGTTTTCTCTATAAAAGATTAAGACTACTTAAACTTTTTAGGTGTTTTTAAAATAGATTAAATCAAGTGTTGATTTTATCAACTTGTAGGGTGTTAATCTTCATATGGGTGTTGTTTTTGTTGTTGTATTCATCAAGTTTTTAATCGCAGATATAAATCGTATCAAGTTTAGACGTGACTGTGTCATGTCGTATGATAACACTAGTTATTACCAGATAATATGAATATTTATAGACAACAGGGGAGGTCTATCGATTGCAATGTAAAAGAGACAGAAAAAATGATTTTAGAATAATTGCATCGATTCGAAATGATTCTTAATGATTGAATCTTCTTGTTTGTTGATAACTTAATCGAATCTTTTATCAATTTTGATACCATCAATTTGCATAAATACTCAACTCGATAATAATAAAATAAATTAAAAAACTTATCTTTAATATGTATAATAATCGATAATTTTCCCAATTAGAATCAAGATCGATGATTCTTATCCGTACTGTGATCGATTATGTAAATCAAGATCAACTCGATTGAAAATTGTGATGTTAATCAAAGATAACAAAAAAACAAACAAATATTTTACGAAATGCTGTTAATTGTTAATTGACACGTGAACCTATTTAATTTAATTATTTAAATATAAAAATCAAACAAGACGTATATACAATAGATCGCTTAGTTTATTGGCTTTTTATTTGTTTGTAATAAAATTGAAATTGTTGAATAAATTATGGCAATTTAGATTTTACAAAATTTATACACGTGTTATGTTCAAACTATTGGCGCCATGGAAAACTATTCAAATTACCATTATCTTAGACGTAAAGTATTGCGATGGGAGTGTAGGTGATCACGAGATGAGAAAAAAAAATATTGACCGGTCCGCCCACATGATTCACACTGATTCTTCTCTATTTTAAATAATTTTCCAATTTTTCTAAAAATCCACACTATCATAAAAAAAAATCATTGAAATCACCACATTATTTTGTAAAATAATTGATGAGATGTAGAGCAATTGATGCAAATTTGGTGGATGCGCTGGTAGAATTACCAAACTAGATATGTAATTTACGCATATTTCTAGATTTAATTGGCATTAAATTACTAATTAAATCAATTAATTATCAAGCGATAAATTTGTTTGGAAGCTATGAGTTAGTCTTATCTTTTTCGCGGAAGTTTAAATCCTGCTAGATCACATTGGATATTGATTTCAACTAAAAATGGTCTGTATTGTGAAGCTGTATCTCATAAATTGTTTCAATAAAAACCTGGAAATCAGCGCTTTTTATTCGATTTTCTAGTCTAGAAACATTAACTCTTCATTCAAGTCCAAATATGACTCACTTCATCTTGTTAACTGATCTTTTTGACGGCAGTGTATACGACCTTCGTTTAAAAAACACTGTGTCGTATCTCAATTTTAAAATTTAACAAAACAAAAAAGCTAGTGAAAGCTCCACCGAATTAACGCCAACTTCAATCAATCACTATCTCAATTCCCAATAAATTTCTAAGAATAATTATAATTATCGATAGTTTGCTACTTTATTAATTATATATTTTTTTTTTCAAGCTTCGTTCTCTTTTATTTACAATTTCCAATCATCTTAATGATGGTGCCTGGTAATTTCGTTCAATATAGTCGGCCTTAGTTATTATTAAAATTGGTTATTTCAACGATCTTGTTAATTTGTGTACCGCCTATTTTGGATACCGTTTGTTTAGTCAAAAGTATTATCATCACCATTATTATTATTATTATTATTATTATTATTATTATTATTATTATTATTATTATTATTAAATAACTTTGATTCATTGGTTGTCTGATTAATTAATCGAATTTATCACGACGTTAAATTAAATGCAATCAAAGCAGAAATACAAATAGATTTGTTTTGTTCGTATAATTTTGGATATTACAACAATACATTCAACGTGACTTTAATAAACTTAATTAGATTCTTTTTCACTATTTTCATGTCAAAGTTAATTTGGATGGAATTTATAAAAATTAGATTTATCGTTTCAAGCTTGGGGCAATCATTTCTACTACAATTATAATCGTAACTTTTCAGCAATGTTAGTGTAACTTAATAAGTAGATTGCATGTCTAGATGTGAAAATATTCTCAATTGATAATCAAAGCTAGCATGTTAAATGGTCATATTTAAATCTAATTGATTTGAATTAGACGAAAGCTGGATAATCAATCAAAAAAATTATGCAAAAACTAGATGGAAACCGTGTGACTGTTGCGATATTAAAACAATATTAGATAACTCTCTGTATAGATATCGTTTTCCGAGCATTTTAAATAAAATTACAGTGGTAGAAATCTAATGGAGTATTTATACCTTATAGAGATGAACGTAATAGTCAGACTACGATCCTACTTTATTCTTTTGTTAACCAGTTACCGACTCTATGTTTGTCATGATAATGTTTGATCATTATTTCGAAATTATATATAAAAAAATTTATAAAAAACGTAATAAAAACGATAGATATTAACCCGATTCTTATAATAGACAACAAACAGGAAATCGATACTTTTGCAAATTAATTTTCATATAAATTCAAGATTATTGTAATTGAATCGATTGTAGTAGATTGTTGCGAAATTAACGGACCATGAATTTGTAGCTTATCCACACTTTCTCCACATTGAAAATTGAACAACAGAAACAAGAATAATTTTGAGCCCCTCTCGAATATTTCTTATCTGTGTTATATTGTTGTATATATAGCCCAGACTTCATTTACAATAAAAACGATACGTTTCAAAATTGACCGCCCATCTTATTTCACGTCGATTATTCTTATACCCAAATTGCTTCCGATTGCTGAATGTAATTACAGTAATAACAAGAATATCTTGATGGTAACCTGGTGACCTCTGTGTGAGGTGTTAATGTAATTACAACCTGAAAAAAAACGTGATTTGTTCTGATCGTATCGGTGCTATATAGTTTAACCATCATTATTGATGGGTGTACACGAGAGAGTGAGATGTAGAATTTTGCCAATTTACAACCGATATAAACGATGTTAAATTACAAAAATAAAAAAATAAAACAGAATAGTTCTTTTGAATTGAACGAATGCATAAAATTATCATCAATTATGTCCGATATTAGAGTAGAAATGTCTCTCTCTCTCTCTTTCTGGAATTAATAGGTTCATAAATTATCTAGCGTCTAATTAGTCTTAATGACGTTTCAATCAGATTCTTGTCGGCTCTTTTTTCGCCGTAACAAACATCATTTAATTCTCATTGATTAACATTGAAGACGAAATCTTAAAATCTAGAGTTTTTCTAGTATTTTTGATTATCATTCATGGCATGATCGATAAAATAATACAAAATAAGTAAAGTTTACTGTTGTTTAACGATGTCGATATAATCGAACGTCACATCCTCTCTCAACGTATTCTATTGGGAAATGTGTTCCGTAAAAGAACAAAATTGTTGGAGTCATCCATCAACTAGACTATACTGAATCCGGTAATGTTCACAACGCTTGTAGAATAACAGTTAATATTTGTTAGATAAGTATAGAAATAATTACAAGGATAATTAAGCGAAATCTTGGAAATCCACAGAGATCCATCATAAATTATATCAACGACTTTTTCCAAGTCTTCTGTGTAAGATAGGAGTGAATGTAAATTATGTAAATGTGCGGCTTCAGATGGTATTCATCATAAATTTCATATTTTGTCTGTTATTTTAAATAAATTCATCGACTCTGGTCATAAATTACAACAAAAAAAAAACACACTGAAAACGCAACAACAAGCAATAAGAGTCACTAGTAGAATTGTTAAATATTTAGATAATGTCGATAGAAAAAGTTGTAACAGCGCTTAAGTTTATTGTACGTCCATAAATAAGGCAGCCAAACTTAATTAAAAAAGTCCAACAGAAAAACTTTAATTGTTTCGTAACAAAAGTTCATCTAACAATAAAAATCAAGAAGAAAACAACAATATTTCTTGTTTAATAGTCTTAATTATCTGATGTTATAATAAATCTTTCAGTAACAATAAAAATGGTCTTGTTGTAAATGAAATTTGTGGTTTATCCACCTTCTATGATAATAGTAATAATAATAAATACGTGTATAGTTTATTGTTCTGTAATCATAATAAGTAATAGTGTTAGATTGTGAATAATAATAGAGCGATTCTAGACATAGATCGTGGCTAATATTTTATATGAAACCGTACTTGTAATCAACTATTGTCCAACAAAAGAACAAAGCCGGCACGTTTTAGAATTTTTTTTCGGGAACGTTTAAAGTGGTTTACCATGTTCCACAATTGTTGGTAGTGATACGTATACATATACTGGATATTTGTTTAACAAATACGTTTATCTTTTAACAAAATATTACGCTAGTTCTATGTAGAATAGTATAGTGGTTGTTGTTGTTGTTGTTAATCCGGAAGATAACTAGAAAATTTGTCCGTGGGTGTATCGTAGAAAATCTTTCAAACATAATTTGGACATTTAGTCGACCATAAATTCCACATTACAATTAGTAACGTGTAGTTTTACAGCGTATAACATAATTATTAGAATTTAAAGACTCTCATTATTGTCTTTAGAGGAGCCCCTGTAGAAGGAAGTCCTGTAACGCCGGATACTTAGAAAGTGTATTCAACATGGTGGAAACTGATCAGCTGATTGTATTGCTAGTAGCGATGGACTCAATTTTTCCGTTATAATCTATACCTACCGTATAGTTTAAGGCTATAAAATAGTGTATCGGTGACGGGCGAAAATTCTCTATTTTTGTGTTTAAGTGCTTACGATAATCGTTAATAAAGCTAGACTTTCATTATTATTCGAAAATTGTGAAAGTTTTGGGTAAATTCCATAAAAGTTTTGGCGTGGAACACGTAACTCTGGTACCGGTTTTTTCTCGTAAACTCTATCTATGTATCTATTAATGAAACCCTCACGCACCACTATTCCACTAGAAGAGCCTTATTTCAACGTCAGACTAGGCTCGGCTACTGGTTACCAGGACGAACCCATTCCTGGCACATCAAGCTCATCCTGTCTGAGCAACTCCGAGGCCGGGATACCGCACCACCAACAGCCCCGAATTCCGGGTTTCAGCCCGTAAGTATGGTCACGACACCTTCAGCAACATAGCCCCTTTATAGCGTCCGCTTGACCAATAAAAATCCGCGCTTGGGGCTCTAATCTAAGTTCTAGGTACCACTTGCGGTGATTGAATTGTTTTATCAAAGTTTGATTTTAATTTCTAGATATGTTTCTGTAGAAGTTCCTTCACGAATAAAATCACATGTCTCGAAATAGATTTTATTTCATTTTCTGAAAACCTAACTAAGGGACGTTCCCCTACATAGTTTTTATAATTACCGCAATATTTCAATGGGAGGATTATTGATGAGAGTCCTGGCGTTCGAGGCGTTATAAGCTGTATAGAACAAAAATTCTAATTCTTTTACAACGAGAATCGTTTGAATGAAACACCTGCTCTGTGTGTGTGTTAAAAAGAGCGTTCGATCTTTTCTTACATAAGAGCTTTAGGCATCCTACTCTCCGATTGTAGCGATGTCTATTTAGTGTTTTCTATAATTTTGTAACCAATTACTTGAATTAATTGAATAAAATCAAGCCATGAATAATATAACTAATAGAAGATGATTGATTTCCTTTTCACCAACTGTATTCAATAAATATAACATTACAAAATTAAATTTTTGATAATTTTATAATTAAGCAGGTGCCAAATTTGGGTTCTAATCGTCCAGTTTTTTTTCTAGCTTCTCTCTTGTATAGAGTAGGTAAAAAAATTACCCTTTATTATTAACCTAAATTTATATCGCCTTTCTAAAAGTGATTAATACACATGCACGCACTGTATTTTACTTGTTGTCGAAAATTGTAATAATCGATAAAAATTTCAATCATTAAAAATGTTGAGAGAAAATTGCAACTTTCATCATTTTTAATTAATTGACGACACGATGCCGTTAATATTCCTTCACTGATTTATCGATTGTTGCCAATTTTTGTTTTTTTTTTCGTGTATGTACAATTCGAAGAAAGTTAAAAATAAGAAAAACAGGAGACTTTCCCAGTATTGTTCATCGTGCAAATTTCGACATCAACAACAATGTCTTGAACGGTGAGTGAAGAAAATAAAGGAAAACCGGCGCCACTTCTTGGTTAAAATATTTTTTGTTTACCCACAACCATGTATACATAAGACTGTTAGCAAATAAACCGCAACTCAATTCGAATTGTTTGAAGTCCATATTGAGATTTTTATGATTGTTGTCCGGTTATCGTTATTTCCAATACAATTAAGTGTGTCCTGTTTGTTGTATAGTTGAAGAGACTGTGAATAACGATAGTGAAATGTGCTATTTTAAAACAATTGCTTTTGCTCCCTCCGCCGCCAAGATAGTGGTACAGACTTTGTTGAAAGTCTTATTTATAGTGGAGATGTTTATATGTAAAGTTTTTTGTACGAAAGGCGATCCAGATAGTAAAGGATTGATAAATTAAATGTTGCTATAACACAAATTTAATGGTGGAGTGAGTGGGTGACACACGTTTTCACGGACACAGTCACGCCACATCAATGGACATATCAACACTTCTTAAATACAGAAACCAATTCAATCTATTCCTATTTAAATAAAAACAACAACAACATATCTCCATTGGGATGAACTGTTGAATAATAAATAACAAACAATTATAAGAATAGAACCAAAGTAAATTATTTAACTGATATGATTTTCAACAATTAATGTGATGAATTTATCAAAGAATTAATGTTTAATGGGTAGTTGCTTTAGAGATGTTCGCACGGCAATTATAAAGAATCTATAGATGATAAACAGTTTCACTACATGGTTGACAGTTGGTAATATCGTCTATAATCATGAATCGTTTTATATAAATAAACTATCGCCGTATAATCACCAGGGGGTTCTCTCTTATAAAACGTCATTAAGCTTCTGGTATTATCTTGGAACAGACACTTGCTCAAATTAAAACCGGCTATTATTTATCTATATTTAATTTCCAATAAAGTACTTTAACGTATTTTTCTTTTGACACAACGATAACACAACAATAGCGAAACTTTATACTACCTGTCTATAGATAGATAGTAGTTATAGTTGTAGTAGTGGTAGAGAAACTTACTAGTTTATAAATTGTACTACCGGTCAGTAGTTGGACATGTTAGCAAATGTTTATTGAAAGTGTAACCCACCGTTTGCCGGCACCTACGCCCATAAAATTCAAGATTAATAGACAATCTAGTGAACAATACCCTATCGTAATATTACCCGTCTTAAAACGTAAATCGTATAGATTTCAACTCGATTATTCTATATGGGATATATCAGAGATTATCCATAAATAAGTCACTTGCATGAAAACGAAGTACAGTAAAACCTCTCTTATGTGCCCACCTTTGGGTACTCAAAAATTTTACAATAGACATGTAAATGAAGCCCATGTAAGATATGGATAAGCTGTATTTTCTTTTGGCAATGATGCTCCTTTGAAATTGCAGATTTTAATAGTTCTTACACAACGTATGTTCATCGAAGCTTTTAATAATCTAGCCAAAAGTAGATATAAATTGCATTCTGGATTGAAAATTTAGCCTTTATAAAAAGTTTTTCTTTGCTTTTCTGCATATCCAGATTGTCTGGAAAACGCTGAATTTCTCCTGAATCTTCTGTTACTATCAAATCTGCTGTGCTCTGATCACAAATTGAATCATGCGGTTGTGCGGCTCCATTTTCCAAAAATAAGGGAGCTTTTCTACACCTTCGTGCAATCGTCTCGTAATTTCTTTGGCCATCATACTGCTTTGTTGCATTTCCAGATAATGTCACTTAAAATATTGAATTTTTTCATATCTTCCTATCAAGCACATTATCTTGTTAAATATTAAGAGTGAGAGAGTTTTTAAGCCAACAATTTGGAGCCTGAAACTTCTTCACTCCCAATTATTTGCAACTTCTCTGGCTTTTCTTGTAGCATGACGCTTGAACAACAAAACTACTCGAAAACAATCTTCTCAACTCTTCTTCTTGCTTGAAAATATGAGCCACTAAAATTTTTTAAGTTGTAAAAGCTTCTGCTACCTTTCTAACACATCATTTCTTATTTTTATGTCTTACTGAAAGTAAACGAAACGGCTGCAATTGTAAAAAGCTAATTCGTTTATGTTTCTAGGAATGAAATGGGTTGAGAATTTTTCAGGAACGAGTCAGATTATCTATATTAGGGAAATAATTGGGGATTACGTGAAACGTCCACATTATAGAGAAATTTGATGTTTAAACTCTAGCCTTAACGAGCCATAATAGCCTTTTAGTTTTATTATATGGTACAGGAAAATATAATTAAAGTTTAATAAATTATTACAAACTAATTAGTTGTTTCCTTTACTGCTACTGTTCTGCATCAGTAGCAGGAATTATTCATGAATTCGCCTTAGTAATTTTCACGATTTTTTGTAGTTAATCATTTAATTTTTTTCAAATTAAATTTGTATATTATAATAATGGAACGAATCGGGATTATTTTTCAAAGAAAATCCTGTTTACATTGCCTATTGGGAAACTAGTACATGCCTGCCATTGAAATTTTTAACGGTTGCCCGTTATAACTAACGCTTCCAATAATATCAATGATTTATTATATCCATTAATTTATGTATGTGTATACATAAAAATTTCCAAGCAAGATAACGTACCGGATCCGATAAAGATCTAGAAATGTGCACGGTAAAGATGATCGATATTTTTATTATAGTTTAAACGAAATTTTACGTACGTATGTAGGTATGTGGAGATTTTATTTGATTTTTTTTTAGAGAACTTACAGTAGCCTGCAATAAAGTAAGAAATTTAAATATTTCCATTTAGAATCGTTTAACGTAAAGATAACGTTCTATAGAAGTGTAGCTACTAAAATGTCAAAATAAAAATCTTCACTATAACAACAGTACGAGAGAGGCGTATGTTGTATGCAAATCAACTAGTTTTTTTTTCTCTTGAATATTTTCATATTACTAACAATAGAGTAAACAACAATGAAGTAGGGAATTGGAGAGAATGAGAAAGAATAATAACAACAAGTATTTTTTTTCTCTATTTTCGTTTCTTATAGTGATATTTTATTATGATTGTAGTGTAATTCATTTGGATTTTATCGGTGCTTGTACATATCCACGATAGAGGAGACGAGAGAAGATGTTTACGATGTTATTAAATAAAATTCTGATATTTTCTAAATGATAATGTAAATAATGCATAAACTATTAGATATTTAAATTCTTCAGGATCGTTTTACATGTGATCGATTCTATCAGGACGATAATAATGATGATATTATAAATGCCGCTGTTAAAATTTATTGTCAATTTGTATTATAGTGAACCGGATTCGACTTGACTTGTCGATTTTTTTATAAATTTGTCCCAACGACATGTCGTAATTTAAAGAGATGGGTGCGAAAACGCCCCAGGATAATTCATTCTAATTTTATTTTCGTTGTTGAAATGTTTGTTAATTAAAATAGAAGAAAATTGAATTCGAAGCGTACAAGCATAAATTATGCTTAAAAAATAATGTAATGTTGGACTGATTTATTGGTTCTAGTCCTGTTCCTTTTCCGTTAACTATAAACTACATACAAGTGACCTTTATTGTTAATAAATTTTATTATTGTTTTATTTTTCGGGATAAAATCATTCGATAATAGTTGCAATTAATTACAGTTTAATAGCCAACATACCGACAACAATAATGCAGACCAATTGCAATTATGCACAATTTATCATTATTTTACTGAAACTTAATGTAATGATTATGCAATTTATTATGTTGTAAAAACAGTCATATTAACAACATTCACTAAGTAATTATTTTAAATAATATTATATGGCATTTCCAGTAGTTGAAATTAATAATAGATTTCGAACTAATTTCTAAACATATTACTTATATTAACAAAAAATGCGATAATCTAATCTAATTCTTGTCTATATAATTTATTAATGTCTTGTTATTATCGAAATTCAAACAACAATATAATGAATAAGTTCGATAGCTACAAGGGATAAGTTCTAGTTTAATTAATTTTGTGTTGTCGTTTCTTTTCCCTCTTGGCGGCTAGTGGAAAAATTGCAACATCCGTTGATTAGAATAATTGATAAGCTATAATCACAAAAACCTGTTGTGACCAGTTTTGTGATGTTTGTGACACACCTTTACTGTTGGATCCCTGGGAATTTTTATACCCTTGCGACCCTTCAAGTCACGTCATCATCATCATCATCATCATCATCATTATTGTTTAGTATTGTCATGCACGATTCTCACACTTTTTTCAAATTGCTCGGCTTTGCTTGTCCGATCTGTTGTTTTGTTGTTTTCATTTTAATTAGTCAACAAAAACGATGTCTCTATGTGGGCTGTTTTGTGATCTTGTATATTGATAAAGAAAAATTGATCGAAACTGAAACTGTTTACGATCCTTATTGATGGTATAAGATTTTACACGTAACGATCGTTTTTTGGTTGATTCTCTGATCAGATTAAATGGCTCTTGTGTGTGTATCTGTGTGTGTGTGTGTGTGTGTGTGTGTGTGTGTGTGTGTGTATGTCGTTGATTTTGTGATCGTTGATACTGATAAAGAGTTTAATAAAAGCGTAAACACGTGCTTGTTAGATTTAATTGTACCAATTAAATAGAGCTTAAAGCTCGCAACAATCAACATCTAGGCATATGTAAATATTCGTTTTTAAAGAAGCCATCATATCGAGATTATACAATGTGGAATGTCGTTTTCAAAAGATAAAACAAATAGAATTTGAGCGATATCTTTACGAAACTGGCACGTATATTGATTTTTCTTTATTTTATCTGGAGCAAGTCGAAGAGAAAGACGTGTGTGTATACACAAATAAAGCCACCTTGAGAAGGCCATACAGCATACACGCACGTATGTATATGTTTGGATCGAGTTGAGAATTTTTCCAGTTATCAGATTTAGGTCAAATTGAAATTTTCTCGAAATTTGCAATTTTTCTCGCGTACAACTCGACGATACCATCATTGTGATCATCAATTTAACCATTTTTTTGTTGTTGTTCACCAAGACGACGACGATGTAATGAACGCCGGCTAATTTATTTAGAAAAATTTACGTTTCATGTAAATCGCACATTGTCACGTAGCACACCACTGTTTTAAAACAACAACGGCAAGAACAACACTGCTATGCAAATTGACGTAAATAAATTTTTACATCAAGTGATGGCTGTTGAGTTGCTTCGTTGTCAATAATATGTGCGTGCTTTTAGGACATTAGTCGGCATGCAATGTTCGATTTGATGGCTGTTCAATTCTCAACGTAACGCCACTTGATTAACTTTAATCATTATTTTGTTTATCGTTGTTTTTTTGCTGCTCATTCGCTATATAGACTTCCACAAAACTAATCATCGTTGTGCAGTTTTTACTCATTGTACTTGTAGCTGCAGGATAATTTGTAAATTTGTTTGTTAATTGAAGATTAAAGTTGTTTAATTTATGCAACTACACGATAATAAGTCATCGTTTTTCTACTTGAAACTTGTTAAAATTTCAAGTGTTAGTAGTTATATGAGTTGAGCAATTTTACTCCTACAACATTCATATATCTAATAACCAACAAATCAGACTTGTGAGAGATGATCGAAAATTGTACAAAAAAGATGACCGTAACCACCTACAAACAATTCGTGATTTTTTCGTAAAGCATAATCATCGATTCTTAATTAAAACGCCTCAACAGCCTTGAAACGTCATAAAGGTGATGTCAGTTAACACGCGAGCATTGTGAACTAAATAAGGCTACAAGGTTGAGGATATCTGGATCTTTACTCAAATAATAACAACAACAACATTAAAAGTAATAGTAATAATAATAAGCGGCGTAGGTAACGAAATTATTTACAAGCGAAAGTCGAAATGTGTAGGACGGCTATCGTTTTAGATATAAGTAACTACGTCAAATATCTACTTCCTACACTACTTGCGAAATATCCTATCACATAGTTATTATCTGATTTTTATTCCATGTAAAGACTTTTTTTCAAGAAACAGAGAAAAAGTATCTTTGGTTTTAAAACTTTCATGTAGGCTCCACTGTGTCGGCTATTTTGACCTTTTTTCAAAAAAATTCCCCTTGTTGCTGCGTTGTTGTATGGTGATGTTGACGACAACAGAACTAACATGACAATATTCTACTTGTTTATTCAAATTTTCAGGCTGAAACAGGCCCAAAACTACAACGCCTTCATCAGTTGGTATATTACAATTTCATCGCCTAACCCACCATTGGAATCTCCACCGGAATTCGTAATCGATCAATGAAACATTGAAAATTGACCAAATCTTTTGTTATTAATGAATGATTAAATGGGGAATCGAATTCTATACAATACACCTACGCAACCCGCAACCTTGCAGAGTAGTAACGGCTACCTGTCTCAGATATTTCTCTGGTGGCGTCTAGTTTTAACGCTCACCATATATGGGTGTTTATCTATAAAATCATAGATTTATTTTATGATTTATCGTTTTAATTACTCATCAAATATGTTAAATAGCAGAATTTTTCTCTAATGATTTAATCAATTGGCGTCTTGGTCGTTGTCTATATTTGTTTTATTGTTTGAGAATCTATAACAATTATGATTGTCGTAAAATTGATGTGCTGTTAACTGGAGACGATGGAATGTTTTAATGAAGATACCGATGATATAAAACTCTCTTTCTCTATTTTGTTATATTTACTATGTTTTTTTTTCTTGTTTTAGTCATCTTGTGAAACTATTAAATCATTATAAATAAAACATGAGGATATTTAATTTAAACTTTTGTCCTTATTAAGAGAACGCCCATAATTGGTATAATAAATAGGAAAATTAAAATAACAGAAATTTATCGGTCGGTATTTCAGTAGCTAGAAATGACGTATCCGACAGACGCACCAGATATTTACAACTATGCAAATCAGGAAATATACAGGCTGGCCCAGAAACGTGCATCTTCTAAGACTGGGAATGATTTCCGAAATATCGATCACCATATCGAATCATCATTCGATATGGGATTTAAAAATTATCGATAATTATCAGTGTATCGATTTATCGTTACATTGATGCTTAGGTAGTTCTTCGAAACATTTGTTTGAGCTAAAATTTTCAGAAAATTTATTGATTTAAGTGCTCTTCTCAGAAATAGAGATCAGTCTGTTACTAGTAACGATAGATATACAGGGCCTTACGATGCCTTACGATATTTTCAGAAATAACGGAACCAATAAAAAATTGTCGTAAATCACATGAACCAATATTATATTCAATATATAGCGGATGCCGATCAGCTGATCGTACCGTACAGTTTAAGACTTTAATATAACGTATTTGTGATGGGCGAAAGCTCTCTATTGAAATTGAGCTCCGATTTAATAGAGACGATTTGATATTAAGCAAATGACACTTGACGCTTTTAAAGTTAGAATGCGTTTTTACCAAAAATTTTGCATTTTTGACAGTAAAACCAATTCTAAAGTCAAATTTTGCCAAATACGCTGCATTTAGGACGGCCTGTATAAGCAACTTGTTCAAGTATTTATAGATTAGGGTATATTTGCGGCTGTTATATTTCACAATTAGTCAATTGAAATGGTAGTATTTGCCATCCAATTAGCCAAAAGTGGTCCGATTGGGTGAAATATATTTGAATTTTTGAAAATAAACAATAAAATACAATCAAGTCTTTGGTGTGTATCTGTGTATGTGTTAGTATATATTTTTATTTGTGTTGTTTATCGAATTTCCGATCGGATTGTAATCATCATACATACCTACCGAACTTTCGTAAATTGTCCACGATTTCGTAATATGACATTCGCATCCTACACAAGTTTCCTTTCATTCATTCATTCATGAAATTACATATTCTAATTTTGAAAGGAAAAGAGAGATATAGAGGCGGTGCAAGGCACGCGATCGAATCTCATCAATGAATTTCGTCATATTAATTGTTACTTTGACATTTTAAAATCGTGACGTAATATGGTAACTGTTTGAATGCAACTTCTGCCTACACAAAATCTACATGGCCATCTAATATCATTAAACAACAATAATAACAACAAGAAAAACAACAACAACATGAAAAGAATGAGAAATTATGGAAAGGTAGGAGAGCGACTTGTAGGAGCCGAATATTACCAAAGATTGTTATTGCTTGTTGTTTGTTTATTTGTGGAAAAAGACGAATTTTAAGAATGTTGCGACATAAACAATTAAAAATGGAGATTTTGTTGTCATACGATCCTCTCTGACTAATTCGGAGGAGTTTTTATAGTTTTTAAAAAATACACATAATAACCTACGCAATAGCATTAAATATAACTATAATAGAATTACAGATAAATGGATAAATCTTGATGTAACATGACAATAAACACGTCGCATAAAGAAATAAAGTAACTAACTATCAGGTAAATGAGTATTGTCTGTTGTAGTTTGATATCTTTGAAATGGGTGATATTTATCAAATAAATAGTAGAAACTTTTTTTTTTTTGGTATATAATGAATAGAAATCGAATATATTGGGGCTTTTTAGCAATTTATCTAGCCGTTCGTTGGTGGCAAATCTGTGGGTAGCCCATATCGTCATTGGCACGGGCCACTCCTCGGCGTGTAGGCAGCCACTTCCTGTGCTGTTGTTCTATGACGTCACCACCTGTACCACACTAATAAATCCAACAATAAAATCTTGATACTTCTCATTACTATATTCCTTGATCAATTCTTTCAAATCTACCAACTACCGAATTACGTAGGCGTCCATTAAGCACGCGTCTATTTCCACATTATTTAAACGTAGATTCTACCGAGTACTTGTCACATTTGTCACATTATACAATTTCTATGTGCTTCATCTCTGTTTTGTTGTTGTTGTTGGCCAAGTTTATGTAGTTTTAAGTAGGTGCAATTTACAACGAATTCAACCTCATTAATAAGTGGCCTTTATTGCGTAACACCGAATCTGGCTTTAATGATTATTGGAAGAAAGACCTGATTCCAAGCGACAACACAAAGATTTATTCATTGTTATAAAGTTCATCATAAGTAAATATTTAATTAGTATAATGCAACGTTTTGCCTGTCTCTCAAAGTCAACGACAAACATATGAAACGGTCAAGTCGATAAATAATATTGTGAAAGAAAAAGTCTCGGTTTACTCGATGGTGCTGCGCTAAAATAACGCTGAAGGCTATAAAAGGCGCCAGTGTCGTTGATGTTACGGCAACTCAGTTGGATAGCACAACATTATAACACCTCATAGACTCATCAAATTGAGGCCCACGCTTGAAACTTTCACAATCATTCTTGAATCGAATCGACTAGATCTTAGGCAGAACGAAAACAACTTCTGTGATTTCCTACTTTTATTATATGTATTAGAAAGACACACACACACACACTCAACGATTCATTCATAGTTAGAAGAGATATTGCGGAATATACAATTTGATTTATCGACAGGTTCTCTCATATGAAAATTTATTCAATATCAATTCAGTTTTTCGTATGGGCGGAACTGATAAAAGCCGAACTCCAATATACAAGTGTACTATTTAGTTTAATTAATTGTAGGCTTTAGATTTCAACATTCCAAATTATGTAGAATTTTAGAATATGCGCTATAATTATCACGATCGAAGATATGTATAATCCGGAACGTGGGTACGGGAAATAATTACCAAATTCAATTGCCCATCTCCAATTCACGCCGTGTTTTGAATGTGTCCTTAAAAATGTCCAGTCAACTAAACTACACGAGATTAAAGCCAATTTGTTGGCCATACCACGAAAATAATCGCTTTTCAAAAACAATTTCCCCTAAACGTATTTGTGTTAATGTGGACGACGTGGGTGTTGTGTTTGCATTCAAGATGATTCGATGTCTATAAATAGCGGCATTAAGACATAAAAACAATTCTTTAAATAATGTAAGAAAAAAAAAACGTAAATAAATAAAAATAAAGGGTGTGTGATTCATTTATAATTTATCACAACAGAACAGGTGAACCCATGTTCTATGGTGGTCCCATACGTTACACTATCCCAACCATTGACTTTTATTTCACACGAACGCTTCAGTTTCTTGTCAAGACACACCTAGCTATTGTATTTTTAATACAGCCATTTTGTTGTATTTTGTTTTATACTACATATAGATATCGATTAAATGATTCAACCCCTTCAATAATTTATCATTTTATTTTATATACCTATAGTGATGTGTCTTGACCTATCGTTAGAATCGCTAATTTTTTTATTGAAATAAATACAACAACAAATACATTTATGGCAGTTGATATAAATTGGAGGAGATTTTCCCTACTATGAAGCCGTTTCAATAAATTCCTTTATGCAGAAAACGATTTCACAAACTGTTAGTTCCGTTATCTTATATGATACCCAGCATAGATCTCTAATAGTGTCACATAATTTCGTCTGTACTACATGATAAATAAAATTGTTTTCTATTACTTATATACATATATATAATAGTTTAAAAACAGGTCTGTCGATATAGTAAGATGGGAGAAATACATTAGAAATTATGTAGAATATAAATCCCAATCAATAATAGTGGTGTTTTTAGCGTATTGTTGTATTGTTAAAATAATATAAAAGAGTTTGTATACTGGTATATTATGCGATTCTAGTGTTTGTTTGTTTGTTTATTCAAAACGATGCACTGACGGGATAAGCGGACATTGTTCCAGGCATTAATTGCTTTCGTTATGACGCCACATATCTGTATCACGGCACTATTCTTGTATTAATAATTGGTCACGAACTAGTGGTGACTTTAACACTTATTTATATACACAACCGATGGAATATCAACTCTATCAACACTGAATAAATGCAGTAAATTTACAAAAGCATTATCATCATCAATAATGATATACCTAGTTAGAGTGAGCCCAATTTGAGACGACAAAATAGTATTCTCCATTCGTTTGTAAGTTGTTTATATAGAATTGAGTTTGCCCAAAATTTGGCTTGAATGTCACAAGTATTGAGAATTCAACTCAAAAATTGAGTTGGTCGTCTAAGGCTCGCTTTTTCTTCCCCTAATTAAACTCGCCTCAGCAAGACCTTGATTTAAATTGAACTAGCGTGGTTTTACAGATATTTGAGTGGTGGCCTTTACATGGGCGGACCTTCACCCAAATGTGTGTAAGCCTCGATTTAAGCCAACGTCTTCCTGTGACGAACTTAAGTAGGGGAAAAAAACCGGGATTAAATCGTTTCCAAATTACTACCTAATTTGCAAAGAACATTCCCCTATCAGCTAAACCTTCTAAGAAATCTAAAATTCTTAATGGTCGAAAATTATATTATAAATATCGATATTGACACCTTTAGGTGGCTGAGTTGACCAAAAGCGAATGGTTTAGTGCTAACTTTTCATGAAGCCTGACTTAAATGTTGCGAGCTCAGCATAAAGATGAACTAAAAACTTTTGTATTGCAAGTTTTGCCTGATTTTTTGCATAGCGTTATAAAAACTGACAAATTTAGCAAATGTTGTAGATTAGAGATAAAGAGTTGAGCTCAGAAACTGACATGAACGTTTAAATTGTCTTCTGTGATAAATTTAATAACAAAATTGCCTAAATGCGCTTCAACTAATCTTCTTTTGTGGGTCAAGTCAAATTCGACTGACTATACCTAGATGAAGCTGAGTTTCAGATTTTTAATCTAGATTAGATCAGACCGTTCCAGTGATTGATGTGGCCTAATTGATCTCAACTTGTTGACATGTAGTAGTTGTTCTCTAATAAATACACCGAAAATGGATTATTTTCTCTCAATTTCTATATACTCTCAATATTTCCTTCACTGTTCATTGAATAACGTTATATGTATGTGGAATAAATTAAATTTAAATTGATTGACGGTACCGGTCGGAATGTTGTCTGAAATTTCTCTAAAACATTCTTTCTAATTGTAAAGATTGTAATTATCGGTAGATATTCGGAGTGATGATGATCAGTTAAATAAATTTATTAATTGATCAATTCGAATGTAATAACTGAGAGATGTTCAGGAAACGATAAATATTCGTTAAAATAGCAACGCAACATCGTCATTCAAACTCTACAATTTAATTGGTTCACATTTTAATTCATTTTATTATTATTATTATTGTTATTATTATTTGTATTTGAAATTGCTACTAGTCGATAGGCGCTTTTCTGTGCTTTAAAAACTGGATTGTAACCGATATGAATTATTCTCTATATCATGTACGATAATTGTTGGAAATCAATCTATCAAGTAATTTCGATCGTATTGAAACTTTCCAATTTTATATTGCACAAATATGTTTTATTGATATGTATGTAATTCCTCATCAGACGGTCCTTGACATGCGGCGTATTCAATAATTTAAAACATGTTGTATTTCGGTGAAGTCAGCTTTATTCATATATGGAGTGAAATTTTATTACAAAACATCTATACACACATACATATCTTGTAAATATATACTGATCAATCTTTCAATAGTCTGTTTAATAATACTTTTCCTATGCTATCAGTCTAATTATTGAGCTAATTAGAAAATACTCGAGACGAACAATAGGAGCGTGATGTTTAAACAATGAAATAAATTATTCTAGCACCCTTACTGTATACACACATAATAATCAAAAACGGTATTGTTCGGCTTGACAACAATTGTCTTGAATGTCGGACATGTGAAATTATTTGCTATGCTGATTATAATTAATTTAATTACAAATTTTTCCAATTAAATAACAATAATAATAGCTTTCACCGACAGATATTCGTTTCAAAATAATTGATAGCATTGAAAATTGAGCAAAAGAAAAGAAGGATAGATTAACGATGATTTGGCGTGTAAACAAGCAGCACGGTGTTTTGTTACAGATAGTTAGCTAGGAAGTCACGCGTGACGTCCACTTTCAGTAGTTGTAATAGTAGAGTTTGTCGTCATTTCAGGATTTAAAATAAAATCGACACACAATACAAGCGTGTTCTGCCGTCTATTTTCAGGAAACGTTTAAAATTCATTACTTGTGCTCTTGTATGTTTGTATATATATGTATACTACCTATGTATACATATATATAAAAGATATTTTAAATGATTTGACTTTCAACTCTAACAAAACACCCACATCCCTACTTTACCCCGTCAATGGTGATTTATGCTAACATTTTCACTATAAACTGATCTCACATCTTCTAACTGACATACAGCAACTGCACCCACTTCACTATATACACTAGAGTGTTTTTTTTTCTATAGGGCCGATGTTAG
Organism: Mylabris sibirica; assembly: GCA_039776855.1. NCBI lineage: Eukaryota > Metazoa > Arthropoda > Insecta > Coleoptera > Meloidae > Mylabris > Mylabris sibirica. The sequence goes on from CM077838.1 coordinate 7,376,474, forward strand.
ACTCTATATGGACGTTATCGGGCATGTCATCGGGACTCAAGTGAAATGTTAAAAGGCGAACGTGCCACTAACGACAAAGCTACTACACAATAAGAAAGAAAGCTTTTTTATAGTTCCACAAAACCCCTAGGAAGCTTTCTTCCATATCGGGTAACGCATAATAATAGTAGTAAATGATGGGAGATTTTATTATCATTAGTTTGTTTTTGCTTTTTTGTTCAAAGAAAAATTGGAAATTTTAACTCAAAAGTTTATTCAAAGAAAACTTCAAAAAAAATCAGAAATTGAATCAAGATTTTAGTTTTTACAGAATTTCTATCCACAAAAAGTGTGAATGTGGTTTTATAATGTTCACTAAAAATATTTACCCCAAAAATAATTCCAATTTTCTTCTACTAAAATTAAATGAGAAAGTCTTCTAACTACTCAAAAGTTATTTATTAGTTTGAGATAAAAATGTCGTTAACACTAAAATAAAAGTCAAGATTATGCTTGAATATTGAGCAAATCGTTTTCACACGTCTTGAAAACAAAATTGGCCAAAAAGCAAAGAATCCAATTTAAAAATCGCCTTAAAGTGGCTGAATTTCCTCTTTTTAACGATTCACTGGCAAATCTTATTCATAAAAGTCAATTTTTTCTGACAAATTTGTTATAAGATCAGGGCTTCAAACCGGACAAACTGCAATTTTGTCCGGAATGAAATCCAGAGCTGAACCGAAAACAAAAACCGGTTTTTTTCCGATTCAAGCATATCACTCCTCTTTGCTTCCTGTCAAGGAATTTGTCAGCAATAGGTAGTTCAGAGCACTTAACACGAACTTGTAAGTAAATCACCTGAGGTCAAAACTCCCGTAGTTAGGTAGGTCATTCTATTCTAAGGGATGCGTATTTTGTAGTTCATGCTCATACTGAAGTTTTTAAAAAAGACATTGGGCGTTGAAATTACCCCAGCAAAATCAGTTTTTTCTTTCAAATATCTCTGTAAAGGCTCAATATTTTCTAGTGGTCTATCAGAAGGTGTACGCCGCGTTTTCATCCCTTGTTGTGGGTTAAAGTTATGTATGATGATATGTAATTTATATGTTTTCGCGCTTTTTTAATCCATGATAGAACATATTACTATAAAAATTCTTCTGGTAATAAAAAATTACAAAATAAAAGTTTCCTATTTGAGGCTTTACTTGTATTTAAAATAGTTACCCTGTAAATATGTAGCTATTAGAAGTTGTACCTTTTAGGGTGAAATTTAAAAATTGATCATTTAGAACTGAACTGATTTTTTTTTTTTGTAGGAACAAAAAGCGGAACCGAACTGATATTTCTTTTTTAATTTAACCGGAACAAAAGAAATAACGGCTCGAGGTCCTACATAAAATCTAATTATCCTTTCACACATTTGGCTGAAAATTGGGACGAAGCTGTCCTTAAATATTGACTGAAAAATGAAGAGTTCAGTTCTCAAATTGCCTACCTTTTGACGACTCAATAGCAAAATTTATCTTTTAAGAGAAAAATTCGATAAAATATCGATTTTAAGTCTAATGTTTAAATCTTCTCCCTTTCATGACCTAATAGCAAGATTAATCTAAATTGTCTCTTTTTCACGAACAAAATTCACTAAAATCATGATCATTTAAGACAAAAATATGAAATTTGTATTCAAAGTGTTTGCGTTTTTCGTACCATTCTGAAATGTGTAAACTCAAAAATTACGATTCAAATTAAACTCGTTTTTTTGCAAAAGAAATCAAGAAACAAAAAAGCTCAACAATTGTAGTCGAATAATGAAATGTGTTAAATGTGGGCTGGTGACAATAGCACTAGTTACACAAAATAGGCGGGGTGACTCTTAACATTAAATTAATAATGCATATAATTTGTTTCTAATTCACACTTATAATTCATTCTATAATTATATATTGTTGTGAAAGTTTTGTTGAAATATTAAAAATAAATAAATCATTGATTTTTTTCAATCAATAAGACACGGTCCTTTAGAACTCTATACAGAAAAGAAACGAATTGAAAGTTACATTTATTATAATAAATGACAGACATTCATTGTGACTCACAAAGAGAAAAAAAAACCATTTGTACCGAAATTGGTAGCAATAATGTTAATAGAACAATAACATTTGACCTGGTAATTTGGATTTCGGTTAGAATCTATTGCACAATAACAGTTTTCAATATTATATGTGTGTGTGGATAGTTTTGGAATAAATCAATTTTTGAGCAGTAACTTTCGAATTTTCGTAGTACTTGGTTAATTTCTAAATAATGGCAGATTTATGGTGAAAATCACAGCATGATAGTGGACGTTGTCGGCTTAATTCTAGCCACTGCTGCTACTATATTTGAGAGAAGAAGAAGAAAAAAAAACGTTAAAAATCAATCTTATCCCATGTCAAAGGTCATATACAAAACAACAATAGGTTTTACTGTTATACCGCTCAAATATTCCATCGTACATCAACTTTATTCCGTCTTGATTATAATGCGGAATTTGCATGCTAGGAGAGCTTTTTTCATTATTCTATTATTATTTATACGATTTTACTTAGAATATAAATAAAACCATCATGCTGTTCTTTTGAAATATCTTACGACAATTCAATGTAGATAAATTTGTCGATATTATAATATATTACACACACACACACACACACACACACATATTATTTACAATATAGGATATACTTCCATTATTATCTACTTGTTGTAATAGTAGAATACTTCCTTAATATCACTGGAATCCATTCCAGTAGAAAGTTGTGTAGATTTTGTTGAAATTTGTAAATTCTATACGTTTGTAAAATTCTATTTGCTCGACAATTCAATCTTTCAATGTCTCCTCTCGGTGTACGCTGCCAAGATCGATTATTGTAGAAATTTTATTTTAAATACCTCAAATAACTCTCCATTGATCTTCGCTACTCTCACGATTGGAATTTTTTCAAATTCTCCACCTCCGCGCCACTAAAAGTTGATTCTTTCCAACTAGAAATGATCAAAATTTCACACGTTTTAATCAATGTCCGCCTATAGAGAGCATAACGAACATAATGAGCGCTTCATTAATCATTTTTGCTTGTAAAACACCTCCACAATCACCTGAATTTGTGTGTAATTTGATATGTTTTTTTTGTAGAGAATTTTAAAAATAGTGGAATTTTGATGATTGTTTTCCATAAGTCTTCCTCATTCCTTAGATTTATCCGACTCGTCCTTTATTCTTGTCTTACAAACTGTAATCTAATGTTAGATAGAGATCTTGTGATTCCTATATTAAGGAAATTCTCCGATTAATATCGTTGATGTCTGATATCTCCTTCTGTTAAATAATGTAATAGGTAGCTAATGTTGTTGCCTATACATGGATTTATCTTAAATGAAAATCAATACGATTTAATTATTAATAAACTTGACTTTTCATTGGAGTGGTTGCGTGGGTCATCATTAATTTGAATATTTAAATGGAGACTATTGTGTAAGTAAAGCGCCATTTCAAACAATTTTCAAATGATTACTAAATTATTGTTATAAAAATTGGTTTTATTCAGTTGACTGATTGATTGATTGATTGATCTATTGATTAGTTGAGTGTTATCAAAATATCTTACAAAGAAGGTCAGTTAGTCGCCTACATAAATGAAAAATTGGATTTTTATCGAATTTAAATTACGATACATGTTGTTGTTTGTCTTCTTTGCAAATCTAATTGATTTTGTATAAAAGAACACAATGTCTTAATGCAAACTTGGCATTAACTGTAATCATTGAATTTACAGTCGATTATAAACAAACCGCTTAAGCCACTTAAAATAATATTTAGGCATTTAAGTCCATAAATCCATTAATGTAACACAAGCATATAAGAAATAAGATTTTATTTTAAACACCATGGACCATAAAGGCCGATCCACACACAGAGATATATCTTATAAGACGGTCTCATGGTACGGTGCAATGATATATATCTATCTTTGTCGGTATCATGTATAGACAAAGCTAGATATATATCACTGTACCGTACCATGAGACCGTCTTACTAAGATATATCTCCGTGTGTGGATCGGCCTTAAACAGCATTTATTCAAACAACTCTATTTACGTCAACAATATACTATGTTGTATCCATATAAATACAAACGTAAATAAAATTATATCAATATCGTTTTAAAAAAAAATCGAGATTTATTACGTGAAAATCATCAAATTCGCTTTAATTATTTGTTGTTGTTAAGCGACAAAGAAAAATCCAAATGACCGTCCTTGTGTGTTCTATAAATATTAAACCAACGGCCTACACAAATCAGGGGAAAAATTCTTGTAACGCCTTTACGTTATAAGCGGAGTATCTACAGACACCTGTGTTCGATTCGATTACCTCTTCGATTTAAATCGTTATATCGCTATTTTTTAAGGATTTTTCCAATTTTCTACAACATTCCATGAAACTAGGCGTAACCCAATGCACGCATCCACCTCTACAATGTGTGAAACAGTTAAACGTTAATAAATTGGCAAGAGATCACAAGTTCAATATTCCACTATATGATAGTAATTCGTTTTCATAATACACTCCAATATAGTGTGTATATGTGTATTGCTATCAGGAATATTTCAACGATTTAATTACATTGTTCAAATTTCAATAAATCGAGGCGTGATCCTTTATAACGCACGTAAATCTTATTATGTTTATTATTATTACATTGGCTAAAACCGATGTAATAATAATTGAAGAAAATGTGGGATTGTTTCTACATAATTATCTAGTTCAGTGATCTTGTCCTGGAAAATATGTATACAACGAAAAAAAAATAAGAATCAAATAAGTCGATATATATTCCCCATGTTGCAAGGTTGTTAATGAATGTGAAAGGCATGTTTAATTCGTTTTAAAAGAAAAACCAATAACGGCAAAAATAGAGAATCTTACATGTAATTAGATAAATTCAAAAATAAAATTGAAAATTAAATTGTATAACAATTAATCAGTAGATTTTTTCGCTTTCACTCACCGTGCATCGTACACATCTTTAAATAGTTTTCTGTTACAACAATTTGTTGTAATTTCCCCCTAGATAGTTTCTATTAACTTTGAAGATACGACATTTAATAATTAACACGTTCTATTTGTTAGTTGTTCGCATTTATTTGCTTGTTTTTAATTGCGAACGAAAGAAATTGAATCGATTTTCTGTCTAATAAAAGGCGAATTATGGCTGATAAATTCCATTTCAATTGCCGATATTTTATAAATTTTTTTCTCTTGGTTTTCATTCAACGACCAGTGAACGGTAATATTAAGAGTTGTACAGGGGCAACTTTTTTACTATTTAATTACGATTTTTTTCAAAAGCCATTTCAAATGAATAATTTATCGTTGATTATTTGTTTTCGTTGAGTTTTTACAGTTTCGTGGGTTGAATTGGGGGCCAAAATTTAGGTTTCGCTCCACTAATACTTACACAAATGCGAAATTTTCTCTTGATAACAATACTAATCAACCTTATATAGAGAAATATTGGGAGAATAAAAGACAAAAAAAAACACAACGAACTGATAACATTTATCGAGATATGACAGTCGAATGTAGGAAGGGACATATATCGCTGTCAAAGCAGCTATCATTTATATGTGTATGTACAGGCAGCTTTACAAGAAACTTAATTGTATACGTGTTAGTATTTTATCAATTCAAGATTTATTGTTGTGTACAATTAAGAGAGTGAGATTTTTCGTGAGTGGGCCGTAAGGTCGTCGCGAATTAAAACTATTGAAAATAAATGTAAAACATCGGCCCACCATCAGCGCGTTTCTCTATGTTTAATGTCTAGCAATAATTGTGGCGCCGCTTATCTCGATTGCAAAAAAAACACTAGGAAATACCGACAGGTGGAAGTCGGGCTAAATAAGCGCCGAAGTTCAGGGCCGTAGCTCTGTCATAACAACGTTTTTTCTATCGAGCTATTGTTACTTGTTACTGTAATAGTTGCCCTACCTTCCGAAGAAGGCGCCCCATCTTTTCTACCTACGGCCCTGGCCGGCGTTTAGACTAAAGAGGGTGAAAGCTCTGGTTGTAATTTCAAAATCTAGGAAGTGGACATGAAGAATTGTTAAGATTCCGATGGTGATCGTTATAGGTTTGTAATCAACCCAGCCTTCTTACAATTAATTACAAATAAATTACAAAACAACTAAATGCTTGCCGCTCGGTAGCTAACCGATAATAACTAATTAAAATATCTCGCATTATCATCACTAAAGTAAACATGTACCAACATGTAGACGTTGAAAGAGTGAAGAAATAACCGGCTGTGATCAATCCTCTCCTATAATAATCCCAATCTAATAATTAACAAGTTAATATTCGATCTTAATAATGCTACCAATATAACTTTTGACAAATTAACTTTACCTATTATAGAAGATGATATATAAAGATTCTATATACCTACATGAATAAAAGAGACTATTTTTTTTTCTCAGTGCGAGGCGATAATGACAAGAGGAGTACCGGTTAAATTCATATAAATCACAGAAACAATACACAGCAAAACCTATTAGTCTCCAACTGTGTTATAGTTAATAGCCGGTCTCCCTTTTATTCGTCACTTTTAAATTGGAAAATCACTGAATCAGTAGTAGTTATGTCGTTATATCATAAGTATCATTTTTCAGCCTTTGATCATAACTTAATCTGTCCGCCGTTTCGAAAATTAGTCTGTTATATATTTATCCGTATATCCCTATTATTATTATTATTATTATTATTAGGTGGGTGCTGAAATATAGTTCAAGTTGCAATAACGAGAGCAACATAAATAGGCTACCAGTGAGTGATAAATAAACGAATAAAAGAATCAGTTGCGGATAAGCTGATTCATGAGTGTGTTGCTTGTGGTTGCCACCATTATTAAAGCCCATGCAAAATGTACGGGCGCCAATTATACACCACCATATAAATCTCGGAAGCAAAACGAACCAATATGGTTGGACTATAATAATTTAGAGGATTGAATTATTTGTTAACTGTTCTTGTACGTGATCTTATTTCTTCATCAATTTCGTTCGTTATTGTTAAAATTCTTCGTTTCTATCGTTCCATAAACAGGGACGTATCGTCAACTAAATGAGCCTCAATAATTATAATCGTAATAGCAGCAGATACAATTTGGTTGTTAATTGAAGCGGAGGGCGAGAGCACAGTAATTGGATGAATTAATAAAAAATGACCATAAAAGTTGCTGGAGTTGATACTGTAGAAATTGAATCAATATCTGATTTTCTGTGAAAAAATGGTGGTTGATAATTACGAAGCTGTTCCTTTTACCAGTTATGCTCAAATTAGAAGCAAAATTCGATAAAATTTTACGAAAAATTGACTGACAATGAGAGTAAATAGTTAAGCTCTAGATTGGCCTGAAAATGACTGAATCTCACCCACTCAACAAAAATGTCAAATCTCAACTATTCTACTAATTAAAAGCAAAATTCATCAAAAAATTGATAATTTATTAATGATTTCTGACAAAAAAAAAATAAGAAATCGTCTTCGAACCGTCTCCCTTTCATAACTTGTATAGAAACTGATGATGTGGTACAAGACGTCCCAAAAATTTAGATTGAAAAACGACGATTCCGTTCTTAAATCGATTAAATGCGCCTAAATTGTCCCTTTTTAATGAATCTGATTAAAAACGGGAACCTAGACTGAACATTTAGAATTCTGCTTTAATTTTGAACAAAATTTTTTGCTAATTATAAGACGAAAGTGTTGTAAAAACTTTCCAGAAAAGCGCCCGAATTTCCTTCTTTAGGGAAATCTTCGCTAAAGATTAATTTTTTAAGACAAACGTCACAAAATTTAGACCTGAAGTCTAGTCGCCTTCCTTTCACTACCTAAAACTAATGCGTTGAAGTGATGATTATCTAAAATCCCTAGCTTTTGACCATTCAGCACGAAAATTTGCTAAGAACTGATGACTTAAAGTCTAGACTTGCAATAAAAAGTGTCCAAGTAGTCTTCCAATGCCGGGTTCGTTCGTGAATTGAGCCGTCCCTGCACTTATACGATTTTGAACTTGTATATGAGAATCAGCCGCAGGTATTTGGACGACCTCTGGCCTCATCGTCTTCGTCATAGTCTCGCGTAGGAGACTATTACGTATCGGCCATTAAGTTGAACATTTGAATAGAAAGTGTACTCTACAAACGCCAAAGGGTCTATTTGCCGATATATTTATGTAACTAATGAATATCTTGGAAATTATAACTTTGAGTAGCAAAATCTTTATAATTTCATAATCGATGGGCGAATCAGGAAGAACACACACACACACATGACTAATTGTCACTATTTTTAAATTTTCTATAGTCGATTTCGAATAATAAATCGAATCGTTGTATTTGTTTTGTGTTGTTGTGGAGAAGGAAAAAAATACATTAAACGTTTATCGCCAGGGCATGGGCGTTAACAGATCCGATGCTGTACCATCGATATTATCATCGGATCACTAATAATAATTCTTCGATATGATCGCACATCTTTTTCAATATGTATAAATATGTTTATATAAAAATAATGTTGATGATGTGAAATAAATGTGGTAGAAGAGAAAGAGTATGCCGCCGATATAACATATACAAATTCCGAACGATGCGGGTGTCGTTGCCAACAAAAAGCTCGTCCATTCGTTGCCTCTTTGGCAGGACTACATGAATAAAATTCGCATTGAATTCAAATAGAATCGCGTGACCACAACACAAACACATTATTGTATATGTATATGTATAATGTTTAAAATGGTGTGTGCATTTCGTAACACCCCAGGCCGGCTATATCAAACAAGTTAAAATCATTGTATATGGATGGGACTTTAAATAGATATTTGTTAGCGAAAATATCAACAATTGTTAAACACATCGAATGTTTAATGCATATACGTTTTATTTATAAACAGTCACCAACTAAGTGATATTTTCTTATTTGAGCTTTTCATATAGAGTTAACTAGTTTTATAAGGTGTATAATATACGGCGTATTGTGTTACGTATGTCCTGATCGTGATACATGACGGTAGTTATTTCGACCAATTGGTTTGCTTGCTGTATTGGGTATCGATAGCTGCATGTAATATTTATTAGAACAACATGGAATTTTATTATTGTATAGTATACGGAGGCTGGATTCTATTTTTTTTTTCTTCTATCGCGTTTTGTTGTAAAGAACAAATTCAAATAAACATAAATTCCAAACATTTATCCCATCAACGAACAATCCCATCAATCAAAAAGTGTGAAATCGAAACAAAAATTCCACAGCTATTAGTATTCTTCATAAACATATAAAGACTTTTAAAATACACTCTACATTGTCATCTCTATACAAACAATTATCCAATTTCGATAATTTGGCTGATTGTTGATTCTATGCGAAGACAAGAAACGTTCGGAGAAATAGCCGAGCGCGGTGTAATTCCTCATTTTTTCGTCTCTCTAACTAAATAAAATCATCTTTTGAAGGACATGGGAGCAATAATAAAAACGCCTACAAGATCAAGGTGTAAATTACTGTTTACCATAACGTATATAAATGCGGTATATAGTTGTATGTTTATATCCCATTGTTAATGTCAACGAATCTTGCTATATATTATGTGATAGAAATTCGATTTCCAACAATATCAAATTGTACATACGAATAATAATAATAATAATAATAAAAAGAAATCTCCGGTCACAAATTACGGTTGATGTCCATTGGAAGATTGACATCTAAATAGATACACAAATACGAATTCATTGCATTGTCAAGTACAAATTATGTTGGGAATCGAGTTGATCTTAAATTGAACGTTTTTCTATTCTTTCAATTATTTATTTATTGATTTTTTTTTAATATATATTCACTTATTTATTCAAAGTTTATTTATTGTAAAATACTGGGAGGTAAATGATCAATTAAATCTAATGTTGGGTATAAGTCACGATTTCAATCATGAATTAAACGTTTTTATCTTTGTAATTTCTATTTAAATTTCAAAAGTGTTTAAAGCAACAGTGGAAACTGTGTAGAATTTGGCGTGAAATCGTAAATTCGAACCATTACATTGCAAGCCGTTTCATTTAATTTTACGATGAAACTATTAAGGTCTTTGTCTTGATTGACAGTAGGTATATAAAGAAGAATTCTATATCATTTATCATCGTTACGATGGCGCCATAGATTTAAATTTTACACACATGCTTTCAATTGGCGACAAATTTACTATTACTTGTTGAGAATTAATTGAACTAGACGCAAAAGGCTATAATCTATTTGAGTTTATTTTCTGTTCTCGTTAGCACAAGTTTCGTTCAATTTGAAGGCATCGAACGTAATCGTTCCCTGGGGTATAATTTGAATTTGATTAATTGAATACGTGCACGCTCTATAATTACAAGTCCAAATAGCTTTTTTTTCGATAATTGATCGACAAATTTAGTGTCTTCTTAACAATATCATCATCTTAATATTTTAGCAATAACTGTAATTTTTAATTTGGAGCTCTTTCAGAACATGCCTAAAAATACTGAATTTGTTTTAAAAGCTTATTTCTTTTATTATTCAAAAATTAATAATCAAACACGAACTAAAGCCCAGGGTTTAGCTCAAAAATTAGCTACTTACCGTAATAGTTCGTTAAATCTAAATTACCCAGGACAAAAATTCTTTGGCACCTAGATCAAGGATCCAGAATTTAGGAAGAATGACGATTTAAAACAAAACTTTATTAACTTTCAGCCTAAAAATCAAATTTCTTGCAGAAAAATTGATTGAAAGTGTCCAAATTGGGCTTTGGTATGAGCCAAGAGTAAATTCAGGTGTTAATTTACAGGGGAAATTAAGGATCAAGGATTTAACTCAAAAATATATTGAAAGTGTAAAAATTACAATTTATTTATAATTCAGTAATAAAATTCTTTAAAAATTATTGATACAGGAAAAGCATTTTTTAAAATCTCGACTAAAAATCATGAATTCGATTCAAAAATGAACTAAAAGTTTCACATCTTATTGGAAAACTGATGATTTAGGACAAACATGAGCTTTGAAACTTGAAACTGACTAGAAACGTTAGAATTTACCAAAAGATTAATGGTCTAGGATAAAAAAATGGCTTTAAGTTAAAGAATCGCCTTCGCTTAAATAGCAAAGTTTGCCAAAAAAAAAACTGACAAATTTGGATAGGAGTGTCCCAAAATATAATCTACAATTCGAAAATTCTCCTGAGAAGAGACTAAATTATTCTTTATTGCGGAGTTAATAGCAAAATTTGCTAAAAATCGATAATTGAAGAAGATTAAGAAAATCTAGACTAAAACTGTCCTCAAAAAGTGCCTGGAACTGTGTAGACAAAGCGCCTTTGCTTGCAAATAAGTAACAGTTCTTCTATCTTTAGAGCTTTCTTTAAATTTTCCAACAATTCTAGTAAGTAGCGTCTAAACTACAGAGCTTTCGATAATTAGGGGTGCAAAGTTTACTTTTATGTTATAGAAATTCTGGCTCGTGAATCTCTTGACATCAAGACCGGATTGTCAACAATACCGTCTTAAATTTTCGTTGTTATAGTAACAATGTCAACCCGGACGACTTTTCTGTATATTTTATGTATGTATATGATTGGACCGATTGACAGACATACCACTAATTCATGTTAATAAAATAGAGGAACAAAAAGAACGAAAATGTAAGAAAAAATAAGAATAGAATATACACGAATTATTAAGCTCTCTTGAGTGACAAACACTTGCCTCTCTATTGTTTTATTATAGTAGGTGTGCCGCTTCATTTCATCGTCTTGACTTGTGTGAGAGTGTATACTCTTTACGTGTGGGTAGATATTGATAGCCAAACAATATGTTTAATTTGTTAAATAAACATTGAAACATAAAATATACAACCACTGATCACGTTCAATTATTAAAAAAATTTCCACATAGATTTCCAACATACAAATTTACTAATGTGGAGATTTTAATGATAGATCAAGCGTGTTGTATTCGTGTACAGTTGAAAATATTAATGGTATAAATTTTGGTAAAAGATATACCCCTTGTTGTTGTTGAGTGTTAACGATAAGGTAGTGACTAGTTAATATACAGGAGTTTAAGTATATTCCTATCATTAAGAAGAAGCCGGTTTTAATGTAATTCTCGATAAAAGCGTTGGAGGTGTGTGGTAATCCGTTAACTTATTAACAAAGATAACTATTTGTTGATTTAACTAGTTAGTATTATAGTGTTTCGTTTTTCAAATGTTTTCGAGATATGATCCTCTTGTTGTAGTAATTTTTTATTTTCTATTCGCTTGTAGATTAATATTCAAATTTTAATTACATACATGTTTAGTGTAGTAACCGTAAACAGATAAGCTATGTACGTACAGGTAATGTGCATTATTCATGCTGTTACAGCCTGATCATTGTAGCGATTAAACTGTACGTAATATGGTCGTAATGTTTTTCATTAGTTCCTAAAACCAACTATGTTTTAACTTTACAGATGACGGCTCGAGATTACAATTTTATTTATTTTACAATTTAATCCAACAACTACAAATAAGCGTTGGTGGTGATTATAAAAATAATAATCGTAATAATAATAATAATAATAATAAAAAATTATTATAATCAACATGCAAATATGGAAACGTTCCACTATTGCAGAAATTAAAAATAAAACGAATGAGTTAATTATGTCTAAATATATAATTGCTCAATCCTTAACCACTTTCATGCAACATTTAACAAGCCACATCTGAGTTTCTTTCTCGTCTCTAGTTGTTGTTACTGTGAGCAAACAAGTAATGAAATCGAATAATTAATAAAACAAGTACTTGGGGAAAACTTTGTCTAATGAGCGAACATCATTCTGTGGCGCCTCATTATCGCCATCCACAATCTTTGTCGATTTTTTCTTTCCTCCTCCAACTAGTTCCTTAACAAACTTGCCGCTGTACAAATCATCTCCAAATCAACACTGATTATAATTAGGCCGCGTTGATTAAAATTCCTATTAAATAGATATGACAATAATGCAAGATTTATCAATATTTTTATGATGTTGTAATTAATGAACGTGCCACTTTTTCTGTACAATAATAATTACCAACTACCTTATACCAAAATATTGTTATATCTGTTTTTTCTATTATTTCAAGTATTCACGTCTTATAAATACTATTACTACTAGGTAACTACTGGTTCGACTTATTGGGAAACATGGAATAATAGTCGAGTAGTATAAGTTGCGAGCAAGTATTGTTTGGTGGTTTCTCTCAGTCTCGATGACCGTGGGAAAAGCAAAGGTTTACCTATAGATGGTTTTGATGTTGGTGATGATTGTATTGAGGAAACGACAGACAACCAGTCTAGGTACTGCCTATATAGTTGCAGTAGCCATCGATCCGTATTGATATTGATGACAATCAAGTTTTCCAGTAAATTTAACACAAACTATATGATCCTAAACATATTAAACGGTAGATTGTTAATAAAATAAACAATAATCGACGACATATGCGGATAGTGCTTGTTAGGTTTGGTATTTTAATTTCTTTTCGCCTTATTACACAACAAATATTTGATATTCGGTAATTACATAACGTATACGATTTCCTGTTAGAATTCTAATATTCCACATTGGATTGCTTTCTAGAATGAATGAGTGAATGAATGAATGAGTAGTGTACTTATTAACGAATGGAAAAATTAAGAAATATCCAATGAAAAATTCCAATATTTACAGTGTCTAACAAAACAGACATGGCAATTAATTCGAAGGACAATTCAAATCTTTCACAACAACTTTTAACAGTGTCACACTGACAATTTTAACACTACAGAAAATAACTATCACAGCAGGACAACGTATGACATATTATTATATCGTCAATATGGATATAAAGCTTCCTGATTTTTGCATCATTTATGAACGTTATTAAATTACAAATTATTGGCTGTGTTGAAATTATTTGCAAAAAAATCGATAATAAAGGACACTTGAGATGAGCGAGAGCCGTTAAAAATATCTTATGAACAATTCAGGAATGTTTACTGTAATTGTCGATGTTAAATCAAAAATTATGGGAGTGCAGCGAAAATTACAAGAAATCTCTACTTTATTCACCGATATCACTAGTTTTTATGGCGACACATGTCTGCAAAGACCCATCGAGAATCGCTGAGATTTGGGAAAAGCTCAGCAATCGACTAGTGTTAATTCTCAGCAGGTGTTAGTCAAAATCGACCACGTAGCGCTTAATCAACACAATTAATTTGCAATCAAATAAACATAAATCTTATTAGAAGAATTCGATTTAAAATTAAATCGAAATAAATAACGAACGAACACAAAGAATCATAGTTAGTTAATGATCATAGAAAATTTCTTGTGATCTGATTCTAATTCTCGGCTATTGACAGTTATCACTAGATGACCTTGGTGATGGTCATCTGGTCAATGTTCGCGTAAAGACAATCATGTAGTAGTAGTAGTAGTCGTTGTCGTAGTAGTTTAATTGATTTCATCAAATCGAAAAGAAAAATAGAAATTCTCGATTAGAATTCTTCTGCATACTTACTATCTCGTCTACGATTTGTCAAAGTCAAATAGTATTCGATTTTTGTTATCAATCCGTATACCTACTACCCATTCACCAGCCAACATGGACAAGATATTATTTTTTTTTTTTTAAATGAGAGAGCTATTTTCGTAACGCTTTTTTCTTTACTCACAATACAGGTTGTTATCTGATATCATTTCAAATTTATATCGACCTACTAAATATCGACTTCAATATTTCATCAGATTAAGAACGATTGATTTGCAATTATTTTATTTTTGGTGGTGTAGCGTTTTATGGGGAAAAAAATCCCGTTGCCGATTGTATCTGTTGGTTGATGGATGAGGTGTGATGTATAATTGAAATCAATAATTTATCGGCACCTTTTCGTATGTGTGTGTGTGTGTGTGTTTGCGTGTTAAATACAACACATTCTCTTCGTCGTCTCTTCTTCTCTTTCTTCTTCTTCTTCTTCTTCTTCTTCATAGACAGTGTTAATTATTCAATGTTGTTAATTAGTGACTTTGCTTTGTGTGAGACAAGAGTGGTGCTTGTGTTGTTTGTGACATTTGTTAACAAGACTTACCGTGTTATCAAAACCGTTATCATATAATTATTGATTTTTATTTGGTTGAAGGAATCAGGAAATAGTGTTTTGTCGTTTTCAAACTAACAAGTAACAAACAGAGATACAGAGTGCATATATATGCATGTATCGCATTGGGAGTCCTTCGTGTAATTATTACTACTGTAATGGAATGTATGTGTACCTATAATGTAATAAGATTTATTTCTACATTTTGTTTTAGTCCACAGTAACATCGACTTTTCTTTATACAAACGTTCATTTTATCGCACGGCTGCACATTGCCGTTTCATTCTTGGAAATTTATGCACCGTTCCAAACAAAATTATTGGCTATCCACATACCGAAACTTTTTAACCATTTAACAGTAGAGAAAAAATTGTATTTATTTAATTGAATAAACAACAACAAAACATAGAACTAGTTGGCGATCTGTACTTTTTAGAAACATCTCTACAAACTACCACCAAACGGCATGAGGTCTCATGACCGACATGCTGTGGCGGCGCGGTCTCTACTCAAAACCGAAACTAAATCGTTTGTGGCCACGATTATATAATAATGGATCCGCATGAATCGTCTCTTGAATAAATAACACAAGAGAAGGTAAAAAACAACAAAAACGTAGGTATTATATTTGCTGCCGGTTGGATTCTATAGTGATATATGGATTAATAAAATCGGTCTAACTCGCGTGTGGTCCCCTAATCAAATCAACTACCAAGAACCGTACACCTTCTAGGGCCGTCAAGAGACTTAGCTGACCCGGGAAGAGTCAGTCCTTACCCCAAACCTATAAAGATACAGAGTTATTCAAGTTCTTATGGCAGCTCCAATTATTTGGCAAAGAGGATCCCTAGAGACCATTTTAGCAAAATTAAAACCTTGTAGCTCGTTTTGAAGTTGTTCTAAAAACGCTCGCTTGTGTCTATGTCGCGATTTTCAAAAACAAACCAAACAGCCAAAACGACTTAGAATGACTCGAGAATCCCCCCAACATTAATTTTTCCCGAGCGTTTTTTAACAACTTCCAAATGAGCTACGAGGTTCTAATTTTGCTAGAATGATCTTCAGATACTTCCCTATAAATCCTTGATTTTTTTCCTGAATGCTCGCCAAATAATGGCAGTTGCAATAAGAATCTTTTGTGTGACGTGAATAACCCTATATACCCAACCTGGGAGTACCAAATTTGACCGTTTCTAATGTAGCAATTCGAATAATATTTTATGAATTTATAGGGTAGTCTCTAGAAACCATTTTAGAAAAATTAATACTTCGTATCTCTTTTGGGAGTCGGTCAAAAACGCTCGTTTTGGACATCATTTCTCAAAAGCGAGCTAAGTAAAACAACTCGTAGACGTTCTTTAACTTAACTTTAAATGGTCTTCAGCTCCTCCCTCCTGCAAATCCTTGCCAGCCAAAAAATACAAATAAAATTGTGAAAATAAATACAATGTTAGCTTACTTATTTTTATTTTCAAACTGAGATTTTTCGAAGTACTCACAAGTTCAATATGTGTTGAGTGAGATTCAAAGAAAACATTCTTTGTGCTTTGCAGGCCCCTGGGGAAAATACCCCGCTTCCTCCAGGCTCTTGTCAGGCCTGACACTTTCGACAAATTTATAAATTCAAGGGTTGTAACTTCAATTGAGATAATATTGCGATAACAAGATAGAAAGAAATCAGTTATATGAATATCAATGAAGGTGGAACAATTGGAAATTCGCCCGAGCGGAAATCTATTTGATGTAAACTTACAGAACTAACAGTGCAGAAAATTACGTTAAATAGCCCTGGATTTATCCAACACACACACACACCTTTGTTTTGAGTTGTGGTGAGCCTCTGGGTGGCTTTTAGTGTAATGTTTATTTCAATTCAATTTGCGATGAAATGCATCCAATTAGGAGTATTTTCCCCGAGTGTCTTTGTTGTTATTTCTATTGTTGTTGTTGTTGTTGTTGTTGCAGTTGCATCGTGACCCATTGTATTATAACAACAATCTCAATTCGTTGTTTATTTTTCTTCCATTAAAAATTCGTTAACATCACAGGGGGGTGCATTGTGGAACGAATATCGTTCATATCAATACGATTGTTAATAAACAGGTAATTGTATGTTCGACAATGTTACAATTATTGCGTCTTGTTCAAGAATACCACGTGTTCTCTTTAGATGTTTAAAATACACCGCCTACGCTTATCCTGGTACCTACACCAATTAAACTTTGTATATTATATACGATCATATTACCCACTGAATTACGACTTTTCGCCTTAGGTGATCTAGTAAATACTACACTGGATCCTTGCTATCTTGTATTATAGAATATTATTACTGAATATGTATCCCAACTTTAATAACTGTTAGAACACGGCCTTGTTTTCGTGTAATTGTCGATCACATTATTGATCCACTACTATACAACAACGTTCAACAACGTATAAATCAAATCAATTTTCGATTAATTGTTTGCTATCTGATGCGAGATAATCGCTCTTGTAATAACAGCCATTTTGTTCCATTTATAAAGTCCATCATAGAATCTCGATTGGATATTAATTTATGTTGTATATCGTCCAATTTTGTTGAATCTGTTCAGATTAAGACTACCTCAGATAATTCTAAACGAAAATCTGGAAGCTGCCGAATATAGAATCGACAAATTCTTATAATTAATACTCTATTGTAGGTATTTTCTATAATGAACAGGTTAATGTATTATCGAAAAATTATTTTTTAAAATCTCCTCAGCGTTTGCTCTTTTTTCCTTTTTATTTTCTTCTTGTTTTGATTGTTTTTTCTTCTGGTTGCTGCCGTTGCCGCCGAATCTGTATAATTATCACACATACATTCCGCGCTAATAAGTCGTTCCCAGTTCGGTTGATGGATGGATCTTGCTTGCCCTCTTTCTCCATACACTTTTATACCATGTTGTTAGTATTGTTGTTGTTATGGGTAACAACGATGTAAAGGAGCCGAGAATGGACCAGCCTGCCTCCAATCAAATATTTGATTTAGGTTAATTTGAAAATTCCTCAACGATCTCGATCGATTGAAGTAGTGAAAGAGAGATTGTTCGATGTATATTCTTGTTGGTTTTATTGATAGATTTCTTTATTTATTATTATTTGTTGTGTTTTTTTTTTTGGGGGGAAAAAGTTTGACGAGTGGGCGGTTATCCATTTTAAATTCTCACCACAAAAATCGACGGTATTGAAACTGATTATGACGACAAAAAGCGATTTAAAGAACAATAACCACATTAACATATTAATAAGTCTGTTCATTGTCTTAAAATTTCACAGATTGGAGAACAATGCTCATCGGGACGGATTATTGTTGCTATTAGACGTTTAAACGTTGAGGAAACCGCACATTATCCTTAATTACGACAATTTAAATATTACTTAGAAATCATCAACTAATTTAAATCGACTATTATTCAAATAGACGAGAGATAGAAAGGAAAAGAGTTTTAAAAAAACAACACAAGTTATATTTCTAGTCGTGCTTAAAGTTGTAGGAGTTTAATCGTCTACATAATCTCCTACATGAGTCACTACTTTTCCAATATCAAATCCAATATTGATCTGACATGTGTTGCTGTTGAAATATCGCTCATACAATCCGTACACTAATTTATTTTTACAGGACCATTTCAATTGTATTATTGCTGATCAAAGATAGCACAATTGTAGTTTCAAAAGCAATACCACCACCTGGACTTGTCGTTGTTATAACCGGATCGCCTAAAGGACTCTTTTCAATATAATATCACATGAATATCGTACAATTTCCTGTTGAGTTGTAATTTTCAATATTGAAATAATATCAACATTTTTTCCATATCTATTTGTGTCCGATAATAGAAAAATAATTCAACTCGAACGGTGTTGTAATAGAATTTAAGCTGCTTAAAAGATTATTGGGTAGATTGCACACTACTGGGCTGGGAATTCATGTTTAATAATAACCGTATATGTTATCTGTTTAAATATCAATTTAAGAATTTTCCTAGCTTAGTGGTTTGCTTTTGTCAACCACGATGTCGTTTCGAATGAAATTGATATATTTGTCAGCGGGTGTCATAAATTAATCCCTAATCACATTTCCAGTTTAGCTTAACGTCAAACGTTTCTAAACACTTGTTTCAATTAACAATCATTTTAATTAATTCTTTTTTTTGTATGTGTCTCGTAGAAGAAGATCGATACTTGATTTACCAATCATTAAACGATCCCACGGTAAAGAAAAACTCATTCACAATAAAATAAATAAATAAAAGTGTCGGTGTTAATTATTAATTGTAGCCGTTGCTGAAAAGTAATTAAAAATCTTTCTGATTGTCATCATTTAATATGTTGATTTTAATTTACAATACAATAGCGTAATATACAATTTATAATAATAATAATAATAATAATAAGTTCTTTTTATTATTGATGATCCTTGATGTTTCTTTCTTTATAACTCTATCTATTTCGCTTTTCCGTATCCCACATGTTTCTTAATATTGAGTTAATCCGATTTTTACGATTGATCTTTTACCAAAATTCTTGGTGATTTGAATGGAAATAGATTTGTGGGTGTGCATAATATGTCAGCGAAGGTGTACATTCTAACACCTACAAAGTGCTATAAATACGTATTCGAAGTGTTGTAAATTTATTATTTTCCAATTTAATTAGATGACAAAACTATACAGAATGTTCTGGAATGTGTTTACGTGTAACTGAATAACTGAAATTCTTACACTTCAAAAAAGAACACCACAAAATTAATTTCAATTTTTCTCAAGCCGATGACGATTGAATTTTTTGGAATCTGTCATCAGATCAATGAGGCCCCATGAAAAAAGGGTGTTTGGACTTTCGACTTTCTGAAAAGGATTTCCGACTTTAACTTTAAACGCTCAGATTTTCATCAATAATAAATAATTTTTCGAATTTCGCTAGTAAATTGTCAAAAAGAGGAGATTTAAGTAAATCGAGTTTCTAACAAATTTTCGGTCCCCAAATCATCACAATTTAGTTCCTATTGTTAGTCGTCATACACAGCAGTGGCGTAGCTAGAAATTTTGGGCCCTTAGCAAAAACTTACAATAATTTAAACATATCGGTTCGTGCATTTAAAACTACGGCAACTCATAATTTTATATTATTTTTCAAAAATGTGTACTGTAGTCCCCCGAGACCATTTCAATAAAATCAGAACCTCGTAGCTCAAAAAAACGCTCCTTTTTAAATAACGTTGAAATTTTCAAAAAACGAGCAACACATGTTAAACGAATAATTTCAAGAATGACTCAACCATACTCCTGATATTGATTTTTTCCCCGTTTTTTACTGTTATATTCTGGAACAAATGATAATGTTTTGAATTTTTTCCAGAATGCAGTGGATGAAAACAGAAAGAATCCATGTTAGAAGGGTCTTTGAATTATTATTAGGTCCGGTTTTTCTTCCCCTATATAAACTTACTTTACAATAAACCTTGCTTTAAGTCGTCCATTTAGGGGTTCACACTAAAATGTCTATAAGTCCATGCTTAGTAAGATGTAAGGCAAGGTCTTAAGTAGGATTAGAAAAAAACCAAGCTTTAACCGATTTATGTATGTGTTACTTGTTTTTGAAATTAGTGACCGACTTCCAAATAAACTACGAGGTTCTAATTTTGCTAAAATGTTCTTTAGAGACTACCCTATAAATTGTTCAAGTCGCTCTATTATTTTGGTGAATACTCTCTAATCGGACAGCCTGTACACACATGTTATATGAATTTAATACTAAAAACATAACTAGTAGTGGACCCCTAAAACTGATGGGCCCTTAAGCATTGCATTCTTGCTTATTGATAGCTACGCCACTGATACACAAACGATTTAATTACCTTTTGTCGTTTTTTGCTCAGAATCTTTGACGTTTAATGATGATTTTTGAGCTACCAAAGGACTTTTGGAGGCCTTTTTTATTGAAGCATACGACAGCGCTGAAAGAAGGAACACCCTCATTCTTTGTGTTTTGTGAAAAAGAGTTAATCGAAATCAAAATATTTTGTTCAATTCAATAAAAGAAAAAAAGAACCATTACGCTTCAAGGGCCTATCCAGCTTTTAACACGTTCCTGCCTAAGACATGATTCGTTTAAATTTCGGTAAAAACCAACAATCCCGCACTGTATAAATCTATACATAAAACAATTAATTTTCTCGACACCAAAAAAAAGCAATATCTTCGGATTCTTCGAATAGCCGGTGATAATTTACCAGTAGTTGATTTGACAAAAAGACGCATTCAAGCCTTGAAGACTTTCTGTGATCGAGAAAATAGTTCTTTCCATCCAGCCATCGGTATACACAAACGAAGAACGTTGCTGCTGCGTGCAGTCATTCAACATTTTTATTCGGTATTCTTTGATTCTGTAGAACGTAAAGTAAATTAGGACTTGACTTGATATTTTATGTATACGTTTACATATCCAACAACGGTCACTATAATAAATTTGTCTAGAGAGTGGACGATCAAAAATTCAAATAAATATAGAAATTCCACCACTATTTCTACAAACATTGATCCGTTATCGAATTCACCAAGACAACCATCCAGTCATCATCTTGTTTCTTGTTCTTTTTACAATAACGTCACCCGATTCTGGTAGTGATGGATGGGGCCGCCGCCTTATAAAACGGCCGTATATAATTTGGCGGATAGTTGAAAATGAATTATGATGATGCAGATTTTTGGGGACGCGTGAATTTAAACTGCAATTATGTATGGTGATGTAGCGCGAAACTCACTTTCACAAACTGTAAATGCTTTCAACGTGTCCGGGCATCATAAACTATATATTCGCGAATAAAAATCAACAACAATAACAACAAGAAAATTGCAAAGGGTGTGCTTTCGATTGGTTTACGATGTGATAGCCGCCTCGAGGGGTAGCTGTAGAAGAAACAATTAAAATAATTGAAAAATATTTGAGAGGTAATAACAACGAAAACAACAACAACTACAACAACAAAAATTTGGAAGTTTTGATCGCTTCATCCTGTAATATGTAAGTTCAAAACAAGCTTGTTATTACATGCACCAATTCATAACTTGTTCTTGATTTATTTTATCGACTATCGAATGCTAAACAGGTCGAGTGTAAACCTATAAATATTAATTAATTAGCATTATATTTATAATTAATTATTAAAAATCTATTGTTTTTCTCTTTTATTATTTACAAGCATCGCTAGTTATTCCAATAAATATTGAAAGTCTATTATGAAATGAAATGAAATTGTAAGTTTTACAATTCACATCGATCAAACCAGTCCGATGTTAACCAGTATAGAGAAACATGTGACAGAATTCAAAAGGAACATGCAACTTGTGTTTCAGTATCGTCAGACAATTTATATTGTTGGATTGTTTTCAGCTTAACATCGTATCGATTCTGTTTATGATCAACATGTTAAACTCTATCGTACAAAACGAATAATTCACACTCTTATAATGCAAAATATAGAAACTGTTGTTCGACTTTTTGTAGGTAGTGAAATACTGTTACAGTTTAAACACCCTTCAGGCAATAATTTTTATTGTTTCTCGCCCTTCTTTTTTTAAAAAAAAAAATCGGTATATGTAAACAACTACATCACGGAATAAATTAATAGCTGCAAGGTATTTGAGTTGAAACAAAATAGGAATAGTTTGAATTTGTAGGGTAGAAATTAGATGCTGTCAAGTATGTAATTTCATCTAAACATTGAAAAATAAATTGATTAATGATTCGTTTAAACTATTTGGAATTTTCATACAATTTCCTATTCGAATCTATCGTTAAAGTCTCCAATACACGTATACATAAATCGTCGATGAAGACAACAAAAATCTTACTAGAAATATGTTGAAATGAAAATCCAGTGTAATTTCAATATTTAAGAGCTTAATTGAATCAGACATTTTCTAATTGGTATCCAATTTCAACAATTTCAATTATTCTTAATGGAAAAATTTCAATGAAATTGTTGTTTTAATAAAATTTAATATTGTGGTTGATATTTGTAACTAGTAATTTGTTTTGTATCATTTGTAAGGTGTTTAGTTATGGTCTTGAAGGCTATTAAAGAACACAACTGAAGTCGTGAGTAACTGTTTAATTGTTAATTATTCACGTGGATGGTCTTCCAACTAATTGAATGTAACATAGTAACGCCTTCACCGTCATTTTCTATAATAATAATAATAATAAATACAATTTAACCAATATTATTTATTTATAATTTTGTAATAGTTCAACAATAACGACAAAAAATAATGATAAATATCTATTCAGATTTATTTTTTCTATAACTATCTGTCTAGCTGTGTGTGTGTGGATTCTAATCTAGCATTAAATTACGCCACAATTCTATTTAAGCCCGGAAAAATTTGAATAATAATGGACATTGCATGAACCTGTCTTATATTTAAACGCCCGCGTTTTTTTTATATTAGTACCACCTACTTGCTTTTTTCTCCATCCATTTTTTTCGTTATTATTCTTATTATTGTATTTATAAAGTTTTTATGTACGCGAAACTAAACTAGTAATATACAAGATTTTCTATACTCTACTGTATACCACGCCTATAAAGTAATTTTGTTAGCTCTATTAACAATTCAAAATAGACAAAATTATTCTTCTATTTTCGATGAGATGGAGAAATTGTGCAAATTAAAATGCAATTTAAATATCAACTCGATTCATGTTTTTTTTATATATATGTTGTATTCCACGATGGTAATTGACAGTTTCTCTATTCGATTTTTCTTTTTTGAATCGATAAATAATTGGTTTAATAAATATTAATCTGTTTTTATGATTAATTATAAAGAGGATATTCAGTCTGGTTGGTGGAATAGAGCGTTATTTTGTTTGCTAGTGAAGAAAATCCGGCTCTAACTAGCACCTACTCTTTATTCTTGGCTATAAGTTATCCTGGGATCATTAATACCCCAAACTGGGTGTGTTTTACTATTCTTAAGCCCATTATTGCCACTTGACATGTTCTAGTTACATCAGTATTTCTTCGAGTTAATGGTGATCATTAGAATTGCACATCTTCTCTCTAAATTTATACAACAACAACAACGATTATTGTTACATGTAACAAGCAATTTAAACAATGAAATATTGTAAAAAAAATCTACTAAATCGTAAATTGTTGAAATTTAATTGGTTTAATTGGAGATTGTCGCCTGTTCATTCGTGGCCAATACACATAAATTCGTCACAGTTTACAAAATAACGAAGACAGAGGGAAAAACGAATTGTGTTATTTAAAATGGATGTACAGTGATGAGTAAATAAAAGAGAGCAAGTCTTGAGCAAGCAGTTTGTGTGAGTCACGTTGTTTCTCTCGTGAAGGTAAGAAGATGAGCAGATGAGTACCCTTCTTCTGATTGAATATCGTTGCTCCCAAATCTGAGATGTGAAAATTGTGTTACATTTTCACGCCCGCCATTGAAAGCCTGATTTACACAGCGTCACAAAAAGTGGTCTCTTTTATATGCTCATCACTGTACACTTATTTTCGTTCAGATCTTGGCGATACTCCCGTTAATGTGTTTGACGTGAAAATGAAATGTATTCCATGTATATACGAGTAATTTTGTTTCATAAATCACAATTTTCAGTCGTTGTCGGTTCGTGGATTCGTCGTGCTTCAGCTTCGAAAATATGAACGTCCACACAAGAAGACATATGCGCTGTTACAAGATTTTTCCGCACAATCGAACACAATTTGATTTATTGCTTGTATTATTTTCTCTGTATTCGTTTATGTTCCTTCTGCATTTTCTTAGAAATCTAATATGAATATCCGATTGAGTGTCTGTCGTATATGTTTGAAATTCCCAAAATTTATCGCACTTGTTAGTTTCTTCAATAAAACAGAGCAGATAGTTGTGTTGTTTTTTCTTTTTGTTTTTCTGTAGTTTTCATTTTAACAACGCTACACATTACGAAAACGCCGCCTGTCGTCCGTATCGCCGTTATCGTTATCGTTTACATAGATCAAACGACAAAAAAATATGTTTCCACTAATCGAAGCATTTGTAGTCTCACACCTTAACGTGTGAAATCGTCTCGAATACAAGATGGAAATATTTATTTCGACAAACAATCCTTTGTGGCGTCTGTAGATACGGTTCGCCACTGGATTTTCAGCATTTTATCTCCTTTGAAGTCCCCTACGCGATTGTTAATTGCATTTAACACGACAGGAATTAAACACAAATGTCGTAATAAATAAATATATATGTATGGCAAGAACGTATCGGATTTATCAGCTCTTGACGGCCATTCAATGTAAAACAAGATGAGATGCTAAGTTGTTGCAGTTGGGCCGAAATCCTGCCGCTATTTCACGATCGCTTCGTTGATAATAATGAATTCTATAAAGGTTTCTCTTCGATATATTATAAATTATAAAGAGTGAAAGAGGGAGAGATTGAGAAATAAATCTATATTAAATTAGTTGTTTGATCATTTTGTAATGAACGTATGAATCATGCCGTAGTTAGAGCGACAATAGTCACGCAATTATCATAAAGACCGCTAATAATTGGCGTAATATTCATGGAAATTTCGCCAATGATTCATCGATAATTTGGTTTTGATTTGTTGTAATAACAGTTTGTTGTTTACTTTAATCGAAAACGAATTTTCAATGGTAATTAATTCAGCTAGTGTCGCCTGTACCCTAGGTGGTCATTCTCTAACAGATTTCACAATATTTCGTCCGATCGAAGACTTATTTCAGTTTGTCCTGTCAACAACAGTCGCATCTTGTTAGATCGTTGTTGTTGCCGTTGTTCATGTTGTTGTTTTTCTTGTTGTTTTTTGAATGGTACATGTCAGGACCGGAGGCGAGAATCATCACCGACACCTGTTCCGTGTATTGGTTGGATATAAGGCACAAGAACATTAGTCACCGCCAGACAGGACAATACCGAAAGTTAATTTGCTTCTTCAGTTAACACGCACTGTAACCTGAAGTTATCTTTTCGAATAAACATACAATACGTAAATAGACTTGAAAATATAGGTTTGTGTAGCATTGTGTTGTTCAAGACAACGACGCTGCCGCCTTGTTTATAATACAAGCAAATACTATAATGTGAACCTTCGGGGATATGATTTCCCTAACTAGAACAATAAATTAACTTAATCTGGGATAAGTTAATTAGTTTCAGTTTCAGAATCTGACACAACTAATTTAGATCTAGTCGAGCAAAAGAACGAATACATGAAAATCTCCAAAACCATTAACTTCTATGCGTTAATATAATTGTTGTTTTTTCTAATAAATAAGGAATAATCAATCATCCAAACTAGAATTTCCATTGTTAACTCATTTATAATTCTTCATCATTGCCACTGTACGACAAAAACACAATGAATTCTTCGATTTTTGATATCGTTAGATAAACTGCCAGTCGGTCTGTTTGATTGAGTGAATCTGATGATATTCCGACCACCCAAAATCCATGGAAACGTTCTCTTCTATTTTTCACTTGTTGTTGACCGGCCACTCAAATGTTGTTTGTTCTTTTATTTATTGACTGTTTATTTACAAATCAAAAGCTACTGGCTTTATTTCTATAATTGAATTCTCACAAACGATATTTTCGTTTTGATTAATTACAACATTGAGCTAACATATATTGATTAATCAGTTGGATTGATCGAATACCGCATCGGTTGTGAGAAATTGATTTTCCATGTTATTTATCGTTAATAGATTCTTCTATCAATTCCAATAAAATTATAGTCAATTTTCATATTTTGTCGTTTATTTTTTCGTTGTTAATTAGAGATCTAATTAGAATATGAATATATGTGGCTGGATTTTGAAATAAAACTGCCACAAGCAATAGTTATCACGAGAGCATGATTATTAATAGTTCAAGTTCATTTGTGTGTAATCATAGAAATTTGTAATTTTATTCAAATTCTAAATTGTGGATGGATATTTATTGGACTCCCTACGAAGAGGGGCTGTACTAACCGTTGCGGATTTATTTCATCCACATTTAGATTTTCTTCGATTGGTATTGTCGATATAGAGAAAATTCCGATGAGAACGGCAACTGGGAAAATACCGGCTATGTTTGTTTTATTTATTTAACACATAGTAAATATAGTGTCTACATAAATATGAGCACTTAATTAACACCTTGTTCTAAATTTTCAAGTATTATCAAGATGTATTTACGTTTTCACGAGTACGTATTACAATCGTTTTAGAATTTTTTTTTTCCCAATTCCCACGCATTTTCTTTTAGGATCATCATTAAAATAATGGAAAACGATTAAATTGAAAGAGAATGGTGGCGCCAAAATTTTTGCCTCCTTTCTACTGTGTCGTGAATAAATTTAAATAAATTCAGGAAAGTCAACATTGTCGTAAATTGAATGTTGTTGGTATGTGTCCCTATCAACAACACAATCTAATTAGATCACTGTATCTTTTGTTCTAAAGATGTATAAATATTAGATAGGCGACGACAACGTGATTATATACAAAGAGTTGGAAATTATTGTATATATGTTATATATGTATATGTGACATCTCTCCGATGGGGCGGTCGTGATCCTCTATATAAACATACAAATCACGTTTATGATGATTTCATTTTACATGTTCATGTCTGTTGGTGCTGTAACAATAACTTGTAGCAGCCACAAGTTTTACTATTATTATGATTCGGTCTTAACCTCAACCTGGGGACAATATTTATGTTTAATACACAACCATGGACCAAGACAGCAGATAAGAATATCGCCGCGCAGAAGTTACACCTGGTGGAATTGCATAAAGATGACGACTGTGCCAGCAGCACGGCTCAACGACACGGCTATATTACAAACAAAACACATCCTACAGACAACATACACCCAACTCTTTTTTACACGATTTTGATACAATACGATTCACCAATTCATTTTTTTACATGAATCTCTTGTTCTAGCACGAATCCCCAAAAAAAACTTCAATTCTAATTTTGTCAGTGTAATTAGAAGTAGGTCGATTTATGCCTCCATAATGTGTTAGTGATTTGGTTCACATCATGGTTTCTTTACTTTGCATTCCTGGAGTTACGAGGAAGTTTATTATCACCTTTTTCTTTATCTCGTTATGCAGAGGTGGCCAAAAAAGAAACCACTTTTTGAACTTAGCAAGTCGGAATTCGAGAAGACAAAGGGGATGGAGTTAGCATTACCATTATTAATTGTTTTGTGTGAGGTCCCTTTCCGCCCCTCACACACGAGCTGTGGTTCATTCCCCACTGTACCTAAGCCTTTAAGGCCTTTTGTACACCAGTCAACGCTCCTGATTTGATTTAGCATCTCCCAATAGTCCTGGTGGCCGAAAAACAGACCGAGTCTTGAGCGAGAATGTCACATTTTTACGCTCATGTGAGTTTCTCTTACAAGGGTACGTATCTGGGTAGGTAGAAAGTATTAAAACCTTACAAATTTGTAGAAACTAAGTAAATAGGTTGCCCTCAAATATCAAAACTTTCCCATGTAAAAAATCATTTAAGGGCTTGAACAAGAAGCGAAAAATAATGATAAAAACGTTTGTATTTCCTTGTTCCTTCCTCTTTTTACATATTTTCTTACTCATCCAATGCAAATCTTGCATTGTCTTCTTAATTGCCCTTTCTTCCTTGCTTCAGTTTATGGAATTTTTTTTGATTTTACCTTTCCACTTCTATTTCTCGTCCTTTTTATGTCATTCTTTGTACACTTTTTATTGACAGTGCCTTCTCAGAGTAGAATGTCAAGTGATCGCTACGTGGGCAAAATTATAACTTCGAAATATCGACGTTTTTTTTTAAAAGAGAGAAAATATCAAAGCTCACGTTTCTGTACGTAGGTTAAGCACTTTCAGGTCAATTTTAAATGATAATAGTGCTTGTAATTTTCTTATCGCTTTAAAATCATTTGTTGCAATTTTATCCAATAGTATAGATGAGTTTTTCTTCTTCTTTTAGCTGGAAGAAGAATATCAAGTTAATTTTCTGTTAGTTTATAAATTGTATAGATATTATAACAGGTATACATAGATATAAGAACTCTAGCAACTTGACACTTCCGAGTTCCATCTTCATTTCGTGTACAAAGTCTTGTAGTTAAGTCGTTTTTTCTTCTGTTGTTTGAAAGTTTAAGCATTTCCATGGCGAATACTCAACATTGTTTAGTTTTCTAGTATTTTCTATGTGGGGGGAAATTTGTAGTAAATGTAAGTGAAATAACAACAGAGTGATGGTTTGTAATAATTGCACGTGCTGAGAACCCGGAAGGCGTGTCATTTATTCTATCGGTAAAAAAAATGGATAGTACAATGTAAAAAAATGTTTAAAAGTTCACGGAGCTAACCTTTGATCTTGCAGATGTTTCACATTTTTTTTTCCTTCTAAATAGTTGCTCTCTAATTAACTAAAGTCATTGAATAGCTTTATGGGCGCCTATAACGGGAATACGATCGTTCAATATTAAATATGATTTTAATTTCAATCGAAACGAATAATCTGAATTGATTTGGCACGACGGAATTTCTTTATGTGTATCTCTATGTTTTTATGTATAACATTCACGTTTATTGTGTTTACGTGAGACTTTCGTTAAAACAAAATCTCTATACAAATTATGTGATCGATATAAACATAAAATAGAGCGGGCTAAAAGATGTAGAAGTCCGTTTGATCGGGACCAGAGAAGAAATCAACGAACAAAATGTCCCTATTGTTTTGTGATACTATCAAGAATTGTATGTGTATATGTGATGTCGGTGGCCATATAAACTACACCATGGGCTTATTATTTCTGCAGGGACGCCGATCTCGATTAAAAGATTCCTCTTCGTTAAAGAGACCATCGATGTCCAGCCTCCCGGATGCACGGGCTAGATCTCATCGATAACACTTCTTGTCGTCGTCGTTGCTGTTGTTGTTGTTGTCGTCCTAATTTCTTCAAGATTCTATCTTATTCAACATTTTCCCAACGAAAAAATTCTAAATTAATCACTAATTAACATAGATGATCGATGAAATTATCAATCATTATTTTTATGTTGTTTTTATCAGTTGATCATCATGTTAAAATACTAAGCACAATCTAATTAAGACAATTATTGCTTTTTTTCGGGGATTGTGTTTTCGGTTTTCCCACGTCAAACCAAGTTTGTGTGTCTATAGAGCTTTAGGGGACAAGTCGGGTGGCGCGAACCTGACAGTTCGTGTCCAATATCGGCCTCGTGCATCTTAGCCACTAATTGCTCTCAGATAACACTGATAAGAATGGTCATGATGAACAACAATAATTCATCCTAGCCGCACCGTGTTCCGAGTCTACTTTAATTGGTGGCCGCTCTTATATTTCACTTCTACTAAACCGACTAACAACAACAACAACAAAACAATAATAAAACAACCATCGGATTTATTTTAAATGTTTTATTTAATGTTGAAATGAAAGTCATACAAAATTCGACACTGTATTTTATTATTCTATATAGAATAAAATATAGAACAATTCGTTATTGTTGTGTATTATCGGTTCATATTTTATTATTATTGACGATATAGAAATTGATATGTCACGATGGAATCATTAATCAGAACAGTTCGCTTATAAATTGTCCATTTCGATTATGATGCGGTGAGAAATTGGCACTTTTTTATGTTGTAAATACACTCATCCGCCAATACAAAGCGCCGATTTAACACCAGTTTAAAATGCAATTTATTTCAAAGTACCTGCTTCTACTATCTCTTCGTATAGCTTATCAGCAGGACTGCTAAACACTTGAAAACAGTGGTGGACTGACAAAAATATTCGGCTTTGACAATTACTACGAAAAGGGCCTTCAACATTTTTAGTATCAGACACGATCGTTGCACATCCTAATTTTTTAATATTTTTGCATAATAAGAGCCCATTATTTGTTGGTTTTAAGAGTTTCAAATACAGGAAGTCCTTTTACTACTCAAAAATTGATGAGCCGGGACTACTAAGTCCTAAAATCTAGATTAAAGCGAAGAGAATTCATGCCTAAAATGTTATAAAAGTGCCTCAATCTCTTTTCCTAAACGATTCTATAGAAAAATTCGTCGAAAAACTGGTGATTTACAATCAAAATGTATTAAAATCTAAAAACAAAGATGAGAATGTGGCTCAAAAAGCGACACTAAAAATTTCTAAATTTTATTCTTACCACGATTTAAAACTAGAATTCAGTAAATTGGATGATTTAAACACAAATATTGTAAAATTTAGATGAGAAGACAAGAATATAACTGTAAAATTAACTTAAAATGACCTTTTCTATAATCCAGTAGCGAATTCGCCAAAAAGTCACGATTGGAGTGCAAAAACATGTCAAAAGTGTCACAATTTTGCATTTTAGACTCAAGAACACAATTCAATTGAAATTAAAGAGTTTGGTTAAAAAAATCACTAAACTCAACTAAATCTTCTACTTTTGACAATTCGATGACAAATTTTTTTAAAATTGTTGTTTAGGAGGAAAATGTCTTAATTGAAAGACGAGGGTCCAAATCAAAAAATCGATTAACGAAAATATCTTATTTTTTGAACATATATTAAATGACATTGAGTCGAATTGTGAAGTAACGCCTTCAAAAAGTGCCTGAGTTGCCTGAGTGCTAACGACGGCCCTGACTTTAAGAACACTTATGAGCATTATTCGTTATCAATATAACATACCTAAATGAGTTATAACTAGAAAATGAAATAGTCAAGAAGCACTTTTTTAGAATGACTAACATGCGGCTCACCGGACATTTTCTCGGTTGCTCCGCCACTGCTCGAAGCTAAATTTCTTGAAGAAGTTGCAGGCAATTACCACAATTTTCACCACAACTCAAGTCCGAACTTGTTCAAATGTAAAATCTGTTAAATAAATGCAATGTTTGTATACGCATCTGTTCCGAATATGGTGCCTAATTAGAAATTAACATCGGATTGAGGATTGAACTGTGTGCGTGTTTAGAAAACTATTACACAAAACAAATAACGTAATTGATAGAAACTTGATAAAGAAAAAAAAAGTTGCAATGATAATCCTCTAAAACGGTATATAATGAAAAATACTTTTATGTCAATTTGTTAGATAAATTATTTATAATCGATAATAAAAACTTCTGTTCATGTATAAACACTGTCATATAATAAATATATCATTAATCATCGGCTCCAATCGATCGTCTGTTATACAATGCGAAGACTTAAAACCGCCTTGTAATTCTATACAGCGTTCTCGTTATGTTTCAGTTTGATAATCCGGACACTGATGGCTATCAGCCTCTTGCTATGCTTCCAATCAACCCTCTTACATCCATAAAATATCAACCGTGAGAAAATAAACCTTCAATAAAACCACCGAAATTTGTATTTCGATGATTGTTTCAATTAATTGTGCGTCAATGAAGCCATCATTACCTTTCAAAAGACGATTCTTGACAGTGTATTGTTAATATGTTTGTTTGTATGCAGTGTCAGTCAAATAAGAAACAAAAAACCTGATGTGTCCAAGTGTTGTTTTTTTTTTAATTGTTTTGAAAATTATGTTGAGTAATTTCCTGTACGTTGAGGGAGAATAAAAATTGCATCAAGACACAGCATGAAGTCCGTGAAGAGAGAACATTGAAAAATTCGAATACCGCCAGCAATTACATTTTTATTTTAATGTGCAGACACCCTGTCAACAAGCCAACAAAAACGGCAGTGTTATCTGTTAAAAATGCAAAATTGTTGTCGTATTTTTCTCAAATATTCTCAACACATATAAACACATACACATAAGATTAAAAACGACTAGACAATTTCGTTTTCAATTACACGATTTTATCGCATCGTTAATTCAATGTGAAAATCGTTTTAGAAAATTGAAATTTCTTAATAAGTACGGGATACAATTTCTTTGGTTTTAATCGTAGTGAATTGTAGTACCCTTCTCCAAACACTTTGCCAGTTCGGAAATCACTATTCAACAACAGCATAAATTTGAACAACAACACCTCAATCAATTATTAATTATTACATAAATATGTAGTTTTGTAATGGCTATTAAAACGATTTAAATAAATATTTATAATTAATGTGATTGTAACTTATAAGTACTTCATTTTATAAAACAACATCAATAAGTTTATACTATAAAGAAAACGCCTTTACAATAACAAGTGTGTAGAAATCATATCAACCAATATAAAACTGAATGTATATAGGAAAAAATTATATAGACAAACAAGAATAATATTATTGTCAAAGTGGATTATAAATCTGTCACAATGGGCACGACTATTTAGTATCATTTCCAATGAGGATAAAAGAACGAAAAAAAACACGATTCTTGTTTCTCATATACGACATTGTAATTGTCATTAATTCATTTAGATATCCAACGATAACAATAATAATAATAATAATAATAATAATAATATTAATAGCATTTTATGATTGTTGTATAGAAATCATGTTTACATCATTATGAATTAATACATTTGCATCGAACATAAGAAATCAACACTACATATACTTTCAATTTAACCCTGTTTTCAAGACTAAATATGTATGAAATCATCGAACGATTTGCATTTATAAATAAACATTTCAATCCACTGCACACATCAATATTTAGTTGATATTAAACGTGCTGGGAATATTTACCATATAATTTGCAACATTTTAATGTTTCATAATTTATACAACAGTGTGGGTAGGAAAGTTCAACTGCGTGCTCCTACCGAAAAAATGCAGCCTCAATTTGGTTGCTTTGTCGTTTTACAAAATTCACTCGATACTTGGACATAAATGAGAGTGCACCTAATTAAACTTGCAACCTGATCAGGAATTGAATTTTGAAAGAATTGTTAGAAACAGTGAAATAAGGGTTAAGATTTCAACATCCGTTTCTTTAGCCCTTTTTATCATAAAATCTAAACAAATAATATTATCGAATTCATTCATATTTCTGTTATTGATTCATATGCAGAAAGCTTTAACAGTTAATAGAGTTAGTCCGTTAGTTCTCTATTGACCACTCCTCAATCTGCTGTCTAATAAATGTTGAATAATAAGGTGACAACGATTAATAAAATAGGAAAAACTCGAATAGCAACTTAAAGGAAATACATATTTTAATGCTAATAATAATAATAGAAAACAGAATCTTATCTAATATTATGTCAGTTATCAGCGACGCTTTAAGCCCTAGATGAAATTCTCTAACAAGTGATGTCTAAAAATCTAGACTAAAGCTTGAAAATCCTCTTCAAAAAGCAGCGTACGATTCGATAGAAAATCTTAAAAAATTTATGTTTTAGAGCAAAATGGCTTAGAGCTTTGACTAAAAATTAAGTATTGAGCTCAAAAATTGACTTACAATTAATTCAAAATTAAGTAATGCAAAAATGCTAATTTATAACAAAAAAGACTTGGATTAAGTTTTGACAAATAAAATCTGTTGAAACTGAGTTAGGAAAAATGCATTAAAGACGAAAGTGTCTTAAAACCTGGATTCAAATTTGAAAATCGTTTCCAAAAAGCTACTAAAAGTGTGTAAATAGCCTTGTTTTTACAATTAAATTGGAAAATTCTTTAAAAATTGAATGATGTATTACAAGAATATTTTGGGACCTTGACTATAACTGAAGAAATCAATTCAAAATTGACCTAGAAAGTCTAAACAAATTAGAGTCTTGGCAAAATTTCTTAAAACTTATTGGATTAATTCCGAGAATTTAACTTGAAAATCAAACAAAAGTGAGTTTTGTTTTCATAATTGAAACAACTGAAAAGTCGACTAAAAAGCATCTTAAATCGTCTCTTTTTTTACTGCTTAAGATCAAAATTGGCCAAAAACTAACAGTTAAAAAGTAACTAATTATGTTAATACAGAGATGGAAAATCTAAATATAGACGATTCTTAAATGAAACTCTTATTAGTTGGCAAGCGATTCGATGGATTTATAGAAAGATTCTTAGACATGTTAGCAAAATTAGAGCCTCGTAGATCATTTTGAAGTTAGTCAAAAACGCTTTCTGGCATTGTCTTTAATTTTAAAAATGAGCTCCACACGTAAAAGGACTAAAAATGACCCGAGGATCCTCCCAACATTGATTTTTTACCGTTTTTCTCCATTTCAGTCTGGAATAGATGAAAATATTTTCCATCTTTTCAAAAATACAATAGAGATAAGTAAGCGTCCTTCGACCAATTTCCAAATGAGCTACGGGATTCTAATTTCGCTAAAATGTTCTCTAGGGACTCTTCTACAAATCCTTAAAATATTATTCGAATTGGTCGCCAACTAATTGAAGTCTACATTTAGATTTTCTTTCCTGTATAGGTATATCTATTTAGTATTATTACTATAATTTTTTGGAGATCCCCGATGAATTCGCCCTTTTAGAGCGTGTGATAGTAATAAGATTATTAAATATAAGTACAAATAGCGGAAGTGTACGTTTTGAATCTACAACCGAATCAATTATTGATAGTAAAACATTTATGCCACCTTAAGGAGGCATAAATTTCATGGAAACCGGCAGTCTAGGCTCTAACAGTATGGTTAATTGGCCCAACTACAGCAATCTATGATACATCTGTTGATTAAACTATAAAGAGAGAAAAGATCGTGACTGTTATCTTATGTATATGAACGTTAAAAAATATTCGGCGTCAATTAAGATCTTCTGCTGAAATATAAAAGTAAACAGTATGTTGCCACATAAAAGAGATATTTTTGCTTTTATATGCTATCATTTGTAATATTACTGGGGATATATCTCATTAAAAACGAACAAGACTCATTTCCATTGTTATTACATGTAAATAACAATATCTGACGTCAAATTTCTATACATGTGTATATTTATTACACGTGGTCATCTAGATAAATAAATAAATAAATAAAAAACCTGATTCTTATTCAGAACGGCACATAAAAACATCAGACAATTGCCAATATGTATAGTCTTTTACCAAACACACTGTATAGTATACGGTGCAATTTGTAGTCGTAATGATATGGAATGTATACGTATTCATATACTGCAGCAGCCGGATCCGAAAATATGCAGTTTGCTGAATAATCAAACAGGAGCGGCTCATCCTACACGCCACAACAATCACAAATCTAATCTCCCTATACAATAATAATCTCTTCAACTTTCACTGATTGCAAAAAATCAACAACAAAAACAACTCAATAATGAACAGTATACAAACAATAAAAATTCTATTATAATTAATTAATAATAATAATTAGGAACGAAACCGATAAAAATACGCCGCCTCTGCTCGGTGGAAACACAATATATTATAAACGTCAATTACTAAATGAACCCGTGCCAGAAGCTCACCGACAATCTCTACAACAACAAAATGATTTACAACAAATTCAACTTTAAACTGGGATGCAATACGTTGTTGTTGTTGTTGTTGAATTGGAGAGACGCTAAGAGATGGAAGGGACGACAAAAAGAGCACAGAAAAATGTAGCTCCCTCACATTTCTGACCGGTTAATCAGGACGTGGTCCTCTCTAAAGAAACAACATAATTAACAAATCATGCCGTTCGAAAATAATTCAGCGGATTATTCTGATCGTCTCGATGCTGTATGTATGTATGTATAGCTTAACTTAGAAGTTACAATCCAGATATTTGATAACTCTTAATAAAAGAAGCAAATCATCAACTTATTTTGTATTTAAGTATACAGTGCATTTACAAATAAATGTACACAAGGTGACATGATTTTGTTCATGTTTCATCGGATTTGCGGTTGGATCCTAATAAAACAGTTAGGTACTTACCCTTGAGAGCTTTTGAACCAGATCCGTATCGATGCAACACCACTTTCCAGATATGGAAAGAGCTATTTTTGTGGTAATCGACTCATAAAATGCAAAGTAATTGCTATAGTTTGTGGCGCCCTGTACAGAATAATTAAGCAAAGTCTTCTCTCTTATGAAAGAAATAAACATTTTAATTTACTTTTTTGCTGAAGAGTTGGTTTCAAGCGCTCCAATGTACAAAGTCCTGTAAAACCCGGTTTTTCTTCTCCTACTTAAGCTCGCCTTAGCAAGACCTTGCCTTAAATCTACCTAAACATGTATTTACAAACATTTAAATGGAGACCTATGTATACATATATGAACCCAAATGTGTGTAAACTACTGTTAGTTCAATATAAGCCGAGGTTTTACTAAGGCTAGCTTACGTAAAGGAAAAAAAACTGCGCCTAAATGGATCTCCTTTTTATATGTTAGTAGTAAATTTGCTATCAAAACTGATGACTTAGGACTATAAAAACAGCCTGAAAGTGTCTCAATTTTGCCTTTTTAGACTCAAGAACAAAATTCAGTTTAAATTTAGAAATGAAAAAGCTTTTAAACATTGACTAAAACTAAGAAGTTTAACTCAAAAAACCACTAAAATTGATTACTTTTGAGTATTCGATGACAAAATTTACTAAACTTGTCAACATTGTTCGCCTTCGACTAAAGAGCAAGATAATTCACTGCAGGCTCATCACTCAAGAAGAAAGTGTCTCAAAACTTGTACTTCATCTCGAAAATTCTCCTCAAGAAGCAATTAAAAACGCCGAAGCGTCTCCTCTGCACAATTGACTTACCAAATTCGATAAAAACTGAATATTTTGCAACAAAAATTAGCTTCAAATCTCAAAAAGTCTCTGAATATTTAGGCCTGTACGGCATTGTATAATTGTCCACGCTCTGTTTAAGTATCGAACTTTGTAAAATACATACACTCATATTAGTCATATGAAAGCCAGTCCGCCCCTGAACCTGCCTAGCCTTCGGGCAGTCCATTTATTTGTAAACGCACAGTACATTGCAAGTTTATAATATTAAAAAGTCTTCAATTGAATAACGAATATAAAGACTTTTCCAGCAATAATAACGCGGTAATAAAATCGTTTGTTTGAAAAAAGTAGAGAAAAAAGAATACTTTCACCATGTGAACGACACGTTTAATTCCCTTCAAAGATAATCGTTATAAACTACAGAACTACTTGAACTGTAGGCGGCATAAATACATCAACCAATCAAATACAAAATCCTATCAACATAATACCAATCATACACAATCATTTCGCCCACTACTATTTAATATGAAAAGAAAAAATCATCAAAATTACAATAATTACATTGCAAAATATTTTTTTTTATTGTTGTTGTTGTTGATGTTGTTTCACCTTAATGAAATGCATGTTTCATATTGTATGAGGAGGTACATAGTTTAGATAGAACAACACCTGTTGGGCACGTCAATTTCAATTTATTATCATTAAAAAAAATTCATGTACTACCTTGAATAATTAGCATACAAGAACAACATACATTTTTTTTTTAATATTATTTTTGTCTCAGTCATATTTTAATATTAGGACAATGCACTAGATTTAATTTACATTAAACATAGTGTAATGTTATTGAAGTTTATAATGTAATTATTAATAAATTCATTGTTAATACTTGGAATAGCTTGGCCTTCCAAGGACGGGTAGTTCTCTAATTACGTATTTATTTATGCTTGTCTTGTCTAAACAAGAACTGGACCGGTTATAACGAACATAATTCTAGACCTAGTGACGTTACAAACGATCCAGAAATGTATCAAAATCTTGATATTTACCAAATTATAAGAATTAGTGATTACTTTTAAAATATACAGATTCTGTGGCAAAATTTAGTTTGCACTTAAAGCTCAATTCTTAACGTTATAAACCAACACATCATTAGGTGCTCTTCTATTTACACGGTTTAGTTGGATTAAAGTTAATTCAAAGAATTGAGCGATTCTTTTGATTTGAGCCTATTGTTTTGCAACATTCAATAACTGAGAGCATTGGTTTACAGTTAAAAATCTGAATTCACATTTTATTTCAAAAATGCTACTCCCATACCTTTCATAAGCTTTTTTTCTAAAAAGTGTACCTAATTTTGACTAACAATTAGATAAGAAGTATGAGAAATGATTTATGCCTAAAAATGTCAGCTGTAATGAACTAACGAAATAATTTGGTGATTTGCTTTCATTGGAGCATTAATTCTTGAGCTTATAGTTACAAAGCTCAATGTTCATGTTATTTCAAAAATAAAACACAGTATAGAAAGTAGCTTTTCGTAAGCCTCTCTTTTAATTCAACGACCAATTTGGATCTAGTTAAAATAAAAAAACTGACAACTTAGCCAAAAATACCTTTATTTTTCGTCTTCCTGTTGCACTTTTCTACAACCATAATTTGCTTTAACAACGAAATTATAGCGGAACTAAACAGAATCATTTACACAAAGGGTAGAGATTGAAGATTATATCTGAATAAATAGTGTAACGCTCCACTGATTGTAAGCTGATTTAATTGGCAATGGGTTACAAGGATTGTTATCCAATGTCAATAATGATGTTTAAATTAACATTTTAATCTGACAGCTTTGACAAACATTATTTTATACACTTCAATGATAATAATAATGATGATGATGTTGATGATGATGATAAATAATAGTATTGTTTTATGAGAATTCTAAGATTCGTTTCCAATTCTTTTCAATGCACTTATACCGGCTATACATATAAACTGGTTCTAGATTACAAATATATTAAAGTTATGTTATTACCGATAATGTCAATAATATTATTTTTAATATTATCAATTTAAGAACGTATTAATTACCAGCTTAAATATGTCATAAACTTGTCTGTGTGTGTATCTTTTATTCCATATTTATAAAGATATAGATATGTCACTTACCTGTTCCATAATTATTAATTTTTTTCGTTTTATTTTATTATCGTTATCATATTTTTTTTTGTTTCTGATTTTCTCAAGATCTTTGGCCTTAATAAATCGTCTTACAAATAAATAAAACGACAACTTTAATTATTTATATTTATAAAGAATAATATATTTATCTGTTAAAGAGATTTCGATATATTACATAAAAGCGACTTCTACTTATAAATAAATATGAGCATGACTGGATTTAAGTAAATGTCATGCTGCAATATTGCAACTGCAGTCATATAATATCAATATTATATATTTATATAAAATAGCTCTATAAATATTATATACAAACATTGTATTTTCTTAATTATTTATCAACAATTTTTTGTCTTAAAATAGTAATAATAATTATAATAAATAAACATAACAGACTTGGACGGATTGTGTTGTTGTTCAATTTGAAACAATTACACTGAATATTAGCTGAAGCCGGTTAGAAACGGATCGAAACTGTTTAAATGCTCAGTTAGTTCAGGTGATAATGGTGCAAAATCTACAGGTGTTAATGAATCATCAGGAAAATCAACAGATAGATCGGCTGGTGTTAATGAATGATCAGAAAAATCACTTTGTAATGGCATTGATTCACCATCAGATTCTAATAGGAAACAATCCAATTCACTACAATCTGACAATAAATCTTGACATGGTTCATTACTATTTAACACAGCACTTAATGCGGATATATATTTCATTGCTAGACGTAATGTTGTGATTTTCGTTAATTTCTCGTTATTTTGATGTGTAATCGACATTTGTGGTACAGCTTTACGTAATGCTTCAAATGCTTGATTGATTTCCCGCATCCGACTACGTTCACGGGCATTTGCTGTTTTACGCCGATATTTGCTTAATGGTGCCGGTTTCTGTTTCGGTTTTGATTGACGTGATTTCGTTAATTGTTGTTGTTGAGGTTGTTGTTGTTGTTGTTGCGTTAATTCTTCACAATCACCACCGACACTATTCGCATGATTACCGCCCCGTCGTCGTGTCGATCGCGGCCTTAACGAGTATTTATCACCCCTTGTCGTTTTATCCGTACTATTATTATTATTATTCGAATCGGTTTTGAAGGAATTTAAACCGAGCCGTTCAGATATCTCTGAATCGTCGTATTGGATCATTTTCTTCATTTTCTGATTTTTATTTCGAAACTACAATGATGTTAACTATAGGACCGCTAAGCGGACACTGCGGCTATAAACTAACAATATAACTAAAGAGATCCGTTCGTCGACGAGACTTATCTCTCCCACTAGACCGCACCTTGATGCTGGATGCTGCTGTATATAGTTGCAGTTGCTACTTTAGTTGCTGATGCTCGCTTATTTTCTTACTCCCGCACAGGTCCTCTTATTCGAAAAATAAAAACAAAAAAAAATTTTGTAATACACTACTGTCTTCGTGTTGTTTGTTTTCTATGTTTCGCTTGTTTGTAATAGGCGCAGGTTGATATACAAAACGTGCTACAAATCTAAACAGGAATCTCCACCAACTTCAAAGACGGATCTTTCTATACAGATCTTGAACAGAACCAGGAAAATAACTAGAAACAACCCAACAATGGTATCGTCACCTATTTATCTAGTCCAATTTTGAGAATCTTCAAGAAATCTAAATCGGTAGTGGAGCCAGTGTTTTCAACTATTTTTCAGAACTCAATGTTTAATATAGATGACTAACTAATAGTTATGCAGGACAAGTTGCCTAAGTGTACCCGATTTTAATAAAAAGAGCTTTTATAATAGGGCGCCTAATATGGGTTGCCTTTAAGGACGCGGGTCAGTACTTTTTAGGAATTTCAATCCACTATTTCTCGCTTCTTTTTTAAGATGTAGAAACGCGCGATAGCGTTATCGAAAGAGCGTTTCAAGGTCTAGGGGAAGGACGATCCTGTAT
Source organism: Mylabris sibirica (assembly GCA_039776855.1). NCBI lineage: Eukaryota > Metazoa > Arthropoda > Insecta > Coleoptera > Meloidae > Mylabris > Mylabris sibirica. Next base: position 7,418,473 of record CM077838.1, read on the forward strand.
TGGAAAATTTTGAGAAAATTCTGAATTATAGTCAATTGTCTCGGACCATGTTTTTTTTACAATTTCCCCCACAGCTCGGCCTATGTTGATAACTTTTGTATGAAAATTTTTTATTATAATACAAATTTAAAGGGCTTTTCAAATGTTCAAGAAATTTTCCGATCGGCATGTTAGTTTTCCGTAATTTTAATAAAAATGGGTAGGCTTATGCAAAACTTTTTTTGTACAGTTTTAAAGGTGGACAAGCGGGCGATTGCTTATTGGAAAGCTTACCCATGTGAGGGAAACCTGACGTCCGTGGAAAATCCAATTTTTGAAAATTTTGGAAAATTTTTGGAAAGCTTATTTGTCTTTTTTATCTATTAAAAAATACATATTCGTAATACCATTGTTTAAAGATAATACTTTTGTCGGAAAAATTTATATATTTCCCTGTGAAAATTGAGATTATAAGGATTTTACATATTTCATTTGTAAGTTGTGTTATCTACACTTATACGGGCCACATATGCTAAGTGTGGTTATCATGATTCGACCACTCGCTGTTTGTGGTTTCATTGCAAGGTTGTCACGTTGTCACAATTGCATTCAGATTTGCAATATGTATTTACGGTTGCCACCCGTACTAATTATGATCAGGGCGTTCTTTGGTTCGTCTGTTTATTTTTTAACTTTGTCGTGTCTTGCTATAAAATATATGTTATTGTAATATAAGTATTTATTTTTATTTGATTTTTATTCTTTGACTCCCAAAATGGTGGCAGCGCCCCTAATGAGGCCACGTCTTATTCTTCTAGTGAAGAAAGTTTGAAAATGGACACCTTCTCTTGCTGTTACAATTTGAATATTTGTGAATAATGAAGTACAGATTTACGAATTTACATAAACAACGGAAAAAGACAGAAAACGAATTTGAGAATGATGATAATTGGTATTTATTGTAGAAAAAAATGAATGAGGAAATAATATGCAGATAAATATATATTTTAAAACATTTATTAATTTTAATTAACAATAATAATAATAATTGTGGTTATTGGTGACTTTTACGTGTCCACCACCACCACGTCCACGTCCACGACGTCCACCACGTCCACGTCCACCACCACGTTCACCACCACCACCATGTAAATTCGTAAATCTGTACTTAATTATTCACAAATATTCAAATTGTAACAGCAAGAGAAGGTGTCCATTTTCAAACGTTCTTCACTAGAAGAATAAGACGTGGCCTCATTAGGGGCGCTGCCACCATTTTGGGAGTCAAAGAATAAAAATCAAATAAAAATAAATACTTATAATACAATAACATATATTTTATAGCAAAACACGACAAAGTTAAAAAATAAACAGACGAACCAAAGAACGCCCTGATCATAATTCACAGCGGACGCAGAACAAACGCATAAAATTCTGAAAATCCTGCAAAAATTAGTACGGGTGGCAACCGTAAATACATATTGCAAATCTGAATGCAATTGTGACAACGTGACAACCTTGCAATGAAACCACAAACAGCGAGTGGTCGAGTCATGATAACCAAATTTAGCATATGTGATTTGGCCCGTATAAGTGTAGATAACACAACTTACACATGAAATATGTAAAATCCTTATAATCTCAATTTTCACAGGGAAATATATGTTTTTCCGACAAAAATATTATCTTTAGACAATTGTATTACGAACATATATTTTTTAATAGATAACAAAGACATATAAGCTTTCCAAAAATTTTCCAAAATTTTCAAATATTGAATTTTCCACGGACGTCAGGTTTCCCTCACATGGGTAAGCTTTCCAATAAGCAATCGTCCGCTTGTCCACCTTTAAAACTGTACAAAAAAAGTTCTGCATAAGCCTACCCGTTTTTATTAAAATTACGGAAAACTAACATGCCGATCGGAAAATTTCTTGAACATTTGAAAAGCCCTTTAAATTTGTTGTATAATAATAAAATTTTCATACAAAAGTTATCAACATAGGCCGAGCTGTGGGGGAGATTGTAAAAAAAACATGGTCCGAGACAATTGACTATAATTCAGAATTTTCTCAAAATTTTCCAATACAGGATCGTCCTTCCCCTAGACCTTGAAACGCTCTTTCGATAACGCTATCGCGCGTTTCTACATCTTAAAAAAGAAGCCAGAAATAGTGGATTGAAATTCCTAAAAAGTACTGACCCGCGTCCTTAAAAGCTCTCTATATTGGCGCAAATAAATCAATCTAAAATGTTGGAAAAATGAAACAGAAAAATCGAATTACAGTTAATTAAAGAAAAGGGCGATGTATACAACTACTTTTAGAAGTGAGTTGCCATAAGGAATCCTCATTTACTCAGCCAGGAGAAGCGCCTTTTTGCCACCTCTGAAGATACTTGCCTTTTCTAACAAACCCATAAATTAACATAATTTACAGTTTAAAGATAAGTTTTAAAGGTAAGTCAAAATAAGTTCTGCAAATGCCCTGTCCCTAAAATCATGAACGTACCTTCGTAATTGTCAATATTTTGTCATGATAATTCAGTTTTTGATGGAGCTTCGATTTTTCGATTTTCGATTCAGTCCATATAGATTAATGTTTAATTTTTTTAAATTTTACCCTAAAAGGTAAAACCCCTAAGAGCTATTTAGGGGGTAACTATTTTAAATACAGAAAACTTTGAAACAGGATACTCTTATTTTGTTCGCAGAAGATTTTTCATGGTGATATGTCTTATTGTAGGTAAAGAATCAAAAACAACCATAAAAAAATGTCATATAATCATCTTCAGCCGCAACAAGGGATAAAAACGAGGCTTACACCTTTTGACAGTACTAACGAATCTATACCTAGTGTTTAAACCACTAAAAAATATTGAGCCGCTCCAGGGACATTTGAAAACAATAATTTTGCAGGGGTAACTTCAACCCCCAATATCTCCCTTAAAGTTGAGAATGTGTACGAACGACAGAATACGCATCCATTAGAATAGGAGCTACCTATATACCGAAAATAATCGAAATCGGGAGTCTTGACCTAGGGTGGTTTACTTGTAAGGTCGTGTCAAGAACTCTTAAGGAAGAAAAGAAAAAATAAAATAAATTAAGAGAAAAAAATCGTGGTAAGTGATATGCTTAATTAGTTGTGTTGATATATCAATTTTCAATCACCTTGATAATAAAAGTGTACAAGTACAGTGTACCTTACAAGATTCTTGCACGCATCAACAATGTAGTAGGAGTAGGTATCCATCAAGTTCCCCACAAGTACCTACCCACAAGTACCTCACACATTTTTCCTACGCACCTATTGAGTAAGTACCTATAGGAAAAAGTACCTAACAGAGCTTTTAAGTGTTATTTGTTACCGCTTATTTCTAAGTATCGCACAAAAGTCTATGTATAATAGCTTATATTCAGATTTAAATTGTAAGAAATTGTGAATTATTGTGCAAGTCCTGTAACGCGACTTTAAAGTTCAATTAATTACAAAAAGATTGTATATCTGTACAAAATCACGATATAAATCAAAAAAGTACTTACCACTTAACTGCATCTCTGCTCCTGTCCCTTGCTCTTCGAACCTACTGTAATTTAAAATTAAAGAGGAAAAGTGTTAATAATTTTGTAAAAATAGCTGGGGCATTTTATGACTTACCTTTTCGTTGAACCTTCTACCGTCTAACTCCAAGGGATGACTAATTCCTTCGTCCATAAGGGCACTAAGACTGTCACCAACACTAATAACACTTCACTATATTTTAAAAGCACTTGAATTTATTTTTAAATTTCATTAATTCAAGTTGACATTTCAATGATCAAAATTGAACAGAATAGATAGATGGACACATGCAAGTCTAGAAAAAAACATTAGGTAATTATTCTTTTGTAGTGTCCTAATCAGAAAAAAGAAAATCTGGAACAGGTGGAGATGTTTCCCATTTTTCGTACAATTCAACGGAGTAAACCGACAAAATAAGCAATGTTGAGGGGGTCTTCAAGTTATTCGTAGTCGTCTTACGTGTTTAGGTCGATTTTGAAAATTGTAATCTTGTAAAAAACGAGCCTATTTTGATCAATTTCCAAATGAGTTACGAGATTCTAATTTTGCCAAGATGATCTCCAAGGACCCCGTTACAAATTCTTAGACTATTTTTCGAATTTCTCGTCATTTTATAGGAGTGTAATGGTATCAACCATATTTAGAATCGACACCCTATATCGGGTAATTCACTTAAGACGGAAAATTCTTATAGCAACTCTCATTATTTGGCGAGCGATTCGAAAAATACTTCAAGGAATTATAGGAAGATACCTTAAGATCATTTAACAAAATTAGAACCTCGTAGCTCATTTGTCGTGATTTTTTAAATCTAAGCACACGAAACGAACGACTTATTGTTAGAATGACTCGAGGGTCCTCCTAACATTGATTTTTTTTTGTTTTTCTTAATTCTGGAATAGGTGGAAATATTTCGCATTGGAGCAAAACGAAAAAAACAATATTGAGAGGGTCTCTGAGTCATTATTTTTTGAACATAGCAACCTTGTCCAAAATGAACGTTTTTGACCAAATTCCAAATGAACTACGAGGTTCTAATTTTGCTAAAATGTTTCCTGGAGACGCCCCTACAAATGATTGAGATATTGTCCGGATCACTCGCCAAATAAACATTGAATCTAAAAGCCTCTTTACATTGTCCGAGTTTTGTATTGGATTTTCATCTCGGATCCTAGATATTTTCATGTTTATATTATCTGAATCAGCATGCCACCACTATGCTTCAACTTGCGTATAACCTCAAATTCTCAAAAATCACATGAAATTAGAGACCGTTCTATTCTGAAAAAATTGGATGAAAACTCGGACGAAATCTCGGATAAAAAATAGTGTAAAGACACAAATTTGTTTTATTTTCTCGAAACAAAATATCGGATGTAAACTCGGATTATGTACACCTGGTAGACATATCTATGAAGGAAATTGAATGTTGACTTGTTGACACGAACCTAACAACACTGCACTGGATTTCTAGGAATTATAAAAGTGTCAGGTTGGTATAAGCTTCCATATTTAGTAACCTTTCTGTTAAACGTGTGGCGACACCAACTAAAATCGCAGTTGGTAACAAAAATATCAGTTGGCAAGACTGAAGCGGTTAGGCCAGATTCGCGCTCTCGAAACTCGTCTCCATCTCTTCCATCACCAACTACCGAACGGAACGGATGTGTCTACTGTCTACCTGACGCCAGTACATCTTTGATCATTTATTATTAAATCGAAATATTTAAATTATGGTTATATCCGTGTAAATAAACATCAATCAAACTTCAAATTCGTGTTATTTAACCGGATCCCAACCAAAGTGGTGACCCCGACTAAAAACAAAGTGAAACCGCGCGCATAAACAAAAGGTGAACACGTGTTTCCCCGATGCCGCGAGTCCACAGTTCTGCTGGTGATGGTCTAAGAGCAACGCAACCGCGAAAACCAACAGAGATCCTGTGCAACGCGTACAAGATGCCAAACAGCGACTCCCACAACGACAAATAGCACAAACACAGCATGTACAACACGTGCAGCAGCAACAACAACAACGGCAACCGCCACGACTGCAACGGCGACCGCCACGACTGCAACGGCAACAGCCACGACCGCAACGGCAGCCGCCACGGCTGCAACGGCGACCGCCACGACCGCAACGGCAACAGCCACGACCGCAACGGCAGCCTCCACGGCTGCAACGGCAACCGCCACGACCGCAACGGCAACCGCCACGACCGCAACGGCAACCGCCACGGCTGCAACGGCAACCGCCACGACCGCAACGGCAACCGCCACGACTGCAACGGCAACCGCCACGACTGCAACGGCAACCGCCACGACCGCAACGGCAACCGCCACGACTGCAACGGCAACCGCCACGACAACAACAATCACCGCAACGGCAACCGCCACAACAACGACAACAGCAGCAGCAACAACAGTAACCCCAACAACAAACAAAACAACGGCATACCACCCGAAAGCGAAAGGTATGATCCGTATGATCGAACGGTTTCACAGAAGTTGAAAACCGCCTTAATCGCATCATCGAGGAACTGGTCAGAATCACTTCCCCTAATCATGCTAGCACTGCGAAACGTCATCAAAGAAGACATTGGTTGCACACCGGCGGAAATGGTATTCGGCAAAACCACAAAACTCCCCGGAGATTTCTTCCAGACCACTCCAGCCCCACCAGACGAAGCCGCATTCGCAGCTAATCTACGAGCGATCATGAGAACATTGCGACCCACTCCTGCCAGCAACCACGCCACCAACAACATATTCGTGCACAAAGACCTACAAACATGTTCACATGTATTCATTCGCGTCGACACCGTTAAACCACCACTCTCCCCACCATACAACGGTTCCTACCAAGTGCTAGAACGACAACACAAATATTTTATTATCGACGTAAATGGTAAGAAAGATAAAATATCTATCGACAGGTTGAAACCAGCGTATCTACCCAATGGACATACGATCACGGCAGAACACTCATATGCCTTGCCGCCAAGCAGCGCTCCAGATGCAAATCAACATCACGTTCGCTTCAACATTTGAATGTCTCGCTCACTGGGAGGGGAGTGCTGTGGCGACACCAACTAAAATCGCAGTTGGTAACAAAAATATCAGTTGGCAAGACTGAAGCGGTTAGGCCAGATTCGCGCTCTCGAAACTCGTCTCCATCTCTTCCATCACCAACTACCGAACGGAACGGATGTGTCTACTGTCTACCTGACGCCAGTACATCTTTGATCATTTATTATTAAATCGAAATATTTAAATTATGGTTATATCCGTGTAAATAAACATCAATCAAACTTCAAATTCGTGTTATTTAACCGGATCCCAACCAAAAACGAAAAATTCAATTACCTCTCTGTAACGATTTTTTTTTATAACAATACACTTTAACACTGTATTTACTTTATCATAATAATTTGAATTACTTTAATTTACTTTACTTTACTTTAATTAAATAATTAGATTTAAGCACAACAAACGAATTTTCACATTTTCAATTTCTTAAACAACTTGATTTGAAAAATAGAACTGAATACAGCGCCCCTATAGTATACGAATATGAATTAAAACAAAATTTACAATAATAGCCGTGGTGGGAATATAATGGTGTGTCAGCTAGCTGAACACATTCTGCGCATGACGTCACGCACGGAGCAGAAATTGGCGCGAATATTTATTCACTTGTAGCATATAGGGTCTATGATATAGGTATAGTCCAATTCTTATAACTTTGCCGGTACGTCATCAATCTGAAACGTATGAACTAAGACTGTATGAGGCGGGGTCTTATAATCCTATGAATGACATATTAACACGTACTGCTTCAGAATGTTAACGGCCAGTGGCGTGCACAACGATGAAGAAAGATTAATCACAAACCAAAATCAAAAAATACAATCAAATAATTCAACTACTCTAACGAGAATGTGCAAATACTAAAGTATGAGATAATTTTTCAATTATTCTTTTGTTTTGACTGATTTTTACAAAATCAATCGTCTGATAATTTTGTGGCGCCTATGGACAGAGATGTTTACAATTCGTCACTCCTTCTACTTCTACGTCACGAAAGTGAATAGACATCAGTAAATTTGTCTATCTTCGTTTTAAGTGAGCAATTAAAGAAGGATGTAATGTTGACATATCGCAAGTATTGACAAGACAATCGTTTGTATGACTAGCTCCGTCTAACACATCAAAAAATACATTCAGGCTTGCTTAAAGATGTCTGTTATTGGTTCACTGATTGATGACGTACCGGCAAAGTTAAAAGATTTGGACTATATATAGATACATATCGCAGGAAGGTATATCTATTGAGATTAAAATCAAAATGCCAGGTTGTGCTATGTACGGTTGCAAAAGTTATTCAAGGAAAACAAAAGGGACAGATATTAAATATTATAGTTTCCCTAAAAATGAAGAATTGTCGAAAAAGTGGATTATCGCTTGTAAGCGGCAGGATTCCTTCAAGATTGAGAATGGTAAAATTTGCCTTTTTTTTTCTATTTTTGGTTATGTGTGTGTGCATGTGTGGGTGTGCCTCTGTGTGTGTGTGTGAGAGAGAGAGAGAGAGAGAGCAATAAAAAAGAAATAACAACCCTCACCCATTAGTTATTAATTATCTATAAGTAATAATTAGTGAAATTAAATTATTTGTTGTTCATTTTTTTCTTAAATGTGGAAATAAATTTCAGTCTATTAGTCTTTTTGCACCACAAAATTATAGATGTTATTTATTTAATATTTATTACGGCTGTTTCGAAACTAAAGTTTCATCTTCAGACAATAATAATTAGCTTTCCAAATTTAACAAAAGTTAAATTGATAAATACAATTCATCAATCAAAATAAAATAAGGAACTACCATAATAAATGATAGCTGAATTTGAAATTGCGGAGAATATAGATATTGTTTTTTTTTTGTAAGATTGAAAATTAATGGTCGATTGTATCAATCTATTAATAAAATAATAAAAAATAAATTGATATTAGTTTTTTGTTAGTGTTACCCTTTCTTATAAGATTTAATTTTATCAACGTAATTATCTGATTTTTATATTACAAATTATATATATTTTAATAAAATCATGACTTTTGTTAATTATTTTAATTATTAATAATTAGTGATAAATAAAAGTACTATCGAATAAGCTGTAGTTTAAAATAGTAAATTAAAATAAAATAGGTATCAGTAAGTACATATATGATTAATTACAATTACACATTATTCATCATTGATTTTATTTAATAATTTAGATAGTCGAAACTAATTCAGTTATAGCAATAATTGTCATAAATAATAATAAAGGAGAATAGTTATTTATGTAACCCCTGTTACCTCTCCTATTATTTATTATCAGATTTCATTTACTCCAATTACTGAAGAAACATTCATTTTTATAGATAAAAGTTAATAAAAAATAATAAAGAAAAAATTTGTTTTGTGTAACTGCTGTTTGTTACCTCATCTATAACATCCATAATCCATATGTGATTTGTTTTTATTGTTTCTCTGAATAGCTTATGTATGTTCACTCCATTTTGAAGAATCTAGTTTTGAAACTAATTTGAAGCATCAATTATTAAATTATGTTCCAAAAAACCATCGTAATCTTAAACCAGATGCAGTGCCTTTACCTGCTACGGTAAGTGCTTCAACAACAGTAGAGACACAAGTTTGTGAGAAAAATACAAAGAAAGATAGATCGGATAGGTTGATAAGCCGAAAAAGAAAATTAGAAGTGGAAGATTTAGTACAGAGCCAAATTGATCCAAAGATTCCTAAACCTTGTTGTAGTTATTCCAATAAAGACCCTGTTGCAACTGTCACGACTGTCAATACTATACAGATTCCGTCCTAGAAATAGGAATATTGGAGAAACTTTGGCCACGCCCATATCCCATCTTTGTCAAAATCACATGTTTCATGAATAACAGACAGAAATACCAAATCCACAAACCAGATCTGGTTATTGTTATCTTTCAAAATAGAAAGTTTTCAAGGTTCTTTCGTACAAAAGAAATTGCTGTGTTTGGTCAGAGGACTAAGGGTTGGGAATAATTTCCGCCATCATTTTTAATTTTTAGACAACTCAAGGTCTCTCTGTCTCTTTCTAACTAATATGTAAGTAGTTTAAATAGGCGTGGTCAAAGTTTCTCCAATGTTCGTATTGTTATGAATTATACTGTATAATAATCAATATTTATTAGCTAATTATAAAGTTACAGTCAAGAAGATGAGATTCTTGCTTTAAAAAGAAGAATAATTTGCTTAGAGGAAGAAAACAGAAAACTAAATACTATAAATCAGCAATTGGTGGAAGAAAAGAATAATGAAGTTCTTAAAAGGAAAAAAACAGAAGGCGAGATTCCCGAGAGAATTCAACAAATTTTAAAAGGATGTTTCACTTCAGGACAAATAAGGGTTTTATTAAATCCTAAAAGAAAGATTCATTGGAGTGCTGAAGACATCGCTTCAGCCATTTCCCTGAGAAGTGTTAGCCCGAAAGCGTATCGCTTTTTAGGAAAAAACAATTATCCTTTGCCAGCCTTATCTACACTGAGAACTTGGGCATCATCTCTAAACGTCAATCCTGGGATTTTAACAAGCGTTATTAAATTAATGAAGAGCAAATGTAGTACGTTCACCACTCGAGAGCGTTTGACTATTTTATCATTTGATGAAGTTTATTTGTCAAATAGGATAGATATAGACTTAAAAAATGAAAAAAGACTGGGTCCTCATAGAGGATGTCAGGTTGTCATGGCACGTGGCTTAGAAGGAAGGTGGAAGCAGCCAGTTTGTTACCAGTTTGATCAACCTATAAAGACTGAAATTTTAAATTCTGTGATAACCGAATTGTATAATGCAGGTTACATAGTCGTTGCTATAACATGTGATATGGGTTCTGGTAATTTAGCTCTATTAAATAGTCTTGAAGTTGGGTACGGAAAAAAAATTATTTTGATCATCCATGTGACGAATCTTTGAAAGTATTTACATTTTTTGATGTACCTCATCTTATTAAATTGCTGAGAAATCATTTAATTGATCATGGGTTTTACGGAGAGTCCTTCGTTATTGATTCATCGTGTTTTGAGTTTCTTCTATCCGCTTCAAAATCTGAGCTAACACTTGCTTATAAAGTAAGCAAATATCATTTATGTGTAAAGGGTAGTGAGAGACAAAAGGTAAAGCCTGCTGTACAGCTACTGTCTAATACTGTTTCAAAGGCCATCGAGTTTTGTGGTAGGAACAACTACTTACAAAATCCTCATTGGGAGAAAACATCATCTTTTGTAAAATTAATAAATGATTGGTTCGATTTATTCAATTGTTCAAATTGTTCCGATGGCTTTTGCAATAGCACACGACAATTAGCTATTTTGCAGAAAACTTCGTACGAAATATCAACAATTCGTGTTGGTAATCACAAAAGTTTGGTACATTTCCAAAAAGGTATACTACACAATAATGAATCAATTGCTGATTTATTTTCGTTTTTAAACATTAAGTTTAAAACCGAATATATTTTAACACGACGTCTAAACCAAGATATACTCGAGAACTTTTTCCCATATATAAGAGGAATGGGAGGTCCTAATGATCATCCGACACCTTTGGATTTTATTCACCGGTTGAAATGGTATTTACTAGGGAAACACTCCAATGCTATTTTCACGGAAAATCGCAATACAGAGGAGTCATCAGAAGCTTGTCTGGTAAGCCCTCTGATGGAGAGGACTAATGATATATCTCAACAACAAGATATTTGTATATCGCAAAATTTATTAGTTGATATTGTTGATAAAACCAATGATAATGATACTGTTCCATCCACAGAAGAACAACATTTTATTCCTTATTCATTTATTGATCCTGCTGTTGAAGATGAAGGTACGGAAATAGATTCCGGAAATATAAATCTAAACAAAGAACATGAAGAATTATTAAGAACTTTCGAGCAACATGTTTTTAAAGAAAATATTAATGAAGAGGCTTAAGTATATCGCCGGATATGTAGCTTCGAGATTTTGTCATAAATATCCATATCTCGGTACTAAAGTAAAGAATTTACCTTGCCTAAGTGGTAAGTCTTCGGATTGGTTGCAAACTATCTCAAGAAGTAATTTAATATACCCCAGAGATGTAATGATTTCTCTTAGTAACATATTAGATGAGGAATTTTTGCAATTTCATGGTAATTCTCTCTCTGATAAAAAACTTATTTTTAAGATGTTGGCTGTTGGCTAGTAGAATTCAGAGTAAATTAGCTGATATACCATATGAAGTCATTTTATGTTTCGTTCGTACCAGAACATTTATCCGTTTAAGAGAGTTAAATAAAAAAATCAGTTTTGAAAACTGTCGAAAAAAAATGTCAAAATATACCAATTATAAAAAAGATCTCCAAAGGCAGCAAGTACCTTATATAGCGAATTTTTTTATGTATCTACATGCTGGAATATTAAATGAAAAACATTCTTATGATACTGATAATTAATATATTTTAATAATATTGAATCAACTAATAAATTCATTTCCCGATGTTATTTTAATATTTATGATTTTTATTGAAAAACACTTTTAATCCACAAACAATTATCTAGCAGGCCCTGCGTCTAATATTAACTGTCAAAATTAGTTGCCCCCTGCGATATTCAATTTTTTTTTCTAATATCAATTGTCAGAACATATAGCCACCTGAGATAATCGATTTTACTGCTTATACTCAAAAAAGAGATTTTTGCATTTTTCTTGCGAACCAACGAACCGATTTTGATGATTTTTTTTTCTGGGTCATAGAGAATGGTCGGCTCTACTGTTATTTTAATTTTCATCAAAATCTAAGCAAATGTAATATTGAAAATGATTTTTTTTAACATTTCTTCAGCTCTTATTCCAAAAGTGTTGGCCCTACCAGTCTGGTCAACGAACTCATCCAAGCTATCCCAAAGACCGATTTTTGTACCAAGTTTCATTAAGATTGGTGTATGTTTACGGCAGTTATCGTGGGTATACATATATATATATATATATAAATATATATAAATATATATATATATATATATATATATATATATAAAAATTTTAACGAACGGTGGATATGGGTTCCTGAGGTCCCAAAACGAACTTCTGTGCAAAAATTTTTCGGAAATTCAAAAGTGAGGATCTCGTCATTAGCTAATTTTTTTTAAAAAATTCGCTAAAAATGAATTCTGTTATCTTAATATAATTTTTTCTACTTTGAGATTGTAATTGTTTAATTCTATGTTTGCTACCTGTATTGTAATAAAGTTCATTACTTTACTACTAATCTAACCAATAGTAACGCAGTACTTTAGCTGGTAACCATGGATATATAATTTGTTGATTATTTTATTTTCCGTTTATTAGGTATTATTCTGTTTATGTGCTGAATAAGGAAAATATAAAATATAAGGTTAATATAAGTTCGGGAAAGGCAGGCGTAAATCATAAATCATAACTATCATAAGTAGTACATAAATTAAATGGAACGGTAACATCAAGTTTATATTTTTGCTCCGTAAGTGACGTCACGATGCTAGACAAAGAGGGATATATAGCTGCGCAATGACACACCATTGTATTCCCACCACGAATAATAGCGACATCTGTGCGTATAACAAAATTTGACCTAAGGCCTCATTTACACTAGAAGTAAACAAAAAACGTCACTGATAATTTTTCAAAATCAATCAATTATAATTTTTTGCAGTTTCGGGACTAAAACAGCATTTTACTCCCCTCAAAACAGGGACTAAAGTAGCACTTTTACTCTCTAGGGACTAAAGTAAAAATACACAAATATGTTTCTATAGCAACATTAGATAAATTTTGTCAAATTAATAGATCCCTTGTCAAATTAACAAATTTATAATTTTTAAAATTTCTCATTAAATATATACGAAAGTGCAAAAAATAGCGTACATAACTCGGGACTAAAGTGCTTTCTTTCGTCCCTAGAGTGGTTTATTGCCCTCAGGGCTTTTACGCTATCTCAAATAACCGAACCAAACTACGATACAACTTGAACAAAATCACAACATTTACAGCCAACTGCGAAAATAAATACCGTGGTACCTCGATAAAGTTGGCTTAAGAACTTTTCGTCTTACGTGACTCACTCGGTATATTTTATGGTGCCATTGATTTTGAAATATTTTGACCAATTAAATTACACTTTATTAGACAATACCTTAATTTTTAACGAACATTATTTAAATTTTAAAATCAATAAGCTTTAAATAGGTTTATTTTTCAAAGTTTGATAGATTTGTCTATTAGGTTAATAGAAAATCATTTAAAGATTACGATATAAACTGAATCAATATGTTGGTATACCTGTTTCTAACCCACTAGACAGTTGGTAATGATTTGGTGAATTTTAAAAGTCGATCGTATGACAGTTGTAAAGATCACATATTTATATTTCTGGAACCAAATTTTATGTCCAAATAAATAAAACGATACATTACAAATGTTAAAATGTTTAAGTATTCGTTATCATGGTATTTATTTACATTTACATTATTTGAGTCGTTTATAAAGACCCATCTGACTGTGCATGACAGTAGTCATGGTAAGTGGGAAATTCTTTTTATTTTTACACGCTCACATATACACACACACATATCCATAAATATTTAACCATATACATACATACAAGACAAGAAAATCAAAATGAAATTTAAACAAAAATAAATTTCCAAATTACATTTACATATCCATGTCCTCTAATGTCAGTCTATTATCTCTTTATTCATTCCAAAAAAAATTACAGGTTTTATCAGCAGCAATCAACGATATTTCGACGATGATCTCAATCTAATCCATGAGGTACGTTTAATTATAAACAAAAAAAAAATACAATTAAACATATATAGAATCTATTTCTAATACCCAATTTTTTCCCCTCTATGTATATCTATAATAGGAGATAACATCTGGTTTAAGGTGAGTGTGTTTCTTTTAATTAACAAATAAACATTCCATCGAAAGTGTAAATTTTCCAAATACAAAACGAATTCTTTCCAGGTCAGCACGTTTCAATGATGCCACAATAAATTTACAATTAAAATTCGAACCGGCAACTCTAGATTTTAAGTACAGGTAATAATCTTTCAAGAAATTATCAACGATTTTATATAATGATTTTTTTTTGGTATAATTATAGGCCGATAGGGGTGCCACATTTGGAGAAAGTCACCCTCTTCAATATCGATAACAATAAAACAATCGATATGACATCAATATCTGGCAGTACTTTGAATTTTTACAGTTCCTTTTTTGAAGATAAGGTGAATTTTGCATCATCATTTTACGTATTTATGCACAAAGTTCATTATTTCATATCAATATTATATAATTTTTTTAATTGATAATTATTGTTTGTTTGTGGGCAATTTAGAAAATTCCACCTTTAGGTAATACATCGTTCAGTGTGGTATTTTTGGGACGTGAAGAAGGTTATGTTGAAAGTAGTCTATTTATCCACACCAATGAGGGCCATTTTAAATATAACGTAATCATTTTCTTTATTTTGTATCAAATTAGAATATAATAGGGTGGTAATTTTTAGGTGAAAGGGGCTAGTATTTATAGCCCATACAGATTACGACCTATTATTAATGTTAAGTTACCAGTAAATACAACATTTACACCATTAATTTATATGCACAATCCCCACAATGAACCAATACAAGTAAATTATAATTATTCAATCAATTATTAATTATTTTAATTAATATATAATTTGTTAGATACTTGAAATGCACAGTAGTGGTGGTGATTTTCATCTAGAATTACCATCAGGCGATATAGAAGGTCCTAAAGATATATGGGAGATTCCTCCATTATCAACACGTGCTGTTATTCGTTTGCGTTTACAAGCAAAATACGAACAGAATCATACAGCTTATATTAGGTAATCATTTATTTTTATGATAGATAAATAAATATATAATTTAATTATTATTTTATTGTAGGATTAAAATTAATCGTACTGACGATGTATTAGTGGTACCTGTAGATATTGAAGTATCACCAAATGGTGGTCTATACCATCCGCAAGGATTTATCGATTTTGGTGTTGGTGGTAGTTTAGATACACCAAAAAAATTAAATTTATGTCTTTATAATCCATTAAAGAAATCGATACGTATTCATAGTGTTACAACAACTTCCGAATCAATACGTGTAAATTATCAAAATGTTAAATTATCATCTATTGGAAAAATAACAGGGAGAGAGGAATGTGTGAATATTGGCGCATTAATATTTGATTGTAAATTAATTTTAATTTTAATACATTTCCCTAATAAAATATTGAAATTTACAGGGAAAACTGCATTTAAAAATAAAGATTTTGCTGGTAAAATCATCATTAATTATCGTAATGGTAAAAGTAAAACTGAAATACCATATTATGCAACAATATTAGATGGTGGTTTAACATATGATCCATTTATTACACGTTATTTCATCAATGATCAATCACACAATATCCAATCGAGAAGTTTTAAAGTTAAAAATAATTTTTTAACATCGATACGTTTGATTAATTTCACATTACCAGAAGATGCTCAACGATATTTTAAAGTAAGTTGAAATACATCAGGTGTTCCATCAAATTTAAGCGATTTATACAATGTGTGCTAACTATTGATCTATGAAACATAGTCGTTGAGTTAGCTTGCATAAAATTGTGTTTTTGACGATATTTGTAGTGAATTATCTTAGACTCTCACTATGTTGACCTGAACATAGCCAATTGCAATATCAATATAACCTCACGATGTGGTACACTCACGAGCACATAAAAGAGACCGACTCTTGAGCGAGGAATATCATGTTTTTCGGTTCGTGTGCGTCAGGCTCCTTCTTTCGTCGGCGGAAGAAGGTGTACAGGTAGGAAGTGCTGTAGCCAGTTTTCGCCATAGCAAATTTTGTAGAACCACCCTCTTTAGAGAAAGTTATAATTTACTAGCTGTTACCTGTCCGCTTTGCTATTCTATTTCCTGTTGAAATTTCGTGAATATGGAGAAGTGACAATAACTCCACCCCTCCCCTTGTTCCGATTGGACAACTCTCTTCCCAAATTCTGACCAGTTAAAATTAAGACGACTGCTCTCGAAAGCTGGTTTTACACAGTCGCACAAAAAGTGGTCTCTTTTATGTGCTCGTGAGTGTACAAAATTAGTTTGACACCATGCGCAATTTGCCAGCGTCTCATGTAGAAAATTAACGAAACTATAGGCCACAATAAATTAATTAAAGAGTTACTGTTAAAAAATAAATTTTTACAAATAATTCTATTAAAATTTGTTATTAATAACAAGAAACAATGATTGTAAATTAAAATAATGTCAATAATAGTGCCTAAGGCGAATTTATAACTGCTTGCTACGTGAATGGTTGTGTACAAACGCGCTGTATCTAAGAGCACAGACACAGACGCCTCTATGTCCGTTCCTAAAGCGGCGTTCTTACGTTTTATATTATTCATTTCATATGAGTTAAGTCAAATGAAAATGAACATCAATTAGTTCACACGTATCATGTACATATATGTGATGAATTTTAAAATCTTTGTATGTTAGAATTTATCAGTAATGAAAGTAAATGAACAAAAGTATAGTCTCTAAAGTGACTAAAGTAATAAAGTTAGTCTACAATAGATTCAGTAACAAAGTGGCAATTCAATTATAAGGGACCGACCTTTTTTATGCGTCGATTTTCTAGCTACAGCATGAAGCGGGTGTAAGATTGACTTAAGTAATAAAATTAGTTCATAATAGATTTAGTAATAAACAACTTGACAGGGGTACTGAAATATTGCAAGTACAAGATATTTCTTGAAAAATTAACTGCTTTGTGGAATACAGATCCTGTCAAGTTGTTTGTTTTTGTGAACAAATTTTATTACTTAAGCCGGATTTCTTAAATCACTTTATAGACTGTAGAGATTCGTTTAATTTTTCCTTCATTTCACAAATGATGTACACTTTGACTGAAGTAAAGATACACCCTTCTTTTAATATGATCATTTCGACAAATGAATCATTCAACATGAAATGTTAGAACTGAGCTTAAGTCATGGTAGAATTTTAAAAATGACTTTTAAACGGTCTACATTTAATGGAACACACGAAAGAATTTATTGATAGTTGTTAAATTTTCCTAATTCTCTTTCAGATTGAAAATTTCAAACCGTCGATATTAAGACCGCAACAGGAAACGCATATTTTCATAATAAAATTGAAACCAGGCATCCGTTTATCTGATTTAAGAATTAATTCAAATATAACAATACAGACGAATATATCTGAAGTTGTTGTACCGCTTTTAAGTTATAATGGCAAACTTCATGTGGTAATTTATTATTATAATTGTTTAAATATTCATTCGATATTTTATTTGTAAATTTTTAGTTTTTGCCTTTTAAGGGCAAGGATTACTCGTTGGATCTAGGTTTATTTAGTTTCGATTCGAAGAAAGAGATAAATTTTTTAATATTAAATAGGAATCCAGTCAGTATTACAGTGAAGAATGTTAAAACATCAGTTGTATTAACAACAGCAACATTATTAGGTTGTGGACGTGGTGATTCGGCTTTAGCATTATTACAAGATAATTTTAAAAATTTAACAAGATGTGTAAGTAGCATTACAGATAGAAAGTGGATTCAAGAGGATGGGCCATTAAAAATTTAAGAAGTTCTCGTTAATCAAAGTTGATGAAATTTGATACATAGCCGATGTGTCCCCTGAAATTTCTCTAGAAATTATTTTTGTTCTAGCTACCCCCCTTATATGGGGTAGTGTACCTTACTCTCTTATTTTAAATGGAATGGTATATTTTTTTATTGCATTTATGTATTCTTTGATGAAATCGAAGGGACTTTGATAATATGACCCAACGCTGAAAGTTTTTCAGATATTTTAACTTTTAGTGCAATTTTAAAATTTGCAGTGTTTGAAAAATTCATATTTTTGAAATTAGGATTTGAAATACTGAAATTTCAAATTTAATGTACTTCTTATCAATTTAAACATAATTCAATTATCTTTCAGCGTTCAGCTGAAATAAATTTTTATTTCAGGCATTTTTCAAACTATAATATCTTGCTTTTTTTAAATAAAACACTATAATTTTTCTCATATGGTTGGATAAGGAAAAAAAAATTATTTTTTAAAGGTAGTTCAAGTGGCAAAACGGCCATATACCAAATTTCATCTAATCCCATCAATTAGAACTTCTTATAATTTTAGTAGGCCATCCTCTTGGCTCACCCTGTTTATTAACAATTATTTATATTAAAACATCATATTTAATGATCAAATCAATTTGAATAGTCTGTGATAAGATCAGATGAATATGGTATAATTCAATTGAATATTCAAACATTCAATGCAGAAGCTCAAATATGGGGTGATGTACAAATTGAAACAACATATGAGAATCTATCAGTACCTGTACATTTTAAAGTAGCTCATGGTAAATTGGATATAGGTCCGGATCGTTTGGTATTCGATCAATGTTTTCCTGTAATAATTCATTAATTTTCTTTTTTTAATGATTAATAATAACAGAAAAGAATTTCATAGGGTAAAATATGCTCACATCCTATTCGTGTTCATTCAACATTTAACGAACCAATGGTAATTGAGAAGATTATTAGTTTACCACCCGATATACGATTGAGTTGTAAACATCACAGTCATATATTAGCACGTGCTAATAAAGTTATTGGTCATTTGTATTTAGATCCAACTTTAGAATGTGGTAATGAGTGCTATACTGGTTTACAGCATGACACTACTGGTAATTTCATATAATTAAGTGTTTCTTTTAAATGATTTATTTATTTTTTGTTAATTTTACAGCTCAATGGTTAAAGACACTAAGTATTTTAGACTCTGTAGCTGAGTTTGATATGAATCTAGTCAATGTATTTTATAATAGATATTTAAATGTAACATCAAATGGCTTAAAGAAATGGCAAAATTTAACATTACGCTTAGACACATCCGAAGTACGGAATCATTTATTTCGATCACGTGTTAAAATGAGTTGGCCAAGCTTATTATTAGAACCAAATCATTTAGAAAATAAATCAGTGTTTACATTTCCATTAACACAAATTGGTAATATAACATATAGAAATATAACAATAAGAAATCCATCAAGTTATAATTTAATTATACAACTAATATTTGATCGAGATTATCCTGATATTGATACAATCTTTGAAGCAATACCATCCAATTTCATACCGAATGGTTTTAATAATTTAAAACGTATCAAATATAAAGGTTTCTTTTTCACAAATGATTATCACAATTATCGTAATCAATTCATTGATTTAATCAATTTAAATGCTAATATAAATACAATACCGGTATTATTGGAACCAAATCAAAATTTTACATTTACAATTGGTTTTCATTGTGATGAAATTGGTACACATTCATCATTATTATTTTTAAGGAATAATTTAACAATATTAGAAATAATCAAATTGAATGGTCAATGTTTACAACCATCATTTAAATTTGGTAATCGTAAACCAGGCTCAACACAACCATTATTATTTGAATTAACTGAAAAACATTTAAAAGATTGTGAAATCGATAAACAAATACGTAATAATCGTACACCGAATTTAACAGTAAAACGTACATTTACCGCCCGTAATATTGGCGATGTTACAATTTATGTAAATCGTTTCTTTATAAATGATATGCAATGTGAAGGTTATGGTTTTAAAGTCATTAATTGTAATCCATTTATTTTACATCCAAATAGTACAAGAAAAATTGATATTGCATTTACAGCAGATTTAACATTATCAAAGATACAACGTTTATTAATTTTAGATACAAGTTTAAATATACCAGTTAATTATTCATTACATACAACAATAGCACCGTATTATTTGAATATTTGTTCAAATTTAATTATACGCCCACATTGGGAGATCTATTTAAGTTATATAACAATCAGTTTTATGTTATTATTAGTTGTATTTATTATATTATTAGCAATTATGGATGCTGAACGTATTAAAAAACAAACAATTAATACATTAATGTCACCGAGTAATTTAACAACACAACCAGTTTTAGATTTACGTTTAGTTGGACAACAAACAAGGGATGAGATACGTTCATCGAATAAAATTGAAACGAATAATGATGTTAATAATAAAAAAATTGATGATTGTTGCAATAATAATAATAACAATAGTAATAATGATAAAGATAATGAGAAAATGGAGGAAGTTAATGAGAATAAATTAAAACCAGAACCTGAAAAGTATACAGTTCTAGTACCAACTGTTGGTAAATGTAAAAAGAAACTTGCAAGAAAGAATGAAATTGATAATAATGAGATATTAATGAAAGAGGAAGCGGCACAAAAAAACAAAAATGAAGTACAAAATATTAATAATAAAAAGAAATCTAATATTGAAATCAGAATCAACGATAAAAAGAAAGATGCAAAAGAGAATAATAACAATAATACTTCGTTTATTATCAATAATCATAATAATAATACCAATAATAGTAATATTAGTAAGAGACAACAAAATAAAAAATTAGCCAAAAATACTTATGTACCTGTTTACGAAGAAGAGACTTCATCAACTACGACTGAAAGTAGTAGCAATAATGAGGATGATAAAGAGGTTGATCAAAGAAACTCAAAAATTTGCTCAAAGAAACCAATAAAAATTGATAATTTAATAGATAATCGTCAAAATATTCAAAGTGTTGAAGTTAAACCTTTACCACAAAAACGTACGCAACAACAAAACCATCATCAATCACAACAAATCAAAATTGATAATAGAAAACGATTGAATCTAAAATTGCATCATTCAAATAAATTAAAAGAAAAAGAACATGATTATACTAATAATAATAATAATCATAATAATGCGAATAATAAAAATGAAATTAAATCGCATGAATATAAAAAATCTAATAATCGATGTAAAAAAGAGAAATATATCAATAATAAGAAACAATCGTTGAATTCGCATAAAACTATCGAAAAACAACGGGATAGTCCATTAATTGTAATCAGATCTAGTCCACCAACAACACCACCAACTTTAATATCAACAATAACAACAACAACAACATCACCAGCAACAATAACATCATTGAATACAGTAACAACAAATGTATGGAATGAGAATCGTGCAACGTTCAGTGATGTTGTAGCAAGAAATGAAAATCAAACTAATACTGTTAATATAATGAATACACGCCCAATATCACAAATACAAACAAATAAACCAACTGTATATGTTGAACCATATTTACAAATACCAAATGAATTAGGACCGATTGGTTCAAGACCGATCGATTATTGGCAAGACAATGATACTATTATTAATCAACAACAACCACAACAACAACAACAACAAACAAATAGCTATTTTACGAATAATCCAGATGAGAATCTGACATTTTTAGATGATTTCGTACAAAATAATAATAATGATAACAATAATTGGAACCAAACGGATAATTTTGCAAATTTATTAGATGATTCTGAACCATATACACCATTAGATGGTATATTTATTGAATTAATTGAATTTAATTTAATTATAATTATTAAATTATTAAAGATCCATGGGATGGTAATTTGGATTGTCCAAATGCAACATTTTGGAATTCAATTTATAATAATCCACCTGTACAACAAACAGCAGTTGGACAACAATCTGGTTATTTATGGGGATCATCATCTGTGTGGCAACCATGGGCACCACCAGATGTACCAAGAACTCCAACAAGAACACCACCTGGTTTCGATACGTTCCCACAACATATACGTGAAGAAGTTCGTTAACTTAATCATTTATTTTAATTTGTATTAATTTTTCAATGTATTGTAGCCCGATATTCAACCAAGGGAAACTTATAGTCCGTTTGGTACAACTATTTTATGGACCCAAGAGCAACAACAACGTCCATGGAATTATCAGGGACAGTAAATCGGGTTGTTGTTTTGTTGTTTCTCATCTTCTTCTTCGTCTTGTTTTCCTGATAATAATAGCTAGGGTTCATTTGTTTTTGTTTGTTGGTTTTTTCTTTTATTTATTTTTTTCTTCTGTTGGTTGTTGTTGCTGTTTGTTTTATTAGGCCGTTTGCACTTAATAATTACACACAGCTATTAATGGGAGAATTCTCTTCCTAATTGTGTTTTGTAAGACTGTATATGTAAATTGAATAATACTCATTTGTTGTAGGAACCCTAGTTTTTATCGTATATGTAAGTTTCTATAGCTTTGATGGAGATATGTGGAAAAAAATGTGTATTTCAACATTTTTTCTGAATGTTATTTGAAGCAACAGAAAAAAAAGGTGGTAAAAATATTGTAATTTATTTATTGACTGTGTTACGACAGAACTTTGAGAGAATTTTTGAGTTTCTTGAATAAATGTTAAAATTGAATTTTATGTACTGTAGAATCTTTCTGGTAGGCCCCATTTATACGCAATATCTGAACGTAAATGTTCCATGTAAGTTAATGCGCCAAAACGTTTATAAAATTCCGAAAAATTCATTTTAATCACCTCTATAAACGGCGAATTGAGGACGTAGGTCTTAGCTCGATTCATTGAACTACAGTCTGTAAGAATTCTATCAGTTCTTCAAATTTCGATAATGTAAACTTAATTTGTTTATTCTTGTGTCGACTGTTTATTAATTCGGTATTTTTATTTAAACTAAAATTCTTTCTAACTAAAGTGAATCATCCGTTCTAATTAAGAGAATTGTAGGAAAAAAATTACAATTTTTTACGAATTTTTTTATTAGCAAATTACAATTTTGGCCAGTAATAGAAAATAAAGGAAACATACGAATCAGCAGTACCAAGTGAAATGCAACTATTTATTTAATTTTCCTAAATAGAAGAAGAGACGGATAATTATAATAATAAATATTACAAAGAATTTAATTTTAAAAATGAGAAAGAAAACATCAGAATGTATGAACGTAACAAAATTTTAAATTATTGTTGTTTGCAATTCTCCGCATTAACATTTTTATTATGACCACCCTTGTTATTATCATCAGAATCAGACTCTTCGTCCGTATCTTCTAGATCATCTTCCTCTTCATAATCATCATCTTCATCTTCAACAGCTTCACCTGTATAATACAATACAGCTCTAGGCACGATGCGTTCACGT
This sequence comes from Mylabris sibirica, assembly GCA_039776855.1. Taxonomy (NCBI): domain Eukaryota; kingdom Metazoa; phylum Arthropoda; class Insecta; order Coleoptera; family Meloidae; genus Mylabris; species Mylabris sibirica. The sequence continues at coordinate 7,442,274 of CM077838.1, forward strand.
ATATGATGACCGATTTCAAAATCACTCGTCAATAATTGACGCAATTCATCATCAATATCTTCATCTTTTGTATTATCTGGTACATCGGGTGGTGCAAAGAAATTGAAAAATGAATCATTTTGTACAGTTTTCGTTACTGTACGTACAACACCACGACTTTTATGTTTCTGTTTCTTTTTCACCGTTTTTAAAGTAACATTCATTCCTTTATTCCAATTAATCGTACAACCTTTACATTTATAGATTTCTGGACCTTCAAAATTGAATGGATCATCCTCGTCTGGTTCACATTTCATGAAATATTCTTTACGTAACACCGTATTTGTAAAGTAATTATTCGGACTGAAGTGGAAATCTAATGCAAAACTCTACAAGAGATAAAAAGAGATTAAAACAAACAAAAAAAGGATGAAGTTGATGAATAAGCAGAAAATTTTAAAATTAAATAACGGTGATCGATAATAAAGCAATTACCATTGGATCTTCAGTACATGTGACCTTGATGTCGATAAGATGACTCAAAATTGGTTCATCATACGGTTGTACCATTTCAGCTAACAATGAGAAATTTTGGAAAACTGTTAGCCAAAAATTCGGTATACCATTAGGATCTGGTTTCGTTTCAGTGTTTGGAGGCGGTTGTTGTTGTTGTTGTGCTGGTGCTTCTTTTGGGGCATCATCAATTTTCGTCTTTTTTACTTGATCTGATAAAGCTGCCTCTTCTTCATCGTCAGATGGCCATTGTGCTTCCTCTTCAGTCGGTTCATATTCACCATTAACAATTGTTGCTCGTTTCTCATATAATGGAACATATAAATTATGATATTTACATTCTAATGCGTGCACTTCAGCGAAAAATTTCGCTTCAATATTTGTCGTTTCTAATTGGAGTTTTTTTAACGCTTTTATACGCCGTTTTACAGCCGGTGGATATTGGTTCATACGTTCAGCATTACGGTGACTCTCTAACGTTGATAGAACATTTGTGAAATCCATAAATTTATTTGCGATTTTCTGCTCGGTTTCCTCTTCTTCAACAGAAGAATCATCAGCTGATTCGGGTTTATTATTTGCCATTATCTCCCTGCATCAAAGATAACAAAAAAAAGTCACAAATTTTAATAATTACCAAATTTAATGTTTTAAACAAAACAAAGACGTTAAAATTACGGAATAAATTCAATTAATTCCCAGTAATTTTCGAAAAATTTCCCCAACACGTGCACGCACAATGAGAAAAGCATACGTCAAACAAAAAAAATGTGAAAATTTTTAACAAATTAACATCGCAAAATTATATTACGTCTCAGTCAACTGCGATTCAAAAATTTCAATGTACGATTCGATAATTTTAATTCAAATTTTTTGATGGAATTAATCAAATTTTTTCGAAAAAAACTACATTTATTGTTGAAATTCTCTAAATCGACTCACCTTATGCCGGTTTTTAGAAGATGGTGAAATTTCTACACACTAGAGACGAATCCAGTTCTTCTGGCAGCCGCAGCGGTAACAACAAGAAAGAGACAAATCCAGCCAACTGCGTTAAAACGGGAACCTTACTGCATCTGCGCCTCAGGATCTCCCAACAATATGGCAATGCTGCATTTGATAATTTCAAATAAAAAAAAAACACTAAAACCCAATTTAAATTACAACAAATATTCACAATAATTATTAGAATAATTCAACACATAAAAAATCCACCTGTCTGTATTACAACATTAGATCAATGTAGAGTAACTCGTGGAATAATTAAACGAGAGTTCCCGCCAAAATGACACAACCACGTGACACTCGTAATTAATCAAACAAAAAATTATCAATTCTACCAAAATTACGATTCTTACAATTTCAAGACGGTTATCTTATAATTTATTACAATCCATTTAATTCGTGAACTCAAATGACCCCATACAATTAGTTTCAAACATAGAAAAAAAACGGAAATAATTTGCAAACACTGTTGCCAAATTATTGAACTTTTTGTTATAAAAATTCCAAATCTAAATTTGCTAAAAATTAGATAATTTCCAACGTAATTACAAATCCAAAACTATTTAAACTCATTATTCATTTTAATTGAGTATAATTTCCAATCATAATTAGTTGTAATTATGATAATTAAAAATGTTAGGTTATATTCTACATAAGGTTAAATTGAAAAATTTAATACTTTTCTTGATGATTCTCACTTTATGTTACTTTTTAAAACAGGTACAATTATCTTTAATGTATAACGATTTAAAAATACACCAAATGTTTTAGAAAATATTTGTAAATGAATCCCAAGCAAACGTACCAGTGCTTCTCTGGTGGACCCCAATGATTGTTCAAGATTCCCAATTAATTAACTGTGATAAATCAACATGCTTAATAACACGGAACAGAAAATATCAGACTGAACAGAATTTAGTATTAAATTTATTGTAGTACTAATTTATATTGTTACAACAATATAATTTTAGGCCTTCTTATTTTACGGTAGTAATTTCAATATTAGTGATCTACCAGTACAAAAGAATAAACGAAAATGGGCTATTTTCCATGAGGAATCACCAAGAAATCAAGCGGTTTTCCTATCGAATAAAACGTGGGATTTATTTGATATCACAGCAACGTTTAGTAGATACAGCCATTTTCCATTAACTTTACATTATTTAAAGAATTTAAATGTTTTATTAGGTATACTGCATTTAATGGTTCAAGTTATTTGGTAAAATAACGGGAAAATTTCAGATAAAACCTACTTTATCGGCGTTGAGAATAAGAATACGTTATTAAATCAGATTGCACCAGTTTTATACATACAGTCAGACTGTGATACACCCAATGATCGTGATGATTATGTTGCCGAATTGATGAAATTTATCAAAATCGACTCGTACGGAGCCTGTCTCAATAATAGAAAGTTTCCCGATAGGTAAACAAGTCCACTCCCATATTTTTCCTTACAAATCCTTCAAGTTGGACAAAATCAATTAGTATTTCAGGCCTTAATCCGTTGGACGTCTATAATGAGAAATTTTTAAAATTCATCGCACAATACAAATTTATTATAGCCATCGAGAATGCGATCTGTGATGATTACATTACCGAGAAATTGTGGCGTCCTTTAATTGTTGGTTCGATACCAATTTATTTTGGATCACCAACAGTTGAAGTACAATTTTATTATTTATTTTAATAATTTTTGATTATGTTTTAATTCTAGGATTGGTTACCAAATCAAAAATCTGCAATTCTAGTGAAAGATTACAAATCACCGGAACTATTAGCTAATTATATAAATGAATTAAACGAAAACAATCAATTATATGATGAATTTTTGTTTCATAAAATCTACAACAGCATAACGAATGTACGATTAATTGATATGTTAAGTAATCAACCGTTTAATATGTTATCAGACGATAATCATCCAATACCAGCGTTTCAATGTTACGTCTGTCGACAATTATATAACAATATAAAAATAAATAGAATTACAAATTCAGTTTATAATTGCCAATTACCACGTAAAGGTAATCAATGGGAGTATTATTGGGAATTGGGACATTGTCAAGGTGAATTGTTGGATAAATTTATCAAAAATGGTAATCGATCTGTTGATGGTGAATCATGCAAACAATTGCAATAGTGTACTTTTTTTGTATAAATCAATTTTATTGGGTCATTATTCATTATCATCAAAAAAAAAAGATTAAAATCATAGAGATTCTGACAATTTTTGTATATAATGAGCTTTAAAAGAGTTTTATTTTTTTCTAACAATAATAAGAATTAAACTAACAATAAATAATTATTAATAAATGGATTATTGTAAAGAAAATAAATTCATATAATTAAATCCCATGTCTTATACAATAATTTTTTAAAAAATCCAATCAAATTAAAATAAAAATTGGATTTCCTATTAAGATAATCACGAAATTATCACAATTGATTTATTGTATCAAAAATTTCCTAATGACTGATCCAGTAATAATAACAATAATTGAACAGCTTTAAGACTATAGAAAAAAAATAAGCCTTAAAGTTTTCATCAATACAAGTACACTTGGGCATTCAGTCAATATTTTATAAGTACAGTGGAATCAAACAAAATTCAGGGTCTCATTTATTGTTTAAAAATCTATTCAATAGATAAAAGGAACATTCCTGAAATTTAGCAAAATTATACAGAATTAAATTAATGGAAGACTAATGTTTATAACTTTCCTTGTAAACTTGTATTTAAAGCATGGTTTGTTTTTTAAAAAGACAGAGAATTTTTAAATTTCCTTAACAGTATTGACTTTCTAATTGAAATGGAGGTAAATTATCCCTGTATTATTGGTAAAACTAAGAAACAAGAAAGCATTGTGGTTTATTTATAAGATTAATCAACTTTGCCTTTATTTCTTTTAGTGAAACTAAACAATTTCCGTTTCTTTTTCTTTATATCCTCGTCCATTAATGATGAATCTGTTGAACAGATATCTTCTTCAATACTAATTGATGGTTGTTCTTTAATTGTTGATTGTTTCAAAGGTTTCATTTTTGGTATTGTATGATCTAATGTTGTATCAGATAATGATGATTTTGGTCTCAATTCAACAATACCAACATTAACATCTTGAGATTGTGAACGTATTATTGGTGTCATTGTTGCTATTGATGATGACGATGATGAGGATGCAACATTTGTATTGCTGGTACTACTGCGTTGATTCGACGATAATCGCCCTTTATTTGTTGTAGTTGTAAATTCTTCCGACCAGGGTGAACTGTTACAGAACAAATTCTAATCTTGACAGGTATTTATACAAGATTTTATAAAAATTAAAAGCTAATTTTCTAGTTAAGTTAGTAAATAAATTATTAAAATTGATACTTACACATCATTACCAACAAGAAATTGTACAGATGTTGATGATTTTAATGATTCGGTGTGATTATCATCATCATGCCGACTGGCTTCACTACCTGATGAATCACCCTGTTGTGATGCTATAGTATCAACAAGACCTATAGGAGGGTAATTAAATAATAACCAGACAATATTATTATTATTATTCTAATGTTAGACAAATAAATATTTGGTTCGTTGTTTAGATATGTTTTAGGAAAATATTAGCATTTATGTTAATTAGAGATAGGAATTTTCTTAAAGCTATATGCTTACCTTTAGTGTGATTATATAGAGAAAAAATAAAGGAAATAGATGAAAAAGTAAACAAAAAAAATGAGCAATAAACAGACCTTTATATATTTCTTGTTCATTGAGAAACTCTACAAAGTCTCTAGATAATAAAATAAAAGCGCTTAAAAAAATATACAATAAAGCAAAATTTCGAATACTTTAAGTACTACAGATCTGTGATGTCAGCTTAGGTTAATCGAAATTTTGTACAAATATCAAAAAACCAACGAACCAAATATTTTTTTCGGTAATTCAATATCAAATTTGATTTTTTTTTAAGAATCATATAAATACCATGTTGCTGCTCTAAATGTATCCAATTCATATGGGACGTCTATTAGTTCAAAAAATAGAGCCTTGTTCAAACTCCTATTATGTACAAGTTGGCGTGCGATTGAAAAAATATTTCAAGGTGTCTCGAGATCAGTCTAGCAAAATTAGAACGTCGTAGCCAAGTGCTTAGCTTGATTGAACGCGCCCAATGTTAGGGTCTCCAAGTGATTCTTAATCGTTTTGCTTGATGATCTCTTTTTTTGAAAATCGCGACATTGTCCAAAACGATCGTTTTTTGACCGGCTTTTAAATGAGCTACGAGGTTCTAATTTTTGAAAGTAATCTCCAGGTACCCCCGTACAATGAAATATTTTTCAAATCGTCCACCAACTAATATCGTGCAATCCATTAAATTTGTTATCAGAGTTAGCGTTGAAACTGTCAAGGTATGTCTTGGATTGAATCATCACGACAAGCGTCACATTAAATGACAACTGTAATACAGAAATTGATGATTCAATCTAAGACATGCCTTGATAGTTTCATCGCTAATTCTGATAATAAATTTAATGGATCGCATGATATAAGTTCCATACGAATTTGGTACATTTAGAGAAGTAACATGGTATAACAAACAAACAAGGGATAAATCATGAGAAAACATTAAGAGATTCAACTAGGAGGCAAGAACATTAATAAAGGAGATTCGCTAACCTAAACTAACATATTTACAATAACAACAAAACAAAAATAATAAAAATGACAATAAAGTGGTAACTACAGACAAAAATACAATAGGTAAACGATGGGAGATATAGAGAAAAAAAGGAAGAAATACAGTTAAAACTGGGGGAATACTATTTCAATCAGAATTGTCGTGGAAATCATCATCAAATGAAATAGTCTTACCTATATGGCTACTATAAATTGATCCTGTATCATCGTCTAAGTCATCAGTGCTACTCATTCGACCTAAACCTTTATCGATAAAAATTAAATTATTTCAATTGTTAAATAATAATAATAATAATCAATATAATAATAATAATAGAAATTTATACCTCTAATACCAAAAGCTCGTCCATTTGCATTTCTATATAGTGTATTTTCTAAATATTGTAAACCATTATTATTCATTATATTAAAACCACATAACATTTCAATTTGTTTCCATCGATAAACACGCTCTTGTAATTCTTGTGTTACCTCATTTAATGCTGTACGTGCTTCAACAATACTACGATCAACTTCATCAATTGATTTACCATGTGTTGATACAAAAGCACCAACGAAACTAGAACGTTTCTTACGCAATTTCTCACACTATTTACATATAATAAATATAAATAAAATTACAATTTTATTATTATTATTTAATAAATAAATATACGTACAGCTTCTCTGGCTTGTTGTAATTGTTTTTCAGCACTTAATTTCTTTTTTAAATACGCTTTATTCTCAATTTCATGTGTTAATTGTAACCATTGTTGTAACGCAGGTGGTGGTGACCAACATCGATCTTTTAATTCACCTTCAGCAATTTGTAATTCAGTACGTAACATTTCAATTTCAGCTTTTAATTGTGATATTTCAACATCTGTATACATATTTGATACTGTATCTAAATCAGTTTTTGAATCTTGTAATTTTTTTTCTAAATTTTGTTTTTCTGTTATAACACTTTCTTGTGCTTGACGTGCCTCTTCTAATTCTTTTTGTAAATTTTCTAATGCACGTTCAGCATTTTGTAAACTATCCATATCACGTGTCATACGATTTAAATGATTTTTAAATTTTTTATTTTGTTGTACAGCATACCATACACCAATACTACCACCAATTAATAATATAATTAATGTTAAATCTTTCCAGTGCGTTTGGCCATCTAATAATGCAAGAAAATTACACATTTACAATAAATTTACAATTAGATTTTAAATATAAAGAAAAATGTACACAAAACAAGAGTTCAGGGACATGTTGTTGAGTGAAAAAACGTGATTTACGCTCCGATTTATAATTATATAATTGTCTAACTCTTGTTATGGTCCGTTGCAATCCAGCCAATCGAACAATAATTACAATCATTAGTTTAGAGAGATGGTAAATAAAACGATTACCTTTCGGTGGTCCAAACAGTACAACATCCATTGCTTTCAATACAATCTTCTGTTTATGTATAGGATCTTTAATACCTAATTGGTTTAAATAATTAGCATTATTTGCCGCTAATCTGTAACATCATTTTTTTAATTTTTTTTTATCATCTTTATTAGATAATTTAATACCTTGGTAAATTGGCACCAGTTACTTTATTCATTATAAAACTAGGAATATATTGTGGTAATTCAACACATGTTGTTAACCATTCAGTTGTTTGTTCAACAGTCCAATTATGTACTTCAGAACGTAACCATGCTTCCCATAATTCTTTTACAGATATATGCATATCATCGTTACGATGAAAAGCTTTCTGACGACGTTCATAACCTGAATCGTATTTTAATTCTTCACGAAGGAACTATGAAAAAAAGACAATCAAATAAAATGTAAGACACAAAATTCATTACAAATTCTTGTCTTCAAACATTGATTTATAACACACTTGTTAATATAATCGAGGAGTTGATAGTGTTATCAAGGGATGAGAGCTTTATTAGATTGTTTCACAATTTATTGTCATTTAACGAGACAATATTTAATTAAAATCTAATTAGACTAAACGTGTCAACTTGTTTGTTAATTAACTATGTGTTGATAAACTCGACCAACTAGAAGATTAAACATTTACCAGGTAATGAATCTTATTCTAAGGGGTGCGATTTTAGGGGATTAACCGGGGTTGAATTTAAGCCTGCAAATCACATTTTCCCAAATATCTCAAAAACTTGCTGATTTGTTGGTGGTTTAAAAACTATACAATACAGACTGATCCATAAGTCGCGTAGATGGACAAAAAGTCCTATCCTATTTTTTTCTGTTGACGCACAAGTAATTAATTATTAATTAAATTAAGTAGTAGGTGCTCGCTATAGCGATAAAAAGAGAGAAGAAAAGAGTCTTGACGGTGATATGTAGGAAACGGACCAGTCAGTAAGCTGGCGGGACAACTGTTCAAACTAAGAGAGCACCTAATTGGCTACTTAATTTAATTAATTACTAATCACCTGTGCGTCCGGTGAAAAAATGATATAGGACTTTTCGTCTTAGAATTTAATTTCCTATCTATCCATAAGGAATTGTGCGAGATTTATAAATATTTGGAAATTAACAAAGATTAAATTTAACTTAAAAGCCCGAGAAAAAAATTTACACGTCAATTCGATAGTATCACTTAAACTACAGTAATTATTTCTAATAACTATTGATAAAAACACGTATATAAAATAGAAATAATTATCTATAACATTTGGCTATACTAGAATTAAAAAAATATGAACATCTGTCGTAAATTAATTTAAATCCAACCGAATTTTCAATTAAAATCTAGATAATTTGATCCGTTTTAAGGCTACTAAAACCTAACTGATAGACTGAGATATTTATATAAAATCAATCTGTTAAATTTTCTATAAAATTATAAATATTTTCATAGAAATTTAATTGATCATTTGATTTCTATACGATGTAGAATCGTTTGGCATATCTCCAATTATTTGACATAATATAAATTTACGATTAGTCTAAAAAAGTCTAGTACTCTTTTCTAAAAAAGAAACCAAATAAAATTTAAATTATAAGCTAAAAAAAAATTTCTTATAAATCCCCTTCTTTCTTTCTTGTTACATTTTTTTCATTTGTGTCAACTACTATGTAATTGATTATCGTTATTTTCCTGTTTATTTTCTATATTGTAGATGTTAGAATTTAAATAAGTAATTTATATAAGAGAACAGGCGCTTACATCATCTGATTCAGATAAATCTACATTCCCATTAGCATCATCGTCGAGTTTTTGATGTAACGATTTGATCGCCTCTAAACCTAAACGATCATTAGCGGCCATCGTTAAACAGGCATAATCATCAATACTGCAAGTACTGTAAGTAACTGAAACATTAATAGATATTTAATTTTTTTTTTTAAATTGAGAATTAAAACCATAAATTAGGGGGCTACAATCAACGATCATAACCTATACTTACCATCTTGATGTGATAAAAGATTGTTAGCCGTATAAGTACTTTTTTGTGGTGCGTCTTTAAGTGAATCTTGTTGTTTCTGTTGTTGTTGTTGTTCAAAACAATTGCCGTGATTTAAATAAATATTCAAGATAAGCCAAAAAATTATACTCGTTCTAACTTCCATTATACTCGTTCAAGTTACTAATAGATTTTATTTTACAAATTTTTTCAATAATTTTCTATTATTTTAATAAATCAACACTATTTTATTACACTTATTGTTAACAAGCACGTAATTTGTTAACATAATAATTAATATTTGTTTGTTTTTTATAATTCTTTTTGCTTCACTTTGACATTTCACAGCCGATTTTCATATATGTGTGCGCGTGGTGTGAGTATTATATGGTGGAACGGCGCGTGGAACGTATTTCGGTATATACTGCGCATGACGTCATCTTGGTCGTGAAACTTGAAAGTGACATTTCAATTTTCAATGTAAGCCGGTGTTTATTTTGGTGTATATTTGGTTTTATAATATATTGTTGGTTGTTTATAAATAATTGCAATCTTTTAATTAATTAATAATTGTTGTTTTAATTATTGTAATATTCATTTTAATAAATTATTGTTAAAATGCCATCGTGCTCTGTTTTTGGGTGTAAAAACTCATCAAACAAAACAAAAGAAAAAAAAATTAAGTATTTTAGTTTCCCAAAAGATGATATTTTATGTAAAAAATGGGTTTTGGCATGCAAACGGAGAGATAAGTTTAATACTAAACATGGTAAGTGAATAAATTAAGTAAAAATAGATAAAGTAATTCATGCAGATTTATTGTTCTTTTAGCTCGTATTTGTTCTGTTCATTTTACCACTGAAGATTTTTTTGTACCACTTCGTCAACAACTACTAAACTATACACCGCGGAATTGTCGAAATTTAAAGAAAGATGCCATTCCAACACAATTTTTACCAATACCATCGAAAAATAAAACACAAACATCTATTGAAAGAGAAGAACGAATGCAGAAAAGAAGTAATCATCTTTTAGTAGAAGCATTATTAAAAGAAAACCAAGATACTATCCAACAGTTGGAAGAAATAGATGAAATAGGCAATTATTGTATTTCCGAAACTTTAGTTGGACATGACACGTAAGTATTTTTTTAAATTCATAATTATATATAGAATTAATTTTTTATTTCTGTTTTTCACGTCTAAATGGTAATCAACACACTTGAATTGAGGAGCATTGTAATAATAAAACGTGGAGCGCATCAATTTTGAAAACATTAATTTAGTTTCTTAACTCTTCATTACATTTCTCAAGTATGCTAATACATAAGTTAATATATTTATTATATTATCCGCCCTGATAAATGCTCCAGATACTTTTCTTTTCCTTGTGGCTCCAAATTTATTCCGTTTCATGTTTCATATAATACCCAGTGTCCCTTTATACTTATCGTATTTTGACCATTTCCTTTATTTGAGATTTAAGCTTTCTAAGTTTAAATCTGTTGTATGTAAATTGCAGATTTAAATTAAAGGAAATGTTCTTAATAAAAAAATACTCTGTAAACTAATTACTATTTTTTTTTATTAGAAACAACCTTGATCATGAAAATCCTTTAAAACAAAAAATTAAAGAATTGGAAGAAGAAATTGTACGTTTGAGAAACGAAAACATAAAATTAATTGAACAAAATATAGAACTAAAAAATAATACTTCTAAAAGAATTGATGAAATTTTAAACAAATATTTCACTCCCGGCCAGATTAAGAAAATTATTGATCCAGACAAAAAAATTGTAAAATGGAATGATATTGATATATCGTCAGCCATGTCTTTGCGAGCGGTAAGCCCTAAAGCTTACCGATATTTGAGAAATATTGGTTATCCATTACCTGGATTAACAACTTTAAGACAGTGGGCACAGAAGTTGGACATTTCTCAAGGTATCATGACAGATATGTTGAAATTAATGGCAGAAAAATCGAAAACCTTTAGTGATATAGAACGTGTAACCACGTTATGTTTTGATGAAATTTTTATTTCTAATAGGGTTTGTATAGATCCAAAACTTCAACAAGTTGTAAGACCTCATAGAACTTGTCAGGTGGTTATTGTTAGAGGATTGTTTGGACATTGGAAACAGCCCATTTATTATGATTTTGATCGGTCTATGACAAAAGATATTTTATTTGATATTATATCTAAATTATACAAAGTTGGTTTTGTTGTTATATCAGTTACTTGTGATATGGGAAGCAAAAATCAATCATTATGGTCTCAGTTAAACATTAAGGAAGATAATTATACTTTTAAACATCCAGAAAATGATAATTATAAGGTGTTTGTCTTCGCTGACACACCGCATTTGTTGAAATTAATTAGAAATCATTTTATTGACGAAGGCTTTCGTATGGGTGATATGGTTATTAACAAATCTTGTATTGATAAAATCATTAACGCTTCAGTTGATGATCTAAAGATTATTCATAAATTATCCCGTTATCACTTGGAAGTTCGTGGATCGGAACGACAAAAAGTACGACCAGCTGCCCAATTATTCTCAAACACAACAGCAAAAGCTATCGAATGGAGTGGCCAACAGGGTTTTCTTGATAACTTATGCTGGAAAGCAACTAGTCGGATTTTTAAATTAATTAACGACTGGTTTGATGTGTTTAATTCAAAAGCTAAGTATGGTACTCATCCAGGAATAAATGGTTTTGGCACTGATTTACCGCGACAAACAGAAATATTACATGATATGACGAATTTAATCAAAAAAATCGTCGTTGGTAAACATATTAAAATGATCCCTTTTCAGAAAGGTATTGTCGTTAATAACAACTCGCTATTGAACATGTTTGATTATTTAAAAAGCTTATACAACATTGATTACATTATAACTTATAAAATTAATCAAGACGTGATTGAAAATTTTTTCTCGTATATACGTGGAATGGGTGCTACAAATGATCATCCTTCTCCGTTAGATTTTAAATATAGATTACGATGGTACATTCTAGGTAAAAGTTCTTCTACTATTTTTACAACTTATAAAAATACAGAAGAGAATACTACTGAACAATGTCTCTTACAACCATTGAACTGTGATTCAGTAAATGATAAATGCATATCGCATGATTTATTAAGAAACTTAGTACAAGATGATGAGCAGGTCGTAAATGTTGAAGAGATGGACCATCTACAAATTGATGATTTTATAAGTTTTAATTATAATGAGGCTATATCAGCCGAAGCTGATTTAACAGGCATTGTATTAGACCCAGAATTGGAGGATCTGTTGCAAAATTTTGAGGAATTTTCTTTTGCGAATACTATGTTCGAGGAAGCAATAAAATATTTGGCTGGCTACATAGCCCACAAATTTCATGTAAAATATCCAGATCTCCAATTAGGAGTAAAAACCTATACCATTAATTCAGTCAGCACACCGGACTGGATAATGTGTTTATCTAGGGGACACTTAATGTATCCTAGTAAAGAGTTGATCGAGGTTACAAGAATTTTGAATACAGTCTTTCTTTTGGTCCATAAAAATTCATTTTCAAAGGAAAAAAATATATTTGATAAGATCGTTGATTTGACTTTACAAAGATTGCCAGCTGAAATTAAAATGCCTAAAGATGTTCTTCTGTGTCTTGCGAGGACTCGCACGTATATAAGATTGCGGGAATTAAACAAAAAAATTGGTTTCAAGAACAGCCAAAGAAAATTGGCTAAAAAAATGAATAAATTTATAAAGTAATTTTCATCTAGAACAAATCCAAAACAAATCGTGTGTCTTCGCATTATCTCTAGTTGTTGATTGATTGAAATATTGAAAGTATAGAAAATTTTGTTTCTACATATTATTATATTATTATTATTATTACTTTAGAAGAAAAATAATAAGTGAATTGATTATGTCGATGCAGGCCTGTGTCGATGAATGTTAAATATGAATGTTTGTTAATTTGTTCCTGATTTGATGAATTTGGTGTGTTTTATTTAATGAACATACATATTATTGAGTAAGCCAATTATTATTGCCTATGTTATTGTCTTTTACTTTTTGAATTTTCTAATATTTTTTTTCTAACTTAAATAGATTTTTCTAACAATTCATTATTTTTATTTTATCAATAATAGAAATTATTTCGATTTGTTTTTTTAAATTTAATACATATAATAAATTAAAAAAATCATTATATTAATGCAAAATTTTGAACTACCCTGTTGATTTAAAAAATTCGACCAAGCTGACGTCACAATTGTGCGAGAGAGATGGAAGATCATGCGCGTCGGCACACCATATAATATTCACATCACGTGTGTGCGTATGTGTGGCAAATTTCAAGGTTATCTCCAGCGTTGCCAAGCACTTTAACAAATTTTTTTAGGGAAGAATTAAAAAGAATTAAAAAATACAAATTTAAACAATCTGAATCGTATTTTAAATGAAAACAATAACCACAATAACCGTATCAATCACACGCAAAACTTACAAATTAGTAAATTATTGGATAATTTGACAACAATTGGTAGATCTGCCGATATATCAATACGCATGGCAATGCCGCTCATATAATCAGTTTTTTGTCGATTGTAAGTCCGGCTTTCGCTCAAATTATCGGGTGTGGTACGTACTTGGCAGATGTACGAATGGCGGGTAATTTAAATACACATATATTTATAAACACTCACTATTTTTTAATTAATTAACTAATTAATTACGAATTGTTGGAGAATCAAATAAATCCACAAAATTAATTTGTAAAGATGATTAAAATTGAAATATAATATTGGTGTTATAATGTTTGATTAACTGTGAGTTTTTAAGTGTGAATGCTTTTAGGGCGGTGGTGGCCTTAACACCATTTTCTTGATTCGTTCTGAATTCAATAAATAAAAATAGTTTGAACTTATATAAGGACACTTAAGAATCACGATTTTTTTCTTTCAATGTTACAACTGGAATTAATTAATTAACGGTCATAATTTTAGATATTCCTCTTTATTGATATACTAACACTTAATTTTCACGAAAATATTTTTCTATTTGTTAATTACTATAAGATTCTATTATCAAAATTTGTGGTAAATTATAGAGAAAGAGATAAGGCAATTTGTTTAATTATAATCAATTAATAAAACTGGAAATTTCCACTTTTTTCCCATTCATTTTCAGTCTCGTCGAATCGTTGGTTTAACTTTTTGAATTTTATTCCACAGTATCTAAAATTGTATAAAAAAAAACGAATTATTATCAATAAATGTGAAATTTCTTGGATATTATCTAAATTTTACTTGATTCTCATAATCGATTTTTGTTTGAGTTTTTTGACGATTTATCAGAAAATTTGATGGTTTTCGGATAAACTGCTTCGAATTGGTTGGATATTGATTCTTTCTTGTTGTATTCTTCAAAATTCGACTCATTAAATATGAATTTTCCAATTCAATTTGTTGTAACTTGTCCGGTTTAAATGTACGATTTTGTTGTAGAGTTTTCTGAAAATGCGATTTTATAAAATTGTTTAAATCGTACGAATTTGTTGTTGTTGTTGATGTTGTTATTGTTGAAGTATCATCAATCTCCGACTCAAATTCATCACTACGATAATCATCACTAATTTGTTGTTGTAAATTAGCAATTGATGAATTTATTCTGTTGCTATTATTAACACTATTAAATTGATTCTCTTTCGCTGACATTTTTTTTTCAATTTAAATAAATTGAGAATAAATATTGGTATAGATATATTTTTCTTGTAGTAGATAGAGCATAAACGTAAAATCGATATAAAAATAATATTTACAAAACATGACAAAAGTTTCTATAGTAACTGTTATTTAATAAATAATGAAGAAATGATCAATGATATTGAAAAAAAAAACGTATACCACGTACCTATCCCGTTCAACTCGATATAATTCCGTTATTTGGTAAAGGAATGGAAAAAGTTTCAATTGTAGTGTGGCACTTAAGAAGGGCTTAATTGGTGAAAGAATCTCTTGATCTTCTTTACAGACTGAATAAACTGATAGCAACTGTAGTAGAGAATGCAATACTGGACATACAAACTACTTACACCAATCCAAAATAATAAATCCGTTATTTAGATCAAAGTAAATATGAAGAAGTTTTCTTATATCTACTCAAAAATTCTTTCACCGATAATACAGGGTGATTGGTTAGCTCCTTTACAACTTTCAATATACCTACCTACCTACCAGTCCCTAGAGAACATTTTGGCGAAATTTGAACCTTGTAGCTCATTTAGAAGTTAGTCAAAAAAATGCACATTTCTGACGATGTCGCGATTTTCGAAAACGAGTTATACACGTTAAACGACTTAGAATGACTCAAAGGTCCTCCAAACATTGATCTTTCCGTTCTTCTCCAATGAATTTTGAAACAGGTGGAAATGTTACGCATTTTTCATTTTTAGTCGTTTTAGCTCATTTTCAAAATCGTGATCTTATCTAAAACAAGCGTTTTTGACCAACTTCCAAAAGAGCTACGTGGTTCTAATTTAGCTAAGATGGTCTCTAAGGACCCCTCTACAAATCCTTAAAATATTTTTCGAATCGCTCCTCAACTAATTGTAAGAGGAGTTTTATAGAATGGACCATATTTAGATCCGACACCCTGTCTGTACTTTTCCATTCTTTTACCACATAAAGGAAGTTTTTGCCTTCGAACTAGTCATTTTCAAGAGGGACAGATAGTATACACGTATACAGGAACATCAGCAAAGAAAACTCCAATGTAAACTTCTATTATCAAATCAAATAATAATAATAATAATAAACCGCTATTTGTGGTCAAATATTTATTTTTATCGGTAGAAACAGTTTCAACAGTTATCGGAAAACTAATAAACGTATCGGGAAAATTCTTATGAGTTGGAAAGCTCTTTCAATTTGCTACCTAATTCAAAATATTGGCTAAGTTTAGTTTGTTATGAGAAAAATGTAAGAAAGAGCTTTTCCAAAATAAAAAACTTTAGAACATGGATATTAAAATTCTTTATCCTACACACGTTTACTTTCCACAATATCTCAAAAAGCGAGCGACTTAATTGATGTTTGAAATTATGTCCAAAGTCCCCTTAAAAGCTATATGACAGAGCTGAATTTTGCTGGGGGTGTCCAAATTTAGAAGTTCCGCCACTGCAATGCAATTGTTGTAAACGATGATCTCAAATAAGGTCAAGGAATTAATTGTTCGGTTAATTACACAATGACTTTGTTTTGATATTGGATATGATAATGGATTTATCCATTACAATAATTATTACTGAATAGAACAAAATATATTTACATATCAAAACAATATACACAATAATTTATTTACACACATAAAATATTAGTCACGATTATGGTCAAATATTATTCTTATTATTTATTATTATTATTAGTATTAATAATATTTCAATTAATTAATGAATTAATTACTTGTAATATTTCTTCACCTTTAAAAAAAAATCATTTTTTTTTGTTTATAAATGCATACTATTAGTGCTGACTACTAGCAATGGTAGTCACACAACAATTGCACAGAATTCTTCAATTTTATCTTTAATTTTTCTCATCAATTAAAAACATATATAAGATACAAAGTATTGCTTTTTCTTTAGTCACATTAAAAGATTTATCACTGTACCTATAAGAGTCATTTTCTGGGTTGATCAATTAGTGATCGAACAGCCCAGAAAAGGAGAACAGTCAACATTACGCCCATTCGGAACCTATCGACATTCCAAATAAGAATTACAAAAATTATATAAAAAAATATCTAAAACTATGAGTGGTGGTTTATAACAACAAAAAAAAAACGTTCATTTATCATTACAACAGCTGTACCTATTATGATTATTATTATTATTATTATTATTATTATTATTACATGACAATCACTATAGCGAAATTAGTTTAAAATGAGTCTTTACAAATTAAAATTTTTGGATACATTGTGTATAGTGTGAAACATTGGCAGTTGTATTATTACAGTTTCTATGATGCAATATGATTCATTTTATTATGATTATTTATTATCTTTATTACTATTATGATAATAGTTATTATTTATTTCGTTTATTGTAGTAGTAGTAGTATGTAGGTATATTGACAGAGTACGCGCTATTCTAATGATTAATGGACCTTGTTCTTGCATTTAATTATTGGCCCAGATTCTAAACGTATAAAGGATACAAGTATGTGGAGATAAGCACCGAAGGATAGACTTGTAAAACTTAATATATATTAGTTGAATTAAGAAAATAATAATAAAAATACGATATTTTTGATAAATATATACATCTATGGAACTAGTTCTCTATTTACTAAAATCAGTCTGTACTACAATTCGAATGATAAGAGACTATATCTTAAAACAAAAAAAAAGAAATTAACGAAATCATCATAAGAAACTGCAGCACGAAAATCTCTTCATTAGTACCATATTTTATTCATTAAATTAGCAAGTTCACTATATATTATATATTATTATTATTATTACTTTTTTTTTATTTACTCCATTTTCATCCATATAAAAAGCTTCTGATTATGTACAGTCCCTAATATTGCCATAACTATTCGAAAAACTATGTGCAGAAGTCTTTTTTTTACCTAATTTTCAATTGATTAACAAAAATCTGTTTTAATTTTCTGATAAATTGTCACTTGGATTTTCTGCAAAAGTGGTGATTCTCCCCCGGTTGGCTACCCTGTGTGTGTATGTATGTGTATAGAGATGTGTTTTTTTGTGTTATTTTAACAAAAAATACTAATTAATTATCCACTTTGTTTGGTTTGAAAATAATTCTCACGAATAGGCCATTTTTGATTGCTTGTACACAAAGACACAGCTATTTTTTGGACAGTTTCATGGCTTTATTTCACATTTAATTCCTCTTTTATTTCATTTATTAATTATCAAAATAACGCCACGAGTTTTTATTAAAAAATAGTAATTTCTATATATTTATGCTGTTTTTATTTAATTTTTAACAGATCGACTAGGATTTGATTTGAATTTTTCTCTGTTGTTTTTGTTATTATTATTATTATAATTATTTGGGGACATTTTATGGCACATAAAAATATTTATTATTTTTTTTAAATTTATCACCAATTATTTATAAATTTAATTTGTGTTAAAAATCAGTCACGATTCGTGTCGATGTAAACGTCCCCGGCGCGCACCACTCTTTCGTCGTTTCCTTTTCGTATCCCGTTGAAATGCCACATTACCAGGATCATCGGCTAATTGTGGATATTTATGTATATTATGTATATCAACACCTTCATAACCATCAACTTCACCATGTGATATCAATTCTTCTTTCTCTTCTTCAGTCCAATCACCACGTCCTTGATAACCAGCAGCAACTAATTGTTTCTCCAATTCCCATGCTCGTTCAACGGCACGTTTATGTGCATGCCGTAGAATTTTATGCATTTCTTGTTCTGGATCAGCACCATATTTTATAATAACTACAGCATCCGGATTATGTAGACGTAATTCTTTGATTGTTTGTGAACCATGATCGGTGATTTCATGTGTTGATACATTAAACATACCACCAAGACGACGTAATTCTTCTAAATCATCACGTATTTTTAATACATTGTCTTTAACAAAATAGAAAACATCCTGATCGTGTATACTGAATTGTAAATTTAAAAAGTATGAATTATTAAATACAGATGTTACAACATCTTGTACAACACCATTAACACCTTCAACAACACTAACTAATGCACGACCATCGACACGCGAGATTAAAACACCTTCACCGAAAACTGAACGACGATAAGCGACACGTGGTAGAAGATTTCTTGTTTTCGGTTCCATCTTCAATAGGGGCTTTGGTACGAAGCCCAAATCGGCAAATTTCTCATTCACCTACAAAACAAAATTATGAAAAAATATAAATCAAAAACAAGTCAAAGTCTATTCGCATAAAAGTTGTATTATAAAAAATTATCAATTACATACAGGGTATTTCTTTGTTCTACGTACATGGGACTAGTATATGGGGAAAGTGAAATACATCTATCCAGTCCTGTGAATGTAGAACCAAGAAATACCCTGTAAGTTTCGGGACTTGCATAGTGATTTGTAAAATTTTGACATACTCCGACATTTTCCCCTGCATTTTTGTTTGAATTTATGGAAAATTTTCCAAGATGAAAAACCGTGTCGGATGCACCTTGAAACTTTTGATTATCATTATCATTTTGATTTTTCGAACACCGAAACGAGATTTGACTCTAGCTTAGCCTTAAGTTTATCACTAACAATCTCAATTCTAATTGTGGAATAGAAGAAAATTTTTAACAAGATTTTCTCACCTTTTCAACGATGCATTGTAAACCGGACATAACACCGAAATCCGGTGCCAATTGTGGTGATGTTATCGTAGCTTGTGGTTTATAAATCATACGTTCAATATATTTCGAACCCAACATATTATTCATATCATATCCATATAATTTCAACCAACTATTTAAATTCGTCATATAATCAATGGTTGTTTTCGAATTAATTGGATCATTATTATTGAAACGATAAATAAAAACATCAGTTGGTGTTGTTAATTTTGTTGCTAAACGTTCCCATGCTGGTGTCATCCATTGTCCAACAATTGGATCATATAATCGTTTATTAATATAAATTAATTTTGTATTTGGATCTAAGATACCACCATGGAAATCAACTGGTAAATAAAAATCAGGATTTGTATCTAATAGAATATGTCCAGATGGTGTACGACGTATTTCTTTTATTAAATTTGCATTAATATCGAATAATGCTAATGGTGAACCATTTTGATCGGTTGCAACATAGAAACGTTGTTCTGATGTTTCTACAGTTATAATAACATTTCTTGAATCGTATAAATAACGGAATGTACGTCCAGTTTTTGGGAAATGTAAATGTGTCACTAGATCTGGTGTTGTTGGATTTGTATAAAAATATTGCGTTACATTACCTTTATCATCATTCCAACTAATTAAACGATCACGATCATCATAATAATACCATGTTTGGAATTTATCACGTTCTAATGCATGTATTAATAAACCTCTTGAATTATAACGATATTTTTGTTCACCACGTCGTACAACATAACCACGATTATCATAACTATTAAATTCAACATCACCATATTGTACAACACGATCACCACTATCATAACCTAATGAGATCTTTTCTTTCTCTTTAATTACACCAATTATATTACCATTTTCATCATAAACATATTTCCAATTACTTGTACCAACAACTTCTAATACATGACCATCACTATTATAGGAGATACGATCCATGAATTGTGTACGTCCTACTAATAATTTTTGTAATTTAATACGATTCCTTTGATCGTACTCTACTTCTAAACGGAATACATCGAATGATTTTATATTAATTAAAATCGTCTTTATACGACCATGTTGATCGAAATCGGTAATTGTAAAGAATTGTTTACTTGTATCTTGCATTACTGAACGATTAAACGTATTACGGTAAACACGTAAATCACTAATACCTTCTAAAATACCCAAATTTTGATTGTATTTCAAACGTAATTGTGGTAATTCTTTCCCATTTATATCTACATCAATACCTGATAGACGTGCATTACCATCATATTGATATTTATAATGTGCATTATCTAAACCAATCTTACTTGTAAATTTCAATTTTTCATCTTTTAATATACCAGCATGATATTTAAATTCTTGTTTTAATTCGAAATTCGGTTCAATTATCTCAATACTTCTCACTAAATTCATTGTATCGTGATAATTATAATGTATTGAATTCATACCAGCTAGAACTGTTTCTAATTTACCAGCACCATCATAAATATACGATACACGTCCAGATTGATGTGGATACACTTTAGCCAATATCTGTCCATCATCATTATAAATAATCTCATATGGATGTCGATTCATTGGTGAGAAATATTGATATTTAAAGAAACCTAATGATGTTTGTAATGAGAATGTGTGTATATGACCGCGTGGTGTTGTTAATGATTGTAAAGCACCAGCTTCATCATATTGTAATAAATAATCTGATCCTCTTGGTGTTGTTACTTTTAATGGTAAACTACTGAACATATCTTTAAATGCGTATAATAACGATGAACCATCACCGTATTTAATTTCAAATAAACGTCCAGCTCTATCAAAACCATAAGTTTCACTTAAATCACCCCATTTCCAATTACTTAAACGACTGAAACGATCATATTCTAATTCAACTTCAGCAAATATACCATTACGTGGTCCCCATTTAACTGGACGTGATGAACGATCATATGTTACATTCAATAATTCAACTTTATCATCCATAAATACCGATATTGATGCTGTATCACGATCATATTCTAATGTTAATAGATTCTCACCATTTACACGTAATTTTCTACCAACTTTTGATATCTGTTTTGTTGTTGTTGTTAATTTAGTTTTA
The DNA here is from genome assembly GCA_039776855.1 of Mylabris sibirica. NCBI lineage: Eukaryota > Metazoa > Arthropoda > Insecta > Coleoptera > Meloidae > Mylabris > Mylabris sibirica. Next base: position 7,464,367 of record CM077838.1, read on the forward strand.
CTTTGATTTGGACGGACGAAATAACGCCATTCGAAACGATTTGCTAAATCACCACCAATTTCTGTACGTTGTTTAGCTGGTACTGGATAACTTTCACCTAATAATGCTTCTTTATCAGCTAAAATATTATAAGGGACTGTATCTGTTGTTATCAAATGTGTCCATGGTTTATTATCAGAAACACTACCATCAGCTAATAGAATTATTTTATTTTCAGCTTCACCAACTTTTGTTGAAACACTTGAACCTTTTATTAGCATTGATATTGGTGTTTTATCATTTTGTCCGACTTTAACTGTTGCTCCCTTTAAACTTAAATCAAATGATAGACTTATCACTTTACCAGTTGGTGTGACTGCTGATGTTAAACGACCAAATTCATCATAATTATATACATAACTACGACCACTACTGTCTAATTTCGTTTTTAATAAACCTGTCGGACCGTGATAATCAAATGTTACATTATAATTATCTGGTGTACTTAATTCGTGTAACATTCGCATACGTGACATTCTTAAACGACACTTTTGACCTTTTGTATTTTCAATTGAATTAACTTGACTGGAATAGTCGCGCAATAGGAAGACTTTATTGCCGGCTGCATCAGTAACTGTACTTAATTTACCATTACTTGTATTCACATTGTATGTGAATACATAACTCGTCTCACCTGTTAAGATATTCTTTGTAGCAATATGTTGACCGAAACGATTAAATATGTAAATTTCTTGTGTTTCAGGTGAATAAATTTCATATTCTCTTGATATACTAGCATCAGGTATACTGGCCATAACTGATCTTATACGATAATTAGCTTGATCACCAATATGAACATGTCCATCAGGACTGACAGTAACAGCACTAATTGTATTGAATTTTGAATTTGAAGCTAGATAATGTTCAGCTTCAAAGCAATCACAACCGCGTTCTAAACAATTACATTTTGATTCAGCACCAGCATATGGGGCAATTTTGCCATCTGTACCAATGACACGAACACGATTGATACGTTGCGAATCACTTTCTGCAACGTATAAATCACCAGATGAACTAAATGCTAAACTTTGTGGCATTACTAATGTTGCATGTGTTGCTAATTCAACGTCATAACCACTGCTTGGGGAGGCGCAATGTAATGGACGACCTGCCACAACTTTAACACGTCCATCAAGTGTCAATTGCAATATCATATGATCATCAATTATATGTAAAGTATTATCTAATGGATTTATAGCTAATTCTGTTGGCCATCTTAAATGGACTTCTTCAATATTTAAAGTACCTTCACATGGTAAAGGCTTCCAATGGGATTTATGCATATGATTACCAATAACTGTTGTTACAATACCATCACGATCAACCATACGTATATTTGTACCATCAGCAAAATATAAAACGTTATCATTGGAAATTGCCACACCTTTAGGATATGCTAATTTAGCATCTCTAGCTAAGGCACCATCACCACAATGCGCTTCATCACCAGGTAAACAACGTTCACCAGAACCAACAACAGTCTCCCAATTACGATCTGGATCACTATAATCGTTTGTATTACGTACACGGATAATCTGGTGTGATTCCGGATCGGAGATGTATAAAGTACCATCTAGTGGACTTAATGCCATATGATAACGATAAGAAACACGAGTAGCACTAAAATTGAATATTAATTTATTAATCTTCAAGGTAATTATACCCGACTGTTGCTCTAAAAGTAGATAATTCGTATGAAACTCTTATTGTGTAACTTTTATTTTCGTAATAATAGCACTCATTATAGACTCGTATAATATACTATTATGAAGTTTTGAAAAAAGGAAGTTATTCTGCCGCACCCTGTACACCTTAAATGACCCAGATTGACTTGGGGACCCTCCTAACATAGATTTTTTGTTGTTTTTCTCCATTTTATTTTAAATGAACTACGAGGTACCAATTTTGCTCAAATAATCTTTAGATACCCTTGAAATATTCTTAGGAGTCTGATACGAATCGTCTACTTTTAGAGCAACAGAGCGCTAATAAATGAGTGACTTACTTTAGTCTGACGACAGTTTTAACTTTTCCATCAGTGAGAATTTTTCGTACTAGATTGAAATCGCCAACGAAAATTGCACCGTCTGGTGCGGCGACTAAGGCTACCGGTGCCAAAAGGCGCTGTTTCGACGCCTGACCTTCGCAATCGTTACAATCCAAAGGCCGTTGATGGCCATCGCCCATTGTTGTTAGAATTACACGAGGTTTATGTTTTAGATAGATATTAGAACCGTCGCCTTTTTGAAGAATTCCTACAAAATCATATCAATTATTATTTTATAATTTTGTTTGTTTTCAATTAATTTTACCTTCATGGAAATTATAGCGATGGTGTATATCTAAATTCCAACCACCGACTTCTGAAATACTCATATCATGACCACTTAATTTGGTCGTTTGTACATCCCAAATGATTGTTTTACAATCACTGTATTCATAACCAACTTTAACAATAGCTGTAGTCACACCATATACTCTCTGTCGATAAACATTGAGACGATTCCATGCATACGTGAATTTTATTACTGGATCAGCTTCGAAAGTCTTCTCAAATAGAATTCCTTCGATTGTAATCCGTAAATGGATTAGATTCAATGTTGATGGTATTTTTTCCGGTGTTAGTTGTAATTGAATTGTAGATAAATAGCCAGCAGCACGTGAACTATGATAAACTAAATTTAAACCAGTACCAGGTATTTGTAAGCTTTCTTGTACAACTTGTGATTCAGCCAAAATTGCACTACGATCTGGACATGCACCTTGAAAACCATGTTTCCATGTTGCTAATACTACCGGTTTCATTGTATCATAATCATGCGCTAAACATGGTTGTGCTGGTATATTTCCTAATTTTTCATCACCTAATGTCATTATAATATCATCAATAATAACAACTTCATTCCATGGTACGAAAACTATATGGCTTTTCGTACGGAACGGTGCCCGTCCAAATTGTAATGTAACAGTACCACCACCATTTACTAAAAGATCGAACCAACCATCATCTCGGGTTAGTGTGAAACCCTCCAACGGTGTACTGGTACTAACACGGACACCCATTAAGCCGGTACCCATTTGTGTGATTACACGACCTCTTACCACAGCTGAACGGCTAAATTTCCAACAAACAAGACAGGACATTATAAAATAATTTGTTTGGTTTTATCGTAGTTTTGAGTAGAAATAAGAAAAAACGACAATTAACACAAAAATTTAAGCTAACGCAAAAATTGACAAACACAAGTGGAGTACAAATTGTAATGGAAATAAAATTAGAAATCAAGTGTAAATCAGGCAAAAAGTCTACTAACACTATAGAAATGTCTACGTTTTGTAGTCTAAATGGTTACCAGGACCTTACCTTGTATTGAAGTGGTTCCAAAATATACTGAGCAGCAAGAATCAGAACAAAGCCAAATTGTTATTTGGTTAACAAATTAGGATTTCGTCATTTTTTTTATTATTATCGTTTTGATTTTCTATTTTTTTCTGTTTTCTCGAATCAGGAAACAAAAAGCACGCAAAAATAAAATAAAGTGATTTTCAGTCAATGAAATTACATAAATATTATATAAAAAAACAGGATGTGATTTCGACATGGGGCACAACAATGCGACTATTTATAGAAAAAAGTTTTACATGTAACAAGGGCACATCAAACATTATTGATTGAACACAAAAAAAGAAACATTGAGAAAATTAATGAACGAGTAATTTGGAGTGTTAAAAATTGCTGTTGGTTTAATTGATTTTTTTTTTTAAAAATTAAATACAAACCTTTCATTGAACGTTTCCTGTCTAGCATAATTTTGTAATGATCCTTCATCAATTAAAAATTTCATCCGTTCAAAGAACGAAGCAGTAATAGCTGGGGGCTGTTTCCTTAATAATATATCGATCGGTTTTGGTGATGAGACGCAAAGTTGACTGTTTTGGCAAAGATGATTTGAACAACACTCCGGGTCCTCACAGTCGGTTAATTCATCTATTATTGATTGAATAGTTTAAGTTTTCAATAAATAATAGGAAATGTATTATAAATTATGGATAATTTGTGTTTACCTTTATCATTATCACGGCCGTCATTGCAGTTTTGTTCGAGTAAAATGCTGCAATCCGGTCCTGCCCAGCCGTTATCACAACGGCATTCCCACATTGAATCACTATTGAAACGGCATTGACCATGCGATGAACAACTATTAGGACATCCTTCCATTGTGCAATGTCGGCCATTCCAGCCTGTCACACATAGACAAGTGCCATTTTTGCATTGTCCATGTTCGTTGCAACGTGGATCGCATTGTTTTAAATTACAAAACTCGCCCGACCAGCCTGGATCACATTGGCATGCATCTGATACACAATGGCCATGTGTACCACAATCCAAATCACACAATTCTATAGGAAAAAAATCGAAAATAACAACCATTTAAATTAAAACATTGTCATTTGATTGAACAACCTCTAGAACAATCCTCGCCCGACCATCGAGGCTCGCATGTACATGTTTGTGTATCAAGATCGAATGTACCATGACCGGAACAATCAGGCAGACATTGCAAAGCATCCTTATCCATCTGATTACAATCCGGACCTTTCCAGCCTTTTTTACATATACAAGTGCCATCAACGCAATATCCATGCGATGAACATGTCGGATGTGGACAATCAACTATTCATTTATTATTATTATTATTATTATTGTTGTTGTTATTAATTTATAATATTGATGTTTAACAAGTTTACCTTCTTCGCAAAATTTGCCTTTGTAGCCACGAATGCAATTACATTTGCCATTAGCACAATGACCATGACCGTTACAGTCAGGCACTTCACATTCATCATGCCTTAGTTGGCATTCCTTTCCCTTCCAACCGGGATTACATTGGCATTCACCATTGATGTATTCACCCCGTTGACTGCAAAGGACGGGGCATACACCTAACAAGACAAACGAAAACATTCCATCATGCTTCTTTAGTTTTATTTTATGCTATGTTAAAAGGCGATAAATTTTTATTCGATATATATACATACTCTCACTACAATCATCACCGCCAAATCCTGGATTGCATTGACAATGTCCCATTAAACACTCCCCTTTTCCACTACATCCATTCGGACAATTATGAGTCATATCATCAGCAACAACAGCAACGAAAGTCACCTCTTGTGGATCACCATCATCATTATATAAAGACAAGAACCAATGGCCTTGTTCCATATAATGAGTTACTTCTTTCTTTACTGTCGACTATAATTTAAATCGTAATCAAACGAACAACAAAAAATAGAGAAAAAGAAATCTTACATGTGATGCTCGTGTGGTACGTGCCTTGAACCCGCTAAGTACCTCGAGGATATGATATTGGGTATGTGTAGGTAGAGCATTACGTCGAGCATAAACACCTATACTGGCACCACGTGGAATATTATAATCGAAACGTACATAAGCCGCTTCAGATTGATAAAATTGCATATTCCAATAACCATAAGGTGGTATTTCTTTCGATAATCGTTGGCCGAGCGTTATTTGTGAAAATGTTGTTCCATCAGGCGGGAATGATTGTGCTGGGAATGTTCGGGCACCTATTTTTCACCAAAAAAAAGTCCAAATAAATTCTAATCACATCAAATTAAATCGCAATATACAGGGTGTTTCAAAACATGAGTCGGAAAATGAAACCTATGATTCTTTGGCTCAATAACGTAGGTCCGCAAACGGACTTCTTTCGAGATACAGGATGCCAAAGAATTTCTTTTTCTCTTTCGTTTTTTGACAATTTCTCAGGAACAGTACTCAGCTTTTGTCCACGTCATACTATACGTTTTGGTCACTTTATGAGTGCCAATTCAATTTGTTTTCATATGCCAGTGGCGGAGATTTTAGGGCTCTATGAAGTTTATTCCCCTAATTTCTATGGCATTGAGAAAATTGGAATTTTGGAACAACGGAACGCCAATATTTTCTACGTAAAAAACCTACTTTTTTCAGAAGTTTTAGCCTAGCCTGCTTTCGAGTGAAATAAAAATGAACAAAAAAATGTAAAAATCATGACCAAAGAAACTTCATAGAGCCCTAAAATCTCCGCCATTGGCATATGAAAATAAATAAATTAGCATTCATAAATAAAGTGACCTCAAACGGTTCCTGTAATATTGTTAAAAAACTAAAAAAATAATAAATTGTTTGACACCCTGCATCTCGAAACCAGTGCGGACCTATGTTATTGGGAACTTTTTGTCTTAGGAAAAGCCAAAGACTCACAGATTTCAATTTCTGACACATGTTCTAAAACACCCTGTATAAGCAGCTTATAAGCATTTAATTCAACTTGAAAATTATTAGTAGGTCAAAAATGTTACCAATTTCATGCTTTGTTTAGTACATTATTGGTTTTGTGTGAGTAGTTTGCGCTTAGCTTTGTTATAATTCGGCTAAGCTTTGCTTTTTATTATGCATCGCAGCCCTACCTTCAAGGATCAATATTGTAGGTGGTGTAGGTAATTTTGTTGTTACTTCCGGACAACTAGACGATGTACTCCATGTAGGGGTTGTACTATCTGTTGTCATATCAATTATTTGTGTAGTACTACTATTATTTGTATTTAAAGTATCATTTTCATTATCTAATATGATACCATAATCATCCATTGTTGAATTATCTGTAAATTCACCAGATCCATCCAAACATGGACAAGAACATTCACAATCACCGCCGACGAAATTCTCATGATTTGCCGGTGGTACATCTTTAGTTTTATCATTAATATTAACAATTTCACCCTCTTTCACAAAGCTATGCTTAATATCATTGTTAGTGTCATTGTTATTATTGTTATCAGTCGGTATAGATAGAGATAATACGTAAATTGATTGAGCTGTAGGGTTATTGGCGGTTGGTTCCGTTGCTATGGTAACATTCACCAAAATTCGATTCGTTGATGATGATGACGATGATGATGATGATGGTGATGGTGATTCACCTACAGGAGGTACTTTAATGATTCTGATTTGAGTTGGTGTATCGTTAGCCACTTTAGTCTCTTTAGATGAATTAGTTGAGTTAGAAGGTGTGGCGTGCAATAGTAAAGGATCGTTAAATTTTGCTGGTTGTTTAACAGAAAAATCTGGATTAATATTAGGGAATGATACTAAATTAGAATCTGTCAATTCTTTTGATTCATCACGGTCTTTAGTTTGAGTTTGATTTGTTTTGGTTTTTGTTATTGTTGTTGTTGTATTTTGGTCTAATTTGACAATTTCGATTTCTTCCTCACCATACGAAAATAACGAGCTATCATTTCTATCATAATCATCTAAATTGGAAAAAAATACATCTGGATCATCTTCAAGAAAACTATGTGATTCATCACCTAAATCATCAAACTCATCATAATTTGTGGTTGTTTCCAAAATTGTTGTAGTTTCTAACAGTTGTGTTGTAGTGGTTGTTTCAATTTGTGTAAAATCTGTAGTGTTTATTATTTCTTGTTCTATGTCATCATTATCATCATGCAAAAGTGTGGGTGGTAAACTAGTAACAACATGCTCATTATTTCTATTATCATGCTCAATAATACTCAAATTTGAAACAATAGTTGGATTGGTTGTGGTGGTGGTGGTGGTAGAAAAATTTGACAACACAAAAAAAGCATGCGATTGTTTGTTATCATCAACTTGTCTACGTTTTCTATTGTAGACAAGCTCATAGAAATTACCTCCATTATTTGTTGATGTTTTCGGTCGACTAGATGATGTCGATAGATTCGTTTCAGAGATGGCTGTTTTTGATGCTGGTGAAATTTGTGTATTCTCCCCAACTAACACTGAACACGGTTTTGGTGTCTGATATGACCAATTCAAAACACTTGATGCTTAATTATATGAAAAATTAACAAAAATTGCAATTTTTTTTTTTTGATATGATTGGGAAAAAAAAATGGCACAACTTACCGGAAATATAAGAGAGTGCAGCTGTTAATACAACACACAACATTATAAATACAATCGCTGTACATCTCCATGTACATTTCGATGTGATACCTTTACGAAAATGGAAACGGCTAGCTTGTGGAAAATGACTTGAATTGGGGCGGCGTAGATTATTTCGGACGGGTAAAACAGGTACCTGAGCACCATATGGGATGCCGCATCTGTCCGAATTCTTCATTTCTTTCGATGGACTACTGCACGACGAATTCGATTTGTAATCGATTGTGGAATTTTTCGGATGATCTGTATTCGGCAAATTCAACAACTTTGAAAATTAGAACGAAAATAACATTTATAATATTTGACATGTAATTGACAACAAATTAATACATTGAATAAAACAGCAAATATGGACTGGTATAATTAAATTTAATGATATATTTATTGTATTTATATGTTTGTATGTATGTATATAGAGCAGACAAATCAAAACAAAAAACTGTTTACCAAAACAAGGAATAAATAATTCAGTTGTGCACTATAAATATTTACACTTAATGCAACTTTATTAATCGCTTATAATTATACTAAATAACGATTATTATTTCATTTATAAACCACCATTTCATACATTGTTTAAGTCGACAAACTTGACTGTATTTGTAGCAAATAGTGTACTTTAAAAGTTAATTAAACCGATATTATTGATTGAATTGGAAAGATAAAGCTATTGGGCAAATATGTTATTGATTTAAAGACACAACGAAATTCAATGTAATTAGAGAATTGACGATAAAGACTGTTTGCCGGACGAGTATGTTCAAATAACAATTCAATCTGGTAAATATTAGGATTACTTCTATTTATAAAACACCAAGAAGAATCTTTAAAATTATTGACAAACAACACTATAATCCATCACTAATAATCACTTTGATATTAATCACACAATTATCAGTTAATATTGATGAATCATAGAAAACTTACTTAGAGTGCCTGATGGTATGTAGACATTCCCGGAGGGTGTTCGTACAAGACACGATGGTTCAAAATCTGGTGTTGGATCGGCCGGTGGTGCCGTAGCAATTCGTCCATTAAGACGACTCATGGTAGGATTTCTAGGTGGAACATCTGGTGGACGTGGATTGGCGCCGTCCAATAAACAACCTGAAAGTATATACCGACAATTATTAACATTATAATAGCCGGTTATTATTTCATAATAATTCTGATTGCTCATCAGAAACAGATAGTAGTGGTAGTTAGACTGAATTTACTAAACTAAATTCATTCAATAGTGTATACCAACCAAATCTTCAAGAGTAGGATTAAGATAACAATATCGTTTCAGGAGTGTATTGTTATTATACAAAGCAAAGGTTGCCTACTTAAAGAAATACCTATACACACATTATATGGGGCACTTTAAATATTTGAAACCATTAGTGATGCTGTTATTGTAAAAACTCTCAAAGTTGACTCGAGTTACCTAGGGGATATTCTGAGGGTGCAAACATCTCCAGGTAACGAAACGAAAAAACAACCTGGATAGTCAACATCTGCTTCTAAATCTCAACAAGCAAAAAAATTATACAATACAATAATAATAATAATAACAACAATAAAAACTTTTATGAATTTTCTTGTTTTTATTCTAAACGGTTGTTGTTTCAGCCGACACACGGTGGGGCTTCATCAACATATAGGATGAGGATACCAGAAAAAAAGTGTAACAAGAAAAAACAACGTATTTTCAATGGAGAAACTTTTATAATGGGAAAAGCGGAACATTTTGCATTTTTATCTGCTTTACGTGAGTTCACGTCCAATAAATATTTCATCGTTTAAACATTTCCCAATAAATATGAAATATGTTTTCGGCACATTTACATCTACCATACGATAAAGAAATTTATAACTTGTATGCGTACTTGTTTGGAAAATTCACCACTCCTAACTAACTCATTGTATACACACCTATACATGTGTATACAAAAAGAACTGCCTTTCAAAAAAGATGCACGTTTAAAATATTAATCAGTGATTACTATGTGTCAAACTATTGACGATGACACGAGAACGAGGACGACACACAATAAAGGGTCAGTCTCAATTAAAGTTTCATACACTGGATGAAACTTTAAACAATTCTTCAGTCACTGAAATGAGTTCTTCAATGGTGGAGAGAACGCGTATTCCAATTAAAATTTAACCCCATCCAACTTTGTCGTGTACTTTTAAAACAAAGTTCTATGTTAGGTCCTTATTAAAATATTCTGTTTCTTTAACATTTCTATTGTTAACGCTAATTACAACATGCATAGATGATGAAGATTCAATTTATAATCGAATTATTGAAGAAAGTTGGTGATTGAATTATTTTGTTGATTGAAATTCGTTGTCTCTCTATAGGTACTATCATAAACATAAAAAAAGACCACGTTTTGTGTGGCTGTGTAAAACAGGCTTTTGAGAAGAAAACTATAAAGTAAATCGATGTATTGAAATTAAATTTAATTAGGAATTGAGGGAATTAAATAAATTCTATATCAAATATTTGAAAATGTCTTAAATTGATTTTATAGGGGTTGTTAAAGTTGACAGTCAAATGGAAAAATCGTTGTACCAACAGAAAATAATGTCAAACGAATTATAAAATTAGTAGACAAAAATCCATATTTGACTTTGTATTGAAAAAATAAATTGCAATTAAATTATAAATGTTTCCGTTAAGGGGATGATCCTGCAAATTTGATATAGTGAAAACTTTTTGTAGCCCTTCGTACTTAACCTGACGAGAGAAAAAGTCTGATTCACACAAACCGAAAAAGACACGGTCTCTTTTATATGCTCGTAATAGTACATGTGGATAGAAAGACTTGGATTTTGTTGAAAACTCAAACTATCAAACAATAGGTTCGTTTTAATTAAATTTAGTTAGTTCTATATAGTTGATAATATAACAAGAATTGACCTATATTCGATAGTAAACAACAATACATCATTTAATAGGATTTAACTTATTTTATTTAACGAGAAGTTTTCGAAAAATAACGCTGTATCAGGACAAAAGATCTCTACAGTTCTTTCATTATCTTTGGCCCTTTAATATAAAGAAATCCGCATTATCGATTCCTTTCATCTTTTTTTTTTGGTATGTCTTATGATGAAATGTAAGACACCTGAAAATTGGTAACTGAAGGGACTCGCTGTCGAAACAAGTGTACAGTGATGGCCACAAAAAAGAGACCGACTCACATTTTTTCTTCCACCATATAAAATTTGTAAAAAGTACTTATCTATCAAGGTAAATGGCACCCGTAACCCCATCCCATGAAGTATAGAGATAAAATAAGGGTTCGATAAATGACCAGAATAGGGCTAGTGTAGCTCCAGGGTTGGTCCAAGGAGTATAGAGATAAAGAGGTCTATCTCAAAAATGTTTTCTCTCTCTAATTTTGTCATTAACTATTGGTGCATGATTTCAAATTTTACCCCCTAGTTATAGTGGTGCCCTTTTAATTTCATACTAATTTGTGGACAGGTGAATAGACTAACATAGCCCTCTTTATCCTCTGTATTTCATGGGTCTGACCTATAAAAATTCTGTTAAACTGTCACAACTGTCTTAAAAAGCCTGTTTTACATAGCCAAACAAAGGTGGTCTCTTTTATATGCTTGTCATTGTACATCAGACGATATTCTTGTGTATTTCTGCTTAAAATTCACGGATAATATCAATTTATTTCTTGGTTTTGATTAATAAATATTGGAAGCAACAATGTTCTATTATTATTTTGTGAGGAATAGAATTGTAAACTTTTAGAAAACTGCCTCATTTAAATATTTACACGAATTGAAATAGAATTCTCTAACTCATTTAAAATTACAACCTTCTACTGACGATACACTACATTTGTACAAATAAATCGATGCTCTATAAAAAATTCTGTGCTTTTGTAGTGGACATTGTAGAAATAAAACATTGAATTGACGATTTTTATGTTCGTTCACTATTTTCTTTTTAAAAATAGAACAAAATTGAAAAAGGAAATAAATAGAAATATGAGTTTGAAGACAAGTTTTATTAAAGTTTCTGTATTAATTTCAATATCAAATTCAAATACTATTCTCTTATTTGTAATATGGTAAACTTTATAAAAATTATATTTAATAAGAAATAGTGTGAGTAAATGATGGAATAAGATCTGCCGAGAAACGATAAGCTTTGAGAAAATTTTTGGCGCTGGATCACCAAGCTTTGTCAAGTTGAAAGTTGACTTGTTGACAATATGAATTGTGTTCAAGATAGAATAAAAATTGAAATATTTAAAAAAAAAAAAATTACATGTCATATAAGAATGCACTTTGATAGAGGAGACAATTATAAAAGTCATGAATTTATGTCATCTGTATGATTGTACAAGGAGATATTTCTTTGTCTTCTTCTATCAATAGAATTTAAATTTTTAAATGAATTAGTTAATGCTACAATAATACAGAATAAATAAAACGAATAATAGAAGAGTTATTCTTTTATGATCGAAAACTTTTTGAAAATTTACATTTGAAAAGACGGAAATTCTCCTATCTTAGAATAGACTATAATTGAATATTTTTTGAATATTTTTAGAGAGAAAATAATAATAATAATAATCGATAGAAATTTTTCTATTGTTTAAAAGGTGATTGTAAATTGTGGCATTTGTTTGGACAATCGCCAGCCAATTTCCTTAAAGAAATGTTATTTTTATCGAATTTTCCTATAAAAATAACATTTCGTAGTGATGTTGATCGCGTGTCGTTCAATATGGCGGCAACCGTCGAGGGATGGCCGGAAAACACTAGATAGAAAGTCGGGGTAGTAGTAGGCGGTGGTCCGATAAGAAAACTGATAAGAAGAACGGGTGATCGTTTGAGAAATATTGCGGAAACGCGCGGACGTTCTGTGTACGATCTATACACGCAACCAACGTTCTTGTTGTAGTCGTTGTCGTCTTTAACTTTTCTTTATATATATATGTATGTCAAAAGGGACCAGTTTAGGACACGCGACCTGCCCTTTATTATGGTAATACACTGCGCCCAGTGGGTGGTCTTCTCGAAAAGGTGGTGGCTATATAACCTTTACATAAACATACATACATAAATAAATAGAGAATAAAATCTTGGAAAGTTATGCCGGAATTTCTCATGAATATTTCAATACTTTAAGGATCGTACAAGGAGGGTGTTAATTGGCTTAAAATAATAAACAAGCAAACGAGAGGAGAGAGAAAAAAAAACAGCAGAGGCGACTTTGTGGAATTTCTTGAGAGTGATAATAGGGGAACACCACTATCTGTACATAAGTAAAGTTACTTGCTTCCTGCTAGTCTTTATAATGTCCTGCAACGAATGCAAAACAGCTTTTTGATTAGTTATTCGTGACGGGTAGTCTGTATTATTTATTGATAAAGATCTTGAAACACCTCACCTTAGTAATGCTTTAATGATTCATCATCATCATCATCAACAAATCGACGAAATTTATTTTTGTTACTATTGTTTCGGAGTTCTTTGAACAATGCCAAAATTAACAATCGTATCAAATAGAATATTTAAAATAATGATCGACTCTTGTCAAATATACAATAAGAAAGCATACCGATACTTTTATAATAATGATCATTCAAAGACAAAAGGATTTGTATAATTCTCTTGTAAATTTTTTCCTCGTTTGACCTACTTCTTTCCTCAACGAAATTTATATGCAGAAAGAATGATCTGATCGATCTTGGATTTATTTACTTTATTTATGCTTGAAAAGTTAAAGCTTCGCCACTAGATAAGTTGATGGTAGCAATATTAATGAGACATTCTATGGACATTTAGACCTTTAATTAGAATATTTGCACGTCAAAATCGATAATTAAATATTGAAAATATACAGTGACGAGCATATAAAGGAGACCACTATTTGTGGCACTGTGTAAAACAGGCTTTTGAGGGCGGTTCAAGAAATTCCATCAGAAGAAAGGAGTTGGGTTACTATTAGTGTCATTTTGTGTATTTAATCAAATAGGATTTGTATGGGGGTTCTCAGAGAACATTTTAACCAAATTAGAACAGCTCATTTGGAAGTTTGGCAAAAAAAATGATCGTTTTGGACAAGCTCGCGGTTTTTAAAAACGAGCTATAGACGCATAATGATTAAAAATGACTCGGAGACTCTCCTAACAGTGATTTTTATCCTTTTTTAATACCTATTCTAGAATAAAATTAGAAAAACGAAAAAAATCAATGTTGAAAGAATCTTTGAGTCATTTTAAGTCGTGTTTTTGAAAATAGCAACATCGTCAGAAACCAACATGTTTTGATTAATTTCAAAATGAGCTACGAGGTTCTAATTTTGCCAAGCAAATCTTGAGCTATAAATCATTGAAATATTTTTCGAAATTATGGGAGTTGCCATAAGAACTTTTCGTCTTGCGGAACTCACTCGGTATATCAAACAAAGTTGGTATCGTGGTAACTCGTTCTAACACTTTTCACATAAGCCCACTTTACATTATCCGAGTTTATATCCGATATTTTGCTCCGAGCAAATAAAACGACAAATTTGTATCTTTATTCGATTTCTTTTCCCAGATTTCGTCCGAGTTTTTATCCGATTTTTTTTCAGAATAGAACATTCTCTAATTTCATCCGAGTTGCCGAAAAGTGTCATGCGCAGTATACTGAGAATTTGACGGTGTACGCAAGTTTAAAGCATGGCGGTGGCGTGTTTTTTTGGTGTCGTTTAGTATCAACCTATCTATGGTATCAACAATTTTTAAATCTTAGCCTGACTCACACGAAAGGATGAATGTGATATTCCTAGCTCAAGATTTGGTCTCCTTTATATGCTCGTCACTGTACATAATCAATTTTGAAAAAATTACTCTTAGAATCCTTAAACGACCGAAAATATCAATAAAGAAAATCCCTAAATCGTCGAACGAATCACCCAAAATTGGTAAAATCGTAAATAATTCTCTCTCTCTATATATAGCAGTATCTAAAAGAGGAACTGTATATACATATATGACAAGGGGAAATTTAGTGATATACACACATACATATATGTACACAACAAGAGCCTTTAGGGGCTGTTTTTAATAATCGTGTCGGCGCCACAGCTGTGTCCCTCCTCACTTTGATTCATGTTGCCTTGATCACCCCTGACGACCTGCTGTTTTCTAATATACCCAAAAACGATCAACATAGTCTATACACCTATATATAATACACACAAATCGATTAAACAACTGAAGCAATCATTATGTCCGCGAGCCGCTATCATGTTTTATCAGAAACACTAAGGGTGGTCGATCGTCTCGCCAGTCCACATATATCAATTATAAAACAATACAAAAACGCGGATCTTCTCTATACATATATTGTTTACGGTGAAAGTGTAGCAGATGTTTAAAGCCAGGTTTTTAATTATGCGACTGGGGGAATCTTTTTGAATTTGTTCAAATGGAAGAAAATCGTCAACGGAGATTTGTTGAATTAACGACCGTTCTGTAAAAGAATTTTTAATGAATGTAGTGGCTCTTCCAACATTTAATTACAGAAATTTAACCACGAAACTACAACGAAAAAAAATTGTCACCATCTTTGAACCGCTTTTGAACTGTAATTGAATTTGCGCAACTGTACTGCGCTTGAGTGGGGGGACGGCAGGCAGGTCATTGCTAGATCTCTTCACACAACCAGCCCTATATCTTCCACCTACACAGTTTTTCAAGTATTATATGTGGTGGTTCAAGATGACGAAAAAAATCCAACATAAACCGATTAAAATTGTAAATCTTCTCTCCAACGAGTGAAACTAATCTGTGGATTTAATTTTGAATTCCTAATAAATCTAGATAAAGTTCAGTATAATTATGAGGTCAAAAAAGATCGTTAGACTGCTCCTAGTTCAATATTTGGTTAAGAAGAAAAAAATAGAGAATTTAAGAAGGATTTATAAAACGTTTCAAACTAATTACAATAGAATTCCTATTGGTTTATTTATTTGCTGTTTATTATCGATCTAAATCCACTTAATCCTGTTGGTATTTGATAATTTATGGATTTTCTAAATGGAAACGTGTGACTACATAGAATGCCAATATAATATGTTTTAGACTAAATTGGGATATTGCCTCACGTTCCTGTATGAGATGTATTGGCGTCGCGACGCTTGCTTATATAAAGTTTGTACGCAAAACTAGGCGCTAACATACTAGAAAGTAGTTTAAAGACTAAACTACATACAACATATACATGCAAAGACCAGTCAGATGCACAAGTCGATGACGCGAGATTGGAAACTGATCAAGATGAATGAAGTTTACAATGAGCTAGACGAGTTCAGTAAGGCTTGCTTGGCTGGTGAATAATGGAATCGCTACTAAAACCATATCAAAACATGCATGGTATTTGTTTAGTTTTATACAGACTCAATATTGAAATCTATAAATAAGAATCGATTAATTCTACTATATTTTTCAAATACTGGTATGCTTATTAATCCAATTGTAATAATAATGGTAGCATGCTGACGACAAATTGTTCTAATAACCAATTAACGATAATTGTTACGTGTAATTTCACTAGAAGGGACATGAATTAGTACACAACAGCGATATTAATAGCGATAATATACAACAACCGACCCCTAAGATATTTCAAAATTAATTTCTATAAAATTCCACCGTATTTCTTTCGAGTTGAAACACAAAATTGAAAGCATTTATATTCGTTATTGTGAAAGGGGTGCATTAGTGATGAATGGTGACGGTTGACGAGAACAGTGTTATTGAATCGGTCAATGGTTTGATCTCGTCTACTATCAAGGGGTGAGTTTTCTCATCATCACCATCATCATCATCATCAACACAAATAAATCAATATTCTATGAATATATGTATTTTATTAGAGCACAACCAAAGGTATATTCATCGAAAAAAAAATTCAAAATTGTGTAAATCTCAAATGCCAAGATAACCATTAAATATTATCTCTGATGCAATCTCTAGGGAGAATCGTTATGTTTCCGTGTTTGAAAGGGAAAGTTTCAGGATGTGGTTATAGTGAGTTCCTATCATTGCACGACATCGCCGTCTTCTTCTTCTTCATCGTCGATGTCGACGTCGTCATCTTGTGTTGACGTAAATCGGGAAACCTATAAAGTGACACCCTAAAAAGCTATAATTTAGGGTCGGATCTTTCCCCTTTTTCCAATATGCTTTATCGCTGGCATTATACGTTTTTGTCAATGTTTCCTACCCTCTATTCTACGTTTAAATAATAATAATAATAATAATCATAATAAAAAGAAATCACATGTGCTTGATCGAATCTCGAAATTAAATCTAAATCTAAGTCCTTGAATATTTATCATATATTTTTTTTTTTTTAATAAACAACTAACAATAAAGCAAGCAAAGTTATGAACATGCATACGATATAGAGTCAACTATGTATTTTTAATGTATGGAACAGCTGTGCGTCGCGACGCTGTCGTCGAATTTAGCTCTTGCCAACAATAGAATAGGATAGAACACCACTTAGAGAAGCATGGAACAATTCTACTGTGAGAACGTTTGTATACATTAGTGTGCCAGAATTGTGGTGGGTTTAACACAAAAACCAAAGTGTTGAATCGGGTATGTTTTGAATAAAGCTGTCGTTTCTTGTCGACAATATACGAAATACCATCCTTTGTTCATGGTCCTACCTGTATTCAAATTTAAATGTTGGGACAGTTTCATGTTGTTTGTGTTATTGTTGAAGTTAAGCAATTGCCAACCAAACCATAATTAATAGAGAAATTGTCCAAGTTACCATCATCATGTATAGTGGTGGGAACAAAATAGTGAATCTTATAAGAAATTGTCCACTGTAAATTATGTGAATAGAAACAGATAATTTACAATTTATACGTGAGACAGACAATATTTCTTTAAAAGTAGGTAGTTTTACACCTACGCTATTCATAGATTTTACATTGAACAATTTCCTTTGTATCTCCCGGTCATAAAGCAATTTAACTTTACTTATAAGATTCACTATTTCGTTTCGACCACTGTAATTGTTGATGGAGTACCATCGATTTCACAACAAAGTGATCAGTTTTTATGCGACTGTGTAAAACAGGTTTTTGAGGGCGGTCGTAATAATATAACAGAATCTTAACAGGTGAGAATTTGAGAAGGTAAAGTTGAGGTGTTATTGGTGTCATTTTATGTATTTACCTTACAATAATTTGGTATGGTGGAAACTTGTGTTATCATTCCCTACCTGCCCAGCTTGATTTCCACGAACCAAATAACGTGATATTTTCGCTCAAGAGGCGGTCACTTTTTTGTGAAATTTATGGTACCAATAGAAATTAATACATGACAAAACTGATGTGGTATTATATATTGAATTTTCTCGTTTAAAAGTAAGAAAAACTGTTTCTGTGTAATTTCCTGGGGCGTAAAATTCGACGACTTTTAATAATTCTTGATTTCCGTCTTCTACAAGAAAAATCTATTTGAATATTTGAATAAAAATATCTAATTTTTTTTTTTTTTATTTAATTCAATCTACTCTCAACTAATATTGTTTTTGTTTTCATCTCATACAGTGTTGAGATCAGTGCAAATATTCAGACTGAAAGCATTAATGTTTACTGAATTTGTCAAGTACTGACTAGACGTATTACCACTCAACAAATTTCACCATGTTTATCTTTCCCATCATCATGTTATGTATATACATATGTATATAGTGGTAGTATATGGGTGATACAATTGATTTGATATATTGTGATTAGAAAATAGGAGTTGATCAATTTCGATGTTTACCGAGTCAATAATTAACGATACATTTACGATAATGCGTCAGAAAATACCAACTATCAATCAATAGTCCATTGTTGAGAATTAAATGTATGTAATTTTTCTTAAACAAAGTGTTAAATTATGTTAAATAGAAAATGACAGCCATGACGATGTGAATATTAAATTTGCTTGGTCTAGCTATTATCGATTATTTATTACGGACATAACGTAAAATAATAGAATAGTGCTGTGTTTTATTTAAAATTATTGTGTTGTTACAATATTAAAAATTCATAATTTGGTAAAGTAGAATTTAAAGGATCAATAACCTTCACTACAATTGTAATGGAAATAGATTTTCATTCCGTATTGAACCTGATTTTATTCTATTGTAATCTTGCAAAGGGGTTGGTTATGATTTACGAAAGAGCCCAGGTAGTCGAGAATGTTTTAAAATTTAATTACGCCCCGAACTGGGGGTAGCAAAAGCCAATTTAGACGTCAGGCTTTTCACCTCAATGCATTCAATGTTCACCTTTACGACATACAACAGCACAGTAAAGGTGATGTAAATAATGGAACATATACCTACATCTGAGAAGAGGAAATACATTAGTGAGATTTTCTAATTCTTCTTGCTTTTGTTATGATGGAAATAAAAGCAAGTGATATTTTCAGTCTTTTCTTTTTATAAGAGTGTCTCTGATTTTATTTTTAATAAAAGTCTTGATTTGTCTCGTAATACAACAATAAATTACAGTAATTTAAATTATGTTGTTGTCAGTAGAAAAAAATATTCTTTATCTAGATTAATACGTTGTGTTGTTCCAACATTGTAGTTAATCACTGACGGATTTAGATTAGATTTATGTTGGAGCAAACTGTAAAGATTGACTGAATTGTTCGTTAGATACCCTTTAAATTATCGTTTATATCACACATTTATAGTAAAGGACAAATGTGTAAATTGTAATTATACATGCAATAGGTCTAAAGGGACACGACCGGCCAATCAACTCACAAACACAAGACTTTAATCTATATGCGAGAGTAGGTCCTTCCAGATCGTAATAACTATCAAGGATGTATATATGTCGACGTCCTAGCACTAGCAACAACATTACCTCTCCAGAGTGCAATCATGGTAGATTAGTTACCAGGGCCCACACAACAGCAGAGGTGCTGGAAAGTGTCTGGTAATAAAGCGAAACAGATAATAATAGCGCGACGAGATAATGGAAGAACCGAGCGATAATAAAACTCCTACAGGCTGTATATGTGTGTGAGATAGAATTGTGTATAGTTTCTACTGAAAAAATTACATCTAACGTGTCAGACTACAATACGTCAAAAGACCGCAGGTATCAACAACGACGACGCCGCCTATAGATGGCCCCGAATATTCACCGACATTGACAAATATTCTACATAAATCTGGTTGAATCGATGTTGTGATCAAAGTGAAAATGAGTGGGGCGTCAAGACGCTCCTCCATTTCGACGTTATCTCACTATCCTTCTCTATTTCCCACCCTGTTGTTATCGACACTTGTTTAAAGTCGAAATCTTAAATAAATTCTTTAAATTATTAAAATTTGTGGAGGTGCAAAGGATGTCGTTAAATATTATAAAATAAAATTATGAGAAGATTAAATTAAAATAAAAGTCAAGGATTGGGGAAAATTCGAAAAATTTCTAGTTGAAATACTTCTTTCTTCTTATCACACTTATAATCGATCGGAATTTTATAGTCTTGTTGGCAATAGATGAAATAAAAAAAAAACCAAATAAAAGTCAAAAGAACACGTGTTGTAACCATTCACTATACTTATTTTTATGTTAGGCAAGCAATGTCGATTCTTTTTAAAAGTGCTATTTTAAAAATACTGTAGTAGAAGATAAACTAAAGTGTTGACATAAAAACGACTTTAATGTTAATAGTTCCTGGATAAATCAACGAATATTCCTTAAACATTTCCACGATATTTTTAAATCACTAAACTTGTATGTTGATATATTAATTTTTCACCATCTCAATTATTATAATTATACTTCTATTATTAACACTAATGACTATAAATTATACAATTAAATCGTACAACTATTATCGTCGTGTTATTAAATACACATTAACGATCATTTCTTTTTCACTTATTACAATTATTACAGAATTATTAATTGAATCTATATTTTGTCGATAAATTTCAATGTACGATAGGGGAGTAGTTTTTCATGGATTGATCAACAAAAATTGAGTAATCATTATTAAAAGTAATTTAGGTTGTTGGCAGAGGGTGGGGTTGTTTCTTTCCGACATTCAAACATGTAATATGATGAGATATAATCATCATCAACATCATATCAAATTTTCTAGAAAGCTTATACGTTGATAAAGCAACATGATATTTAATGTTTCGATGAAAGTTTACTTTTATAAATATTTTTTTTTTGAAAGAGTTGAATAGACTTTTATAATTTAATTTCAACATTTATTTTGAATAATGAAACCTTTAAAATTATATCCAATAAAACTGTAATGAGCTATAATAGGATTTGTTGGATCAATTGAAAAGTGCAATAGTCTATAAAATTTTATTTGTAATATAATAATAATAACTGACCTTACACTACTGTTACAATCATATCGATTGTTGTGTAGAGAATGTAAAGTGACCTTTTTGGGTGCAGTCTTAGGGCAAAAAAACCTTCAACATAAAATTTTTTAAGGGTTGATATTTGGAAAACCAGTAGTCTAGCCACTATCATTGCTTTTATTACTTTAAAGTTGCATCTACCAACTAGTATGGTTAGTCTATTCCATAAACTAATAATGTTGAGTAGAAATCCGGATAAGTTACAGATTATAATATTATCATATAGAATTTCAATAGGGATTTCAAACTAGCAATGGTCGCAAACTTTTTCCTAATATTAACAATGGGATATATTTGAAATCTGGTTGGAAATGCTAGTATTATTATGAATAGGAAACCATAATAATATTAATATAATCCGTTATTGGAAGCATAAAATTTGAACAATGTTAATTATATGTAGTTTTCACTATAATAGTTGAAAGTTAAATATAGATTTTACCCTGTTGTTTTATTGATTAGCTGTCGTCAAGTAGTAGGTTTTCTACATTTTAATTATGCAGATCTTTACAATAAGATATTATTATAGTGAGCTTATTTTCAAGACTGGTATGACGTCAAAAATTGTAGAAACATGTCAAGCAATCATTTATTGTTTATACCACGATAGTGTTAAATAATGTAGCAAACAATAGATCGACTTTATGTATAGTTCTAGCTAGTTTATAATCTTTTCTAATATTTGCCGTTTTATTTTAGAATTCTATTCTAGTTGTTAGTTGTGTATAAGCTTTATTGTTTAGTTTGCATGCGACACGCATGCAATCAAGAACTTGCAATACATTCTTACAAGTTACTTAAACATGTAGATGTCCGTTATATATAATTATAATTTAAGAATTTTGAATAATTTTGGACATATCAAATTAATCCGAAACGGACAAGCC
This sequence comes from Mylabris sibirica, assembly GCA_039776855.1. Taxonomy (NCBI): domain Eukaryota; kingdom Metazoa; phylum Arthropoda; class Insecta; order Coleoptera; family Meloidae; genus Mylabris; species Mylabris sibirica. The sequence continues at coordinate 7,486,729 of CM077838.1, forward strand.
TCTACTGCGGACTGGCTGATGGAACACCACTTTCTAGAGAGGAAAACAGCTAGTCCACTCATAAAATGCTTAAAGTACTCGTAATTGGAGCTGATGAAACCAATCGTTTAAAACCAGGGTCGATGGTACAGTTTTTTTTTCTAAAGTGGTCAATTCTTATGAAACTCCTATTAGTTAGAGAGCGATTCCAAAAATATTTTATTCTAGCAAAATGAGAATCTCGTAGATCATTTAGAAGTTGGTCAAAAAACGGTGGTTTCTGACAATGCCGCAATATTCAAAAACGAGCAAAGCACACATAAAGACCAAGAATTACTCGTACCCTCCCACAGTGATTTTTCCATTTTACTCCAGGGTCTGCGAGTCATTCTTAGTCGTTTTGCGTGCTTTGCTCGTTTTTGAAAATTGCGACATTGTTCAAGGGCTTTTGACCAAATTCGAAATGAGCTACCAGGTAATAATTTTACTGAAATAGTCTATAGGGTCCCTTTTATAAATCCTTGAAATATTTTCCGAATTGCTCACCAACTAATAGAATATTCATTGGAACTGACCACTTAAAAAAAACCACACATTGTATATTGTGGCTCCTCTAAGATTCGGTTTCTCTTCCCCTACCTAAGTAGCAAGACTTTGACTTAAATTTACCTAAATATGGATTTACAGACATTTAAGAGGAGACCCATATATGGACTTGAATGTGTGTAAACTATATTGTTAGTTCAATATAAGCCAAGGTTTTACTAAAGCGAGCTTACGTAAAGGAAGAAAAACTGGACCTAAAAGGATCTCCTTTTTATATGTTAGAAGTAAATTCGTTATAAAAACTGATGACTTAGGACTATAAAAACAGCCTGAAAGTGTCTTAATTTTGCCGTTTTAGACTCAAGAACAAAATTCACTTAAAACTCATATTTTAGAATGAAAACGTTTTCAAACGTTGACTGAAACTAATAAGTTCGACTCAGAAAATCCACTGAAATTAATTACTTTTGAGTATTCTGTAACAAATTTTGCTAAAAATTCTGATTTGGGGGGAAAGTGTCTAAAAATCTTAAATTAAAAGTCGAAATCCAATTGAAAATTCGATTAAAAGTCTCCAAATAAAGTTTTTTATAATTCATTAGAAATATTCGCTAAAAATCAGTGCATGATAAAAATCAAGAATTCAGTTCAAAAAGTAAACTGAATCGTTTCCTTTTCGCGGTTAAATAGCAAAATTTTTTAGGAGCTAATGATTTATAACGAAAATGCCTTAAGATTATGACCACATTGTCTACATTTTTCTCCTTTGGCTACTTAAGAGCAACGTAATTCACTGGAAGCTGATAACTCAAGACGAAAGAGTCTCAAAACTTGTATTTCATCTCGAAAAATCTGCTTAAGAAGCAATTAGAAGCACCAATATCGTCTCTTCTGCACAATTCACTTACAAAATTCGATAAAAAACTGAATATTTAGCAAACAAAATGACTTCAAATCTCAAAAATTGTCTGAATTTGCATAAAGAAGATTGGGTCAGGCTGCATCATTTATCCGCCCAAACTACTCACTCAAAACCAGTCCGCGCCTGGACATGATAATGAACTTAGAAAATAATAGAAGTGTGTGTTTATTATTGCTTTGATGACCGTCATCCTCATCATCATCATCATCACCATCATCATTATCATCATCAGCTCTATTGACACGCAAAAACGAAGACATCTTGAGGGACTCTTCAGATCCTACTACCTCTACACCTTCATCTACAATTTCAATTATGCAAGCCATAGATTTTAATTAAAACATTTTGATGTCACTAGCATCATCTCTATTACTAGCGATATTATTATCATCAACAAGAAAATTTAACATGGTTTTATCTTAAATTTCATTATAAAACGCTATCCTCTATCTATTCAACAACGATTTTCTAAACGAATAAAAGCCGAAGCATAATTGTATTCCAATTTATTAAGTAATTATCGTTATCAGAAAATAATGATCGGGCGTATTTGTTCAGCTGTAATTTATCATGAAATTTCCACGGGCCCTGTCAATGAAGCCTTAAACTTATATTTTATACCAGGCAGCAAGAATCTCTGGCTCATTTCGAAGTTAATTAGGCAAAACTTGGAACATTTGATAACTTGCTATACTTGAGACGGTGTTTGATAGTATGTGTGTGTGTTTCTGTGTGTATATACGAGAGTCTAAAGAGAGGTTGGGTGGAACGATAAAATTTTCTTATTCATTATTCCTGTCTCTTTCTATCTTGGTTAGTTGAATGGAAAGTTTTAACCGCAATTTGCGTAGCTACTGCTTGAAAATTTGTTATAAGGATTCGGAATAAATTAAATCTGAAACGACAACGACGTCGACGACGCCACCACCGACTATGTTGGTGGTTGTAATGATGGTATGGTGGTGGTGTTAGAACCAACATCGACGTAGACAGGACTTTATCCAACAAAGAGACAACAAACAAAACAAATTGGTAGTGTAATTAATTCGATTTGTAAATTTCGAACCGAATAGAAGACAATGCATTGTGACTAACGGATAGATACTTAAAAATTCTCTTTGCTTTATAATTAGATGGTATTGATAACCAATCATTATAAAAAGTTATATTTGAATAGAGCTTTTGAATATAAAACTAGAATAGCGATGGGTTTATCTTTGTCAAATATACTTTTTTTTTCTCTTTCAATTTAATCGGATAACGACCCCGCCGCCAAAGCTATTCATCCGATTCTTATCGACGTAGTTATAGCCCAACATCGATCTAGCTAGATGTATTTTCAAAGCTTATAATCTAATAATGCGTCGATTGGCTGATAAATTCTCAACGACCCTAACAGAAGCTAAACCATCCCCAATCGAAAATTGTTATTATAGTACTGTTGTCGTTCGATACATTGCATGCATCTGGCTGTTGTTGATTAACGTAGTTATTTACTATTAATAATAATGATCGCATTAATATTTTGTTCAATCGATCTTTTCCATTGTTAATACTTTAAAATATATAGTTTATATAGGGTTGATGCTGTAAATATACCAAATTAGTATGAAGCGCCCATTAGTTGGCGGCCTAAAAAAAATTAAAAAAATTCCAACACGAGATTGACCGAGAAACATTGAAATGTACAAATCCTTCGCCTCCCTGGGTCGGTCATTGTTCTTTCCCATTAGTTTAGTATCAATTTCAACCAGTGTTTCTAAACCGGCGGTCCGAGAACCGGTATTGGCCAGCTAAAGAATTTCACACATCCCAAAAGGAATATTTTCTTATTCATCACACAATAAATTGTTTTGATTTACAGTTTACAAAGCACTGGAGTAGACTATTGAAACTATTCAATGTTTATTTATTTAACGAAAAACACACATTCATTAAAGGGAAGAAATGAAAATAAAAAGCAAAAAATAAGGAATACGTCATTTTTTAAGGAACGAAAAATGCATCTACTCAAAGGCCCAACAATTAAAGACATCTTCGGGGAGTTTCTAATTGTTATTCTTATTACATTATTATTTATTATTATAAAAATAGAGCAACAGTTAAAGAGGCGTATAATTTTTTACAGGATACTGTGACCGAAAAAAAACACCACAATTTTTTAAGGCTCCTGGTGTCATTTCAAGTCATTTTACGTGTACAGCTCACTAGCAAAAATTTCGACATTGCAATTTTTGATCAACTTGCAAATAAGCTACGTGGAGCTATTTTTGCTAAGACGCTCTCTGGGAACCACCCTAAAGAAACTTTAAGTATTATTCGAATCGCCCGACAACTAATAGGAATTTCATACGAATTTGATATATTTACAGAAGCAATCCTGTATGTATACAGGGTGCGATTCTATGAAACTCCTATTTTAGTTAACGAGCTGTTCGGAAAATATTTCAAGTCTTTGTAGAGAGGTCTTTGAAGACTGTTTTGTAAGAATTAGAACCTTGTAGCTGATTAGGAAGTTGGTCGAAAACGCTCGTTTTGGACGAGATTACAATTTTCAGAATCGAACTAAACACGTAAAATAATTAAGAATGGCTCGAAGACCCTCTCAACGGTGATTTTTTCCGCGTTACTCCATTGAATCCTACTAAAAATGTAAAATATTTCTACCTGTACGCGAATGCATTGGAAAAAACGAAAAAAATCAATGTCTGGAGAATTCTCGAGCTACTCTTAGTTATTTGAAGTGAAAATCGTAACATCCCGAGGTTCTAATTGTGCCATAAGGTCTCTCAGGACCCCCTCACAAATCCTTAGAATATTTTCCGAATGGCTTGTCAATTAATAAAAGTTTCATAGGAATCGACCACATTTCGAATGGATACCCTGTATATATCAAAAAGCTTGCTAAGCGAGACGACCCAGTAAAATGAGTTTTAATGACGTGTTTATTGTGCGGAATCGTAGAGAGGAAGCGAACGCGGATAGAATATCCACCCGCAGTTGAGTTTTAAGAGATTATAGCGCAAAGTGATAATTTGGATGAGACTGGGATGAAAGGAACGCGAGATCACAGTGCCGTGAATAATTCATTCGGCGGTATTCGTGTCTTATGAAAAGGAGATGCGAATCGCAAGGACTTGTGTGTCTTTGTGCGCGTTCTAATATGTTATAGATTCGATAAAGCGAAATGAGAGGACGATGATGCGACAAAGAAGAAAATAAAGAAGAAGAAAAGAAAAAAAAACGAGGACCGAACACGAAATTTTCATTAATTAATATTGAAGGGGGATTAATTGAATTTAAGTTAATTTTGATAAATTATTCACACGATGAAAAATATTTGTTGTTTGTTATAATGATCGATGATGATGATGATGGGTGTGGTGGTGGTGGTGATGGTAGCACGTGCGGTCGGTCACAGGATGGAATTAGTAAAAGTTTCGTCTTAAAATGTAAATTTGTCTGGTTTTGAAACGGCGACGGCAAAAGATAATTATGCAGTCGAGCGGTGAGCGGCCTTTACACGGCTTCATGGTTCCAAATCCGATTAATCTGTCCTTTAAGCGCGAAACCCCCTATATAGTCCGTCTCGTCTGTGGATCAAAACGGAAACACTGCTGTTGCGGAAGTGAATCCACCTCCTTTTAGATAATTCCAAATGTGTCAAACTGCATAGTTTTGAATTCACTAATTTAACTCTACAGTGCATAATAATTTCAGTTTATAAGAAGATCATCTAGACGGAAAATTATTCGCTTTTAACATGTTAATAGAAATAGCGATTGTATTTGTATACGCAGATGAAATAATTCAAAAAAATAAAGAAAAATGGTTTGTTGGTAAAAAAAATTATCAAAAATTCTCCCCACAATCTAGCCAAACAAATATAAATGAAATTGGTATGATAATTATGGAAAGTCTTGGTTGATATAAAGAAATGAGACCATCTCTACTCCCGCTAAAAGCATGAACCAAAATGGGTGAATATTTAATAGAAAGCAAATGGTAAGCGTTTGAAGGGGGCGATGTGACCACATCCATAATAAGTTTAAATTTAGGGGAGCATCAATCGAATCCCAAATTTATTCTAATTTAGAACCCCTTCTATGTCACAAATAAAGCATTTTCATTTCAATTCAATTCAACATAAACAAAAATAATTTAAATAAAACGAAAACTAACACAAACTTGTTATAAAAGGCTTTGTAATTTTTTTCCTTTCATTCTAGAAAAAATAAAATGGTATTGTTTTATTTTACACACCACACAAGAACAATTCTAGCTGGTAAACCAACACATACATACAAAAACTCTAGAAAATTGTCAGTTGATGTGTAAAATTTTAACGGGCGCTGTCGCTGTTTATTGTGGAAAAAAGCCGACAAGAAGGCGATCAAAGAAAGAAAACTCTTTTCTCATTAGATGTCTGAAACGGAAATGAGAACTGGGAATTATGCTTGTTACATTAGAATTGACGACATTATATTAGTGTGGTTCGCTTACATACCAGTGATTCGTTAATGTAACATTTTCAAGAGTTCAATTGGCCGCAGTGCACTAATTGGACTCTCGACACGAGAACAAAGCTCGCCAATTATTCTATAGGCAGAATACTATCTAACTATTCTAGTATAATAATGCAAGTTATTCTTTTTTTTTATGATCAACATTTATTTTGTCGCTTTTATTACTCATGTTAACGTTGCATGTTAGACCCTTGAAAACTGTCTAATTTAATTAACATAAACACATTGACATAGGGATTTGTTATGGCATGTTGGCGTTGATTAGTTGTTACGTTTGTGGTTGTCGTATTGTTGCTGTTGGCGTTTTGATTTACGCACCAAATCACCCAGAGTCTGGTTAGAATCTAAAAGCAGGACCGACGCTGTAATGTGGTGCCATCCCCCCCGCATTGACTCTGTCTATGTGTGCGGCTGAGTGAGGTGAATGTATATAAAGTTACGATGACGGCATACAGAATTGGGGGTGGTGGTTAGTTGTGCAAGGTAGAAAAGCTATCTATATGAGCATCACGTATATTGGTCCGTGGGCTAACGGCGCGTGTAACTTTGTGGTTCAATTCAAAAAGACCATGAAGACGACTGGGGGGGGGGATGTAACGGCAGCAAGAAAATCATCGTTACTCTCCAAGATGTTGGTAGTAACATACTAAATTACATTACAGTGGTGGTAGTACTACTATTCGATATTGATACGTCGAATGAAATATTCAACAATACACTTGATCTGGCCTCACTCATCCCCACGAGGGGATCTTAATTTTTAATTAGTTTGTATCAGGAGGGTTCAAGGGGCGCCAACAAAAACCCTGTTAAGCTTTAGAGATAACCGAGATTTCTACTACTAAAGCTACGCTAATCGACCGCCAAGCGATTTTAATATGCGATAGAACCACCACAACAGAGGGACAAACAACAGTAGAGGCGGTGGCATTCTCCAATATGATACTGCATATAATCAAAAGATAACGTTTTGATAAGGCTAAACTTTGTTAAATTGAAATTAAATTGAGTTGTTTCTCTTTTTTTCTCATCACTACTACCACCACCACCACCACCAGTTCCTATCTTTTGTTTTGATAATAGTGGAGGCGGGAGATGGCAATTAGATAATTGAATAAGAATGTGATGGTAAGTATGTGGGTGCGGAAAATGGGGCCAGCTCACCAACATGCAGTAAATATGGCAACGAACCACCCCCGATTGGTGTTGCTGTCGAGAACTATGCTCGTAAAATTGAACACTCCTTAAAATTAACTGCTAATAAATTACCGAAACTCTACTCTAACCCATTAACGTAACCTGGCGCTTTTGTTACCGGCCATTGATTTATGTGCATTATCATGGATAGTTTCTCGTGGACTTTACTGATTAAAAACTGATAATGCTGTTTTGCTTAATAATTCCAAATAGATTTTTAAATTAATTGACGAGCGATTCCAAAAATATTTCAAGGATTTATAGGGTAATCATGGGAGACCATTTTAGCGAAATTAGATCCTCGTAGCTCATTACAATTTTCAAAAAACCAGCTAAACACGTAAAACGACTAAGAATGCCTCGAAACCCTCTAAACATTGATTTTTTTTCGTTTTACTGCACAACATTGTAATAAAAATGAAAAATAAATTCCACCTGTTCCAGAAATAGTGCTACCAATTTTTGCCTAGAGTTCAGGAATTTTTACTTGTTCAGAGAAAAAGGAAATTTTAACAGTTTTTTCTTGAATCTAGGGAAATTGAGAAAAAAAATCATGAAAGCTGAACTTTATGAATAATTTATTTCATAGTAAAATATTTTAAGCAAAAACGCCTCTACGCTTAGCAAAATGCATTCGCCATCTAGCTAGTACTAGTTGTTTTAGGAATTCCGACAGGATTGAAAAGACAGCACGAGTCTGGGTGAGATTGTCTTTCGTGAAACACAATCTCGTCCAGACTCGTGCTGTCTTTTCAATCCTTTGGGAATCTCTACCTTTGCACACTTGTATCGAAAATGGCAATTTTAACTTTCTCCGCCTATTGAAAAAATTAATTTTGTAACAAATAAATATCTACGAAATTCTAGGGAATTTTTCGCTCAAATTCTAGGGACTTGGCAACGTTTTCCAGAATGCGTTGGAGAAAAATGAAAAAATCAATGAAAAATCAATCCTCGAGTCGTTCTCAGACATGTAGTATGTTTTAGATAAAATGAGCTACATGGTACTAATTATGCTAAAAGGGTCTTTAGGGACTAATAGGAGTTTTACAGTATCGACACTCTGTATATTTGAGAAATTTCAGAAAGGAACTACTACCATACTGTTATTTCTACATGCCTAGACATCTCTGACTCGTTCAAATATCTCTTGTTAGCTAAAGCGCAGAGCTTTTGATAAGCCAACCGTACCACACTACTCCTCTCTTGAGAAACTTGATATAAATATTTCACCATACCCATATTATATTAATATTGTTAAGTTGCTTCAAAAATTTTCGTATCCCACTATTAATTATAGTCTTGAATAAACTTTATATAGAAAGCTCTCTAGTTTTTAGTTCAACAATTTCTAAATTGATTTCAATACAGCTTAGAGGGTTGATTGTATTTAACGAAATTAAAATTAAAATGAAGCTTATATGAAAGTGAACCCCTCGAATCTTGATTAGTTGTTTAGAACGATCGACACGCGACCACCATCTGTCATGACAGTATATTGCAACTCTACAACTGAAAACACACGTCATTCTTATCAGTGTATAAATAAATATATAGATTAACTGAAAATTATTCGTGTTTTTTTTTTCTGTTATACTATCCCATCTTTATGTTGGGAATTTAGGGATCAATTCATAATCTCTGGATTGTAACAGTAACGATGCAAATGTCAAGTTCTATTAAAGTTTATTTGGCAAATTGGATGTGTTTGCGGTTTTAAAGGGGTTGCCCATACGTATACGTATACAAGATGGGTTCGGTAGGTCTGTTTGAGTGGAGAAACTCAACTGTGCTACATCAGCATTTGATATGAAAGTAAACACGATTCCATTAGGACATAAATGAAACTTTCAAGTAGTCTACTCCTATATTATATTCTATATATATCTGTCAAAATTTTGTGCAAATAATTGACACAAACTCTCTTCTTCTAATAATAAAAATATTTCATTGATTGTGTACGATTGAAAATCCAATTTTCGTAAATGTATTGATTTGATATCAGACAGATGTAACTCTCTGAATTGTGTATTATTTGATAGTTTGAAGTGGATTTTTAACAATAGAAGAAGATCCAAGGAAAATGGCAATTTCTGAAATGAGTTGGTCTCGTAATAAATAGAAAAATAAACGAATATCATAGTTATAGAACAATAGAAAGATACAAAACTATTGTGTAATACAAGTAGTAGTGACCTGGTTAGATACAAATAAAGTTGAATATTATCAAGAACTCACGTTTCAAATCCACATGCCTTGTCTGTTCTAAAATTACATATCCATAAGCTGTCCTATTTAGGACATAACAGTAACGTGCGTGTATTTGTATTAGTATACTTTATATGGAGACACAATTTATACCCCATTTATATGTATTTATGGCTTTTCCCCCCTTCCGGCTCTCTCACACTTAACCACTAGGGGATTAAAATCCAGTCGCAACAATATCACAACCCGTATGCAAAATTCTTATCAGAAAATGATGTACGGACAGTGAAAAATATACTCTACAGTCGTAGTTGTTGTTGTATATAGAAACTCTAATGTATCGCTTTCTATTCGATTTTAGATTTTTCAATAGATAGAAGGATATGGATAGATTTACCATCCAAATTATTGGTGAATAAATGAACGGAGAAAAAACAACAATTTAAGCAGAATTTAGTGCAAAATAGGCAAATTCAGCCAAATTTTCATTTTAACAACAAATCTAAAAAAAAAATTATGTTTTCATATTACCCGACCACCGAATTATTGCATTTGAGTCAGCTTTTTCTACAGCTCTTCTCAATTTCTCTTCTTTTAATTTTGTAAAATTCGTGTAGAAATCTGACAGTAAAGTCGATTCTTGCGTTATTGTTTGTTGTTTGTCTTTTCAACCAGTTTTTCAAAGGTTTTTAGAATGAAACGTCGATTCTTCCTATTGACATACGGATTTCCTTTCCATAAATATAAGCAGACCCAAAAAACTTTTCCTCAAAACATTTCTAATAAATAATTCCATTTGTTATTGTTAACAAAAAAAAATAATCAATAATACATTTAGTAGAAACCATCGATGTTGAATATTTTCGATATTGGTCGTGTATATTTTACGATAATTGGATTGTATTAGAGTACCGCTGAGGATCGCCGGTGGATTGTTTACGAGCTGGACTCTGAACACTCTCGGTAGTCGGTGGTGGTAGAAGTAGAAATCCCTCTTAGATTGCATTCTCTGCCACCCGATCCCCTTGGAAAAGTTGCACGGTGATCGGCGACAATCTGCCCGCATGGATTCTTTACTGTACACCCCAGCGCGTTCCCAATTTCGACGCAAACTGAATTTAAGAATAAAGTTTCTTTCTTGTACACGGTCGCATCCGTCAGTGCAGATAAAATATGAAAGTGAACGAACTGAAGCAATAGATGTGGATAGACTGACAAAGACTTTGATCATTATATGGAAGTCGATTCGGGACGATTATTTATTTATTTTTTTATACGAGAAGGAAGACATAGTCGTCTACCTATAAATCTATCGATATTTGTTAGATTTTATAGTTGAATGAATTCAACAAACATCCGTGCAAAAGGTGGATCTTAAATCGGGCGTGACGTCTTTTTAGGTGTGCATTCACTCTAACGGACAAAAGGTGTAAGATACAGAAGAAAATGTGTCTGCTAGTGTGTGCAGTACGCGCGGTTGCTTGAATCGGATCTATATTGGGGAGAATGATGAGAGTAATGCGATATCGTCTATGTCTGGTCCAGCGATTGCTGCTATGACTTATCCTGAACACTCCCAGGAGAGGGCACGATAACGATCATCAATAATGCCCTAGCCTTTGTGCATAGATCCGATTCTGGAATTTGTTTAGCCATTCAACGAATTTTGTTCAATATAGCCGGCTCAAAATAAGGGTAGTCTTATCATAGTCACTATTCTATAATATTTTACACAACACCCTTCCCTATTCAAGTTTTATTAATAATAGTGGAGTATAATAATAGGAGAATAAGTTGATTTTAACTATGTATAGCTTTTTAGAATTTTCGCCATCTCATTCGTGTCTATTTATTAATTTACATTTAAATCGAGAAATTATTAGAAATTATTTTAATAGTAACGTAATAACGTTGAATTCACCGTTCAGCATTCAGGAAATCGACCATTTCGAGAAATGTTTCTTTAAACAAGTCGAGAAACACGAGAAAATAAGAGGATTAATACGACTTGTATTCACTTGAGTAACTCCAATCGTATTTTGTACATTTTGTTAGCCTCTCTCTTTTAACTCTTACTTTCTAAAATGGATTTTTATTGTTAATTATTCTAGGAAAAAGGCGAGATATTTGCATATAAATGCAGTCAGTACATGTGCACAAATTTCAATTTACAAAAGGTAAATAGTAGTCTTTGGTCTGTGCTGTATCCGGACACTATACATATTTTATTATATAAGACCGGTGTATTATCAAAGGACCCTCGTAGCTGGCTTATACAATCCCTTGTATTGTAGCAAACCTGGTAGAAGGGAAGACCATCATAAACGCGATCCTTTTGGGACATTTTCTAGCTATACTCGAATGTATTGGTAGTTGAATTCACAACTACAGCGCTGAACTAAGCAGACTTTGATTACTTTAATCCGGCAGAAAAATGACGAATTTAATCAGAGTCTTTGAAAAGACTCCCTGGCTGACTTATCTCCCTTTCAGAAATGTCGATTAATATTGGTTCTTCTTAAATTTTTTTTCTCTGCTCTCAAGTCGGGCTTGATTGAGTGAAGAAAACGGTCAACGAAGCTTCACTGAACACAAATAGAATCCGTTTGAAGTTACAACTTTGCTCTACCTTTGATTATTATTATTATTTTTTCTTTTCCAACTTGTCTAAAATATTCTCTTTACGATTTAGAAAAAGAGATTATCGAAAGTTACGAAAATTCCTGTAAATTTTCAAAGAAACACTATAAAAAGAAATGATGGAAAAATATGTGTGTGTTGAAGAGAAAAGAGCCAAGAGGACAACAAGGTTTTCTTTTGACAGATTAGACTGGCCATTTTCACGTAAAAGGGTCACCCATTTCGGGTGCGATTTCCTTAAAGATTATAAAGTCGTCGTTAGTTTGGAGTGAAAGAGAGAGAAGTGTTGAGATTGCTGAAACGATGGCACTCTGGAATAATGTTGTTGCCACAATCCCATCCCATCTTTTCTGGATGTGATGAGTAGAGTAACGTAATGGTTACTAGCTGTTATCAGACTCCATCTTTTAGACTACGTAAAAAAACATTATGAGGCAGTACTGGAAAATTGCCTAGGTAGTAACTTTTTATGGTAACTGGCAAACATTTCTCTATACGTTTAACTTTTAAGAAGAAATGATGAAATTTGTAGTTATTTTATTTTTATTATACAGATACACGATTATAGTAGAATATTAAAACGGATGTGATTAATTAATGAGGCAATTAGTGATGGTTTCATTTTTATTTTGTGCATTACACTTTTTGGTATCATCATGTAATGCATTTGATAATATGTTAATAATGTGAACATGCAACGTGTTCCTGAATCTATTAAAACCACTACCGCTTCAAAATTAAATTATGCATAATCAACAAAAATATAACGCCTTAAGTAAATTATTTACTCTACTTTTAGTTGTTTTCCCTCTTGTTATCAAGAAAATTAATAATTTCAAGAGCAATTGTCTATTTGTAAGAGATTCTCTCTGTTGTATCATTACTGATCTAATAGGATTCTCGCTTTGAATCATCTGGGAGCGAATCGTTTCATTACAATAATGAGTTCTACTCTCGCCTTCACCATTGTGTTTATTCTCTTCAATCATTAATAAGATGGGGATCGAAATTACAAATAGATGACATATCATCTCTTGCTTGATTGTACAAATCTGACTCAACATTTACCAAACCAACAGGCGATTATTTCTAGTAATCGGCATGACGGGGTGTTTAATATTAATTTTTCTTTTTTCAATAATGGCTGATGTTGTTGGTCGGTCGGTTAGCAGAGGTGTTGTGACAACGTTTAGAGCTATATCGATTTTATGAAAGAAGCAAAAAAAAACACAACACGACCAACATTAATTTTGTTCACGTCATTACCTTCATGTTGACACTTTATCCATTTTTAAGCAAAACAAAGAGCAACCTGCATAGATTTTTCTTTTATGAAATTCTGTTAAAATGAGCCGAAATTTTTGGTTTAATATCTCACTCCGATTTAATGGTTTCAATTTATAAACATTTCACGTTGAACGTTGCTGCAATATTACAGATTAAAAGTTGTCAATTTGAACTGTAATGAAGATAGAGAGAGAGAGAGAGAGAGAGAGAGAAGAGGAAAAAAAAGAAAACTTGAGAGACTGTAAAAAGCGTAGCGACAAAATCTAATCATCCAAATAAAACGAGCATTTCCAAGAAAATTATTTGCACGAATTGAGATAAATTGCTCGAGTTGTTTTAATTTATGCACGATGCGAAATGTTACTACAACAAGGGGTAGTAGATGATAAGGGATATGCAATACTAGACAACATTACATCAAGAATATTAATTTGTACTTACCGTTATGTACAAGTAGAGTTGAGTCACGGGCTAAAGCCAATTCTGAATCAGTTAATGTTGCGTCCGAGGCGTTCTCTGATGTTGGTGTGTCACTTAAACCGGCTGGTTGTTGATAGAGCGGGTGTTGATAGGTGTGTTGTGATGCACCGTATCGACGTGGTGATTCTTCACCTTCAGACCCACTGAGACTGTAGGCGGGGTATAGGCGCCCCTTGCCTACAAAAAGACAAATAACACAAATATCACTTTAATAAATTTCACCATTCTTATATACCAGGTGAGTCACGTAAGAGGAACAGTTCATATAGCGAGTGATGCGAAAAATATTTCAAGGATTTGTAGGGGATCCCCAGAGGACATTTTAGCAATATTAGAGCTTTGCAGCTCATTTGGAAGTTGGTTAGAAAACGTTCGTTTTGGACAAGATTTTCAAAAACTATCTAAAGACGTAAAACGATTAAGAATGAGTCGCGCGACCCTCCCAACATTGATTTTTTTGTTTTTCTCCATTGCATTCTAGAAGAAAATCAATGTTAAGGGATTCTCGAGACATTCTAGGTCGTTTTGGCGTGTTTAGTTGTCAGAAACGAGCGAATCTTGGCCAACTTCAAAATGAGCTACTTTGTTCTAATTTTGCTAAATTAATCTTCAGCTTTTCTCCTATAAATCCTTGAAATATTTTTCGAATAGCTCGCCAAATAATGGGAGTTACTATAAAAACTTTTCGTCTTACGTAACTCACCCGGTATAGTTTGTAGAGACTCGCTAGATGGAAATTGATAAATATTGAAGTTGGAGCGCAGTAGTTTTCTTCTAAACGAAAAAAACAAACATTCGTTTGACGTCTTCTTGGATATATGCGGGCAATTACAGTGAATATCGCTTTTTTTTATTGTTGTAGGGACGTATTTTCCTCCATTCGCGATTTTTTCTATAAAACTCACTAGTTGTAGTGATGTAAAGTTCGCGGTTCGTTTGATTTGTGTAACGGTAGTGTTGCAAATCAGCAATTTATGCAAAATGACCTTCCGTCTATATTTGGATAGATTTATTGCATTTAATAATCGAGCATATAAGAAACTATGAAGTAAATCACAAAGTTTTCAAAGACTGGTTAACATTCAGTTTTATTGCTATATGTTTCTTCTACCCTAAAACCTACATCAATTCAAAGTTTCTACGTCGTGACAGAAATAGCAAAAAAAATTACACAAATTTGTTACGTTTAATGAATGTAGTCGTGTTGAGATAAAAAGGTGATTGAACAGACAGAAAGACAGCCAACGCTCGTTAACGTCTCTCAACTACTTCACGTTTTTTTTTAATGATTATTTGCCATATAGTTATAGAAAACAGGGCTTCGAAAAATTACTTTATTTGATCCGGTTCAATTCAAAAAAAATATTACCACTTCGATTCCAGTTTTCGTTTTTGCAAAAATCCCATTTTTTGTCGATTTTCGGTTCACTTTCAAATAATCAATTTTTAAATTTCACCCCAAAGAGCTATTTACAGGGTAAATATTTTAAAGTCCCTTAAAAAAGTAACTTTATTTTGTAATTTACTATTAGCGCAAGAATTTTCATGTTGATATGTTTTACCATGGGGTATAAAATTGCAAAAAACGTAAAAAAATGGCATACTATCATTAAAAATTTCCACCCACAACAAGGGATGGAAACACGGCCGACCCCTTTTGATAATCCTAACGAATCTATATCAACTAATTTCTAAACCAGAAAAAATATTGAGCGTTTACAGAGATATTTGAAAAAAAAATTACAGGGGTAAGTTTAACCCTCAATATCTGCTTTAAACTTGAGTATGGACACGAACGACACAATACGCATCCCTTAGAATAAAATGAATTACCTATCCACATACCAAAAAGCATCGAAATCGGAAGTTTTGACCTCGTTTTAAGTGCGCTGTAGTCCCTATTGCCGACTCATTTCCCAGGCAGTGAGGAAAAAGGAGATAAAAAAGAAAAGAAAAACAACTTGTTCTTGAACCGGGAAAAAACCGGTTTGTGCTTTCGGTTCAGCTCCGGATTTTGTTCCGGATAAAATTTCGTGTTTTTTCGGTTATCGGCCTTAAGCTTGCGTAAGAGCTCGAGTGACAAAACACGCATCCCTTAGGATAGAATGAACTACCAAAATTACCAAAATCGAGAGTTTTGACCTCGTTAAGTGCCCTGTAGTACCTATTGTTAACGCATTTCCGGTTAGGGAGGAAAGAGGACATAGGAAAGAAAAAAATCGTGTTAAGTTGAATGCGTGAACCGAAAAAGCGGTTTTTGTTTTCGTCTCAGTTCCGGATTTAGTTCCGATCAAAATTTCATTTTTTTCCGGTTTTGGCTTTTCCATTAAGTTTCCATACGAAGCCCTAATAGAAAACTAACTCTATGTGTGTAAATTTGAGAAAGTAATTACAAGTAGGCGATAAAGTCGTGTTGGTATTCCTGTGTAACATGATGAGAGACGTATAATACATGAGTTGTGTTTGTTTGGAGTTGGGGGCGAAGGCACCACCATCCACGATCAACTGACACGCGCTAGTGTTTATTCAGCTTGGCCGGGATAAATGTGAATTGTTGGGATTTCTAATTAACTAGTTCGCCTTAGGAAGTTTCAAGTTTTCTTCAACTTACAATATTGACAGTAGAACAAATTTTCGAACAGCAAAAAAAAAATTGGTATATTTTAGGTCTTTATTGATACATGCAACTATATAGCATTCCCCTATTAGTATAACTGATTTAATATAACTGAAAGCCATTCAGAGATTGATCGAAATGTTGTGTCGCGTGTCGTCCTCCTATCACAATCAGACAATAAATGCACTACTGCATAAATGTATGTAGTATGTACATACTGTCATCAGCTAGATATGAATCTTATCAATGACAGCATATTTAGTGTCCGCTTATCAATTCAATAATATTCATAAAACCGTCACTGATGATAAAATCAATTGTGAGTAGCTGAAATTTAGAGCTTTTCCACTACTAATCATCGATTGATAACGATTTATGTTTTTGCTTGTTGTCGCCATAAGTATTGTTGTAGTTTGAAAATGGCATTTCTATAACCGTCGCCTCCACCATATGTTACTCTTCATTTGCAATGCGAATTTGAATGTTTTCGTAGACAGGTGTAGGTATGTCCTTGTCAATATTTCATACCTGAAGCCAAAAGTCGCATATAGAATGGCGCATGTACTTTATCAGTTGATATTTATAATGCCCTACATTCCAGAAATGAATAATTTAACACGAACAGCTGCGGTTTGAGCGCTTTTGAAATTTTCGACGAGGTTTCCTGTATGCCAGAATTTATCGTCGACCGTTGTTGTATATTCCTCTATCATTCATTAAAATATTATTTTTCATAAATTTTAATAACTTCACAAAAATAGTGCATGTATGGATTCTCAATAGAGATTCATATTGGTAAAAATATAAGATTCGGTTGTCGTTGTCGGGCAATCAGCTGTTTGTCTCTTGAGACGCATTATGTCTCACACCTCAAGTCATCCTTCATCTATGCCAGCGAGTTTGTCACATCTCTTCGACGCCTTATGAAACTCACGGTGTCTCCCTGTGGATTTTCTGCTGACGTAATTCGCACCAATCCCAATGGATACTACATGATTGTTGGAAGATGCCGCATGAATACTATGGCAAGCACACTTATTCCTATTGTTATGGTAAAAAGATGGCAGAATCGGCACGCACTTTGCTACAAATTTGTTTACAAATTGACTGAATACGATGCGAATCCAACAACCCTCCTATATTGCCAAATGTACAATGTTTGGAAAAACATATTTTGATATTCTGTTGTTGCTTCCTTGGAAATTTTCGATGGAATTTTTATATCTAAACTACATCTTCCCAAAAACAGAACTGATGGGAAGAAATCAAGGGAATTTATTCGGCAATTAACAATCTTATTATAGACTAACAAATGTCGATATTTCTCGGGATGTCATCTATGGTTATTGGAAATCACTGGGGCGCGGAACCCTACCAACATAACACTAGACGACAAGAAAATGCTGCTGATGAATGGAGTCAATTTACCAAGGCGGCGCCGGTGTCTCCATCATTCCTTCATTGCTACAACAGTCACGGGTAATTATCCAACGACTATTTATATAAAAAATGGACAAGGGCAAACTACTTTATGCCATTTAACTTAGCAAAACTTTTTCCTCTTCAAATGCAAATTCATCAGGCTTACACACAAATAAACTACTGAGTCAACCTCTATTAAAGGCGGAAATTTGGGCAATTTACTTCCGAGGCGCTAATAAAGTCGTAAAAGAAAACACGATAAAGATTTATCCTGTACATGGTGGTTGTGTAAGTCGGCATTTGTAGTAGCAATGTTATGGGGCATAAAATCGTCGAAAAATATAAAAATGTTGATGTGCGTAGATGTGAGGGATAGGTAGAACTACTACCGGTAATTGATTGGGGTGATTTTATTTCGTCTGGGCGGCGGCATTATTTATGAAGCAGCCATTTCCCAGATCACTAGCAAAACATGAGCTATTAGATAGAAGAAAGGGACAGTTGTGGCCGATGATAATATCGAACAAAAATTAACTTTCAACGAACATCAAACAAAGTTGGCTCCCGCTCAGTTGCAATATTTAATCGATGTTTTAACTTATTATAACTTTAAGACATGAGCTAAACTTGGAGATTTTGCATTGAAATTTGTTGGGGAATAGGAAGAGACAGGACGAGATTCGACTTTAGGATGCGGCCAGTTGTTTAATCGAGGAGAGACGAATTCCTACGAAATAGGGCGAATTGAGGGTGACTCCCATTCCCGTGGTCTACAGGATCAATACGCGGGTTCGACGATGGCTGTACTAGTGGCGGTGGTGGTGGTGGTGGTAAATAGGGACCATGCCAAGGGACGATTCTACCACCATCAACACTATGAACCAGTTGGCAAACACTTTGTAGATTTTACTTCTAATACCAACAGCACATTAAAAATCTTTCTCAAAGTAATTAGGACAACTTAATGTTTATCTTTTTAGGATAATTACATTTCAACTACGAAGCTATTAATTATAAGCATTAAAGTTTCGTCTGGTCATATGACACACTGTAGCTAAAAAGAGATAGTAGAAGAAATAAGGGTATTATTCTAGACTAAAACTCAATCCCGCAACAGCTTATCGAAGATTATAATCAGTAAGTTTGCAAGAATGCTCCAGGCGCACTCTGTTTGTCTCCTTCTTTTGTTACAAGTTATTCACTGTTGTTTCATGCTCATTACCGGAGGATATGGACGTAATAGAGTACAGATAAAAGTGCATCATTGCAAAAGAAGAACCAACAGACCAATCATTTGGGAGCAATGTTGTATAGTAGTTTTTATGCATATTTAACAACTTGAAAAAAATAAAACCCGATACTGGATAACAATCGTTCGAATTATGGGTGACTTATGATCATAAAACGATTCAGTTATGATATTTACAAAAGTAGAAAAAAAAATATGTATCACATATATTGGGGATTTATATCGATATAATCCGAAAATAAATTTTTTACTTTAGTTATGTTTGTTTAACTGATCGAGTGGGTCATTCGGTTTTTACGAGTAAATCTAACATTGTTTTATGTGACAGTTTGTGTGTTAAAATGCTCCCGGCGTCCAAAGTACGATTCTAACCACCCCCTATTTCGCCCTAATTCTAACACGACCGTTTCGACAGGCACGTTTGATCGTTACGAGATACGATATTCAAGGGTGTATCCATGCATACAGTTGTATTTAGATATGTGGAATTACATCTCCATGTCGACAACTAATTGACGATATTGGTCTTTACTATACCAATAGTTCGAATTAGTTTACTAATCTGTTTTAGTAATCTACACACTATACTTAAATTAAACATACATACAATAATATACAGTTATTTTTGTAATCGGGGAATTCCAAGATGGATTATTCAATTTGTCTTACAGACTCACGAAATAGACCATCATAAAGTGTGTTACAAAAGAATTTCAATTTACCCAGAAAAACTGCCAGAAGAAGAGACGAACAAACTATCGATGGGTGTTGAAGACGGGCAGTATTATCGTTCAGTATCACCGTAAAAGACCGGAACCATAACGTCGTTGTCTGAGCCACCGGTAAACGTGACTTTCAACATTGATAAATCATTTCACTGAATATTACATAGGCCAGTGTTAGTAGTAGTAGTAGTAGCAGTCCAGACCCGTATCACGCAATGACAGTCGCAGAAATTGAGCCAAAGGGGGTAGAGATCGAGTTGAGGGAGAGTTGGGATATTATTTGTGTGTGTGTGTGTGGGATATATGGATGAAGAGGAATCCTGCCCAGGACAGTGATAAAGCTAAAATTAGGGTACAACTGGACATGAATAGAGAGAGAACGAGGTAAAGGGAAGGCAGGTGAAAACGGAATCGTTGATAATTGGTCTACATTTTATTGTCAATTAATAGGGTTCAGAGGGTGGATGTTTTTGCATTTCTACAGTAAAAAAAAATTCATATTTTACCACATATTTTGTGAAGCTTTATTTATCAGTTGATAAATAAAATAAAAAACATGAAAATGGTTGTAAACAAAAGATCACTTCAAAAGGAAAACATATCGTGCCTATCTGAAGAACCCTCTCATATAATCCCATGTTATAAGAATAAAGAAAACACAAAAAAACATCACAGTAGCGCTATAATTTTTAGGGTTTCTTTAACAAACATTGACGAAACAAGAAAAAAATAAATTGGAAAAACATTGACACATAAATTGAAATTGATAAAAGCGTTAACAATTTTCAATACATAAACTTTGTAAATTTTGAAAGATAACATGTAACGAGACACAATTTGATAAACTTTAAAATTTGACAGAAAACTCAAGGGGATGATACAGTCAATAATAAGTGCTAGTAATAACGCCTTGTGCAACAACAAAACAAATAAAATTACGAGCCAATCTGCTCACCAAGTTAGCACAACATTTATTATTAACATAATGGTTTTAGATGAGAGACGGGAAGATGATATCCTCTAAAATGCGAAACTAGTAGTTTTAAACGTCTTCTATAGAAAGCACTTACTTATACTGCAAAGTTTAATGTATAGATGAGGGGTAGCGACGACTTACCCCTAGATTAAATTAAACTTCTTGCACATGTATTATTTACCTATCGCTAGTGCAAATCTGTTAATCGTTAACGTAAACTTTCCCGGTTCAAGACGATTACGATTAATTTTTTATTTGTTTAAATCACCATTGAAGCATCATTTTCAATTAAAACAATAGATTGAAGTGATGATATTTTAAAATACCTTCTTGAAAATAAAAACAGTAATGGAATTTAAAGTTGTGATTTGTTTTCCGAAATTTTTAATGGACTCTTAATGGCAATCTCAGTTGAGTTTTAATTTAATTTCGAGGCGTGGTGTACGCATTTCTTTATCCAACAATTTTTCTAATTCCATCATAAAGAAAAGAAAAGAAATCTTGACAACCGTTGATACGTTTATAATTTTATTATTTCATATTTTTTCCACCCCCTTAAACATAACAAGGAAGTTTTGTATTAATTTGTAAGAATATAAAGTGCGATTGCAATTAATCGGTCATTAATTTGGTTTCAAATGAAATTACATGTTCGTATTGATAATGTGACGTCATAACACAAAAGGGGGATGGTTGGTTTTAATTTATATAAGCCACCCCTTGTCTCTATCTCTCTTCTACCACCACTAGCACCACCACCACCACCATTTTCAGTTCGATCTTATTCGTATTCTAGAGGGACGATGTGCTTGACTAAACAACCGAATTTGGCACACATGCATGCATGCAGGGTGAATAAGCATAACAAGAGGGGGTGATGGATAGGAAACCCGCATCTATATTATATAGATGTACGGCTCTTGAAGGAGCTTACTACTTTGCATTGATGTTGAGACGCGTAAAAGTGAATTGATGCCAGATGCAGGGCCGTTCTTAGGGGTATTGCCGCCTGCGTGCAAAGGTCGCAACTGCTGCCCTTATATTTATTAGTATACAGGGTGTTTGGTCTATGTATGGTGACTTCTATTCTGAGAAACTCCTATTAGTCGACGAGCGATTCGAAAAATATTTTGAGGATTTGTAGTAGAGTCCCCAAGGAACATTTTAGCAAAATTAGAACCTCGTAGCTCATTTCAAAGTTGGTCAAAAATGATCGTTTTGGACAATGCCGCAATTTTAAAAAACGAACAAAACACGCACAACGACTAGAAATGTCTCAGAGGCCTTCCCAACATTGATTTTTTTCATTTTTCTCCACTGTATTTTAGAGAAAATACGAAATATTTCCACCTGTTCCAGAATAAAATGGCGAAAAACGAAAAACATCAATTTTGGGAGGATCCTAATGTCATTCTAAGTCGTTTTGCGTGTTTAGTTCGTTTTCGAAAATCGCTACATATCGTTAGAAAAGAGCGATTTTTGACCAACTTCCAAATGAGCTACGAGGCTTACGGACCCTCCTACAAATCCTTATAATATTTTTCGAATCGCTCGTCGACTTATAGGAGTTTCTCAGAATAGAAGTCACCATACATAGACCAAACACCCTGTATTATACTATATAGGGCGTACCGTAAGTCGCACCCTTGCTCCTTCGGGGCAGATAGTGGGTGAAATTCTAAGGTGAAAAGTCCTGTAGCATTTTTAATTAATTAAATCAAGTAGCCAATCAGGTGCTCTCTTACTTTGAACGGCTCTCGCGCCAGCCTGCTAACTAGTCCGCTTCCTACGTCCTTCCGTAAAGACTGTTTCCTTCTCTCTTTTTATCGCTATATCGAGCAGCTGATTTAATTAATTTAATTAATTAATTAATAACTGATTATGTGTGCGTCAGATAAAAAAATGGTACAGGAATTTTCACCTTAGAATTTCATCCCTTATCTGCTCCTTAGCAGGAAATGTGCGACTTACGGGCCATCCTGTATTACTAATCGGCCAGCCTTTCGGGTGGCCGCCTGTGTGCGGGGCACGCACTGCACGCGCGCTAGGAACGGCCCTGGCCAGATGGTCGTTGTTGTATATATCTAGTTAAACTTCAAAAGAATGGCGTATATTGCTTCGAAAATCCGTTTATAGGTGTGTATTTTATGGATGAAAAGCCGGAAAAATTGATGGAATTTTAGCTAGAGGGGCAAACTAGGTAATTGACGTTTTTAATTTACTTGCAATACACTTTATATTAAATATGCAACAATAGATTACGAACTGTAGTTGTATTGTGTTGGTAATGAATAATTTAGAGAATACGGAAAGTGGCTATGAAGCCATATAATTAAGAAATTATTATATGAATTTGCGACTTTAATCTATAAAATACAAGAATATCTCCACAATGAGTAGAATAATTAAAACAATACAATATTTCAAAGTTTAGTTAATATAAAGTGATGCTCTGTTCTTTGTTTGAATACAACAATCTAATCGATATTCGTAAAGTTCTATAAAGAAGAAGAACGAATTTCGGAAAGATCTTGATCCCTGTTTGTATTATTTCGATAAGATCTCTCTCTACTCTACAACAACAAGAAAAAACTTTCTCTATACGTTCCCTTCTTAAAATGCGCATTTTGAGCGTTAAAGTGGACCGTAGTTTTACAAAATAAATTCAACTTTAGTCTGTCAACCATTCTGTGAGATATTCTAACGTTAATAATACCTCTTTAAAAGTATCCTTTGAACATTCAATTTTTCTGTAATTTGTAGCCTGTTAAATTGTGAACCTTTGTGTGGGTGTACGTAACGCACATCCGACTTTTACATGCAAATTGAGCTGTTTGGCTACATTTTATGTGTAAAAAAGAGGAAAAACAGACAAGTATATACGCATATGTGCCACAATTTTAAATTTGCCAGTTTCAATTTTTGTTATGAATCTACCGTTCTATATTTTATACAAAAAACAACTATCCAAATCTGGATCAGTAGTAATGTTCCAAGTTTTATCGACTTTGCAATACCTTTATCAACTTTTCAAGTGTTATTTCTTTATAAAATTGTTCTTCTTCTGGATTGATTATCGCTACGATATCCACTTGATTATTCGCTACGTTATCTTCACTATCAAATTCCAACAGTTGATATAAACTGAACGAAGTTAAAGTAGTTTTTATTTTTCTGGCCTAGTTTCAATTGGTTTTGTTGAGATGAAATAATAATAAAAAAAAATATGCGACTTTCAATGTTGTGTCCATAATCGGCTTTTTGAAGAAATGGCAACAAGACTATTGTTGTGTTTTTGTTTAGTAAAAGAATTTGGCCTTTTTCCTTTAAATATTCAAATGCCAACCATTCTGTACGTTGCCAACAAGATATTTTCTCATGCTATTATCTACAGTCATGCAAACTCCCGACATTTCTAGATAGGAATAAAAGGCAAAATATTATTAAAATGAACGAGTGTGGAAAGCGAATATCTACACATACATCTATAATCTAATACATGAATAAGATGATGTAGCCTTCGAGCTGAGTGCACACAATTTAATAAATATTTCAATGAATATTGTACGTTTTATTTTACAAAGGGGTAAAACTACGCATAATCCAGACATGTAAAAGAAACGAATTCCCTTATCTTTTATATATGTTTACCTACATAGATACATCGCCTATTTTACAAAATTTCACTGTTGTTCTTGTTTCATTATTCTTATCCTACTCTTTACACACACTCTCATTGCAATTTGAGTAGACCGAGAACTGGGGGATAAACTCTTCCTAATTTCCGCCTTGGGGTTGTGTTGTAGTACGCACCACGTTCGATAATAAACCTAGAAGAGACGGTATAGAACGAGAGATTCACAAGTATATTTACCCCCTTCATCCTGGTTCTTCGTACGCCCCTTCAATTCACCGATAAATAATCACAACCACCCTTTGGCAATTTCCCGAGCTAAATCATTCGACTATTATATCGCGATCGCGAGTATTAAATTCGAATCATTATAACACCGACCTGGGGCGAGTCTAACTCCACCATTTCCGTATATTTGCCATTTTAAATAGATATGGTTAAAAACAACATAGGTGTCATTTATTGTATCTCCTATAGCCATTGTAATTTTCTATGTACTACCTTGGGGAGTCACTTTTCTTGGGGTATATTCTTCACTTGTGTTAGTTTAACTAGGGTGATGACTTACGTTGTTAAAGTTTGTGAAGCGCTTGATATTTAATCCAGTGGTCCTTTGCCATTTTATACGGTATGAATTTATTCCCAAGGCGAAGATAAAATCTGCTGAATTTGCTGATTGCATCATTTTTAACTAGTTTTTATACATTCCTATAAAGACGTCTCATTATCTTTTATTATAATTAAAACACACACTAATGATAACTAGCACACGTGTGTAACAAGGTTTGTAATTAATTTCGTATTGGGTTAATTATTTACCGTCAGAATGTCAAGCAGAAAGGGGCCTTTAACTGGATTGGACAGGTTGTTATGGGCGTCCGTCTATCACACTATTCTTTAATGTATTTCAATAAATTATTATAGAAAGAACTGTTTCAGTACATTTAGATTTTAATTTCTAACTTTAAAGAACGCATCCTTAATCTAGCATCTTTTAAAATTTATAACCCAATGAGGGGAAATTAAAATGTCATGTTTTCTTATTACTCTCTCAAACAACTACTACTACTACTACAGAAAAAAAGCAACAACTGTACAAGACAATTTATAGTTTATTCCAGCTGTCTTGGAGTATAATTGAACATAACGAGAAACATTCATATAGGAGTTGAGGCGTCGTTACAAAACGACGCTTTTGAAAAATTCAACTCTATTCACTACTGGCGGCGAGTTAAGCTGTTTGCATATATTATAGAACGATTTGATTAGTCATTCCATTATACAGTATACTAAAATTGTACTTTATATACATAGATATGCAAATTTGTTGACATTGGTGTGGGCGGCGATCGTTGATGGTTCCTAGTTGTTGTAGCAACTACCACACCATTCTAATATCTCTCTATCCTTACTATTACCACCCTCTAGCTGCTCCTACTATCCCTTTGTAAAATCACAGTGAATTGTTAGTCCTCTATAACAAACTTATAAATTGTAATATTGCATTCAATTTGTTGTATGAATGGGAAATGTATATGGAATTAAATTAATCGCAAATATTATTGTATTTGATAAGAAAAGGTATACATTTATTGTTGTTTTGGTTATCCTGAGAGGTACATGGTTGGAAAATTAACCCATTTCTGTGATCTGTATATGTATTTATACAAAAGTACAGATTTAATCGCACCCCCAAAATTCTAATAATCCTTTAAGCCTGTCGTTGAACTCAACTGACCAACATTATTTTGGACTGTTTCAAATTATAAAAAAAGAAATGAAAACAATAAAAAAACAGTGCGTCAATGTTGGGAGAGACGAGAAAATTGATAAAACAATGCCTGTAGTAGAAAATGACGATTTTATTGTCAGTGTAATTTGCAAACAGACATCTCCGCTGGAATAAGTCTGCGTTTGAAAGATTGAAATTTTATTTCTGAACGTCTCTATTCCATATCAGAGTCTACACATACATTTGAGTGAAATTTAAATTTCCTACAATTTATTTAAACAAATTGCCCATTGAAGGTAGGCAGGTAACCCATAAAATTGATAAGATCGGTAAAAAATACGTGTATTGTTGTTTATACAAAAAATAAACAGGCACACCCATTATTGTGTAAACCGGAAATTAACTTTTGCGTACAGCTTGCATCAAACCTGGCCGTTTTCCTAAATGAAATCAATCAAATTAAGATCCACACAACGGCCAATGGAACGTTTTTGTCGAAACCAGACCCACAGTACGATTCAATCCTTAATTACATCATTATCCTGGGTAAGTTTGAGAAGCGTTTCGAATCGTTACAATTGGAAAGAGTCGAGACGTTATTCTAAAATTAATTAGAAATCAATCAATAATTGTTGAATTCTATTATAGTTTTTCAAATATAAAACTTTTTCATATATGTAGCCGGTATTTTGTAATTTATTTTAAAATGAATCCTGTAATTTTGTGTGTTGGTAAAGGAAACTTTCAAGGAGAAATCCTAAAACTTTGTTTTAGTGTTATCGTAATAACGCAAAGTCGTAAACTTTGGATTGCTGTTTTATCAAGAGTGCTTCTAGATTGTCGGTTATAAGGGGGGAAATCAAAAAGAAAGTCTACGCCCGTGGTATTCGACGACGACTTACTGTTGTCTGATAGGGGCGATACTAATGCGTTGTCCTTGTTACATTGAAACCAACCAAATATACACACACATGTGGAAAAAGCAACGATAAAAAAACACCTCTCTCTCTCTCTCTTCCAATGAGGAAATGATATGGAAATGTGCATTTGAAACGACATTTTGCATTGACTAGTATTGAAAATGCCAGATTTTATTACAGCCATTATTAACGGCACATTTGTGTATATTGTTTATTTTTTTTTTTTGACTCTACCAGGATGACACCTAGTTGTGTTTATGTGTGGTGCTCGGTTGTTATGTTTTGTAATTAAAAGGCACATTTCTGGTGGAAATATTTTATTCGTCATGAACCTAGTTAATTCTCGTATAATTGGTGCTTTTATACTGTTGTCTCGTATTTATTGACGCCTGTTGCAGAATTTATTCGTGTGAAACAAATGGAAATTAACCTGTTTTGATTCTACAGTTAATAATTATTTTGTAAAAATTAAACAAACAAGATGACAAAAATAACAAAACCATCAATCTGAACTAATGTTACTTGTAAAAATGGTGGAGGCGCCGGGAAAATCCCAATACACTCTCGGTTATTATTTAACATATTTCACTTTAACCGATTGGCAGTTTTGTATTCTACTATAGATAAGAAAAAAATGGAAAACAACTCAAATTTCGCAATAGAATTATTGAGATACGATCGACAATACAAAAAACTTTGTATGATTGAAGAGAACGGCGAAAGTGTTGAATTTTTAAGATCAAAGCAATTATTCCACTCTCTTTCTCATCAAACTGAAACAAAAAAGACTTCAATTGAATATGAGGCGATGTTAATGGATCGATGTAATGCTACTGTCATATTTGGCACAGCATCTTTTCCAGTATAATTAAGAGAGGCGTCAGGCTGTACCATTAACAATACTGGAAAGAATGGTATAAGAGAACAAATAAAAATAAAAATAAATGATAAGCATCAACAGAGCGCAAAAGAAGAAGAAGAAAACAAAGAATATGCCACGATAGTCTAGCTGTGCTATACCAAATGAAGAAATATGAAAGACATAAAGTTAACGAAACGACTTCCTACCTCTACACAAGAAAGTCCTTTGAGTTATGAAAGCACGCAATATCCTTATATACACGTATATAATGGTGGTTAAGTTCTATAATAAAATTTGCACAGATTATTATTATAGAGTAGAAGTAGAAATAGACAATGTTTTACATAGTGTTTAATTTGTATCTATAGATTTTCTCAAAGAGATTTACTAGAACAAAATCTGTTTGTTCGAGTTAAATAACAACGGGATGTGCATTGATGACTTTCCACAAGTCAGAGGGCAAGCGAATCCCCTAGGCCCGTCTTTGCCAAGGCCTATTACCTACAATTCCCAAACTACAGCTATTTTCTGATTTTCTACTTTATCCACACATAAATATAAAGTTTCTATGAAACAAATTATAAAGTTTTATTTTGAGAATATAATGAAAAACATTATTATCGAGACTATACACCGTTGTGTTGTTGTACTGACCCAATCTGATTAGATGGTGGTGGCTTTTGTATTGGAAGTATAGCTTCGAGTTAAAGATGGCGCTCAGAATTCAATTAGTGTCACGCAAGCACAATAGCCCTCTCTAACCGGGTCGAGGGATTGTCGTCAATAAGGAAAACGGATAAGAAGAAACGTGTCTGTGTTCAATCGATATTTGGTCGAATATTATAGATTTAAAACTACCGAATTCATGCTATAGTGGAATGGTGAGCCGTGAGGATACAAACCTTGCGAATAGCTCATTACGAAGCGAGGGCATGTGTCAGTAGGCAAAGCACCAAGCCAAAGGACACACACTCACCTGGAACAATGAACAATAACAACAATAAATTAGATTAATTATAACACGGAATTGAATAGAATTAATTAAATTGTATCAACAAGAAAATTCGAATTGAAGTCGATATTGTACTACAATACTACAAGTTTTCTTTGTAGTGGTAAAGTAAAAATCACAATGACATCTCTTATTTTTGTTATTTTCCCCAACTCCGTCTTTATCACTGTTATACTGTTATTTATCACAATAATAGAGTAGTATGGTGAAACTTTGAGACGCGTTTAGTGCAACATTTTAATCTATGTGAGAGTGGCAAAAAACTTCACAATATATAGATTCGCGTACTAGAAATGTTGTGTGTATCACTTTGTGTTATTGAAATATTACAGAGAAAATATATCCGGGTGTTAAAGTAAAAATTCAGGATATTCTTAGGAAAAAAAGAGAGCTTGGTGTTGATGGTAATGCAAATGCTTTGCACGTCGTCACACCATCGAATGATTTGACGAGACTACCAACTAAAAATGTCTACGTACACACAAACACGCACAAAACTGCCATTCTTCTATACTTGTATACGTTGATAGGTATAGAAAAGTATGAAAAGTAACAAAGACACTCGCTGGGGAAATCTCAATTTCGTTCTATTGTCTGAAGTGATACGAGCATGTACGTGTTGGTAGTGAACAAGTCTTATATATACGTATAAAAATCTGTTAGTCTTTGTGATGTCTGATTTTATACAATACGCATTTATTATATAGTTACTAAACGTATACTTGGACAGGATTTACGAGCTTTATAACGAATTCCCTTAGGGTGCATTATTAATGTCCCACTAGGATAAGTTGACGCGATTCCATGCCAATCAATGGCAATGGTCGTTGCGAGCAAGGTTGGACTCTGGTGACCACAACTAGCTTAACGGGGGATGAATTACGGCTCCCTGGTTGAAACAGAATTCCACCGCATAAAGTTATCTGTAGTACTTAACTAAGTTTGAAACTGCATAGAACATTGACTTAAATTTACTGAAACTTTCAAAACGACAAAAAAAAAACGAAACCAACACCAAAATTGATTTCGTAAAAGGAGCCATGAAGTTGTATTAAATCAAACCTGTATATATTTTTACCATTTTTGATACGTGTATGTAATCGACCCGGATTAAAATTTGACCAATACTGAAATCGTACATACTATTGGAAGTCTGGTTATCAAATCGGATATAAATCCGTGTGGGTTTTTTGTTAAAATACAACTGAATTTATTTATTTCTACACGAGAATTTAATCGTATTTAGTCCGATTAAAAATACATATACATATATATAATTGGTACAGTACTCAATAATGCAATGCAAATTGCAATTCCGGTTATTCTACAATATATAACTAATATATAGTATGTACTGTATATATATATAATATAAACCCTTTCCCGAATTAGTTGGTTAATTTGAATAATAAATTAAGAGGATTAATCAGAACGACGTGATATACACTACTGCAATAGCTGACGTTGTTTATACATAACATTAAATCACGTCTACGATTATTAACTGTTAACATAAAAACAGAAAAGCTATAACAATTTTAATAATTGTGTTCGAACAAATTAGAGGAAAAAATAGACGAATAATACACCGTAGTCGTCTTCCAGATGTTATAGTTCAAAAATAACCAAGCAAATTTACCTGAGAAGGCTTACAACTAATTATTGTTCTTTTCATATAATAGCGTATTGTATTGTAGTTGAATACCAACGCTAATTTATGTAAATTATCGGGTGGAAAAAACGAAAATTTCACAACATCTGTTTGTTTCAATCAAAATTATAAAACAAGAATAAAATAAAAAATATATAGTGGTCCAGTTGCGCCCACATATCAAATCTTTGATCACTTTTCTTATCTAACACATATAGGTAGGATCGAAGGCCAAGTTATACAAAGTATTTACCGCCCACTGTATAAAGCAAGCTAGCAAGCAGACAGGTACTTTTATATCAACAACCTACGTAGTTTCCAAACTATTCAAAACAACATCTTCGTAATAATATACAAAGATTTGAATGGTTTTTAATTATTTTGTATTTTTTTTGTATTAATTATCAACTATCGATCTCAAAGTTAACAAACAAAGCAACATAGATGGCCGACTGATTAATCAAAATACGAAAAAAACTGTCAGATACACACACACAAACACAAATACAGGGTGTTTGATCTAAATATGGTCGATTCTATGAAACTCCTATTAGTCGAGGAGCGATTCGAAAAATATTTCAAGGATTTGTAAGAGGGCCTTTAGAGAACATTTCAGTAAAATTAGAACCTTGCAACTTATTTAGAAGTTGATCAAAAAACCTTCGTTTCTGACGATGTAGCGATTTTCAAAAACGAACTAAACACGCAAAACGACTTAGAAGATGACTCTAGGATCCTCCCAAAAATGATTTTTTTCATGTTTCTCCATTTTATTCTGGAACAGGTGGAAATATTTTGTATTTTTTCAGGAATACAATGGAGAAAAACAAAAAAAAAACCACCAATGTTGTGAAGGTCATTTTGCGTGTTTAGTTCGTTTTTGAAAATCGCTACATCGTCAGAAACAAGCGTATTTTTACTAACTTCTAAGTGAGCTACAAGGTTCTAATTTTCTTAAAATATTCCCTATGGACTCTCCTACAAATCCAATTGCCCGTCGATTAATCGGAGTTTCATAGAACCAACCATATTTAGATCAAACACCCTGTATAGCATACGTGTTAGTTCTCATAGTAGATTTTTGTTTTAAATATTCTTATACAGATGAACCACCGTTGCCGCCTACACAAATTTCATTTTAAAATTACAAGTCTTTAATAGTTTAGCCTCTATTTGTGTGTGTGGACGACGGCCATTTGAACGCATCTTACTTATATGGAATTAGACTTAATAGATACAGATAAAAGTGGTATTTTATAGTGCTGTTGTCTATAGCGTGCCTAGCATACAACAAAAATCCCACTATACTTCCTTTATAACATTTATAATAAAAGAAAAAAATGTGGCAATAATAAAAAAATAAAGAGAAACTATTCGTATAATCTGACCATATTCGAACAGTACAAGTTTTTATAATTTTTTCACGTTTATTTTCTTTCACCCCACAATATAATTGCAACCTTCATCAATTAAAAAATTATAAAAAAAAAAAAACAAAACGATTGCAATAAATCATTGAATATGAAAATAAAATGATAATATACTATTACTCTATCCGTATTTAGATGTTTAAGCAAATAAAAACCGTATGTAACGTAATTATATGTTTTAACATCATAATTACTTACATTGTTAAAGAGCTTTGCGTGATAATGTCAATATAAAAAGTGTCGAGAAAGGGAGAGAATATATTGGTGTTTTTTTCTTCTATTTTTGATAATTGTATTATCATAAAAACCCGGATATAATTGATAAATAATCGTCGATGTTCTACACGGATTTGATTTGATAAAACCAGGAAATGTGGGGTATATGTTGTGCAATTTTCCTGATTACACACCATTACCGGATTCCAAACCTACAGGATAATGTTTCTACTTTACGATCGATCAAAAACATATAAAACTGACTCACCTTGTATATTATATGATTTTATTACAGAATTAATTCAATAAATAACGTCAAATATATTAGATTTTTATCAATCTTTTTTCCACCATCATCATCATCATCATCTATAATATTAATGGGGATATATTAGATGTTGTAGTCATTATCAAAGGACCGATCCATCTCATTCTTGTCAAATACACGACAAAAAAAAAATGGCATTTCAATAAAGACTTCCCGGACCAAATGATTCACCACCACCAATACCATTTTCTTCCTCCACATTATTCTCGTCATTATTATTATTATTATTATTATTGAGGGCAATACCGGGTGATTCATTTTAGACTAAAAGATCTTATAGCAGCTTCCATTATTTGGCGAGTGAGTCGAAAAATTAGGGCCTTGTAGTTTATTGGGAAATTTTTCAAAAAAAAAAACACGCTTTATTCCGACAATGTCGCGAGTTTCACTGACCGGTCATACCCGTCAAAGGACTAAGAATGACTAGAAGATTCTTTTAAAATAGTTTTTATTCGTTTTTCATCAGTGAATCTTGCGAAAATGCAGTCGATGACTTTCCGACATTTTTATGAATGAAGAGGTCATTTACCTATTTTTACTATTAATTAATTAATTATCCGATGGGGGAAGATTATTATGCTGATTAAGTTTTATTAGTTTCTTTAAAAGAAAATCCTTGATATTGGTTACATTGGAAACAAATAAGACTACGTGAATTTTATTATTTTTACATTGAAGGAAATCAGAATAAGAGCAACAAACACTGAATGAACATAAACAATCTTACCCTATCAGGTTAAAAATAGTAAACAGAGAAGGTTACTCACATTAGATTCATTAATTTTAGAATTTTTCAAGGATATAAATGAGAAAAACAGCGAAAAATCAATTTTGTGCATAATTATTCAAAAAATTAGGGCATTGGGATAATGTCGCAAATTTTTCTAACCGGTTATACCCGTCAATGGACTAACAATGACTAAAAGATCCCCTTAAAATAGCTTTTATTACTTTTCCATCATTGGATGCTTGCAAAAATGAGAACACTGATTTTCCGACACCCTTATGAATGATAAAGTCATTTACCTACCTAACTCGATGGGGGAAGATTGTTTATGCTGATTGAGTGTTTTTTTTTAGAATATCCTTGATATTGGAGACATTCGAAACAAATAAGACTACGTGACTTTTTCACATTAAAGGAAATCAGAACAAGAGCGACAAACACTGAATTAACATAAACAATCTTACGCTATCAACTTCAAAAAAGTAAATAGAGGCTACTCACACCAAATTCATTAATTTTCCAATTTTTCAAGGATACAAATGAGAAAAACAGGAAAAAAATCAATTTTGCGATGACCGCAAGCCACTCCTAATCGGTTCATGCATGTAGTTGGTCGGTAGAAATCGCGACATTGTCGATTTAATGCGTTTTCAAACCAACTTCCCAAGGCCCTGATTTTGCTTAAATATTCGCTGGGAACCCCTTAGAAAGCCTTGAATTGTTTTTCAAATCGTTGCCAAATAATGTGAGTTGCCATAATAATTTTTCGTCCAACATGAATCACCGTGTATATCGAATTATTTTCAAAAATAGAAAATCATTTATTTAAAAATAGATTTAGATTTAATCAAATTTCGTCAAGTAAAAGAAAACGATTTAATAAATGTTTCAAAGCACTTTATTGAAAGGCATATTGTATTTGAGTTGTATTGTAATTGACATTTGAAAAATATTGGTGAAAGTATGATGATTATTTGTATAACATGTAGGATGTTGTTGACGATATTATTATGAAATATTTTCAAGTCGTATACACATTCAACCATAAAATTTATTTATAATATAATCATTATTGTTTAATAATTGCGAGAATTCTGATATAATATCGTACATTGTATGATATCATTGAAAATTCAGATATTGTGGTCATCATAACGTGCACATCATAAAATGTATTTATTGTTGTTGAAGTTGTATACAATAATGGACCACTTGCATAAATTTTCAACTCGCATTTATATACAGTTGATGGAGATATTTGTTAAATTAAATTTCAAAGTTATTATAAGCAACCGTCCGTGTATTATTAGATTTCTAAGCGATTTTCATTTGGACATTTTTATAGCGAATGCGTGTACAGGGTGTTCAATCTAAATATGGTTGGTTCTATGATTCGATTCTTTTAAGGATTTGTAGCAGAGTCCCTATGGAAGATTTTAGCAAAATTAGAACCCCGTAGCTCATTTCTAAGTTGGTCAATAAGCGATCGTTTTTGCCAAACTAAACATGCAAAACGACTAAGAATGACTCGGAGTTCTTCCCAACATTGATTTTTTTCGTATTCCTCCATTGTATTCCAGAGAAAATACAGAATATTTCCACCACTTCCAGAATAAAATGGAGAAAAACGAAAAAAATCAATTTTGGAAGGATCCTAGAGTCATTCTAAGTCGTTTTGCGTGTTTGGTTCGTTTTTGAAAATCGCTACATCCTCAGAAACGAGCGTTTTTTGACAACTTCCAAATGAGTTACGAGGTTCTAATTTTGCTGAAATATTCTCTAAGGACCCTCCTATAAATCCTTGAAATATTTTTCGAATCGCTCGTCGACTAATAAGAGTTTCATAGAATCAACCATATTTAGATTGAACTGAAGCCTCTTCCGCTTCGATTTTCGTCCAGAAAAAATCCAAACTCTTCCACAACACAACCAAAGACAATACAAAAAGGCACTTGAGACGCTCTACTTGTTAGTCTAACCGACTTGCTACTATCGATAAACATCAAACTACCTGTTCACCTCGTTGAAATCTGAATAGATGAAATGTATCGATCTTGTATAATTTCTCATAGAGGTGTTTTACACTTGATTGGTAATGTTGTAAACAACATTTTAGACAACCGAAAATAGAATCAAATTACTAGAATTGAAAGCAACAAAAAACAATCGATCTTATTTAATAAAGTTGATAAATGGAATCCTGAAGAAAATTTCAGAATTTAATAAACGAAACCCAATTATTTCAGGTAATATTGCCTGTATAAAAAATTCAAAAAAATCCTATTATCGTATAAGGAAAAAAATTCACTCTTCTCTTATAATCTTGACTATATGGCGAATAAAATTCCTTTTTGCATCAATAGCTGTCTGGGTCAACTGTCCTTAGCAAATAAATAAACCGTTTTTCAATCCAATTTGTAGAAAAAATTTAATTTCGCTTTCTTTATCCTCAAACTAGTTTTAATTGTATCTCAACAATTGGCTAAATGTACCGCCTCTAAGTTGGGCGAAATTTTATCAAATCTCTTGTTTAAGTACAAGTTTAACCCACCCATCAATTTCAAGTCTCTACTTTACAGATTAACTATTTAATCCAGTTGTTTGGAGTTGATTTAAAGTTGAAAAATCAATGTGAAATTAACGAACTGACAAACAAACGTTCAATTGTCGTATTTATTAAGCAATCTTCAAAATTAATTATGCAAAATTTCATTAAAAGATACAGCAATAATTTAAAGTTTCTATTAAGTAAATTGATGATTCTGTTTTATTTGAATAAACTCTACACAAATTGAACGTTAATAGAGTGTAATTTTATTGATGGATGCAGAACTTCAAAGCAATAGCCGTAAAGTAACACACCATAAAAGTTTGTTTCCTTTTTAATAATTACTTGAACATAAATTAATGAAAGTTTAATGAGGGAATCTTGTCGGTTTTTTTTTACTACTCCTAATCTTTATTGATAATAAGAAAATGGACAGATGGTCAAAATAAACGTTCATCTGTCACATGTTATCGATGTTTCTACCCGTTAATAATATTTAATCACGTGTCTACTTGTTAAGAATGGAAGCTAGAGAAAAAGAATGAAATCAATAGGTGAGGAAAAAATCTATCAGAAAACCGTCCAGGTAGAAAACATATGTTAACAATGAATCTATGATGTATTTTGTAATATTAAACCCAGGTAGACATATGTATATATAGAGAAGGAGGTCGTTGAGATACCTTTGAACGGTATCAAATTATCTTCCAAGTTGACATTGATCTACACCTTTAATAGATTACAACAGATTTAGGACGCAGTCAAGCAAGATTGAGCCACTTCCGGATTCGATCCGACTATAGGTGAAATTGAAACATTGATAAAAAACCGATCGTAACCGCAACACTTTGTGAAATATCTCGAATTCTTGTTGAATTTAATTTTTAATGAGTACGTTGGTAATTTGATAGTAATAAGAAAAATGTATGTAATTCGAATCGAATTTTTTTCCCCTAAATTCATTAATGATATATTGAATTTAATAGGGCGGAAATTGCCGAATTTTTCAAAGAAACCCTTGCGTAAAGTTCGGGATATGTTAAACGGAAAAGTTAGAGGCCCAGTTTTGCTATTTATGTAGATGTAGTATACACATGTGTGCCTGCTTGTATGCCGTTCTGAACCATCCATCATCGCCATCTCGGCGTCGTTTCAAATCCAACTCTAGCAGCTTTCTTTCACAACGATACTACTAGGGGATCGGTTTTTATAGGCGACACAACACCAACTCTGTATTTAAGCTCGGTTTGCGTTTCCGTTCCATCGTTCTATTCCTATTCACCACCCTACCACCTCCTTCATTTCGCTATACCGATTTTCTCCAATAATGATGGTTCCTCATGCGTGTTTCCGTCATCGTTCGATAATTTGTAAAGAAAAATACGAAACGATCCATCATGTAATTCATTTTTTTCCTGTTTAGTTGCTTTAAACAAAGACTATTTTTGATAGCTTTACTGACTATAGAATAGGGGTAGATTAATTTTTTTTTTGTTTTGTTTTGTTTAGATAGTGGTGAATTTTTTAATGAACCCTTTTATTATAATAACAACAACATTTGTTTGACGTTGTCTTTGTTTTTGTCAGTAAAAATACTAATTTTCCTGTTTTGATGTTGGATTAATTGTGTAAAATTTAATAAATTTTAAATTGAACGAATAGAGCGATTTTTTGCGCCGACTTGTAATCATGGCTTATGATCAGGTCAACATTAAAATTTCATCGATTACTGTAGAATGGGAGTGAGTCAGAAAAGCAATTATCTTTCATATGATGTTTAATAATAAAAGTACAATACTGAAGCATTAGATTTTCAGCATGACAGTTCCTATTAAAACTCCACCACCACCAATATCCTAACCAGGGCTTCGAATCCTAACTGAACCGAAACCGGAAAAACTCGAAATTTTGACCGGGCTGAAATCCAGAGATGAAGCGAACACAAAAACTTTGTTTTGGGTTAAGCACACCACTTAACATGATCTTTCTGTTTAATCTGTTCTTTCTTCCCTACTCCGGAACTGCATTATAACTCCTGATTTCGATGGTTTTTGGCATACAGGATTATTCTTAAGTTCTTAAATTCTTATGGCAATTTTTTCAAGAATACAATGGAGAAAACGAAAAAAATCACTGTTGAAAGGGTCTCCGAGTCACTCTTCACCGTTTTGAGTGTTTAACCCATTTTTGAAAATTGCGACCTTATCCAAAACGAACATTTTTTAACCTACTTCCAAACGAGCTACAAGGTTCTAATTTTGCTAAAAAAATCTCCAGGTAATTCCCTAGCGGTCCTTGCTATAAGAACATTTTGTTCAACGTCAATAACCCTGCATTTTCGTATTTTGTCGTCCAGACTCAAGTTATAGGGAGATATTAGGGGTTGAAGTTACACCTGCAAGATTAGCTTTTTCAAGTATCTTTAAAGGTTCAATGTTTTTAGTAATTTAAAAATTTAAATGATATAGTTTTGTTAGGGCTATCAAAAGGTGTAAACCGAGTATTCATCCCTTGTTGACGGTAGAAGTTATAGATGGTTGAATGCCATTTTTTTATTATTTTTTTTGCGATTTTCTGCTCCATGATAAGATATATCGCTATGAAAATTTTTTTGCTACTAGAAAATCACAAAATTAAAGTTATTTGTTCCAGGGTTTTTGTGTATTTAATATATTTACCTTGTAAATAGCTCTAAGGGTTTTTCTTTTAATTTTACCGGAACGAATAACGGAACAAAAAAAACCGCTCGAAGCCCTGATTATAACAATAACAAAAAATTAAGAGTGTTTATTATTTATTAATTGATTAGTTTTAAAACATAACAGAATTGTTTAGTTTCAGTTACATTTCCTGTAAAGTTGCCCGATTTTGTCGTGAAATTCTATCCTATAGTCGAGTAATGGGGGACGACTAAAAAAGGATACATTCAAAAACCCATCAAACAATAAGGAAATTTTCAAAGACTCTGTTATACAGTTGAGAACTTTTCGAATATTTGCTGTTTGATGTAATATTCCTTTTAATGATGATACGATTTTAACACAGAAAAATTGACAATTCATGAATGATTTTAAATGTAAACAAGGGCAAGATAAAACAGGAAATTTTAATGTGAATGCCATGTGATTTGATCTGATTGTAACAATAAAAGGAAATAGTGGGTCGTGCGATAATGCTCTTGTGCGTTGTTTTTCCTGGGTAAATTCTATTAAAATGTTAGTTTACATTTTTCTATTTTTATTTACAGTAAAGTTACAGCATCCGTTTAGTTATTAAGGTTTCAGTTTGCTAAATAGAATGCAATTCATCCATCTAATTGCCTCTTTCCTTTGAATAATAATTTGAATCTTTGTGGTGAATCGTCTCATTAAAATCATCTTGTATTTCATCGATTGTATTAAAATTGAAATAATTTACAATATTATTTGTGGTAAAGTTGGGTCTTGTAAATGGACAGGTGGAATACTAATCTCCGGTCAGTAAACCGTATATATTCTGCGTGTCACAAGTAAATTAACAATGTTAGGTTTGGATTAACTTCCTAATAGTACGTACTTTGAAGCCAAAGTTCAGGGATATTGCAATAGTTTCACTATACCGCAACTGTCCAGTTATTTACTAACAAAGTACGCGACTCGATGTTGCGGTGACATTTACCCCATTGTCCATTTACCCCCGTATAAACCCCCCTTAACAACACAAATAGAAGGATGGGGGATTATTCTCTATAATTCTAACCAATTTGTCGTCCAACCACCACTAGCCAAAAACTCTAGCTATATTGTGTCACAAAACTAATAACGAAATGCCATACTCCAGTATTTTACCACCTACAACCCTAACTAGTATAGCGCGCAACCACCCTCTTGCACACTAATATACATGTGTACATTAATGAAATTCTCCACATTTGGTAAATACAATTGTGTAACAGTTCCACACCCAACAGCTCGTAATCTCCATCATCAAGAACAACGGTCTTTTACAATTATATTCTAGTTGTTGTTATACCTTTATTTGTGATAAAAAGAACAAAAATAGCACTTGATTTGTCAATTTCAAATGCACCATTGAATGTTATTATCAACTAGAAAAAATATGGCTAACTATATGAGAGTTTCATTAATTGGTTTGAATTTGAATGGATTTGCCTTACTTGAACCGAGAATCGGCCCATTAAAACAGTTGATGTTGGCATCAACTTTCGCTTGAAAATTGCGTTATGATTGATGGCTTTTCACAAATCAAACAACCGACACAAACGGTATCGCTGAAAATATCGAACAATACCATATTAGATGGACATCGTTGTTCTGTTCTACACAAATTATCCATCGACAAACAAAACAAAGTATATTTTATATACCATCAACATATTAGTCAGCGATAAACTATCATTGTTGAAAGAAAATTAAAACTACTACCCCTCTATTGCTTACTTGAAGATTGGATAAGGGGGTTGGTAGGTTGGTTGTTTGGTTGGGTGGTGGCAACATTCAACACGACTACTACGTGTAAGTTTTGCCATTCATAACATATGATTAATGATAATTGCCGAGCGTTCTGCTATGAAGTTATAAATTACGAAACCGGGTGGGTGGGGTGAGAATTCCCAAACCTATAGATTTATAAGCGCCCTGTTTTTGTTTACTACACTCTGAAGCGTACAATTCTAGCAAGTCAGTTGACTAGGCAGCCCATGTATGTGCTGGCAATAAAATTAAAGTGACGATAAAGGGTGAGAAATAGTGTAAGAGGTGGTGTTTGTTATTATTGTTGTTGTTGTTGTCGTGGCTAGACTTGTGTGATGGTAGAGGGTTAGAATGAAATTCGGCTTAAATGATGAGGAAAACGTTGTTAGAAGCGGGAGATACGCTCTACGACACTTTAAATCAGTAAAAACGACGTGTGTGGCTTTGAACTCCTTCTGACATCTGTCTGTCGTACTAATTGCAGTTATTTCCGGTACTTGCGTTCCCGGTTTCATCAAATATTGCAATTTTTTTTGGAAATTTCATCAAAAAAAAAAAAACACCAACGTTAATAAACTAGAGAATTAATCGCCTTCACCCTGTTTCATCCATTTTATTCGCCATCTCTATTCCTCTAGTTCCTT
This sequence comes from Mylabris sibirica, assembly GCA_039776855.1. Lineage (NCBI taxonomy): Eukaryota > Metazoa > Arthropoda > Insecta > Coleoptera > Meloidae > Mylabris > Mylabris sibirica. Next base: position 7,527,679 of record CM077838.1, read on the forward strand.
TCTAATAGTATTTAATTTAAAAGCACCGTTATCCCATTTTCTTTAGACACAAATCTTAGTGTCATTATCTACAGTACAGCATCTACAGTAATGATTTCTAAATTGCATCATCACATATTGCTTCTCTCTTGATTCTTTGTGGGATTTCATAAAGCACAACGATCTCTGTGATCATTGATTGATTCAGTCTTTGTTCTTGCAATAAAATTCGCTAACAAAAAAACGAGCTATGCGTAAATTTGCAATTCTTCTGACAGTTCATTTGAGTTTCGTTATCTGACTAATGAATTATAGCGGTTTTGGTGGTGTTAAAATAGAATGAATAATGTTAAACTAGACAACTGCGCACAATCTACAATGTTCCCAATTACACGGGTGGCAATTTACGTTAACAAATTGCGTGCCGATTATTATTAATTTAACTGTACAGAAATTTGCATCTAACACAAACGGCCACAATGGCTATAATATAAAGGGAATACAAACGTTGCAATCAAATTGTTAAATGCGAATTATTTTACAATTCAGTTAGTTGATTAGGGGGCCGACAAGAAGTAGAAGAAGAAAAAAACGTAAGAATTGCTTAATTAACAAAACACGTAATTTTAAAGTTAGTTTAGTGAAAAGTTCTTTTTACCTTTTCTTGGAATAAAACACCAATTCTGAAGATCTTTGATAGAAAGAAGGGAAATTAGCTATCAACTCACCTGAAACAGAACAAATTGTTGTCGTTAATTAAACCTCAACTGTTTAACAATAGAAAATCAAAAATACATTTTGAGCGACAAGCTAACTTCGCATGTCCGACATATGATTAAAGAGTCAAATAGGCATTCGCGTGTCGCCTAAATAACAAATCTGATGGAAGCAATCATACAATAACAGTTAAGTTATTGTGCAGTAGGGTCAGGCGAACACGATATCATATTAACACTTATCGAAAAAATAATAATAAAAAAAATAAACAGACATATAACAGGGGTGGAATTTTAATTGAGAACGATGTAAAATTCCATTTAATCGATTCAATTTTATTTTTCAAAATAAAGTCGATAAGACAGATTGTTGTAAGGGTGGTGAATGATGAAGAGCTACACACCACCTGTGCATCTCGTCTATCGGTCATCCATCCATTCTCCAAACATCGATTATATTATGCTCGTGTAATTCTTCATTCAACAGTCGACGGTTATGAATTTCACCAAATATCTTTACTTTCCCAATGGAATTTACCCTCTTTTCAACATTCAATATAGCCTGGCATTTATTCAAAAACCCCACAAATTCGAGATAGAACAAACGATGAGATTCCATATGTCGCTTTTGTTTTAAAATAAAATCATTTTCAACTATTATCAATCGAAAGACAATACAATAAATGTATGTTGGTAACGATTAAGGGGTGATTATTGTATAGAAATATTTAAAAGACACCCTCTTCTAACAAAATTACTACTAGTTATAAATAATCGTAGTTTATGACAAGATACAATTAATTGTTGTTAATATAAACACAAAGTCGAGCGGGTATAAGGGGATGTTTTGTATATGAAATACTTTGCGATAACGTCAGGTATTTTGTGAACGGAGGGCAGGTACTCGCTGACAACCGGACGTACAGATCTATGTGTGCTCGTGACAATATTGCGTGACTGAATCACTATATATATACATACATATATATTGTAGCCCTAAACAACAATGATTTCGATTATCAACCGGGTCGTGTTAAATACACATAAACCACCACCCTTTGATATTAAAATGCTTGTTGTTAATGTATAATATTTGCTTCATTGGTGATTTTAACTTGAACATTAATCCTGTTTGAATTATCACCAAATGACAATTAATCAATGTAGAGGTATTGTATATAAGTGGTAGAAGAATAAAGGGACAGTTTCGAAACTAAAAGTACGACGATATAACAATGTTTGAGATAAGTTTTATTAGACAAAAGTCCAACTTTTTACTCTCGTCTATTTCATCTATCGTTTGAAACAATCAATTATTATCAATTAGAAGGGAAGACACGTTGGGTTAGATTTAAAATTAAATTCCAACACAGATAATTGCCTAGAACGGTCAGATGAGCTTTTTAGTTTTATATCCCACGCCCACGATTAACCACAAAATATGAGGCTGCGCTTCTTGGAATTATTCATTAAATAAAAAAAGATGATAATGATGATGAGGATCTAATCTACCAGATTTTTTAATTTTAGATTTTTCGAAACATATTCAAATATAATTGATTCGTGTTTCAGAAATTGCGCTTGAAAGTCGACAATTTGCAATTTTGTGGATGGACAAGCTTTTGTTAGAGCACTGATCAGAATTAAGGGACATAGTTGAGATAAAGCTTGTTCGTCGCTAGCCACGCCTGATCGGTGGAGTTTAAATCATATTTAAACGATCAATACTACTTTTAACTGGATGTCCTTTAATTATTGCTCGAGGTCTAACAATAAATTCAAGATTAAAGGTTTAGAGGCTGAAACAATGAGGACAACGGATATTTCCTGGCCTTAAAATAGTTTCAGTATAATTGAGATGGATGCATCTGAAGATTACAACTTCCTTTATTTCGATTTCCATTTAATTGTTCAATACGATAAAAATATATTCTTTTATCTCTCCAGTCCTTTCAATCAAAATCTAATCGGATAATTGTAAATAAATACTATATTAAATTACAGTAATCTTAGATAAATGATATCAAAGTCTCAATTTTTATATGTCTACATGTACTTATATAGTATTGAGTATATATTCGGATGAGGGTTTCAAGTAACATCTTCTTGTCCCTAGAGATCGAAATAGATTCCTATTTCTCTATGTGAGCTGTCTCCAGATCACATGAAACCATCTTACTTCCGCTCCATCCGGTTTTCAATCAGGATGGGAATCAATAAAGACCGGCCGAAGGCATTGAACACCTCTCTCCGGATGCCTATCCTGCGGATCTTTAAGAAACGTTGAGATTCTTCCCTTTTTTCCCCAGTTTCAAACATATTAAATCGACGCCAGCGGCCTGAAGCGACATCAAATTCTGTTTCTACACACATGGACACATGATGTTCATTTTATACACACACATATATATAAAAATATAGTTTTCTTCAACGATTTTAACTGTAAGAAAATTCCAATTTGGCAGAAAATTTTACGTTTGAATCGTTAAAAATTCCACCGTAGAAGACAATCAAAAGGAAATAAAATCGGTATTGATACGTGATTGATTTTGAAATATTTGTTCAATGATTTAACAGAAACTGAGAAATAATCTTTCAAACAGAAGCTGAAAATTATACAGCACTTTGTTAACAATTCACTTAATCATGGACAAATTATATAAGACAACATAGTTGAATACAAGGGGGTCGTATTATTAAATACAGCTGCGTGTTTTCAGATAATTATCCTCCAAGTTAAATAATCATGAACATAATATAAAAGAGATCCAATCATTAATATTATAGTTGTTTTAACGGTCTTGTTAAAAAAGTTAAACTATAAACGACAGTCGAAGATGGGTTATGATAGTTTTTCCACCCCCATATCTCAGTCATGGCTAGTAACTTGAGTTTTTGTTACCCTAGATTGGACTGAAACGTTAACGATTTTCGGAAAGTTTACCAAGGAATAAGCCGTATAAAACTCACCTTCATCCGACTGTGCAATAAAATGAAACGTTGGCGTTTAACAGTTTTATAGCTAGTGGTAAAGTTGAAAACTGTATAGTAGTAATAGTAGTAGTGTGACGGTGGTAGAGTAAGTAGAAGAACACCTTGATCTCACCAAACAGTTTCATCTCATATCTAAGAAACAAGAAGTATAAGCGAACTTATTCACATATACCGCTGAATTTGCAAATTGTCACACAACTTTAACTCAACGACGATGAATTAAAGTTGAAATCACTTCGAATATTCAGTCCAATTCGCATTTTAAGCGTGTTTTTTTTTCGTATTCTGTTGGTTAACGAAAATTGAATACAACTCACTATTAAATAACGTCTAGCCGAATTTAAAACAACAACACCTAATCGAATTGTCTTGATAAGAAGACGAAGAAGAATTGAATTATTTTTTTATACAACGTGACAACTTCCAGGGGATGAAAGTAGTCAGTTTTTGCTATAATTCGAGATTATTTCTATATTGATATTGTTGTTGTTATTGTAAACAACAGCATCAATATTGGATAAACGTTTTGACAATTGTACGGTCGGATCATTTTGTTTTATTCAAAAACAATCAATTTTATGTTTGTACTAACAATGATAAGTTTATAGCAAATCAACTATCTGTCGAAATCAACTCTGAATATTGTGTTAGCTTTATCAGGGTACACAATCGATACTAATTCAATAATCCACCGTGTTAGACATAATGCAGGTTGTGCACACTATTTACCAACAACTTAACAAAAGTAAACTTGACTATTGTTGTATTAGTCGAAAATTGTACACTAACATCTCTCTATCACTCCAATTTAAACAAGTTTTATTTTTACTTTGATCTATACGTTGCTAAAATTTCCTAGGAGATCCCACTTTATTTTATAAGTATGTTAATTGTAATAATGGCAGTGGAAATTCCTGAATAGGAAATGCAGCAATCCAATAAGGCGCTAATGAATGAATTCTGTGTGCCACCTGTGCATATTTCTCTTGGATTAAATTCCACTAAACTCTTATATAATACAAAGGATAGGGAGATAAAAGCTAGGCTTTAACGTGAAACATTCACCCCACAAGAAATATACTTTCACATTAGATATAATTGGGTGAGAAACTATAGGATAATTTTAAATCTTACTAGGTCTCTAGAGATGGAATATTTGTCGTATAAAAGCAACATTTTTCACAAATTATACGTATATTAAAAAAAAAAAAAATGTGGATAGAATTAATTGTAACATAATCAGAATTCAACATACGTTTGGTGTTTGCGTTGAATAGATTAGTTTTCAGTTCGCAAGGCCAGTGATGTTGTAACTCTTTTAAAATCCCACTAAAGTGAGAAAACGTATAACACCAAGGGATTCCTGACGAGACTACAATTATTCACTGTCGCTGTTCAAATGAAAATTCTCCAACTATAACGTATAAAAATCCAACGAAAAAATAAAATCTAATTATTCCATCCCCCCATCAAACAGTCTCCCCACAATTTCATATAATTGGAATATTGATTGAAGTTAACGTTATTTTGGATTGATTATACAGTTTACAAGTAGAATTAGTTTCGGGTTTGGAATAATTTTAGAATTTCAGTCAACATTTGTTAAGTTGGTTGTGAGAATAGAATGAACGAAAACCGGACCTGTGTTGTTATACAGAGATCCACCCCTATTCTAGTGTTACGGCTCGTAGAAAAGCACGTTAGTAGAGAACCCGTCAACATAAAAGCCCCATTAGACATGGTAGGAATTAAGTGTGGCGGCCATTGTTCCCTACAAACTTCCAATGGGTTTTACTCTCATTGTTTTTCCTTCTCAACATTATTATCTACTTTTTTGTTTAAGATGCGGGCTATAGTTATCAATATTTTATCTAACATAATTAAAGAAAAAAATTATAATAATTGTTTTCTTGATACAAATTTTGTTTGTCCATCTAACCGGCCAGTTTGATTTTGTTTATTCAATTCTTACTGTTTAACAAGAGGAAACAACTAATAAAACCATACGCCACAGTATTTTTTATGTAACGAAAATATTACACTCACGTCTAATATATGGATGAATGGTTCAAATGCCGACAGGAACTAAACAACAATAACAACAACAACAACGGAGCCGTCTCAAACAATAGTCACGACTAGACGAAAGCCGAAAACGAACTGTTGTCAGTGGGCGACATAGGTCCGTCGCCCTCAATCCCACAAATTCAAAACATACCGAAACAGGAACGGACTAGCCTCTACAACTAACAAAACACCAAAAATAGCCTTACAAAAACTTGAAAAACTCCATTCAGTCGAATTTATAGTAAGGAGTGGATTTGGAGAACACACAAATCGAATTATATGAAAGTTGAGCGGCACACGCACTTAGGCGTATGTAGTATCAATGTAATCCCACGATGTCGCAACCAAAGCTGTACCCAAAACCGGAAAAAATTGAAATTTTGCGCTGAACTGAAAACAACGGTTTTTCAATCCAAGAATACCACTTTACACGATCTTTTCCTCTCTTTTTTTCATTCCCTCTTTCTTGTTCTACCCGGTAATCCCTTCCCGGGGGTGGTTGAAGTTATAGATGATTATATACCATTCTTATGTTTTTTCCCCCGATTTTGTACCTCATGGTAAGGGACGTCAACCTAAAAAAATTTTCTTCTAAGAAAAAATTATAAATTCCAGGGTTTTTCTGTATTTAGAATAGGTACCCTGTAGATAGCTCTTAGGGTGGAATTTAAAAATTTGAAAATTAATCACTTGGAATTGGACTGAAAACCGGAAAAACCGGAACCGTACCGATTTTTTTAAATTGAACCTGAACGAAAACCAAAACGAAAAAGCTCTGGACATAAGGACAACTATGACGGTCTATTATGGCACAAAATCCATTCCCCATAAGCTCAATCCATAATTATTCTATGTGGGACATAAACTAACTTATGGATACAATAAATTGAGTAATAATTGCAGAAATACAGTTTAAGAATAAATTTTTCACAAAGATTTCTATTAAAATTTATTATTAACAAAAGAAACGATGCATATTAAGCAAAATAATAGAAACACAGACATATGGGTCTCAATGTCCGTTGCTAATTGAAGAGATTATTTTTGGAACAGTGACGAATATTGTATTTCATGCTTGTATATCGAGTAAATTGCCTCATTTAAAATTCCTCAACTGGACCATGTTTGTGAATCTTAAGGTGTTTAAAATGTGAATAATTTAAATGTTTTTTGATGGCATACAATACGAACGTGTTCGAAGAATTAAAAAGACAAATAACGAATTAAATGTAGAAGGATTGATAGAATGAATGAATGTGTCTTTTCCAATCACTTACAATAGTTTATATATATTTCCTTCTTTCGATTCTCTCCCATTTCCTTTCGATTCTATCTTTGAAAATCCAATAGATATGTATAACTATATATGAATCCGGAGCCTATATCCGGATGATTGATAAGAAACTAATAAAGTACTACTGTTGATAGATATCAAGATTCGTTAATAACGCAATTGATGATAATTAATAATGAAATAAAGAAATAAATTGTATTTATACAACCGGATTTCGCACGTACTTAAATTGTATTAATTAGATTCCCTATTTTATTTTATTATAAGTACTAATCACTAATTTCAGGTCACAATCACGAAATTGGGAAAAATTATCAGGTCTTGATATAAACAATACAATCATGTTGGCATGGTAGCTATAATGTTTAATTATAGGTAGCGTGAGAAATAGTAGAATAGGGTCACGTCTACGATATTATTGTCGTGGTAGTTGTAAGGCATTCTTGATTAGAAGAGAAATTATAATGATAAAAATAATTTAGATTTAGATAATTTGATAATTATATAAATAGCTATAATTGTTTTTTTTTCCATCTTTTTATTATTATTCTAGAGAATTGTTCGTTTAATTAATTTGATGATTGAATTGTGTTTAATTGGAAAAGTACGTTCTTTGGTATAAATAAATTACAAAACCCTTCTAGTATTGCGCTTATAAGCGGAACGTCTTTAATTATTACTGTCGGTAATTATTTAAGCAAATGTTATTTTAACATATTCAACAATATGTGCGCTAAGGGTGGTTTGTTATTTGTAAGCGTGACATTAACATGAAAACTTCAATATCGCACAGTTTGCTTTAAATTAGTGAACATTGTAGGAAAGGTCAAGCCGTCTAAATCCTAATAGACGGATTATAGACTTTTCCCAAATATAGGTCGAGTTTTTGGTTTATTATTTATGACATTTCTGTGTACCTCAATTATTATTGTTGTAAATCAGAACACTGTAGGTAAGGTCAAGGCGTCCAAGTCCTATTAGATGGACTATAGACTTCTTCCAAATATAGGTCGAGTTTTTGGTTTATTATTTATGATGACGTTTTCGTATACCTCATTTTTGTTATTGTTGTTGTAAATCAGTTCTTATCTTACGGTCAATATGATTTTTTGACTTGAGGAAGTTGTCGATCGAGTGGAAAAATTAGGTTGTAAATCAAACATTCCTGTTTTCTCTCTCTCTCTATCTCTCTCTTCCTTTGTATGTTGTTTGGACAGCAATTAGACAAATCGGAATTATTTTCAATGCTATAAAATAAGCTATAACAATTCGATTTTATTGCATTTGGGGTAAAAAGTTGGAAATTTTACGATTAATCCAATAAAATTTTATTTCGATTTTTTCCAAATTTTCCTCAAAAATAAATTTAAATTTGCAAATTATCCTGTTGTGATTAGTATATAATTTGTTATCCCTTTTATTCCACTTGTATCATATTATTATTACCTCTCAAGCGTTCTCATCTTGTTTAAATATGCATTCAGATTATTTTATATTCACGTATTTTGTATACTTACGGATCTAGGTAAATCTGGGCACCTAGGTAGTATTTGTTCATGAAAAATGTACTTCCAGTATTTGTTAAACGGGAAACAAAAGTCCACTAATATTGACACAATTTAATTACAAATTTGTTTCGATTATCTCCATTTTACATTATAATTACATTATATTTTAATGTATTTGATCGATTTATTTAAATCGTATTTTTACTTCCCTTCTAATGAGATTTTCTAGTTTTAGTTGATTTAATTAAATATTACATTTAAAATTACAATTCGACATGATTTAGGAATGTTAATAAGTCCAGACAAGAGACCACAAGAGTTGTTAAACATATGTACAAGAGACATGTATGTGCACATTAAGGGTGATATCATTGGTATCTGTGGACCGGTGTAATTTCTAAAGCTTAACAAGACAGAATTGCATAAAACACCCTCTAACATGCCAGGAAAACAATGAGAATGTATACAGTGATGCTTGTACAAGTATATACAAATTATTGTTATTGTCAAACTTGACTAAAATTGCAACAATATTCTAAAATATATCTACATTATATGAAAGTTGCAAGTACTCTCCAAAATTGAGCGAATTTCTCGTGTAGAATGAATGTTTTTGTATATCTGGAGGATATCAACCGAAACGATGTAATTAAATCGGTTAGTGTTCATTATTGCACATATATGAAAATTGAAGTTTTAGTGGAGATAATGAAAATTAAAATTCCAACATACAGATTGTTTTTTTTTTGTACAAGAAAATACCATGGGAATGATGTTATTTAAATTTTAAAAAAGAATCATTGAATTCATCATCAACAACCACAATCAAGACATAATTTACTTCAATTTCTTTGCGGTTGTGTTCTAACCAACAAAACCATTTGCAGTCATGAATTATTCAATTAATAATAATCGTAAATCGGGATGCAGATGTTAGTTGTTGCTATTATTATTACTTAAAAGACTAATTAATATTCAACTAAGAAGAATAACAATAATTGTTAATAATAGCTTGTTGAATTGTTAAATTATATAAAAACAGGGGGTAGTTATAAAATATATAACATCCACTACTACCACTAGTGTACATTAACTTAGCCTTGTACCGTATATATAATCTGCTTAGACGAAGGTTGACAGTTTATTATCTATCTCCAGGGAATTGGACTATACACATACTGTATGGTAGAACAATTCAATATATTCCCTTATAACCGCAGTAGTATGAACGTATAAAAACGTGTCATCCCCATCAAATTTTAGCAAAACCCATCGACTCAGTCAACGTTGAAATTAATTCTGATTTAATTGAGACGTATCACTTGCCATATAGTCACGTTTATCGCAATATTTCAACGAACATATATTTTTTTTTTGTAATATTTTCTCAATTATGCGCGATTATTTATTGTACAAAGTTGTTGCTGTAAATATGCCAAATTCATATGAAACTCTTATTCATTGGCGAGTGATTAAAATAATATTTTAAGAATTTTTAGGCGAAGATTTTAACAAAATTAGAATCTCCTAGCTCATCGGGAAGTTGGTCAAAAAACGATCGTTTTGGACAATGTCGTAATTTTTAAAAACGAGCTGAACATGCAAAACGAATAACAATAAGAATGACTCATAGACCCTTCCAACAGTCATTTCTTTTCTCCATTGCATTGTAGAAAACACACACCTGTTCCAGAAGAAAATTGAGAAAACCGACAAAAATCAATGTTGGGAAGGCCTACAAGTCGTTCGTTTTTGAAAATTCTGAGACTGTCTAAAACGATTGCACTTTGACCAACTTTGGAATGAGCTACGAGGTTCTAATTTTGTTAAAATGTTCTCCAGAGATTTCCCCAAGAATTCTTCAAACATGTATTATTCGAATTAGTCATACATATTTACAAGAGCAACCCTGTAATAATTAGGGCTTCTAATCGGAATTGAAAAGAAAACCGTACACCGGAAAAAGATGAAATTTTAGTCTGGAACGGAATCCGGAGCTGAACCGACGAGAAGAGCCGTTTATTTTCGGTTCAAGCATATGAGCCGAAAAAAAAACAACGTTATTTTTGAAGTAACGAAAAGTGGAGCCGAACCGATTTTTTTTAATTGAACCGGAACTAAACCCGGAACAAAAAATAACGGTTCAATGAAGCTCTGGTATGCATCGAAACATTAACAACATTGCGGTTATGCGATGTTTATTATTGTTAATATTATTATTATTTTTAATTTAGAACCTTTCCCAAATGTTCGATGAATGGTTCATTATACAACCGGATGTGGAAATGTAATTACAATTTATTTATTTATTCTTTTTTTTTATAAAATCACCGTTCTCCTCGTACTAATCAACAAACCTGTCAACTCGTTTACTGTCGGTGTCATACATAAAAGAAACGAAAATATCCTCTGTTCATGTCCGTGATTGATCCGTTTGACGTCTGGATATACTATAACTAGCGATTTCTGTAATAAATATTTAATTGCAAAATTTAAATATTGATGGTCTAATTAATGCCTTTGATTTCAATAAATAATTAGCACAAAGAGGGTAGTATTTGACCATATCAGTTTTCAGGGCAATTTCTTTATGAATTATTAATGAATCTCTCTGTCAAACATTATAGGGAGGGCGAAAAAAAAAATGGAAACTTATATAATTTATCGACAAGATTATATTTATTTCTCACATTTCTCTTTTTAGATATATTGCTGTTTACTGAATTCGGTACGTTTGATATTTATTATAATAAACGGAATTTTTTTTTGTCGTTTCTATATTGATTGACGGAGAACGGAAGCGAGGCCATAGGTCGGCAGCAGAATGAACGTCCACCAATTCCCTCCAATTAACAATTATCTTAATTCTCTCAACAATAACTGATTAAATAGTCTGTCATGGAATTATTTCAATTAATTTAATAGTAAAAAAAATGAGCAATCTATGTATTAAAAGTCATCGTATGCAAATTATTGTCGATATTGAAAACCAACAAACCGACTAACACTCTACATTGAATTTTAATCGACAAATTAATAGATCAATTGTTGTGGTTTAATCTAACATTAACAATAACCAATAATAACCGCAAACATGAGTCATATATTTAATAAATTTCGAGCACTGATCGGTGTGAAAGGTGTGTATGTGTGTGTTTGTTGTGAGGAGCGGCTCGTAATGGCCTCAAGAAGCCCCAGGCTATTTTGAATTTGGGGGCGCCTTTGTATAGTACTAAATTTTCAGTTCTCCTTCATTTTAAAATGTTATAGTATAATTTAGAAGCGGAATTTGCCCGCATTTGCGTGCAGATAACGTCACTGCTCTGAACTATCTTATATGATAGCGCTCTCCAATCTCACTCGATCTCCATCGATCTTTCAATAGAGTTATCCGTTTATTTGTTATCATTCAATGTAATTGATGAATTAAATGAATTAACAGGCGGTCTACAGTAGCTAATTTTCACCCCCCTTTTGCTATACTTTCCTAAGCGCAACCAGTAGGTTGGTTGAAGTACTTGGTGAAATACAAATATACAAATTATGATTGTAGTAAAAATCGGGAGTCATGTATGTCTATGAGGTGCACTGACGATAATCGCGCGACAATCTAAAATAAATTCACGATCCCTCTGCTGAGTTATAATCCACAACAAAAAGGTCATAGTCATAAATAAACTCAATTAGTTCAGTTACTTTTATTGCAACCCTACTCAAGAATTTAATAAGAAATATGGGGTGGTATTTTAAAAAAATGTTGATGATGTCATTTCTTTGCAATAATAACAAATACAGCCCTTTTGACTCATCCTGTATACTTATAACAAGACAAAATTGATTGTAAAAACAATTCTCAAGGGTGTAAACTACTTCTTTTGATACACGATTTTACAATTTTTGATTTTTTTCTTTCGTAAAAGGAAAATTTTTGTATTTTGTTGATTTTGAATTTTTAACAGTAGTAATTTTTCATTCAATATTGCGTTACAATTTCCAAAAGTTGTCGTCAATTTTTGCTATTTCCAAACATTGTAGAAGGGCACTTATTTCAGCAAAAATCGGTAGCTTAGGTGTTGTCCTTCAAGTTTGATAACAATTCTTTAATTCTTTAGATGAACGAAAGAGTTATAGCGAATTTATTGATACTCTTCAAGGTAAGCTGATTGTGAGTTGGGCTATATTTCAAATGGCTCATCGAATATCGGATCGACTTTTTTTACTACAAAAAGCAGAAGATTAATTTGGAGACCTCGGATTATTGCCTTTTTACCTTTTTTGCCCTTTTTGAGAATCCATTACCGGAGAGTTACAAAAAAAAAACCTAAACAACCCACTATTATTTGTTTCGAAATGTTGAATTTCATATTGACACAAGAAAGTGTTGATTGTAATCAGGACTTACTGAATTAGACAAGTCTCTTTACTAACTAGAGGTAAATAGAGACGACAAGTACAAGGGATTTCCTTTCATGCACTTAATACTAACGTTTTTGTTTATACACAAACATAATAAAAGTGCTAGAAACTGGGGAACGATCAATTCGAATCCTATGTATCGTGACCGGATTACACATTGATACCATTTATTATAAAACAAACATAATTTAATCCATATTTTTTTAACAGTAGTAATCGTCACATGACTGCTGTTTTTGTAGTTAATTTTCAGGTTCGAATGTTAAGACAGCTATTTGTTTATTCAAGTGTCTGTCGTAATAGGCCATACCATCATCAGACAACGTTGTTTTTTCCTTTTTTCGATCTCTTTCTGTTTATGTTGAATTGTGCGCTCCCCTTCTTCTCTACTATCCAGATGATGTGATTTTACCCTAGAAACGTGACTTTTTTCATACGGACCAAATGGTTCAAAGCTTGGACCACCCTTGTGATGTTCCTTCGTGACGGATTCTTCATTTTACCCTCAAGAAACACATCAAGTTCTTTAAATAATCTTATACAGAGATCTAAAGAAGGAGGGTACATAATGGAATTAATGGTCATTTCCTTTCGTAATATCAATTTTCGTAACAGTAACTCGAGTGAGTTTTTGAAAGAACGGTTGGAATTTCAATCCTTCCAGTATATCAGATAAAACAACATTCTTTTTTTTGCAATACTAATTATAACATAAAGTAGGTAAATGAACTTGTTGTGTTGTTTTGATAATGTACATTTAGGTGTATGTAAGAAGCTTTACAGCAGGAGAGTTAAAAGCGATATTCCAGGCATCTAGTAGCTTCTTCAGACGTAAATAAACATCAACATCAGCGAAATATAAGCACAGACTTCTTCGAGCAAATATTAGTCAAAGCGAGTTATGTTATTGATTATATTGCAATATTGACGTTCCTCCATTTCTTACTAGTCGATTTTGTTCAATATGTGTTTATTTTGAACAACGTCCGTCTACATCTGTACAAAAACAGCAACAAAAACTAAAACAATAATGCTGTTCGATACGCTTGGCGATCACTTAGATTTTCACGATGAAAACATTAATTTTTAAAATCTATGAATTTCGTTGGAACAAGAATAAAGAAGACGAAAAAAAAACACTGGATCTTGATAGAAATTGTGACGATTAAACTTTTGGAAAGTGTTGCAGAGGACATTTATCACCGTGCAAACGTAACGATAAAGTCTTAGTCGCTAAGCAGGCCATTACGTTGAAATACACCGATCGCGTCTTGAAAATAAAACCATCAAGATCCTCCTTCACCATTTAATATTGTCGTGCTAGTATTTTCAACTAATACGAATTATACTACCGGCCATGTTTAGTCCATAATTTGCCCTAGTGACTTGACGTATCTCACAGATTAACTTGCATAAATTCAACTTGGGTCGTTCGTTGGCAAAGATGGCAGGATGACATAATTAATGAGAGTACGTGATTAAGATTATGTCAAGTGAGGAAAAACACAGGGGGATTAGCGAGAGAATCTAGAAGGACTAGAAGACTAGAAGGGGTGTGTGTGAACGAGAAAGAGAGAAGGAATAGTGTAGTAGAGTATGGAAACACGTGCATATGAACAAAACGGGCACCCGAACTTTATCGCGCCCTAAAAGTTAACGAGCTTAAATTAAAACAGCGGTGGCACCAGCTGTACACCAAGACATCTACCATATTGGCATTGTATAATGAGTTGGCAGTGAGCAAAACACCGACAATCCTGCCCTGTAAATCTTGGAAAACTGGCCGACAGCCAGAAAGTTCTACATTTTTCTTGTTAATTCTTTATGAAAAAAACCCAAACTTTAATTGTACTGAATTAACAAAGAAAAACGTTTCGTTTATATTAAGTAGGTACGTGGATTTGCATATACAACAATTGTCATTGTCCACTATCTACATGATTAACTAAAGCCGAAACATTTACGTGCCGAAAATTTAACATCCAAATATGTGCGGGCGTGTCCTTCTTTACGGCAGCAATTGATTTTTGTTTTATTTTTGAATATATAATTTTATTGCTTTCCGGTCAAAACGGGAAACGAGACAGAATTTGTAAATATTGGTGGTGATTGTAGAAGACAAGATTTATTGATGAAAAATCCGCAACAGTACTTGCATACAAATGTCTTTCTTCTACACATTGAAACGATGTTTTTAAGGCGCTTCCACTGGCGCTGTTAAATACAGTAAAACTGAACGCAAATATTTATAAAGGCGCTTCACCGGGCTTTTTTTTCACGCTCCTGCTTCTATTTTTATCGCATTTGTTGCGATTAATTTTACAAAATGTTTTCATTAAACACAAAACATAAATATTTTGAATATGCAAATAAACCGGAGCTTAAAACTTCAATTACAAAATTATCAAGTATCGATTGCAATACAAATTTCCATATTAAAATGTTTTGTGAAAAGGCATCACGCGATAATTTTGCTTTAAAAGGAAATTATTCCCTTAAAGTGACTGTCTTTGTGTATTATTGTATCAACTTTCTCCAGCTACAACATCAATTCAAATCTCTTCAAAATAACAATAATGAGGATGATGTTAGAGTTTTTAGGCAGTTCAAGCGTGTCATTCGACATTATCATCCCGTGCTTTGAATCTTTAATTACCAAATTCAAACTATTCAACCATACCGTATTTGGAGTATAATTTGTCTTAAAACTTTATAAATTAATTAAATCCAAAAATTGTATTTTAAACATTTTATAACTGTCATCAATTTAACACGGACAGCCTTTCCTGCGCCATGATCTTTTATTATATTAGCTTATCTATCCAAGGGTGGGAGTTGACAACTAACAGAAAACAAGGGACAGGATGAACAACACGCACATAAAACCGATCTTATTTTTCCTTTTTGGCTACAAGGTCTATTATCCGTATAACGATATATTTTTCGAATGGCCGTGAAAACAAGTAAGTGATACGAAAGTGGGCCCTCGAGAACAATGCATCTAGAGTCGAAAGCGAACCAACGAATGTAAATAGGATTCGTAGTAGGAGTAGGATAGAGTTCAAGCGAGTAGACACTTCTAGATACATTGCTAGCGGCTGAATTTGTTATGCGAATTTCAATTCTCGCTAGGGAAACCCCGCTTTTCTCTCCCTATTCTTTTTCACTCTTTTCTAGTTTTCTACCGCCACTAGGCTTTCAGCAGCTACGACCATTCTATAACATCATCGTTTCAAATAGTTTCTCAGTTTTATGCCTTTTATTCCACCACTAGACGATTTGAATTTGAGTAGGTAGAAATTTCGTAATGAAGCCTTTCAAAATTTGTGAGATCCCCTTTCTTGCTTTATTTAATAAAAACATTCTGATCATCTCTTCAATTTTGTTTCATAAATAAAAAAAAAAACACAAACGATGAAAAAGTAAACGAAAATAAATAAACGTTGGTATAGGGTCATTGGAAATTTAAATTGATTGCAACGGAAAATAATATCGAGAGATGAAAGCAAAGACTAAGTCAATTGTTCCACATTGATGTTTAACTCGGCTCTCTCCCATTCAGGGCTTTAGAATCGAGTTTGTAATCAAAAACCCATTACCTAACAGGGAATTGTCGCTCGAATCCTTGGGGTTACGTCCTGAAACAATGTATATAGGTCGAAACTAATTCCAACAAATCCACAACTACACGTTCTACTAGTAGCGAAAAGACAGACAAACTAGAAGTGAAGTCGATATAAATCATTTTAAAGAATACAGAAAAAATACTAAAATTGATGAGTGTTAATTGTATAGTGTTGGTTTAATTTAAACAAGTTTGAAAGAGAGTTACATGGTCAATTGTACTGAAAATCTTGTTAAATCCCAAAAGAGGCGGCCAAGAGGAATGATTGAATATGAACATTAAGTCGACGTCTTATTTTAAGCTGTTCTGACAGTAGAAATCCCTTAAAGCCACTATGCACCTGAGTACCTGAATATTGGACATTGTAAATGTGGCTTTTGCTGTTAAAACATCAACAATATGAATATATTCTTGACAATTTTTAAGTGTTATACATAAAACGTATGTTGAACGGTTCACTTCAGACTTGACTGGAGGAGAGATTTTTGAGGTTCTTAAATACCCGACGTCTATGTTGTCAAGAGGAAGATGTCAGAATGACGTGCTTATCACACCGCCAAAAACAAAGACAACTAAAAGCAATTCACTATTAAATAAAAAAAGAAAAAATATATAGACTGGATTATTTCAATCCCCTAAGGTTTTTTTTACGTTCCTTGTCTTTCTCACCCCTCTGTCTTTATCTAAATTTTTTTTGCTTTGTTGTTTTCTCTACAACCACCATCATCACGAACGTCGAACTTTCGCCCCATGGGAAGCTTTTTTCACTTTACACTTTTTGCAAGCTTTTAAATTTGAGGTGGTTTATTTTAACAGACTAATAATCAAAGACAATGATGTTTACGTGTATGGCTTATCGATACGTATATAGTTGATGTAATTGATGATGATGATGATACAATGACCGATGATAGTTAGAGGAAATAAGAGATAGAAACAACATCTTGGATGACACTATCTGTACAGCATGCAGAATCATTGTGGTTGAATATATGTAGAAAAAAACAGTCTTGTAGAGATAGAGAAACGTTTCTTTGTGACTTGTCCAGCCGGCTTGTCTTTACCATAAATACAAATCGATTTTTATTAATAAGATTCTTGTCCATATAAAGACATGAATTTCTTCTCTATATGGAAAGTTATTTAATTCCAACAATAAAAAGTAACAATAACAAAACAAATAAACAGAAAAACCGTATAGAATAATAAAAATCAGTTGCTATCTATAAACGGGGAAATTTTAACGCCGGTTTTTTCACCTGTTATCAAAACAATAATATTGTTGTTACCGCTTGAAAATTAATTTAATACCTTCAGAATCGTTTTCAATCGTTATTTTATTGATAGTAGTTTAAAGTAATCGAAACGCATAACGCATCTGTGTTTTATTTTATAAGGGGTGGAAATATGGCAATTTATAAAAATTGTATAGAAAGATACATATTTTATTTGAAACTGTTAACAACTTTTTCCCCTCTACAGAATCGAACACATGTCAAATTCTTCCACGAAATTTGTATATTTTGAACATTAAACAAAGAAGCCATTTAATTTGGTAATAAAGATGTGTTTATTATCATTGTTAAACGATAACATCCTGTCGATTATTATTTTTGTTATATAAATTTTATGATTTATCAGATATTCTGTTTTATTGTTGCATACAGGTTGCTAATACAAATAAGGAGACAATACAAACAATTGTTGTCAATTAGTATAGTACACACACACACACACACACACAAATACAAAGACATAGACACGTGGTTAATTCTCTCTCAAAGCAACGGATGTTTCACATACTGCATATGGTATTTTTCCCCTCTTGTGTAATGTTGTAATCCATCCTAGGGCAATATTTATTTATTCTATATACCGAATTCCGTACGTGTATCATTTCGGTTTAAACTGTAAGCAACAATCAAACTTTATCATATACGATGAAACATCTAGGTCATACACCATACAGTTGAATCTTCTTGAAATGCACACACCTGATATTATTAAAAAGATTCCGGACAAACCAGATAGATCTGTACGAACTAAAGCACACTAACAACACAAAATTGGTCGAGTTAAAAACGAATTTCCAGACATATTTTCAAAATATTTGCCATTATAATGATATGGTCGTGAAGTAGAGAAAATTTCCGATATATTTATATCAATCAAGAGGCAATTAATTAATTAATTTTAAAGCTCTAAATTATGGGTGAAAAAGAGGGTTTCAAATTTTTCGTGAAATCCACTTAATTTTCAAAATTGGATTTTCAGCGAGCTTCATACCATTTTCTTTTACATGTAATGTTCGGAAAACTAATAAACATATCGGGAAAATTCTTAAAGATTTGGAAAGCTCTTCCAATTTTCTATCTAAATTCGCTTGATAATTATTGAAAATCAATAATATTGGCTAGATTTTTGCCAGTTAAAATAAAATAAGAGGGTCCAAGTGTTTTCTCTGCTATTCAGATTTTCATCGCATTTTTCCTAAATGGAATGCTTCAGAGCATACAGCTTGAAATGCTCTATCCAACGCATGTTTACTTTTTCCGATATCCTAAAAAACATGCGAGATATCGATGTTAAAAAATGACTATTTTCGCCGAATCGAGTACTTTGTCAGCAATTCTTAATGGAAACGATTTGTTCCAGATCTTTTGTTGAAAGAAACAGGTGGCCATATGTTTATTTGTCTTTTAAAGAATAATCGTCCCTGACTTTTTTAATTGAAAGAAAGACACTTTTGTTCTTAGATATGTTTATAGAAATTACACATTTGCGTAATGAGGAATTGATAATGTTTGAGAAATTATAAACAGCTGCAAGAATCTATTTAGCGATAATTGTAATGTTTCGGTCATTGAAAATGATTGATACTGTTATTAAACAATAGATTTTTCATCATCTAATTTGATAAGTTGAAAATGTAATAAATTTCTAATGTTCATCAATATTTATGCCTGTAAAAATAGCGCTTCTATGACAAGGGTTAGTTTTGAAAAATTCAACAATATACAAGTTTCAGCCCTAACACGGAAAAGAACAAGGTAATGTTGATTAATTTAAATTGAAATCGACTTTTCAATAACCCGTTACTGGTAGGATAAATATCAGGCTATATGTATATAAAGAAAGAAGAATATTATTTTCCATTATTAAACTGTAAGTGTATTACATTACTTGACCAGATGTTCTAGTCGCACACCACTTAAAATTCTCATCTATCAACTCAAATTTTTTTTCTCTCTTTCTCGTTTGTTCGTTTATTATTAAGAATACTATTTTTGAAAAAAAATTGGAAAACTAAACTATACACGTTTGTATGTACACATAATAAACACAATTCGCCTCAAGTTGTAATAACATTAAAACCAAACAGTATTTAGAATGGTTATTTACTCCAATTCCAGCTGCATTGCAGCAATTTCCGATATAACTCCAACCGATTTTTGGCACAAGATCCGGTCATTAGTGGAAAAGAGACAGATGTATTATTCCTAGTTTTACTCCACCTTATTTCTAACGACATGTATTCAATTAAACCAAAGGCCCCATATAAACGAATCCATTTATAAAGTCGTTTACGTCCATTTAAAGACCTTAGGACACAATGAAATTGAGTTCAATTCTATATCGTTACTTGACTGGACTGCGTGTTTGTATCTGTGTATGTGTGTGTGTGTGTATTTCTGTTAGTTTCCCCCATCAACAAATTAACAATGTTAATCGATTTTCTTCTTCGGTTTCTTTGCCCTGAAATTAGGTCAAGTTGCAATAATTCGTTGTTAGATTGAAACAACGACTTTCTATATAGCATGCAACCCGGAAAATATGTTATAAATAACATGAAATAATACGTGAATTTATTATAAAATCTTACATAGGTGATAAGGAAAATTCGAATAATAATAATAATAATATAAAGCTTAGATCTTGAGGATAGATAGAAATATAGACGTTTTGTTCACACTTGGTTAAATCCGGCCGGGGATTGTGGAGAATTTGCGGTTAATGCACGACTTTAATCAAGCTTAATGAAAATAATACGAAAAGCCTAAAATGAAATTTATACAATAAGAATTTTAGGGAGAAGTGAACGTAATTTCTAAAGCCACGTCCAGACAAAGTCAAACGACAAATAAAATTTAATTATAGATTCTATTAGTATAGTAGGTCCATTAAATATTATCTAGACAGCGTTTTTTTTCGTTATCATACGATGGGGATGTATGAAAATTGTGACCAAATCAAAGTTTTTTTTTATTATTATAGAACTTTATTATCATTTTATTAAAGCGTTCATTAAAAATGACATGATTAAGTATAATCGATTCTATTTTTTTCAACTCTGTACTACTCCTCCTCCAGCGTTGTCGTCTTGTTTTTAATAGCTTCAATAAAGTGACAAATCTTTGATAAAATTAAATGGAGGTTAGAGGTTATTACTGAATCACGATAATATAGAAAAAACAATTCAAACAATTCCGAGAAGCGTATAAGAATGATTTTATAAATAAACTCAACTAATTGTTTCATTTAAATTGAATATCAAAGAGTAAGAGAATTCAACAGAGCGTTAAACAGTAGATGGAGAAATAAACGAGAAAAAAAATCGTTCGGTATTTATAATTAAGACAAAAAAGTTTATAGCAACCACATAAATTTCGAGTTTTATTAGGAGAGTTGATAGATATCGGAAAACTTCTTAAAGAGTTGGATTTTATCGAAAGCAGCAAAATCAATTTACAAACTCATATTAAAAGACTAATCGAGCATATGTAATACAAGTTTGATAAAATGTTAAAGCAACTACATCATACAGAAATTCTCTAAAAATTGCCATGAATTTACATACCTACAAAGTTATTTACTTCAGACTATGTAAATCTTATGGCAACTTCCATTATCTAAGGATCATTTTAACAAACTTATAGAACCTCGCAGCTCATTTGTAAGTTGGTCAAAAAAAGCTTTATTCCGACAATGTCGCGGTTTTCGCCAACCAACTGTACGTGTAAAACGACTAAGACTGACCGTGTACTCCCATAAAATTGATTTCTGTCAATTGTATCTTTGTAAAAAAAATAGAGAAGATTGATCGTTGAAAAATGAATCCGTAAATGCTTGAAATATTTCTCGAAACGCTCGCCAAATATTAGGAATTGCCATAAGAACTTGGATCCGGTATACTATATCTAATATCATCATGATGCATGAAACTTGGAACCAGTTAGAAACGGAAATTCTTTAATCTTGAAAACGTTCATCTTCATAACTCAGAGACTATTTATGAGAGGATAAGTTACCGATGAAGTTCATTTTAGTATTATAACATACATCTTATTTATGATGTCGTCCATTAATGTAAGTTACTGTAGTTGTTGGAATTTCAATTGAAATATGCTAGTGTTAATATTGTTAAGAAATCACCATGTAATTGGAACATGTTTTAGATAAATATTATTATTATATTTACACCGGGTGATTCATTATAAGACGAAAAATTCTGATAGCGAACAGTTCAAGAAAATATTTTAAGGATTTATAGGAGGGTGCTTAGAGAGCATTTAAGCAAAATTGAGACCTTGTAGCTCATTGGGAAGTTGTTAAAAAAACGCTTCATTCCGACAATGTTGCGATTTCTACTAACAAACTATACGCATAAACCGATTAAGAATGCCTCGTAGACCATCGCAATTGATTTTTCCTGTTTTTTTCATTTTCATCCCTGACAATTAAAAAAAACATGGTGGAGGTCGATCGTGGAAAAACGAATGAATCTAGTGTGAGTAACCTTCTCTATTCTTAACTATTTTTAACTTTGTAGGGTAAGATTGTTTATGTTAATTCAATGTTTATTGCTCTTGTTCTGATTTCCTTTAATGTAAAAATAATAAAAGTCACGTAGTCTTATTTGTTTCTAATGTTTGCAATTTCAAGAATTTTCTTTTAAAGAAACAAACACTTAATTAGCATAAGCAATTTCCCCCATCGAGTTAAAAATAATAAGAAAGAGGTAAATGACCTCGTCATTCATAAGGATGTAGAAAAATCAGTGTTGATTTTCGCAAGGATCTTCTAGTCATTCTTAGTCCTTTAGCGGGTATAGCCGGTTAGTGAAAATCGCAACATTGTCACAACAGCGCTTCTTTTGGCCGATTTCCCAATGAGTTACAAGGCCTAATTTCCTACAAATCCTCTCTCCTAAGAAGCCTATAATAAAAATTAGTTTAAGAGGGTCTTCTAATAAATTTTGGTCCTTTAACGGGTATAACCGGTTGGCGAAAATTGCGGAATAAAGTGGCTACGAGGCCCTAATTTTGCGTAAATAGCCTCTAGAGACCCCCTCTAAATCTTTGAAATAATTTTCGAGTCGCTTGCCAAATAATGGAAGTTGGCATAAGAACTTTGCGCCTTCCGTGAATCATCCGGTATAGAACAAAAACACTTTTTAAAGTTTATGGAGAATTACCGGCTGTTTCTACAGTTTGTACTGGCTTAATCTGTTTATATTTTAAATTCTAGTCTTTTTTCGACTTGTCTGTGCCATCTGTGATACGAAAAAAAAATTAAACAAAACGGCTCAACTAGAATACAAATACAAAAAAAAAAACAACTAAAAAGATTCTTATCACAATAGATGAATGAAACTCGTGTAATTGGAGGAGTTCTATAGTAAAATCATAGAAGAGCGCAGAGATTTAGAATAGATGAGCTTTAAAATAAATAACTGGAAGCCATCATCGATCTTCAAATTCTTGCACAATCGGTGTACATTACACGAACGAGTTCATATTATCGATAAGAGAATAATAAGAAAAAAGAGTATTGTATCTTGTTATAACGTGGAAAAAATCCACTTTAAGGAAAATTAAATTTCAATTAAAAAGCTTAATAATTATTTAAACGGTACCATTGGTTTTTTTAGCAATATTGTGAAGATTTAAAGATAGCAAATTATTCATCAGTACACGAGCCAGAGAAGTCCATAGGGGCAAAGATTGTCACCATCATAAATATTTAATCGTAATGTAAATTTAAAGAGGTGAAATTTGCGTATTTTTCATCTTTGTAGAGATGTTACATTGTCTAAATTTTGTGAATGTTGGTGGTACTGATGAACTAACTTCTACACAACAAATTATTATTTAATTTAAAGTATTTGAGACATTGCAACATACATAGTTATAATGTGTATGTGAATTATATAACAGAACTACTGCAGCTTTGACAATTATTATACAAAGCAACCAATATATCTGTGCGTATTATGCAATTATAAGCAGGTATGTCATCGTTGGCTATGCAACAAAGCATCCCCTAGTTAGCCGCATTCACATAAAGCAACTATCATTTAATTCTCTCCAACAACTATTATTTTGATTGTATTAATTTAGGACGTGTATATGATTATAATACTCATAATTTTGTACATATTGAGCTTTTTGTTTGTGTAAATTCGCTATAAATTACACACCCTCACACATATATAATGATGTGATATTGGAAACGATCTAATAATATATACTGGTAGTGGTAATAATCGATTTCATTATGCTATTGTACTATAATAATACAGATATGAGTAAATTTACTGATGCTACTAATTAGTAGATGGATGTGTACTCAATAATATAATCACGTTTAAAAGCATCTCATTTTTCTCTGTCTCTATTCAATTTGAATCGTTGTGTAAACTAAATAGATAGAGAAAAAAAAAACAGGAATCCCTATAGATTTAGTTGGCAGATGAGATAAAATAACCCGGTGACCGTGATTGTTTTCCAAACTATATTTTATGTGGATTAAAGTGATGTTGAAAAATAAAACACATACAAACAAATTCAAACTAAAAATAATTGGGTAACTTTATATTTTTAGTTTACTGGAATTAATTAAATCGTAAAGTGAAATATTGGGACAATATACAAACATACAATTTACACACATACTACCCTTTTAATGTAATTACGTTGTCAAGTGTTTATTGAACAAACTTTCCTCATGTTAATTATATATACACGAATAAAGGCCGATCCACACACGGAGATATATCTTAGTAAGACGGTCTCATGGTACGGTACAGTGATATATATCTAGCTTTGTCTATACATGATACCGACAGAGATAGATATATATCATTGCACCGTACCATGAGACCGTCTTATAAGATATATCTCCGTGTGTGGATCGGCCTTAATGGTCGATAATATTGAGGAAAAAAGCAACAAGCAAACAACTATATGTGAAGATTCAAAAAAGTATAACTCAAATATCTTGAAAACGACTGAAGATATCGAGATCGTATTAGTCTCATTCGATTTTAAATACGATTCTACACCTCGCTTAATTTTTGATAGTTCGGAAACTTCACGTGGTGTTGGCGGAATTCATACAAGAACGATAGATAGATAGAGTAAAGTACCTCGCCCACTTATTCTTGATTTAATTCATAGGCGTAGTTAAGGGGGTACTTGGGGGTGCTAAGCACCCCCAAAGCTTAAATTAGCACCCCTAAAAAAATTACAAATCTCATTCTATACATATAATAGATTTATTTTTTAAATGTGGCCGATTTTTATAACACTCCTATTAGTTGACGAGAAAAGTAGGTACCTATTCGAATAATATTTCAAGGATTTGAAGGGTAGTCCCTGAAGATTATTTTAGCAAAATTAGAATATTGTAACTCATTTTGAAACTGATTTCCTCTCGCTCCAGAATACATTCAGAAAAAAGAGGAAAATCAATGTGATTTGTTTAAGACGATGTTGTGCTAGTTTGTTGACTTTTTTACTAAACTTGCAGATGTTTTTGTCTTACGCAGTTAGATTCTCAGTTTTTAGCGAATTTTGCCATCAAGTCTTTTAAAAGAGATGATTTAGACGACATTTTTAATCAATTTTAGAGTTGAATTCTTAACTTTTCATTTACATTTCGGGGCATTCTTTTTCATAAATCACCTAGTTTTAGGGAATTTTGCAATTATAAGTGAATTTTTGTGCTAAATCTTGACTTTTCCTCTAAATTTACAAAACATTTTAATAAATTTTGTTTTAAGTAGTGCAAGGTAACTTTCAGTCGATTTGTCGACTTTTTGCCTATAGGTTTGGACATTTGTTCCAAAAAGTTTTTAGTGCATTTTAACGATAAATTATGTAAGGAAAAAGCTTTTTGTAAATTGTAGAAAAATGCATTTTTAAGACGTTTATTCAATTTCTGAATGTGGTCGTTTCTTATAAAATTCAAATAATATTTTTAAGTTGTGCAAGGTAATTCTAGAGAAAATTTCAGCTAAATTAGAACCCCACAGCTCATTTGGAAGTCGGTTGAAAAACACTCGTTTGGGATAATGTTGCCATTTTCAACAAATTGACACGTAAAACGATTAAAAACCAATTGAAAACTCTCTCAACATTAATTTTTTTCGTTCGTCTCTATTGCATTGTAAAAAAATGCGAAACACTTCCACCTATCCCAGAAAAAAATAGACACGAAAAAAAAATCAATATGTGTAGCAAGTTTTTAAAGATGGCAACATCGTTAGAAATAAGCACTTTTCAATCAATTTCCAAATAAGCTACATGGTTCTAATTTTGATGAAAAATTCTTCAGGAACTGCCCTATAAGTGCTTGAAATATTTTTTTAATTGCTTGCCAACAAATAGAGGTTTCATAAGAATCTACTACATTTAAATGGACAGCCTATACATGCGTGCATTTGTTTTATTAATTTTCTTTTGGACTTCAGCACCCTCAGAGTTGAACGTCTAACTACGCCTATGATTTAATTTTCTTTGCCGTTTCTCTAAAATCGGCGTCCAAAGTAGCCCAATTTTTCTAAATAACAAAGCAGTTGTAGTCTCGACTCTCCAGAAAAGTCAAAAGAACCAATCCTCCACAAAAGACATATTCCAAGTACCTTGCTTTTCTTATAATTCCAACTTGTTGCTGGCAATCATCAACGCACTTCAAGATTTTATAAGACATAGCACGCTCTTAGATTCGCAAAGAGATGAGGGAGGTATATTTAGGCGTTACCCTTAATGTTGGTTAATTTTGGAGATAATGAAAAAATTCACCGATATTGTGGAATTTATCAGTTCATTATAAATATAATCAATGATCGTCATTGATGGTGTCCAACATGAATGCCATTGTTGATTGATCTCTATTTAATTGATTTGCATGATAAAAGCAACTCAACTTCATAACCCATTTACGTTTCTATTATTAAATAACATAGATGTATTATTAATTCATCATCATTTTCTTGTAGATGATTAGAAGAAGTCTGATGGTATTTAGAATCGATTTAGGAAGTGGATGCTGTTGAAAATGACAAGCACTCTATCGTAATGCCAGTCTTAATGTAACATGCATCGGAATTAATGCGACTCCTCTATAGACAACTATTAATCAAACTCGGCTGTCTAAGTCTGTAAACACTGTTCATCACTACACAATGTTTCTAAAGGGGGTTATTGTAGCAAATCGAAGTTCCTATCAATATTGACAACAAATTGTCTAGAGACCGTAGTCATCTCCATCTTGATTTACTATGAGAAACTGATAATGCATAAGATCGAGGTTGCCGCTTTTAATCTCATCTAATTGTCTTGTATTGATTATATCTATCAATAAAAAGACACTCCTTCAAATTTTTTTGATATCCAACAATGTATAATCGTCCTATATCAAAGAGTATAAGTTTGGTGTGATTTAGGTGTCCAAGGGGTTGTTTGTACTTTATATTGACACTGATATACACACAGACGTAGGGGTTCACTTGAACCTGACTACCCCTCCTTTACTACTGGCTGGTGCTTGGTATTGTTTGCAACGGTGATCGTTATAAATCACGGATCCAACAACAAACATCAGTCTTCAGCCGCTGTTGCGGTCTCAGCATCCACGTTTATCACCGCACTTGTTCTGAATCAACCGCCTATCTATCTCACTATACTACTATGTATATATACATATATATGTTGTATACGGCCCTTATTTACTACCCCACCACCCCCGTCTATTACATTCAGTGTAACCCGAAACATTTTCACATAGATTCTGGCAAAACGGAAACCGACTATCCTTCGACCCTTGTTGTAATAACAAGAACAACAACAATAACACTAACCCTTCGTCTAAAACCGAGAATTCTGTGTATGGGTGTGTGTTTGTGTAATTTTAATTACATCAGATGAAAATTTTTAACAACTATAAAGATGATTCGATAATTTAGAGTTTTTGATAAAGAAAAACTATAATGAAATCTTGTTTTGTTATTACAATGACTATAATTATTATTAAAATTGTTCAGTAGAGCTAAAAGTGGAATTACTGGATCGAATCCGATGTCCCTCATCTACATTATGTGAATGTTGCATATTAATTTTAACAACGTTTAAATGCGAATTGTTATGGTGAAACAATGTAATTATGTACGGCATAATATGCCTTTTACACATTACAATTCAAATATCACATATTTAATAAATTATCCAATTTCCTGCAACGGCATCATTACCGAAATTTATTATAAAGAAAACGATAATAAAAAAAAATAATAATAACCACAGAAAACTTCCTGTTAATTTTCCATAATTCCATCGTAAATCCTTTCTATATTTGTCACATCACTAATTAGGGGGCGGTGTTGTTATTTTTCTCATTTTATTTAGTGTTTTTTTTTCTATACCGTTGTCGTTTCACTACATATCCATCCATAAATAAAAGAACCGACATCCAAAATACACACACACAAACAGAAACATAGACAGTAAATCCTCTGTGATCTTTGAGGGCAATCTATTGCCAACTCAAACATCCGTTGATTTTCTCCCCTTTCGCAATATTCTAAAATAACTTCAACTTTCACTAATTATCTTCAAGAGTCTGGTATCGTAAAGAAATAGGGTGAATATTGCCGATATCAAGCGGCGATCAATCTATATTTAACATCGATTTATTATAATACAATCCAAATATTCAATTTAAACAGTACTCACTACTATCAAATTATAATTTATCGATAGATTAAAGTTGGTAATTGTGGAATACAACTTTGTTTTCCGCTAATACTTTTAAAACTATACAGAGTTATAAAAAACTGAACTATAGTACAGCTTCCTTCAAGTGCCCTTTAACATATTCTAGGTAACCAAAATAAAGCAAATTTCTTTAAAGGTATTCGAACAAAAGTAAGTTAATGTATTTTTCTCAACATATTGTATTGGTCTCAACAAAATGGTATTTTTTTTTTATAAGGCAATGTGGAATAGTGCGGATGTTAAATGTAGAATACGCTAAAAGATTCATAACTATGTATAACATAATAACAAGCAGAAATAATAGCAATAATGACCTGTGTACAGGTCATGTTGTGGAGGAACTACAGAAATAGAAGTATCCACATTAAAACAGACATTTAAGCTGTGCTTTTGTCAGTGAAGATTGTATAAATAAAATCCAAACTAAAGTGCTGGAATTTTTCGAAGAACTAGAGAAACTTGCAGAACATAACAAGGTAAGCTTGAAATGGTTCATCAAGAATTCGAAGGAGATGAGAAGGTGGACTGCATAGCAAAAAAGGCCGCCAAAACAACTCTAACTGGACTTGGTCCCTCATGCGAACGCTAGAGGCCATAAGGGAAGAATTAGAAAGAAAACACCAACTCTACTGGGAGGAATTACCAGGAACGGTCCTGTTAAAACGTAGAAGACCTAAAAAATCCTAGAACTAAGTAGGAGGCATTTAAGCATCTCAATAATGAACTTCGCTTCATATTTTATGCTACTGTGAGGCTTTGAAGGATCTCAGAGCATTTTATCTGAGTTAGGATATATCTCGCCTGACGAAATAAAAAGAACTCCCTTAAACAGTATTCTAGAATTTATTAAAAAGACTGAACTATTGGGGGAAGATAGTTAACCCAAATCAGTTTCGTGGCTTCTTCCCACTAGGTTGCCTACGTAAAATTTAGGATACGATAATAAGGATGAGAACCAGCTTGGTTGATAATCAGCTATAAAAGTTACTAGGATACCGAAGAAAAGTAGGATAAATCAGCTAAGTACCAGAGGATGAAAACTCGTGTTCCTAAAGGGAATGCACAAGGAGATATGAAAATACTCAAGTTCCCAAAATATGATTAAAAGCTCGTCTCATGTTCTTGTTGGTTTTACGGAATGTATTATGGTTCCATCTGGTACTTTGACAAAATACCAGTGACTTGTAACACCTAATGCTCTATATTATTGAGGGTACGAGGGTGGTTTTCTCTTCGGATTTTTCCTTTCTTATTAATAGAGTCCGGATCTCAAGTCTTGCCATAATAATTTCTACCCTGTCAAACAACCATTAGTACCCATAGTGGTTTTATATTTCATATTGGTACAAATAATTTTTCATCTATTATAATGAATTAAATTTAAAAATAATTTCCATTATTAATATTAAATAAATTTAGTAAATCAGTGTGTTTTCATTATTTTATTTATTTTCAAATATGAATCAACTTAATCGAGTTACTGTGAAAAAATAACGAAGAAAAACCGTTTCAATGGAAAAATTCACTAAAATCAAACGCCTGCGTTTTACCAATGGTCTACTATTTTTCAATTTTCGCTTACTATTTGTATAGAGCGGCTCGTTTTGTTAATAGTCGAACTTATGTCAAGACTACGTGGTTACAGGGGGCATTCACGATCGGCTACATTGAAATTTTTCTAGAGCCGAAATCTGGACTCTATTTATTATAAATCAAATAATTTCCCAATTTTATGAAGACACCTAAGCACAATCAGTGCATTCTAACATTTAAAAAAATATGTTTTCCAATAATGGAAGGGTAATTTAGAATATTCCACATTACCTGTCATCCCTACGAATTTTTCTTTTCGTCCTATTTTTTTTTGTATGCAAAAGTGTTAAATCTGCACGGTTTTCGTATTATCATGATTCTCACGCTTTTACTTATCTTTGCAAGTAATTACACTTATCAAAATTCTGAAATAAAGTCAAAAATAAGATCTAAAATGACAAATTTCGAAAAAGTTGGCGATTACGATACGATATTAAGGGCCTAATTAATTTGATGTTGAAGGCAATATATTTACATTGGTTTTGAAACGATAAGGCCAAGGGCTTTTACGTAAAGGGCTTATTCCACAATTGCCGACTTTACTCTCTATAAATTGGAGTTTTGACGAAAATTTCGCGTATAGATACAGATAGAAGATAGAAGAGTCGTCTAGAGAATAATACGAATTGTTGCGGTGACTAAATTAATTAATCTGGATTAATCTGGAAATGTTAGTCATCTAATTAGTGAATTTCTACTGATGCACAAATTGATCAAGACTAAACAAATTTATTTTGTTTAAACTATGTCTAGTATATAACAAATCAATACGCATATCGTATTGTTGGAAAACTTGAGTATAGCACGATTCTTTCTTAAGCAATCTAACAGCCGTAAATTACGCTAATTATCACCCTTATTAGTACAGCAAACTTGCAAGTTTTAATTGAATAAACATTAAAATGTAGCATTATAAATTCATGTAGAATAAACAATGTTTCAATCATCTTTCGATGGAAATTCAATTATTTTAATGGTCTATTAATGGGGAATGGGGGTAAAAAACAATGTTTTAATTATCGAATTGTTAATAATTAATTAATTAGGTGATTGTTAATGTGGTAATTGCATTTCCATTAAATACACACACACACATAGAAGTGCGCGGAACTCACACAGCGTTTTCATTGCGTTATAATTGCCAGACAAAACACAAATGCTTTTTCTACAAGCGGTTAAATTTAGTGTGGTATACTCTCTCTTTCCCTTTATTTTTTTTTTTTATTGTCGTTGGAGTGCTCAATTATTTTGTTGAATTATTCATATTTGCTGGAATATAGTTGGTAAATAAATTGTTCTATTAATGAAACTGCCTCATCCCCGAAAATCGTATGTTAAACAAGTGCAATGTAAACTTTTTAGTTTGTGTGAACAAAAGAAAATATTAAACAAAGACTTGTGGAAAAGAGTGAGTTTTGGTTGTGCCGTCGGTGAGTTTTGGCACGATGCCAGTCGTTCTTCTTCTATACTTCTTCTCCACCACCACCACCACCACCACCACCGTCACTCTAATATGAACTGGAAATCGATTTCATCGCCCGTCCAAAGTCGAAACCAACCCCGTGACAACACACATACACATACACACATATTAAACCCAACAGGGACCGGATTTTAAGAGGTCTAAACTGGAAAAATAGGATTATTGTTCCAATGTTAGTTGAGGGATGAAATGGGAGTATAATTCACCTGAAATTGTAATAGCGATGGGTAAAAACGGGTGAGATTAATCGAGCCAACAAGCTCAGAAAAATAAGAAACACGCCATCAACAATTTTAACAATTACAACAACAAAGCGGGGTAGATAATTAATCGTTGGATTCTTGTAATTATATCGACAGTCACGTGTTTTGATTTGTTTTTATAGGTTTGATTGTATTGTTATGATTGAGACTTACCAGCCACGGTGGTGATTTTCTTCGTCAATCTGGTCACGACACCGTTGTCTGTGTCGTACCCTTCTTGACAATCGGACGTGCACTGAACATACACAAAAAAACTAACGATTTCTGTTTTGGCACCAAGTCACCAATTCACCGAATCAACAAAAAAAATTAATAGTCAATCTGTATTTGATACAAATAAAAAAATACGGTTGAAATTTTGTTGTTTTTCTATTTCAAATTGATAGATCGCGGCGTCGATTTTAAAATGTTGTTTGTGTTGATTGAACAGCGACGTTTCTAAAAACGTCCGTTCTAAACTCAATAACAGCTCGTTATGTACTAGCAAGAGAATAAACGGTATAGAGCCAAAACCCCATCGGGTCGATGCGCCGACTCTGATCCTGCGCCTGGAGCGTCGCCCCTAGCGGTGGACGCCAGCACTAGCACATCAGGACTATTCCTTCGTATTACCGCCACCACCACCACCACCACCACCACCATCATTGCTGCCACCGCCACCACTATCGTCACCATTAAACCTGGCGGCGGCTCATCTGCTACATGTATAATGCAAAAGAATAAAACATTCATTTAAATAATTAAAAAGTACACATCAGGTAAACGAACCGGCTTGATTCGCAGATGTCGGTTGTAGAGATAACTTGAAACTTTTGAAGTTTGTATGCTAATCTCAACCTCAAACTTGCCCAAAACGACACAAATACACATTCGCATCTATACATATAATATGTACACAGATGGAAGTAACTAGAGAACTACCCCTTTTGTAAACAAATTCTTTAAAATTTCAATCGAGCTTTGAACGCAGGACCGGCGCTGTATTTTGCGGCGCCCTGTGCAAAATAATGAAGTGGGAGGGGCTTTTTCTCATGTGAAAGATACTTTCGATTCGATTTTAGTGATTTGTTTATTCGTTCCAAGGGCCTCTAAAATAGAAAGTCCCACTTAAGGCCGACGCTGATAAGATTTGTACAGTGGCGATTAAAAAAACGAGACCGAGTCTTGAGAGAGAATTTTACATATTTTTGTTAGTGTGAGTTGGGTTGTTTAGAGAAACAACCTAAACCTTCTTACTCTTCTTACCCTCACGAGAGCGTGAGGGTAAGAAGGTGGGTAGGTATGAGGTGTTGGAGCCAATTTCAGCCATAGCAAATTTGTAGAAACTATCTTTCTATTCAGGTAAATACCCAGAATGGCATCAGTAATGAATTAATAGGTAAATTCTTACCTATTAAGTTTCTATTACATTGTCACCACCAGCCTCATAAGCCTGTTGTACACAGCCGCACAAGAGATGGTCTTTTTGTTAATTGCCACTGTAAATCATAAATTCTCTTGGTGATTTTGAAATTGTATCCCAAACTTTCTGTTAGATTTTGATGACCGCCCTGATAAGCCTGTTTTACTCAGCCGCACAAGAGATGGTCTCTTTTTTTTAATCGCCACTGTACACTCACGAGCACATAAAAGAGACCGACTCTTGAGTGAGGAATATCGTGTTTTTCGGTTCGTGTGCGTCAGGCTCCTTCTCTCGTCAGCGGAAGAAGGTGTAGAAGTAGAAAGTGCTGTAGCCGGTTTCCGCCATAGCAAATTTTGTAGAACCACCCTCTTTAGAGAAAGTTATAATTTACAAGCTGTTACCTGCCCGTTTTGCTATTCTATTTCCTGTCGAAATTTCGTAAATATGGAGAAGTGACAATAACTTGCCCCCTCCCTTGTTCCGATTGGACAACTCTCTTCCCAAATTCTGACCAGTTAAAATTAAGACGAATGCTCTCGAAAGCTGGTTTTACACCGTCGCACAAAAAGTGGTCTCTTTTATGTGCTCGTGAGTGTACATACCCTTGTGCTGAGAATTATTTTGTGTCCCTTACCATTTTTTAATTTTCTTATTAATTCATATTTTTCCATGTTTTTAGTCACCTTTTTTGCTCTCTGAGATTGATTGTTCCTTAGATTGGCGCACATATGGATGCGCCATCCCTGATTCCACTACTGCCCAAAAATTGATGTATTGTATTTTAAAACCTGGAATAGAAGTGAAGAATTCAGCTCTGAAGTGCCTCTTTTTAACGATTCAATAGCAAAATTCTCCAAATATACTGACGATTTCTAACGAAAATATTTTACAGTCTGGAATTAAAATCGAGAATGTAGTTCAAACTTCGATCAAAAATTTTCTAAATCGTATTCTTATGAATTAATGATTTAATACTATAAAGTTTACTGAAAATGCATGATTTACGCAAAAAAAGAATCTAAAATCTAGATTAGGAAATTCACGTTCAGTTTAAAAATCACACTTCTGTCACAAATTCAATAGAAAACTGATGACTTAGGATCCTGAAAACTCCAGATTTTAGTGCGAAAACAGGACAAAAATGCCTAAAGTTTGCCTTTTGCCACCCAATGAGCAAATTCAGTTGAAACTGAGGATTTATAACGAAAACGCCCTAAGATCTGGGCTAAAAATTAAAAGGCATTATTATTGATATTATTTTAGTTAATATGCATCATTTATTTTGTTAATAACAAATTTTAATAGAAATATCTGCGAAGAATTTACTTTTAAATAGTATTTCTGCAATTACTATAATTTGTTCTTCCTTACAGTCTTGTTTATGTTCTGCAGAAAACGCTCGCGGATTGCGCAAACTGGAAACTGATTTTGTGCCACAATGGACCGCTGTAGTTGTCATTGTGACACTGTGAGGTTATATAGATGCTACGATTGGCTCACTGTGTTTAAGTCTAGCATAGTGAGCGTCCAAGAGAATTCACTGCAAGTACGCCACTATTGTGTGTGCCGCTTAACATTCAGATAGTTCAAATTTTCGGATCCACTCCTTACCGATAAGTCAAGAAGAAAGTGTCACAAAACTCCGACTTAAATCAAAAAGCAAATAAAAGCGTCAAAATCGTCGCTGTCCAAAGTAGATTTAGCAGAAAAGTGGCTCTAAAATTGCAACATATAGACAAAAGATCAACTCAACTCTCTGAATGTGTTGTATAGAAGTATAAAGACAACTCATGGGAGAATTCCAGTATCCTAAAATATGAAATTTTTTTTGTCGCCAACTTTACAGTTACTAAAATATCGCACCTGAAGGTATCATACGCGGTGAATTAAACGAACTGGTCCCTTTGCTGTCGTTCTGTCATATTCCAATTTCATTCAGTATGGTGGAAATATTTCCAACACGACTAGACTAGAATCGAAATGAGGCGTTTTATACGCGACGGGATATTTTTTTTTATAAGACGCCCAAACAGAAAAAGACGTATGCTTTTAATCAAATACAGTTTGCTATAGTATATTACAATGTTGGGAATGGATATATGTGTGTTGTATAGATACACAAGTGGAATGTTGTCAACATAATAAGTGTACAGATTGTTCGTAGAAGTTTGTTTTTGTTCACATTTCGTAGAGACCGCGGTCATACGCCAGATGTTTAATATTGCGCAAAACTTGCCTGTTGTAGATCAAATTTAATACACATACACACTGTATTATAAAACAATAATCTTTTATCAAACCGGAGACAAAAAAAGAAGGATAAGTTCGTTTCAAATTTACTAAATTCCCCTCGTTTAGATGTAATTGAATAATTAATTTTTACCAATTGAACAATGCCACTGTCTGGAATCACACCAATAAATAATCATACACGTACACGTACCTATACAGACAGTATTATCAACGAGACTTGAAGTAATTCACAAATTATTCATTACACGCTTTTATTTGAATGAAGAGAAAGACGATGCTTCGGTAATGAGACTAGGAAATTCTCCAGGCTAGGCTATGGGAACAAACCAAGGCTATACTGATTAATGTGCACCGTTTTGCGTCGCCTGCTAGATTTGAGATCATCAAGCCAGGGCTATTCATTACTGTCTAACAGAATGTTAACCCCTGTGTACTGTGGGGAATGGTGGCGTGGCGGCTTCCACCCTATAACACACACACACGCACGCACACACATATACAAGATAGTACTACATGTAGTTCATATCCTACGATTTACTCCAACATTACAAGATACATGTGTTGATGATGATAATGTCGAAAATTAACCGTAGTAGTTAGATGAATTTTTTGGCAAAGATCCTAAACATGTATATCTCAATTAATGCGTCTGGCAGTGGTGCAAGAAGGGCGTCGTGGCGCATACTTACACCAACATTTATGCCAGACGCTGTTGAATGAAATGACGCAGACAATAATCAGCGCTTGTTAGTCATTACAGTTGAAGGATTCAGACAAATCTATATAGAGGGACAAAATAAGAGAAATACAGGTGCATATAATTCTCAGTAAACAAAAGCCGTTGTTATTTTCATCATTGTTTGAATTGTCATATACAGAATGTTCGATCTAAATATGGTCGATTCTATGTAACTCCTATTAGTCGACGAGTGATTTGAAAAATATTTTAGAGATTTATAGAAGGCTCTCTAGAGAACATTTCAGTAAATTTAGAACCTCGTAGCTTATTTTGAAGTAGATCAAAACCGCTCGTTTTGTCACTATTTTCAAAAACTTGCTACACACTTAAAATGACTTAGAGTGATTCGAGGATCCTTTTAACATTGATTATTTTCGTTTTACTCCAATACATTCAAAGACAGGTGAAAAGGTTTACCATTTTTGGTAGAATGTAACGAAGTAAAGTGAATGTTGAGAGGGTCTTAGTAATTTCACGCGTTTAGCTCGTTTTTGAAAATTGTAATCTTGTCCGAGCCTTTTTTAACCAACTTCCAAATAAGTTAGGAGGCTGCAATTTTGTTAAAAAGGTCTCCTTGGATCTTCCTAAGAATCCTTGAAATATTTTTCGAATCGCTAGTCAACTAATAGGAGTTTTATAGTATCGACCATATTTAGAATCGATACCCTATATATCCAAGAAATAACAAAATTTCATTATAAATCATCAATTCTTAAAAAATCTTGCTAGCAATTAAACTGTGAAGAAGACAACTTAGAAGCTTTTAATCTATTATGGAGGTAAATTATTAACTTGTCTAGGTTTTAAGAACCAATTTTTGCAATGACCTGCAAAAATATCTGTTTAGATACTTTTAACTAATTTTCGATTTGGACTATCGACTTTTAATTAAGATTTATAGACAAGTAGGAAATTTAGTGATTTTTAGTGGATTTTTTAGCTGAACTCTTCAATTTTAATTAAATTTTGTTCTTGAGTCTAAAAACGCAGAATTGTGGCACTTCTGAGATGTTTTTTGCACTAAAATCACGACGATTCGGAGAAGTAGCCATGAAATTAGAAAAAAAAAGCCACTTTAAGTTAATTTTCCAGCTAAATTCTAGTCTTCTAATGTATATTTTAGGACATTTGTATTTAAATCATCCATTTTTATTGAATTCTAGTTTTAAATGTGTATTGAGAATAAGATTTAGAAAAATTTTGGCCGATTTTTGAGCCACATTCTCAATTTTAGTTTTAGATTTCAAGACTTTTTGATTATAAACCACCAGTTTTCGACGAATTTTTCTACAGAATCGTCTAGGAAAGGAAATTGAGGCACCTTTAGGAAGTTTTCAGGCCTGAATTCTCTCTTCTTTAATTTCGATTTTACGTGCAGTAGTCCAGGATCATCAATTTTTGAGCAATTAAAGGACTGTAGACTTTTGAAACCAACAAAGAATTTAATAAAGCATTATTCCAAGTATCTTATAGTTTTTGAACTACTAAGAATATTTAACGGTTCCAGAGATATTTGGAAAAAATTGACTTTTCAGGGGTAACTTCAACCCTCAATATCTCCCTTAAATTTAAGTGTGAGCACTAATGAAAAAACACACATCCCTTAGAATAGAATGAACTACCTATATACCGAAAATCATCAAAATCGGGAGTTTCGATCTCGGGTGGCTTACTTAATTTTCTTGGTAGGAAAGAAAGGGGAGATTGAAAGAAAAAACAGAAAAAAATCATGTCAAAATGGTATGCTTGAACCGAAAAAAAAGACGGTTTTTGCTTTCGGGTCAGCTTCGGATTTTGCTCCGATCAAAATTTCGGTTAATTTCGGTTTTCGGTTCAGTTCCGGTTCGATGCCCTGACTCTACATAACTATGCACAGGGCCCCCCAAAATGTAGCGCCGACTCTGGATATAGAAGATTTGTATTATTGTTAGTTAAAAAAGGGGCAATTCAATTGAAACAGCTCTAATTATGCAAGAACATTAAAAAATCGTGATGTGCTACGATCTTGGCTGATACAAAAAATGTTTGAAACTAAAAAGGATTATTATTGTTTTGCCGAAGCTCGATTTTCATAGTAATAGTCCAGGCCTAAAAAGTTTGCCAGTCCTCCACTGATTAAAGAATATTTAGATTCCATCAAAGATCGATAAATGTCAACGGAATTGTGAAATATTTTTCAGTATTTGCCAAAGTTTTACAGAGAATCTTATCAGATGCTGTCGACAAAATTAGTCTACTTGATTTTTATACAATATGCCTTCATCTAAATATCAAAGATTGCCATCGTTTTGTATTAAAAGATTTATGCACGCCAATGATGATGATTATGATGATGATGATGATGATGATGATGATGATGATGATGGCTGGACGAATTTGAATAGGAAAGGGGTAACACCCGACTAATGGTTTCGACCTTTTTACAATAATCCAACACAAAGATTATCATCTTTGTACTTTGTACAGAAATTTTCTAATTATTCGAACAGCAAAGAGAATGTAGATTGCAATTTTCGTAATTCAGCACGCAAAAATTCTTTACTTTGCATGAATCCGTCTCATATTCATAGTTTCTATTTTAAACCATTTCACTGATTTTTATCAACAATAGAAATAGTTGAAGCACGTCAGACGACTATTAATGAGTTATTTTTAGGAAACAATCGTTGAATTCTACAATTTTTCCATCAAAAATTAATTGAAATTCCCACATATTTTTTGTAAGAGAAACAAATCCATTATTATTATAGAGTGACATGAAATCATATGGAATTAGATTTTTGGATGAGCGAATACGCGATGATTTCATTACTGTTTATTACAGTGTAGATTCTCAGTAAATTCATGTCCCCAAGTCTACTACCACACTATACTATAAGCCGGTATTTATTTTTATACGTTGCTGTGCTAGCAGAATTGTCCTTTTATCCAATATAGAAGGACAGAGAGGATATATACTTTACTATAGTATATTGTGTGCACTACCCCAATTTCACACCCTAGCGCTCACCAACCGACCGCGGTGCAGCTCATATCAATGGCCGAAATTCATTACACTAGTCGGATTTATTTTCAACCACCACCACTACCACCCTTATTTCTCTAACAATTACCAACAATTTTATAGAAATAATGATGAAAATTGAAATTTAATTAAAGCTAGAATCAGTAATAAAATCGCAAATTTACATCTTTACGCATGGACTGGTCACGTTTGATGTCGGTCTTCCTGAAACACATTAATATAACGTAGACGTTTATATATTTTCTACTGAAAACTCGAGAGGTTGTTGAGATTGGCTTGCTTCAATATCATCTAACGCTTTATAAGATTTCAAGATGATGGAATTGAGAACTGGATGTATAAAAGAAGCGTTTCATATACAGTTTGTTGTTGCCGCCATGTTTAGTGATTAGTTATAGTTGAAGTTTAAACTATGGAGCTTCAATCAAACCATAATCAGGCCACATTAAAGGTCGTCTTGTGATATTCTCAGTACGGATCAGATTGTAAGTCAAGCACATGTGCACCCTTCATCTTTGATTTCTGTCTCTTAAACACACAACTACTAATCTATTCCGTATTAACAACACGTTATACTATTATCGTAATCTATTACAGCAAAATTGTAATCAGAAATTTGTCACCTGTTTACAGTTTAATTATAAACGTTTGAGTTAAACGTGCAATTTTGCTAAAAATTCCATTTCCTTACCAGATTTCGTTTTATTTCATACAGTTGACTGTATTATTCCTCTTAAAACATAAATGTTGACGTCTGTTGTATTTCAGCGTTTACACGAAATGTTTAGCAAGTTTATATGCAACAATCAACAGAATTAAGTTTAATTTGCTTAAAGATCTCCCTTTGCAAGTCAGATTTGATTTATATGTTAACACAACATATATAAACATGATCTATTTATAACATTTATGTATACCTACATGTGGAAAAAGTAAAATGGTGTCGCTTCGAACAGGTTGTCCATTGCAACGATGTTACCCAAGGGGATTGAGTAAGCGCGTGACTCCAACCGAATCTGCGATCCCTGGGCCGAAGGTTCGTTCCCAATGCGGCAGACAAATTTTAAAGTACCAAAACCACCATTTACATTCACTCTGAATTGTTACCGAAATAAATAACAAGAGAAAATAAAAATAAATAGCTATTAGTGTAACAGTAATATTTTTCCTAATGGTGACATGTACCCATTTTCCGTTTCTCCTCAGGTCTACACATTATCGATCTGAATCCAAGATTTCTGCAGGTATATAGTTTTATAGGAATTACCAACAAAATCCCCTATCGGTGATAGTTTTTGTGAGGGGATGAAGTTTGTGGCAGTTACATGTCCGGTCGTGTTTACACACCCCTGATGAACCCGCACCAGAGTTGACTCAGTCGATGAGTCGAGTGCGTGCCTGGACAAAAGGCAACATCAATGTTGATGGGTCCTTGTGTATACAACGAGTATGTATGCACAACGGACGCATCTGGTTGAATATGGGGCGGGGGTTTTTTTAATACGGAGACACACCCCGGACGTGTCTTCAATGAGCATACGGGCTCATACTGTGATGCAACTGATGCGTTGCGGGTGTTTTTGTTGAACAGGCAATTACAAGGCCAAACTAGAAAGAAACAACGAGCTGAAAAAAAAAACTACTATGATGTCGAGAATAGAACACATCGACATAATTCGATAGTAGCGCGGACGCCATCAGGAAACCAACCGGAAAATTACGCCTCCACTTTCTCTTCTAATCAAACGATAATTACAAAGTACAACACCAGCCAACTATACTAAATTGAAAATGTTAAATTAAATTAGAAAATAGTAAATGGAGGGAAAAACAAATATGTAAATTAGGCGACATTTTTACTAATCGAATTTGCTGGAATATTGACGATGTGATTAAGCAACTCGAATAGATATTACTGAGCCTGAAGCGTTTGGACAAAATATCGGCACGTTTCACTAGCATCGTGTCTTTATTCCCGTTCTTGAGAATCCAGGAGTGCCGTTAAAATCGGAAAGGCATAAATTTTTATAGCACATTTACTAAGAAAATTGTATCGATTCCACGTGCTAGCTGATGTAATTTCCGTAGGGCGGAATTTAAAATAGGATCGTCCGATGTTGAATGGCTGCATAGAAACTAACAATGGTCAAGTCTATTTCCTTTCCTGATGACATAAGATGATGATGATGGTGCGCTTCTCAACGAATTCATCAGTTATATCTTCTTTGTAGATTCCACTGATGAGAAAAGTTTTATTTTTCTTTTTCTTTTATATTATTTTAATGTAATCAAGACTATGGATAAAGTTGTAATGTTGAGCACAGATTAGATTATAGGGCAACTTTGAGGCTGAAGATAGAGAGGCGGCAAGAGAGAGAAAGAGAGAGAGAGAGTGAAGCTATAATACTACAACTTGAGGCAATACGTTATCTACTTTATGGAGTAGCGACCGATAGGTAGGTAATATGTAGCTGGCAACTTTTAATAACGTCCAAGTTTTTCCATTAAACCGATGACTTGTGTGAGCCTTCGAAAACGAGAGTCAACCAGAAGAAGACCCCTTCTCTACAGATAAGAATAAAGAAACTTTACACCAACTTACACCAATAAAAACAAATAGATTTGCATCCTCCTAAAAAGCGACACAACTTTACCCAATTAGGTACATTCATTAAATTCAGATAGATTTATCCAGTGCCGTAACATGGAAAATTTTGCATCTGGAGCAGAAATAACAATTAAAAAAAATAATTCAGCTTGAAAATCAGCTAAAATTGTCTAATTGTAAGTCTCCTGGTTTTGATGATGTAAGAAGAAAACATCTATAAATCTTGACTTAAAGTCGAAAACTTATCTCTAAATTCAATTTTTTGACAATTCACTAATAAAATTTATTAAAACAATGATTCAGGACAATATTTTTCAAGTTTAAACTAAGACACAATAATTCATATCAAAAATGGATCAAAAATTTTTGAATCATCTATCTAAATAGTAGTTGATAAATTTATTAAAATCTAACAATCTAAGGCAAGCATGTCTCAAAAAATTAAGAATTCAGCTCTAAAATCAAACATAAGTAAATGAATCTCCTCCTTTTGACCACTTAAGAACAGAAATTACACGAAAGTTAAGAGTTACGACACAAAGCTCTCGAAAACGTGGGTAAAAGTCAAGAACAAAGCTTGAAGTTCGATTAAAAATGACTCAATAATAGCCTTTCAAATAGCAAAATTTATCGAAAAAATATCATTTGAGATAATAACGTCTCAAAATGAAGTCCTACACTCAAAAATATTCCTGATAAGTGTCTGGGTCTCATCTTTATGACTTTGCAGAAAAATTTGATGAAAATTGTTACTTTAAGAAGCCTTGTCGGTAAGCCAAATCTCTAAAATTGACTGCATTAGTTTCCATTTCGAAATTCAGTAGTAAAATATGATTCAATAAGCGATGTTTTAGAAGTAAATTGTTTTAAAATTTGAGCATGACTTTGAAAAGTCTACTCATATTATTTGTCTCAAAAATTGATTAAAATTTACGGAATCGTCTAAATGTTACAACACAGTTGACAAATTTATAAAAAAAACAGTAAGAATTTACGACAAACATGTCTTAAAAAATGAAGAACTCAACTTAAAAATGAAATAGAAGTGTCCAAGTCTCCCCTTTTGATCAGTTAGGAGCAGAAATTGCAAAAAAATAGGAATCACTATACAAAGTTCTATAAAATTGACTCAATAGTCACCTTTCAAATAGCAAAATTTGCCAAGAAATGGTGATTTGAGACATTATCGTAATCTTAAGCCCAAAGATATTACTAAAAAATGAACTAAGTATCTGATTAACTGCATTTCTTTGAGTTTTGAAGTTCACAAGTGAGAGCTGCTAGAAAAGCTGAATATTTTGAAAATTCTGCTCAAAAATGAAAAAGATGAACTGCAATGTTAAATGGCACTCGTCGGACTCAGGGCTCAAACACTGTTCGCCACCCCTTGCTACGACTCTGGATACGTGCATCCGTTCAATCAATCATCTTTCACAATAATTTAAGCAGACATTTGTACAAAATAACCAATATTTGGTCAAAAAATGATTATTTTGGACAATGTTGTGATTTTCTAAATCTGGCAAAGCATGCAAAGCGACTAAGAATGGCTCCTAATTTAAGCCCTCACAACAGTGATTTTTTTCCTTATTCCAGAGAAAATGCGAAAAATTTCCACCTGTTCCAGGATAAAATGGAGAAAAACGAGAAAAACACTATTGGGAGGGTTTGGGAGCCATTCTCAGTCGTTTTGCGTGCTATGCTTGTTTTTGAAAAGTCCGACATTGTCCAAAACAATCGTTTTTTGACCAACTTCCAAATAAGTTACAATGTTCTAATTTTACTAAGAGAATCTAAAAGGCCCCACCTTGAAATATTTTTCAAATCGTCAGCCAACTACCTGGATTTAAAAAAAAGACCCTGTATTTTATAGAATTATTTCCTTAAAAACTAAATGATACCAAATTATCATTATAGGTATGATTATTATCTTGGCTGAAATTTGAAGGTTTGACGCTCCTGCTTTCTTTTCGCGTGGGCCAAGCGCCCAGCTCGCCTTTCCCTAGTTACGGCACTGGACTCATCTACCGGATGTGTATTAGACTAACCCGAAAATCACAATGTTATCATTTCCTATATTACATAAAAGTGGGTGTTGTAGTTATTAATATAAACCACAAATGATTCAACTAAAATCATCATTCATTGAAAGAATGGTGATTTTTGTAATTGTCAAACGAATCCCCAATATTGCGGGAATCATTGATTATTCCCCATATTTAGGGTGGAAATCATTGAATCAAGAAAAATTGCACAACCCCCGCCATTAATACCAAATCCACCACGATTAATCAATTCGTTCAATATTCAAAACTATAATAATTATTTGAAAATAAAACTAATACATAAAAAAAAATTAATTATTTTGATAATTATTCGAGATTGATTCGAATAAAAACATGTTTTTGTAACAAATTTGTACAGCTTTTATCAGGATAAAGGCTGTCAATTCGACTGATGATGGACAGATCATGGGTTCATTGAAATTACGAATTGAATACGTGTCATATATTTAATCTTGGCGTCAATATTTGAATTAAAGCCGTTTCGAATAGAGCATGGAATTGAAAAGATTTTTGTTTTGGTGGCCCCAAAAAGAGGAACAAACTCATTTTAATCTGCT
Source organism: Mylabris sibirica (assembly GCA_039776855.1). Classification (NCBI taxonomy): domain Eukaryota; kingdom Metazoa; phylum Arthropoda; class Insecta; order Coleoptera; family Meloidae; genus Mylabris; species Mylabris sibirica. The sequence continues at coordinate 7,572,323 of CM077838.1, forward strand.
ATAATCAATCGTACAAGTATTGTTTTGTATTGCAATAATATTAATAGTACACATGTTACAAGCATAACTAGTGATAGAGAAAGGAGTTGTTATAGTTATAAGATTCTATTTGCATATATGTATACAGGGTGTTTGGTCTAAGTATCGTGAGTTCTAAGAAACTCCTATTAGTCGATGAGCGATTCGAAAAATATTTTGAGGATTTGTAGAAGAGTCACTAGGAAACAATTTAGCAAAATTAGAACCTCGTAGCTCATTTCAAAGTTGGTCAAAAAACGATCGTTTTGGACAATGTCGCAATTTTAAACAACGAATAAAACACGCAGAACGACTAAAAATGACTCAGAGATCTTCCCGAAATTGATTTTTTTCGTTTTTCTCCAATGTATTCCAGAGAAAATACGAAATATTTCCACCTGTTCCAGAATAAAATGGAGAAAAACGAAAAGAACCAATTTTGGGAGGATCCTAAAGTCATACTAAGTCGTTTTGCGTGTTTAGTTCGTTTTTGAAAATCGCTACATCGTCAGAAACTAGCGGTTTTTGACCAACTTCCAAGTAAGCTACGAGGTTCTAATTTGGCTGAAATGCTCTTTAAGGACCCTCCTACAAAACCATAAAATCTTTTTCGAATCGCTCGTCGACTGAGAGGAGTTTTTTTAGAACTCATCATACTTAGACCATAAACACCCTGTATTTATATTTGTGTGTGTGGAGGAGTTTAGTGGTAACATTAGTCTGCCCTGCAGTGAAACTGGAGACATCTGTCATGCCACAATAACGCCACTGTATTAAACAAAACCCCAAACAGCATCCACACCCATCAAAGGACCCTATTTGTAAATTAGTTCAAATCTTAATCACACATATACAACACGCGTACAATCTCTATAAACGTGCTTTTACAACATTGTTTATTTGTTTAATTATCAACAAACCATGCTAAAATTCTATAATTAATCAAATTAAACAATTAATTTTATTTAACATGTAAATTTACATCTATCAATTAAAAATAATGCAATTTTTATTTTTGTATAATTGTTGTAGAAAGTCTGTCGATTTTTCCCCGAAAATGTTGTATAAGCATTGATGTGTGTAATCCAGCGACCTTCCTGGCAAATGGGGTAGCACAAATGTGGTGATGAATACTACCAGGGTACACACAATACAATGGCCCAGTGAGTGGCAGATCTCTATACATGGCGGCGTCATTACATTGCAAATTCGACACGTTTTATTGTATAACATTGTATGTCCGACTAGTTGAAATATTACTCGTCATTTTTCCTCAACAGGGGTAAGTAGTGTTTTTTTTCTTCTCTCCATCCCTCTACTCTTGTATATAAAAGTATTGAAATACCATTATTACCCAACAAATGTTTCTCATCACTTGTATATATATATATATATATACCAAACTACAAACAAATTAGGGGGGAGAATACAACAAAGTAACGACAGGGATATCTATTTTACTAATATAATAAACATGTATATTTGCTTAAAAGATGACGCATATGGTCATATTGGTACGTACTCGCCTCCTTTTGAAAGCTTCAATGGCGAATTTGATTTAATCATGACGACGACGGCGGCGGCGGCGTCGTCGGTGGCGGTGAGAACTCGGCTTTCCATCTCCCCAGAGACCTATTTGACGATATTAACTCTGCCTATAATGTTGTTATACACATACATATACAAATAAAAAGATGGAAAATTCGCTATAAATAAATTCAAAACATTCTCACAAATTGAAAATGAAATCAATAAGAAATAAAATCTCACAAACTTGCAAAACATATTATTTATTAAATTATAATAACAAAGAACCTATATCGAAATTTATTAGGGTTGACTATTACAACTAACCCTTTCTCGCTACACCCTAGGGGATGCACATGTCATATCGTTACATTTTAATGACCCCTCGACACTATTATTTCGTCTATCACATATATACACCACTACCAAACAACTACCCCTTGTTCGCGGCAACGTAACGAATTCATCTCTACTTACCCCTATGTCTTTTTTATTTCTCTTGAAATTTTCATCGCCGACATTAAATTTTATTTAATTAATTTGTTACGTGTTGTAATAAAATTGTCTGGATGGTTAATTTATAATAAAACACAAAACAACCCTTTACTTTTTAAGCTTATAGTTTATTATTATTATTTTAAAAATAAGATAAATGTTTACTTAAATATTTATAAACGTAAACAAACTACTCATCAACAATAGACTTGAGCGTACAACAAAAGATTTTAACGAGGGACTACCTAGACGTAAACTTGGGTGGTAGTGGTGTTTTATTCTTTTCAAATCGCCCAGTGGGCGGTAGACGATAAAAGCTGCACCTCTTCGTAGTCAAATTATAAATAAATATTTCTCTTGTAAATTTAATCTTGTCTGTTTATAAAAGTGTTGATATAGTTTTATAATGGAACAAGTTTGTATATACGGTTCGATACGATATGCATTTTATAATCCATGTTTCTTGTCAAAAACTTTTAAGGGTGCGAAGATGAACAAGAAAAAGTGGAAGAAGAAATATGGGCGTGAGAAAAACAGTTTGAATAACCCATCGAAATTGTATTAATATCCAAAAAAACTGTCCACATATCAAGATTTAACGGATATTAGATCGTTTTATATAGAGATGAATGAATGTAATAAAATTAAAAACGAGTCAACAACGTTGTTGGGATAGTTTATCGTTAATAGACAAGGTGTAATAGTTTGATTAAATCTTGTAGGGTGTGTACATGGTCATATTACATGCAGAGAAATCGTAAAATTCATGACTATCCTTATTACACATTGTGCAACAAGATACCAAGTGAGAATCAAGAGAAATTATGTGCTATGAAACATTATAAATTCCCTTTTTATAGCTTTTACTAGATACTAGATGAAGACAATAAGCTTCTCCAATTACACGTCTTTAACTACTGCAATGCACCACCACTAATTACTTTACACTCAAAGAAAATTTCCGTTTCATCATCGATTGTGTTAGCATTTAGATTCAGATACTGAATCGAAATAAAGATTCACGTTAAAAAATAAAGAACGACGACAAGCCATTGATCAATGCAGCTTAGTTGGAGTTAAGCTTAGAACCTCGCCGCCGCCGCTTGGCCAGTCAAAGTCCTACATCCGGGCAAAAGTAAAAGGTAATTGGGGAATCGGTATTGAAAAAGGAGAAACGTACACCATTTGACTCATTCCTTCATGATCATCCCCCCGTTTCTTATCAAAGATCGCACTAATCTGACTTGTTCTATTTCTAGTTTCTTTCGCATTAGAAACGGCACTATAAAGTCTTATAATAGGTTCTCGTTCGTATTTATCACCATCGTATCTCCGGCACGTTTCCTGTACGTTCGTTTGTTCGTTCTTCTTCTTCATCGAAATAGGATGGATCCCTTCCAGGGGAAAACTTTTACTTTTCTAACAGGGCAAAAGTCGTACAATCAAATAATGATGATAATTGCACCAACTAACTCGACGGATACCCGGTAATGACTTTATCAAGAACTTGAATTAATGTAATGATTCGAAATGTTAGCGAAAAAAAAGAGACGAGTAAACGATTGTTCAAAGTTCTTCGTTAACTGTGTTTTATTGTTTGATTTTCGTCCTTACTACTGACGATTCTTTTTATTATATGAAATGTTCATTTTTTTTTCGTATATCCTCGTTATCGTCCTTTTTCTAAACTTTTAATTGTGCCGTCAATTATTACAAATAGGGGTAAAAATTATCGATACATGCTAATTTCGGTTTTAGAAATGTGGAATTAAATCCATATAACTGTGGGAACAAAGAAAATCGTTTTGTTAATAAAATATTGAAAAACGACCAATTACGCTAGATAAAAGCACCATTACAAATGCAATTAAGAGTTTAGTTTCAATTAAAAATCATTTTCAAATAGCAATTGCAATAATCACAAACCGACTACAACACAGTACAGATTAAATGGATTATTTTAATCTTTCAAAATATTGCATTGGGGTCGTTTTATGTTTGATTAAAAAAGCATTACGTTTTTGATATACCTAGATCTATATACAATAAAAAGTACACTATCAACTCGTAGATTCAAACCCGTTCAAGTCATCAAGTAATTACTTCTTTTATGCTTTTCGTGTTTAACACACTGGAAACGGATGGTATAGGTATGCCTTTTACACGATTAAAAAGCATGATAGACTACCGACAAAATATCCACCAACAAATCAACTATACCATCAATATCGATTCTAATTATAAAGGTGGTGAATTTAATAAGAGATGATAAGGCTTACTTGTACTATACTATCATTTATTGCTAATATCCGATTGCGAGAAAGAGAACAAACGTGTGCCTGCACTGCGACAAAGGTATGGCTGATAAACCGGAGCAATCACAATCACATCAGCAACAATATCAGCCATTCACCCACTCTATTATAACAATTGTCGGCTACCATCACTATTTATTAGTGGTTGTTGTTATGAAATAGATATTACAAATGATTGTGGCTTATTCTACGAAATGGGACCCTTTCAATTTTGATGGTTTATAGTTTATACAACAGAACAGCTTTTCTAAATTCTAAATTCCCAATAGTGTAGAAATAAATTCAATTTTTAACACAATTCGCTTCCCGTATTGTATTGTAATATAGCTTATTTTAACTTGATATTAAAATAGTGGAGTTAAATGTGAATTTTAAACTAGATTTTTATCCATATAGTAGCATTAGAGATACAACAACGATTGAAGTTTACAGCTACTTATTTATTTAAAAAGTACGCTACCAGCTTAATAAAGCTACAAAGCTCAAAGATAATATTTCAACAATTTGAAAACTAAATCGTCTACTGAAAGTCAACTATCACTTACATGAAATAGATGAGATTGTAGATGATGAATAAAAAATTTTAACTGAACTTTATAATTAGACAAAATTTCAACCTTCTACGCCCCCTGATCGTTATCAAATTCGATGATTCTTATACGAATTAACTAATTACAACATTCTTGGAATTATTCCAATATTTGATTGGACCTAAGGAACACGATGATAAAATGAAGGGATTGGGAATTGTTTATCAATCTTGAATTAGTAAAATACTAGTGAGACTCGATAATTATAGCGTTTATCAATTTTTGCTGTTAATTAATCATTTGGCAGTTGGAGATTATGAACTGTTCTATTGGCGTCATCGTTGTCTCTTCCTCTTCATCGTCTATTTTTCAGTCCTACTGTGCTCCAGTCCCTAGAGATTTCATCGTAGAATGTAGAGAAAATTGAAAGAAATAAAGGAAGGTCCCTAATAGAACGGAAAAAAGAAATTGTTTGTATGTATAGAGGAAAAGATTGTGTGTGTGTTGCTGCTGCCGCGATTAGATGACTTGTCAACCTTGCAAGAAAATTTAATTTTACAAACTTGTTTGGCAAGAGAATTGGGCGGAATTGAACTTGAAGTGGGGACGGTGGAAAATTGAGGATTACATAGAATAACGTTTCTTTGATAAACTTGAAGCTTGTTTATTCGTCATTTGGCAAGAACTCATACGATAGACAAAAATAATGCCCCAATAGACAAACTTTATTATTGTTATTTAATACAGAATATAAAGAAACAAGAATTGAGCGAAGAATCGTACAATTTACATAAAGATTAAATTTGTAATTCAATAAATAACCTTCTACATATGAATAATTAAAGTCATATTTACAATAAACTTTAGCTGTTAAAGTTTGGGTCATCGTTACGTTGTCAACCCGGCAAAAGGGTCCATCACCCTTTGGCAAATATTGACAAAATCTTGGGTCAACTTAGGAATCGAAATGATCATCAACGGTTATTTGTGTTTCAGATTGACAATCAACAAATATAGAGTTTGAAATTATATAGAAAATTAACCGGCAAATTCGTTAGCAAAACTAGTTTTACATCACACACACACACACATGCACATAAAGTTTTCATAAAGGCACAAACTTTATCTTTGGCTTGTAAAGATTACAATTTCCTTTTGTTACCAAGTATTGAAAGAGCAAAGGATGGTCCCTTCAAGAAATGTCATTCCTCAAAGTTGTGAAACAAAGGAAACGTAAACAATAAAAAGTCCGAGTGGACTATTCTCCAATTAAATACCTAAGAAGTTGGAACAGCATTGTGGCATTCCGTTCCTATTTTCCTAGCTGCTTTTACAAGACAACGACTATTGTTTTGGATGGCTGGTAGTGGTAATGGTGGTGGTAGTGGCGGTGGTGGTTTAGTTTGAAAGAGGAGGAGATTCAGTAAAGTAGCAAAGAACTAGCATATAAAGATAAAGGAACCACTCTGTTGCAAAACTATTTTAATTACGGATTAGCAATTCAAGCAAGTCTTGCGAAAGATGGAATACAAAAGGGATAGAGAAAAAACAACAGTTTCTAGGTTTATTAAAGCCACAAGTACAATATCTCATCCGTACGTAATTAAAAATTACAGTTTTTAGACAATTACACTTTATTAATAATAATTGTTATTAGTAATCGATACGTTTCCAATCAAATATGCTGAAAATCCCAAATTTCAGACATATTTCATATTATAATGCTTGAATGAAGCTCAACGTTTATCTGTAAATGTGTCTATTGAACGGACACTGTCTCCAGTTGAAATTGCATTAACAATCAAATTATTATTTGTATTTGTGATTACCAACTGATGTTTGTGCACCATCATCATCATCATCATCATCATCATCGTCCACTCCTTGTCTATTGCCAATACAGACATAAAATGACAATAGAGACGAGATTCACGACGACTATGGGTCAGGAATTCAAGCAGGAAGTTACAAGATTGTTCCTATCATTAGGAAGCGCCTGTCGGATTCAAGATTGTATTGCCCACACCATTCTATTCAGTATAATTCCCATAGTATTGTGATAAAATATTTCGCACACAATCGGAATTGTGTGCATATCAGAATGTCTAATTCAAGACGAACGTTAATCAAGTATGCAGTATTTTAAAAACACCATTGAAAATGATATCCAAGAATTTGAAAGACTGTAGACTGAAAAATACAATCCGCCAATGGCGGATTGTATTTTTGACTACTTCATTTTCTCGTGTTGTGTATTTATTATGCAATTTCTTTATATTTTATAGGTGGCTTGATGACGTATGCATATAAAAAAATGCTCGAACTCCTAGTCGAGCAAAGCTCCTAATAATTGGTCAACGTTTCGAAAAGTATTTCAAGAATTTGTAGGCTCTGGAACCCATTTTAGCTAAATTCAAACCTCTGAGCTCATTTCGGGTCAAAAACGAGCAAAACAGGCAAAACAGCTAAGATTGACTCGCAGCCCCTCACAATTTTATTCTGGAATAGGTGGATATGTTTTACATTTTTTCTGGAATTAAATAGAGAGTAGGGTCTGCGAGTTTTGCATGCTTTGCTCGTCTTTGAAAATTGCGACATTGTCCAAAACGATCGTTTTCAAACCAACTTTAAAATGAGTTACAGGGCTCTAATTTTGCGTAAATGATTTCCAGAGCCCTCCTACAAATCCTTAAATTATGTTTCTACTAGAAGTTTCGCTCGAATTCACCATCTTTAGAAAAAAGACCCTATAAGTGTCCTTAAAGGCACTGATTTATAGCGAATTTTTGCAATAAATTGCAAGAAAATTGTTTGGATGTTCTTAATCTATTTTTGATTTGGACTCTCGACTTTCAGTAAAGAGTTAAGGAAATTTTCCTTTTAAATTATCGACTTGACAAAAGTAGGAGATTTAGTTAAGTTTAGTGGATTTTTTAACTGAACCCTTCAATTAATTAAATGAATTTTGTTCTTGAGTCTAAAAATACAAAATTTTGATACTTCTGATATATTTTTGTACCAATATATTGCGACGTTTCGGCAAATTTACTATTAAATTATAAAAAGAGGTCATTTTAAGTTAATTTCCCAGTTAAATTCAGTCTTCTAATCTATATTTTAAGAAATTTGTGTTTAAATCATTTATTTTCAGTGAATTGCATTTTTAAACCGTGATGAGAATAAAATTTAGAATGAGACACATTCTTATCTTTAGTTTTAGATTTTATAACAGTTTGATAATAAACCACCAATTTGACAAATTTATAAAGTTTTAGACCTGAATTCTCTCCACTTTAATCTATATTTTACGGCTCATCAATTTTTGATCAGTAAAAGGACTTGATCTATTGTAGAGTCTTGAAACCAACAAATAATTCAATAAAAGCAAATTAAAATTTTCTCAAGACTCCTTCATACGACAGAAGGTCCTTTCACGTTACTATGCCGGCCCTGTATTATTATTCCTTTATTAAAGATGAAAGATTTGCTACCATGTTAGTTAAAGAAGGATCAGTTGAATTGGAACAGCTCTTATTATACAAGAGCATTAAAAATCGGGATTTTAGTATCGTGTCTGGTACTAAAAATGGTTAAAACTAAAAATCATAATTTTTATTTTACCAAAGGCCGATTTTCATAGTATTTACTCGACCTGAAAAAGTTTGCCAATTTGCCACTGATTACTAGTGATTACAGCTTTTCGTGAAAGTCTTAATTACAGTTCGGTTGACTTTTGATCTTATACAACCAGCATTGTTTTCTCATCCTATTCGGTATTTTCTTCAATTTCTATTTCACAAACACATAAACATGAAAAGAGGGAAAAAAATTGATAGAATAACCTGCCACCAGCCGCCTTCACAGGATATACACTTGGCAAGAGTTATAGAGGTTATAATTTATCTTCTTGAATAGATTATAAGAGAAAGAAGCCCGGACAGCTATACGATGGGCATAGCAGTATAAACATAGAAGCTATACGATAAAAGAGACTGATAAAACTAAAATAAAAGAATATCGTCGTCGTCGTCGTTGTTGTTGTTGTTGTTGTTGTTGGTTTGAGGGGGCGGCATACAACCGTCCGGCCTTGTTTAAAACTAGAGAAACAATCTTTCGCAATCTGAGTTTGGAAAAGTTTGATGATGGGGTGGAACGAGAGAAATGGTTGCGTTTACATTTTCGGACTTTACGAGCGGACAAGAAGAACAAGATGCAAGAAGAAGAAGAGGCAACGGCTAAGATGGGGGGTTATTGTATTTTTGTTGTCGTTTACACGCTTAACGATGAAAACTTTCGAGTTTTATTACTTGAATATTTATTTTTAATTTGCTCACCATTCAAACAATAGAAATGGGGGTGCAATTTCTTTCCGTTCAAGCGACAATAAAAAAGTTTAATTAATACTGCATTTGTTTTCTTTGAAATTAGAATACTGAAGAGATTGTTGTGTTTTGTCGCTATCCCCTATTTTGGTATAAAATTAAAAAAATTGCCTTGTTTTCATTTACATGAATACATCACCCCACACAATACCTCCTTTTATACAATTTCAAATCTAAATTTTTAGGGAAATTGTTGGATTATGCTCGAAGGGCGGTAATGGTGGTGGGGTTGATCGCTGCAAGGGATTCGTGCACTGCGACGACCGATGCAGCTGTATAATATCAGGATCATAACAGATTACAGCCGCTATATAGGCTAGTGGAGACCGATAAATTTTCGATGAATCGAAATTGTCTAGTTAAAAGTATAAAATTTCAACAATTACCGTTGATTATTAGTGTACATCATTCGAAACTAGTCTCTTGTGTAATTTCCGTTTTGAAACCAATTTCAACTATAGTCCATCTATAAGACTTTTTGGAGCGGGGGCAATAAAGTTTAATTGTGATAGAGGTTGCAATTTTTCGCACCTTGGGTAATAGGGAAAGATTGTAGAAAGGCCAAGCACGGTCCTAAAGTGGTAATATACTGACGCTAGCATTATTTACTGCAAATTGGTTAGTATTTCTAGTAAATGTTCAAACAAAAAGGATGAATTCGCTCAATTATTAAGGGAATTTGGTGAGATTATCCACTACAATTTAGATTCAATAGATGCATCTTGAAAGTACACAGCAGTAGACTACTTACTGTCTTTATCCTAGCAAGATCCTAGCAAGTTATACTATCTAGCTTTTATTCAAGTCATTGCGAATGTAATCAAAGTTGAAGGATTTAATTCAACTAAATCGATTGAAATTAAAGAAAAAAAATAAACATCGAAATAAGTTAAATTAAAACTAACGTAGCTATCTCATAATAGTCATTGGTAATTGAAAAGAATGCTACAAAACACAAGTTTACATTCCGTCCGCCGTCTCTACTACTATATCAACAGTACGATTGCCCTTATAATCGTCATTTAAATTACTTTAGTGTTTTGGGATATACCTATACAGTTGCCTGTTAAGCCCATTCCCTATGGATGCTTGCAATTCTGCATCCTAGATTTGCTCAAATCGATTCCTCAACGAATCTCGGCAGGTGATTAAGGAAGAAGCCCACAGTTACTGTTGCCTTCGTACAATTTTTTTTTTTTTTGTTTCTATCCTTACATTGTCTTCTCTGTCGGCCGCTGTTCTCTGCCAGTAATTGAAAAGCGTCGTTTTCCACTCGACAAATCTCTTTATGATCAATGAAGACGGCGTTCTATCAGACCCGGATAAACAGATAATAATGCTGATGTGCCCATCTGGCGTCTCAATCAACCCTATCATTCTGAATTTCCATTGCACATATGTGTCTCTCATCGTCACGCATTTCATCATTATTTCGTGTCAATGCCCCAAAAACATGACATCTTTAAAGATACATTTAAGGTGGTGAAAAATTGCCCGTTGAGACTGGCAAATTAAACTAATGAGGTACGTGCTTGAGTAGACAGAGAGAGAGAGAGAGAATGAGTATTATAAAGGTGAATGTTGAGTATGATCGGACAGGGTGAGGCGATAAATACGGTGCCGTTGTGGCGTTATTGCTCAGGTCGGGCGTCGAAATTTCGACGGCGGACATTTTAATTAGGACGGTTCTACCGTGCGGAATTTAATTAAATTTGTCTTTATGCACACCGACGCAACTAACGCTAGGAATAGGTATAATAATGCAAGTTGGAGATCTTTCATGCCCCTGCCTGCCTTAATAGGACATTTGGGATCAAACTTTAGTTGAATCGTTTCTTACGTAAAATTGCGTGCCAGCAACTCAACTATGACAACAGCATCAATAACAGAACTAGTATAAGAAAGAAGATATTCGGAGCCATCATAACGACTATTCTATAGATGGATCAGCGTAAGTTTGCCCTAGTCGACGCGCACCCGAACAAGGGTCTATCCGTTGTTTTACCAGTAAAATAGTAGAGAGAGAATGCACTCTACTCACGAACTTTATAAATAAATCTGGACAATCAAAGTAGCACCACCAGTGGATCGCCATGATGAGCGCAAAACGCCCGAGAAAATTCGAACTGAATGGCTGTTCTGATGAATATGAACAAGGTACTAGGTATAATAGTATACTATACAACTCGCTATAGTGAGTTGTATTATTGCAGAGAATGAAGGTGTATCATTCGAGGTAATAATAAGCACACATTATAGAGAGTTGTATACTATACTTTATCTCAGACTTATTTCTAAGTGTACAGGTACTGGTGTACGAGAATATTTACCTTGTTCATCAGTTTCGATTCTAAAATCGCACAAAAAACGGACACTCTTTACAAATGGACACCCTTTATTAAAACTGTCGTTTTATTTATTTTTACACTTGAATTCTCTCAACCAATGAAAGTTCAATTTTAGTGTAACTTCACTATATGACTTAATTATTATTAAGTATTATTATATTACTTAATGCGTTCCCAAATGTGCTAATAATGTGTATGAATTGTTTTCATCGCCAACTTTATAAATAAAATTGTAAGGTCTGTGCTTGCGTAAAACTAAAAAACACAAGCCAAAACAGTTCTCGCCATTTTATAATCTTTGCTCCAAAAACCAAAAATGAATGAAATTTGAAATATGTGTATCAAGTGTCGCACGTGTTGCAGATGAACCAATGAGCCTGAAGGCTAGATCTACTGCGCATCCATGGTTTAGGGCAAACTTAGCTTGATCCATCTATAATATTTAATAAAGTCGAATATAGATATCTGAAATAATACAAGGCTTGCGATTCTGGCATTTTTCCGTTACAACAATGTCGAAGGATAAATAAAGAATGCTGTATTCGACACGGACTGGAACGCAAGCGCCTAATTTCACAATAAACCCTCAAGAACGACCACAAAATCGATCAAATTCAAAGAATAAGTATTGTTTTTATATTCGATTTTTATCGAATTAATTAAAACATTATCAATTTATTAGAGTATTTACCGTCTATCGTATTTAAACATGAAAACTACCGGGCTTAAATTTGGCCATTTACATTTTAAAAACGAAAGATTACCTGCCAATAATTTACATTTTAATCACAAATTTATCGAATTCAAATTTTGTTTGCAATATAAACGTTACCTATTGCATTAACGAAATAGATGAATTTCCATAATCGTTACAACAACCGCACACAAAAAAGAGCTCACTATAAATAAACATCGGATCAAAATTCAATGTAATTTACACTTGAATTGTAAAAATTTACAATTTCATAGATGAGAGCAGTGAAAGACCAATCATTGCACAATTTCCAATTATATTTAAAGTCGTTACATATGACATCCTTCCGGATAGGTCGTTGGGAACGTTAAAATGATTTCACGTCCGTTGCATCAGGGCTATTATTGTTAGGAACTAGCGTTGACCGAAATAACGTACAGAAGCACTTTGACCTGAAACTCACCGGAATGTTAACACACTCCAAATTCAACAACAGCAGGCATAGCGAATAGTATAACTAAAGCACTAGAAGCATAGCAGCAGCATTACGACTAACGTGATGGAAATATAATGTCATTATCCTTGCGCCGTTAACTTGTAATTCTATTTCCAATAACTTGTTCGTTCTTAATCCGATTAATAGCAAACCAAATGGCAACTGAACGGGTCACATAATCAACGCTTATAATTTTCAACATTCATTTTTATTATTATGCTACTAGTTTTTCTGTTAACGTTAGAAACTATAATTTTATGTTATAGAACAATGTTGTAGTAATTTGTCTTTATAGATGTCTGTCGTTTTCGTTCTCTAATTTTTCGGTCGATGTGGTTCGTCACGAATAAGCGTCAAGAACATTCATAAAGTCCGACAATTATCCATTAGATTCAACGTTAGAATTAATTCAACAGTCAAACTCACAATGCGTCATTAATATTATTCAGTTATGCATTAGTCTCGGTAATGTTCTTCTGTACAAGGACTTGTAACATTGTCAATTTGATACACAATGAATTCTAGTTGAGCTAATTCAGTATTAGCACCAATTTAATTTTCAATTAATATTTATGAAGACAACACTGAATCTGCCATAATACCTGGTATAGAAGGATATTGGTTGCCTTAAACATGCATGTTTTCCATTCATATTATAATGTCATCCCGTCCAAGATGCATAAAATTGATAACTGGACCAATTTCACGGGACAGTGGCAATCGAATGAAATCTTTCAGGTGTATGTACATACACCATCCACCCTTCCTATAGATAGATTGACAGTAAAGATGTGTATTAAATGAACTGGACAATGGCCAGGCTTTTTACGGTTCATTTACTACTACCATCGAAAAAAATAAATACACTTTAGCTTTACAGTTGAATAAAAGAATCAAAACTATCCCCTCAACTCAACTAGATGTAAAATTTTTTAATGAAAATCCCTGATTCCACGCCTAATAAGGGAGTTTAACCAGCTTCCTGTCTATAGACGCAGTCACGTCAGGTATTGTTGCAATTGGGGTGCCGTTGAAATGACAAACCCACAATTTATTTAGTGCTTGATTCGGCTAAGCCTTGACAGATTCTGGGGAAAGAACGTGTGCAGGGGATTATCCCTGAGAACAGAGAGAGAACGAATCAAAAATGCAAAATCTCCGATAACAAACCTTTATAATTAGGTATTAAACGGGATCAGTCGTTTCTGGTGCTTGTTACGCATGCGACAGTAGAGAAAACAAAAAAAAAAAAAACAGGCGGATAAATAATAGGCGATACAGACGTGAAAATCCTGGGAAAAAAACCTGTCATACCTTAATTACCAAAAGTGGCTATGCCGTGAATAAATGATAAATGTATATAAAATTGAAATTTTGGTTGCGTTAATGGTTTTTTATATAATGATTTACGTTGATGGGGATTTTTTTTATCGAAGGACAGACTAGAATAGTCTTGGTACGAATTTAAATCACCGTATTAAAATTCGTGCCTTTATCAAATTAGGCTTATTTATCGTCTGCTCAACTCTCTACTGCTGCACTGTCAATAAAGTCTTATTTATTACTAGATAGGAGCACAAATACAAGAGAATCATTTCTGGCAATTTCCGGGCAATAAAGAAACCTGCAAGAAGGGGTAGTATACGCTAGAAGACGGTCGGCTAAAGTGGAAGAATATTAAAAATACTCTAGTCTAGCTAGCGAGAATATGTAGTAAAATTTATAATCAAATATAAGCTGGACAACAAATCGACTTGTTATATAGCATAGATTCTGTTCAGTTATTGACGATTACAATGATGACTGCCAGGCCAGATCGAAACCTCTATTACGTTCTCGCATTCCTGAACTTGACGTCCAATATGCTTTAGATCGTTTCCTAGCCAAAGCCCATTCAATGCGACTTTCTCTCATTTTTATCCGAATTTCATATTTTTGCCAGGCTACTATCAGAGGAATTCTTACGGTCGACTCTATTGACTGGTAAAGTTAATAAAACTAAACAAAAGACCTGATATTTCCCCATATTGGACCAGAAAATTAAGAATTTCCGCACATTGGACTAAAAACTAAACACATTGATATTTCATTAGTAAGGAATTTTTAATATAAATAAAAAAAGCAGGTGTTATAACACGGATAAATATTTAATGAATTCAACTGTAACTCGGTCGATTCGCAATTTCAACCATGATGATTTAATTACAGCTACATACGTTTCGGAGCGTAACCGTAAATGTGTGTTAATTGTATTTCTTGATTTTTGCGTAATTAAAAGTTATAATTATTGTATAAAATTGTAATTTCGATCAAATCATTGTTATTAATTCATGAAATATTCAAGAAAAATTCGACAATCTATTGGTACGTTTGTTTAGTAACACAGGAAAGAATAACACGAGAAAAGCATTAACGTCGAGTGTTCTTCTGCATTTGAAACGTATAATTGTTCGAAGAGGAGCGATGTGTTGACATAAGAGGGAGTTTGGAGTGGTGGATTCATCAATCGATCTTTTCGGGGAATGTTGATAGGCACTAAATGCTGTCTAATTTGATGGTGGGTGGTTACGTTAAGCAAAAACAAACCGATAAATATCGGAAACAATAATGAAAGAATCCGACAAGGATTTTGTACAAACAACAAAGACGATTAATTATTTTTATACCTATTATAAAGCAAATATTCACCCGGCGCCTCCACCATTTGTGCACTGTGTATAATTGGCGACAATCGATCAATCCGGAGATTTTCATGTATGCGTGTTATCTGTCAACAACAAACGCAAATCAGACTGACCTAGAAAATTCAGTCATCAATAACTACCTCAACCAGAAGGTGTAATTAATCAGTTTCCGGTGCGATTTAGAATGAGGCTTTGTCATTTACACAATCCATGCATCCGTCAATGATTAATTGATAACAGTCGCATAAATATTTGATGTTATATATATATACCATACCACTAATAATCGAATAATTTCAAGGAAATCAGAGATGAAATTACTTCAATTTTTTAACATTCTCTAGAGAGTTACGTACCTACTATTTACCGCAAAAATTCTATATCTCTATCTAAATTGGCAATTGGACGAATATAAAAGTCGCTTACACTACTATGTCAATTTATAGAATTTAGTATCTAAAAATCGGCTTACACTAACCTATTTCATCTTGTTGAATATGACGACTGTCTTGATATATATTTTATAATAACTTACACACCAGGTGGATTCGATGGCAAATCTGACAACACAATCATATCAGCGAAAGATAAATCACTATATGAAACCCACTTGTATAATAGAGATATTCTACAGAAATCAATGGATATTTCATATAATATTCGAATTGCGACCCCCTTTTCTCTTGACATATTATGCAATATTAGCTGCAGTGATTGCTCTTCGACGTAAATCGCTCAATTCAATTAGTTCCAAATCAGATAGGATAAAGTTAGAATGTCCCTCTTGTGTTCTCTATGCCGACAATAGTTGTATTCGCTCCCCCTAATATAAAGTCATAAAGCGTGATGAATTTATTACAACATTGAAAATAATGTCTGTTCGAAACGTTACAAAACCACACACACACACACACACACGCACACATATTCAGAGAGTATATGGCAACTAATTTAAAACGATGTTAAAACAATGTCTCGGCCAGTGATGTGCGTCACGCTTGACCAGAAAATCGAATCACATTCCCATCGATTTCCTAGTGTACCGTCCTCCATATTAATGACAATCCTAAAATTCATATATTAGTTTAAAATTGAGTTCAATTAAATGAAATTAATGACTGTTTTATAATTACAAATCACTTTAATGTTAATATATAATTATCCGAAAAATTATCAAACAGCTCATTAATCACCGATATTTGTAAGATGGTGAGAATTTCAGTAAAGACGTAAATGGGGGGTGTTTGCTAGTAAGACTATTCTCGAGGCCGTTGGTCGTCGAGAACGTGGCGTGGTCCTGACAGATAACGCTATCTCACCCTTAGTAGTGCACCCATTAGGTCCCCCATACAATGGCACATCGTTAAGACGCCCTACAGTTGGCGAACAGGTGTCGGTGTCACGCGTCGCCAACTTAAAACGTCTGTAACATTAATGAGACGCCCAAATTTACACCAATTGAAAACTGCATAGAAAAAAAAACGAAACAATACCAATAATATTCCACGTGTGACACATCATTTTAAGGGATGAACAATGGCTTTAAGTCAACTGTTGGACGGGGCAGTTTAAATCCGGTTGGTCGGATTGATGATTCAATCGAGTGTTGTGGCCTGAACGGGGACTGTCATTGTTTATGGCGCATCGTTTTGGAAGTCGCGCAGGGTGGACGACATCGATATGGCCCGGTGGTAGTAGTAGGTACGTCGCGGTTATATGTTCACAGCAGATTTATGTAGCGTTATGACCTGATTTATGAGATAGTTAACCGATATGCGACATGTCGGGATGAAATTGAGGCAACAGAATTGTGACTGTATACCACACTACAATATGAGTTGTTCTCATTAACAACAATAATCAACTTGCCAACTTAACTGAAGCTTCTTGGACTATTGAATTATTGTATTTTCAGTCTATTATTATGGTAAATAGATGACACATTAATCTCTTGAATCTCTAATAATGCTGCATTGATTTTACATATATTGTGAAATATTTATAGTTCATATACAGGAAGACAAAAAAAAATGACTGAATATATGCGAGCAATATCATTAAAAAGTCATTTCATTTCACAACGAAACTGATGCATTCACATCATCACTACAATCAACTAAAGTAAAATTCAATAGTCGAACGATTACTCATAAAATGAACTACATTTTTGTACGCAACACATTTAACGAGAAACTTAAAATAATCAAACTGTTGTTAATTAATGATATTCACGGACCATTAATTACACTTTAACCAGTTTCTAAACTTTGCACACTCACATTACAGTAAACCAAGTAGCATATCAGAGAAAAATGTGTTAGTGTTAGTAATAGTGGTTGTTATAATCTTGAAAGGAACTGGACGTGTTGTAATTAAAGGCTATTCTCTGATTACAAGTCACGTGACATACAAGTCACCCCCAACTAATGTTACACACTGAATAAACCATCTTATTGTCCTTGACATTTTCTGTATTATCATCATTAACTATTTAACGCAACAAAACAAGAATCGAAATGTAACGAAATGAAATTGAAACAACCCAATGATAAGAAATATGAATGATTGAGTACTGATAAGGGAGGAATTTCACCAAGACAAACAACACATAGGGAAACTGGGGAGAATCTTGGATCGCATAAATTATTAATAAGAAGAAAAAATGGTTTAAAATGATTTTTTTTTTCGAAACAACTGATAAAATTTGTTTACCTGAACGATATGGAAATGTAATAATAATAAATGCATTACCTCCTTTGTTAGTTGCCATAACCAATTATTTTCTAATTGAATATTTAATAATTAATGGGTCAATATTAAAGCTTTGATGATTCTGTTCAAAAGTCAATTGACAAAGGATATAAAAGCGATTTCACTATAAATCGATTATCTATAACATCATTTTTCTTGTCTATTTATAAATCGTTATCACTAACTGTACACTGGCGATCAAAAAAAAGAGACTAACTCTTGTGCAGCTGTGTAAAAAAAGCTTATGTCGTTACAATGTAACAGAATATTAACAAGTCAGAATTTGGGAAAATCAGAAAGAGAGCGTGGAGTTACTAATATTTGGAATTCAATTATTCTTATTTTCTGTAAACAGGGTGATTCTACAAATTTTCTATGACTGAAATTGACGCCAACACCTCTTATCTACCCACATTCTTACCTTTACGAGAGAAACAACCTGAGACACTAACGAAAATATGTGAAATTCTCGCTCAAGACTCAGTTTTTTATCGCCAGTTTACTTCGCTAAAGTTTTTTTGACTTAAGCTGTAAATAAGAATTAGTGGTTTACACAATGGATAGAAAATATTCTCTATTACTTGAAGTCTTGTAAAAAATAGTTTTCATTACAATTTATATACAAGATTTATTCATGTTTCATGTTAACGTATGGAAAATTATTCAACAATAATTACATTAATTTTATCAAAAATCAAGAATAAATGTTTCTGTTTTTAGAAATTCAATTGTTTAGAATTCATTTGTCAAAAAATTATAAATAGAAATAGGAATAGATAAAGAAACCCTTGAAAATACTTGTCCTTATATTCCTGCTACATGACACATCTAAATATCTATGGAAACAAACGGCTATTGAAAATTTTACATCCACTAATTCTTATTTACAACTTAAGTCAAAAACCGTTATCGGAGTAAACGTTTTATGATAATTTTTTAAATAAAAGCTCCGATTGGATTTTTTACTAAATTTCCAAGCGACCTTTTTTTACCCTAGTTGTTTTTATTTTAGAACTGGAGCAAAAACACAAATTTGTAGAACTTATGCTCCACTGACCATCAAATACAGTTTGACTTAATCGAATATATACTTAACGATAAAACGGTATGTTGTTCATTTATTTGGAACAAAATCAATTTTTTATCAGTCAGTCTGGAAACTTGATAATATTATTCGATAGTTCGAATTTTTTTGTCAAAGCTCTCTGTGAAGTTGCTTCTTTTTGTTCCTTTAATAATTTAGAAAAGGTAGATTCGTGCGTGTCTGTCTTTGTACTCGATAATTTGTACAGAAAACTTTGTTTTTGCCTTAAAAAATTCTTAGCGATTCTTTCAACAATTGAATAATAAAAACGAAGTGATAAAAGTTTGAAAATCTATCATTTAGTTCGGTTTGCATTATTTTTAAAGTAAGTATAAGAAAAAACACTAAAATTTTATGTACTTGAAAATTATAGAAAAATTTATTGAAATATGTTAATATCTAGACAAAAACATGAATTTATTGATGACAAGCAGTACAATTCCGTTTTGGCAAGTGATATGGGAGCTTTCTGCGTACAAATCAGGTGTCAGCTGCATATGTCATAGTAACACAAATCTATCCTAAAAATTTCTATAAATATAATTGATTAAAACTGGATAATTAATAGCTGTATGGTTTGGTGCCTGTAATGTCCAATTTAAAACACACTTTCCAACTCACTAATTGATACGTTGTAATTAATTATAGAATGTCATTTATTCTATCTATACATATATGTATGGGGCTGTATATAGGTATAGAACAGTACTACAACAGTCGACAAAGAGGGCTTCCATTCCAGTTCGCAGACTCGGCTATTTTATTATCAAATTTTCAACTTTTCATTGTGCTCGGTTGTTGGAAATTCCGCCTCTACCAATTAATGTTATTGTTTCACCGATGAATTGTTTTAATAAATCTGCTTTTACTACTTACTATACACAAAATTCTATTATTAGAAAATAAAAAAAAAAACCGAATCGAACATGAAATATTGTTTTATTCTCAACACCCTTCTAAGCAATAAATACGAAAACATTAACATCCAATCAAATCTTAATTATTTTTATTGGTGGCGTTTGGATTAAGCGATTAATTGGCAACATTATTCGACAATTAAACGTTTACAATGTAAACTTGTTCCAACTGCCTCGAGTTATATTTACAGTTTTTGTATTCACAAAAACCCAATTATTGGACCTTTGTCTGTTCCGAAAATTCGTATATAATTAGAATTCTAATAAAATTACATTAATTACACATATTTATAGCGCAAATGCTTTGATAATTTTGTGTAATTGATAAAAATAACGGGCAAATATTTTTTTAATGTAAGTAACTCGATACTTGTATTTTTTTATTGGAAGACGTTTAGATTTATTTAAAATTCTCACCCAATTCGAGTAAAAAATGACCATTTGTCCAGGCAACTTGAAAAACCCCAAATTGCCAGTTTCCTCAATAATTTCCGATCCGAAGACAATTCAGACTGTCTTAAATGTCGATTTTATTGAGATTTATTTTGTTAAAACCCATCTTACAAACTTTTATACGTTCGTTTCGAACTTGATCAATTCTTTAGTTGAGTTACTTTTTCTTGTGATTATTTCGTCTCTCTTCAACGTCTTGCGTTTTTTTTTTTCGAATTGTACAAGTTGAAATTTCCAAATTAAAGAAAACTCAAAGTTGCAATGAATTACAACGATGACAACAACGGAAAAAATTGATTATATCCTACGTGAACTGAGCCCAATTCACATACATAGCACACAATACTCAACGTTTCAGTTCAAGCTTTAATTCGCTTTATTTACAGTTTTACAGTTAAAAAAATTGCAAACTTTCTACGACAATTTCTGGCAAATACACGTTGACGAAATGCAGCTGTTGCATTTATATTACTAGAAAATTTTTATCACACAGCAATACGATTCAAAATATGGAAATTATTTGTTATTGTTGAAAAGTTGAAAATGCAATTTTTATACCGGAATATTTCGACGAATTTGTTTTACATACAATATAGACATTTATGTATGTATATATATATTTATATATATATACAGGGTGATTCAAGAGGATAAGCCATTAAAAGTATAAGAAGTTCTACTTATTGGAAGTTGATGAAATTTGGTATATAGCCGTTAAGTCCCCTGAATTTTCTCTAGAAATTATTTTCGTTGTTCTAGCTACCCTCCTTATATGGGGTAGGGCACCCTACTCTCTTATTTTAAATAGAATGGCATATTTTTTATCACATTTTTGAATTCTTTGATGAAATCGAAGGGGACTTTATTAATATAACCTATTGTCTAGGACTAAAAGTTTTTCAGATATTTCAGCTTTTAGTTCAGTTTTAAAATTTGCAGTGTTTAATTGAAAAATTCATATTTTTGAAGCTATAGAATTTGAAATGTTCAAACTTGGAAATTTTGTTGTTAACATGATGTACTTTCACCCAACTAAAACAGAATTCGATTATCTTTCAGCGTTTAGCTGAAATAAATTTTTTTTTTCAGGCCATTTTCAAAGTACAATATTTTGCTTATGTTAAATGGAATACCATATTTTTCTTTTTATGGTTAGATAGAGAAAATTATTTTGCATCGAACTGTATTAGCATTTCCTATATCTATCTTTGATAGTTTTTCAGTTATTCAACATTTTCAATTTCATCTAATTTTCTCTCTTGAAAAAAAATATAAAACATAGAAAGCTTAGCAAAACAACTTTCAATTCAATTGTCACAATTAAGATGAAATTAATTGATTAATTTTAAAATATCTCAAGGAAGGAAAATGGAAGAAATTCATAATTAATTAAATCAATATTAATTGGATTTGTTTTTTATGCATGTGGAATATCTTAAAAGTTATAAAAAACATGTAAAATATTCAATATTAACGTCATTTGTGATGTTCTGTTTTTTTTTGCTAAGCCTTCTATGCGTTTCGTTATAGTTGAATTTTTTTCAAGGGAGGTGATTGGACGAAACTGAAAATTTTGAATAACTGAAAAATTATCAAAGATAGGTATGGGGAATGTTAATACAGTTTGATACAATTTTTTTTTCTCTATCCAACTGTATAAAGAAAAATATGGTGTTCCATTTAAAATAAGCAAGATAATATAGTTTGAAAATTGTCTGAAAGAAAAATTTATTTCAGCTAAACGCTGAAAGGTAATTGAATTCTGTTTAAATTGGCAAAAAGAACATTACTTTTACTACTTAGGTTCCAAGTTTCAACATTTCAAATGCTATAGCTTCAAAAATATGAATTTTTCAATTAAACACTGCAAATTTTAAAACTGAACTAAAAGCTGAAATATCTGAAAAACTTTCAGCGCTAGACCATAGGTCATGTTATTAAAGTCCCCTTCGTTTTAACTATAAAATTCAAAAATGTAATAAAAAATATACCATTCCATTTAAAATAAGAGAGTAGGGTGCACTACCCCATATAAGGAGGGTAGCTAGAACAACGAAAATAATTTCTAGAGAAAATTCAGGAGATATAATGGCTACATACCAAACTACATCAACTTCCAATAACTAGAACTTCTTATACTTTTAATGGCCCATCCTCTTGAATCACCCTGTATATATATGTATATCCACGATAACTGCCGTAAAAATACACCAATCTTAATGAAACTTGGTACAAAAATCGGTCTTTGGGATACCTTGGATGAGTTCGTTGGCCAGACTGGTAGGGCCAACACTTTTGGAATAAGAGCTGAATAAATGTTAAAAAAAATCATTTTCAATATTACATTTGCTTAGATTTTGATGAAAATTAAAATAACAGTAGAGCCGACCATTCTCTATGACCCAAAAAAATCATCAAAATCGGTTCATTGGATCGCAAGAAAAATGCAAAAATATCTTTATTGAGTATTAACAGTAAAATCGAATATCTCAGGTGGCTATGTGTTCTGACAATTGATATTAGAAAAAAATTGAATATCGCGGGGGGTAACTAATTTTGACAGTTAATATTAGACGCAAGGCCTGCTAGATAATTTCGCTTGAAAAAATCAAGCAGGCCTTGATTAGACGTATTAGACAAACAACAAACTTAGAAACGAGTGAAATTTGAAATTTTATTAGTGTTTCTTATTGTTTGTGGATTAAAAGTATTTTTCAATAAAAATCATAAATATTAAAATAACATCGGGAAATGAATTTAAGATTAGTTGATTCAATGTTATTAAAATATATTAATTAATTGTCAGTATCATAAGAATGTTTTGAATTTAATATTTCAGCATGTAGATACAATATGAAAAAAGTGTTTGTCAAATTTATTTCACTTCATCGTGTTTACAAGCTGAAAAATCACACAAACTCACAAAATCCGCCTTGACTCAATGGTATATCTTTTGAAATTTTCAATGTATCACGATGGCGGTAGGGTCAATTTATATGCTCTGTGTGCTTTGCACAATGGACATGAAAGAATAATCGCTTCGAAAATATAACGCTTTGCCCTGCTGAAAATAAAACGATGCTATAAGATAGAGAGAAAAAGAGAGAGATAGTGAACGAGCGCCGGCGTTAGATTGGGTTTCTTCGAATAAATAGCAGAAATAACTGTCGGAGATTGTTGAAAAACGTTCCGTGAACACCGATGGGAATTATATAAAAGTGAAGCGGCGGCCACTCTTTGGTCCATTAGTTTCTTTGGGTATTCTTGATGAAGCAACGATGGTGGCGGCGGTGGCGGCGTCGACTGATTGGAAGGATCGTCAGTCTATCAATCGGTCCAACATCTTCCAACTACCACCATCACTATTGATTCAAGTTTTTCCATTTTCGCATCCAACGGAATATTTTCAACTCGAAATTATTTGAATTGTTGGTGTATCATTTGGAAACGAGAACAGATATTTACGGTTGATTGTACTGAAAATTTGAGCCTATTGCTGTAATAGGCTTAAGGATGCCATCCAAATGGGAATTTCATGTTCCTAAATCTAATGATTGAGTTCACTCACACACACACACACACACACACTCACAAATTATTAAATCGTATTACTAAAATTACTACATAGAAAAAATATTGCGAAATTGAAATTTGAAATAAAAACGATTTCAATTCTCCACTCTAATCCAATTCTCGTGCAAAATTGACTATGCTCTGTTTCAAGAGCGCCCACCATTTTCAATATACAGACATTTAAATATAAACAGGATCTAAGATTTTTTTTAAAAAACAATAATATGACATCATCGATTAATTACAATTAAATGGCCTTCAGATAGAATAAAAGATAGTCATAAACAATACATCGGTGAAAATGTGTAGAATTGTTATCATTAGTGTTTTACATTTGATAATTTTCAAATTTTCCAACGGGAAATGTATACCGAGTTCAACTATTGTCAGTGGAACACATTCTCCGAAAAAAATCTGTTCTGGCCAATTGATATTTGAGGATAATTTCGATCATTTAGATTTGAAAATCTGGAACCACGAGGAGACTTTAAGTGGTGGTGGTGTAAGTTAAGTCGATTAAAATTTTATCCATTTATGTGTATTTTTTTTATGTGTACAGAATTGGGAATTTCAATGGTACACGAATAATAGATCGAATAGTTTCGTTGAGAATGGTATTCTTCACATACAACCAACACTTTTATCAGATGATAAAGGCGAGAATTTTCTCTATTCAGGAACACTCGATCTCAATGGAAATCAACCGGTCGACATGTAAATTAAATAAAATAATCTTACAACAAATCTAATCGCGTTTTTTTTATTTCTAACTAGTTGCACAGAAGGTCGATGGTATGGTTGTTTACGTACAGGAACTAAACTGAATATACTCAATCCAATAAAAAGTGCAAAAATTCGTACAGTCAACTCGTTCAATTTTCGTTACGGTAAAGTTGAAATTCGTGCAAAACTACCTGAAGGTGATTGGTTATGGCCAGCAATTTGGCTAATGCCTAGATACAATCAATATTCGACATGGCCATCATCTGGTGAGATTGATTTAATAGAAAGTCGTGGTAATTTGAGATTAATTGATAAAAATGATCGTAATATTGGTAATGAACAAATCAGTGGTACTTTACATTGGGGACCGAATTCACAAATTAATTTATATAATTTAACACATTTTGAATATAATTCAAAGATTGGTGGTTTTCATGAAACATTTCATCGATTTAGTTTGGAATGGTCGCAAGATCGTATCGCTTGGTTTGTTGATGATGAGATGTTTGGTGAAATTGTACCACCAGATGGTGGTGGTTTCTGGGAATTGGCTAATTTAACTAGTAGCGGTTTGAATAATCCGTGGAAAGGTGCTACAAAGATGGCACCTTTTGATCAAGAATTCTATCTTATCATTAATGTAGCCGTGGGTGGTGTAAATGGTTATTTTTCTGATTTAAATGGAAAGCCTTGGTATAATAATTCAACGACAGCTTTGACGGACTTTTGGCAGAATCGAGACCAATGGTTGTCTACATGGAAACTAGGAACGGATGCTTCATCATTAAAAATTGATTATGTAAAAGTGTGGGCATTGTAATTGTTTGTAAATAAAATATTAATTATTGTACCGGAAAATATTGGCTTTTGAACGTGTGTTTAGAAAACTGAAAATTCATCTTGGTTTTCAGCACTATTCTAATTTAATGATGAAAAGCATGTGTTAGAGTGCAGTTTCAGCTTTGAAGTGTATGATCAAGTTGGAAACCAACCAACGAATATTTCTTCATCCGTTGTAATAATTCAACTGGATCAGTTGAATAAATTGAAACTACTTGAAAAAAATTTTAATTAAAAGAATCGATATGAATTACAAACTAGACTTTATACGATAACTACACACAGAGAGAGTATGTTTATTTTAATGTTTATATCAGTGGTGTATACTTGATAGACCCGTAATACACTAGCAACAAAATAGGAAGAACTGGGATAGAATCGAGCCCCGAGCCAGTCAGACAATTGTGATTTTAATGACTTTTCAGTGGATATTATTGTTGATTTTGTCTTTTGTACGGTAAAGAAACTTATCACTGCACACAAGGTGACTTGACAATATAATACAAGTGCATTGCAGTGCAGCCCAAATCTTTCTCTTTCCACCATATAATCACCGTCTTTCTCTACAATTCTGACACTGCAGTTGTCGAATCCACCAGTATAAAGCGTCGGAGTTGAGTAGAGAGCATACAGACACACACACACACATACAAAAGCGACGCCAAACTATTCAATAACTAAACTCACAATTACTCTTTAGCACAAAATAAAAATCAATTTCCGTATGATTTCCACTTTAAGACATTTCCACTGACAAATCTACTGGAAACGACAAGTTTCTAGAGGAAAACTCAGAATTTTTGCCACAATTGAAACCGAAGAAAAAACAAGCAATTTATGTGTATCAATTTTTGTAATAAAAATAATTCGTATTGTCGCTTAGTTCCGAGTTAATCAAGTAATCCAGCTAATCTCGACCGTTGTAGTAATTTATCTAAATTTCAATCAGTTTAAATTGGCAAGGCGAACTGTATAGGATATATACTGGATGCTGCTGTAGGCGAAACCCACCTTGATTTAAGCCAAATTCTATAATTCCATGCAGCAAACTAACAATGCACAATGTTGGGATTAACGTTAAATCCCGATAAAGGGGCCCCGATTGACTTGAGAAAGAACACAATCGAATTAAACGTTTTTGTACCAAATATTTTCAATTAAAATTTATATAAAAAAAAAATTGTAAATTATACGTTAATTATTCTAGTTGAATTGTTGCAAATTCAGCAATTGCATAAAATTAATGTTTGGTATGTATATACCGCAATTCATTGCTGCTAGCAGTAGAGCGAGAGGGTAGAAACTCTATATATGTTGATTACTCATCGGTAACACCCTAGTGATTAATGTCTCCAATCCTGTAGTTAATTAAAATCCTTATAATTATGTAGAGAGTCAAGTCGTGTTGGACCGAGAAAAAAATAGCGCGCACCCTTCTGATTTATTACACGAAATTCTGTATTAATCATCAAATTTTTGTACATTTCACATTAATCTAGTGATATAAATCAATTTTATAATTCAGATCTTCTTCTTTTATTTGTATCACAAAATAAGAAGAAGAAGACGAAAAAATTGTAAATATTAACACGACAATAAACTTGTAGAGAAGTAAACTTGACGAATCTGCCAATAGCAAACTGTGCTTTGATTAGTCTCGAGACTGGGGATAAGATCCCAATTCAAGTGGCACATTATCCCAACCTAACCTGGCAAATAAATAATGGTGTGTGTGGTTGTTCAACTACATCTTCGTACTTGCTATTTCGTTGAAAACTTTCAATGTTTTATAGTCTTTATTACAGCTGTTACTCTGTTTTAAAAAGTTACTTTTGATCCTTTAGCGACTATATCGAATTTTTCTGTGTTTTTTTTTCTTTCTTTTTATTTAACTTTTATCGTATATATCTCTAGTATAGTAAGAGGAAGAATAGTTTTAGGCCAGGTGGTAACGGTCGCATCCGTTCCACATATGTGAATAGAGCTGTATTGGCACTTCATAAATAATGTAATCACAGACAAAGTGCTGTTACATAGCATCACCAACGTTTCGCGCTTTTATCCAATTCACGATTGCTAACTGATTCCGTTTAAATTTTTCATTCTCAATCCACTTTTGTCTAATCTTGTTGATTATTTAATAGACTACAATACTCGATTGATAGTGTCGGCGCCTCCACCAAAAATACCAATTGAATATCGGTACAGCAAATCACACAAACAGCGTATCAGATCTAAATGTAGCCATATTAAACTCATATCGAGGATTTGTAGGACAGTCTCTAGAGAAGATTTGAACAAAATTAGAACCCTGAAGCTCATTTACAAATTGGTTGAAAATCGTTATTTAAGGCAATGTCGCGATCTTCAGAAATGAGATAAACACGTAAATTTCATTCTAAAAAATGAGAAAAATCTTCACTTGCTCTTAAATAAAATTGAGAAAAACGAAAAAAATCAATCCTCGAGTCATTCTATAAGTACAGCAAGTTTTTGGAGGTGACGACATCGTCAAAAGCGAGCATTTTCTGACCAATTTCCAAATAAGCTACAAAGTTCATATTTTGGTAAAATATTCTTCAGGGGTCCCCTATAAATCCTCAAGATATTCTCTGAATAGCTTGTCGAC
Source organism: Mylabris sibirica (assembly GCA_039776855.1). Taxonomy (NCBI): domain Eukaryota; kingdom Metazoa; phylum Arthropoda; class Insecta; order Coleoptera; family Meloidae; genus Mylabris; species Mylabris sibirica. The sequence continues at coordinate 7,600,782 of CM077838.1, forward strand.
AAATAGAAGTTTCATAGAATCGGCCACATTTAGATCCTTTATTCTGTACAGATGACTATAAAATTTATAAATTTATGAGTATTGTATGCAGATAATAAATGTTCATGTTCTTATACATTAAGCCGAGTTCTCACGTTTCAAGTTGCATGAAACATCTACCGAATGATTATGTTATGAATTAGTAGCGGGATTTGCCCGCATTTGCGTGCAGGTGACGTCGCTGCTCTGAACTATACTATATGTTAGCGCTCTCCAATTGCACTCGATATCCATCGACCTCTCAATGAAGCTGTATGTTTATTTGTTGAAATTGTAATATTACAATCACTCAACGTAGTTGATGAAATGAGCAAGCGACATCACAAACAATAATCAAGTGGTCCACTGCAGCTAATTTTTATTCTCTTTTGGTACGTTTTGGACAAGGTTGTGATTGTCAAAAACGAGCTAAAGACGCAAAACGACTAAGAATGTCTCGGAAAGCCTCCCAAGATTGATTTTTTCGTTTTTCTCTATTGAATTCTAGACAAAATGCAAAAAACGAAAAGAAAACGCAATAATGGGAGGATCCTCGAGTCATTTTAAATCAATTTGCGTTTTAGTTTGTTTTTGAAAATCGCGACATCGTCAAAAACGAGCGTTTTTGACCAACTTACAAATGAGCTACGAGGTTCTAATTTTGCTAAAATAATCTACAGCTACCCTCCTATAGATTTTTGAAATCTTTTTCGAATCATTCCCCAAATAAATAAATAAATAAATATATTACGATTATAGTATGTGGCGTTCGCTGACGATAATCGCGCGACAATCTAAAATAAATTCACGATCAAGCTGCTAAGTTATGAAATTTGTGAACCATGGCTTCAGTTAAAGTGAACGTCATTTGTGAATTGAACGAAAAGTGAAAAGAGCTCTACTTTTTTCATTTTCTCTAATCATTACTGAAAAATGCAAGCAATATGAAACGTGTGAGCGACAATTGTTTGCCAGTTTAACAGAAAATTGCGAAAAGATGTAAATTAAAACTTTAAGTGATGTTTAAGTGGCGTGAAGAGCACATCGATAAATAATTTAAAATAAATAAATCACTAGTTTTTATATGTTATAAATTAATTTGTATTGAATTCATAAATTAAAGTGTTCAAACTTACGTGTGAACGAGTCAATGTTCATTTTCATTTGAATTCGACTTGATTCATGTGAAATGAATCATTGAACATGAAACGTGCAAACCCTGCTTTAACACCCCCAGATATGACCAAAGTAGAAAACCGCCATCATTTAGTACAGTGCTCATAAAACCAGTTGAGATAGCACAATTCATTACAAGAATATTTGTGAGGCCACAAGACATAGCGTTCCAACAACCGGCTGCCGCTCATAAACCACACTCTAAATATCAATAAATTAAACACCAACATGATGGTAGTTTACAAGATGCATGTTATGTTTAGGGTTGTTGGTTGTATCTTAAAGTTATATCGATTCAAAATACAACAATATTCAAGTGTAATGATAAACGAATTATTTTTTCTGTAAATAAAAACATACACGGACACGTATTTTGTAACTTGTCATGTGGATATTTAAATAGAATGTCAGTGAAATAATTGAATCGTCGTCCAACATACGGTAGCCACTAGAGATCAAACTAGATTCGATTTAAACAGTGGCGGTGGTCATCGACATTCAAATTGGCCAAGTCCTAGGGGACTGACTCACCTCGGGTAGCGCTACTATGGTCGATTAGTGATGCGTATTGGCGTGTCTGTCGGTTTCCAATTTATAATATTGGCTGATTTGGCCGCAATTTAGCTGAAATTATATAGCTGTAATAGGTTGAATGTAGCGGTACAAGCATTCCACCACTATAGTTACAATAAAATCTGTCCCTTTTATACTGAATATTTTTAATTCAAATCATCAGTTTAATCGATGTAATGATTTCTGTTCTCTATACCTTCCCCCTATTCTATTTTCCAATTGAATGACTCGTTAGTATCTACTTTTAGTCGTTTTCTAAATGTGTCACTTTCTCTATTTAATCAGCAGGAATTTATGATGGAACACGGTAGAATTTGCTGTATTTGCACAATTTGCCTTGAAATCTATTCGGTACAGTTAGAGATATTTGATATAGTAGTCGTCCATAAAGCACTAATTTTAGGGCCACTCATTTGTCAGAGAAAGTCGTCGTCAATTGTCAATTCGTTGCAATTATTTGCTATTGTAGTCGAACGACGACGCCCAACGTACATTAGCACCATTGTGTCCACCAGCACAACTACGAAAGATGACCTTATAACTGGATGACGTGACAACTTCCCGACTTTTTCCTACAATCGCTAATAACCTTTGGTCCCAATCAATTGCTCCCTCGTCATTTCTATCAACAAAAAAAATCTCGATTGAGTCTTACACAGCAGGATGCTAGCAATTCAATAGATACCGTAGAGATATTGTAGAGATTTTTAATAAAATTCAATTAAAAACAACAGTGAATCATCAAATTAACATAAAAAGGTCTTAGTCTTCGACAGTACTTGTGTGTGTTTTACACATCGACGAGCTCAAAGATTTTTCATGCACCCCCAAAGCTTACCTACCTGTATTCAGGAAGCAATTTCTGCACACCATGTTGAGTATAAAAGCCTGCTGTCAAAGATGTGATATGAAGCTATTTTAAGCAGACGCGCCTCATACAAAGAAGCCCAGCAAGAAATGAAATGTGAAAATCGGCAAGTAGGCAACGTCGAACAATAGAAGCTTTCACCTTTAGATAGCAATCATCCATTTCAGGGATCACACGGTGCGAATTAACCAGACAGGAGCAGATGCCGTCCGTCCGTCCCCATGGACGAAGATAAATGTGCTAGCATTTTGGATGACGTGTAAATAAGAAACTAGCCTCAAAATTTCACCTTTTAATCTAGTAAATTTAACGACCGCACACAAAAAAAAGAAGATAATAATTGGGAAATCAACGGTGAAATTAGCCATCAACATTATTTTAAATCTTCAAAGACTAGAAAATTAATGAAAAGGTCAGTTTAAAATAGCAGCTAGTATATTAAAGTGGAGGATAAAGAGGAAGAAGAACAATAAGAAAAGCAATCTCGCAATGCCGTCGTAGACTAACTTGCTTTTAATTTAACAGCAACGGGCAATGTAATTTAACGAATCGATCTGGAAGCTATCGACCATTTATCTATCGGATAGCCTCCTATAATCGGCTTGTGCACAGCCCCATTTGTTAGGAAACTGTGGGGAAAAACAGGTGGATAAAGGGCATGATTTTCCCTTTAATTATTTATTACGTGTGGAATCCGGCGAGGGCGCGACATTCTATTTTACACCATCGAATTGAAATTGTTATTTATGCAAATATTTGTGTTTTCTATCAGGATTATTTTCGTTGGACGACAATTTCAAGTCAAGTCAGGACGGAGCGATAACGGCTGTTCAATTACCAAGATTTTATAGATTTGGTCGATTTAACGAGCACACCATGGGCTAATCGACGCCGCATCTGTGCACCTATCCTAGATCTAATCTTCTTTGCTTGCGCGTGTAGATGTGTTAGTGTGTATGTGTAGGATGGAGTATTATCACAGATGTAAAATAACACTAGCAATGATTGCAGGACATTCAAAAAGTACGTGACATAAAGACAAAATGCAACGACATTGTTATAAAAGGGAGGGAATAGGAGCTGGAGTAGGAATATAATTGCCATGTTCCAGAATGAAACCAACAGGTCGTACGCTAACGTAATAATACTTTTTTTTCTCTATATAAAATGCGCAAATTCCATTAAACGCCCCAGAATATTGACATACTAATGAAAATTTAATTTGGCCGTTGCACGAAAAATCAAGCCTCCAGGACTCATTGGATATGGAAATTACAGACATCAAAGCGTTGTGTTGGGCGAATTATGCGATTGCTAATCAGTCGACAGCCGATGGTGTAATTAAATGGAAAGATTAAAACTCTTCTCTTGTAGTAGATATCAAATTACATTTGTACAATTCCAAAACAATATCATTGAAAAAATTTCAATTTCCAAATAGAAAATCTAAATTTTTCATATTAGATGTTTACACTTTGTTTGGCATAGATTTTGGAGAAGAAACAAAAAAACACGTCATTGATTTCATATCAAAAGTCATCCGCTCGTCATCTCACCAATTCAATATTGGCAGTCATGAATTATACATGGCGCTAGGAATTGGAACTGCCGTTTCCGCCACATCACCAACATTTCAATCTATCCATACAGGCGCTAGCTTCGAATAAATTTCCATCACCTTTACCATCATCGCCGAAAATTTACCACAATCTTCATTACACAAACGTCTCATATTTGTTTTAATAACACGAACATAATAATAGGAAACTAGTTTTCTTTAAATTGGATGCAAGTTGGCAGGCGTGTATACCATCCCCTTGAGAATATTACAACATTTTCATGTCATTGTGAGAAAAAAAAACGAATTGTAGAATCTTTGGTGTACTTTTTTCAAATAAAATTGCATTTGAAAACGACGTAGAAAACGGGAAAATAAAGGTCTTTTTATAGAATATCTCAAGAGATTTCTACACTTGAAATACAGCGACAAGTATTGATTTGAAAATCCAATAATTATCATTTTATTGGGTAACAATGATTGTAAAATGTCGTTATGTATTCATTCATTTGAATGCAAAACCAAAAACATTAAACTATAGGGTGCTAGAATTATCACTAGTCCTATTAAACACATCACAGCCATAGGGGTTTATCCATCGATTTACTACATACCGACCATCATTCCTGGTATTACCGCAATTATTATTTACCGGCATATATTCCCATCGATAAACTAGGTTTATCGTACAATTGTTACAAATTTGTCTGTCATTTATATTAACAATAGAATCTCTCTAGTGCAAAATTAGAATATATCGATAAATTACAGTCAACCCTTTTCTAAGGCGTTGTTCTTTTTATTTGGATTGAAACCAGTACGGCGTGAATTCTTTCCAAGGCGAAATTATAATTTTTATTTGCTGGGCTTTTTAAAGTTGTAAACTACATACACACACACACAAACAGAGTTGGTGTAATGAGTTCTGAAACAAAGGCACCCCTAGCGCAATCCGACGGTAATTCAACGTTGTTTTTTCCTCTCGTCTACCCCCTTTTGTTTCTTCTACCACTTTTAAAACGCTCGCCTCCTTCCATCGTCATCGCCAAACAACTCTAGTACTACGACTACGACTGTACGACTCGACTACAGAAAACGGAAAGAAAATCAAGCTCGTGTATTGTACACAAAATACATAGGCTTGTTGTATTAGTTGAGCACAACACAAAAGTTTATTCGTTGAAGGTAAATTCCGGATAATTAAATGGATTAGATGCGCGTCAGTTTAACATTATTGTATTCCAAAGAGGAAGAATCGTAATAAACCAACAAGATAACAATGGGCCACAATCAGACGACAATTTAGAATTGCAACTTGGAGAAAATACACGTATTTACCTATAATTTAGTGTATGTATGTGTGTGTGTAAACGTCGACTATCCCCCAACCCTTGAGTAAATCTCATCAGTGAATGGTACAGACTCAAGTGTAAAACAAACATCAACGACATAATAAGCTAAATTAAACATAGAAACAGCGCAATATCGAAATTAAATTAAAAGTAACATAAACTATGTAGGTATGTGTGTATAGATGGTAGCGCCTGCCATGCAAATTCTGACGTGCAATTTTACACTACAATAAATTCTGGCAAAAGTAAACTGCAGTAGCAATTCAGGCTAATTTTTGAAGAAAAATGCAAATTTCATCGATATCCCACAATTGAGTATAAAGTTTTAGAAACGAATTGGTCGTTATGTATGATAATGGAAATTGTAGTTTGTCAAACTTTTATCAATAGACGGGAGAGGGCTCGTTTGTGGTGGTCAAATTTCACTCACACCCCCCATTGAGAAATTATGTAAATCCTCAATAGAGTACCCGCCTAAACTATACTCTCTAACCATTATCAAAATTTACAAACATTTATAGAGAAAGTAGTATCAAACTAGTGTATAGAGCTCATCATACAATATGGGGTTCACGTTCCTCTCTCTTTGTTGATTCTGTTGGCTTCGTTTGTTGTTGCATTTTATTGCTTCCCTGCTAGTTTGCCTTTTCAAAGTCTGTTTGCCTTGATGACGGCTCGATATTTGGTTACTGATAGACGCTTGTTTAGTACTACTGTTTCTCTACACTACTCGATACGTATATACAAACAAACAATATAAAATTGATTTTTTTTCTGTATTTTGTATTTGATTAAAATTTCGATTAGTTTATTTGTTATTCTATAGTGGTATAAAGCGTACATACACATAAAAGTCCGACTATATTAGTGAGAAACGTTCCGTTTTCGCAAAGTTGCTTCCACATCAGGCGATGAGGTAGCGTTCAACGGCCAGTCGTGCGTAATCCAACCGTCGATCTCATCCTAATGTGACCGCAAAGTTCAAATTGCTATTGCCAACTCTTATTTACCACGAAAATACTTGAATTCTACCAATTTACAAACGGATTGGTTGAAAAGTAATCATCATCATCATTTAATATAAAATCAACATCAAAAGTCGAATAGCAGTTTTTGAATTAGTATTAAAAATGACAACCCTTTTTGGTTTGTCAACATTTTCAGCTACTTGAAAATAAATGAATGATGGTTTAATGGCTCTAAACGTCTATATATATATATATAGAATCGTTTCGTTTGTACAAATAAATATACACACAAGTGTCCAGTATTGTAAGTGAATAGTAGAGATATAGACAGATGGAATGGGAGACCAAGATCGAAAGAAACTCCTTACAATATCCTTTTGTATGACAGTAAAAGCAACTGGCCAATGTCCATATATCTAATAGGAATCTCCTGTATGTGACATTCCGAAGTCTCGTCGACCCTCTGTAGAATCCCACCCTTATCGATACAATGTCTAGCATCAAACTTGATGCGGCTATTGATATATGTTGGCGTAGCAAAAATCGTAGACGGATTCCATTTAATTTCGTGGAAATGTTGGTAGTGAAAGTACCCATCTCTATACTATACCACCCCCATGAAAACTTTACCCTACACACCAACGCTGCAATATAGCACAAGATCTATAATTTAGTAACAAATGCCTAGTTTGAATCCCGTTGAGAACAATCATAATTAAACATATCCAGAAGGTAATGTAGTGGAAAGTGGAGACGATGTCTAGAAAATGCACCCCTATAATTTGAGTGCGTGTTGTGGTTTTTGCAAGTCTACACAACGAATACACTTGCATCACAATTTCCAAAATTTATAATAAATTCAATTGGAAAAAATGATATGGAAAGAGCTATATCAAACATAAATTTGATATCATTTATATTTTGTATGTGTATAGAAAATATGGAAGATTGATGAACATGGGGATTGTAGAATTTGTCAAGGCAATGGTTAACTGTAGGTCGTGCTCTCTGATGGATGTTGTTCAACCATTCCTTGACCATTTTCACAAGGATAGAAGGGGAAATAATTTGCAAACGTTGCTCGTTCATTTCACTAATTTAGAATATGCCTGACAGATTCTAAATCAAATACAAATCCATCAAAGGTTGTATTTTCTAAATGTATCACTAAAATAATCTATAATTAATTGAAATTCTAGTAATTTGTCAAATCCATAAACCACTGTTGGTGAAATCTTCAAATCTGTCTTGGAATAGCCACAAGATAGATATTAGAACTAATGATAAGCTCATTTGATTGTAAACTATGAAGTCTTGTCTTGTATGTATACCAGGCATATTTCACCAATCATTCCAATATGTAATAATAAGTAATAAGTATAAGAGTGAAATAGATAGATTATAGGAGAAAGAGATGGAAATATAATGGATCCATTGAGTGTTGTGTGTAAATTCTAATCCTCCATACATATGCAAATCAGTTTTATTGTTTGCTTCAAGTTTATCAGCAACAAGAGAGAAACACAGATATTATTATACTGTATATATGCTAATCTTTCACCTCGCATCATACACATAGAGATAGAGACATTTCGTCCACGGTTAGTTAGACGGGATCCTTTACAATGTAAGTGTTTTGTTACCTTCGAAATCCCAAGACTGTACTACATCTAAAAAGTAGCTACCATGAACAATAGACAAAAGCATTCATAATACATAAACATTAACGACAGCACTAAAAAATAGTATGCAGTGGAGGACTGGGCGATTTTCGCCAACCAACTACACACATGAACCGATTAAGAGTGACTTGTAAACCATCGTAAAATTGATTTTTCCCGTTTTTCTCATTTGTATCTTTTAATAATTGAAAAAAAAAACGTCGTGGAAATCGATCGTGGGCAAATTAATGAATCTAGTGTGAGCAACTTTCTCTGTTGTTTACTTTTTTTAATTTGATAGGATAAGATTGTTTATGTCAATTCAGCGTTTATTACTCTTTTTCTGATTTTCTTAAATGTAAAAATAATAAAAGTCACGTAGTCTTATTTGTTTCTGATGTTTCCAATTTCAAGTATTTGCCATTAAAAAAAACACTCAATCGTCATAAATAATCTTCCCCTATCGGTTAAAAATAAATAAATGACTTCATCATTCATGACGATCTTGGAAAATTAGTGTTTCCATTTTCGAATAAATCCAGTGATCAAGAGGATGTTCTAGCTTTCTTAGTTGTTTGACGGGTATAACCGGTTAGTGAAAATCGCGACATTGTTGCAACAACGCGTCTTTTGACCAGTTTCCTGTTACAAGGCCCTAATTTTGCTAAGATTTCTGTGGGGATCTCCCAACAAATGTTTGAAATATTTTTCGATTCGTTCGTCAAATAATGGGAGTTGCCATAAGAATTTTTTATTCAAAAAATAAGATACTTTCATTGTAAATCATCAATTCTTAATTTAATTTCGCTACCAATGAAGCTGTGAAAGAGACAACTCAGAAACTTTTAATCTTTTGTGGAGCTTATTGAGTTTTATTCTGAGTTTTGAAAAGTATTTGTTATAACTTATAACTTATAAGGCACTGATTTTTAGTAAATTTTTGCTATGAATCATACAAAATTCTGTTTGGATATTTTTAATCGATTTTTTGATCTGGACTCTCAATTTTCAATTAAGATTTATGGACATTTTCCTTCTAAATTATATTTTTTAACAAATTGTGTTATCAAACTGTTAAAAATTAGGTTTAGTTAAGTTTCGTGGAATTTGTACCTAATAGAATGCTTTAGTTTTAATTGAATTTTGTTCTTGAGCTTAAAATTGCAAAATTATGACACTTTTGGCATGTTTTTGCATCAAAATCACGACGTTTCAACAAAATCACCATTGGATTATAAAAAGAAGTCACTTTAAGTTAATTTTCCAGCTAAATTCTAGTCTTCTAATGTATATTTTAGGACATTTGTGTTTAAATCATTCATTTTTAGTGAACTGCAGTTTTAAATCGTGGTAAGAATAAAATTTAGAAAATGTTTGGTCAATTTTTGAGTTGCATTCTCAACTTTGGTTTTAAATTTTGAGACATTTTGAGTATAAACCACCAGTTTTTCGACGAATTTTTCTATAGAATCGTTTAGGAAAGGAGATTGAGGCACCTTTATAACTTTTTGGACTTAAATTCCTGGCCGGGAGGAGCGGGTATTTCGCCTTGCTGGTCCACAAAGCACAAATATTGTTTTCTTTGAATTGCTTTCAACACATATCGGAACTTGAAGAACTTCGAAAAGTTCCTAGTTTCAAAATGAGAATAAGTAAACTAAAGTTCTGTTTTGTATTCTTCATAATCTTACCTATTTATATCGTGTGTCTGTTTTAAATGTGGTCAATTCCTAAGAAACTCCTGTTATTCGGTAGGCGATTCAAAAATTTGTAGAAGGATGAAACCCATTTGAGCAAAATTAGAGCCTCAAAAAACGCTTATGAGCTGCACACGTAAAATGACTAGAATTAATCGAAAACTCTCACAGCGTTGATTTATTTTTTATTTTTCTCCATTATATTAAAAAAAAAATTAAAGAAAAAACTAGAAAAATTAATCTTAAAGAGCGTCTACGAGTCGTTTTTAGTCGTCTTATATGCTTGGCTCTTTTTGAAAATTACGACTTTGTCCAAAACGAGCGTTTTTTGACCGATTCTTAAAAAACTACTCTAATTGCTCTATTATTTTGGGCTTGGGGCCCCGTAAAAACTGGCTCTCCCCAAGCCCGCTAAATGTCTCGGCGGCCCTGCTGAATTCTCTTCACTTTCAACTAGATTTTAGGAAGCTTTAGTTCTGGATTATCAATTTTTGACCAGTAAGGGAACTTTCTCTATTACAGACTAACAAATAATTCAATAAAAGCAAATCAAAATTTTTCCAAGTATCTTTCATATAAGAAGAGATCTCTACGTTATTATGCACAAGGCCCCGCAAGATATAGTGCCGGCCCTGGATATGGAAAGTCTGTATTATTGACCTTTAATTTAAACCTTTATTATGCAAGAACTTAAGAAAATCGAAATTTGCTTATTGTTCTATCGAAGGGTGGTTTTCTTGGTGATTCCCGGGCCAGTCCGCCACTGATTTGTATTACAAGTTGATAATTGTGATGCATCAACTTGGGGAAAAACTAATAGCTCAAGGTCCATTGTGTACATCACAATTATGTTCCAACAATTCGAAACCGGTTAATTTGGTCTCTTTTGTTATGAGAAAAAAAATGTAATTTGTCATTTGACATTCGAATGGATTGGATAGACGAACAAGCGCTCTATACACAAGTTCAACTTTATCACGTCCATCTGGTCAATTACGTGTGGCGCACATTGAATTGACAAATATGAAAAATTTAGTAATTTCCAATACAGATTTGATTTACGACGATTGATTTCGAACTGATTTGTCAATTTTCCAACAATTTCACATTTAAAATTGCAAATATCGCAACAAATCTCAATCTATATAAAATCCAAAACGAAAATCTATATTGGTACCTAAATAAAAATCATATGTTTTCCGGTCGTGATATCATCGTCAATCAAATCGTTTAATTTTCGTGAATATTCCAGCAAATCGTACCGGCAGACTTGTCGATTCGTCATTTGTGTGGAAGTAATAGTGCAACAAAAGATCGAAAGACTAAAAACACCGGCCCATAAGTTATGAAGGCTTTACATTGTCCGGAACGTTACGCTTGTATCATCCACTATAGCCAAGATTTGACTCTATCAAATACCGATTCAAGCTTGAAACAATATCCTTGTATCAAGACTTGAATTTATTTGAAATGAAACTGTTTGTCTCTGATAGTCTTCTATATACAGTATACTTCATAACAATACGAACATAGGAGAAACTTTGGCCACGCCTATTTAAACTACTTACATATTAGTTAGAATGAGACAGAGATCTATGGGTGTTTTAGATGAAAAAATATGGTGGTATAATTTCCGCCCTCCGTTAGTGCTTTGACCAAACAAAACAATTTCTTTCGTACGAAAGAGCCTTGAAAACTTTTAATTTTAACAGATAAGAATAAACAGATGGTCAAAGGAATTTGACATCTCATTCTATTATTCATGGAACATCTGTTTAAACAAAGAAGGAACTATCCTCAGGACTAGTCAGGACATTATTCTTTCACACAACAATCTTTATTCGATTAATTGGTAATTATAGCATTAATTCGAGTAAGTCAATCAACTAAAACAAACATGAAATAAGTTGAACTAAATTGATGTATTAAAAAAAAAGATTCTAATTGAATTATTAAGTTAGACAAATAAAGAAATATTTAATGTTGACAAATTGTTACTAATTAATAAGAGTAATGAGTAACATGATTTTCATTAGAATGGATTAGATAATTTTGCAAGCATTTTTATTTTCAAATCTCTTTTCTCTGTTTACAATGCGTTCTCATAAAGGTACAATAAATCAGCTAAATTTATCGATAGAAGAATTATTTATTAATTTTACACATACAATAGGTAAATTAATTAATTGAAAAAAGGAAAAAAATGACAAAAAGTAATAATGATATACAAATGTTCATCTAATATTTACAAACAATAATAAAATTATAAGTTAAATAAATAAATAAATAAATTATGAAAGAATTGTTTTTAATCATAGCCAATATTGTCTTTAACAAATACTTCCATTTTAATTAAATAATAACGGTAGATAACAAGGGTACAACAGAAACAGCACTTGTTATTTACCTGGAGACAGGATGAGAACAAACTACATTTTGAACAATAGGGTAGTTTTACAACACTTTCAACAAAATATTCAATAGGTAAGAGTAATATGAGTCATTTAAAGGGTAATATAATTGGAAATTGGCAATTTATAAATGTGGAATTTGTTGTGTGAAAGAATAATGTCCTGTTCTTTGTTTAAACAGATGTTCCATGAATAATAGAATGAGATGTCAAATTCCTTTGACCATCTGTTTATTCGTATCTGTTAAAATTAAAAGTTTTCAAGGCTCTTTCGTACGAAAGAAATTGTTTTGTTTGGTCAAAGCACTAAGGGAGGGCGGAAATTATACCACCATATTTTTTCATCTAAAACACCCATAGATCTCTGTCTCATTCTAACTAATATGTAAGTAGTTTAAATAGGCGTGGCCAAAGTTTCTCCTATGTTCGTATTGTTATGAAGTATACTGTATATTTGTGTACTAAAGAGATTCTCTTATTATTACAAGGATCGTGGACCTTTGTTGATTCGGCATACTGATAAAAAAACCTCCATTTGTTTGTGCTCTCAAATCAAATTCGCTTCATTTCCGGGGAAATGACGGCGACCCTGTATAATCAAAAATAGAAAAGACACAAAACTGATTGTATCTAGTTCTAATGCAGAGATATTTGGGAAATAAACGTAATAAATTGGTGGATAGTCTACAAATTAATTAAACAATGTTTTACGTTTATTGCCACTGAATCCCAACAACTTACTCTCACTATATACACTACAGTTAAACCCGTTTATGTTGTTTTTGATTACAAATTGGGCATTGTTCAAGATGCTGTAAATTATGTCGATGACAACAACAACAACAACAACAACGATATGTGGAGTAAATTTCAACACTTGCACAATGCAACATCAACATCAACAACAACTGTTTGTTTTTCTTCTTAAATTTCGTCAACTATACAGCTAGTGTTTTCCGTCACTTGATTCTTTCGGATTAGTACAGAATTTATTGTCATGTTTTCATCGTGTCTATGTGTATTTTTCCCAAATTGTGCTCTAGTAAATGTTTGAGATGCGCTCTACGAAACTGGTAACAATGTTTCGTATTTGGCCAATTCGTTTAAGAGTTTATTATTGGGGACAGACCGCAGTTGCTTCGTTAACTAGCCGCAACATCAACTGAATGTAGATTTTCTAAACTACAATTCTCTATCTTGATTCATATTTTGCTTATGTTTGAAGAAAATCCTAAAATTAATCGTAAATATCATCAGAATAAAGGTATCGCATTCCCCAACTCCCATACCTTTGTTGTTGTATATTTTATTCTCCAAACAGCTTCAGTTTGTATAATAGAAAATCTAGGTGGCGCATATCTGCTTATTCCCTTCGGTTCCTTATCTAAATCACAGCAAGATTGACTTCCTTGCAGCTATTCAAAAGGTTAAATGAGTTTCTTTGACGAGTCTTTGCTATGCAATCGAGAAAAAAGTATAATCTACTTGACTACAAGTCTATTACTACAATGTACTACATTTATCCAAAATTAATAATAAAAACTTTAACAAATAATCCCTCACAAATTCACCCCTCTTGTTTGGTCGTTTATTTTTATTTCTACCGACCAACGTAAATTTCTTCTACTTATCGCTTGATTTCAAAAAAGTTTGACATTAAAACTCTTATTTATCGTACAAATTCTGAACAAGATTTTAATTATATCGCCGACATTGACTAATAAAAATTTACAACCCTCTTGAGGTTTTTCTTTTCAATAGTAATATTACTAATAAAAAGGAAACCATCAAAAACAGAAGAATATTTTTTAATGTAAGCTAAACAATCTCACACAAATTAAATCCGATATTTAAGACAAGAACGAGTTGATGGACAATTTAAAGGTTATTTTGGTGGGGTTGTAGAGCTTTATAATCGGCTATAATAAAGACGTTTACCATTGCCACCCATCCCATTTACCATCCCCAAAATAAACAATACAACAAAACACTACACTGGTACAATTCTCTAGAGAAATTAACACACAAGTTCGACTGTCAAATCCTGTAGGATTTTGTTAATTACAATTTCATGTTGCCTTTAACTGATAAATTCTCATCTGAACCGTTGGTGTTTCTATAATATTCAAAAAATAATCGTTTATTATTTCCAATTTTTCACCAATAAACAATGATTGCCTTCAATCAACTGCCAAATTTATAATTAAATAATTTAAAATTCAATCATCATTATTGTATTTTATTTTATCTAAGCTAGACAATTAAAAAATCGACGAATCCATCATCAACGATCCGATTTAATCAATATTTATTCGAGACTACTTTAAATGCGCTATTTTCTCATATAATCAAAGCTAAAATTTAATTAAACTGGAAAACGGTAGGAAGAAGAGGTAAGAAGGAGCTATATTGCGGCGTTAATCCTTTGTTATTCCCAATTTTAAACCGATTAAGAAAATTCAAACTGGAAAATAGATAGAGAAAGAAATAGGTATAGAGTTAAATTCGGGATAGTGGGTGGTTGAATTAAATTTTGTATACTAGAAATAGTATTTCATTTTGAATTGTTGAAAATCACGGCGGAAAATATGACAAATATATCTGTAGCATAAAATCAAGAGGAATCTTTACATTTCTATCGAAATAATAAGAAGAATTTCCACGATTTTAGTGGTAGTGGTGGTGGATGATATTCAACGATAGAAACCATTAAAGTCTCGGTTGTTTTTTTCACTTTTTCCCCCAAGATTGGTTGGCGTAGTGTGCTCGTGAGGAATTGCTAGATAAAAAAAAATATATATAAAGAGTAATGTTGAACGTAATCTTTAACGTCTTCAAATAAAAATAAAAAGCACGATCGAAAGCTTGCTGTAGATGTTGTGTGTGTGTGTGTGTTTTTTTGCCTCTCCTCCTTCTGTTCTTATCGTCATGCTTCATCGTAGCAAATCCTAATTGGATGGGGTGAGATATATCAGAGTTACTATATCGACCAAACAATCCACCCTTTAATATTGTATTGAAATTCTACCAGTCTTGTTGACTAATTAATAAAGAGAATAAATAAATAAAAACTATATTTAATATTAGTTTTGATATTATTGGTTTTGTTGTTGAATGTTAATTAATATACAGTGAAACCACTAAATGGATTGTAATAGGAATAATTTAATTTATAAATTAATTAGTAATTAAACACTCGAAACTGACAAGTGGTTTTTGATGACCTTTAAGACGTTGTTCAACTATAACCCAGGAATTTCGTACATGTAATGAAATTTCGACTCTCCACAGCATGGCAACCGAATCGTAGCACAATCTCTCTCTTTATCTATCTCTGTGTTTGTGTGTAGATATAAATTGAAATTTCGACAGCTCTTGGAAATTGTTCAATTTCACTGGAATCAACTGAAACTATCTAATAATATTTTATCAAAGTTTCTAATTAATTGTTATTATTAAATAAGCTCAATTTTATCATCAATTGACGTTTGTTATCTTCAAGGAATCCACCTAGAATTCCAACTACCCACATTATAACAACAGTACTATCAATGTTGAAATTAATAAAGTATTTACAAAGGAAAAAAGCAGCAAACAATTTTTAAACATCATAAAAGACATTGAGAGGAAAAACCACGCCATTTCTATAAAACATAGTAAACATAAAAGGAAAACTATGACTTTCAACAATCTGTACACTAAAATCGAACAAAAAAATGGAGTTTTCCAGAAACAACACAAAGGTTTTATATTTTTATACAAATGACTGCTAATCATAGAACAGGTCGTGGAAATGCAGACTTTTTATCGATGTAGCCAGTGGTAATACTTGTGGTTTTAATTTTTTATTGCTTTCCCTACTAAAAAAAACTAATTATTGATCGTTAACTTGCACAGAAATTTTTATATACTGAAATCTACACTAAAAAGCGAATACCTGTCATTTTCTTCAAGAAATTCAACTTAAATTTTTAATGTTTGGCAAGAGAGTTTCTGTAAATACTACCAAATTAACGCCTTCAAATCATAATACTAATAAGCTTTACGCTCCATCTACCAATGCTACCCTTAAACCACCAGTCTGAGACTTTATGCTAAGATAATGTGACTAAGGCTGACTTTTATCCGAACTGAATGCTATCAATTATATGTAATTTCCATAAGACAGTAAAACATATTTTTCTCGTAAACGGTAACAGATAGCGACCTGGAAATAGTTGCATTCGATTCCAAAGGCAGTCATATACAAAAATGCGGGTTTGGATTTTTGAAAATTTGACAGGATTTTCACATGATAAGCAAAAAGTAACTTTTTGTGCTGAAACACAAAATTTCCTGTGTAAAACTTGATAAATTTAATAGTCCCGTATATAAAAAGATCGAGCAAAGTTCACTCTACAAAAATGTGAGCTTCGATTTTCAATTTTCTTTACCAGTTTTTCATAATCTACATCCAAAATAATCTATATTTTCCGAAATTGAATTGAAATAACACGGACAGACATTAACTCGCATAGAAAGGTGGAAGACGTGATGAAAGACTGGATCGTCTTTTGGTGGAGACGCCGCGACTATGACAGTTAGCCTTAATCTAAAATAATCAACATTACCGACAAAAGGAATGAAGGGACTGGCATAAGAATAAATGAAGCCGACACAGGGTAGCCTTCAACAAGCCTCAACTACAACGCAGACTTGGACCCTTGCAACATCTACTAAACTAAAGCACATGGAAATAATGTACGAGAATGCGACAGAAAAAATTGTTAATCAACTATACAGCTTATCGATCTAACTAGAAAAAGGCAAAAACTTTTCTGACTGGGCCCTGAAAATTTCCCACGGTTCAAAGAAGACATCTTTTGCATATAAACTAAAGAACTCACGAAAAGAAGCCGTAGAAATGAATATTAAAGAATCACACGAATTGTTTGGCATTTTAATAAGAAACAGACCTGTATGAATAGGGAAATTATGTTGGTTATAGCAATTTTATATCCATTAGGACAGTATTAAATTGGACTTCTTGCTATTGAATATAATAGTGAGATAAAATTTTGAGATTTGAACACAATGGAAACTCTTGGACAATATAAAAATTTCGATTCACGTACTTTCAAACAATATCAAACTTTGAGTGGTTGCAATTTAAAATCAACAAAAGCATTGCAAGCAGTCTCCATATACGAATTGAATAAAGTTTAATAATTTTTAATGTATTAAAAATATTGAAACTTGTAAATTAATCAAGTTTATTCGTTTACTTTCAACTTGTATTCTAATTTTATTCTAAAGAAATGTCTTTATTGTACCATAATAGAGGGATTGTTTAACCAAAGATAAATCGAGTCCCCAGATTAATTTCCTTAAAATCTCTACCGTTCTTTTTCATATTAATTTATCATCTTGCTAATTAACGTATTTTGTGATTATTTGTGATTCGATGGTATACAGGGTGTAATCAGAATTCCTTACAATCTTCAAACCATGTGTAGAGCCCGAAAAATTGAACCGACTTTTTTAAAATACGTTAGAGCTCTGTTTTCGAGAAAAAGGGGGTCGAAAATTTTGCCGACATTTTTAGAGACACTGGATAAAAACAACCTTAATAATTGTATTTAGTCAACCTCAACTGTTAACAGGTCTAGGGAATTTTCCCTACATTTAGGGAAATTTACTTGATCAGGGGAAAAAAGAAATTTTAAAGTTTTGTCTTGAATGTAAGAAAACTTAATAAATTATTTCATATAAACTAAAATTTTGTGATCAAAAACGTCTCTATGTTTAGCAAAATGAATTCGCCATCTAGCCAGTACTACTTGTTTTAGTTAGGAATTCCAACAAAATTAAAAAGACAGCACGAGTCTGGGGGAGATTGTCTTTCGCTACGAGATCTCGTGCGTAATATCCGATATCGCCTGTTTGTTTAACTAACGTCGCGAAACACAATCTCATCCAGACTCGTGCTGTCTTTTCAATTCTGTCGGAATCCTCACCTTCGCACACTTTTGTCAAAAATTGCAATTTAACTTCCTCTGCCTATTAATAAATTGAATTTTGGAGCAAATAAATGTGTCGGAAATTTTAGAAAATTTTCCTTCAAAGTCTAATAGACCTAGTAACGCTGACTCACAATCAATGTTAAGTTGGGAATGAAACGGGAATGTTGACTGTGGATGAGTGCAGGTTTATTACTTTTTTGTCTATTAACTTCCATATTTAGGGAATTTTTTGTGGGACCATACGAAACATTAGTGTATTCGGTGCCAGTTCGAAATTCCGAACAGTTGCAGACCCGAATTTGTGAAGTTGTAAACGAGACTCGCGAACTGCTGAAACGTGCACCGTTTCCTGCTATGTAGAGGGTAGTTTTGTGTGAAACCGGGGGTCGAGTACCTACCTTTTGAACAATTTCGGTAGTGATTACATTATTTTTATTTTTTTTGTAAGATTTGCGTAGGTTATTCATGGAAATTCGATGAGTTATTCTAAGCCCGGCTCTACTGTAGGTTCGTACTTAACCAGCGATCATCAAACAATGGCTAAAAATGTATGCAATTTTGGCAATTTTTCCTCGACCCCTAAACACACAGGGTGTTTGGTCTAAGTATGGTAAGTTCTAAGAAACTCCTATTAGTCGACGAGCGATCCAAAAAATATTTTGAGGATTTGTAGAAGAGTCCCTAGGGAACATTTTAGCAAAATTAGAACCTCGTAGCTCATTTCAAAGTTGGTCAAAAAAACGATCGTTTTGGACAATGTCGCAATTTTAAAAAACGAACACAACACGCAGAACGACTAAACATGACTCAAAAACCTTCCCAATATTGATTTTTCTTCGTTTTTCTCCATTGTATTCCAGAGAAAATACGAAATATTTCCACCTGTTCCAGAATAAAATGGGGAAAAACGAAAAAATCAATTTTGGAAGGATCCTAAAGTCATTCTAAGTCGTTTTGCGTGTTTAGTTGGTTTTTGAAAATCACTACATCGTCAGAAATGAGCGGTTTTTGACCAACTTCCAAATGAGCTACGAGGTTCTAATTTTGCTGAAATGTTCTTTAAGGACTCTCCTACAAATCCTTAAAATATTATTCGAATCGCTCGTCGATTAATAGGAGTTTCTTAGAACTGACCATACTTAGACCAAACATGGAGCTAGTGAGGTTTGAACATTGTAAGTGTTTTTGATTACATCCTGTATTAAGGAGTGCTTTCTGTTTCTTCCGGTGATGTGTAAATTTGACAATGAAGTTAAACAGTTATCATAACCACTACTATAAACCTGTCATAATTATATTCATAAGTAATATAAAAAGTATTTTATACGTACGGTTTTATGGTGGAAATTGTCGTTGAGGGAAAATTACATTTCCAATTCATGAAACTATAAAAGGTAACACACACCACACAACCTGTCTAAATTTTTAGATGGAAATTGCTGGCGCTCCATCATAACCAAACGAACGACGCACATTTCATCTAATATACAAATTTATATACCTAAACACACACACACACACACACACACACACACACACACACACATACGTTTATTGTAGAATTTATAATTTGTTTTAGAAATGGCAGAATAAATATTATAGTGGATATCTTTTTTTATTCAAATACTATTACGGTTACCCATTTGTGGTCAAGTTTGTGTTCCGTGAAGCAATACAGGAAATGATGGCGGAAACGTAAAATACATCTCCTTCTTCCGACATCTACACCCTCTTTTACTATCACTATCATCATCATCATCATCATTATTATTATTATTATTAGTATTATACACAGCATCTCTACAACCAGCTTGGCGTTTTCATTTGAATAATAATTTAATTCTAAAAGTTGGCAGTAGATACTGCCAACATTTATTCTCTTCGCGTTTGACTTGCCCATTTTAATAATATTTATACATGTAGCTTTTCTAAGTAATAAAAAAAAGAGGAAAATTTATATATTCACGCATTTAATATCCAAAAATTCTATTTAAATATCAAACAATCATCCACTACCACCACCACCACCACGTGCCTTATTGCAATGGATAGCATTCAAGATTTATTAGGGGTGTGAACAAATAATAACCGAAAGGCGAAAATTCAAGTGCCAAGACGGGTGCATACCATTACGTAGCAATTTAATTTACACTCTTCGTTTTTTTTTGTGCTTCCCGTAGTGATATGTCTACGATTTTATTACAGTCGACGCTTATTTATGAATCTGTTCTTTACACATCACAAAACCGGAAATTTCCCGGATGTTCATGTGGTAATATTCAAAATTTCAATTTTCTTATACCGTATTGTCTATATTAAAAAAAAAATATATTAAATCGATTGTAAGGTGTGAATAATATAGATCGACAAAGTTGAAGGAAATTTGCCGACCGGAATTTGTTGAAAGAACAGCTACAATCATCAAGTCCATTCAGTTACCTTCCCCATCTGTTCTACAGTCAAACTTTTAATTAAATTGACAAGTTTTTCTATGTTTTAAGGTAAGTTGGTGGGGAATTTACATTATACTCCCCCACCATCTTCACCATCACAATTTTTACTGATACTGAATATAAAGATAACGTTTTCTTTTTATTGTTGTTGTTCATTGTAATTCATCAAAGTTTTGGTAAAAATTTTAAATTCACATTTTCAACGCTTCCCTGACGATCATCTCAATTAAAGTAGAATCGAAGAACGTTCATCCAACCATAATGCCCGGCAAGTTTTAATTGAGTCGATACGACGTCAATCGAAAGACATATAGCCGCCGATTTGATTAGCATTGAGTTTATACTGGCGAGAAATTGGATCCAAGAGTTTTGGATGGAACGATATAAGACACCTCTTTCACTCTACATATCGACCTTATCTTAAAACATTTCAAAGACAGTTCAAATAAAGGGTTGTGACTGCTTCTTAAGGTTCTCTCTTCCAATCTTTCAGCGAATGGCAGGATATAAATCGGTAAAGTAAACAATCGTTTTGTGACTGTTTGAATTGAACGAATACGAATAAGAATGAGCTAAAACTGTGAGTTAAATTGAAATCAGGATTGCTGTCCGGAACATTTTCCACACAATCTCTATCTTGACGTTCGAGCTGCTTCTTCCATTATTGTTGAACATAAGTGAAAGACAAATCAAAACTGCAATCTATTTAATTTCATATTGTCTAATGCAATGTGTACTTAACAATCACTGGATAGAATCAACTTCCACCACTCCAATTTCCATATTTTCTTCAGAGTAGATAAATTGTACGATCACCGCCTATGCCCGGAAACTGTAGTCTAATTGAAGAGAAACGATAACCAGACGCCGGTTTTTGTCATTCACGTTTATCTGATCGCAATTAAAACGATTGTTGTTGCTGTTGTTGTTGGGGGAAAAGAGGGCACAATAACGTGGATCAGAGTAAAAGTAACCAGCCATCCAACGTTTAGAATAGAACGGTATATACTACTATAATATGTATGTATAAACTTGGCGAATGTAATTACGAGAGTTTGTGATTAATGAATCTCTGGAGAGGTAATTAGACTCTGAACCTTTCGCCTTCAGTTCAAAAGTCCTTAGTTGTTCGCCTATCCAAGCTTCATAGCATCGTCTTTGTATTTTAGTTCCGTTCGCGAACGTTCTGCTCTTTTCACAATCATTCACAGGAAATTTCCCGGATGGAATCTACCATCGTGGTTCTAAACACCGACCAGAGTTCTATTGAAAAAGCTACTACTATATGATAACATTTAATTTACATATAAAACATCAAATTGTAAATATTACAATACTGAAATTTTTCATCATTAATTGTATCGATAATTTTTCACCTAAAAAATACCAAATAAAAAATTTGCAGTATTTGAATAGGGTTTCATTTTTAACGTTTCTTGTGCTTTTATATTTATTGTTTCGAATACTGCCAGTATTGATGTTGTTTATTGTGGTTATAGAATGAACAATTCTAAATTTACAACTGAAATCGTTCGATAAAACATCATAAACGAGCTCGAAAAAAAACACAAATTTCGCTCAACTTAGGAACGATTTCACCAACTTCAGCTAAGCCTAATGAACAGTTTAAAGCAAGCGTTATTAATTATGATTATAAAAATCGTTTCTATGACTTATTTGCTTGTTAAAATTTAACAGACGTTGGTGAAATTCGGAGCTTCCAACCGGAACTGAAACGAAGACTGGAAAAAAACAAAATTTTGGCCAGAACAAAATCTGAAGGTAAAGCAAAAAAGAAAAACGGTTTTTCCGGTTTAAGTATACCACTTAAGACGATTTTACAAATGAACCACCCCTGCAAAATTAGTTTTTTCAAATATCTCTGCAAGGGCTGAAAAATTTTAGTGGTTTAAGAACTAAATGATATAGATTCTATCGAAAGGTGTAACCTACGATTTCATCCCTTAATTAAGGTTAAAGTTATAGGTAATAATATGGTGTTTTTTATGTTTTTTTGCGATTTTCTACCCTATGGTAAAACAGGCAAACACAAAAATTCTTTTCCTAACAAAAAAATCCAAAAAAGGTACCTTTTCGAGGGTTTTTCTGTATTTAAAATAGTTATCCTGTGTATATCTCTTAGAGATTGTACCCTTTAGGGTGAAATTTAATAATTTGAAAATTAATTATTTTGAACTGAACCGAAAAGCGAAAATTCCCTTATTATTGCAGGAAGGAAAATCGTAACTGAATCGATTTAATTGAACCGGAACCAAGGCGGGACAAAAAAATAACGGTTCAAAGCCTTAGTGAAATAGACCCTAAATTAACAAATTGGAAAGTGGAAAAAAGGTAAGAAGACTATTTTTCAAATATTGTGTTAATTTCTTTTTTGTTTAAGATTATACAAGTTTTAAGCGGTAGCATGACAAATTCGGATCAGGGCTAAAAACTTGAAATGATAATTTTAGTGTTTTTTTTTAATTAACAGGAAAAAATGATGATTCAATTTGGAAATTAATTAAAATTGAGTAAATCTCCAGTTTTTTGATAATTTCATAACAAAATTACCGTAAAACTAAAATTTAGCTCCAAAATTAGATTACATTTTTTTTAAATCGTCCAATCTCCACCACTCAATTTCAAAATTTATTAAAAACTGATGATTTTGAGAGGATTTTCTTTAATTAAGACTGAAATTGTTTATAACATTAATTTTTCACCATTTTTTGTGTAAAACTCGCTAATTATACGAACTAATGACATGAAACAAAAATATCCCAAAAATTCGGCTCAAGAAACAATTAAAAGCGTCTAAATTTGTGTTTATTACACGTTTCATTAACAAGATTAACTAAAAATAATTTATGACAAAAATGTCTCAAAATCTCAAAATTCAACTAAAAAATTGTCTAGAAATGGCTGCATTTCCATCTGCAATCTAAGTCTTTTGTACAGACGAAACTTTAAAAATGGTTGGAATAAACTCTAAAGGAGTTGAAAATGAATTCTAGAATACATTTGTGTTTTTTTAAAACCAATTAGTAATACAACAAAAAATGAGATACTTAGACCTAAAGGATGTAGATTGAGTCCATGTTAGTGAAAATATATTTGCAGTCTTAAGATGGTGATTAAGACACGATAATTCTCTTGAAAAAGCTACAATAATTGGCTAAATCATCGCTGTTTCACTATTCTTATTGAAATCATTTGGAAGCCTAAAACGCCCTTCAGAGTCAAGCGCTCAGAGTTGAAACAGCACACATTACTCCCTTGCTATGCTTTTGGCAAGCGTACATACAGTAGTGCTATTCTCAATAGATACATGGAAGAAACGTTGGTTCCGCCCATCTATACTACTTAGATATTAGTAAGAAAAAGACAGAGAGAGCTTAGGTGGTCTAGAAATTAAAAATGATGGCGGATATTACCACCCACCCTTAGTCCTTTGACCAAACAAAGCAATTTCTTTTGTACGAAAAAACCTTCAAAACTTTCTATTTTAAAAAATAACAATAATCAGATGTGTTTTGTGGATTTGGTATCTCTGTCTGTTATTCATGAAACATGTGATTTGGCAAAGAAGGGACATGGTCGGGACCAGTGTTTCTCCAATGTATCTATTGAGAATACCACTACGGTATACATATGCATAAGGACCCGAATGATGATTTTTGCATAGGGGGCTAAAATTTATGGTTACGGTACTGATGCCCCCTGAACTGTTACGCTACAGAATTTTCAGTGTTTGACTAATTTAAACAAAAACTTAATTAAATCAAAGAGCATACATTGCAGAATTGTTTACGTTTTCATAGAATATCTGGTGATTTTTACCTAACAATGTATTGTTTGATTTTCTAACATTCTCGTTTCGATCAGAAAAATTACAAATTATCAATCCCATTTCGTTGTATTTTCTAGTGTAAATCAGTATCAAAGCTCATATAAATCAATCAACAAAACTCTTGTGTTGATTATGATTTCAGAACAGATACTACGATAAACATCATTTAATACAAGAATTTGTGGATTTATTATCGAGAATAAAAGACTAAATAATTTAAAGATTGAAAGCTGTAAAGTAAACTTTAAGCAATTATAATCGAAGCAATAAATTATAATCCAGTAAGGATCAGTAGAAATCCAAAGAAGCTAGCCATATTTCGTGCTCCGTTGGTCCCGAAAACTACATATCAGAGGGTGTGTAATACCACCAGCCTAGTGTCTTTACCCCCAAATGACTCGCGAACAAATGAAGCGTAAAAGATGGCCTGACGGTTGCGTGAAAATTCACAGTCTAGAGCTTTTTATAACTGTAAAAGAATCAGAAACGAATGTATCAATTTCGATGTCATTGCGTCATCGTTCACCACCACCCCTCACCATACACAATGTCACCAAATACAAGGAAAAAAATTTATATACATTGCAGTTTCTAACGAGTTTTGTTCGATCATCATCATCATCCTCCCCTTTCAAAACACTGGATTTTAAATCTTACATCTTTGGAAATTTTGAAATATTACCCCCAAGCGATAGAAATAGTGGTTGGTTTGAAATTGTACAAAGTCGATTTCCAGACATAAAATTATACAATTTTTATTGATTCTAAACTTGTTTTTTTTTATCTCATTCGTCTGTTAAAAAAGTTGAGCTTTTATTCTTGGCAACAGTGAAACGTTTTCATTTTCATTTCAGGTGTTGATTGTTTTAAGGGTAGTTAACTTTGGGGTATATGCGGCAATTAAGTTGCAATAAACACCGTACAACCGTCTAATTAAGTGAACAGCGTCAAGTCCTTTATGAAGCAATTAGAGGGAGCACACATAAACAGGTTGTAAATAATAATACACAGTTGAAATTGTGTATATGCTATAGTGTTATAGTTTAAGATAAAATAGGGTGGTGATATTGGTGGTGGTGTCGGTGGAAGTGGTGCGTCTGTTACGTCCACGCATAATTTATCACAGCGGTTTCAGAAACAACTCCGACAACTTTACAATTACTGTGCTGTCACTTGAAAGTTTACTAGAAAACTTAATTTACTGACTTTAAATTGTCGTAGCGAATTGCCACCGAATGCTCCTCACATATATATACAATATCTTGAAGAAGAGACACCAAGATGTTGTTTCTTTGAAACAATCAATAGTGACATTGTCACTTTCTCTTTTAGAACTTTTGTATTTAATTTAACAGAAAATTAAACAAACTTTACAACAACACACACATACAAACAATGATTTAAATTAAAATTAACAAAAAAATCACGCATAACACAAGGTGGTATTTATAGGGAGAGGTTGATTCCCAGTCAAGTGGGTTGTATATGAGATTCTCAGAATCGGATCTATCGTGGGAGTATAAAGTATTATGGCACGTGTAGTAGATGACAAGACGCAGAATTTCGTATATGTATGTGTATGTTTTGTATAGTGGTGTGAACTACCACTACCAGAAGATAAGATCGGATGGAATCCGTACAATTCACACTGTATACCGCCGCCTGCCACCCGCACCACTTACCCTCTGATTGTATCAAAATGTAATCCTCGTTCGACCCCAAGAGGCACTTGCCATTTCTCAGTTTTAAAACAATCGGTTGTATACAATGAAGTGCCACACAACAACGGTCATATTATAATCATATTATACAAACTTTTTCTCCCCTGACACCACCACCACCGCCACCACCACCACCACTGGCATATTTGTTACTTGATCCAAACGATAATTCAACAACGAAGGAGATGCGGTTTGTAACTTGATGATAGAAAATAGATTTTCTCACCCACAACAAATATAAATTTGGTTGTTTTTAAGTTCCCGCTAAGAAAGTTGAAAATTTTCAAAATTTCGGGAAGTTATTGGTTTTACCCCGATTTTCGAAAATTGAATTTTTAACAGATCTCGACGTTTTGGGGTCCTAGGAAGCTATTTTGACTATTTTTGCGAGGGTGTCTGTATGGCTGTATATGTGTTTGTGTGTATGGGAAGAGTATGTAAGCAGCTCATAACTTTTGAACGGCTTGACGGATTGAAACGCTCTTTACGGCATTCGAAAGAGTTCCACCAAACCTAGATTTCCTGTAAATTTGGACCGATTCGGCCCGATAGGTTTTGAGAAATTCCAAAAAAAAAACGAAAAAATTCTTTTGTTAAAATCATGTTTTTTCAAAATAACTACTGAGCTGCTGTACCGATCAATTCCATAATCTAATCAGCCCTTAACCTTAACTAATGACGTCGAATGCCGTTTAAACTATCAAAATCGGTTGATTCATTCATGAGTTATCGTTGTCGAAAAATATCGAAAAAAGTGTTTTTTTAAAAATAACCTCAAAATTACTCAACCAATCAAATTTATACTCATTACAATAATTTTGGAGCTTCAAAAACTGCGTCGAATGCCACAAAGCTCGTCAAAATCAGTTGATTTGTTCGTGAGATATCGTTGGCGAAAAATTTCGAAAAAGCGTTTTTTCAACATAACCCCAAAATTCTTTGACCAATCAAATTTGTACTCCTCACAATAATTTTGAGGCTTCAAAAACTTAGCGGGAAGTTTCAGGAATGACTTGCAGGGTCAACCGCATTCCAGATTTTTTTGCTTGCCATTCGTTTAAAGGTTGTCAAAGAATTTACCTATCTGCTCTTGGAAAAAGGTTCAGAAACACTGGTCTAGCCATTCAAAATTGTGATCATTAAAATGTCCCAATTGTGTCCTAAATGTTCGCTTTTGAATGGGATTTTGGTCAATTTTTAAGCTGAAATGTTGAATTATAGTTTAAGTTTTAAAAAAATATTGATTCTACTGATTTTTGGCTAATTTTTTTTTGAAAATTTGTCATTTGGAAACTCTCGACTTCTCTTAAATCATCATTTAAAGCAAATTTTACTATCAAATCGTCAAAAAAAAACGAAACCTTCGTGCATTTTCGAGTCGAATTTTTGAGTTTTCTCTCAGGTCGTTAAAAGAGTCCAATTTAAACACTTTTCAGTTTTAACAAATTTTTAACCTAAATCCAGTAGCGTAACAGAAAATCTCAGCCCCTTCCGCAATGAAAGGGCCCCCCAGTCCCCCCAGATTATCGCCAGTGTACGCCATGGACATATGTGACTCTCGATTTTTACTCCAATCGTATTTTATTATGTTTATATTTCATTAAGTGAACCCACCTACTCGCTGCGCTTATGTAAATGTACCAATAGAGGGGCAAAAATCAGCTACAGTAGACCGCCTTTTATTGTTTGTAACGTCGCTAATTCTGCTACTATATTATGACATTTTAAAATAAAAGAGACGGATTCACTCCCAACTAAAAATTCACCACTATACAAGGTGTTTGGTCTAATTGTAAGTATGGTGAGTTCTAAAAAAACTCCTATTAGTCGACGAGCGATTCGAAAAATATTTTGAGGATTTGTAGAAGAGTCCCTAGGGAACATTTTAGCAAAATTAGAACCTCGTAGCTTATTTCAAAGTTGGTCAAAAAACGATTGTTTTGGACAATGTCGCAATTTTAAAAAACGAACAAAAGACGCAGAACGACTAAAAATAACTCAGAGACCTTTCCAACATTGATTTTCTTCGTTTTTCTCCATTGTATTCCAGAGAAAATACGAAATATTTCCACCTGTTTCAGGATAAAAATGGAGAAAAACGAAAAAAATCAATTTTGGGAGGATCCTAAAGTCATTCTAAGTCGTTTTGCGTGTTTAGTTCGTTTTTGAAAATCACTACATCGTTATAAATGAGCGTTTCTTGACCAACTTTCAAATGAGCTACGAGGTTCTCATTTTACTGACATGTTCTTTAAGGACCCTCCTACAAATTTTTAAAATATTTTTCGAATCGCTCGTCGACTAATAGGAGTTTCTTAGAACTTACCGCGACGAGCAGTGAGGCGGGCTAATCTTGCTACTCAACTTTGTATATAGGTCATTCATTACATTATTAAACTAAAATGTTGCTTGAAAGAGGATTTAAGCATTTTTGAGCCTGCTTCGTCACTTTTTGACGTTGTTTCCCCCGCACTGCGTGAGTTGACGCCACTGCCCAAAGATAAAAAGGAGACTCTTAAAAATCAATTATTCAGTTAAATTATAGTTTTTTGATTGGCATTTTAATAAATTTTGTCCTAAATTATTTAGTTAATTGACAACAAAAGAGATTACCTTAATAAATGTAAAAACAAAACCACTTCTTAATTCAGTGCCGGATTGTACAGTAAGCAGACTCTTAGAGTCTGAAGTCGATGGGTTGCCCGTCGAAGTTTAAATGAAATTTAGTTTAAGAATTTTCTTTAGGGCCTGCATTGCATTTTTTAATTCGGTCTACCTACTAAAAATGTCACTCTTTAATCATCGATATTTCGCTTGTTTTCTGAGATATTTAAACGCTGTTACCAGCATTGAATCAAGCATCTCATAGAGCATAAGAGGCGTTTTGAGTTTTGGAAAATTTTGGTGAAATAACTTAGCCAATGTTATCTATTTGGCAATGATTGGCGTTCAGTAGATAGCAAATTGAAACGTATTCCAAATCTCCAAGACATTTTCCGATAGAATTGTTAGTTTTTCGGGAAATTAGTGAAAAAGTCAAAAGTTTCATTTCACGATTTTTTGTATAATACCTTGTTTGGAAGCTTATATCGACAACATACTCAATTTTTTTTTGGAAAAATCGTGAAACTTTTCCAATATTTCATGTAGGTATTATTTCTTATTTTCAGCTATTAAAAGTAATTATTTTGCAACTACATTTTCTTTAGATTGTAAAGAGCTGTATTAACTATCCAATAGTTTGGGCATTTTTTGAAAATTTCGGAAAAAGCATCCTAAAATTTTCCCGATTTTTTCGAAATAAATTCGAGTTTGTCTTCGAACTTCCCCATGGATAAGCTTTCAAGCTACAAAGTTTGTGTCTTGTTCGTACAAGTATAAATAGGGAGCCCAATAAACGATATCGCCTACCATCAAAAGACACGTAAGTCCGGCCCTGTTTCAGTTACTATTATTATAAAATTATAATGCATGGAGGCCCATAAAGCTCCGTTTGGACTCGAAAAAATCCATATCGTAGGCATTATAATCGAGAATGATCAGATTTCTTCAATGCTTGTAAAATCAAGTCGATTCATACCTCATTTTATTGAAAAAGCCTATCAAAAGTCACGAAAACTAAATCACATGATCATAGCACATGCGTACGTTTTCTTTATCAAATTTCCACATTATTGTGAACCGACCCTAAGATTACTGCAACAAACTGAATGGATGAATACGTGGAACTTTCGTTGAAATTAATACGAAAGCTCCAAATTGAATTTTTATACACACAAATGCGAACCAATGACACTAAATACGGGAATTAAACAGCCTTTTAACAACATAAATAGTCATGTAATGAGAATCATTAATCTGTATAATGTTGTATACATACCTATACATAAATGGATCTACTCTCAATCGAACTTAATCAACTCCTATGTATGTATGTATAAAAGTGAAGTTTAACACAGACAACTTTTCCTTTACGGATTTTTTCCGGGAAAATTGATGAACAACCGTTTACAAGCATTCAATACGTCTTTCAATTGAGTTAAATTCGAAATCTTTTCACAATTCCAACAGATTTTTTTTCGAGCAATCTCCACTAACTGGATACGTAAAACTCTATATTCTGGATAGAGATAAAAAATCCTAATAATATAGTAGATGTGAAAAAATTTCATCAGATTTATAATTTTTTATACACGTTAATATCTTACATTATTACCCGTTTTAAGCTGCATTTATAGCGAAATTTCGTCGCTAATACACTCTCTACTCTACTTACTTCAATGGAAATTAGGGAAGAATTCATGAGTTCTTAAAGTATAAATTGGAATGTGGTGTTATATTTATGAAGTCTCTCCACCACGGTTAATTAAATGAGAACTTAATCAAATTAAGGTGGTGATTAAAACAGAATTTGTCGATAAATATAAAAACTTTCCTAAAGACAGCTTAAATTTAACAATAAACTATACTCTGTTTTTTTAAACTAGGAGGAGTGATTTAAATTTAGCGCGCTTAAACGTTAGCTTCTTATTGGTTATTTTATAGGCAAGTTTACACAACTCAAAGCACTCTAATATGATTTATTAATTATAAGAACTTAATTTTTAATCAAAGAGCTTAATATGTTAAATTTAAAATAATAATCATACATAAATATTTAAATGTAGCGCCAAAATAATCTAGTGTATTTTTTCTAGTGATTTTTTCTGTGTAAACCAGACTTTAATCATTACTCCTCCCTCCTCCTAGTTTGAAAACAATGTATAGTGTAAATAAATCTGAAGTGGTGTAGACTAATAGAGATCAGAATTGAGATCGATATCTGGTCGGAATTCTATGTATTAATTTCTTTATTGATAATGATAAGACATTCATCTTTTTCAAATATTCCCGCCTTATTGTTTCGTTAATCTGTCAAACGGCTGTCATTGTCAAATATAGCTGTCAAATTACCTAACCTAACTTTGTGCTGTCTGATCTTTTCTAGGTTAGAAACTATGGCTTGTAATTTTATCGAAGAAATTAACGAATTAAAACGAAAAAATGTTCACATAAAAGACCCAGAAACAGTTAATAGAAAACTCACCGGTATTATACGTGATGGTTTCAACCAATTACAGGTAGTGTCCGATTTTGATTTAACGTTAACGAAACAACACGAAAATGGTAAAGCTCATATGAGTAGTTTTAGTAAGTTTTATCAATGATTTCGGTGATTTTTTTATGATTTTTCGGCTTTGTAGGAATGTTTACGCAATGTCCGTCGATATCGGACGATTATTTACAAGTGACAAAAGGATTACATGAGAAATACCGTCCGCTTGAATTCGATCCCACGATACCATTAGACGTGAAACGAAGTCTAATGGAGGAATGGTGGTCGAAATCGGAGAATGCTTTAAAGTAATCATTCGTAATTTGATTGATAATAATTATGATTTAAAATGATTGATTTTATAGGGGCTTAAAGGTGTCGCAACAAGAAATCGATGAAGTTATAAAAAATGTAACACCATCATTACGTGACCGTACTAAGGAATTATTAAATAAACTTAACGAGAATAATGTGCCAATTTTGGTATTTTCAGCCGGTTTAGGTGATATTGTTGTTTCAGTATTGAAATATTTTAATGTTTATTTACCAACAGTCAAAGTAATTCCTCACATATAATTCCAGTTGTTATAAAAGAATTCAAATGACAACTTTTAGGTGATATCGAATTTTTTGAATTATGACGATACCGGTACTATCACAGGCTTTAAAGGTCCTTTAATCCATGTATATAATAAAAATGAGCATAGTGATTATTTTAAATTGATTGGCGATCGTAAAAATGTGATATTGATGGGTGATTCGTTAGGTGATGCAAAAATGGCTGATGGTATACCGGATGTCCGGCATGTACTTAAAATTGGTTTTCTCTACGAAGAGGTAGTTTTTTATTTTCAAATTTTAATTCTAAATAATGTTTATAATTCTAAAAATATTTAGGTAGATGGCAATTTATCGAATTATTTAGATACTTTCGATATTGTCCTAGAAGATGATCAAACTATGGACATAGTGAACGCTATAATTAATCGAATTTATTCAAATAAAGGTGTGTATTGACGAGTAGAGTCAATTTAGAATTTATCAATTTTTTAGCAGTTTATTAAATAGATAAGATTAAATTATCAGTTTTGTATATTAATGGAAATTACTCATTTTAAAATTCTTGATGATGTAAAATATTTGAGTATTTCATGAACACGGAAAAAGAGCACGTTTTTGTATACTTATATATTATGTTGTTTTTTAATCAATTTGATTGTTTTAAATAAATAAAATTTGTTGAAATCGTTCGTTTCAATCAATAACAACTTGAAATAAATACACACAGAATAATAATCGTCTATCTTATCTACAAAATCTGGATTCACTCACATTGATTGAAAGAAATTATTCTGGATTACAGTGACGTAACCGAAAATTTCAGGCCCCACTGCAACATCCGAGTCCTACTTATTAGTTAGCAGCGGGACACTACAATCATTCAACGTATTTGATAAAGTAAGTGAGCGACGTCACAAACAATAATTAGGCGGTCTACTGTAGCTAATTTTTGCCCCTCTCTTGCTGGATTTTTATGAGCGCAGCGAGTAGGTAGTTTCAAGTACATGGTAAAATACAATTATACAAATTACGATTATAGTAAGAATCGAGAATCATGTACCACCGTTGCCAACTTAATATATTATTTAATGATTTACTAGGAGCTTGAAAGTAAATCTTTGAGTCAAAATATTTAAACTTTGAGCTTCTCAGACGCTGGGCCAACTGAACTGTATGAGTTGCGGGCATGTACGCCACTGTTAGATCCGAATCGTATCAACTAGAAAACAAGATAAATTAAGATATTCTATTTAAAGTTCAGGAGCGCATCGATCGACAAAAAATATTTATCATGATAATCAACCGATAAAATAGAAAACATTATCGCTATGACCAGTGCCGTCTTTAGGGGGAGATCTACTTGGACGATGACACATGAGGAGCGGTCTAAGAACTATATGAATTTATTCTTAATAATTTAATCTAACGTCATTGTCTTCCCAAAAGGGCGCCCGAAATACTGTCACGCAGAACGCTAGGGCCGGCCCTGGCTATGACCGCACCATCTATCAAGTAAACTGTGAACTAAACCGGGCGTATTTTACAGAAATCCGGTTTAGTTCCGATATTTTCATATTAATTTTCAAGCCAATTAATTAACTACGTGTGAATAATCGGTAAGAAAAAAGTTCAAATTTTCCGTGAAAAATCATTGAATTTTCAAAACTTGAATTTCAACAACTGTCTTGGGAATTCCTCATAAATCAGCTTTTGTAAAAACTGTCGTGTTATTTTTGTATCTTTAAAATTGTGCAAAAAATCGATGAATGAAAATATTCCGGACTTGTTCATTTCCCGGAAAACTAAGAAGTTTATCGGAAAAACTCTTAAGATGTGGAAAACTCTTTCAATTGGCTATCTAAATAACCTCATAACTATTGAAAATCAATAATATTGGCTAAGTTATAGCTAGTTATGGAAAATAAAAGTCCAAAAAAACATGGTCCACGATTTTCCTCTGTCATTCAAAATTGTATGAAATTTCTCATATATAAAAGCCATCAATGAAGGCAGCTTGAAATTCTCTTTCTCACACACCTTTACTTTTGTCAATATCTTAAAAAATAAGCGAAATATCGGTGGTAAGCTATTAGAATTTTTCGCACTCGAGAATTGCGTCTACTTAGAGCTTTCAAACTAAACTGTCTCCAAATTTTGCTTTTTCACTAGCCAATTTTAAAACTTATATGGAAACAAGTCTTAACGAATAACAGATTATTGAACGGAAAGACTCTTGAAGATTTAGAAAGCTCTTTCAATTTGCTAAATAAATAACCTCATAATCAATAATATTGGTCATGTTATAGTCAGTTATGGAGGAAAATATCCAAAAAACTTGCTCCAAGATTTTCCTCTGCCGATTAGAGTTTCATCAGATTTTTCCCAAATAAAAACAGACAATGGATGCAGTTTGAAATGCTCTTTCTAACACACTTTCACGTTTTGTAATACTTTAAAAAACAAGTATTGGCATTTTTCTCTCCCCGAATCGAGTCTTCAAATTGTCCCCAAATTTTTCCTTTACAGTAGCCAATTTTAAAACTTACATAGAAGCAAACAAATTATCGAATATTAGAGATGAATATCGTACAAACTACTCAAGTTATGTTATATAAACGAAGATTTCCGGATCGGTAACGGTACTAGTAACCCTGAAACGGCTCCAGATCACAACCAAATGTTTATTTTCTATACATAAACAATATTAGAATTGTGATATATTTAGATATTTTATGTGAAAGTTCATTAATATGGTGAATTTCCACGATTAACGAGTACGTTTATAATGAAAATAATTTTTTTTTTATTTGTAAAAGTTCTATTACAGCTATTGTTGTTGTAGAGGTGAATTTGTGAAAATTCCATTTAATTATAGAGATTTTCATGAAGGCCAATCAACACTCATAAAATGAGACACAAAAAATTAGATTGAATTAATTTAATTTACAAATTATACTATTCAAATAATTTTATTTTAATTATAACAACTGGAAAATTACCGAAATTAATTCACCTGTGAGAACATTTGGAGCTTTATAGCCAGCAAAAAATTTGTGTTTGTTTGTTTCAAATCGAAGTTTAATTAAAACAAACTTGGACATAAAAAATCAACTCCCACAGATTTGATTTGTATCGAAATATCTGGAGGAAAATCTGGAAATTCATCAATAAGGATAATTTTCCACATATTATAATAATAATAATATCCTTCATAATAACGGGAAGTTTAACTATTAATTTATAGGACAACTGTGTATTTATGAATACTCTATTATTATTGTTTAGAATGATTGATATTTAGTAGTTTAGTTTTTTTTAAAAAAAAATCAATTAGACCTTCATTTTTTGTGTCCGCTGTTACTTTCCATTCACAGAAGAGATCTCTTTTTAAGGAAATTCCAGTGAAAATCTCGAAAATACTGGGAAATACCGCAATTGTGGTTTTTATCAAATTAAATTTTTGACGAAAAAAAAAAAATTTTTAATTTTTGTATTAATAGATTGTAAATGGAGAAAATGTGGTAAAAGTGGGGACCGCGCGCGTTTTAACGATTTTTAAGATCAACGCGCTCCTTTAGAACAGTCGTGACTGCCAGCTATGTGCGAAAAAAACCAAAAAAATCTCATCTGTTTCGACAATTAATAAATAATAATTATGTCGACAATAGAAAACATACATGAAATGAATAATAACAATAATAATAATAATAATAATGTGATTTATAGTAATGTAATGGAAGGCTTATCGTTAACATCGATTTCGAGCGCTTCTAGTTGCCAATCAGATTCCAGTGAGGAGATCGATTCGAATATTAATAGGAAAATAGATGGATTATCGAAGAATACAATCAACGATGAGGTAAGTGTAGTATGTATTAATATTATTATTATTTATTTTGTAAAGAATGAAAGCAGAAATGGCAAAGATCAAGCAAGTATCTTAGGGTCAACTTGTTGAATTTCTAATTATCATTCAACATTTCTATACATGTGGATTCTTATGTTTTTGTCTCTTTTTTATGTTTTTTTTTTAAATAATATAAATTGGATTAAATTAAAATTTGGTGATTATATCGTTTGAAAAATTACAAAAAAAAATCAAATTATGAAATGAATTAGCAAAACTTGACCGCTATCATTGATGATGTTATTGTTATTATTAAACTTTGGGGTCAATCGATTAATTTGCTTGCTCATAGTCATTCCACATTGATTAATCAAAGTGAATTTGTTTAATTAAACAGAAATTTATAGTTCAATAAGTACAAATTGTAAACTTCTCACTTTTTATATCTTTTATTTATTAAAATTGAAAGATTAAAAATTAGACCATTATTGGTGGCAACTATAGTTGTGATTAAAATAATTTTGCTCTAAATAAATCAATTTTTTTTCTAGTTAGCGTTTCATTTGATGATTTTAGGAGCGTTTTCAATCTTCCACCGAAAAATTTCATTTTGTTCCACCAAGCGATTTCAAAACTGTTGATTGATTTGGCTTCGATTCATTGTTGAATAATAAAATAATTCAATTTGTGTTTTATTTTTGATTACTCTTATTATTAATGGAATTTAAAAAAAAGAAAACATAGGATGATGTATTTTAATCTAACAAACACAAAAAATTGAGTTGCATTTCAATTTTAATAATTTACAGCTGCCACACAATTTGATTTTATAGAATCAACTTTAATTAATTCAACGAACACTTTAAATATATCCACAAATGGGTCAATTTTAATTGGTATTCTTAATTTATGAAAAATCCGACGGGGTCATAAACACTAGAAGGGACTCAAATGGGATATTTTGTTAAATTTCTGTCCCAATACTAGAGTTTCTCAAATTGAGCAACAATACGCTTCAAATACGAAGAGATAAAAAAAAGTTTAAGAAGCACTGATCAAAGCGATTCTAAACTTGATTTTTACTACTAATGTTACGGATCTCTGTTTCTGGTTCCACAACCTAGGAAATTTCGCATGATTTTGTAGCCAAGTTTCCGATTCTGTTTCCGCACTTTTTTAAACGGCTATGCCTATAACGGAATTTTTTTAGTTACTGATTCCGTTTCCGTTTCTGTTCTGTTTTCGTTATGATAAATTTCGAAAAAATCTGTTTCTGCTATAACACTTCTGTTACATCTTTAGTTTTTACCACCTAGTCAATATTAGATTGGCCGAAATTCTTGGCTTGACTTTAAAAGTTTGATCTTTATTTCGGTGCTGATTTGCTGCAGAATTTTCGACAAATTTACTTGTCGCTTATCATAAAGACGACAATATAGATTGACTATGAAGATAATTGAGTTGAGATAGGAGTTAACATTACAGCTTACAGAGAATTTTCAAATTTCTGTCATTCATGCCCCGATAAGCTGAAACATTTTTAACCATGCTCAATTTATATGAAATTCCTATTAGTTGGCGGATGATTTCAAAAATATTTCAAGCATTTGTAAGAAGATCAGTTTAGCAAAATTAGAACCTTGTAGCTTATTTGAAAGTTGATCAAAAAGAATTTTTACAGAAAAACGAACTGAACACGTAAAATGATTAATAATGACTCGAAGAGCCTCCCATATTTTTTTTTCGTATTCCTACGTTGTATTCTAGAAAAAGTACGAAACATTTTTTCCCGTTCCAAAATAAAATGGAGAAAACCGAAAAAAATCAATGTGATAAGGATACTCGAAGTTGTAAGTCGTTTAACATGTATGACTCGTTTTTGAAAATCACGACATCGTCAAAAACTAGCATTTTTGACCAACTTCAAAATGAGCTACATGGCTCTAATTTTGCTAAAATGTTCTCCAGGGACTCTCCTATAAATCTTTGAAATATTTTTCGAATTTCTCGCCAAATAATGGGAGTTTCATAAAAATGGAGAACATCTAGAGCAGCAACGTACTATTGGAAATTCCGATTAAATCTCTTATTTTGAATTTAGATTTTCCTAAAATATCAATTGTTACACAATTCGGTGCTTGAACATTATGGTGCATGGGAGCTCTTGATCCGTCCCTGCTTCCACTCAAAGTACAACATTAATAAAAATTCCTCTGCCACTTCTTCTATAGTTTAATCTATTTCCAAATAGTTCTCTCGTGGAACTGATTGGAAACTCAAATTTCTCACATATTAAACTGTAATTTAAAAAGTTACACAACATTGACATATTTATGATAGATTTCTTTAAAACGATATAAGTTTCTTTCAATAACTTTAAAGATAGGATAGACCTCATTTACTGCAAACGAATCGACTTGACTTTAATCTTTAATGTAATTAATTAAAATAAATTTTTTATTTGAGCAATAATCATATAAATCTTGCTTTGTTATGGGACATTAAGAAATTGAACGCTTAACAACTAACATTAACGGATATTTAATAAATTTCCGTTAAAAATATGTTACTAATAAATCACGAATAACACAAAAATGATTTTAAAATAAACGAAAAGAAACTGAAATTTATAATCAGAGAAATTGAAGTGAAAAAAAAACTGTATAATAATAAATCTCTGATGAATAATTAAGCGATTTCGTTCTTGCTAAATATTCACAATGTTAATTTCAATACAAATTTTAAAGCCAGTAAAAAAACATTTGGAATTAAACGTAAATTGATATTATAATTAATAAAAAATACACTTTTAATTCTAATTATTTTAATTTAATGAAATACGTAATTTATTTTAAATTAGTAGAAAATTCTACTATAATAAAATATGTTAATTAACGCATTAAAAATTGAAACAAACAATTAAATTAAAATTCATATTATTTACATATGTACAGGGTTATTCACATAAGAATATACAGGCTGTCCGATCTAAATATGGTCGATTCAATGCAACTCCTATTAGTTGACGAATGATTCGAAAAAAAATTCAAGGATTTTCATAGGCGTTCCTCGAGACAATTTTAGCAAAATTAGAACCTCGTAGATCATTTGGAAGTTGGTGAAAAATGATCGTTTTGGACACGATTGTGATTTTCAAAAACAAAGAAAACACGTAAAATGTTTAAGAATGACTCGAAGAGTCTCCCAATTGCATTCTAAAAAAAGTGTGAAACATCTCCACCTGTTCTAGAATAAAATGGGAAAAAAAACAATGTTGGGAGGATCCTCGAGTCGCTATGAGTGCTTGGTCATTTTTCAAAAATCGCGTGTTCATCATAAACGAGCATTTTTGACCGACTTCCAAATTAGCTACGACGTTCTAATTTTGCTAAAATGTTCTCTAGGAACCCCCACTACAAATCCTTAAAATCTTTTTTCAATCACTCATAAACTAATAGGAGTTTTATAGGAATAATCACATTTAGATCAGACACCCTGTATACTTTTTATAACAACTCCCATTAGTTGAAAAACGAGTTGAAAAATATTTCAACGATTTGTAAGGGGGTTTCTAGAGATCATCTTAGCAGAATTAGAGCCTTGTAGCTCATTTAGAAGTTGACCAAAAAACTCTGGTTTTGGGCAATGTCTCGATTTTCGAAAACTAACTACACACATAAAATGACTATGAATGACTCAAAGTCCCTTTCAACATTACATTCTAGAAAAAATGCGAAACATTCCCATCTATTCCAGAATAAAATGGGGAAAAATGAAAAAGAAACCATGATGACAGGATCCTCAAGTTATTCTAATAATAAGTCATTTTATGCGTGCAGAAAGTTATTAAAGATCGTGATATCGTCAGAAATGAGCTTTTTGACCGACTTACAAATGAGCTACGGGGTTATACTTTTGCTAAAACATTTTCCAGGAACCTACCTATAAACCTTTGAAATATTTTTCGAATACCTCCCCAAATAATGGGAGTTACCACAAGAATTATATGAACTTATAGTCTTAAGTGAATAACCCGGTACAATAATAGTTTTTCATTCCTTTTTAAACTGTAATATAGAATAGGAAATTACAAAGTTCATTAGAATTAACAAGAAAATTGTTGAACCTCGTATCGATATGTAATAGATTTTCCTTCAATTATTCAACGTTATTAAAATAACTTCATTTATGAAATTATATCTCAAATTCTAAGGTCAAATTGAGCAAACTTTGAACCGCCTCCAGTATATTTATTCTCTATTAGAAAACTTGAACTGTAATAATAATAATAATAGTAACTAATGATAATAATAATAATAATAATATCAAGGGAAACAATGCCCGAAAACTACCATTACCATGTGGTAATTACAACCACATTTCGTATTTATTTACAAACATTAATCAATAATAATATTATCAGCAATGACGACCCTTGAGATTTTTTTTTTTTAAAACTATGATTAATTTCGTGTATTAATTTTAATTAAATTATTTAATAATGGGGAATATTGATAAGAAAATCCATGCCACGTGACGGAAACATTGTTGTTGTGTTTCTATTTTTGTGGCTTTTCTCACGAAGGAATCTACAAGATAAAATTGATATAACTGCATTTTGAAATTTTAACAGTTTTATTATTAACGGCAACCATTACATTTTTTTTAGATTCGTGTAAGGAAATACCAATTTTTAATCATCGATATCTGGCCTGTTTTCAGAAATATCCAAATCATAAATAGGGAGAGCCTCTTTTTGCGTTTTTAAAAATTTTGACGAAATTCTGAATTATAGAGGAAAATCTGGAGCATGCTTTTTTTAAAGCTCTTTCCAAATTTTCAGGAAATTTTCCGATCGGCTTGTTAGTTTTCCGGAAAAGTAATCAAAACGTAAGAAAAAAGTAAACAAGGTTTTGTCGACAATTTTAAAAATAAACTATATTACAAAAGCTTGTTTGAAAGCTTATCCATGGACGGATGCGGCTCAAATTCCAAAAAATCTAATTCTGGGGAATTGAGAAAATAACGCGAAAATTTTCCAACAATTCGGGGATATTCAAGAGCTCTAATTACCCATTAAAAAACAATCATTTTTAACAAGTTTGCATCAGTTTGTAGAGCATTCTATAAAATTTTCAAAAGTACCATTATCGATAGGAAAATATTGAAAATTCTCGGAAAATCCGTGCAAAAGTAGAGTGTGTTTGTTGAAAACTCGACTTACAATTAGTTTTAAGGTCGGACTGAAGTAGTTCGACCTCGGTGAAGTTTATTATTAATAATCTTTCATACTTTTAAAAGAGATAAATCAAAATAAAATATGACAAAAAATTTAGATAAAGAATTAGTGCGCGGTCTCCTCTAATGACAGTTAGCCCCGGTGGAAATCTCCGTCTATCCGCCTTGTCCAGTCCGGACCTGCTTAGTTTGCCAAGTACCGGAGTATCGGATAAAGGATAAATAGTAAGCTGATAAACATGATGCGATTTGTGTTGTCTACCTTACAACATGACGAATCATATGAACTATTATCCATATTCAAATAAGATATGAGTCATGTATAGAATGTCACATAAATCCCCTTTAGGGGCAAATAGGGGATGTAATTCTAAAAAACGAAATGTTCTACAGCATTTTTTCACCTGTCGCACAGATAATTAGTAATTAATTAAATTAAGTAGCCAATCAAGTTAGCGCTACAGCAATATCTGTACAGTTCTGATCTATGGACCTGGGAAAACACTCTAAATTTCAGTAAAAACGCGAATGTGAGAAGAATCCAAAAAATCGAAAGCATTTATCTTTCGATTTATCGTTACGTGTGACGAATGGGATCTAAAAAATCTTAAGATCAGAACTGTACAGTTCTGATCGTGAAATTAGTTGACGAGCAATTAGAAAAATAAGATTTGTAGGTGGTACCTGGAGACCATTTTAACAAAATTAGAACCTTGTAGCTCATTTGGAAATTAGTCATGAAACGATGTCAAAAACTTGCTACACACTTAAAATGAGTTACAATTACAGTGACTCAAAGATCCTCTCAACATTGATCTTTTTCTTTTTTCTCCAATGCATTCTGGAACAGGTGGAAAGATTTTCCATTTTTCGTAGAATGGAATCGAGTAAAACCAAAAAAAAAACATGTTGAGAGGGTTTTCAATTCATTCTTCGTAGTTTTACACGCTTATCTCATTTTTGAAATTTGTAATCTTGTATAAACTGAGCACTTTTTAACGAATTTTGCTAACATCATCTCCAAGGTAAGACAGATGAGTATTTATACTCAAAATAAAAGGTTACCTTTTATTTTTTTTAATTAATTAATTAAGAGTAAATGACAGAGCCTATTTTTTATTGTATTTTTGGGTAGGGGATGTTTTTCTTCGTTCAGGCATGTAAAAATAATAAGGAGCTACATGAGAAAATCTTTGAAAAACGAATTCCTAACGCTTGCAAGATTTTCTGTGATCTAAAATCTAATGTTTACCTAAATATGAGAAATAATTAACAAAAATATAGAATTGGTTAGTTGATTATTAAAAATTAAAATAAATTAATTGAAGTAAACAAAATTATCATTTCACAGGTATTTTTTATATTTATTTCCGATTAATTTTCAGGACGTCGTGGGAGAGATCTTTGATATTATGTATTATTCTTATTTTATTATTATTGTTCTTTGATTTTCTATTTATTTCTGCTAAATGATAATTTTGTTTACATACATTTATTATAATTTTTATTAACTAACTAACCAACTCAATATTTTTGTCAGTTTTTTACCTCAACAAATCCTTTTTCTGTTTTAAAAAAAGAGGTCCATTTAAAAAAAATTTCTTATAAAATGCAATAGCACATTTAAAAATATAAATAAAGGTTTGGTAACCTCACGAAAAATAAATATGACGGCTTATTCGAATAGATATTAGTTTATACCAGCGTTTCTCAAATTTTTAAGCATGTAACCTATAC
Source organism: Mylabris sibirica (assembly GCA_039776855.1). NCBI lineage: Eukaryota > Metazoa > Arthropoda > Insecta > Coleoptera > Meloidae > Mylabris > Mylabris sibirica. The sequence continues at coordinate 7,643,567 of CM077838.1, forward strand.
ATAATTTTCTAGAAAAGAGTGTACGACCTCTAAGGATCTAGTCGAGAGGCTACTAGCGCATTTTTGCTAGAAGCACCACAAAAAAAAATCAAAAATTCCTTTACAAATGACATTTTAAAAGAAAACTAGAATGCCATTTTTATATAACGTGACCCAGTTTTGGGTGGTGACCCACGGTTTAGAACCTCTGGTTTATATGATTTGGCCTGTAGTAAGATAAACAACACATATCGCATCATGCATACATCACCAAAGCATCTATCTGGTATCCTAAAAGCTGATTCGGTCGAATTTTCAATAAACTCAGTCTACTCTTAGACGGATTTTCCGAGAATTTTCAATATTTTCCCATCGACAATAGCATTTTTGAAAAGTTGATAAGATGTTCTACAAACTGATGTAAGCTTGTTGCAAAATAATTATTTTCAAGCTTTCAAAGCAGCTTTCGTACAATTATTTGTTTTTTAAAAAACTGTAGACAAAACCTTTCTTAAGATTTTTGATGTTTTGATTACCTACTTTTTCGGAAAATTAACAAGCCGATCGGAAAATTGCTTGAACATTTGGAAAGCACTTTAATTTGCTATGTGCTACCCGATAAAAATTGCGAAATAAATAATATTGGCTAAGTTACAACCAATATAAGGTAGAATATAACAAGAAAAATGCTCCAAATTTTTACTCTATAACTCAAAATTTCGTAAAAATTTTCAAAACCGAAATAATTCGTCAGAAGCACCGAGAAGTGCCCGTTCTATCTCTGGTTTACACTTTTTGATATCTCATAAAACAACCGAGATATCGATGATTTTAAAGATTGAAAATTTTCGGGCATGAATCTAAAAAGCTGTAAAGCGTTCCCTTAGCGGTAAGTTGATTTTTTGTATTGTTGTTTTATTTCAAAATAAACTACATTCAATTTATTTACATGTCGAATTTGCATATTTTCTTATTCTTATCATCATCAAGTTATTTGTCCATTAAAATCGCTCTACATTAATCTTACTTATCGTGAATCTTTGATATAATTAAGGTGCATTTATAGCAAAAATAAAACACGCCACAGATATGCAAAAGTTAAATAAGCCGACAACTGTATTTGAATTAAAAAAAAACTAAATATGAGACATACTACACATTCCGAAAGCTCCTAATTAATAATGATAATAAAATTAATAATATTAAATCGCCAAAAAAAAAAACAACAATTTAGACACTTTTATTCGCTTTTTGAGGAGAATTCTCTTCTTTAATTATCTACTTTAGCAAATTTTCAGTTCTTAGGAAATTTCGACTAAATGACACAAAAAGACGATTCAAGCTCTCTTAGCTGATATTCAAAAACAACTCTCTAGGTACATTTAGTTTCGATTTTAAGACGTTTTCGTTTTGAATCATTATTTTTTAGATAATAAGGCGACTTTTTACTTGGAGTCTGGAAGCCAGACAACGCAGCAGAGGAACCTGCACTTAAGCCCTGATAATATTGATAATAGTATATGTATGTATATATTTGTATAACAAGGGACTAAAGTGCGACATTTCGTGCCGAGAGTGGAAGTAGAGTAGAAGCCCCGGTGGCAATAAACCACTCGAGGGACGAAAGAAAAAACTTTAGTCTCGTGTTATAAACGCTATTTTTTGCACTTTCGTATACATGTTTAACGAGAAAAATAAAATAATATAAATTTATTAATCTGACAAGGGATCTATTAATTTGACAATTATCTAATGTTGCTATAGAAACATATTGTGTATTTTTACTTTAGTCCCGAGGGATTAAGAGTGCTACTTTAGTCCCTGTTTTCTGGGACTAAAATGCTGTGTTAGTACCGAAAGTGCAAAAAGCAATTTTATTAAAGAAAAAACCGCTAATTTAGACGCCCTATTTGATAAATTAACTAAAAAAACAAAAATCGTTTGTTTCAAGATTGAAGATTGCCAAAAAAATTTCACAATGAACCATCAACAGGGCCGGTACTAGGAACTCTGCCGCCTTGGAGAAAATTACATTCTAAGACTCGGCACAAGTCTTATTCATTAAAAATTCCGCCCCTTTTTATTTATCGCCCTGGGCAAATGTCCAATTTGCACCTACAGTAGGGCCGGACCTGTCTTCGATGTTCCTTTCAATAAAAATTCAAATTTATTCGAACCAATAGATTATTTTTATATGAAATCTGTTGAATGTTTAAATAGTTTCACGAGAATATTTTATAATCTAAACAAACTGTCATATTTAACTTTAATAAATCCCATATTGAATATAAACAGAATAATTATGGTAGAATTGTTTGTATATTTTTCTTCATTTTTTGCCATTATATAACAAACACGAGTATTCTTTATTAACGTATAATTAAAACAAATTAGCGTTAAAACTTGATGGGATGCAAAGCCAAGATTTTTACATAAACCAATAATTCTTCGATCTAGATCTGATATAACAAGAACATTAACTAGAATTTAAAGTTGTGCTTTGTGGTTTTTTTGAAAATAGAATAAGACGAATATGGCTCAATTCCAACTACCCCTTCAATGTTTATGTTTGAAAAGAAAAAATACGTTGAAATTTAAAAACATAAATCATACAAAAATCTGTTTGATCAAAATAACTCTTTGATTATCGTTTATTTTTTTTTAAAGTTTAGACAACTTTGTGTATGTTTCCTGTCTTTTGATGTTTTCAACATTTCAATACTGTACTAATAATAAAAATAATTATAATAATAATACCATTAATAATAATAATAAAGAATATCAACAAGACTGTTATTTACAGAAAACGGATCTAAGAAGATTTCGCTCAATGTCAGATGGAGCAGCTCAAATTGCACGAAATAAAGAGAATAATCAAGAATTATTTGAAGTTTTCCCCAGTCTACCAAATTCTGTTTTAGAGAAAATGGGTCTTTTAAGTAATGGGCCAAGGTATGTATTATTTCTTATCGTAATGAATATACACAAAAGTGTGTCACACATACACACACACACACCTACTTTGTTTATATTTCTACAAAAATAATGATGATTTAATTTCAATTCCATAAATAAATTAATTTATTGGGAGTAGACCACCTTGTACAAGACCTGACCTTAATCTAATGTGAATTTTTCAAACGTAATTGAATAAAAACAATAAATTTCCCAAACGTATATTCTTCACAAATCTAAATCTTGATCTACAGGGTGTTTTTTTTTTTTTTAATGTGGTCAATTCTTATAAAACTCCCATTAGTTGGCGAGCAATTCGAAAAATATTTCAAGGATCTATAGGAGGGTCTCTGCAGATTATTTTAGCAAAATTAGAACCTCTTAGCTGATTTGGAAGTTCTTCAAGATATGATCGTTTTGGACAATGTCCGGATTTTCAAAAATGAGACAAACATGTAAAATAACGAAGAATAACTCGAGGATCCTCCCAACCAGGACTAAGGAGCCAGAGTCGGAGTAATGTCGCTACAGTTTAGCTCTGGGTCCTGAATATTACTTCGAAGGAACCGGAGCTGCAGCTGGAAACATTAAAACTTCTGCTAGCTACGACTCCTAATCATTTGACCTTTTTTCATGATAAGAGTACCATTATGTATAAAATGTTCAAACTCAGCAAAGCACTACAGAGTTTTAAATTTGTTAAAATATTCTTCAGGAGCTACTGGACAATCCTTCAAATATTATTCGAGTTGAAAAAATATTTCAATGATTTATAAGGTAGTTCCTGGAGATTATTTTAGCAAAACTAGAACCTCGTAGCTCTTTTGGAAGTAAGTTAGAAAATTCTCGTCTTTAACAAGATCGCTACTTTAAAAAACGCAAAACAGCTTAGAATGACTCGAGGATCCTTCCAACATTGTTTTTGTTTTTGTTTTTCTCAATTTTATTCTAAAATAGGTAGGAATGTTTCCCATTTCTTCTAGAATGCAATGGAGAAAAACGAAAAAAATTTATGTTTGGAGGGTCTCCGAGTCATTGTTAGTCATTTTGTGTGTTTATAGCAAGTTTTTGAAAATCATGACCCTGCCCAAAACGGGCTACGAGGTTCTAATTATGCTAAAAAATCTCCAGGTAACTCCTTAAATATCAAATAATGGGACTTGCATAGACTGTCAAACGGCAAAGAATACACTAAACAACTCTTGATAAAAATATTTTTACTTATTTTGAACATAGCGCAGTTACAGTTTCACTACTGCAAAGCTGTAGCCAGCTCTAATATTTGAACTACAAATTTATGTTTAACGGTAACGGTCACAAGAACGTTTATTGTAATGGAGCTGGAGCTGAAGCCGGAGTTAAAACCTTAATTTTTGAACTGGAGTTGGAACTACAGCTTGTATATAGAGTGTTTAGTCTAAGTATGGTGAGTTCTAAGAAACTCCTATTAGTCGACGAGTGATTCGAAAAATATGTTAACGATTTGTAGGAGAGTCCTTAAAGAACATTTCAGCAAAATTAGAACCTCGTAGCTCATTTGGAAGTTGGTCAAAAAACGCTCGTTTCTGACGATGTAGCGATTTTCAAAAACGAACTAAACACGCAAAACGACTTCGAATGACTTTAGGTGGAAATATTTCGTATTTTCTCTGGAATACAATGGAGAAAAACGAAAAAAATCAATGTTGGGAAGGTCTCTGAGTCATTTTTGGTCGTTCTGCGTGTTTTGTTCGTTTTTTAAAATTGCGACATTATCCAAAACGATCGTTTTTCGACCAACTTTGAAATGAGCTACGAGGTTCTAATTTTGCTAAAATGTTCCCTAGGGACTCTTCTACAAATCCTCAAAATATTTTTCGAATCGCCCGTCGACTAATAGGAGTTTCTTAGAACTCACCATACTTAGACTAAACACCCTGCATACTGTGGCTCCGGAGCCGGAGTAAACCCTGGTGAAAATAAATGCTAGAAATCCCAATTTATTTCCATTTTCTAACTTTTTCCGAGTTTTTCAGAGATAAGATTTTTTAGAGAAAATAAGAAATTTTCCCAATATTGATTTTTGTCGTTTTTCTCCATTTTATTTTAGAACAGGTCGAAATGTTTTGCATTTTTTTTATAGAATGCAATGAAGAAAAACGAAAAAAATTAATGCTGGTAACTTTCTAATGAGCTACGAGGTTCTAATTTTGCCAAGATAATCTCCCTACAAATTAGGCAAAGATTTTTCGAATCACTCACCAACTAATAGGAGTTTCATAAGAATTGAGCACATTAGAAAAAAAACACCGGGTATATGATTTTTATTGTTTAGGGAACGTTTGAACGAGGATGAATTGGAACAGAAATTCGTGGCATTATCATTGGCATTCACGATAGATGCGGTGACAATTAAAGAACGTTGTGAACGTCAACGCCGTTACCGTGATCAGACTGAGACGAATTTAAATAATGAAATTGAAAAATTAATACAAAAAGCGAATCGTATCCAACGTTTATGTATTGATGCTGAAACAACAGAATTATTAACAGCATTATTAACACAAATTGATTTAGTTATGAAAGCATCACAACATGCTACAATTGCGTCTGAACGTTATGGTGCTGTCCAACATGAAGAACGTATTTCTGAATCGGTAAATTTAATGATAAATCATGTAAATTTATTGAAACAACAACGAGATTCAGCTAGAAGGCACCTACAATATACAAAGTAGTAATAATTTATTAAAATTTAACGAAATAAAATTAATAATTTAAAAAAATTCTAGACGAGTCTTACAAAACACCAATTCAGAAACACCACCAACCCCCAAACCACCAAGCCCTATAACTAATGGTAAAATAATAACACGAAGACGTGCCAGTATTGCAACATTCACACAAACAAATGATGCAAATAAACTACCAGAAGGGCGAAAGATTACACGGAGAATCTCGGATTTATCGCTAAGGGCCTCGTCTATAACCAGAAATTCACGACCTAGTCGCTTAGAGTAAGTGTTTGTTTAACAAAAATTTATATTTATTGAATAATTTTCTCTAATTAACAGATTAGGAGTTGATTTAGTTAAAATTAAAGAAGGTATGGTAGAAGATACGGCTACAATAATTCCTGAAAACGAACCAATCATCCCTAATGATTACGAATTATTAAAGCATGATGTTAAAAAAGTTGAAGAGGAACAAGATTTTGATGAAGATGGCAAAGTGTCTGGTATCGATGAAATTCCACCTATTGTAGAAGAAAATACACAAATCTTATCGTTAAAAGATAAATTATTACGGAAATTTCGACGATTTCAAGGCACAGTAGAAGAAAAGTATAATAAATGGACTGATGATGGTACAATACATGAGATTTGTTCTTTTTGTGCTTTAATTTGTTTCTCAATTAGTCTAATAACGATGGCAAATCTATTAATTGAATTCGAATTTTCAAAACGAGGCTTGAATCCATCGAAATTCTTCTGGTATTCAACAAATAACCTAAATGGAGACGTATCGAAACGAATTTATCCTGATAGTAGATGACTGTGTTAATAGTTAATTATAATAATTAAAAAATTACAACAAATTTGTTTTAATTTCGATTTTGAACCACCGGCCATCAATTAAGCGCTATAATTAGCACTTTCGATAGCCAAAATCAAGAATACAAAACACCTAAAATAATTTAGTTAGAATACAAAAATACGTATGGAGTAAACAGGGTTCACGTGGTAAAATTTTCTTCTGGAGCACAATAAACAACCTAAATGGAGACGTATAGAAACGAATCCTGGTAAAAATATTTGTGTTAATAGCAATAATAAAAATAATGATAGAAAAATATAAACTTATTTCAATTTTTCTCTAATTTAAACTTCCCGCCAATTTTAGCACTTTTGATAATGAAACCATGGTTATAACGCTTACCACAGATGAAACGCCATCTGTACATTATTCCACTAAAGGCTAAAATAATGGAATTAGATTATAAAATTCAGACTTATGCATGGGATAAACAGGGTTCAAATGGTAAAATATTTTTCGGGGCATATTAAGTAACTTAAATAGCGACATATGGAAACGATGCTTGTGTTAATTGTAATAATAACAAGGATATATCATTACGGATTTATTTCACTTTTTCAAATTGAAACTACCCGCCAATCGTGTGCTACAATTAGCATTTTGACAGTTAACCATTACAAATTTTGACAATGAAACCATGGTTACCATAGATAAAACGTCATCTCTGTCACATAACACATAAGTCACATTGTTCCTTAACCTAAAAATTTTCAAAGATTTCAAAATACCTAAAAAAAAAATGGAATTAGATTATAAAATTCAAAATTATGCATGGGGTAAAAAGGGTTTAAGTAGTAAAGTTGCATCCCTCTACCAAAATGTTCATCCTGATTGTAAAATCGATAGTAATTTACCATATGCTGAATTATGGTTAGGTACACATAGTAATGGTCCATCTATAGTTAAAAATACCGGCATCCCTCTAAGTGAATTGATTCAACAACACCCAGAATATTTAGGTGAACAAGTCTTGAAGAATTTCAATGGACAATTACCATTTCTATTTAAAATTCTATCGGTGGATCAAGCATTATCGATTCAAGCACACCCATCAAAGGTAAAAACCTACAAAAAAAGAGACACAATTCGGTTAACATTAAAAATTTGTTTAGAGTACAGCTGAACTGTTACACGCTAAACGACCGGATATTTACAAAGATGCTAACCATAAGCCGGAATTAGCGATAGCTTTAACACCATTTGAGGCATTGTGCGGATTTCGACCGCTCTCCGAAATTTACTCCTATTTAAAAAGTATTATTTCCGATAATTTGTTATTCAATAGTAATTGTAATTGATTTTCCATCCATTGTAGATATTCCAGAATTAAATCGTATTGTTGGTGACGATTTATTGAACGAGTTCGGTGGTGATAGTGTTGATTTATTAAAAATTGCATTTAAAACTGTACTAACAACACCTAAAGAAGTTATAAAATACGAATTAGATCAACTTCTACAACGTTTCCAACGGTTAAATCAACAACAACGAATTGAACAATGTGCCGATTTGATAGAACGTTTAAATACACAATACCCCGGTGATGTTGGTTGTTTTATGGTCTATTTCCATAATTATTTAAAACTGGAACCATTTCAAGCTTTATTTTTAGGAGCAAATGTTCCACACGCTTATCTCTATGGAGGTATTATTGTTCGATTCCCAACAATTGATAAAATATTTAATTTTTTTCTTATAATAGATTGTGTGGAATGCATGGCATGTTCGGATAACGTAGTGAGAGCTGGTCTGACACCGAAATTGATCGACACTGAAACATTGTGTTCAATTTTGGATTATAGAAGTAAAATACCTGAACGAATTACTTTTCAACCGATTGTAGAGAATGAATTTTGTCACCTTTATAAGCCACCAGTTCCAGATTTTGCCGTCGTAGAAATTAAAGTAATTCTTACATATTATATGGATGGTTTTCTATTAATTCTCTTGAAATTTTAGGTATCTAAAAATGTTGCCAAATATGAAATTCCTGTACGTTCATCTGCTAGTATTCTACTTGTTACTTCCGGTAGAGCCAAATCAAATCAACTTGAATTAATACCAGGAACTGCCGTTTTTTTACCTGCAAATCAGAGTTTTATAATTATAAATATTATGGAAGATATAGTGATTTATCAAGGATTAGCAAATTTATAAACATTTTTATGGTAAGATCGTTATTTAGAAAATAAACGAAACTTTATTAATTTTCTGAACAAAATAAAGAAATAGAAAAAATGGAAAAACAAACTTAATTCTAATTTTAAACAAAAAGTCAAAATATTAATGAGTAAAAAACTTATTCTTGTAAGTCTTCAGCATCACAAAATTCGAGTGATGAATGCTCATCCTGATGATTATAATGAGGAACAGTCTTTAATTCAATTTCAATACGAGTCGGTAATAATTTCTTATCTTGTCTATGATTCTTTGCAATTTCATCACATTTAAATTTGATTGAGTCACATAAATCTTGATTATTACATTTGATTGCTAATTCTTTAGCAAATTCAAGAAATTCGACATTATTTCGACGTGCTAATACTTGAGCAGCTTCTTCAAAATTACCAAGGGATAAATAACTAGGAATAAAATTTTGATTTAAATTCAATCTATAGATTTTTTAATTTATCTTACCAATAAGCTGCTGCTTCAAAATTTCCATTAACAACAGCATGATTCGCCCATTCTTCAGTAACTTTACGGACAGTTTCACTATTTTCAGTAAAACGACATTTAGCCAATGCTAAAGCTTCACGATATAAATGTGCTTGACATAGGACATGAATAGCTTCTTCGATTTTATGACAAGCCAAATAGAATTTAACGATTTCTAATAGATCGGAATCTTGAGATTCTGATAGTTTATTAGCGTAACTTTCACAAGCATCTTGCCACAATCTTTTATCAATATAAAGATAGGAAAAATTGGAATTAAAACAAATCAAAAATTTCAAAAATACTCACTTTGGTGATACCATAGGGGCTAACATTATAGTGGAGGGTGTAACACGATTTTCTTCAATTGCTGATTTAATACGATCAGAAATATCACCTTTCCATAACGAAATTAGATCGCAATATAAAAGTTTTGATTCTTTGTTATGTAATTCATCTATTAAAAAATCTATAGAAAATATTATTATATAACACGTATCTATACTTACAATTTCGCGATAATAAATTCATTACATCATCACGACTACCGAATAATTCAAAAATATCGTTATTTGTTTGTTGATTTAATGATCGTTCTAATAATTTTCTCATATTGGAGACTTGATGTCCTAAATTCTCATCATTTGATGTATACAAAGTTGGGACAATACAATTCTTTGGTATTTTCTTTGGTTTATTATTACCAACTTCTACTTCAGGTTTATAAGTACCAGATTCGATTTTTAACAACTTCTTTCTTGTGGTCATAAATTCTACATAACAAATATAGAAACAGAATAAAATAAAACAACGTAATAAGCCGACAAGTATCGAAATTTTCAAAGTAATCAACAACATTAAAATAATTTAAATCCGGGCATCGGTTCCGGCTCAATTACGAAATTTTTTATCGGTTCGGTTCCGGTTTTCGTTTCAGCAAAAATAACGTGTTTTTTTTCATTTTCGGTTCAGTTCAAATTATTAAATATAAACAATTAATTTTTGGCATAAATTAGATTAATAAAATCAATAAAGATAATGGTAATTAGTATTAAAAATATTATCAATATTATTATTATTTGTACCAATAGATCTGGTACACTGCGAAGTAAATAACATTAACAACACAAACACGGTGTACTTAAAAACGGAAGTGTGATTTTCTATCTTTAAAATTATGCATGGCCTCAAAGTTTGATATATATATTTTTAATTTACTCCAGTTATTGGAAAACTAACAAACATATCAAGAAAATTCTTGAAGATCTGGAAAGCTTTTTCAATTTTTTATCTAAATCACATAATAAACATTATATAATAAACAATAATATTGGTTAAATTTTAGCTAGTTATAAAGAAAAATGTACGAAAAAAACAGGGTCCAAGAGTTTTCTCCACTATTGAGAATTTTGTCATATTTTCCCAAAATAAAGTTTTAAAACATAGACTTTGAGTTACTCTATCTAACGCACGTTTACTTTTTACAATATCTTAAAAAACAAGCCAGTAATGTATGTTTGAAAATTAGCAATTTTCGCACGCCGAATCTAGTAATAAGTCCAGAATCCAATGAAGTCTACCGGAACCAGACTCATGATAGACCTGCAGTTTTTATACAATATACAATATTTATCCATATTTACAGATTACTAAGTATTAGTAATTTTTTGAATTCCATTTGTGTTTTCAGTCCGGTAGACTTCAACATCAAGTGCCCTGAAGTATTGCTGACTTAGTTCCCAGGCAGGAAGAAATGGGGAGATGAAAAGAAAAAACAAGAAAATGATCGTGTTAAGTGGTATTCTTGAACCGAAAAAAAACGGTTTTTGTTTTCGGTTCAACTCCGGATTTCACTCCGGCTAAAATTTCGGTTTAATTCCGATTTTCGATTGAGTTCCGGTTCGATGCTCTGATTTAAATTAAAGTAGGAAAGTTACCTTCATCACATTTCGGAGGATAATTATTAATATTCCAAACAGTAATTAACCGATTTCCCAATAATACAAAATTTTCATCAAGAGGACTCCAAGTTGTTGGTGTACTAAGTTGTTTACAGTATGGATCAACAAATGTAGCTATAATTATCTTCTTTTCAATATCCCAAACCTTTAATTTAATCATTATTACTATTATTAATAAATTATGAAATAAAATAGTAAAATTTACATGTGTTAAACCATCTGTTGACGATGACAAAAGCTGATTATTTTTGAATGGATTCCAACATAAATTTGTAACTGGCTTGAGATGTCCATCTACATCAACAATTTTATTTTCAATTAAATTCTTTTCGTTTGGATTCTTCAATAATTCACTACAATCGTAGATTAAGAAACCTTTCGTTGTAGCTGCAGCAAACCAATTGGAACGTGATGGATTTGGATGCCATACAATCGAATTAAAACCTTTCTCATTAAAATATAATTTCGTTAATAATTCCAACTGTTGATTAAAAACATGTAATGAGCCATCTTTTAAACTGACAAGTAATAAAGAAAAATCCGGCTTCCATGAGAAACGGTGTGCTAACAATTTTTCTGATAATTCCAATTGTTCTGGAGTATTAATCGGTTTATCAACATTATAAATAAATATACGATTCTCGCCAACAGCATATAAATATAATACATCTTTTGTATTAAAATAGGGACCATATTCAATATGATGAACTGAATTATGTAATGAATGACGGAATATTACTGATTTTTGTGTTAATATATCAACAAAACCTATTTGACCATCTTCACCACCGTATGCCAAAATATTCTCTTTAGTTGGATGCCAACATAATGTTGATACTTTATTTTGAATTCTTTTAACTGTTTTTAATTTAATTGATTTTAAATTATATGAACTTAAATCCCAAATTCTTATATAACCATCCCTCAGACCAATTGCCAATCTAAAATAAAGAAAAATATGTATTAATTGTAATATGGAATTAATTAAGAAAACAATCACCGATTTGGATCTAATGGTGATAATTGTAAAACAGACACAAAAGATGTAATTGTGGAATAAAACAATTTCGTTTCATTATCAGTAATATTGTAGTTGATAATTTCAAAACCATTCTGACTCCAAATTTGTAAATCAATCTTTTCGGACCAATTCTCTTTGGTTAAATATTTGATCGGTGCGACGATATTGAAAACAATACCATGGTGCTCCTTATGGACTACAGAATGTTGTCTAAAACGACAAAATTTAGAAATATCGTATCATCTCTATTAGAGAACAGAGCTGTCAAGCCTTTGAATATTTAAATCATTTTTTTTTTACTTAATTCATGTTTGAACATTTTTACTCCAATCTTTTTTGAAAGGTGACTTAAGACTTGTGAATTAAATCATCTCTTAAAGAGACTGATTATCTTCCGTAGTTATTTAAATAAGTCAGAGACTTAAATCAGTACAAAAGACTTAAATCGTTAATGGATGATTTAAGTATCTTGAAAAAGATTTAAATCGAAAAAAAAAATGGTTTCTGATTCAAGTCATTTCAAAATATGTGAAGAGTAAACAATATTTCAATCAAAAATAGTTATAAAGATTAGCTTTAAATTTTCATAAATAACGTTTTGAAGAAAAGACCTATTAAGTCATTTTGGTAAGCGACTTAAGACTTAAATCAGTCGAATTCCAAAAATATACATGACTTAGGACTTAAGTGATTTCTATCTCAAAATTGACTTGTGACTTATGATTTAAATATTATTGAAAAAGACTTGTGACAGCTCTGTTAGAGAATAAGTTACTTTAATTTAGTTAAGTCCCAAATTAGGATCTCGTCGTTTAGTGATGTGGTAATTAGATTAGTTGGTGTTGGCCAACAGGCAGCAACCCAATTATTTTTCGTTTTATATTTCTTTTTTGGTAAACTAAAGAATGTTTGCATACGGCCATCGGTACCTACTCGCCAAATATAAATATTCCTGTAATTTTTATTTATAAGAATTACAAATGTTAAAAGTAAAAGATATGAATTTATTAGTTACTTATCATATCCTGTTGATGCTAATAAATACTCATCTCTTGGTTCTTCTTCAATTTCAACGATATTTTTCTTTAACACTTCAAAAGTAAATTCAATTTCAACGGGACTTTTATCCAAAACTTTGGCATTGTCTTCAACTTCAAGGGGATATTTATCTAAAACATCAACAGTATCTTCAATTTTAACTGTATTTTTATCTGAAACTTCGATTTCAACAGGATTCTCATCCAACACTTCAGAAGTATCTTCAATTGTGTTTTTCTCTGAAACTTCAACAGTATCTTCGATTTCAATGGGATTTTTATCCAAAATTTTAGCAGTCTCTTCAATTTCAACGGTAATTTTCTCTGAAACTTCAACAGTATCTTCGATTTCAACGGGACTCTCATCCAAAACTTCAGCTGTATCTGTATCAACTGTATTTTTTTCTGATATTTCAACAGGCTCTTTAATATTAACGGGATTTTTATCCGAAACCGTAGCAGTATCTTCAATTTCAGCAATACTTTTCTTTGAAACTTCATCAGTATCTTCCATTTCGACGGGATTTTCATCCAAAACTTCAGTTGTATCTTCAATTTCAACGGTATTTTTCTTTGAAACTTCATCAGTATCTTCCATTTCGACGGGATTTTCATCCAAAACTTCAGTTGTATCTTCAATTTCAACGGTATTTTTCTTTGAAACTTCATCAGTAACTTCAATTTCAACTGGATCTTTATCCAAAACTTCAGCAGTATCTTCAATTTCCAAGATTTTTGTCTTTAAAACTTCATTAATGTTTACATTTTTTCCACCAATTACCTCGCCAGTTTCTCTATCATTTGTATAGTTGATCTCATCAAAGAAATCACCACTTGGATCGTATAAATTCGGTAAAGGTCGATCAGATTTCTCTTCTAAAACATCGTAATTTCGTTCTTCTATATATTTATAAATTGTTTCATTATCTGTTTCGATAATATTAGCTGTTTGTTTAGAATTCTCTTTACCGTCCTCAACTGAATAATCAACAATAGTATCAGATTTATTATCGCTATCAATTTCAAGAATTTTTGTTTTTAAAAGTTGACATTCTTTTAAAAAATCACAAAAATTACATTCTTGTTGTTTATCTGTTGATAAAGATGACTCATCAGTTTTATCTTTATTTTTAATTACATCATCAACATATTTTAAATTCCTCCAAGCATTTTCTTTGTTTATTTTATCAGTTTTTTGTTCGATCTCGGAATTTGTTTCAACAGGATATCGTTTGACTGTATTATTTGGATTTTTCGGAAAGATATTGATAGGAACTGGACACCAAACTAATGAGATTACACTTTTTTCATGTCCTCGTAATTTAAATCGAACACTGCCTTTACCTACCGTTTTAATTTATTATAATTAAGAGAATCTAATGATAAAAAAGTATAAAAAACTTACGACGTAAATCACAGACAAAAATCAATCCTTTATGTAGACCGAAAGCTACTAACCATGGTGAATATGGGCATGCTGATAAACATGTAATTATAGATTTCGGTGGGAATAAATGTTTCATAACATTCAATTCATTCGTTATAAAATTCCAAATTGTTACAACACCTGATGTGGAAACTGTAACGACACGATCTTCACCTGCGAAGACTGCACCAATTAAATCACAAGTTTCCTTTGAAAATAAAATAGAAAATTAATATTTTGTGCCATTTAAGAATTCTATTAAATTTACCACATGTAAATCTATTGAATACTTTTCAGACAACGAATTAATATCCCATATTTTTAAAATACCACATTCGTATAAAACTACGCAATATTTATTTGGGTCATTCCATTTTTTATTTATCCCAATTGATGTTGTACTACAAAAATGCAAATTGTACAATTTTTTCAACATTAAATCAATTTACTTACTAAGATAATGGACCCGAAAGTATAGTAACTTTACCATCTTCTTTGATTATTGTTAGATCGTTTTTAGCACCACATAAAAGCGTATTATCGGGGGCACATGCTATAATATTAGCTTTATACCAATGTGGTGCAGCTGGAATAATCAATTCTTCCATATTTTAGATGGAATTAACAATTTCTAATACCTTTATTCGATAATTGTTAGAAACGTTTTCTTATCACAACAAACCGGATTAAACTAACATAACCTCAAATGCCGCCATGTGAAAATTAAAAAGAGATCAACATTAGATCTGCATTAGTTGAAAAGAAATGGAGAAGTCGGGGATTTTTATATTTGCGACGCAATTTCGTAAACCAGTGGCGTACCTTACTAAAATAAAATTTGTGTTATTGTATTATTTTTAAGAAAATTAACAATTTAATAAAAGTAAACAAATGTATGAGTTATATTACTTATATTCTAAAAATCTAGCGACAGGAATATACATTTTTTTATTTGAAATACATAGCGAATTGCGCTGTAGTTAAAGTAGAACACTGTATTAACCACAAAACAAATCCAAAATCTATCACAATCATCGATTTAATATGCATATGGATAACGCTTTTCCTGGTTTTGTTTTATAGCGCCTAGCGTGTTATGTAAGTATAGCAGTTTAGGCAACACATTAAATATCATATACAAAAAAAATAGAAGGTTTTATGTAAATTGATAGAAATAACATTGATTATGGATTAATTAAATGGCAACCAATGCTTTTAATTGCAATTTACTCAACAAAAATGCATGCAATGTATCGTTAAGGCGCGTCCACATTATGCCGATCGGCATCATTCGGCTTGAGCCGATCTGCAAAGCCGAATTAATGTAGACGTGCCGGTGGGCCTCACCGACTTACCAAAAGCCGAACCCAAAGCGATCCAAGTCGGTCCGGAACAAAGAAAACCGAACCGAATCGAATCAAAATTCATATTGTGGACGTGATCTGTTTCAGTCCAGCTTCAACCGCTTGTTGCTTTTGAAAATATTTTTCTAGTTTTTATTCGTCTGGCTTCATGAGTGCGAAAATGAGTGAAAAGTGGACTGCTGAACATACTTATATCGCGAACGTGCGTCACTCTGGGATTCCACCAACTCGACATTTCTCCAACAAAGGGCGCACCTATTCACTGACGCGGGTTGTTCGGCAATGATCGGCGATTCGGAACGTCGAGACTACTGGAAGAATGTGGACATCTTGCCGAACACCGCATGCCGAACCGAACGTGCTGTTCGGCATAGGCCGACCGACCTGTTTCGGCGTAATGTGGACGCGCCTTTAAAAGGTATTATTAACAAAATGCTAGCACTTCTTTTGCTGGTGTTATAGCTTATCACTGTCAATTCTAGAACGCATATCAACGTATTGCAAATTGTGATCACCGTTCCATGTATACCTATGTGTTTTTAATGCTCAACTTATCAGTACCTAATAATAAAAAATTGGTAATAGTAGAAATTTTGGTTGCCTATCCATGACAGTTTTGGAGATGGATAAGCATATCAATCTCTATTTTACTCATACTACTGAAATATAATAGCAAACATGGTTTTTCTTTTCTAGACGTGGTAACTAGCGCCAACCTGACAAAAATTGTCGTTTTCTCAACAATAGCAATTCAGATCAAATGCACAATGCACAAGCTTCTTGAATAGCGTTGAAATGAAAAAACAAGCAGGCGTCATTCAACGATTGTAAACTTACAATGATTGCTCATTGCCTATACTCTCCATATAAGCCAAATATTTGACGTCATTGACGGATAGTTAGCATACCTACATATACATGATAGAGACAGGCATAGCTACCTGTCTCTATCGATGTCTATCCGTATCTGTATGTACGCGAATGACGTCACTGGAGACGACAAGAGTGGGGATGCCGAAAAAATGTGGTTCATGAGCAATCCTTGTAAGAATTCATAATCGTTGGGCGTCATTATCCTGGGATAAAGTGCTATCCGTATATATAGCAGATCTATGATCACAATGATACAATATGCTAGAGAATGTCTTTTAATTGTAAGTGCAGAAATTAATCGGTATTTTTTTATCTAATTTTTTTTTTGGATATAATACCGAAAATTCTAAGCATAAAATCATAGCATTTTATCACTTTACGTATAATTTAAAATTAACAATAGAATGTATCATGTTTTTGATTGGCTGTGCCGATATAATTTTCTCTTTCTAGAGCGATACTATGGTTATAGACGAGTAACTACGGTGGTCTTTAAAGAAAAGAAACAGACTAGTACCAAATTCATATCTCTCGTTCTAGATTTTATATAATGAGTGAGAGTGAGATGATGACAGTTAATTATAATTATATCCATAAAAAAAATTGTTTAATGATAACAAGACGTATGCCACGTTCATTATTGTTAAGATTTGATTAATTGATTATCGATACGATATAACTACCCTATTTTAAATAAATTTATTAAATCTATAGAAAAGATGATGGAATTTAAAGTATTTAGTTTAAATTGTTGGTACGTTCTTATTGTTATTATTATTATTATTATGCATTATTAATTTGCTTGGTTTGTGTTAAAGGGGCATTCCGATTGCTGCAAGAAATCGTAAAAATCGTATGAGAGCCATTGCTGAAGTTTTAGCAAATAGTTATTATGATGTTGTTTGTTTACAAGAAGTCTGGCGTATGTCTGATTTTAATTTAATTAAAGACAAAGTCTCAGCTGTATTACCATATTCATATTATTTTTATAGGTATATTAAGATTAATTTATCATAATTATTACTAATTTTAATCAATAAAGACTTAATTGATAATTAACAAAATATAGTGGCGTCGTTGGATCGGGTATTTGCATCTTATCAAGACATCCATTCCTTGATGTCTTTTATCACCAATGGCCTTTAAATGGTTATATCCATAAGTTACATCATGGTGATTGGTTTGCTGGTAAAGGTGTTGGTTTATGTAAATTGAAAGTAAATAATCTTAATATCAATGTTTATACTGCTCATGTAAGTTTTAATAATCACAAATATGGTAAAATTCATGATTGAATTTAAATTTGTAGTTACATGCTGAATATAATCGTAATTCTGACGAATATCAAACACACCGTGTTCTACAGGCATTCGATACAGCTCAAATAATCCAACTAACCTCTGGTGGTGCTGATGTTGTCATTTTAGCTGGTGATCTAAACACTGAACCTGGTGATTTGGCATACAAGTATTTCTTTAATAATTTCAAATATTTACATTACAAATACTAATTTTGGTATGTTTTAGATTGATTTTAGGTATACCGGGTCTAACGGATGCATTTACTGAATTTAGAGAAGTTCCACAATCGGATATAGCAACTTGTGATAGTTTATCAAACAGTTACACACCTAAATATAATAAAATTAAGAAAATACCAGGCAAACGTATCGATTATATTCTATATCATTCAAATGAGACAGTCTCATTAACATTAAAAAATTACGAATTACCATTACCGAAAATTGTACCGGATTGTTGTTTCAGTTATTCAGATCATGAAGCAATCAGTGCTAGTTTTCTCATTGAAAAAATCGAATCAATTAAACCAGTAATTGATTTAGATTTTAAACGTACAGTTTTCGAAGAGACAATCAAAGTATTTGAACAAGCACTAATAAATCTACGTTATCATCAATTAATTTATTCAATATTTACATTAATTTTACTTGTAATAATTTTAATGTTAATTATATTCGTTGATGGACCAATTAATAATTCTGTATTACATGATCTTGTTAAAGTTGTGATAACATTTTTGATTTTCTATTTTTTAATAATGGCAACATTTTGGAATCGTATCGAGAGACATGCTGTTATTGCCGGTAAATTAGCATTGGAAGTTGGTTTGAAAAGTATTAACAAAATATAAGACCAATTCTGCTCAATTGGAAATTTTCCACGCTTTTAATTGTTCAAAAAAAAAAAAATTGCTCACATTTTAATAATTCCACTTTGTTCCTTTAACATTATTTATTACGATACTTACAGTTTTAAGTGGGGATTAAGTATTTGATTTATAAAAAAATCTGTGATAGTAGTGCTTATTATTACTATTACCACAAGTATTGTTTAAATTATTAAATAAAATATTAGAATTAAATATCGGCGATTTCTTCTTCATCACCACCGATTGCTTTCCAGAAAGCAGTCACCATTTGTTCAGCACATTGTTTCCGTTGATTCATCGATAATGATTGTAAACATTCTTTCATTGTGCTTAATTGTGAGAATAATTCAGTAAAATCATCAGCAACTTCATCTGTTGAATTATCATTTATGTTACTCTGTGTCTTAATACTATCTTGTGTTGTTGTTATATTATTAGTCTCGTCTTTCATTATTAAATTCGGCCACATGTGTGCTTGTAATGCTTCAATAACACGCTCAACACCGTATTTCTCTTCTATTATATCATCATTACAATTATTGTTTTCACTTAAATTTGGATATAATTCAATTAATTCATAACCGTATTTTAAACACCATTCGATCGCTTTCGTTTTCGTTATTTTCGTATCATTTGTACAATAATTCGTTATTAATAATTTAATTTCTGGTTGACAATCTATCTCTAAACATTTCCATATTGCTAAATCATCTAGACCAGTATCTTTATTTGTATCCATATGTATTATTAATGCTTCAACATTTGAATTAAATTCATCTGTACGTTGATAATGTTCATTTATACCAATTATATTAATTTCAGCTGTGTAATATTTTGTATCAATTGTCCATGGATGTAATATGTGATTTTCATCAATTTCATTGATATTTGTCGATTTTGTTATCAATTTTATCAATGATTTCGGTTTTGTATTACTTGAACTAACAATCAATAAACACGGTTTTTCATCCATTATGTTTTAAACAATATTCGTTTCTATAAATTTTAATAATTTTTCATAAATAATAAATTTGAGGTTAAGGCGACAAGACAAATGACGTATCCGTTGACACTAGTAACCAGTGTCGGCACCATATCAGTGCGAAAATCACTAAGTAAAACAGATCGAAAAATACAGTAAGCCCTCCGTACAAGGATACCCATTTATCTGATTGAATTTAACATTTCAATTTTTCTGGAAGAATCTAAGAACTTGAAGGTCTATATATAGTTGGAAATTTGATTATAGTTTAATCCGAACTTATGTCTTCGATTCGACCTGTATAGTGACAGAAGTTTTCTAAGGGAATGACTAAAGTAAAGCAATAAAATAATAGTTATTTATACATTTATACAACATGCGCGGTAGAGGGCAAATAAGACGCGAGGGAAAACGTTTTTCTTAAGCGCCTTATTTAACCATCACGGCATCAGGGTAAACATTTGTCCTTATAAAGGTATAACTACTTTGTTCGAAAACTGTCCAGATGGTGGAATTGTCGGTCCTTTTTTTATGATTTATTATTTTATGAATTGTTACTTGCAATTCACATTCTGTTAGAGTGCAAATGACAATTAAAGGACGTAGTTGAGATAAAGCACGTTCGTCTTCAGCCACACCTGATTGATGGAGTTTAAATTGGATTTAAACGATTAGTGGTGAGTGTACGACTTTTATATGAAACATAAGTATTAGATTAATTTTTACTAATAACTCAATAAGTGAGCTACGATATACTCAAAGATAAATGACTCTTTTATATTAATTTACATTTAATCAAAAGTATATTGACTATCTCCACGCCATTGAATGGTTTACATGTCCTGCAGCATGCTCCATTATTGTTTTTTATATTGGTTAACAGCACTATTTCTCCACCTACTTTTAACTGGAATTCTTAGGAATTTGAACGTGCTTTATCACATCGATATCCTTTAATTATTCCTCGAGGTTTAAACATACTTGAAATTATTCTATAATACTTTGTTCATTTAGAAAATTTGTCAAATTTCACACATTTTTCGACAACAAATTGAAATGGAACTAACTATATAAGTGTATATTGTGTTGCATTGTCTTTAATTAAACCGAAGTTAAAATAGTTTCCTTCTCCAGTTAAATTCTAACAAATTCTAATTTTGTAAATAACTGATAATCAAATGCAATAAATTCCGATAATTGTGGGTCAAGTTGATATATTAAGGTCAACTTTATCTAAATAGTTATTTATATCTCCGTTATACCTTTTTATAAACATTACATATTAAAAAGAAGTTGAACTCTCTTTAAAATTATAAGAAAATGGAGATTAATTTCCACGGAAAAACAGCTCTAGTTACCGGTGCCAGTCAAGGTATTGGTCGTGATATCGTTAAACAACTAGTTAAATGTGGGGCACACGTAATTGCAGTTGCTCGAAATAAAGACCTTCTAGGTAGTTTGTTGATAATAACAAATTTAATTCAATTATTCTTAAAATTTATTATTGTTTTACAGTTAGTTTAAAGGCAGAATTGCCATCAATCGAAATCATTTCTGTCGATCTATCTAAATGGTCGGCAACGATTGAAGCTTTATCGAAAATTGGCCGCATTGATTTACTAGTAAATAATGCCGCATTAGCAATTCTAAAACCACTCGGTGAGAATACTGAAGAAGATATTGATCGAATATTCGATATTAATGTTAAAGGATTAATTAATGTTACCCAAATTGTCATTAAGAAGATGTTGGAATATAAAATTCCCGGTGCAATTGTGAATGTTTCATCGCAAGCTTCATTGGCCGGCTTGAAAGATCACACCATCTATTGTGCTACAAAGGGTGCAGTAGATGCATTCACAAGAGCTGCTGCTTTAGAATTAGGACCACAGAAAATTCGTATTAATTGTGTTAATCCAACTGTTATTATGACCGATATGGGTAAATTGGGTTGGTCAGATCCGAAAGTTGCTGAACCTATGTTACAAAAAATACCATTAAGACGGTATAATCAATGAGATTAATCAAACAATATATTAATTAGGGAAATTTTAGATTTGGTGAAGTCCATGAAGTCGTTGATGCTATTGTATTTTTGTTAAGCGATAAAGCTAGCATGATCACTGGAACTTGTCTACCCATCGACGGTGGTTTTCTTGCCGTATAAATATCATTGATAAAGCTTGTAATAAATAAAAATAAATTGATATGAAACTAACTAGTGTCAAAGAATACATACTACATAGAAGCTCAGATCTCGGGGTTTTGTGGTTATCAAACTTTTAGTACCTACCCTGACTCACGAAGGGCGACACTTGTTCAATGTCGGTAAGCACATGCTAAGCACGACGATTTTATCAACCGAACTCATGGCCACGGTTGCCGATTCAGGCGAATTTCTATTAGATCTGGTGGAATTTCGACCCGTCTTGTGGATAAATCTCCGTCTAGTAGATTAGTAGAAAATCTGGTAGAAAAGTAGAATGTCTGGTAGAAAAGTAGAAAATTGGTAGATTTTTTTTTCGAATATTTTTTGTTGATTTGTCTAATTAAATATAACTTTTGGAGATATTTACCTATATAATTTTTTATCTTATATTTATAATGGGCATATTTGGATGTAGAAAAGGAATATTGACTTCAAAATAAACTAAATGGATTTCTAGTGGGTATCACGTGACCATTTAGTAGATTTTCTTCCTACGTCGTCGGCAACAGTGTCGACGACCGACCGACATTGAACAAGTGTCGCCCTTCGTGAGTCAGGGTAGGTACTAAAAGTTTGATAACCACAAAACCCCGAGATCTGAGCTTCTATGGAGTATGTATTCTTTGCTAGTGTTTGTAGAGCTACCGATAGATTGTTTCAAGATCTGTCAATTTTGACGTTTCTTTAACCTCAATTTTATCTAACCTCAAATTTGTTCACGTGTTGATTTGTCCGAAATGGAAGAGAACGAAACTGATCAAAATCGTATAAATTTTATACCGTGTTTAAAATTCGTTAAAAAAGGCGTTGCTAAAAGTCAACCAGAGAAAGTAAAATACCGCAATTTATTTAAATTCTCTTTAAAATTGCACAATTTTTAGGTACAATTATCTAAAGATGAATTGATTCAAGTCATACAGGACACTAAAGAGAAATTAAGGTTTGTTTATACATGGATAATTAACCCATATTTTTTCTCCTTATTGTTTTTATTCTAGATTGGCTAATAGTAGCACACAGAATTCTGGGGAAACTAATGAGAATAATCAAGATGATGAGTATAGATTTGAGAGTTACGACAATGATGATGATGGTAGTCAATGAGTATTAATTAAAGAATTACCGATAAACACCTAAGAAAAGTTTTCAATCCTGGGTGGGATACGAACCTACGACCTTTGGTTTAAGAACAGTGTGCATTAAACCAAAAGTAGTGGGTTCGTATCCCAGTCAGGGTTGAAAACTTTTCTTAGTTGTTTATCGGTGATAAGACTTAATAGCCATTAATGGAGCTTTCGCCCGTCGCCGATACGTTATGTTATAGTCTTAAGCTGTACGGTACAGATTATAACGGAAAAACGTTTTCGCTTTACGTGAATGATTTAAACTGTTATAATGTCAAGTGACAAATTGAGCTGATCAGTACTCGCCATATTGATTCATGTGGCTTATACCGACAATTTTTCATTCATATCGTAAAATACACATTATACGATATGATTTTAGGTCTTATATTTACAAGGTCTAACGTATCGGTGACGGGCAAAGACTCTCTAATATATCAATAATTCCATCATTGTTTACAAACGATTTGAACAAGATTATCGTTTAACAATTATGTATTTTAGATGAGAATGCAGCTTCAGCATTGGGTATAAGTTCGTTGGCTGAATTACAAAATGACGCTGAAGAGAACTTCTCCGAATCGGATGATTCCGATAAAGAGGATGAAATCATCAAATCTACAGATAGTTTAATTCTAGTCGGTCATGTTGAGGGTGATTCTAGTTGTTTAGAAGTATACGGTGATTTTTCCCTTATATACACGAAAATAATCAAATAAATAAATGTCGTTTTTAGTTTATAATGAAGAAGAAGAATCTTTATACGTACATCATGATATTCTCTTACCATCATTCCCGTTATGTATAGAATGGTTGAATTATGAGCCGAATAGTCCCAGAGGTAATTACTGTGCAATTGGTACAATGACACCAATCATACAAATATGGGATTTGGATGTGATTAATTGTATAGAACCAGCATATAGTTTGGGTAAAATTGGTAAAAAGAATCGACATCGTACTGGACATAATGATGCTGTATTAGCATTGGCTTGGAATCAAACTTATGAGCATGTCTTAGCTAGTGGTTCAGTTGATCAAACGATTCTATTGTGGGATTTAGATAATCAGAAACCAACAATAAAAATCGAAGCTTTCCGCGAGAAAGTACAATGTTTAGAATGGCATCATTTAGAAGCTCAAACACTACTAGCTGGTGGTGCTGATAAGCTGGCAAAAGTTTTTGATTGTCGTACACCTGAACCACACCAAACTTGGCAATTAGACGGTGAAGCTGAACGAGTCAGTTGGAATCCATCACAACCATACACATTTTTCGTTGGCACCAGTATTGGTAGTTTACAATATTTCGATTGTCGTAAAGGTAATATTCAATAATTTTATTATTGAATTATTATCGTTTTAATTTGTTGATTCTTAGGTAAAATATGGTCGAGTCAAGCACACGAAAAGGAAGTAACTGGTTTGGTAGTTAGTCGACAATGTCCTGGTTTAATGATAACATCATCACCTGATGGTGTTGTAAAAATCTGGGATATTACCGAAAATGATGTTGTTTATGTTTGTGAAAAGAATTTCAATTTGGGTACTGTGCAATGTTTAGATTTATCACCAGATTTACCGTTCGTTATCACAGCCGGTGGTGATGATAAATCGCATAATTTTACAGTTTTCGATTTGCGTAATGTTGAAACAATTCGTGAACGATTCGAGTCAAGACAATTGATGGAATTAGTACCGGAAAATTCTATGGATAATAATTGATAATAAATTATTTTCAATATTTGCGTGTATTATTTGTGTACAGGATGGTTCAAGAGGATGGGCCATTAAAAATATAAAAAGATCAGAACTCACAACGAGATATTTGTTTGAAATGTCGTTTTATTTATTTTTTGCCATTGCCATAGCAATCTAACATTTCACAGTAATCAAAATCCCACAAAAAAACGCCCACTTTAGGCATACTTGTTGAAACTGTCGTTTTATTTATTTTTGTCGTTACCACGATTTTTTATAATTGTTGTTTTGCATAATCTTATTAATCTTCTATGTTTTACATTTTAGGGAATTTTTATTTCAGAGAAGAATTAGCCGAAGTTGGAAATTTTAAATAACTGAAAAACTATCAAAGATAGGTATAGGGAATGCTAATACAGTTCTCTATCTAATCATATAAAGAAAAAGCTGGTATTCTGTTTAAAATAAGCAAGATATTATAATTTGAAAATTGTCTGACAGAAAAATTCATTTCAGCTAAACGCTGAAAGATAATTGAATTCTGTTCAAATTGGTTCAAAGTGCATCATTTTTACTACTTAAAATCCAAGATTCAATATTTCAAATGCTATAGCTTCAAAAATATAAATTTTTAATCAGACACTGCAAATTTTAAAATTGCAAAAAACTTTCAGCGCTAAACCATGGGTCATGTCATCAAAGTCCGCTTTCGATTTCATCAAAGAATTCAAAAATCCATTCCATTTAAAATAAGAGAATAGGGGTGGTTAGAACAACGATAATAATTTCTAGAGGAAGTTCAGGGGACATAACTTCTACTTTTAATGGCCCAACCTCTTGAATCACCCTGTATATATACCTTAAATAGACAAGGTAATCTTTAAAAAGAAATTGAACTCGATATATACATTTTTATTTTTATAACTTATAAACAGACAAATTTCGTATATACCAATATGACGGAGAAAAATGCAATTAGAGAATAACAGGCGAACGAATTCTTATGTATATGGTTCAAAATAAGTAATTAAACAATCAATAGAATCATGATGTTGATAATGAGTTATTTATATATAATGCAAAAATATTGCTACCTCTCATTTTTAATGATATATTATATCACAATATTAAAATTCGAATTTATAAATAAATTATCAATCAAAAGAATAACAAGCCGGTATTTATTAAATAAAAAAAAACACCAATATTTTAAATATAATCATAATTTATGGTTGTCAATGATTACAACATTGAGCAATAATTTTGCATTAAAAAAAATTAATCATATGACAAAAAAAAATAATGGATAATATACAACCTGCCCCCTTGCCCTGTATTTTTATAAATTTATTTAATTAAATCAAAATTTGATTATTTCACTTGTGATTTTAAATTTTGCAAGAATTCATGATAAGATAGCAAATTCTCATATCTATCTTCAATTAAACGTTCATAAAATCCTACCCTAAATGTACTATTGTCTCTAATAATATGCAATGTTGCAGCATACGGTTTATCATCATTTAAATAATTTATGAAACGATGCAGTCTTGTATTATATATATTATCTAATATAGGTAATTCATAGAAATCATCAGTTATTGATTGATATTCTTGTACACCTAAAATTTGATTTAAAAATATTTGTGAAACACCTGGACATACTAATAATATCATATGTTGACCACAATCCATTAAAAATGCACCTTTTGTATGTAGATATCTTGCTGTTAATTGTAAATGTGGTGGTTGTGGTATTTCTTCATCATTTGATGTTATTATTGTTTTATATTCATCTAAATTATGTACAGGATATAAATCTGGATAAATTATTTGTATTAATTGTATTAATGGTTTTGTTTTCATATCAATCATTGCTTTAACACGATCATCTAAACGTGTTGATATCCCAATACGAAATGCTGTATATTTCAATATTGCCGATATATATAATGGTAATAATTTTAAACAATTCGGTAATAATAATGATGATTCATTATTAGCAATATTATTCAATAATTTATAACTGGATATTATATCAATAGCGGCATTAATAAAAGCTTCTCTAGCATCAACTAAACTAGATTGTAATGAACGATCTACTGCCATTTTTGCTAATAAACCAATAATACATTGTTGATCAGCTGAATTAACAACATCCATTAATGTATTGCATACAGGAAGACATAATGTATGTACACGTATACGTCGTTCACCTTTACTTGATGTATATAATAAAGCAGCTTGAAAACAAACAGTTTGTACATCAGTTAAATTCTCATCGATTGATACTTGCATACCAAAACCAGCATCAGGATTTATATTTGGTAATGATAATAAATCAGTTGAACGTACAAAGAAATTACCATGAAATGTATGTATTGATAATCCACGTGTACAACGTATCCTCATTACAGATTCAAAACCAATCTTTCTTGTTAGATAACGTCTTAAACAACGTTCAAATTGTTCATTTTGTATATAATTTGATGCTTTAAATAATGGAAAATGATTTATACAACCACCACTAAATTGACTTATACCAGATATTGTTGCTATATCAACATATTGTGAATTTATAATAAATAAATCAACAGCAATTTGTTGGGCACTACATTCTAATGCTAAACGTTTATAAAAATCATTGGCAGGATTTAAATTTGTTACATTATTACTAGAACGTTGATTTGGATCTTCACGTGATAATAATGCACCAGGTCCATAATTTGGTAATGTTGCTTGAAATACAGTTATACGTCCACCAGTTGGACACATTAATTTATAACCAGCTTGTAATGCAGCACCTAATGCTGAATTATTATCATAACAATTATTATAACGTGTTGGTAATTGATTTAATAAATCAATTAATAAATCCATACAATCTTTAAGATTAATTAAAAGATTATCAGGACTTGGTAAGAATACATCATCAATATCTAACATGATCATTTCATGTGGTTGACTTAAACCTTCACCTAATTGAAAGAAATGTAATGTTGAATCATATGCAATAATACCGACTTGTGTACGTGCATCACCAGGTAAATTCTTCAATTCATCTAATAATATACTACATACACTTTGTAAATAACCAGATTCTATAGCTAAACGTGATATATCAAATAGAAATAAATAAATTGCAGGTTGTGGTGGTCTTAACATATATTCAGCTGGTGCTATATATTCAATAGTACTTGATTTAATTTCTGGTCGTCTTGATGGATCACCATATGTTTTCGATACTGGATCATATTGAAATTCTTCTGGTAAATCATTTAAACGATAACATAAATTACATTTCCAACGTTTCATATCAACAAAATATACAAAAGGATTTATATATGTACGACATGCACGACAACGTACAATAATATGACATTGTATAACTGGTAAATGTGCTAAATCTTTAAATGGATGTATTAATACACCTAATGGTAAACGAGATTTTTGTAATAATGAATTTGTTTCTGGTATTTTTGTCATTGTACAACGAAACAATTCCGGATTACAATTTGCTGAATTTAATTGTTCTTGTCCTAAATAAACATTTGGTGGTTCTAATTTCTCACTTGGTAGAATATTTGGATTTTGTAATAGATCAATATGATCATAACCCCATAATTTATTAAAACCAGTACGGGTTACGCTATTTTCCGGATAATATTGTTGCTGATTTTGTTGTTGTTGTTGTTGTTGCTGATGATAAGGGGATGATTGTGGTTGAGAATATTGTGGCGATTGTGGATACCTATTTAAATGTAAATTTGTTTTATATTGCATTGATGTGGGTAGTGGTGGTTGTTGTTGTTGTTGTAAATTTCCTGGATAATTTGGCGTAGTTTGCGAGATATTGCTGGGCACATTCGGTGATTGGTTTGTTGTTGGTTGTGGTATTGGTGGTGGTAGACCTGAATCAACCCTACCTTGATTATAATAATTGTTAATTTGGCGATTTTGTTGTTGTAGCGGTGGAATCACTGGATTTTGATTTAAAACCGGTCGATTTTGATTCATTTGTGGCATATTTAAACTATTGAATTGTTGTTGTTGTTGTTGTGGTGCTAATATTGGTCGAATTTGGTTCATAACAGGTCTTTGATTCGTTTGTAAATTGCTACTAGTCGGTGTTATTGGCGAGAAAGCACTATTGCTTAAAACACTAGTCTTTTGTTGCACTATCTGTGTTGGTGTTGTTGTGCCAAATTGTGGACTATTCACACTTAATTGTCCCATTTTTTGGGTTAATTGATTTGTTTGTGTATTTATCGATGAATTTTGCATTGTTGTTGTTGTAGTTAATGTAGGCCGAGGTACATTTGATGCTACTGGTGTTGTTAATGATGATGATGATGATGTTATTGGTGGTAATTGTGATGCTGGTATTTTATTGAAATGATGTGTAGACGGGGAGGAATCCCTTGATGATTGTGACGAATGAATTCCATTGAAATGATTCAGTTTATCGTTTGCTACCACATTTTGCTGTATTTGATTCATTTGTGGTGGTACACCATTCAATAAATTTTGTTGAGACATTGCTATCACCTAAAAAATAAGAGCAAAAAACGTAATAAAAACGATGTTTTTTCTTGGAAACATATCAATAATTAACAAAGTCCAATTAAATAAGAAAAATCGTGTCAAGGTGAAGATTAATCTATTGTCAATAATTAAAATACTAACAAATTTCATTGAAAAATGTTCAATTAAGAATAACTTTAACAAATAAAATAAAACAAACAAAACGTAATGATAAAAATAATTGGCAATTATTACAGAAAATCTTTGTACTTGTAATTTAACGTTCACTACAACTAATTAGCGAAATAAGTTAGAATTAATTCCACAATTAAATTAAATTACTAATTAATTAATACTTACGATATTATCAAATTTATTTAAACAAATCAACAGAAAATATTAATTTTTACCACATATCTACCACCTTTTTTTAATCAAGAACTTCTTTGGAGGGCAATTGTAGTTGTCATTGTCAATCTTACGTGGCTAGCGATTGAAGTGCCAACAAACGGTGACATCAGCAAACACGCGGTTCAATTAAAGCAGTCCATACACCAACGATTATGAATGCTTACAAGGATTGCTCATGAACCACATTTTTTCGACATCCCCACTCTTGTCGTACACCAGTGACGTCATTCGCGTACATACAGATACGAATAGACATCGATAGAGACAGGTAGCTATGCCTGTCTGTATTATGTATATGTAGGTATGCTAACTATCAACCAATGACACCAAATATTTGGCTTATATGGAGAGTATAGGCATTGAGCAATCATTGTAAGTTTACAATCGTTGGTCCATACACCACCATTCTGTCTGTCAACAATATGTCACAAAAGTTGACAGGTGTAACACCAATATTACCAAAATTAATTCGTAAATAGCACAGAATTACCAAGAATAGTGATGCTGATTTACGGAATTTTTTTTGCACAATACGTGTATATAAAACTGTTTTATAACCGTATTTTATTCAAAAACTGGCGGGAGCAGACACTACATTGCATATCAGTGTTAATTATACGTTCATTGTTAGCAGATTACTGATCAGTGATCAGACTAATAATAAATAAAATGTTGTAAATTAAAAAAAATATCCTCATATTTACATTAATTTATTAGCTTTATTTAAATTTAATTCATTATAATAGGTGTAAAATTATTTGAATATAAAATAAAAAACAACTACACCAAAGGTAGGTTCAGGACGTTGAAATTGTTATGGAAAAACTGTACATTTGAATCATGTTTATAAGCAGAGGGGGCAAATCAGAATTCTTTACTGACGGTGTACGGACAGCTTTACACAACAGTGGCGTATCGTAAATTTGAATTGGATTCATGTAGAATAAATAAATAAATTAATAAACAACACTTGAATTCTATTTTAAATTATATATTGATAGAAAACATGAAAATTATTTATTTTCGACGGTAATTATTCGGAGTCCTTCGGAATTCTCTCGTACCTAAAACGATTTAATTAATTTTTAAAATTATTTATACACCCCTAATGTATTACCTGAGTAGGATTTTTTAAATGAATTTTCATTATTATTACTATTATTATTGTTATTATTACCGATATTATTAATTGGAAGGCAATCAGTTTTAAGTACTTCCTCTAAATTACCATAACCTTTGAATTTCACAACGCATGTAGTTTCAGTAATTGCAGTAATATTCGCATTATAAAACTAAAAATATAAAAATTAAGAGAAAATTAATATTTTTTAAAAAGAATAAATAAACAACCTTTCCATCTTCCCAATATTTCGCCATACAATCATCACCAACTTTCCAATTTTGGGCATTTTCACGTTTTGTTGTTGGTAGATTTAAATGTTGCCGTAAACTTCTACTAGCAAATTGGCTATTAATCGACATTTTCTCAACAGAATTCGTTAATCGTTCAATATTATTAACATTATTCGATTTACTTTTATCGTCTACACGATTATATGAATTATTTTTGTTAATTTGTTGTATTTTCTGATCATTTCTATTATTATTATTATTATTATTATTAAAGTATTGTTTTGGATTGTTTGTTGTATTCTGTGCAATTTCCACAGTCGCAACGTTATTTTCACTTAATTTACTTTCAAGAAAATCAAATAGAGACACACGTTCCGATGGTTTCTGTATTTTCTCATCGATATCTTTAGTAATTTTCGTTTTAACATTCCTTTTATCTTCACGAAAATTATTTTTATAGGAATCTGGTCGTTTATTGGTAGTATCAAAATTTGTTGTTGGTAGATTTTGTTTGGTACCACCGCCAAATACACGTTTAACAGCACCGGTACTAGCTTCAGCTATTGCATCCTTTCTTTGTAATTCAAATTCACTATTCGAATCTTTATAGGGATCTTTTTTAATTTCTAATGATTTAAAATTCTTATCTGTAATGGGATTTGTTATTTTACAACCGAAATTTACCCAAGTCGGCGGACCATCAGTTGATGATACTAAAAATAAACAAAATAATTAGAACTAGATCCTTAAGATTAATATGTTTCTAGTTGAAATTGCCAGTATTGTATAATTTATATAAAATAAACTAACATGATTGTCGTGTGTGTTGTTTTACAGATTTGGATAATTCCCATTTTTCATACAATGCTGCAACTTTCCCACCAAGTACAATACAATTATTCGAATCCAATAATAGAAATCCTGACATAATATTTGCTGTTTTTACCAATAATTTTGTACCTGGTGGTGTACGTTCGAAACTAATTGTTGGTATTGATGAAATTTCAATTGCTTGTATACAATTATCACCATCTGTTAAAATCAATTTTAACATACGTGGTGCTATTTGTGAATATTCATTCGCTTTCGGTGCTGATATGTTTCGTATTTTTTGTATTTGTAAAACAACATTATTTAATTGATTCTTAGCTTGTTCTTTCTGTAGAAACGGTTGACCGATTTCCTTTAAATCCGACTAAAATTAAAGATTAGAAAGAAAACTATTTAGAAACTACAGATTTTGGAGAAATTATCTTTACATACATCTAATGCAGTCTTTAAAATGATTGATTTATCTTTAATTTTGTCATCAGCAGTGATTATACTCCAACCAGATGTGGAAATGTTCCTGAAATTATAAGGAAAATTGATTATAAACCTCAATGAGTATACTTTTAACCTCAAATACCAAGCATCTCCTAGAATATTATTAGCTGCCATTCTTCCATAAATCACTCAAATTTTTATTTTTATAATTATCAATGATAACTGGTGAATATTATGAGCATTTTTAATAAATTATATGAATAAATCCCTATAAATAAACCTAAAAGAAATGCGTTGGTGTTAACAAAAAAACACATTTACAATTACTTATTTTAGCAAAATATCAGCTAGTTTAAGATGTTTGATTAATTTTAATATTTAACAGAGATTTTATTTAATAATTATGATTTTTATTATTAGAATAATTAATTAGAATTAGTTTTTAAAAACACGGACACCATCAAATCGAATTATAGGGATTTTAACTGCCAAATTACACGTCAATTAAAATTATGTTGGTAATTGTGATATCATTCAAATTGTCGACCAATAGAGGTTGCGCAAATTGCCTCTAAAATACGACAACATTATTGGTTGTATACAGGACTGCGTTCATAAATTGGGAATAATGCATAATTTACAAAAAATTATCAAAATTTGTCTAATCAAAAGATGATTCGTTAGTTTTTATATAATTTTTCTACAATTGAACAGAAATTGTAATTTTTCTGTCATGCAAAAAGAGCTCGATTGACATAGAATGTGATCGTTATAGTTCGCAACGGAAACAACAAGATGGTAGCTCGTTTTTGATTGGTCCCTTAGCGTGCGGAAAAGTAACTATTTAAGTTGAAACATATTCTGATTTAAACAGTAATTTTTGGGTTTCTATTCAATTATAAAGAAAATCGTATTCGATATTCGAACGGAAACGTTTCTTTGCGAAACTTGTTATTATTGGAGAACGTATATTGGAGAACGCACATCTTCGTTTCGTGAAGACACACTTTATATATAATAAGTAAAATTAGACAGTTTTAGTAGTTTTTTGAGGATAATTTTCTTCATTTATCAATTAACCGTCAGATCTAGCAAATTTTGCTGACAACAAGTTGAAATCATAGTTAGAGGTCACGTAAAGCTCTTGATGCATCCTTGTTCTGTTCGTAACTGGTTGATAACTAAAGCAAAGCATGGGAGAGCGCTCTTAGAGCTCATGTGATTGTCGCACGCCACATGCACGATAAATGCTTATGTCTCAGTTCAAATACTGGCGATTTGATAATGTTTTCTCCATTTTATGTTCTCGTCCGGTATAGATCTCTGATGGTGGGAGACTTAAAATCGACTACAATCGACCGTTTGAGTTTTTGTTGCATCGTAACGAGGTCATGTTGAAGCTACTATTGGTTGAAGCTACTATTGCCCTGTTCTAAGAGTAGATGATAAATAGAACTTCTATTAGTTGGCGGCGATTCGAGAAACATTTCAAAGATTTATAAGAGGGTGTCTAGAGATCATTTTAGCAAAATTAGAACCTCGTATCTCATTTGTAAGTTGGTGAAGAAGACACTTTTCAATTGGACTGAAGAAATTATATTTTATTAAACATATTTGCTTCCATCTCAAGTTACACAGGTTTTAATGTAGATAATACTAAATTTATCATATACACTTTTGACATGTCTCTATCAATTTTATAAAAATCACTAGAATTAACACTGATAAGATCGCAAGGAATGCAATTATATCGATTTCTTCAGATTGATAATAAGGCAAATCTCTTGCTTTTGTTGATAAGAAATCATCACTACCATGCTTTAAGATATATTCAATCCAAAAGATGGCTCGTTCCATTGGTTTCTGTGGCTGATCATGGAATCTTTCAGATATCTTCTTCATATTCTGTCGATATCTAAATTATTTAGTTATTGAATAAAATAGGCTTACAATGTTTCCAACTATATAAACTCACATAGGATTATCGATCACTTCTCTAATTATATTGTAGACATAATCAGGCGTTATTTGATCGATATCAATCGTTAGACCGACTTGTTTTTGAACGACTCGATGAGCATTATGGTACTGGTCAACAACGAATGGTACAATAATTGTGGGTACTCCATGATAGAATGCTTCTTGAGTACTTGAAGCTCCACCATGACCGATGAATAATTTAACATTTCGATGAGCTTAAATTTTTAATTAATTATAAAAAATGAGCAAAAATTAAAACCGCCTACTTAAAAGATCACTTTGTGGTATCCATTTACGAATGATGACATTTTCTGGAACAT
This sequence comes from Mylabris sibirica, assembly GCA_039776855.1. Classification (NCBI taxonomy): domain Eukaryota; kingdom Metazoa; phylum Arthropoda; class Insecta; order Coleoptera; family Meloidae; genus Mylabris; species Mylabris sibirica. The sequence goes on from CM077838.1 coordinate 7,678,456, forward strand.
TCTCTAATTGACTTTCAAATTTCCAAATAATTGTTTCTTTTAATCGACTGAAAGCTTCCAATAAGATTTTTTGTTGAAAATTACTCAAAAAATCTGAACGTAGTTGTGTTCCTAATGAAAATACAATCACACCATTCCTTGCATTATCGAGAATTTGTTGGAATTCTTCAGGGATTCGTTTGGGTGCCTTTATATGAAGACCAGCAACAGGAATAATATTCGGTGGTAATGGTTGTGGATAATCCATTATAGGATCAGTATTCGCTAGAATTAATGAAATATGTCTCTCTACTTCATACCATCTCGGTATATCGTCTCCAAATATTTTTCTTGCATCTATTTCATCTGCATTATGAAGTTGAGTTATTTGTTGATATAAATCATATCTTGTAAAAACATAATTTAATAATCTCTGATAAAATGTCATGTCATTACTGTATGGTGCACCATAATACGGTATATATGATGAATACAAGTTGTTACCGAAAAAATAAGAAATATACGTTGGTAATAAGAAAGCGGTAACACCAATTGTTGGTGGATAATTAAATTTTACAATTAATGGATATAAACAGTAGCCTATTGTTATATCGTATAAGATTAGATCAAATTTGAAATCTTTTGGATAATTTAATATCGTTTTTAATTCATGTGATCCAAGCAAGTGTTGGCAACTGAAGCGTGACCATTCATCAAACCCATGTATCATATCTAAATGAAAGTCTTTACGAATATCATTTATATTATATTTATCAGCTAATTCTTGATAAAGACCTACAATATTCATATTTCAATTAATATCTACAGTATGTCCTGACGATGGATTATTATAGCAGGATAAGAAGTTCTAGTTGATGGAGAATTATGAAATTTCGATTGGAGGCGTTTTTCCCCCCTGAACTACCTTGGAAAATATTTTATTTGCTGTAGAAATCCTCGTTATTTATTGGTGCACCCTATTTCCTTATTTTAAAAAGAATGGTATACTTCTTATTAAATTTTTGAATTGTTTTGCAGTTTTTTTAAAAAAAAACACCATATTTTTTTGGATGGATAGAGAAAAAAATCTAAATTGAACTGTACTAATATTCTCTACACATATCTCTGATAATTTTTCAGTCTATATATCTGAAAAACTTTCATCAAAGCCTCCTTTGATTTAACCGAACAATCCAAAAATACAATAAAAAATATACCATTTTACTTGAAATAAGAGAGTAGGGTACATTATCTTGTAAAAAGGACATTGTTAGAACAATGAAAATATATTGCAAAGGTACTTAAGGTAGAAAGAAGGCTCTAATCAAAATTCCATAATTCTTCATCAACTACAACTTCTTATCAGAATCTGATAGCCCATCGTGAAGACACACGTACAACTACTTTTTAGTTAAATAGTCACCTTCAAATTGTATGAGTGTGTAATTTTTTAATGTAATTGGCAAATTGTCACTATCAGGGCTCATAATTGTTACATTATGTCCTCTATTAACTAATTCTAATGCAATGACACGATTCCACTGATAATGACTATGTGAACCAATTGGTGATAAAAATAAAATATTTACACTAAATACTGTTTGACATGTTATTAACAAAAAATAAAAAAATATAATTATTGACATCTTTAGATATTGATTTATCACTAAATAGATTGCTTAGACTAAAGTTAAATTGATGAGTCATTTCAGTTATATAAGTTTAATGTAAATTCGAAATTTTTTATATTGGTACAGTGAAAGAAAAATAATTATCTATGAACTATGATTATTTAGGTTTATCGTCTATGCCGCAATTACTAATCATAAAAAGAATAGGGAACTTATGTTTATGGCATATACAGGCTGTTTGGTCTAAGTACCTATGGTGAGTTCTAAGAAGCACCTATTAGTTGACGAGCGACTCGAAAAATATTTTGACGATTTGTAGAAGAGTCCCTGGGGAACATTTTAGCAAAATTAGAAACTCGTAGCTTATTTCAAAGTTGGTCAAAAAACGATCGTTTTGGACAATGTAGTTTTAAAAAACGATTAAAACACGCAGAACGACTAAAAATGACTCAGAGACTTTCCCAACATTGATTTTTTTCATTTTTTTCTATTGTATTCTAGAAAAATACGAAATATTTCCACCTGTTACGGAATAAAATAAAGAAAAACGAAAAAAATCAATTTTGGGAGGATCCTTAAGTCATTATAAGTTGTTTTGCGTGTTTAGTTCGTTTTTGAAAATCACAACATCATCAGAAATGAGCGCTTTTTGACCAACTTTCAAATGAGCTACGAGGCTCTAATTTTGCTGAAATGTTCTTTAAGGACCCTCCTACAAATCCTTAAAATATTTTTCGAATCGCTCGTCGACTAATAGGAGTTTCTTAGAACTCACCATACTTATTATTAGACCAAACACCCTGTACCTATTCTAATCTATTACATACTTTACATACAAAAATTGTCGGCTTTTTTTAGCGATTTTTTTTAAAAAAAATTAGCTAATGACGAGATCCTCACTTTTGAATTTCCGAAAAATTTTTGCACAGAAGTTCGTTTTGGAACCTCAGGAACCCATATCCACCGTTCGTTAAAATTTTTATATATATATATATATATATATATATATATATATATATATATATATATATATATATATATATATATATATATATATATATATATATATATATATTTATATATGTATATCCACGATAACTGCCGTAAAAATACACCAATCTTAATGAAACTTGGTACAAAAATCGGTCTTTGTGATAGCTTGGATGAGTTCGTTGGCCAGACTGGTAGGGCCAACACTTTTGGAATAAGAGCTGAAGAAATGTTAAAAAAAATCATTTTCAATATTACGTTTGCTTGGATTTTGATGAAAATTAAAATAACAGTAGAGCCAACCATTCTCTATGACCCAGAAAAAAAATCATCAAAATCGGTTCGTTGGTTCGCAAGAAAAATGCAAAAATCTCTTTTTTGAGTATAAGCAGTAAAATCGATTATCTCAGGTGGCTATATGTTCTGACTATTGATATTAGAAAAAAAATTGAATATCGCGGGGGGGCAACTAATTTTGACAGTTAATATTAGACGCAAGGCCTGCTAGAGAATTTCGCTTGAAAAAATCAAGCAGGCCTTGATTAGACGTATTAGACAAACAACAAACTTCATTATTATTTTTTTTTTAGTGTTTCTTATTGTTTGTGGATTAAAAGTATTTTTCAATAAAAATCATAAATATTAAAATAACATCGGGGAAATGAATTTATTAGTTGATTCAATGTTATTAAAATATATTAATTGTCAGTATCATAAGAATGTTTTGCAATTAATATTTCAGTATGTAGATACATAAAAAAATTCGCTATATAAGGTACTTGCTGCCTTTGGAGATTTTTTTTTTATGTATAGACATGCTAATTCTGATCAAAACTTGCTGTTATCGTAAAGATTTGGAGGTTTTCAATGCTTTGACTATAGAGTCATATAATCGAAAAATGGTGGATGGGCCGAATTCATATTAATTATCTATCGTGACTCTGTTGTAAGTGAAGACAAATAAATGTTCATGTATCAGGGACACTGAATCTTGTATGAAATTTTATTACGCATGATTATGGTGGAAAAAAGGTGATTGCCCCTTTGTAACTTTAATTGAAAGTACTTAGGTAATTTTGAAATGATCATTGTTCTTCAATCCAAAGAAAAATTGATTTTACTCTAAAAAACGTTATTTTCTATTAAGATTACTAATTAATATTTCCAATAATTTTTGTTGATATTGAATTTATAATTAATTGATAATATTAAAAAAAAGTTTAATATAAGATTGTCTGTAGGTTAATTAGATTTAATTACATTCATGATAAATCAATCAATGTTTCGTTAAGCTGTAATAGTAAAGTTCAATAACGTAAATAAAGGTCTGATTTCTATTATTTTTGAATTATCCTGCATAATAAACTAAATTTTTTAAAATATTTATTTACTATTATCTCGTTGTGAATTTTACTTATAAGAAAAATAATTTACCATTAAATTAACCATAAGCTCTAGTTAATGTCAATATAAATTAAGTAATGTTAATTTTTTAGTTTTGAAATTGCAGTATCATTTATCTCGTTTTAGAAAAAATATCATTTGTTATCAGTGCTGAGTAATTTATAGAAAATTTACATATAGCCTAGTTCAATACTAGACGATTTATTATTACTTAGAATTGCGATATATTTAAACGTTAAAATTAGTCAAAAATGTTGAAATTATTTGGTTCTTATATTTTATTATATAATATTAATTTAGTGTCAAGTGTAAATATTTTATTTCTATCACCAATTGGTTCACATAGCCATCATGCTTGGAATCGTGCTATAGCATTGGAGCTAGTTAATAGAGGATACAATGTAACATTTATAAGTCCAGATAAAGATAATTTGGTTGTTACACCAAAAAATTACACACTTATACAATTAGAAGGTGATTATAAAAGAAACAATTCTATTATCCAACATCGTTGTATAAAGAGGCGGTAACTATACCGATTTTAAATCAATAAAGCACCTAGCACACTAGTGTGTTAAATTTTTAACACACTAGTATGTTATAGAAATTTACATTCGTATTGGTCAAGATGTCAGTATTATAGATTTGGTGAGCTAACGCGTCTAGTGATAAAATAGTAATTATCAATGGTAACTAAAAATCAATCTTTGTTCTAATTATTTACTTTTCAAATAAATTTATTACAAATACTTTTCAATAGTATCTAAAATGGTCTTGTATTCGGTGTTGGATAAAATCTTGTATACAATTCTTGAGTTAAGGGGCAAATACGTTTTCTCTCACGTTTTATTTGCCTCTTAACACACTTGTTGTATAAACAGCTATTATTAAACAGAATATTTAAGGTCTCTTTGAGATGTTGGATAATCATTATAATTTCAACGAAATGCCTAAACCTGAACATCTCGAAATAATACCAGCAGCTATAACTTGGGCAAATATGCATTGTGAACATATTTATGGAACACAAGGACTAAAAACCATATTAAATTATCCAAAAGATTTTAAATTTGATTTAATTTTATACGATATAACATTAGGCTACTGTTTATATCCGTTAATTATTAAATTTAATTATCCACCAACAATTGGTGTGACTGTTTACATGTTACCAACGTATATTTCTTATTTTTTCGGTAACAACTTATATTCGTCATATATACCGTATTATGGTGCACCATACAGTAATGAAATGACATTTTATCAGAGATTATTAAACTATATTTTTACAAGATACGATGTGTATCTACGATTAACTCAACTTCCTAATGCAGATGAAATGGAGGCAAGAAAAGTATTTGGGGATGATATACCGAGATGGCATGAAGTAGAGAGACATATCTCATTAATTCTAGCAAATACAGATCCTATAATGGATTATCCACAACCATTAACACCGAATATTATTCCTGTTGCTGGTCTTCATATAAAACCACCGAAACAACTTCCTGGAGAATTCCAACAAATTCTCGATAATGCAAGGAATGGTGTGATTGTATTCTCATTAGGTACATTGATACGTTCAGATAAATTAAATGACAAGCAAAAGAAGGCCTTCTTGGAAGCATTTAGCCGAATAAATGAAACAATTATTTGGAAATATGAAGGTCAACTGGAAAATGTTCCAGAAAACGTCATCATTCGTAAATGGATACCACAAAGTGATCTGTTAAGTAAGTCACTTTAATTATTATAATTCAATTTTTATAATTAATTACAAATTTAAGCTCACCGAAATGTTAAATTATTTATCGGCCATGGTGGAGCTTCCAGTACTCAAGAAGTACTTTACCATGGAGTACCCACAATTATTATACCATTCATCGTTGATCAATTTCACAATGGTTACCGTATCGTGCAAAAGCGAGTTGGTTTAATGATTGATGTGCAGCATGTGACTTCAGATTATGTTTACAATACAATTAGAGAAGTTCTCGACAATCCCATGTAAGACAAAGTTCTAACAATTAAAAATAATTATATGAATTGATTAAAGGTAACAAAGATTACGTATCAAGTGTTCCTTTATTATTATTTTCTTACAAGCTTAGCAGGTTGATTTGTAATTTTTTGGAAAGTTCAATTTAAACCAAATATCGTTAGTGAACAATTGATTAAAAATAAAAGAACCACCATTGAACTATTCAAAAAACTGCTTATTAAACTGCAAAAATTGTAAGAAAATAATAACTTGATACGTATGTAACTTTTATTACTTTTAACCAAACCATATATTAAAAACTTTATTTGTTCACTAATATTATTTACTTGATAATTAATTGCTAAATATTAAAATTAGTTATCAGAGAAATATGAAGAAAGTATCGGAAAGGTTCCATGATCAACCACAAAAACCAATGGAACGAGCTATCTTTTGGATTGAGTACATGTTAAGACATGGTGGTGAAGATTTTCTATCACCGAAAGCAAGAGATATGCCTTTTTATCAATCTGAAGATATCGACATAATTGCATTTCTTATAACAGTATTCGTATTAATTGTATTCATAGTTTTGAAAATAATTGGCATTGTAGTAAGATTATTTAAGCCAACAAGAAAGGTGAAAATTAACTGACAATGAGTGTAAATTAAGTTTTCTATGAAATATATGTTGGTCTGCCTTAAATTATAGGTATATATTTTTTTAAAGTTTTCCACCTTTATTTCCCGCAATAACAAATTAAAAGTGTCTCAATTTCGTTACATTTTCAAAATGCAAGAAGCTAACTATTTAGATGCAAGATCTACATTTTATTTCACCTTCAATCTAAGAAATTATGGCGGGTGCGCCGGGGTAATGAATTATTCTAATTTCGTTTACATTAATGACAGTATATTGAAATATTCTTTAATTTTTGAGATATAAGACCTCAAAGACTGAACTTTTAAGTTTTTAAGATTTTAATTATTAAAAAGAGTTTGGCTCTTCGATCTCTTAGGAGTTATGATTAGTTTAACGCTCATTTACTTACCTACTATTTTCAAGAAACGATTTTGGATTATTATCACTTGAGAAAATGTATGGCAAATGGTAACATATAGGTAATTATTGACATTTTTACTTATTTAATTTGTCTTTAAATAATGTTCAATATCTAAGAAATAAAAGTAGATAGATTTTTCAGAACATTTTTCTCATATTCCCTAATGTCTGCTTAACAACTTGTCATTAAGCTGTTCCGCAAATTTTGGTTTATCTTGTATAGCTTTAATATAGGTAGTAGGGGACTTTGATAAGAGCGATGAAAGTTTTTCAGCAATTTCAACTTATAGTGCAGTTTTAAAATTTGTCGTATCTGATTTAAAAGATCATATTTTTGAAGCTATTGCAGTTAAAAGATTAACATTTTGATGTTAATTTAGTAAAAATAATGTTCTTTCTATCAAACCGTATAAAATTTAATTAACTTTCAGTGTTTAGCTAGAATTAAATTTTCTTTCAGACAATTTTCGAACTGAAATATCTTGCTTATTTTTTTAAATGGAACACCATAATTTTCTTTATATGATAAGATAGAGAAAAAAAATTCTTCGTTGAACTGTATAGTCTGTCGATTTTTCTAAGGGAATGACTAAAGTAATAAAATAAAGTCAAGTATATTCAACAATGAATGTTCAATTGCAAGTAGCAAGTAGTGAGAATCCCTTGTAAACACTCGTCTTTACCTGCTCTGTTCGAAAACTAACCAGATGGTAAAATTGTTGGTCCTTTTTTTGATTTATTATTTTATGAGGTGCTACTTGCAATTGAACATTCATTGTTGAATATACTTGACTTTATTTTATTACTTTAGTCATCCCCTTAGAAAAATCGACAAACTATTTGTGCATTTTCTATGCCTATCTTTTATTATTTTTCAGTTATTCAAAAAATTCTATTTCGTCCAATTACCTCCCATGAATGAAAATTTAATATCGCCTATGCCAAATTAATTCAACAACAGTGAAGTGGATAGAAAGCTTAGAAAAATGACAAAATATCACAAATGATGATAATATTGAATATTCTTCATGTTTTTTTACAACTTAAAACATTATACATGCACAAAAAATAAATGCAATAAATTTTGATATCTACAATTAATTATCAATATCTTCCATATTTCTTCTTTGAGATGAACTAAAATTAATTAATTATTTCAATGTTAATTGTGACAGTTGAATTAAAAGTTGTTTTCCAAAGCCTTTTATGTTTTACATTTTCCTTTCAGGGGAGAAAATAAGACAAAATTGAAAATTTTGAATAACTGAAAAGTTATCAAAGATAGGTATAGGGAATGTTAATACAATTCGCAATTGCCTGAAACACAAAATTCATTTCAGATAAGCGCTGAAAAGCAATTCAATGCTGTAAGACTTGCTAGCTGTACATATTTTGTGTTTTTTTGAATTTCAAGTTTTGACCTTTCAACTGCAATAGTCTCCATGATGTAAATTTATTAAGAAATTTAAAATACAATAAAAATCATACCATTCTATTTGAAATAAGAGAGTAGGGTATTCTACCCCATATAAGGGAGGTTGTGAGAACAATGAAAATATTTTCCAAAGGTAGTACAGGCAGCAAAACGGATATTTATCAAATTTCATCAACTTACATCTATTAGAACTTCTTATACTTTTAATAGCAATTCACTAAGACATACCCTGTTTATATAGATTACCTCGTTGTGAATTTTCCTCACAGGATATAATTATTTACCATTTCGTTGAGCATTTAATTTAATTTAATTTTATATTTTCAAAGTTGCAATATCATTTATACCGTCTTATCACTTGTTATCAGTGCTGAGTAACTTATAGAAAATCTATATATAGCCTAGTTCAACACTAGAAAATTTATTACTGATTATTTAATTAAATTAAGATAAATTCAAACGTTAAAATTAGTCAAAAATGTTGAAATTATTTGCTTTTTATGTTTTATTATACAATATAAATTTAGTGTCAAGTGTAAATATTCTATATCTATCACCAATTGGTTCACATAGTCATCATGCATGGAATCGTGCTATAGCACTGGAGCTAGTTAATAGAGGATATAATGTAACATATTTAAGTCCGGGTAAAGATAATTTGGTTGTTACACCAAAAAATTACACACTTATACAATTAGAAGGTGATTATAAAAGAAACAATTCTATTATCCAACATCGTTGTATAAAGAGGCGGTAACTATACCGATTTTGAATCAATAAAGCACCTTATAGCGCACTAGTGTGTTAAATTTCTAACACACTAGTATGTTATAGAAATTTGCATTCCTATTCGTCAAGATATCAGTATTATAGATTTGGTGAGCTAACGCGCATGATTTTGTATCTAAAACCACAATCTAGTGATAAAATAGTAACTTTCGATGGCAACTAAAAATCAAGCCTTTGTTCTAATTTTTTACTATTCAAATAAATTTATTACAAATACTTTTCAATAGTATTTAAAATGGTCTTGTATTCGGTGTTGGATAAAATCTTGTATATAACTCATGAGTTAAGAGGCTAATACGTTTTCTCTCACGTTTTATTTGCCCCCTAACACACTTGTTGTATAAATAGTTATTATTAAACAAAATATTTAAGGTCTCTTTGAGATGTTGGATAATCATTATAATTTCAACGAAATGACTAAACCTGAACATCGCGAAATAATACAAACAGCTAGAACTTGGGCAAATATGAATTGTAAACATACTCTTGGAACACAAGGACTAAAGAAAATATTGAATTATCCAAAAGATTTTAAATTTGATTTAATTTTATACGATATATCATTTGGCTACTGTTTATATCCGTTAATTATTAAATTTAATTATCCACCAACAATAGCTGTGACTGTTCACTTGCTACCAACGTATATTTCTTATTTTTTCGGTAACAACTTATATTCGTCATATATACCGTATTATGGTGCACCATACAGTAATGACATGACATTCTATCAAAGACTTTTAAATTATGTTTTTACAAGATATGATTTATATGTACGAATCAATCAACTTCATAATGCAAATGAAATAGATGCAAGAAATGTATTTGGGAACGATATACCCAGATGGTATGAAGTGGAGAGACATTTTTCATTAGTTTTAGCAAATACTGATGCAATAATGGATTTTCCACAACCATTAACACCAAATATTATTCCCGTTGCTGGGCTTCATATAAAAACACCGAAACGAATCCCTGACGAGTTTCAAAAGATTCTCGATGATGCAACAAATGGTGTGATTGTATTTTCATTAGGAACACTGATACGTTCAGATAAATTGAATGATAAGCAAAAGAATTCCTTTGTGGAAGCATTTAGCCGAATAAATGAAACAATTATTTGGAAATATGAAGGTCAACTGGAAAATGTTCCAGAAAACGTCATCATTCGTAAATGGATACCACAAAGTGATCTGTTAAGTAAGTCACTTTAATTATTATAATTCAATTTTTATAATTAATTACAAATTTAAGCTCACCGAAATGTTAAATTATTTATCGGCCATGGTGGAGCTTCAAGTACTCAAGAAGTACTTTACCATGGAGTACCCACAATTATTATACCATTCATCGTTGATCAATTTCACAATGGTTACCGTATCGTGCAAAAGCGAGTTGGTTTAATGATTGATGTGCAGCATGTGACTCCAGATTATGTTTACAATACAATTAGAGAAGTTCTCGACAATCCCATGTAAGACAAAGTTCTAACAATTAAAAATAATTATATGAATTGATTAAAGGTAACAATGATTACGTATCAAGTGTTCCTTTATTATTATTTTCTTACAAGCTTAGCAGGTTGATTTGCAATTTTTTGGAAAGTTCAATTTAAACCAAATATCGTTAGTGAACAATTGATTAAAAATAAAAGAACCACCATTGAACTATTCAAAAAACTGCATATTAAACTGCAAAAATTGTAAGAAAACAATAACTTGATACGTATGTAACTTTTATTACTTTTAACCAAACCATATATTAAAAACTTTATTTGTTCACTAATATTATTTACTCGATAATTAATTGCTAAATATTAAAATTAGTTATCAGAGAAATATGAAGAAAGTATCGGAAAGGTTCCATGATCAACCACAAAAACCAATGGAACGAGCCATCTTTTGGATTGAGTACATGTTAAGATATGGTGGTGAAGATTTTCTATCACCGAAAGCAAGAGATATGCCTTTTTATCAATCTCAAGAAGTCGACGTAATTGCATTTCTTATAACAGTATTCGTATTAATTGTATTCATAGTTTTGAAAATAATTGGCATTGTAGTAAGATTATTTAAGCCAACAAGAAAGGTGAAAATTAACTGACAATGACTTGAGTTATAAATAAAACGTATTTTATGTTTTGTCTTATGTTAATTTTAAGCCCGGTTGTTCCAAATGTCGTTCAACTTGCGTTTAAGTAAGCGAAGTTTAAAATTTAAACTTCGTTCAAATCAAAAAGCGTTGTACCACGACTTTATAGATAACGTTTTGCTAAACGAATTTAAAATTACTAAGATTGGAAGAAAATCCCTAAGTAATTGCAAAATATAGCCTGTTGGCACAAAACGTAGTGTTACGCGTTACGCGTATCATTTCAGTTGGAGATAGCACATTATTTTCACAAAAAAAGATGGTATTTGAATATATTTGAAATAAATGTAACTGACCAGGGTCTTTGAGAGCGAATGAGGGCTCCACGGACAATATTTATTGGCGGATTCCAATTACAAACAGTACTATCAGAAATACTAAAAAATTGAAAGTTGCACTAAAGGGTACATTTGGTGCTACTAGGCCTTATCAAGCGCCGCACCCCCTAGAATTCCCACTCCATCCACCTTCTTTTATCAGTCTTGGTATTGATAGCATACTTAGAAGATTTTGAGGCTGCGGGGTGATTTTGTCTGCAATCAATTAAACTATCGTCTTTGAAAGGCCAATTTGTCTTTTAATTGTTTATCATCCACATTATTTATCTGTGTTTTGAATGCTTTTAGGGCTCTTGGGCTTAAATACAGTTCAATTAATTCTATAAATTCATCATTGTCTGTTACCTCGTTCAAATAATTGTTCATTTTTAATTAAAATCTTATAAACAGAACACACGTTATAGTAAGAAAAGCAAGGATAGTTTTAACCTACCTTTCAACGAGACCTAAATGACTGTGGATCGCCGTTTAACTTGATCGCTTAAACGTCAGTTTAATTTTAAACGCACTTGATACAACACTATTTTTCTATTAAACGTCGTTTAAATTTACACGTACGTTAAATGAGGTTGGAATAACCGGGCCTTAATATAGTTTTGAATTTTTTAAAAGTTTTCCAGTTTTATTTTTATGTCTTGCAATAACAAATTTAAAAATGTCTTACTTTCATTACATTTGCAAGATGCAAGAAACTGACATTCCATATATGCAGATCCTTCATTTTATTTCACCTTCAATCTATAAAATTATGGCGGATGCGCCGGGATAATGAATCAGGCTACTTTTGTACATTTTAAATACGCTGTGTTGAAATATCGCTCCAAATTAATGTGTATTGTGTAAAATTTAGAGTAGATAGCTCCGTTACTTAAGCAATCATCTGATATACTCCCCTCCAGTTTGTCATGCCTTCAATTACGTAGGACAGTAGCTTGGTTCGGTTGCTTTTTTCATTGGACTATGTCAAATTTAGTAACTAATTAACATCTAATGAAGCCATTATCATCTTATAACAACTTAAAAAAGTTTAGAAACCCGAGTGGGATACGAACTCACGAATATTAATTTACAACTACGACTAATAGGAGTTTCTTAGAACTCACCATACTTATTGTTAGACCAAACACCCTGTACCTATTCTAATCTATTACATACTTTACATACAAATTGTCGGCTTTTTTTATGTATAGACATGCTAATTCTGATCGAAACTTGCTGTTATCGTAAAGATTTGGAGGTCTTCAATGCTTTGACCATAGAGTCATATAATCGAAAAATGGTGGATGCGCCGAATTCATATTACTTATCTATCGTGACTCTGTTGTAAGTGAAGACAAATAAATGTTCATGTATCAGGGACACTGAATCTTGTATGAAATTTTATTACGCATGATTATGGTGGAAGAAAGGTGATTGCCCCTTTGTAACTTTAATTGAAAGTACTTAGGTAATTTTGAAATGATCATTGTTCTTTAATCCAAAGAAAAATTGATTTTACTCTAAAAAACGTTATTTTCTATTAAGATTACTAATTAATATTTCCAATAATTTTTGTTGATATTGAATTTATAATTAATTGATAATATTAAAAAAAAGTTTAATATAAGATTGTCTGTAGGTTAATTAGATTTAATTACATTCATGATAAATCAATCAATGTTTCGTTAAGCTGTAATAGTAAAGTTCAATAACGTAAATAAAGGTCTGATTTCTATTATTTTTGAATGATCCTGCATAATAAACTAAATTTTTTAAAATATTTATTTACTATTATCTCGTTGTGAATTTTACTAATAAGAAAAATAATTTACCATTAAATTAACCATAAGCTCTAGTTAATGTCAATATAAATTGAGTAATGTTAATTTTTTAGTTTTGAAATTGCAGTATCATTTATCTCGTTTTAGAAAAAATATCATTTGTTGTCAGTGCTGAGTAATTTATAGAAAATTTACATATAGCCTAGTTCAATACTAGACGATTTATTATTACTTAGAATTGCGATATATTTAAACGTTAAAATTAGTCAAAAATGTTGAAATTATTTGGTTCTTATATTTTATTATATAATATTAATTTAGTGTCAAGTGTAAATATTTTATTTCTATCACCAATTGGTTCACATAGCCATCATGCTTGGAATCGTGCTATAGCACTGGAGCTAGTTAATAGAGGATATAATGTAACATATTTAAGTCCAGATAAAGATAATTTGGTTGTTACACCAAAAACTTACACACTTATACAATTAGAAGGTGATTATAAAAGAAACAATTCTATTATCCAACATCGTTGTATAAAGAGGCGGTAACTATACCGATTTTAAATCAATAAAGCACCTAGCACACTAGTGTGTTAAATTTTTAACACACTAGTATGTTATAGAAATTTACATTCGTATTGGTCAAGATGTCAGTATTATAGATTTGGTGAGCTAACGCGTCTAGTGATAAAATAGTAATTTTCAATGGTAACTAAAAATCAATCTCTGTTCTAATTATTTACTTTTCAAATAAATTTATTACAAATACTTTTCAATAGTATGGTCTTGTATTCGGTGTTGGATAAAATCTTGTATACAATTCTTGAGTTAAGGGGCCAATACGTTTTCTCTCACGTTTTATTTGCCTCTTAACACACTTGTTGTATAAACAGCTACTATTAAACAGAATATTTAAGGTCTCTTTGAGATGTTGGATAATCATTATAATTTCAACGAAATGACTAAACCGGAACATCTCGAAATAATACCAGCAGCTATAACTTGGGCAAATATGCATTGTGAACATATTTATGGAACACAAGGACTAAAAACCATATTAAATTATCCAAAAGATTTTAAATTTGATTTAATTTTATACGATATAACATTAGGCTACTGTTTATATCCGTTAATTATTAAATTTAATTATCCACCAACAATTGGTGTGACTGTTTACATGTTACCAACGTATATTTCTTATTTTTTCGGTAACAACTTATATTCGTCATATATACCGTATTATGGTGCACCATACAGTAATGAAATGACATTTTATCAGAGATTATTAAACTATATTTTTACAAGATACGATGTGTATCTACGATTAACTCAACTTCCTAATGCAGATGAAATGGAGGCAAGAAAAGTATTTGGGGATGATATACCGAGATGGCATGAAGTAGAGAGACATATCTCATTAATTCTAGCAAATACAGATCCTATAATGGATTATCCACAACCATTAACACCGAATATTATTCCTGTTGCTGGTCTTCATATAAAACCACCGAAACAACTTCCTGGAGAATTCCAACAAATTCTCGATAATGCAAGGAATGGTGTGATTGTATTCTCATTAGGTACATTGATACGTTCAGATAAATTAAATGACAACCAAAAGAAGGCCTTTCTAGAAGCATTTAGTCGAATGAATGAAACAATTATTTGGAAATATGAAAGTCAATTAGAGAATGTTTCAAAAAACGTCATCATTCGTAAATGGATACCACAAAGTGATCTGTTAAGTAAGTCACTTTAATTATTATAATTCAATTTTTATAATTAATTACAAATTTAAGCTCACCGAAATGTTAAATTATTTATCGGCCATGGTGGAGCTTCCAGTACTCAAGAAGTACTTTACCATGGAGTACCCACAATTATTATACCATTCATCGTTGATCAATTTCACAATGGTCACCGTATCGTGCAAAAGCGAGTTGGTTTAATGATTGATGTGCAGCATGTGACTCCAGATTATGTTTACAATACAATTAGAGAAGTTCTCGACAATCCCATGTAAGACAAAGTTCTCACAATTAAAAATAATTATATGAATTGATTAAAGGTAACAAAGATTACGTATCAAGTGTTCCTTTATTATTATTTTCTTACAAGCTTAGCAGGTTGATTTGTAATTTTTTGGAAAGTTCAATTTAAACCAAATATCGTTAGTGAACAATTGATTAAAAATAAAAGAACCACCATTGAACTATTCTTAAAACTGCATATTAAACTGCAAAAATTGTAAGAAAATAATAACTTGATACGTATGTAACTTTTATTACTTTTACCCAAACCATATATTAAAAACTTTATTTGTTCACTAATATTATTTACTTGATAATTAATTGCTAAATATTAAAATTAGCTATCAGAGAAATATGAAGAAAGTATCGGAAAGGTTCCATGATCAACCACAAAAACCAATGGAACGAGCTATCTTTTGGATTGAGTACATGTTAAGACATGGTGGTGAAGATTTTCTATCACCGAAAGCAAGAGATATGCCTTTTTATCAATCTGAAGATATCGACATAATTGCATTTCTTATAACAGTATTCGTATTAATTGTATTCATAGTTTTGAAAATAATTGGCATTGTAGTAAGATTATTTAAGCCAACAAGAAAGGTGAAAATTAACTGACAATGAGTGTAAATTAAGTTTTCTATGAAATATATGTTGGTCTGCCTTAAATTATAGGTATATATTTTTTTAAAGTTTTCCACCTTTATTTCCCGCAATAACAAATTAAAAGTGTCTCAATTTCGTTACATTTTCAAAATGCAAGAAGCTAACTATTTAGATGCAAGTTCTACATTTTATTTCACCTTCAATATAAGAAATTATGGCGGGTGCGCCGGGGTAATGAATTATTCTAATTTTGTCTACATTAATGACAGTATATTGAAATATTCTTTAATTTTTGAGATATAAGACCTCAAAGACTGAACTTTTAAGTTTTTAAGATTTTAATTATTAAAAAGAGTTTGGCTCTTCGATCTCTTAGGAGTTATGATTAGTTTAACGCTCATTTACTTACCTACTATTTTCAAGAAACGATTTTGGATTATTATCACTTGAGAAAATGTATGGCAAATGGTAACATATAGGTAATTATTGACATTTTTACTTATTTAATTTGTCTTTAAATAATGTTCAATATCTAAGAAATAAAAGTAGATAGATTTTTCAGAACATTTTTCTCATATTCCCTAATGTCTGCTTAACAACTTGTCATTAAGCTGTTCCGCAAATTTTGGTTTATCTTGTATAGCTTTAATATAGGTAGTAGGGGACTTTGATAAGAGCGATGAAAGTTTTTCAGCAATTTCAACTTATAGTGCAGTTTTAAAATTTGTCGTATCTGATTTAAAAGATCATATTTTTGAAGCTATTGCAGTTAAAAGATTAACATTTTGATGTTAAATTAGTAAAAATAATGTTCTTTCTATCAAACCGTATAAAATTTAATTAACTTTCAGTGTTTAGCTAGAATTAAATTTTCTTTCAGACAATTTTAGAACTGAAATATCTTGCTTATTTTTTTAAATGGAACACCATAATTTTCTTTATATGATAAGATAGAGAAAAAAAATTCTTCGTTGAACTGTATAGTCTGTCGATTTTTCTAAGGGAATGACTAAAGTAATAAAATAAAGTCAAGTATATTCAACAATGAATGTTCAATTGCAAGTAGCAAGTAGTGAGAATCCCTTGTAAACACTCGTCTTTACCTGCTCTGTTCGAAAACTAACCAGATGGTAAAATTGTTGGTCCTTTTTTTGATTTATTATTTTATGAGGTGCTACTTGCAATTGAACATTCATTGTTGAATATACTTGACTTTATTTTATTACTTTAGTCATCCCCTTAGAAAAATCGACAAACTATTTGTGCATTTTCTATGCCTATCTTTTATTATTTTTCAGTTATTCAAAAAAATCTATTTCGTCCAATTACCTCCCATGAATGAAAATTTAATATCGCCTATGCCAAATTAATTCAACAACAGTGAAGTGGATAGAAATCTTAGAAAAATGACAAAATATCACAAATGATGATAATATTGAATATTCTTCATGTTTTTTTACAACTTAAAACATTATACATGCACAAAAAATAAATGCAATAAATTTTGATACAATTAATTATCAATGTCTTCCATATTTCTTCTTTGAGATGAACTAAAATTAATTAATTATTTCAATGTTAATTGTGACAGTTGAATTAAAAGTTGTTTTCCAAAGCCTTTTATGTTTTACATTTTCCTTTCAGGGGAGAAAATAAGACAAAATTGAAAATTTTGAATAACTGAAAAGTTATCAAAGATAGGTATAGGGAATGTTAATACAATTCGCAATTGCCTGAAACACAAAATTCATTTCAGATAAGCGCTGAAAAGCAATTCAATGCTGTAAGACTTGCTAGCTGTACATATTTTGTGTTTTTTTGAATTTCAAGTTTTGACCTTTCAACTGCAATAGTCTCCATGATGTAAATTTATTAAGAAATTTAAAATACAATAAAAATCATACCATTCTATTTGAAATAAGAGAGTAGGGTATTCTACCCCATATAAGGGAGGTTGTGAGAACAATGAAAATATTTTCCAAAGGTAGTACAGGCAGCAAAACGGATATTTATCAAATTTCATCAACTTACATCTATTAGAACTTCTTATACTTTTAATAGCAATTCACTAAGACATACCCTGTTTATATAGATTACCTCGTTGTGAATTTTCCTCACAGGATATAATTATTTACCATTTCGTTGAGCATTTAATTTAATTTAATTTTATATTTTCAAAGTTGCAATATCATTTATACCGTCTTATCACTTGTTATCAGTGCTGAGTAACTTATAGAAAATCTATATATAGCCTAGTTCAACACTAGAAAATTTATTACTGATTATTTAATTAAATTAAGATAAATTCAAACGTTAAAATTAGTCAAAAATGTTGAAATTATTTGCTTTTTATGTTTTATTATACAATATAAATTTAGTGTCAAGTGTAAATATTCTATATCTATCACCAATTGGTTCACATAGTCATCATGCATGGAATCGTGCTATAGCACTGGAGCTAGTTAATAGAGGATATAATGTAACATATTTAAGTCCGGGTAAAGATAATTTGGTTGTTACACCAAAAAATTACACACTTATACAATTAGAAGGTGATTATAAAAGAAACAATTCTATTATCCAACATCGTTGTATAAAGAGGCGGTAACTATACCGATTTTGAATCAATAAAGCACCTTATAGCGCACTAGTGTGTTAAATTTCTAACACACTAGTATGTTATAGAAATTTGCATTCCTATTCGTCAAGATATCAGTATTATAGATTTGGTGAGCTAACGCGCATGATTTTGTATCTAAAACCACAATCTAGTGATAAAATAGTAACTTTCGATGGCAACTAAAAATCAAGCCTTTGTTCTAATTTTTTACTATTCAAATAAATTTATTACAAATACTTTTCAATAGTATTTAAAATGGTCTTGTATTCGGTGTTGGATAAAATCTTGTATATAACTCATGAGTTAAGAGGCTAATACGTTTTCTCTCACGTTTTATTTGCCCCCTAACACACTTGTTGTATAAATAGTTATTATTAAACAAAATATTTAAGGTCTCTTTGAGATGTTGGATAATCATTATAATTTCAACGAAATGACTAAACCTGAACATCGCGAAATAATACAAACAGCTAGAACTTGGGCAAATATGAATTGTAAACATACTCTTGGAACACAAGGACTAAAGAAAATATTGAATTATCCAAAAGATTTTAAATTTGATTTAATTTTATACGATATATCATTTGGCTACTGTTTATATCCGTTAATTATTAAATTTAATTATCCACCAACAATAGCTGTGACTGTTCACTTGCTACCAACGTATATTTCTTATTTTTTCGGTAACAACTTATATTCGTCATATATACCGTATTATGGTGCACCATACAGTAATGACATGACATTCTATCAAAGACTTTTAAATTATGTTTTTACAAGATATGATTTATATGTACGAATCAATCAACTTCATAATGCAAATGAAATAGATGCAAGAAATGTATTTGGGAACGATATACCCAGATGGTATGAAGTGGAGAGACATTTTTCATTAGTTTTAGCAAATACTGATGCAATAATGGATTTTCCACAACCATTAACACCAAATATTATTCCCGTTGCTGGGCTTCATATAAAAACACCGAAACGAATCCCTGACGAGTTTCAAAAGATTCTCGATGATGCAACAAATGGTGTGATTGTATTTTCATTAGGAACACTGATACGTTCAGATAAATTGAATGATAAGCAAAAGAATTCCTTTGTGGAAGCATTTAGCCGAATAAATGAAACAATTATTTGGAAATATGAAGGTCAACTGGAAAATGTTCCAGAAAACGTCATCATTCGTAAATGGATACCACAAAGTGATCTGTTAAGTAAGTCACTTTAATTATTATAATTCAATTTTTATAATTAATTACAAATTTAAGCTCACCGAAATGTTAAATTATTTATCGGCCATGGTGGAGCTTCAAGTACTCAAGAAGTACTTTACCATGGAGTACCCACAATTATTATACCATTCATCGTTGATCAATTTCACAATGGTTACCGTATCGTGCAAAAGCGAGTTGGTTTAATGATTGATGTGCAGCATGTGACTCCAGATTATGTTTACAATACAATTAGAGAAGTTCTCGACAATCCCATGTAAGACAAAGTTCTAACAATTAAAAATAATTATATGAATTGATTAAAGGTAACAATGATTACGTATCAAGTGTTCCTTTATTATTATTTTCTTACAAGCTTAGCAGGTTGATTTGCAATTTTTTGGAAAGTTCAATTTAAACCAAATATCGTTAGTGAACAATTGATTAAAAATAAAAGAACCACCATTGAACTATTCAAAAAACTGCATATTAAACTGCAAAAATTGTAAGAAAACAATAACTTGATACGTATGTAACTTTTATTACTTTTAACCAAACCATATATTAAAAACTTTATTTGTTCACTAATATTATTTACTCGATAATTAATTGCTAAATATTAAAATTAGTTATCAGAGAAATATGAAGAAAGTATCGGAAAGGTTCCATGATCAACCACAAAAACCAATGGAACGAGCCATCTTTTGGATTGAGTACATGTTAAGATATGGTGGTGAAGATTTTCTATCACCGAAAGCAAGAGATATGCCTTTTTATCAATCTCAAGAAGTCGACGTAATTGCATTTCTTATAACAGTATTCGTATTAATTGTATTCATAGTTTTGAAAATAATTGGCATTGTAGTAAGATTATTTAAGCCAACAAGAAAGGTGAAAATTAACTGACAATGACTTGAGTTATAAATAAAACGTATTTTATGTTTTGTCTTATGTTAATTTTAAGCCCGGTTGTTCCAAATGTCGTTCAACTTGCGTTTAAGTAAGCGAAGTTTAAAATTTAAACTTCGTTCAAATCAAAAAGCGTTGTACCACGACTTTATAGATAACGTTTTGCTAAACGAATTTAAAATTACTAAGATTGGAAGAAAATCCCTAAGTAATTGCAAAATATAGCCTGTTGGCACAAAACGTAGTGTTACGCGTTACGCGTATCATTTCAGTTGGAGATAGCACATTATTTTCACAAAAAAAGATGGTATTTGAATATATTTGAAATAAATGTAACTGACCAGGGTCTTTGAGAGCGAATGAGGGCTCCACGGACAATATTTATTGGCGGATTCCAATTACAAACAGTACTATCAGAAATACTAAAAAATTGAAAGTTGCACTAAAGGGTACATTTGGTGCTACTAGGCCTTATCAAGCGCCGCACCCCCTAGAATTCCCACTCCATCCACCTTCTTTTATCAGTCTTGGTATTGATAGCATACTTAGAAGATTTTGAGGCTGCGGGGTGATTTTGTCTGCAATCAATTAAACTATCGTCTTTGAAAGGCCAATTTGTCTTTTAATTGTTTATCATCCACATTATTTATCTGTGTTTTGAATGCTTTTAGGGCTCTTGGGCTTAAATACAGTTCAATTAATTCTATAAATTCATCATTGTCTGTTACCTCGTTCAAATAATTGTTCATTTTTAATTAAAATCTTATAAACAGAACACACGTTATAGTAAGAAAAGCAAGGATAGTTTTAACCTACCTTTCAACGAGACCTAAATGACTGTGGATCGCCGTTTAACTTGATCGCTTAAACGTCAGTTTAATTTTAAACGCACTTGATACAACACTATTTTTCTATTAAACGTCGTTTAAATTTACACGTACGTTAAATGAGGTTGGAATAACCGGGCCTTAATATAGTTTTGAATTTTTTAAAAGTTTTCCAGTTTTATTTTTATGTCTTGCAATAACAAATTTAAAAATGTCTTACTTTCATTACATTTGCAAGATGCAAGAAACTGACATTCCATATATGCAGATCCTTCATTTTATTTCACCTTCAATCTATAAAATTATGGCGGATGCGCCGGGATAATGAATCAGGCTACTTTTGTACATTTTAAATACGCTGTGTTGAAATATCGCTCCAAATTAATGTGTATTGTGTAAAATTTAGAGTAGATAGCTCCGTTACTTAAGCAATCATCTGATATACTCCCCTCCAGTTTGTCATGCCTTCAATTACGTAGGACAGTAGCTTGGTTCGGTTGCTTTTTTCATTGGACTATGTCAAATTTAGTAACTAATTAACATCTAATGAAGCCATTATCATCTTATAACAACTTAAAAAAGTTTAGAAACCCGAGTGGGATACGAACTCACGAATATTAATTTACAACTACGACTAATAGGAGTTTCTTAGAACTCACCATACTTATTGTTAGACCAAACACCCTGTACCTATTCTAATCTATTACATACTTTACATACAAAAATTGTCGGCTTTTTTTATGTATAGACATGCTAATTCTGATCGAAACTTGCTGTTATCGTAAAGATTTGGAGGTCTTCAATGCTTTGACCATAGAGTCATATAATCGAAAAATGGTGGATGCGCCGAATTCATATTACTTATCTATCGTGACTCTGTTGTAAGTGAAGACAAATAAATGTTCATGTATCAGGGACACTGAATCTTGTATGAAATTTTATTACGCATGATTATGGTGGAAGAAAGGTGATTGCCCCTTTGTAACTTTAATTGAAAGTACTTAGGTAATTTTGAAATGATCATTGTTCTTTAATCCAAAGAAAAATTGATTTTACTCTAAAAAACGTTATTTTCTATTAAGATTACTAATTAATATTTCCAATAATTTTTGTTGATATTGAATTTATAATTAATTGATAATATTAAAAAAAAGTTTAATATAAGATTGTCTGTAGGTTAATTAGATTTAATTACATTCATGATAAATCAATCAATGTTTCGTTAAGCTGTAATAGTAAAGTTCAATAACGTAAATAAAGGTCTGATTTCTATTATTTTTGAATGATCCTGCATAATAAACTAAATTTTTTAAAATATTTATTTACTATTATCTCGTTGTGAATTTTACTAATAAGAAAAATAATTTACCATTAAATTAACCATAAGCTCTAGTTAATGTCAATATAAATTGAGTAATGTTAATTTTTTAGTTTTGAAATTGCAGTATCATTTATCTCGTTTTAGAAAAAATATCATTTGTTGTCAGTGCTGAGTAATTTATAGAAAATTTACATATAGCCTAGTTCAATACTAGACGATTTATTATTACTTAGAATTGCGATATATTTAAACGTTAAAATTAGTCAAAAATGTTGAAATTATTTGGTTCTTATATTTTATTATATAATATTAATTTAGTGTCAAGTGTAAATATTTTATTTCTATCACCAATTGGTTCACATAGCCATCATGCTTGGAATCGTGCTATAGCACTGGAGCTAGTTAATAGAGGATATAATGTAACATATTTAAGTCCAGATAAAGATAATTTGGTTGTTACACCAAAAACTTACACACTTATACAATTAGAAGGTGATTATAAAAGAAACAATTCTATTATCCAACATCGTTGTATAAAGAGGCGGTAACTATACCGATTTTAAATCAATAAAGCACCTAGCACACTAGTGTGTTAAATTTTTAACACACTAGTATGTTATAGAAATTTACATTCGTATTGGTCAAGATGTCAGTATTATAGATTTGGTGAGCTAACGCGTCTAGTGATAAAATAGTAATTTTCAATGGTAACTAAAAATCAATCTCTGTTCTAATTATTTACTTTTCAAATAAATTTATTACAAATACTTTTCAATAGTATGGTCTTGTATTCGGTGTTGGATAAAATCTTGTATACAATTCTTGAGTTAAGGGGCCAATACGTTTTCTCTCACGTTTTATTTGCCTCTTAACACACTTGTTGTATAAACAGCTACTATTAAACAGAATATTTAAGGTCTCTTTGAGATGTTGGATAATCATTATAATTTCAACGAAATGACTAAACCGGAACATCTCGAAATAATACCAGCAGCTATAACTTGGGCAAATATGCATTGTGAACATATTTATGGAACACAAGGACTAAAAACCATATTAAATTATCCAAAAGATTTTAAATTTGATTTAATTTTATACGATATAACATTAGGCTACTGTTTATATCCGTTAATTATTAAATTTAATTATCCACCAACAATTGGTGTGACTGTTTACATGTTACCAACGTATATTTCTTATTTTTTCGGTAACAACTTATATTCGTCATATATACCGTATTATGGTGCACCATACAGTAATGAAATGACATTTTATCAGAGATTATTAAACTATATTTTTACAAGATACGATGTGTATCTACGATTAACTCAACTTCCTAATGCAGATGAAATGGAGGCAAGAAAAGTATTTGGGGATGATATACCGAGATGGCATGAAGTAGAGAGACATATCTCATTAATTCTAGCAAATACAGATCCTATAATGGATTATCCACAACCATTAACACCGAATATTATTCCTGTTGCTGGTCTTCATATAAAACCACCGAAACAACTTCCTGGAGAATTCCAACAAATTCTCGATAATGCAAGGAATGGTGTGATTGTATTCTCATTAGGTACATTGATACGTTCAGATAAATTAAATGACAACCAAAAGAAGGCCTTTCTAGAAGCATTTAGTCGAATGAATGAAACAATTATTTGGAAATATGAAAGTCAATTAGAGAATGTTTCAAAAAACGTCATCATTCGTAAATGGATACCACAAAGTGATCTGTTAAGTAAGTCACTTTAATTATTATAATTCAATTTTTATAATTAATTACAAATTTAAGCTCACCGAAATGTTAAATTATTTATCGGCCATGGTGGAGCTTCCAGTACTCAAGAAGTACTTTACCATGGAGTACCCACAATTATTATACCATTCATCGTTGATCAATTTCACAATGGTCACCGTATCGTGCAAAAGCGAGTTGGTTTAATGATTGATGTGCAGCATGTGACTCCAGATTATGTTTACAATACAATTAGAGAAGTTCTCGACAATCCCATGTAAGACAAAGTTCTCACAATTAAAAATAATTATATGAATTGATTAAAGGTAACAAAGATTACGTATCAAGTGTTCCTTTATTATTATTTTCTTACAAGCTTAGCAGGTTGATTTGTAATTTTTTGGAAAGTTCAATTTAAACCAAATATCGTTAGTGAACAATTGATTAAAAATAAAAGAACCACCATTGAACTATTCTTAAAACTGCATATTAAACTGCAAAAATTGTAAGAAAATAATAACTTGATACGTATGTAACTTTTATTACTTTTACCCAAACCATATATTAAAAACTTTATTTGTTCACTAATATTATTTACTTGATAATTAATTGCTAAATATTAAAATTAGCTATCAGAGAAATATGAAGAAAGTATCGGAAAGGTTCCATGATCAACCACAAAAACCAATGGAACGAGCTATCTTTTGGATTGAGTACATGTTAAGACATGGTGGTGAAGATTTTCTATCACCGAAAGCAAGAGATATGCCTTTTTATCAATCTGAAGATATCGACATAATTGCATTTCTTATAACAGTATTCGTATTAATTGTATTCATAGTTTTGAAAATAATTGGCATTGTAGTAAGATTATTTAAGCCAACAAGAAAGGTGAAAATTAACTGACAATGAGTGTAAATTAAGTTTTCTATGAAATATATGTTGGTCTGCCTTAAATTATAGGTATATATTTTTTTAAAGTTTTCCACCTTTATTTCCCGCAATAACAAATTAAAAGTGTCTCAATTTCGTTACATTTTCAAAATGCAAGAAGCTAACTATTTAGATGCAAGTTCTACATTTTATTTCACCTTCAATATAAGAAATTATGGCGGGTGCGCCGGGGTAATGAATTATTCTAATTTTGTCTACATTAATGACAGTATATTGAAATATTCTTTAATTTTTGAGATATAAGACCTCAAAGACTGAACTTTTAAGTTTTTAAGATTTTAATTATTAAAAAGAGTTTGGCTCTTCGATCTCTTAGGAGTTATGATTAGTTTAACGCTCATTTACTTACCTACTATTTTCAAGAAACGATTTTGGATTATTATCACTTGAGAAAATGTATGGCAAATGGTAACATATAGGTAATTATTGACATTTTTACTTATTTAATTTGTCTTTAAATAATGTTCAATATCTAAGAAATAAAAGTAGATAGATTTTTCAGAACATTTTTCTCATATTCCCTAATGTCTGCTTAACAACTTGTCATTAAGCTGTTCCGCAAATTTTGGTTTATCTTGTATAGCTTTAATATAGGTAGTAGGGGACTTTGATAAGAGCGATGAAAGTTTTTCAGCAATTTCAACTTATAGTGCAGTTTTAAAATTTGTCGTATCTGATTTAAAAGATCATATTTTTGAAGCTATTGCAGTTAAAAGATTAACATTTTGATGTTAAATTAGTAAAAATAATGTTCTTTCTATCAAACCGTATAAAATTTAATTAACTTTCAGTGTTTAGCTAGAATTAAATTTTCTTTCAGACAATTTTAGAACTGAAATATCTTGCTTATTTTTTTAAATGGAACACCATAATTTTCTTTATATGATAAGATAGAGAAAAAAAATTCTTCGTTGAACTGTATAGTCTGTCGATTTTTCTAAGGGAATGACTAAAGTAATAAAATAAAGTCAAGTATATTCAACAATGAATGTTCAATTGCAAGTAGCAAGTAGTGAGAATCCCTTGTAAACACTCGTCTTTACCTGCTCTGTTCGAAAACTAACCAGATGGTAAAATTGTTGGTCCTTTTTTTGATTTATTATTTTATGAGGTGCTACTTGCAATTGAACATTCATTGTTGAATATACTTGACTTTATTTTATTACTTTAGTCATCCCCTTAGAAAAATCGACAAACTATTTGTGCATTTTCTATGCCTATCTTTTATTATTTTTCAGTTATTCAAAAAAATCTATTTCGTCCAATTACCTCCCATGAATGAAAATTTAATATCGCCTATGCCAAATTAATTCAACAACAGTGAAGTGGATAGAAATCTTAGAAAAATGACAAAATATCACAAATGATGATAATATTGAATATTCTTCATGTTTTTTTACAACTTAAAACATTATACATGCACAAAAAATAAATGCAATAAATTTTGATACAATTAATTATCAATGTCTTCCATATTTCTTCTTTGAGATGA
The DNA here is from genome assembly GCA_039776855.1 of Mylabris sibirica. Taxonomy (NCBI): domain Eukaryota; kingdom Metazoa; phylum Arthropoda; class Insecta; order Coleoptera; family Meloidae; genus Mylabris; species Mylabris sibirica. Next base: position 7,705,696 of record CM077838.1, read on the forward strand.
ACTAAAATTAATTAATTATTTCAATGTTAATTGTGACAGTTGAATTAAAAGTTGTTTTCCAAAGCCTTTTATGTTTTACATTTTTCTTTCAGGGGAGAAAATAAGACAAAATTGAAAATTTTGAATAACTGAAAAGTTATCAAAGATAGGTATAGGGAATGTTAATACAATTCGCAATTGCCTGAAACACAAAATTCATTTCAGATAAGCGCTGAAAAGCAATTCAATGCTGTAAGACTTGCTAGCTGTACATATTTTGTGTTTTTTTGAATTTCAAGTTTTGACCTTTCAACTGCAATAGTCTCCATGATGTAAATTTATTAAGAAATTTAAAATACAATAAAAATCATACCATTCTATTTGAAATAAGAGAGTAGGGTATTCTACCCCATATAAGGGAGGTTGTGAGAACAATGAAAATATTTTACAAAGGTAGTACAGGCAGCAAAACGGATATTTATCAAATTTCATCAACTTACATCTATTAGAACTTCTTATACTTTTAATAGCAATTCACTAAGACATACCCTGTTTATATAGATTACCTCGTTGTGAATTTTCCTCACAGGATATAATTATTTACCATTTCGTTGAGCATTTAATTTAATTTAATTTTATATTTTCAAAGTTGCAATATCATTTATACCGTCTTATCACTTGTTATCAGTGCTGAGTAACTTATAGAAAATCTATATATAGCCTAGTTCAACACTAGAAAATTTATTACTGATTATTTAATTAAATTAAGATAAATTCAAACGTTAAAATTAGTCAAAAATGTTGAAATTATTTGCTTTTTATGTTTTATTATACAATATAAATTTAGTGTCAAGTGTAAATATTCTATATCTATCACCAATTGGTTCACATAGTCATCATGCATGGAATCGTGCTATAGCACTGGAGCTAGTTAATAGAGGATATAATGTAACATATTTAAGTCCGGGTAAAGATAATTTGGTTGTTACACCAAAAAATTACACACTTATACAATTAGAAGGTGATTATAAAAGAAACAATTCTATTATCCAACATCGTTGTATAAAGAGGCGGTAACTATACCGATTTTGAATCAATAAAGCACCTTATAGCGCACTAGTGTGTTAAATTTCTAACACACTAGTATGTTATAGAAATTTGCATTCCTATTCGTCAAGATATCAGTATTATAGATTTGGTGAGCTAACGCGCATGATTTTGTATCTAAAACCACAATCTAGTGATAAAATAGTAACTTTCGATCACAACTAAAAATCAAGCCTTTGTTCTAATTTTTTACTATTCAAATAAATTTATTACAAATACTTTTCAATAGTATTTAAAATGGTCTTGTATTCGGTGTTGGATAAAATCTTGTATACAATTTTTGAGTTAAGGGGCAAATACGTTTTCTCTCACGTTTTATTTGCCTCCTAACACACTTGTTGAATAAACAGCTATTATTAAACAAAATATTTAAGGTCTCTTTGAGATGTTGGATAATCATTATAATTTCAACGAAATGACTAAACCTGAACATCTCGAAATAATACAAACAGCTAGAACTTGGGCAAATATGAATTGTAAACATACTCTTGGAACACAAGGACTAAAGAAAATATTGAATTATCCAAAAGATTTTAAATTTGATTTAATTTTATACGATATATCATTTGGCTACTGTTTATATCCGTTAATTATTAAATTTAATTATCCACCAACAATTGGTGTGACTGTTCACTTGCTACCAACGTATATTTCTTATTTTTTCGGTAACAACTTATATTCGTCATATATACCGTATTATGGTGCACCATACAGTAATGACATGACATTCTATCAAAGACTTTTAAATTATGTTTTTACAAGATATGATTTATATGTACGAATCAATCAACTTCATAATGCAAATGAAATAGATGCAAGAAATGTATTTGGGAACGATATACCCAGATGGTATGAAGTGGAGAGACATTTTTCATTAGTTTTAGCAAATACTGATCCTATAATGGATTTTCCACAACCTTTAACACCGAATATTATACCCGTTGCTGGTCTTCATATAAAAACACCGAAACGAATCCCTGACGAGTTTCAAAAGATTCTCGATAATGCAACAAATGGTGTGATTGTATTTTCATTAGGTACATTGATACGTTCAGATAAATTAAATGACAAGCAAAAGAAGGCCTTCTTGGAAGCATTTAGCCGAATGAATGAAACAATTATTTGGAAATATGAAGGTCAACTAGAGAATGTTCCAGATAACGTCATCATTAGTAAATGGATACCACAAAGTGATCTGTTAAGTAAGTCACTTTAATTATTATAATTCAATTTTTATAATTAATTACAAATTTAAGTTCACCGAAATGTTAAATTATTTATCGGCCATGGTGGAGCTTCCAGTACTCAAGAAGTACTTTACCATGGAGTACCCACAATTATTATACCATTCATCGTTGATCAATTTCACAATGGTTACCGTATCGTGCAAAAGCGAGTTGGTTTAATGATTGATGTGCAGCATGTGACTCCAGATTATGTTTACAATACAATTAGAGAAGTTCTCGACAATCCCATGTAAGACAAAGTTCTAACAATTAAAAATAATTATATGAATTGATTAAAGGTAACAAAGATTACGTATCAAGTGTTCCTTTATTATTATTTTCTTACAAGCTTAGCAGGTTGATTTGTAATTTTTTGGAAAGTTCAATTTAAACCAAATATCGTTAGTGAACAATTGATTAAAAATAAAAGAACCACCATTGAACTATTCTAAAAACTGCATATTAAACTGCAAAAATTGTAAGAAAATAATAACTTGATACGTATGTAACTTTTATTACTTTTAACCAAACCATATATTAAAAACTTTATTTGTTCACTAATATTATTTACTTGATAATTAATTGCTAAATATTAAAATTAGTTATCAGAGAAATATGAAGAAAGTATCGGAAAGGTTCCATGATCAACCACAAAAACCAATGGAACGAGCTATCTTTTGGATTGAGTACATGTTAAGACATGGTGGTGAAGATTTTCTATCACCGAAAGCAAGAGATATGCCTTTTTATCAATCTGAAGATATCGACATAATTGCATTTCTTATAACAGTATTCGTATTAATTGTATTCATAGTTTTGAAAATAATTGGCATTGTAGTAAGATTATTTAAGCCAACAAGAAAGGTGAAAATTAACTGACAATGAGTGTAAATTAAGTTTTCTATGAAATATATGTTGGTCTGCCTTAAATTATAGGTATATATTTTTTTAAAGTTTTCCACCTTTATTTCCCGCAATAACAAATTAAAAGTGTCTCAATTTCGTTACATTTTCAAAATGCAAGAAGCTAACTATTTAGATGCAAGATCTACATTTTATTTCACCTTCAATCTAAGAAATTATGGCGGGTGCGCCGGGGTAATGAATTATTCTAATTTCGTTTACATTAATGACAGTATATTGAAATATTCTTTAATTTTTGAGATATAAGACCTCAAAGACTGAACTTTTAAGTTTTTAAGATTTTAATTATTAGAAAGAGTTTGGCTCTTCGATCTCTTAGGAGTTATGATTAGTTTAACGCTCATTTACTTACCTACTATTTTCAAGAAACGATTTTGGATTATTATCACTTGAGAAAATGTATGGCAAATGGTAACATATAGGTAATTATTGACATTTTTACTTATTTAATTTGTCTTTAAATAATGTTCAATATCTAAGAAATAAAAGTAGATAGATTTTTCAGAACATTTTTCTCATATTCCCTAATGTCTGCTTAACAACTTGTCATTAAGCTGTTCCGCAAATTTTGGTTTATCTTGTATAGCTTTAATATAGGTAGTAGGGGACTTTGATAAGAGCGATGAAAGTTTTTCAGCAATTTCAACTTATAGTGCAGTTTTAAAATTTGTCGTATCTGATTTAAAAGATCATATTTTTGAAGCTATTGCAGTTAAAAGATTAACATTTTGATGTTAATTTAGTAAAAATAATGTTCTTTCTATCAAACCGTATAAAATTTAATTAACTTTCAGTGTTTAGCTAGAATTAAATTTTCTTTCAGACAATTTTCGAACTGAAATATCTTGCTTATTTTTTTAAATGGAACACCATAATTTTCTTTATATGATAAGATAGAGAAAAAAAATTCTTCGTTGAACTGTATAGTCTGTCGATTTTTCTAAGGGAATGACTAATGTAATAAAATAAAGTCAAGTATATTCAACAATGAATGTTCAATTGCAAGTAGCAAGTAGTGAGAATCCCTTGTAAACACTCGTCTTTACCTGCTCTGTTCGAAAACTAACCAGATGGTAAAATTGTTGGTCCTTTTTTTGATTTATTATTTTATGAGGTGCTACTTGCAATTGAACATTCATTGTTGAATATACTTGACTTTATTTTATTACTTTAGTCATCCCCTTAGAAAAATCGACAAACTATTTGTGCATTTTCTATGCCTATCTTTTATTATTTTTCAGTTATTCAAAAAATTCTATTTCGTCCAATTACCTCCCATGAATGAAAATTTAATATCGCCTATGCCAAATTAATTCAACAACAGTGAAGTGGATAGAAAGCTTAGAAAAATGACAAAATATCACAAATGATGATAATATTGAATATTCTTCATGTTTTTTTACAACTTAAAACATTATACATGCACAAAAAATAAATGCAATAAATTTTGATACAATTAATTATCAATGTCTTCCATATTTCTTCTTTGAGATGAACTAAAATTAATTAATTATTTCAATGTTAATTGTGACAGTTGAATTAAAAGTTGTTTTCCAAAGCCTTTTATGTTTTACATTTTCCTTTCAGGGGAGAAAATAAGACAAAATTGAAAATTTTGAATAACTGAAAAGTTATCAAAGATAGGTATAGGGAATGTTAATACAATTCGCAATTGCCTGAAACACAAAATTCATTTCAGATAAGCGCTGAAAAGCAATTCAATGCTGTAAGACTTGCTAGCTGTACATATTTTGTGTTTTTTTGAATTTCAAGTTTTGACCTTTCAACTGCAATAGTCTCCATGATGTAAATTTATTAAGAAATTTAAAATACAATAAAAATCATACCATTCTATTTGAAATAAGAGAGTAGGGTATTCTACCCCATATAAGGGAGGTTGTGAGAACAATGAAAATATTTTCCAAAGGTAGTACAGGCAGCAAAACGGATATTTATCAAATTTCATCAACTTACATCTATTAGAACTTCTTATACTTTTAATAGCAATTCACTAAGACATACCCTGTTTATATAGATTACCTCGTTGTGAATTTTCCTCACAGGATATAATTATTTACCATTTCGTTGAGCATTTAATTTAATTTAATTTTATATTTTCAAAGTTGCAATATCATTTATACCGTCTTATCACTTGTTATCAGTGCTGAGTAACTTATAGAAAATCTATATATAGCCTAGTTCAACACTAGAAAATTTATTACTGATTATTTAATTAAATTAAGATAAATTCAAACGTTAAAATTAGTCAAAAATGTTGAAATTATTTGCTTTTTATGTTTTATTATACAATATAAATTTAGTGTCAAGTGTAAATATTCTATATCTATCACCAATTGGTTCACATAGTCATCATGCATGGAATCGTGCTATAGCACTGGAGCTAGTTAATAGAGGATATAATGTAACATATTTAAGTCCGGGTAAAGATAATTTGGTTGTTACACCAAAAAATTACACACTTATACAATTAGAAGGTGATTATAAAAGAAACAATTCTATTATCCAACATCGTTGTATAAAGAGGCGGTAACTATACCGATTTTGAATCAATAAAGCACCTTATAGCGCACTAGTGTGTTAAATTTCTAACACACTAGTATGTTATAGAAATTTGCATTCCTATTCGTCAAGATATCAGTATTATAGATTTGGTGAGCTAACGCGCATGATTTTGTATCTAAAACCACAATCTAGTGATAAAATAGTAACTTTCGATGGCAACTAAAAATCAAGCCTTTGTTCTAATTTTTTACTATTCAAATAAATTTATTACAAATACTTTTCAATAGTATTTAAAATGGTCTTGTATTCGGTGTTGGATAAAATCTTGTATACAATTTTTGAGTTAAGGGGCAAATACGTTTTCTCTCACGTTTTATTTGCCTCCTAACACACTTGTTGAATAAACAGCTATTATTAAACAAAATATTTAAGGTCTCTTTGAGATGTTGGATAATCATTATAATTTCAACGAAATGACTAAACCTGAACATCTCGAAATAATACAAACAGCTAGAACTTGGGCAAATATGAATTGTAAACATACTCTTGGAACACAAGGACTAAAGAAAATATTGAATTATCCAAAAGATTTTAAATTTGATTTAATTTTATACGATATATCATTTGGCTACTGTTTATATCCGTTAATTATTAAATTTAATTATCCACCAACAATTGGTGTGACTGTTCACTTGCTACCAACGTATATTTCTTATTTTTTCGGTAACAACTTATATTCGTCATATATACCGTATTATGGTGCACCATACAGTAATGACATGACATTCTATCAAAGACTTTTAAATTATGTTTTTACAAGATATGATTTATATGTACGAATCAATCAACTTCATAATGCAAATGAAATAGATGCAAGAAATGTATTTGGGAACGATATACCCAGATGGTATGAAGTGGAGAGACATTTTTCATTAGTTTTAGCAAATACTGATCCTATAATGGATTTTCCACAACCTTTAACACCGAATATTATACCCGTTGCTGGTCTTCATATAAAAACACCGAAACGAATCCCTGACGAGTTTCAAAAGATTCTCGATAATGCAACAAATGGTGTGATTGTATTTTCATTAGGTACATTGATACGTTCAGATAAATTAAATGACAAGCAAAAGAAGGCCTTCTTGGAAGCATTTAGCCGAATGAATGAAACAATTATTTGGAAATATGAAGGTCAACTAGAGAATGTTCCAGATAACGTCATCATTAGTAAATGGATACCACAAAGTGATCTGTTAAGTAAGTCACTTTAATTATTATAATTCAATTTTTATAATTAATTACAAATTTAAGTTCACCGAAATGTTAAATTATTTATCGGCCATGGTGGAGCTTCCAGTACTCAAGAAGTACTTTACCATGGAGTACCCACAATTATTATACCATTCATCGTTGATCAATTTCACAATGGTTACCGTATCGTGCAAAAGCGAGTTGGTTTAATGATTGATGTGCAGCATGTGACTCCAGATTATGTTTACAATACAATTAGAGAAGTTCTCGACAATCCCATGTAAGACAAAGTTCTAACAATTAAAAATAATTATATGAATTGATTAAAGGTAACAAAGATTACGTATCAAGTGTTCCTTTATTATTATTTTCTTACAAGCTTAGCAGGTTGATTTGTAATTTTTTGGAAAGTTCAATTTAAACCAAATATCGTTAGTGAACAATTGATTAAAAATAAAAGAACCACCATTGAACTATTCTAAAAACTGCATATTAAACTGCAAAAATTGTAAGAAAATAATAACTTGATACGTATGTAACTTTTATTACTTTTAACCAAACCATATATTAAAAACTTTATTTGTTCACTAATATTATTTACTTGATAATTAATTGCTAAATATTAAAATTAGCTATCAGAGAAATATGAAGAAAGTATCGGAAAGGTTCCATGATCAACCACAAAAACCAATGGAACGAGCTATCTTTTGGATTGAGTACATGTTAAGACATGGTGGTGAAGATTTTCTATCACCGAAAGCAAGAGATATGCCTTTTTATCAATCTGAAGATATCGACATAATTGCATTTCTTATAACAGTATTCGTATTAATTGTATTCATAGTTTTGAAAATAATTGGCATTGTAGTAAGATTATTTAAGCCAACAAGAAAGGTGAAAATTAACTGACAATGAGTGTAAATTAAGTTTTCTATGAAATATATGTTGGTCTGCCTTAAATTATAGGTATATATTTTTTTAAAGTTTTCCACCTTTATTTCCCGCAATAACAAATTAAAAGTGTCTCAATTTCGTTACATTTTCAAAATGCAAGAAGCTAACTATTTAGATGCAAGATCTACATTTTATTTCACCTTCAATCTAAGAAATTATGGCGGGTGCGCCGGGGTAATGAATTATTCTAATTTTGTCTACATTAATGACAGTATATTGAAATATTCTTTAATTTTTGAGATATAAGACCTCAAAGACTGAACTTTTAAGTTTTTAAGATTTTAATTATTAAAAAGAGTTTGGCTCTTCGATCTCTTAGGAGTTATGATTAGTTTAACGCTCATTTACTTACCTACTATTTTCAAGAAACGATTTTGGATTAATATCACTTGAGAAAATGTATGGCAAATGGTAACATATAGGTAATTATTGACATTTTTACTTATTTAATTTGTCTTTAAATAATGTTCAATATCTAAGAAATAAAAGTAGATAGATTTTTCAGAACATTTTTCTCATATTCCCTAATGTCTGCTTAACAACTTGTCATTAAGCTGTTCCGCAAATTTTGGTTTATCTTGTATAGCTTTAATATAGGTAGTAGGGGACTTTGATAAGAGCGATGAAAGTTTTTCAGCAATTTCAACTTATAGTGCAGTTTTAAAATTTGTCGTATCTGATTTAAAAGATCATATTTTTGAAGCTATTGCAGTTAAAAGATTAACATTTTGATGTTAATTTAGTAAAAATAATGTTCTTTCTATCAAACCGTATAAAATTTAATTAACTTTCAGTGTTTAGCTAGAATTAAATTTTCTTTCAGACAATTTTCGAACTGAAATATCTTGCTTATTTTTTTAAATGGAACACCATAATTTTCTTTATATGATAAGATAGAGAAAAAAAATTCTTCGTTGAACTGTATAGTCTGTCGATTTTTCTAAGGGAATGACTAAAGTAATAAAATAAAGTCAAGTATATTCAACAATGAATGTTCAATTGCAAGTAGCAAGTAGTGAGAATCCCTTGTAAACACTCGTCTTTACCTGCTCTGTTCGAAAACTAACCAGACGGTAAAATTGTTGGTCCTTTTTTTGATTTATTATTTTATGAGGTGCTACTTGCAATTGAACATTCATTGTTGAATATACTTGACTTTATTTTATTACTTTAGTCATCTCCTTAGAAAAATCGACAAACTATTTGTGCATTTTCTATGCCTATCTTTTATTATTTTTCAGTTATTCAAAAAATTCTATTTCGTCCAATTACCTCCCATGAAAGAAAATTTAATATCGCCTATGCCAAATTAATTCAACAACAGTGAAGTGGATAGAAAGCTTAGAAAAATGACAAAATATCACAAATGATGATAATATTGAATATTCTTCATGTTTTTTTACAACTTAAAACATTATACATGCACAAAAAATAAATGCAATAAATTTTGATATCTACAATTAATTATCAATGTCTTCCATATTTCTTCTTTGAGATGAACTAAAATTAATTAATTATTTCAATGTTAATTGTGACAGTTGAATTAAAAGTTGTTTTCCAAAGCCTTTTATGTTTTACATTTTCCTTTCAGGGGAGAAAATAAGACAAAATTGAAAATTTTGAATAACTGAAAAGTTATCAAAGATAGGTATAGGGAATGTTAATACAATTCGCAATTGCCTGAAACACAAAATTCATTTCAGATAAGCGCTGAAAAGCAATTCAATGCTGTAAGACTTGCTACATAATTTGTGTTTTTTTGAATTCCAAGTTTTGACCTTTCAACTGCAATAGTCTCCATGATGTAAATTTATTAAGAAATTTAAAATACAATAAAAATCATACCATTCTATTTGAAATAAGAGAGTAGGGTATTCTACCCCATATAAGGGAGGTTGTGAGAACAATGAAAATATTTTACAAAGGTAGTACAGGCAGCAAAACGGATATTTATCAAATTTCATCAACTTACATCTATTAGAACTTCTTATACTTTTAATAGCAATTCACTAAGACATACCCTGTTTATATAGATTACCTCGTTGTGAATTTTCCTCACAGGATATAATTATTTACCATTTCGTTGAGCATTTAATTTAATTTTATATTTTCAAAGTTGCAATATCATTTATACCGTCTTATCACTTGTTATCAGTGCTGAGTAACTTATAGAAAATCTATATATAGCCTAGTTCAACATTAGAAAATTTATTACTGATTATTTAATTAAATTAAGATAAATTCAAACGTTAAAATTAGTCAAAAATGTTGAAATTATTTGCTTTTTATTTTTTATTATACAATATAAATTTAGTGTCAAGTGTGAATATTTTATATCTATCACCAGTTTGTTCACATAGCCATCATGCTTGGAATCGTGCTATAGCATTGGAGCTAGTTAATAGAGGATACAATGTAACATTTATAAGTCCGGATAAAGATAATTTGGTTGTTACACCAAAAAATTACACACTTATACAATTAGAAGGTGATTTTCAAAGAAACGATTAATTCTATTATTATCACTTATGAGAATATTTCAGGTCTCTTTGAGATGGTGGATAATAATTATAATTTCAACGAAATGCATAATCTTTGGCAGCACGAAATAGTATCAACAGCTATGATTTGGGCAAATATGAATTGTAAACATATTCTTGGAACACAAGGACTAAAGATAATATTAAATTATCCAAAAGATTTTAAATTTGATTTAATCTTATACGATATATCAGTAGACTATTGTTTATATCCGTTAATTGTGAAATTCAATTATCCACCAACAATTGGTGTAACTGTTTTCTCATTATCAACATTTACCTCTTATTTTTTTGGTAACAACTTATATTCATCATATATACCGTATTATGGTGCATCATACAGTAATGACATGACATTTTATCAGAGATTATTAAACTATATTTTTACAAGATACGATATTTATCTAAGATTAACTCAACTTCATAATGCAGATGAAATAGATGCAAGAAAAGTATTTGGAGACGATATACCCAGATGGTATGAAGTAGAGAGACATATTTCATTAGTTTTAGCAAATACTGATCCTATAATGGATCTTCCACAACCATTACCACCGAATATTATTCCTGTTGCTGGTCTTCATATAAAGACACCCAAACGAATACCTGAAGAATTCCAACAAATTCTCGATAATGCAAGGAATGGTGTGATTGTATTCTCATTAGGTACATTGATACTTTCAGATAGATTAAATGACAACCAAAAAAAAGTTTTCCTAGAAGCATTTAGTCGAATGAATGAAACAATTATTTGGAAATATGAAAGTCAATTAGACAATGTTCCAGATAACGTCATCATTCGTAAATGGATACCACAAAGTGATCTTTTAAGTAAGTAAGTCACTTTAATTATAGTTTAATTTTTATAAATAAATTGAAAAATTTAAGCTCATCGAAATGTTAAATTATTCATTGGTCATGGTGGAGCTTCAAGTACTCAAGAAGCAATCTACCATGGTGTACCTTTAATTGTTGTACCATTCATCGCTGATCAATTCCACAATGGTCACCGTATCGTACAAAAACGGGTTGGTTTAATGATTGATTTGCACCAACGGACACACGAATATGTTTACAATACAATTAGAGAAGTTCTCGACAATCCCATGTAAGACTTAGTTTTAACAATTAAACACTTAATAATTATATGAATTGATTAAAAGTAACAAAGGTTACGTAATTATGTAACAAGTGTTTCTTTATTATTGTTTTTACAGTTTGATATGCAATTTTTTGAAAACTTCGATTGTGTGACTAATCATTTTAAGTAAATATTGTTAGTGAGCAAATAAAGTTTTTGATAAGTACGTCTCACCCAATTGAAATTTTCAAATCACTGCATATCAAACTGCAAATATTGTAAGCATGTAATTATAAAATAATACTTGATACATAATCTTTGTTACTTTTAATCAATTAGATATCAAACTATTATTTGCTCACTAACAATATTTACTTAATAATTAAATGTGAAAAACGAAAATTAGTTACCAGAGAAATATCAAGAAATTATCGGAAAGATTCCATGATCAACCACAAAAACCAATGGATCGAGCTATTTTTTGGATTGAACACATGTTAAGACATGGTGGTGAAGATTTTCTATCAACAAAAGCAAGAGATATGCCTTTTTATCAATCTCAAGAAGTCGACATAATTGCATTTCTTATAACATTATTTGTATTAATTGTATTCATAGTTTTGAAAATAATTGGCATTGTAGTAAGATTATTTAAGCCAACAAGAAAGGTGAAAATTAACTGACAATGACTTGAGTTATAAATAAAACGTATGTTGTTTTGCCTTAAATTATTTTTATGTTTTAAGTTTTCCAGCTTTATCTCTCGCAATGACAAATTTAAAAGTGTCTCAATTTCGTTACATTTTCAAAATGCAAGAAGCCAACCTTTTAGATGCAAATTCTACATTTTATTTCACCTTCAATCTAAGAAATTATGACGGATGCGCCGTGGTAATGAATTATTCTAATTTTGTCTATTTTAGGGGATTCGCGAGTGTGGTTTTGAAGTAATATAATTACATGGAGATTCCATAAGCGAACTCTTGGGTCGTGTCATTTGTAAACGGTAAGAGGTATTGAGCTCCAAAATAGCTCAATCGATCAGAAATTTTATTCTTCATTGAAGGACGCTCGACTTGAGTGTAAAACTGATTGGATTTTCCAATAATCTGAGAATATCATGACTTTTCACCTAAAAAATTAGCTTTAAGCTGGGCCGCACAGCTTCTTGTATATAGTGAAAATAATTTGATAAAATTTGCATAAATAAATAGAGAAAAGTCAACTGCATTCGGTGACGCTCTTCAAATTTCAATTTTTTTTTATTTCTGAAAATATTGCATTTAAAGTGGCATGTCAAAAAAATGCAATACAACGCATTGTCTTTTAATTTTAAAGCTAAAAGATCCTACCGCAGCTTATTTGAAAGCTTATTCATGTGCAAAAGGCATATGGAGCTCCAAAAATCCAATTTTTGATAATCCAAAAAGTTATTGAAAAAAAAAATGAAAAACTTGAAATTTTTTTTTAATTTTTGTTAAATAACTTTTTAGATTTTCAAAAATTGGATTTTTGGGGCTCTATATGCATTTTGCACATGAATAAGATTTCAAATAAGCTGTTGTACGATATTTTATTTTTAAAATTGTAGATAACACGTTGTATTGAATTTTTTTGACATACTCCGATGTTTTCCTCTGCACATTAGAATTTAGTGAAAATTTTCCAAAATAGAAAACCCTGTCGGATGCACGGTGAAATTCCCAATTTAACGCTGGTTACACCGTTTGAATATCTCAGAAAATAACCGAGAAATTGATGATTAAAAATTGTCACTTTTTCAGACAATAAAACGAGGCCCGCTTCCAAATAACCTTAATGTAATGACACTATATTAAGGGCGAGTTGTACCATTACATCGATTCAGCGTGCGAAATTTATCAATTTTCAAACAACGATATTTCGCTAATTTTTAAAGATATTGTGAAATTTAAACGTGCGTTGGATAGAGCATTTCAAGGTGCATGCCCTGAAGCTTTCTATTAAAGAAAAATCTGATAAAATTCGGAATGATAGAGAAAACTGTTAGACCATGTTTTTTTTGTACATTTTCCCCTATAATTGACTAAAAATTGGCCAATATGATTGATTTTAAATATCTATTGAGTGATTTAGATGGAAAATGATGAGATCTTTCCAAATCTTCAAGAATTTTCCCGATACGTTTGTTAGTTTTCCCAATTTTTGAAGAAAATTAAATGAACTTTGATCGGTTATATAGGGCACAATTTTAAAGATAGAATTTTGTACTCTTGTTTTTAGAAAGATATTGTAAGGGCAGAGGTAATAAAGCTCGGGTTTAGGAAAATTTTGAAAATTACGTGATTTATTGGAAAATTTGGAATCCCATTTTCACCTGTTATTTACTGCTATTAAAATTAATTAATTTGACCGATAATTAGTATCAAAATATAGGAAAATCGATTTTCTTTCACGGTCATATCATAATAATGAAAAATATTTGAAACTCTGTCCGTAGGTAATTTTCTTAACCAAGCGTGTTTGCGCCGCGAGCCGTATTATTGTTCTTATTTAGTCCGCATATCTGGTATAAACCGGATAGATGTGGTATATTACAACAAGCGCTGAAAAATAATTCAATTCTGTAGAATTTGATAAAAAGTACCTACATAATTTGTGTTTTTTTGAATTCCAAGTTTTGACCTTTCAACTGCAGTAGTTTCCATGATGTAAATTTATTAAGCGAACACTGTATGCAAAGCTTAAAATTTTTCTAAAAGTAAAAAAATCTGAAATACTTTCAGCACTAGACAATAAGTCGTAAAATAAAAGTGCCTTACGATTGAACCAAGAAATTTAAAAAATACAATAAAAATCATACCATTCCATTTGAAATAAAACCTCCCCATATAAGGGGGGTTTTTAGAACAATGAAAATATTTTCCAAAGGTAGTACAGGCAGCAAAACGGATATTTATCAAATTTCATCAACTTACATCAATTAGAACTTCTTACTTATACTTTAGTGGCAATTCACTAACAATAAGACATACCCTGTTTAGATAGATTATCTCGTTGTGAATTTTCTTCACAGGTTATAATTATTTACCATTTCGTTAAGCATGGAATAAGCTCTAGTTAATGTCAATATAAATTTCGTAGTGTTAATTTTTTATTTTCAAAGTTGCAATATCATGCATTTATACCGTTTTATCACTTGTTATCAGTGCTAAGTAATTTATCGAAAATCTATATATAGCCTAGTTCAACACTAGAAAATTTATTACTGATTATTGAATTGAATTAAGATAAATTCAAACGTTAAAATTAGTCGAAAATGTTGAAATTATTTGGTTTTTATTTTTTATTATACAATATTTATTTAGTGTCAAGTGTAAATATTTTATTTCTATCACCAATCGGTTCACACAGTCATCATTTGTGGAATAGTGCCATTGTATTGGAATTGGTTAATAAAGGATATAATGTAACATTTATGAGTCCCGATAAGGACAATTTGGGTGTTATATCGGAAAATTACACATTTATACAATTTGAAAGTGATTATTTTATTACGCGCTATCAAATTAGGAACGGGAGGCACAGTAAAACAAAAATCTCCTTATTTCCGATATCTCCCAAACTATAAAAGTAATCAAAGCAAACTAAATGGCTCTATAATAGTTGGAGTTTCTCCTACACAACATTTTCTTTCCGTATGTTTATCTGCAAGTTAATAAGTCATATTTAATTTTGCCAAAAATGTCTAAACGTTTCACAGTACCTATATGGTTGCGGTAAAGTGAAACACATTAAGAAGCACAGTGAAACATTTATTAAACTACATAAGAACACAAATAAAAAGAGGTACAAAATATTCAATTAAGGTAGGTATTATCAAACAACATAAACATTAACTTTCTTCAAACGAAACAAGAAAGCTACGAGTAGGTATAACTAGGTTATTCTGAAAAATTAGGATCAGCGACATCATCATCGCTGTCAAATAACATCTCGATGAAATTCTGGCATTTGTAGAAAAGGTCATCGCTGTTATTATTACACACGCCACAAATCCAGCAATTACAGAGAGTGCAACAAATCCATTCTGAACCAGTTCAATTCTTCCGAGCAACATTACAGATTGCACAAAAGTTATTTTTTCCTTCTACTGCTCTATTTTTTTTTTGCTTAAATAGAATTCTAGAGGAACTGTGGTTTTAATGCAACATTTTTCTTTTATCCTTCTTTACTTCTGTTGTTTTTTACCTTCGTTCAGCAATTAAATCTTTTTCGGGACTCTTAGTAGCAATAATACTTCTACCTTTTATGCGAGGTTTTCTGGTGTTTTTTTCACATTTCTGCTTTTGGATTTAACCTTTAAATGTTTCAGAACTGATGAATGTTGAAGAAGGAGTTGAATTTTCCACATTTGATAAGCTATTTTCATTATTATCTGAGGACAAATTTTGTGGTGGTGTTTCTTCAGGAATTCTGCACAATGGCGTTACAACAGTTGAAGACGGTGAAGAGGATACATTTTCGGGCCTATTTGTTACCTCACTTGACATGAAGTTGGCATCAGAGAAAACATTGCGATCGTATAGGGAAAAATTCCAGTTTTACGAAAATCAGACTTAATTGTTGTTGGGATCATGGCTTTTTGGTGGGCTTCACTCACAAAAGCAGCGATTTCGTAAGTTGACACGGTTTTTCCGGAATTATGCATTAGCCAGTTATCAATTGCTGCATTGTAGTAAGTTTTGAACGATTAAAAGATTCCAACATCAAGAGGTTGCAGTTTGTTAGTAGAGTGTGGTGGAAAGGTCAATATTGTAACTCGGTTAATTTTCGCCAAATCAAGTGTCACTATTGACAAATGACTCACATGGTTGTCACACAATAGAAGAGTGGAGGCTTCCTTTGAACTCTTGGTGTGGTGAATAAAATGTTCTAACACTTTAACAAATAATTCTGATGTCCATCCTGATGAATTGGCTAATCCATGAGTCCCTGGTAAAGAACTCTTCAACATATGCGGCTTATAATGAACTCTTGGAAAAATCACCGCTGGTGGAATTGAATTGCCACTTGCCCCCACGATACAACATGTAGTAATCAACGTACCCTTTTCGCCACTTGTGCACTTACTGACCTGTTTCATTCGCTTTTCCGCCACTACTCTTGGTGGCTTCTGTACCGTTGTTGTCGCTGTTTCGTCTAATTGTAAGTTAAATATCCTAGTTCCATCGGCAAATTCTACATGATTCTGATAAACCTCTAATAAATTGTTGAAAAAAAAAACATTGACATTATGCCTATTGAACGATGTAGCCCTTTGATAGACTGCATCCCTCAGGGGTTCGTAAGCTTAGCATTGGATTTCTTTTCATAAATCCTTTGAAGCAGTCAATACCAGCCTTATTTTTAGTCTGCCAATGGCTGGGCATTTGATATTATTGGTTTTGGCCATTTCATATGCCAAAGTTCTGGTCGCTTCAGCGGTAAGTCCATACAACATCTTCGAACACATCAAGAGATAATTGCTCAAACTTTTTTCTTGTTTCATTGTAAACACCTTTCTGCATTTATAGTTCGGACGCATTTTTAAGGGACCTTCACCATCTACTGTATTTCTCTTTTTACGAGCATACCTAAACAATGTAGCATATTTTACACCGGTTCCAGATGCAGCAACTCTTAGCCTTACACCTTCTTCGATTAATGTCACTGGCCCTGTTCATTTGATCTTCGCTGAACGTTCCAATTTGCGTTTTGCGCTTATAATTCCGGACCATTTTTATGCCTATGGCAATAAAATAATGTAAGAAGTTGTTTTTGTTTTGTTTAAAAATGCCGCACGGGGTACGGTGAAACAGTTTCACTCTGCCCCATCTCGGTTTGTTTCACTGTGCCCCACCTTACATGTTCGAATATTTGAGGTTTTTTTTCATAGTTTTTACAATAACATGTAAGAGTTAATTCGATAAAAGTAAGTTAATATAATAAGAGTTATATGACCAAAGTCAAATCTGTGATATGAATTTTATAATAGATTTTATTGTACATTATCTTACTTACTAAAAATTTACTTCTACACTTTAAAATGTCACAAATGCAATTTGCTCTAGACACATTGACAGCAACACGCTATAAATACAGGAATTAATAGGCATTGATACTAACATGATCTCAGAGATGGTAAATATACCATTAAATTGTATTTCTTCAAACGTTATTTAGGATGTTTTACTGTGCCCCATGTTTCACTGTGTCCCCCGTTCCCCTATTCTATTTTATTAAAATAATAATTTTTCAGGTCTGTTTGAGAGCTTAGATAAAAATTTTGATTTAAATAAAATCTCTCAAAATACTCAACTTCAAACGATAGAAGAGTTTTTGAAATGGGGACGTTTTAATTGTAAACACATTTTTGGAACACAAGGATTAAAAACAATATTGAATTATCCAGAAAAAAATAAATTTGATTTAATTCTATACGATATAACATTAGGCTATTGTTTATATCCGTTAATTATTAAATTCAATTATCCACCAACAATTGGGGTGACTGCTTTCTTATTACCAACTTATATTTCTTATTCTTTCGGCAACAATTTATACTCTTCATATATACCGTATTATGGTGCCCCGTACAGTAATGAAATGCCATTTTATCAGAGATTATTAAATTATGTTTTTACAAGATATGATTTATATCAACAAATAACTCAACTTAATTATTTAAATGAAATAGATGCAAGAAATGTATTTGGAGACGATATACCCAGATGGTCTGAAGTGGAGAGACATATTTCATTAGTTTTAGTAAATACTGATCCTATATTGGATTTTCCACAACCATTACCAGAGAGAATTAGATAAACGAGAGAGGACAGCTAATGCATTATAATTGGTCGTATTAGCGCCTCTATCAACGAGTTATGGAACTATATTTTTTTTGGCGGGAAATTTGAAATCATATATTTTAGTATATATACAAATGTAGGTATATTTAAATTTTTTTAGAATTTTTCTTCGGGACTTATGAATAGAAAGAAAATCAAACAAAACACTTATTGTTAGTAACAATATATTTTCATTAATGATTTTAAATAAATTAATAATACAATTTTCAAACAAATACAATACAAAATGTGCATTGTTTTAACAAGAAATAGAAAACAACAATAAAAGCAATAACATGATGCCACATTTTGTATAGTTACATATCTTTTACAAAATAAAAAATGATCTGGGTAAAATTATTGGAATTTTTTTTTTATCTAATTCTCTCTGACCATTACCACCGAATATTATTCCCGTTGCTGGGCTTCATATAAAAACACCGAAACAACTTCCTGGAGAATTCCAACAAATTCTCGATAATGCAAGGAATGGTGTGATTGTATTCTCATTAGGTACATTGATACTTTCAGATAGATTAAATGACAACCAAAAAAATGTTTTCCTGGAAGCATTTAATCGAATGAATGAAACAATTATTTGGAAATATGAAAGTCAATTAGAGAATGTTCCAGATAACGTCATCATTCGTAAATGGATACCACAAAGCGATCTTTTAAGTAAGTAAGTCACTTTAATTATAGTTAAATTTTTATAAATAAATTAAAAAATTTAAGCTCATCGAAATGTTAAATTATTCATTGGTCATGGTGGAGCTTCAAGTACTCAAGAAGCAATCTACCATGGTGTACCTTTAATTGTAGTACCATTCATCGGTGATCAATTCCACAATGGTCACCGTATCGTACAAAAACGGGTTGGTTTAATGATCGATTTGCATCAACGGACACACGAATATGTTTACAATACAATTAGAGAAGTTCTCGACAATCCCATGTAAGACTTAGTTTTAACAATTAAACACTTAATAATTATATGAACTGATTAAAAGTAACAAAGGTTACGTAATTATGTAACAAGTGTTTCTTTATTATTGTTTTTACAGTTTGATATGCAATTTTTTGAAAACTTCGATTGTGTGACTAATCATTTTAAGTAAATATTGTTATTGAGCAAATAAAGTTTTTGATAAGTACGTCTCACCCAATTGAAATTTTCAAATCACTGCATATCAAACTGCAAATATTGTAAGAATGTAATTATAAAATAATACTTGATACATAATCTTTGTTACTTTTAATCAATTAGATATCAAACTATTATTTGCTCACTAACAATATTTACTTAATAATTAAATGTGAAAAACGAACATTAGTTACCAGAGAAATATGAAGAAATTATCGGAAAGATTCCATGATCAACCACAAAAACCAATGGATCGAGCTATCTTTTGGATTGAACACATGTTAAGACATGGTGGTGAAGATTTTCTATCAACAAAAGCAAGAGATATGCCTTTTTATCAATCTCAAGAAGTCGACATAATTGCATTTCTTATAACATTATTTGTATTAATTGTATTCATAGTTTTGAAAATAATTGGCATTGTAGTAAGATTATTTAAGCCAACAAGAAAGGTGAAAATTAACTGACAATGACTTGAGTTATAAATAAAACGTATGTTGTTTTGCCTTAAATTATTTTTAGTAATGTTTTCCAGTTTTATGTCACGCAATAACAAATTTAAAAGTGTCTTACATCGTGCGTTACATTTGCAAGATGCAAGAAATTGACATTTCATATGTAGATCCTTCATTTTATTTCACCTTCAATCTATGAAATTATGGTGGATGCGCCGGGATAATGAATCAGTCTAGTTTTGTACATTTTAAATACGCTGTATTGAAATATCGCCTCCAATTAATGTGTATTGTGTAGAATTTAGAGAAGATAGCCTTATTACTTAAGCGATCATCTGATATACACCCCTCCAGTTTGTCATGCCTTCAATTACGTAGGACAGTAGCTTTTTTCATTGGACTATGTCAAATTTAGTAACTAATTAACATTTAATGAAGCCATTATCATCGGATAACAACTAAGAAAAGCTTAGAAACCGGAGTGGGATACGAACTCACGAATATTAATTTACAACTAACAATAAGATTGATGCAGGCATTGGTAGCTTAGTTGGTAGAGCATCTGTGCACACAGATTATATGCTATTATAACTATTATAAGTGATCTATAATTGTGCGTTACTAAGTGATAAAGTAATAACTTATCACTTAATCACTTACACAAACAATTAAGAAAAGTGAAAAATCCTGTGTGGGATCCGAACCCACGACCACTAGTCTTAATTGTACACCACTGCTCTGACCAACTGAACTAACAGACCCGTACCAACGCCTTTTAATTAATTATTTAATCATTAATATATTTTCATTAATAATTCTATCGCAGTTTAGAAATATTTCCTTAGTATTTGCCTAGCTTGTTAAATATTAACACTGCGTACATTGACGAGGAAATCGATACCTTTTGTGTGCGATAAAACACTTATTTTTCTGTCCAATTAAATATACATTTACAACGGTGATAAGGTTGAATCTTTCTGAATATGATAATCAATAATATTTTCATTAAAAATTTAATGTTTGTAAATGTTAAAAAGCGTACATTGTACCTAAATTATAATTAAGGAAATGATAAATAAACACAGAAATAATACAGTTGGATCGTTATATCAACAAATTGTTTAAATTAATCGTTGTTAATTTTTCTCTTTTGTGGAATTTTATTAATTTTTTATATAAATATTTTATTATTTAGTCTTTTTTCCACAGAATAGATGTAATTTTTTATTTTTTAAATATTACAGCTGTTTCGATACTCATTAGTTTCATCTTCAGACAAAAAAAGGAAAACAATTTTTGAATATAAAAAAAGCATATTGTTATTATTCAATGTAATTTACAGAACATGACGTCAGTTTCTTCTATTTGCACAAATAGAAAAGATTGCCCGGGTTTTCTTTTTCAAGTTCTTGTAATAATTGTCTTGATAGTCATCTTACGAATAAGAGGTAATGGTTAGGATCTACAACAGATTTAATTCTTCAGAAATTTTAAGGATTTCCGCCAAGTTTCTCATTGTGTAAAATTTGCATAATCCTACTTTCCATATTATATTTGTAACTATAAAAATTATAAATGTAAAAATGTTGAATGAGATAAGTAATATTGGAATGAAGGAAATCGTGGTTTAAATAGGAACCATTTGACATGACAATAAAAATTAATACAGAACGATATAGAAAGACTAAAATTTATGTTGTGATAAGTTATCACTAATTATTTAATCGTCAAATATACTAAATACATACGCAATTAATTTAGTATGAATTGATATCCAAGGACGATGAACTTTAACTTTACCATTTTGACTACCGAAAAAACATAAATCGAAGTCCAAATATAATACTGGTGCTACTATTTAGTGATAAATTCGTTTTGTTAGTTAGTTGAACCTGAACTGTAATTAAATTTGAGTCATTTAGAAGGACAATATTGGAGAAAAAAATGTTGAAAATAACTATGTTTTATTTAGTGTTCAGTATCCCTTTAGTTTTGAGTGTAAATATTTTATTTATATCACCAATTGGTTCACATAGTCATCATATGTGGAATAGTGCCATTGTATTAGAATTGGTTAATAAAGGATATAATGTAACATTTATGAGTCCCGATAAGGACAGTTTGGGTATTATATCGGAAAATTACACATTTATACAATTTGAAAGTAATTATTTTATTAGGAACTATCAAATTATATTCTACTAGCTATGATACCCGGCTTCGCTCGGGAGTTGATATGAGATTACTTGATAGTTGAAATAAAAAAATTAACTATGACGTAAAAAGTAAAAAAATTTATTGAAAACGTTTTCTCATTATTTACACTACTTGTTTATAAACAACATTTTTCATTTTATTGTCCGGGGTATATATATATATATATATATATATATATATATATATATATATATATATATATATATATATATAATTTTTCAAATTTCCTACTCTTGAGCAGGCTACATACAGCTGACCGTGAAAGAAGCAGGATTCTTTGAGGTTGATGCCACAATATTTTAAAGTTTGCCCTTGCGCTTTGTTAATTGTAAAACTAAAGGCTAATTTAATTGGAAACTGCAATCTTTTAAATTGAAATGGCAATTCAGAAGAGATCAGTGGTATTCTAGGTATAAATACTGTGTGTCCTTTGTTCTTTTCAGAAATAAGTTCAGCTTCAATGACATTATTCGATAGCTATTTTACGATCATCCTTGTTCCATTACATAGTTTTGGGGAGTTGAGATTTCTGAGTAATATGATTGGAGATCCAATTTTCAGAAGAAGGCAGTGTAATGGCATTCCTGGTACTTGTAAAGAATTTAGAAATTCAGTAGGGAAGTTGACACTTTCTTCAATGGATACCATCGTGTCGATCGATTTATATATTTTCTCTTCACCAGATATTTTCTTTAGAATATTAAAATTGATATCGTCAACAATATTATTTTTAGTGGCCAAAATTGCTCTTTGAAATAACCAGTCTACGTTAGTATAGTTCTGAATAATATTTGGATAAATTTTGTCGATTAGTTCGTTTTCAGTAGTGGCTATGTTACAGAAATCACTATTGAGTTCAATGAGGCCGGTCGTTTGGTCAGTAGGATATGTACCTTCACCTATTTGTAAAAGTATTTTAGCAAAATGTGCTGTTGTTTCATCTTTTGATAATTCAACTCTCATGTTTTTTGTTAATTGCAGTATTTGTACTTGTGGCCAGAGATTGACTTTTTTAAGCATGCATTGATCTCGTCTGCTGGTGTTGACTTGGGAATAACTGGAAGTGTTTGTCGAAAATCTCCTGAGAGTATGAGTAGAGCTCCTCCCATTATTTCAGAGTTTTTTCGCAATTCTTGTAATGTTCTGTCCATGGCTTCTAATGATTTTTTATGGGCCATAGTACATTCACCCCAGAAGATAATTTTAGCTTGTTTTAGAAGTTGACCCCGTCCAGATTTTCCTGAGATTTTACATACCGGAAATTGTTGTTCGGCTATATTTAACGGTAGTTGTAAGGCAGAATGGGCAGTTCGTCCACCTTCCATAAGTGTGGCTGCAATGCCGGATGATGCTAGTGCCAGTGCGATGTGTTTTTTAGCACGTATTTCCGCCAGTATTAGATTTATTAGAAACGTTTTACCGGTGCCTCCTGGTGCGTCCAAGTAAATAATTCCACCAGTGTTGTTATTTATTCGGTTCATTATAATGTTGTAAACTTCTTTTTGATTGTCATTAAGAAGTGGTTTGTTGTGAGCAATGTATTCAAGTAGTTCATTGACGTTGTAACTTTTTTCCTTTGTAATTTCGTAGTTTAGCACACTGAAAGCATTTCTTTGTGGTGCTGGCATTCCAAGTTCTACTAAGGCCTGGTTATTTATTGCTAAACATTTATCTTCTAAGCGAATGAGTGTTTCATTGAAGATGTCGTCATTGAATTCTATAGTCAGTTCTGGATGAGCTTGTCGGATTTGGTACAATATATCATCACTCATACTCATTTTGAAAGAGTCCCATAGCTGTTTTGGGTTTGATGGGTTGCATGTTGTTAGAATTATGGCGAATAACTCTCGAATTTGTTCAGCTGAAGCTGTGAGTGTGGCTTCTTGTAGTGTTGATTCCCAGTGGTTATCGTTTTCCAATAATCCTAAGCGTTGACATGCTTCTCTGTACGTCTGGCATAGGTAGCCGTCAATAGTCCTGAGATCTGTGAAACTTGTTGGTCTCCGTATTTCGTGTAACAACATCCGGAGATAGAAACATTCGGCATTGTTTGGATGAACAGTGTATACTCGACCTATTGCGTTAGTTTTCATGATTTCTGGATGACCCTCCTCTGGCATTCCTTGTTTTCGTCGTTGAAAAATTTTCCTGGTTTTGTCCCACGTATAATAAATAGGGACGTCGACATACAGTAATGTCTTTGCGAATAGATCCGTTTGGCACAGTTGGGAAAAAGCTGTTAAAGTTGTGTTCTGAGGTGGTTCGCTTGCAATTTTTCTAGCCGAGTCTTTTGTGAAGTAAACTCTCTGTCCATTCTCCAAATGTACTGCTAGATGTTGCACAGCTGGTTCGCGTTCGTGTATAGGAAAACTAAAAATTCTCCACGCTGCTTCGTTACTGTTGATGTATCTTCCCATTTGGTACATGAGGATCTCATCATTTCTATTATTTTGTTCGCTATTTTGGACTATTTGAAATACTGCCATATAACTACCTTTGTTTACGTACTTACATATATATTTAGTAGATTTTACTGAATTGCAGTATTCAACGTTTATGTGTGCTTGAAACATTTTGGAAAGTAGTGGGTTATATGGTACTACCCATTGATTATCTATTTCCAGTTCGTCTCTGCCTTGTATTTGTATTTTTGCTGTGAAGCCACCGTTTTTCGGTGATCGTCTTCTATATTTGGGATAGCCGTCATCTTCAGTTTTTGTATCGTCCACGTATGGTTTTGGATATTTTTTTGTACATTTTCCATCACTCATGCATGGCGCATTGAGGTTTAGTGGTCCACATGGTCCGTGAATCATGTTTTTCACTACTATGTTGTATAGTTCTGGATTTTTTTGTGGATTGGGAAATTCAGCTTGGATGATTTTGTCAATATCCGTGGGATAAATTTTATCATGTAGCCATATGAGATTGTGTGAGTGAGGTAGTCCTCGTTTTTGCCACTCGATTGTATACATCCAGCATCTAACGGTTCCAAAGATGTGATATTTTGTGATGACTTCAATAAATCTTATTTGTTTTTGTCGAAAAACTCTGGCTATTATGTCGTGTCGATCCATGGAGGTTTGTCCGTATTTTAGTTGTTCTTTGATTTCTGGCCATGATGAGTTGCATGTAAATGTTATGAAGAGATCAGGTCGTCCATATTTTCTTACGTAGGTCATGGCATCTTGAGTATATTCGTGCATATGTCTTGGACTTCCCATGTATGATGAGGGTAAGATTACCATTGTTCCAATATCGTCAATATTGCCGTCATTTATGATCGCGTCTCGAAGGTGGATGTATTCTTCTGTGCGTAGTTTCTTCTGATTCAGTCTTATGTAAAGCATCCGTTCTGCTTCTATTTTTGCGTACATATCTACCAGAAATTGTTGGAATAAACGGCGAGTGTTGAGAATGTGATTGTATATTTCACTGTCTCTGATCATTAAGCGGTAAGCATAGAACTCCTTCGAAGTGATTTTTTTGTTTGTTTCTATGCCTGTTTCAGGATGAATTTGTTTTATATTGAAATGATATCCGTCCTCTCCGTGCAGAAATATTAACGGATATTGAAGAGCATCATATGAACGGTGTGTCTCTGCAATGCGTTGTAGTCCTTTTCCTCTTCGTTGTACAATTATGTCACGGCTTGTATTTTCATTGTCCACAATTACGATGGCGACTTCATCTATCTGAGGTGCATTAAATCTACGTTCGTGTTCTCCACGTGGTATTTTATCGGCTCGAACTACAATTTTATAGTCATCAGAAATCATGCGGTCTAGTGTTATTTTGAATATGTAAATCAGTTGATTGTATTTGTGTAAGATCCTCTGTACATCTTGAATTATTTCGCGTCTCAATCCATTGAAATTTGTGCATCGTTGATCAATTTCTTGTTCTTCATTTCCGATGAAATATACTTGCAGAAATTTATAGTCTTCGTTAGGCATTGGTAATAACGATCCTATTTTGTGATAAATTTGCACTTGAATTGAAAATACATATTGAAATTCATCTCTATTAGTGTTCGTCGAAGTAACACCGAAAGAAGTCATTTGAAAGCAGGAGTTGTATGATCTTATATTTTGAAGAAAGTGTTTTGATTCTAGTGTTTCCTCGGTCATGTAATGTAGAAATTCCTGTGGAGGTGCTTCCAGTGGTGGTAATCGGATTTTTCCATTCATGCAACAGAGACCTGGTGTTTGTCTACTGAATTTTTTCGCGTGGCAAAAATGGCAAATGTTATTCATTTGTCCGATTACAACATATTTATGATTGTAATATTTTTTCGTCGGTTCGTAGTGGAATGCTTCCTTTGTTAGATTATCTTTTAAAATTCTCGATTCTTCAATACTTTTCTTTTCTTTTCTATCTTCGCTTTTTCTGCTTCTCAGGGTGCTCATTCTGGTTCGTTGATTTTGTAAACGTGCTTCATGCTCTTCTTCCGTTTCATTTCTTCGATATTCTTTTTGTTTCCGCCGCTTCGCTGCAGAACTGGCAAGATCTCCTCCTCTTTTACGTCTAGGCATTGTATTCTGTAAAATATAAATTAAATAAACATTTTATAGACAAATATATTGTTACGTAAACGTGGGGTACGTTAAGACAAAGAAAAAAAATTATTTAAAAAAATTACAATAAAAGAAAAAAACATTAGAATTAATTAAACACACTATTAAAATTACTCACATTTGATATTTCACAATAAAGGCTCACAAACAACTTTTTTCTTCTTCGCTTCAAAATCGAGAATTAATTAAACACATTATTAAAAATACTCACACGTAATATTTCAAAATAAAGGCTCACAGATAACTTCTTTTTTTCGTTCCGAATTCGCTTGCTTCGCTATTCAAATCGAACTAACTTTGGCGGGCGACATCGCGCCTTTATATATTCAGAGAGCTAGGCTCTAGTATGATCGAGAAAGTTTGGGAATATTTTCTTTCTCACACCTTCTAGAATGTTCTCAACATTATCGTCCGCCGTAACAATAGGTTCTGCAGCTGTAGTATACGTAGTAAAGGCGCGAAATTTAAAAACTTAAATTTTAAAATGTTTTCAGAACTAATTTGAATAACTAAAATTATGTCGCTTCAACTCCAAAATATAAGTTAGCTGCTACTGTATAAATACACGAAATTTAATAACTTTATTATAGTAACAAATGTAATTCAAAACTTTATTGAAATTGGAATTTTAAATTTCGCGCCATTACTACACATGATGAATGAAGTTCAAATACTCAACAACAGATGGCGCCACTACACTTAATTTCCAAGTTGAAGGGCTAGAAAAGTCCCTATATTTTTAAAAACACGCCCTTTCGGTTTAAATGAAAACTTTCTTGTTCGAGGGGGAATAAAGGACTATCACACTATATAAGTCCCTTTATCGTGCTGGGACTCCTTTTTAAGTTTTATCGGCACGCACATTTTACCAACATAGTTTTATTATATATAATGATAATAATGATAATGATAATGATTTTATTAAAATGATAATTTTTCAGATCTGTTTGAGGGCTTAGACGAAAATTTTGATATAAATAAAATGTCACAAAACACTCAACTTCAAATGATAGAACAGTATTTGCAATGGCTACGTTTTACTTGTAAACATATTTATGGAACAAAAGGTTTAAAAACTATATTGAATTATCCGAAAAATTTTAAATTTGATTTAATTCTATACGATATAATAGCAGGCTACTGTTTATATCCGTTAATTATAAAATTTAATTATCCACCAACAATTGCTGCTACCGTTTACTCACTACCATCTTTTATTTCACATTCTTTTGGCAAAAATTTATATTCTTCATATATTCCATATCATTGTGGACCATACAGTAATGAGATGACATTTTATCAGAGATTATTAAACTACGTTTTTGCAAGATATGATTTATATGCACGATTAACTCAACTTCATAATTTAAATGAAAGAGATGCAAGAGATGTATTTGGAGACGATATACCGAGATGGTATGAAGTAGAGAGACATTTTTCATTAGTTTTAGCAAATACTGATCCTATAATGGATTATCCACAACCATTACCACCGAATATTATTCCTGTTGCTGGTCTTCATATAAAACCACCGAAACAACTTCCTGGAGAATTCCAACAAATTCTCGATAATGCCAGGAATAGTGTGATTGTATTTTCATTAGGAACACTGATACGTGCAGATAAATTATATGACAACCAAAAGAAGGCATTTCTGGAAGCATTTAGTCGAATGAATGAAACAATTATTTGGAAGTATGAAAGTCAATTAGAAAATGTCCCAGATAACGTCATCATTCGCAAATGGATACCACAAAGTGATCTTCTAAGTAAGCTGCTTTAATTATAATTCAATTATTATAATTAATTACAAATTGAAGCTCATCGAAATGTTAAATTATTCATCGGTCATGGTGGAGCTTCAAGCACTCAAGAAGCACTGTATCATGGAGTACCCACAATTATTGTACCATTCGTCGTTGATCAATACCACAATGCTCACCGTATCGTTCAAAAACAGGTTGGTTTAAGTATTAATATCGAACAAATTACACCCGATTATGTTTACAATACAATTAGAGAAGTCCTCGATAATCCCATGTAAGTCCATCTTTCGATAATAAAAGCTTTTCTATCTCAAGAATTCGTTTTAAAAATTTTAGTTATGGGAGAAATATGAAAAAAATATCACAGAGAATCCATGATCAGCCACAAAAACCAATGGAACGAGCTATCTTTTGGATTGAATACATGTTGAGACATGGTAGTGATGATTTTCTATCACCGAAAGCAAGAGATATGCCTTTTTATCAATCTGAAGGGATCGACATAATTGTATTTCTTATAACATTATTTGTATTAATTGTATTCATACTTTTAAAAATAATTGTCACTGTAGTAAAATTATTTAAGCCAACAAGAAAGATGAAAATTAACTGATAATGAGTACAAGTTAAGTTTTCAATAAAATATATGTTGCTTTATGTTAATTATTTTTAGTATAGTTTTAATCTTTTTTTAAGTTTTCCAGCTTTGTGTTTCGCACTAACCAATTGAAAAGGGTCTTATTTTCGTTACATTTGCAAAATGCAAGAAACTAACCTTTTAGATGCAAATTCTACAATTTGTGAAATTATGGTGGATGCGCCGGGAAAATGAATTATTCTATTTTTGTCCATTTTAGTGACTCTCTATTGAAATATGACTCCAAATTAATATATATTGTGTAGAATTTAGAGCAGATAGCCTTGTTACTTGACCGATCATCTGATATACCACCCCCCATTTCGTCATGCCTTTAATTACGGACAGTGGCTTGGTTCGGTTGTTTTCTTTTTTTCATTGAACTATGTCAAATTTAGTAACTAATTTAATTAACATCTAATGAGGCCATTATCATCGTATAATAACTAAGAAAAGTTTGAAAACCTGAGTGGGATACGAACCCACGAAGATTAATTTAAAACTAAGATTGGTGCAGGCACGATAGCTCAGTTGGTAGAGCAGCTGTGCACACAGATTTTATGCTATTATAAGTGATCTGTAGATGTGCATTAAACAAAAAGTCGTGGGTTTGTATACCACTTAAAGCTCCAAACCTTTTTTAGTTGTTATGCGATGATAATGTCTTCATTATTCATCATTTAATAATCTAATCGTAGTTCAATTACTTAATCGATTAATTTTTATAATGGAAAAAATGTTTAAGAATTAATTTTACATTCTATTCAAATTAATTTCAACTACGATTGTCAGTCCTCTGATATCTTCTTGATCTTCCTCTAATAATCAAAGTGTTTATAATAAATGCAAGTAAACGTCTCTTATTGTCTAACGTTGTACATACTCATAGAGGATTATCGAAAACTTTTCTAATTGTATTTTAAACATCCGTAATCAGGTGTAGTTCAGTTCACAAATAGTATGTTAACCTTTTCCGTCTAATTATCCTACCATAAATACTCTTATTTAAATAATATCCGATTTAAAATAAGTAGAATTTGTCTCTAGATAATAAACGTTTGTATTTCGTTTATAAGGGAAACTTTTCCCTTATAAAAACAGTCAGTAAGTCTACTAACGAACTAATAAACGATATTGCGAGCTTATAAGACGTGGTAAATCAAAGCTTCCCACCATGAAAATCCGGTGAAACAATAGTAAAGTAGAGTTTAACTCATCTGCATAGCAGTTAAGTATTTTTTTTTTAACAATATAATATGCTGAAAATTTGAATGCCTACGATTTGTACAAAACTTCCATTAGTTGGAGAGCGATTCGAAAAATTCAAAGTTCCTGGAAATCATTTTAGCAAAATTAGAGTCTCGTAGCTCATTTGTAAGTCGGTCAAGAAACGCTGGTTTTGAACAATGTCGCGACTCTTCAAAAAAGAGCTGCACACATAAAATGACTTAGATCTTATCTTCCCTACATTGATTTTATTTGTTTCTCTCCCTTATATTCTAGAATACATGCTTATCAGCTTTAAATACAATGAAACCTGTAAATTTGGACGCTTCCCTGTACTGGATACCTATATCCAAATTGGACACTTTTCAATTGGACTAGCAAAATTACATCTTCTGACTTACAATTATACAGGTTTCACCGTAATACTAAAACTATCTTATACACTTTTGACAAGTCTCTATCAATTTTATAAAAATTACCAAAACTATCACTGATAAGATCGCAAGGAATGCAATTATATCGATTTCTTCAGATTGATAATAAGGCAAATCTCTTGCTTTTGTTGATAAGAAATCATCACTACCATGCTTTAAGATATATTCAATCCAAAAGATGGCTCGTTCCATTGGTTTCTGTGGCTGATCATGGAATCTTTCAGATATCTGCTTCATATTTTGTCGATATCTAAATTATTTAGTTATTGATTAAAATCGGTTTACAATGTTTCAAACTATATAAACTCACATAGGATTATCGATCACTTCTCTAATTATATTGTAGACATAATCAGGCGTTATTTGATCGATGTCAATCTTCAGACCTACTTGTTTTTGAACGACTCGATGAGCATTATGATACTGATCAACAATGAATGGTACAATAATTGTGGGTACTCCATGATAGAATGCTTCTTGAGTACTTGAAGCTCCACCATGACCGATGAATAATTTAACATTACGATGAGCTTAAATTTGTAATTAATGGTAAAAAATGAACAAAAATTAAGACCGCTTACTTAAAAGATCGCTCTGTGGTATCCATTTACGAATGATGACATTTTCTGGAACATTCTCTAATTGACTTTCAAAGGAGGGGTATCGATAAGCTAGGAATAATAACCCCTCTAGAAAATTTTAAAAACTATGTTTTTTGAATAGTATGAGACTCATATGTAAAGGAAATGCAATTCATTTTACAGAAACATCTTTTATTCTTTTTTAGAACACAATTCAAATAAGTATGCAACATTACAAGATATTTTGAATTTTACTGACATTTGTAGGTTTAGTACGCAATAAATTAAAACTGACCACAAAAATGAAACAAAATATCGTAAGAATGATATCTATTCTGCATCGGAATCATCTGACCACCCGCACTTGGAATTGTTCACTGCTGCGTCCTGAAGAAACTGACTAAAGTCGATGACACGCTGTATGATATGACAGATACCACACTACTGATGCTATATGAGCACAGCAAGAAACAGTACGTGCTCCTACCTTGCACTGACAGTACCACCCCAAAATGTTAGTGGTACTGTACTCTAACCAAAGCTGATATTGTTTAGAGGAGACATGTCGTGACTGTATTCTTACTCTAATTATATTATTGCTTTCTCGGTGAATAGCAATCGTGTAAAGTCCTTGGGTATCCAGATGTTCCTCAGTGTATGACTTGGCTTGTTTTAATTGATAAACACCTAAAGTCAAAAAGAGTAATTCATCAGTAGTAAGGCGATGAAATTCCGCTAAATAATCACTTGATATTTCTTTCCATGGAACTCGCTTTCTTGCCCAACCTTCTTGTTCAACTTTCTTTTTCGAATAATTTGATGTTTTTGAAAGTCTAAGCATGCGGTTAGCCATCATGATATCATTTTCATCTTGTATTCTTGGTTACAAATAGAACTCACTATCTTGATGTAGTCACAAATGTAGGGTCTATGAGAATTAGGCATCACGTTGTTCAGTAACTTGCAAGTTTTGAGTAGCCCGTTTATTGCCTCTATAACCCATCGTATAGATGTGATAAGACGTGAGTTATTGGCCTGATCTGTTGTATGTTGTAGTTCGCTTTTTTGAAGAAAATGAGGCATTTTGGGTATAAGGTTCATATCTTCCATTAAGCCAACACTGACTGAATCCTCTATCTACCACAATGACATCATTTTCTTGTAAATAGTTTCGTATTGAATTAACACTCCTCGTAAGATAGAAATAAGATATGGAAGCATCATTATTTTTTCCATCGGCGAAGCTAGCAGTAATAACGTACGATAATATTTTTTGAATACGAGTGCACAAGATTAAAAAAAAGATTTATCTTACCATGAGCGCATTATTTTAGCATGATGATTTTTCCATATGTTGTTCTTTAGCCGTTAACAAAGCTATACTCATAAAAATTAGACTGCTAAAAAAGTGCGCTCATATTTAAAAAAACTCGATATAGTAAAAAAAGGTACAATTTTCACAATAAAGCTATTTTTACCTAAGTTTGTCGATTTATTTCGTTAGGAAAACGTAATTATTTGGACTCTCAATTTATTCTAGCGTTAAGTTAGTGTCTTGTATTTTACAAAAAAAAATGAGAAATATAAAAAAAATTATTGTTAAATTTTTGGTCAACTTGGGGTCATTTTGCCTAGCTTATCGATAGCCCTCCTTTCCAAATAATTGTTTCTTTTAATCGACTGAAAGCTTCCAATAAGATTTTTTGTTGAACATTGCCCAAGAAATCTGAACGTACATGTGTTCCTAATGAAAATACAATCAAACCATTCGTTGCATTATCGAGAATTTTTTGGAATTCTTCAGGGATTCGTTTGGGTGGTTTTATATGACGACCAGCAACAGGAATAATATTCGGTGGTAATGGTTGTGGATAATCCATTATAGGATCTGTATTTGCTAGAATTAATGAAATATGTGTCTCTACTTTATGCCATCTCGGTATATCGTCCCCAAATACTTTTCTTGCATCTATTTCATTTAAATTATTAAGTTGAGTTATTTGTTGATTTAAATCGTATCTTGTAAAAACGTAGTTTAATAGTCGCTGATAAAATGTCATCTCATTACTGTATGGTGCACCATAATACGGTATATATGATGAATACAAGTTGTTACCGAAAAAATAAGAAATATACGTTGGTAATAAGAAAACAGTCACACTAATTGTTGGTGGATAATTAAATGTAATAATTAACGGATATAAACAGTAGCCTAATGTTATATCGTATAAGATTAAATCAAATTTATAATCTTTTGGATAATTTAATATCGTTTTTAAACCATGTGACCCAAGCAAGTGTTGGCAACTGAGACGTGACCGTTCTATAAGCAGATTTGTAATATCCGAATGGATGCTCTTACGCATATCATTTATATTGTATTTACTAGCTAATTTTTGATAAAGTCCTGAAATATTCATTTTGTAATAAATATATGTTCTGTCATTATTATTTTTTTGTTAAATAGTCACCTTCAAATTGTATGAGTGTGTAATTTTTCGAGGTATTTGTCAAATTGTCTGTATCAGGGCTCATAATTGTTACATTATGTCCTCTATTAACTAATTCTAATGCAATGACACGATTCCACAAATAATGACTATGTGAAGCAACTGGTGATAAAAATAAAATATTTACACTAAATACTACTTGACATGATGTTAACAAAAAATAGATAAGTATAGTTATTGACATCTTTCGATATTGATTTATCTCTTAATAGATTGCTTAGACTAAAGTTAAATTGATGAGTCATTTCAATTTTATAGGTTTAATATGGATTAGTAATTTTTTATATCGATAAAGTGAAAGAAAAATGATTATCTATGAACTATGATTATTTAGATTTATCTTTTATGCAACTAATCACAAAAAAAATAAGGAGCTTCTATCTCTAACATAGAATTTAGTAAATACTATGGGTACATATATACCAAATTTGTAGGCTTACTTTCAATGTATAAACATAGTAATACTTTCTGTCATCAATACTTTGACCATAGAGTCATACCGGGTGAGTCACGTAATATTAAAAGTTCTATGGAAATTCCTTAATAGGAACTAATGTTGATGGGAGATTCCAAATATATTTCAAGAATTTGTAGGGGATCCCCAAAGAATATTTTAGCAAAATTTGAGCTTCGTAGCTCAAAAGGAATAAGAATGGCACAAAGACTTTCAAAACATTGATTTATTTCCTTCTTCTCCATTGCATTCTATAAAAATATTCGAAACATTCCAAAATAAACTTAAGAAAAACGAAAAAAATCAATATTTGGAGGACTCTCGAGTCATTCTAATTATAATAAGTCGTTTTTAGTGTTTAATTCATTTTTGAAAATCGTGATATCAGAAACGAGCGTTTTTTGACTAACTTCCGAATGAGCTATGCGGTTTTAATTTTGCTATAATAATATTCAGCTTTTCTCCTATAAATAATAGAAAAATGGTGGATGCGCCGAATTGACATTACTGTCTTGGATTTAGTTTTTTTTTGTTGTTGCGTTTTTATCTTCAATTAAGAGTTCAATAAAAACGTTAATTGTAAACAATTCATTATAAATTAGTTATCAGCTTGATTCAGACTAAAAATATAATTTGTAAATTGCGATGGAATTATTAGTAAGAATAATAATGATTATTATATTAAGAGGCATTCAGCCTTATCATCGCAAAACAAATAAGAAAAGTGTAAGATCCTGTGTCTGATCCGAACCCACGAGTTTAAAATTGTTTCCAGCTATACAAAAGTATGAATACAAAAATGATGAATGCTCCTATAAGATTAGTAATATTAGAATTAAAGAAATCGTGGTGAGTGTGACATAGGTCCTAAAATTCTAGAATTCGAGCCCAGTCTTTAGATTTATTGAAACACACACGATTAGAAAATCTAACCCTAATTTAAACACTTTAGTAACTCGATAAACAACTTTCAGTGCAATTTCCTTAAATATATTTAAAATAGACGCCTTTCAATATTTACAGTCGATATATTTTCACAGACAAACTGATAACTAAGCAATACTTGAACGTTAATAATAGGAAAATCCATCAATTATTGCCTATCATGTGATATTTAAGACGACATTATCAACTTTTATTTGTGATCCTACTTGCCTCTTATTGATGTAAAATTGACAGTTATATAAATTAATGTTTCCTAAAAATTAATGATTACAGTTTCAGTTCAATTAATATCTTCAAATACCAATAATATGACTTGACAATAAAAATTAATTTACAACAATGTAGAAAGACTACAATTTGTATTGTGATAAGTTATCACTAATAATTTAATCGTCAAAAATATTTTACATACGAAAATTGACTGATTTATATTATTTCAGTTAATTTAATATGCATTGATACCCAAGGATGATGAACTTTTAACTTGACCATTTTGACTACCGAATAAACATAACAAGAAGTATTTACATATTGTTTTATGTACTCTTTAATTATATCTTGTAATGGAAATATTATTTAGATCGTTCTAGTCAATTTAATGTCGATTTTTAGTGGGGAAAAATTCGAAGCCTAAATAGAATACTTATGCTACTATTCAGTGATAAATATGTCTTGTTAGTTGTTAGTTGGACTGTAGTTAAATTAGGATCATTCAAAAGAACAATATTAGAGAAAATGTTGAAAATAACTATATTTTATTTAGTGTACAGTATCCGTTTAGTTTTGAGTGTAAATATTTTATTTCTATCACCAATCGGTTCACACAGTCATCATTTGTGGAATAGTGCCATTGTATTGGAATTGGTTAATAAAGGATATAATGTAACATTTATGAGTCCCGATAAGGACAATTTGGGTGTTATATCGGAAAATTACACATTTATACAATTTGAAAGTGATTATTTTATTACGCGCTATCAATTTATATTCTATTTTATTAAAATAATGTTTTTTTCAGATCTGTTTGAGAGCTTAGATGAGAATTTTGACATAAATAAAATGTCTCAAAACACCCAACTTCAAATGTTAGAAGAGTTTATGACATGGGGACGTTTTAATTGTAAACACATTTTTGGAACACAAGGATTAAAAACAATATTGAATTATCAAAAAAAAAGTAAATTTGATTTAATTCTATACGATATAACATTAGGCTACTGTTTATATCCGTTAATTATTAAATTTAATTATCCACCAACAATTGGGGTGACTGCTTTTTTATTACCAACTTATATTTCTTATTCTTTCGGCAACACTTTATACTCTTCATATATACCGTATTATGGTGGCCCATACAGTAATGAAATGACATTTTATCAGAGATTATTAAATTATGTTTTTACAAGATATGATTTATATCAACAAATAACTCAACTTAATTATTTAAATGAAATAGATGCAAGAAAAATATTTGGGGACGATATACCGAGATGGTATGAAGTGGAGAGACATTTTTCATTAGTTTTAGCAAATACTGATCCAATAATGGATTTTCCACAACCATTACCACCGAATATTATTCCTGTTGCTGGTCTTCATATAAAACCACCAAAACAAATCCCTGGTGAATTTCAACAAATTCTCGATAATGCAACGCATGGTGTGATTATATTCTCATTAGGGACACTGATACGTGCAGATAAATTAAGCAATAATCAAAAGAAGGTCTTTCTGGAAGCATTTAATCGAATGAATGAAACAATAATTTGGAAATATGAAAGTCAACTAGATAATGTTCCAGAAAATGTTATCATTCGTAAATGGATACCACAAAGTGATCTGTTAAGTAAGTCGTTTTAATTATAGTTCAATTTTTATAATTAATTACAAATTTAAGCTCATCGAAATGTTAAATTATTCATCGGTCATGGTGGAGCTTCAAGTACTCAAGAAGCATTCTATCATGGAGTACCTACAATTATTGTACCATTCATTGTTGATCAATATCATAACGCTCATCGTATCGTTCAAAAACAGGTTGGTCTAACTATTAATATCGATCAAATCACACCCGATTATGTTTACAATACAATTAGAGAAGTCCTCGATAATCCCATGTAAGTTCAACTTTCTTTAATAAAAACGTTTCTACATTAAGAATTTATTTTAAAAAATTTAGTTATGGAAGAAATATGAAGAAAATATCAGAGAGAATCCATGATCAGCCACAAAAACCAATGGAACGAGCCATCTTTTGGATTGAATACATATTAAGACATGGTAGTGAAGATTTTCTATCACCGAAAGCAAGAGACATGCCTTTTTATCAATCCGAAGAAGTCGACATAATTGCATTTCTAGCAATATTGTTAGTATTAATTTTGGTTATATTTTTGAACATAATTAGAACTTTTTTAAATATGTTCAAAGCAACAAGAAAAATAAAAATTACATAACTGATTATTAAAATTCTAAATAAAATACGTGTTATTTTATATTAACATTACCTTTAGTGTAATTTTAGGATAAATATGTTTACTGGCAGTTTTTTTAATTTCAAAAATTACTTTTCTCACTTAACTGATCTTAAGTGGGGCAATCTTTGATATTTGAATTTCACGTCTCTTTAACAATCATAGTTTGAAACGTGTGTAATCCAAAAATTTTACTTTTACTATTATATAAGCAGATAAACTATTTAAACATACGTTCGAAAAATGGTGGATGCGCCGAGAATTATTAACGGAAAACTATCTTCTATGTTTCGAATCAGAATCGGTTTTTTTCCCTCTTAATAAAATATTAATCACAATTAGGATTTGATTATGAGGAAGACGTTTATTTTTATCTTGCAGAATCAAATATTTGCAAAAATGTACAGCATGCAGTCTACGAATCGCCGTTGTAGGCTAGTTAAAACTAACCCTAGCATTACATTTAACCGAAAATAAAAAATTTTAATCATTTATTATTAAATATATTAATTGTTTCATTTGTTAACAGGTCCGTATTCCGGTTCACAAGGCTGCCCTGGTGGAAATTTTCTTTGAAAATATCTGAAAATTTCTTATTTTCTCTAAAAAATCCTATTATCTCCGAAAAACTCGAAAAAAGTCAGAAAATGGAAATCAATTGGGACTTCTAAAATTTATTTCCACCAGGGTGGCCCTAAATTTACATAATAGTTTTGGTTTCAGGTTTATCTTGTTTATGTATTTTCAGTGCTAATACCTTGTTCTCGAAAATTGGGTCCCTTGAAAGTCTACGGAAGGTTTCTCACTACGCCTCTGTTTATCGTCATAAAATTGGTAATGAATCAAGAGTTTCGAAAATAAAAACAGTAATGCATTTATAAGAATTGTTTATCTATCTCAAATCACTTTTCTTGTTTATTGTTGTTTCAAGTAATTAACGTTAAACGACTGATAATAATACAGATCAAAGGGTAGCAGAGAAGCAAAACCAAATAACTAAACCTCCTGAACCACATTGTATCAGTTCAAATTAAAACGACAAATTCGTTGTTTTATAAAAATATAACAGTGTTTTCAAAATCAATTTGTTCCATTTTAAAATAAATAATAAAAGTTAATTATATTAGAAAGAAAATGTTAGAATTAATTATTTTCTATTTTTTACTGTATAATGTCCGTTTGGTTCTTACTGCAAATATTTTATTCCTCTCACCAACTAGTTCACATAGCCATCATATGTGGAATCGTGTCATTGCTTTGGAATTAGTTAATAGAGGATATAATGTAACTTATATGACTCCAAATAAAGATGTTGTTACAGTGAAAAATTACACTGTCATACAATTTGAAGGTAATTATTCTAATAGACATTATTATTAAATTATATTTTTATCAAAAATTATAATTCTTCAGATCTCATTGAGAACGTAGACGATAGTTTTGATGTAAATAAAAAGCATCAAAATAATCAACTTCAAATGACGCAAGAATCTTTAGAATGGGGACGTTTTAATTGTAAACATATTTTTGGAACTCAAGGATTAAAAACAATATTAAATTATCCGAAACATTTCAACTTTGATTTAATTTTATACGATATAACAGCTGGCTATTGTTTATATCCGTTAATTGTAAAATTTAATTATCCACCAACAATTGGTGTGAGTGTTTTCTTATTACCAACATATATTTCTTATTTTTTTGGTAATAATTTATATTCGTCATATATACCGTATCATTGTGCGCCATACAATAATGAGATGACATTCTATCAGAGACTTTTAAATTATGTTTTTACAAGATATGATTTATATGTACGAATCAATCAACTTCATAATGCAAATGAAAGAGATGCAAGAAATATATTTGGGGACGATATACCGAGATGGCACGAAGTAGAGAGACATATTTCATTAATTCTAGCGAATACAGATCCTATAATGGATTATCCACAACCATTACCACCGAATATTATTCCTGTTGCTGGTCTTCATATAAAACCACCAAAACAAATACCTGTAGAATTCCAACAAATTCTCAATAATGCAACGAATGGTGTGATTGTATTCTCATTAGGTACACTGATACGTTCAGATAAATTGAATGATAAGCAAAAGAATTCCTTTGTGGAAGCATTCAGTCGATTAAAAGAAACAATAATTTGGAAATATGAAAGTCAATTAGAGAATGTTTCAGAAAACGTCATCATTCGTAAATGGATACCACAAAGTGATCTCTTAAGTAAGTCGTTTTAATTATAGTTTAATTTTTTATAATAAATTAAGAGATTTAAGCCCATCGAAATGTGAAATTATTCATCGGTCATGGTGGAGCTTCAAGTACTCAAGAAGCACTGTACCATGGAGTACCCATGATTGCTGTACCATTCATTGTTGATCAATATCATAACGCTCATCGTATTGTGCAAAAACAGGTTGGTCTAAGTATTAATATCGACCAAATTACACCTGATTATGTTTACAATAAAATTAGAGAGGTCCTCGTTAATCCCATGTGAGTTAAGTTTTCCATAATAAAATATTTTTTACTCCAACAACTTATTTTAAAAATTTTAGTTATCGGAGAAATATGAAAAAGATATCAGAACGAATTCACGATCAGCCACAAAAACCAATGGAACGAGCTATCTTTTGGATTGAATACATATTAAGACATGGTGGTGAAGATTTTTTATCGCCGAAAGCAAGAGATATGCCTTTTTATCAATCTGAAGAAATTGACATAATTGCATTTCTGGCAATATTTTTAATTATAATTTTCATTATAATTTTAAAAATAATTAGAACTTTAGTCAAATCGTTTAAACTAACAAGAAAAATAAAAATTAACTGATTATTTCAAATTCTAAATTAAATACGTAATATTTTGTAATAATATTCCCTTTAGTGTAATCTCATGAAATTAATGTCTACAAGCAATATTGTTTTAATTTTTTAATTATCTTCCCTCGCATTTCTACAGAATGTCGTCTCATTTACAAATTTTATTTTGGAATGTGTGTAATCTAAAAGTTTCGATTTTACTACTTACAACACTAGTCCAAATATTGATTAAGAACTGCTATTGGTCTCTGCAGAGGGCTGTAGTATGGAAATTATCTGCACCCCAAAGTGACTGTTACAGCTACTGAAAGAACTGTCTTTTGTAAAACATGCCCCGTCGGTAAACAAGACGTGGCGGTTAAACTTTGGTTGCTCAACTGCTACTGCAACCATCAACGAAGAAACGGAAGATGGCCGTCCGGGCTCATGGCTTGGACCTTTTGCAGATGGTACATGTACAGTTGTTGGCCATAAGAACACACCAGACAGTGGGTTGGCCCCTACATGATGCAGAACCGCTTCCTGAAACTCTACCGTGCGCGTTGTAAAGCGCATCCCTGCACCCACAAAGTGTTTGACGCAGCCACTTTTGCATGAACCCTAACAAAAATGGCACGACTAAGATGAGCACGTACAGGAAACTGTTCGGCGTACAGCTGTGCGGATCTTCTCTCATTACCACTAGATTCTCCGTAAATAAAATGCGTGTCAGCAAGTTGGGCATGCTAAAACTGAACCATTTTACCAACGGATGAATACCATTTGCGTCAGTTTCTTGTACCACACGATAAACTGTAAACTAACATTAATACTCACTGGCTTATATTAGAAGGGCGACCAACCATCAAAGTGAGCGAGACACGAGCATTTCCAGTAATTTCTTCTGTTCTTTTCTTTGCTGTAGTGCCCAAAAGGCAAATTTCCGAACATTAATATGATATACAAACTTGCTTATTTGAATGCCCTCTACAAAGCCTAAAGGTTTAACACAACAATTGTGAAGCACCCTGTATACATATAAACATATAGTGGTGGACTCTTATAAAAAAAGTCAAATTACCTTATGTTTGGAGCCCACAAAGGAAATTGTCCATTCCCAATACTGTGAATAGAAGCAGATTATTTACAAACTTACACCAGAAGCCAACAACAATTCTTTAAAAGCAGGTAGTTTCATATCTACACTATTCACAAATTCTATATTCATTGTCCCAACCATAAAGTAGGTAAATTGCTTTTTTATAAGATTTCACTCATGCCAGTCTACCACTATACAGGGTGTATCGTTTAAGTATGATGAGTTCTAAGAAACTATTTTAAGGATTTATAGGAGGGTCCTTAAAGAACATTTCAGCAAAATTAGAACCTCGTAGCTCACTTGGAAGTTAGTCAAAAACCGCTCGTTTCTGACGATGTAGCGATTTTCAAAAACGAACTAAACACGCAAAACGACTTAGAACAGGTGGAAATATTTCGTATTTTCTCTGGAATACAATGGAGAAAAACGAAAAAAAAAAATCAATGTTGGGAAGGTCTTTGAGTCATTTTTAGTCGTTCTACGTGTTTTGTTCGTTTTTTAAACTTGCGACATTGTCCAAAACGAATTTTGCTAAAATGTTCCCTAGGGACTCTTCTACAAATCCTCAAAATATTTTTCGAATCGCTAGTCGAATAATAGCAGTTTCTTAGAACTCACCATACTTAGACCAAACAGCCTGTATATGATTGAAAAATGGTGAATGCGCCGGGAATTATTAAAGGAGACTAATTTCTGTTTAGAACGAGAATTTTTTTTGAAGCGTTAACACAATGTCCTCTTAATCAAATATAAATTACAATTAGGATTTGATTATGAGAAAGACTTTTATTTTTATCTTACAGAATCAAACCTTCACATACAATGTTTTTTTCTAAAAAAATTACAGAATACCGTCCACGAATCGCCGTTGTAGAAGTTAGCTTTACATTTTACAGCAAATTATAAATTTTAATCATTATTTGTTAAATATATTAATTTTTTCATTAGGATTACAGTGGCGTAGCGACAAGGTAACAAGCCAGTGTTCCGGTCAACAAGGCTGGCCCCAAATTTACATAATAGTTTTAGTTTTATGTTTATTTATCTATAATCTTGCTTGCTGATTTTACATAGCTAATACCTCGTTCTCGAACACTGGGTCCCTTGGAAACCCACAGAAGCCTGCTCACTACACCGCTGTTTATCGTCATAAAATTGGTAATGAATCAACAAATCCAAAAAGGAAAAATACAATGCATTTATAAAAATTGTTCATCTATCTAAAATAACTTTTCTTGTTTATTGTTGTTTTAAAATATTAACATTAACAGACTGATAATTGATAATAATACAGATCAAAGGGCAGCAGAAGACCAAAATCAAATAAATACACTGTCTGACCAAAATTGTATCAGTTCAAATGACAAAATTCGTTGTTTTATAGGAGGTTAACAGTGCTTTTATAATCAATTTTTTTTATTAGCATCGTTATAAATATTAGAAGGAAACTGTTAAAATTGATCGTTTTTTATTTTTTACTGAACAATATAGGCTTGGTTTTCACTGCAAATATTTTGTTTCTATCACCAACTAATTCACAAAGCCATCATATGTGGAATCGCGCCATCGTTTTACAATTAGTTAATAGAGGATATAATGTGACCTATATGACTCCAAATAAAGACGTTGTTGCAGTGAAAAATTACACTGTCATACAATTTGAAGGTAATTATTCTAATAGATATTATTATTAAATTGTATTTTTATCACAAATTAGAATTTTTCAGATCTTATTCAGCAGGCAGACAATAGTTTTAATGCAAATAAAATGCATCAAAATAATCAACTTGAAATGATACAAGAATTTTTAGAATGGGAACGTTTCAATTGCAAACATAATCTTGGAACACAAGGATTAAAAACAATATTAAACTATCCGAAAAA
Source organism: Mylabris sibirica (assembly GCA_039776855.1). Taxonomy (NCBI): domain Eukaryota; kingdom Metazoa; phylum Arthropoda; class Insecta; order Coleoptera; family Meloidae; genus Mylabris; species Mylabris sibirica. Next base: position 7,749,379 of record CM077838.1, read on the forward strand.
TTTTAAATTTGATTTAATTTTATACGATATAACAGCTGGCTACTGTTTATATCCGTTAATTGTGAAATTTAATTATCCACCAACTATTGCTGTTACCGCTTACTTACTACCAACTTATGTTTCTAATTTTTTCGGCAACAGTTTATACTCTTCATATATTCCGTATCATTGTGGGCCATACAGTAATGAGATGACATTTTATCAGAGACTTTTAAATTATGTTCTTACAAGATATGATTTATATGTACGAATAAATCAACATCATAATGCAAATGAAAGAGATGCAAGAAATGTATTTGGAGACGATATACCCAGATGGTATGAGGTGGAGAGACATATTGCATTAGTTTTAGCAAATACTGATCCGATAATGGATTATCCACAACCATTACCACCGAATATTATTCCCGTTGCTGGTCTTCATATTAAAACACCCAAACAAATCCCTGAAGAATTCCAACAAATTTTCGATAATGCAAGGAATGGTGTGATTGTATTTTCATTAGGAACACTAATACAGTCAAATAAATTAAGCAATAGACAAAAGAATATCTTTCTGGAAGCATTTAGTCGAATGAATGAAACAATAATTTGGAAATATGAAAGTCAACTAGATAATGTTCCAGAAAATGTTATCATTCGTAAATGGATACCACAAAGTGATCTGTTAAGTAAGTCGTTTTAATTATAGTTCAATTTTTATAATTAATTACAAATTTAAGCTCATCGAAATGTTAAATTATTTATCGGTCATGGTGGAGCTTCAAGTACTCAAGAAGCATTCTATCATGGAGTACCTACAATTATTGTACCATTCATTGTTGATCAATATCATAACGCTCACCGTATTGTGCAAAAACAGGTTGGTCTAACTATTAATATCGATCAAATCACACCTGATTATGTTTACAATACAATAAGAGAAGTCCTCGATAATCCCATGTAAGTTCAACTTTCGATAATAAAAACTTTTCTACATTAAGACTTCATTTAAAAAAATTTAGTTATGGGAGAAATATGAAAAAAATATCAGAGAGAATCTATGATCAACCACAAAAACCAATGGAACGAGCCATCTTTTGGATTGAATACATGTTGAGACATGGTAGTGATGATTTTCTATCACCGAAAGCAAGAGATATGCCTTTTTATCAATCCAAAGAAGTCGACATAATTGCATTTCTAGCAATATTGTTAGTATTAATTTTGGTTATATTCTTGAAAATAATTAGATCTTTATTAAAATTGTTTAAACCAACAAGAAAAATAAAAATTAACTGATTATTAAGATCCTAAGTAAAATACGTGCTATTATGTAATCATATTATCATGTAATCTCCCCAATTTATTTGCATTTTCTAACTTTTTCCGAGTTTTTCAGAGATGATAAGATTTTTTAGAGAAAATAAGAAATTTTCAGAGAAAATTTCCACCAGAGTGATGATGAAAATATTTACAGATAGTGTGACTTATTTTTTATTCTGAAATTGTTCCTCACTTTTCCAGATAGTTGACTTTAAATGTAGCAAATCTTTGAATTTTACATTTCGTTAACAACTATCGTTTGAAATGCATTAAATTTATAAAAGTTGTTTACCGAAAGGTCGAAAGCAAGAGATATGCCTTATTATCAATCTAAAAAAGTCGATATTCTAATAGTTTTTGTTGTGTGTTTGATAGTAATTTTAGTTGTTTGCTTCAAAATAATTGGTAGCTAGTAAAATTACTTGAAGCAAGAAAAAAAAAATGAAAATTAATAACAACACCTTCCCCAATTGTAATTCAGATTGGTCAATTTTATTTCAGAAATCGTAATTTGTATTTTAGATTAGTAAATTATTACATTTATTTAATTCTTATCTTCTTATATTCAAGCCAAGTATTGAAGATGGTTGGATTCAACCTAAACTTATACCGAAAATAGTAAATTATTTCTCTCGTTTTACCACCATTATTTTATTACCTATGTCTGTTTTTGTATATGGCCTCAATTCAGTTAAAATTAGGCATATAAATTACAAACTAATCTTTTCTGTTTATTTTATTTTTCTGAACTACATTTCACAAATTTTTAAATACATTTTACATTTCTGAAATACAACTGACGATTTCTGAAATTAATCTGTTATGTTCTGAACTACAGTTGGGAAAGGTGTAGATAAAATTTTACGATTTTCAAAATAAATTTACTCGATGAATTGAACGTAAACAATTTCACAAAGAAAATATTATAAAAAACGCACCTGCAAATAAGCAAATATCATTATGAAGTAAATACAATTTATCCCAATTGCATGATTCGTTGTAGTTCAACTAGTGATTCAAACGTCCATCTAAGAGCTCAAACATCTGAAGGACGTCTGTTTTCAGTAAAACATTATAAACTGTAAACATAATTTCAAGCACATAAACATATCCACATAGATGAAAAAAAATTACAGCAACAAATCCAGGTGAGTAATTAACAATTCGTATAAAATAGTGCAATGCTAACATATTTAAAAAGACATTCAATATTGAGATCAATTCAAAAACATTGTTTCCTTCTGTGTACGTTTTGATGTTTTATAACATTTTGAATATTTCGAAAATCGTCAAGACACAATTTTGGTTGTTTTTTATATCGTAAAAATAATGTATCGAAAACATAATAAATTAATTCAATTATACTTAAAATTGAACCACCTAAACATAAACCAATTAAACCACCAATTGAAGCCAATACAAGTTCCCATGTTAAATAGATATTCCTTGAAAATTTCGTACAAGTTATACGACCAAATGAAATACTAAGTGTACTAAAATTGTTCAACTCCTCATTCCTATTCAATAAATTAATATAAGAAAAATATTAATTATTGAAAATCAAAGATTATTTACGGCTTTAAAGGTTGCTGATCGATTTGATAAGAATAATTAACTTCATTACATTGCGGCAAACATTTACAATTCATTCTATTATATTTCTTGTATTGTTGTGATCTATTCTGAACTAAATCGTCAGTATTAAAAGTTTGTCTGAAACGGTAAGTATTCTTTTTTAGACATGGTACATCAATAAGTGTACAATATCGTAGATTTACTACAATGAAATTATATAAAACACAAAATTCGTTAAATTAACAATTTACCACACCTTTGGCGGGGTAATAGTATGGAATACAATCACAATAATCGATTATAGTTTGTGCTTTACATTGATTTAAACAAGTAGAATAACTATAAAGTGGAGCCCATGCTGTTTTTATCTAAAATTATAATATAATTATTTTAAAAATATTATCGGTGGAAAATATATCCAACTTCATTATCAAAAACACATTTACGGTAATTTATATCGATATTCTTGACGCCTTCTTCACTCTGTATTATTTCCGGTTTTATCAACAATGTTAATTCACTTCCCGGATAAATCATTGTGCTATAAAGTGAAGTATCCGGAAATGCATGCGATTCATGCAATACAACCTGGAATTACAGAAATTTTACAATAAAGAAAATACTTAATTTCTCAAATACATCAATTCCCTTAGTCTGTTTTATTGATGATATATATTGATCGTATTCAGGATTTAATTGAATTTCAAGACTGAATGCTGAACCGATACCGGCAGCATAGATCGGTTCATTGTTTCTACAATATACAAATTAATCAAATTTGTTTCGATAATTAAGTAAATTACCCGCTATTCTTCTCATATACACCATGGTAATTAAATGAACAACAATAACCGCTTGTTGATTTACTCGTATGGAAAATTTGATTACAATCAACTGAACGTGTTTCCCAATAACAAGCCAATAATAATCGATCACACGGTTGAGATAACTATATTTAAAAAAAGTGTTAGATAAAATCTTCAATATAACACAAGTACCAAACCGTTGCCATCAATTTTTCTGTATTGTAGCCATAACTTTCAAGTTTCTTGATGATATCATAGAATTTGAATAGTTTAAAATGTGTATCATCATAATTACTATTAACAGTTATCAAATTCGATAGATTCGTGAAGAAATTATCGATTTCAGTTGATGAAAAATCACCAGTTAATCTAAGAATTCTCTGTTGAATTATTGATAATGTTTAAATTTCTACTTACAGTTGTTGTATTTCGTCTAAATTCTCCTTATAGACAACATTAAAATTACAAACTGTTACAGCAGGGAATGGTATTTGCCATATAGGGAATGTTGTAGTTTCAATTGTGGTTGTAATACGATTCGTTCTATATCTTTCTAATTGGTTAAGAATTAAAGTAACACAAAGGTATGTACTGATAATGCAAATTATCATCCAAAATATTGATTGGAATCTCGATGAATTCTTGCTTGTTATATACCGAAAACCATGTAGACTTGTTGTTTGACAATAGGAAGATGTACGATCTTTTAAACGTTTGATAACAACTCTACATCGACGTCTTATCGAAACCATATCGGTATCAATTCTATTGTGATTTAGTGAAATGAGGGAGACTTGTAATTTGATTATAATTAGTTTGAAGGAACTTTGAAATTAATTACAGATATTAATTCATATATGTATATGTAGGAATGATAAATTGATATATTTCGTGTGATTTTAATTATTTTCGTTCACAATTAATTGCAGAATTGTTACAATTGTTCGAAACAATAATGAGAATTAGAAAGTTCAAACCATATTAAATACTACGAATTTATACTTTGTCGGTCGTCTAAATTTAAAGCAACATTAATATTGATTAAAATATAATTGAGAAAAAAAATTAAAATTAATAAAAAATAGATACAAAGTTAATAACGGTAGTAAAAAATATTAAATGTAAAAATCATGGAAAATAATGAATAATAAATAGTGATAAGTCAACAGAAATGGTCATTATGGAGGGATATCTATCACATATGATTCTATTATTACAGATGGTAGTCTAAGATGTATTTACATTAACATCAGATTTATTATTAGTATCCTCCCATAATTCTCTCCATTTATTCAATCGGTCCATCCAATATTCAGGACCATCTTCTGCTTTGTGTGTAGTCGACGATGTTGTAGTTGTCATAGATGGTGTTATCGTATCTAAATTGTCTTTCTCTACATTTATCAACATAAAAAAAAGAATCCAATAGAAAAAATTAAAAATGAGATAAGTTAAAACTAACCAAATGCTGATGCCTTAGCTGATAATTGTCGTGATTTTTCTATATCTTTTAATCCAAGTTGTATATAATCTTGAAAGAATTTTGATGATTTTTTCAAGAACGGTTCAATATCTGCTTCTGGATGCTGTTGTATGAAATCATATAGTAATGTCAAGCCCTCTTTAGTGTCATCTTTACTACCGATCTTTTGAAAAATATCAGTTAATAAATTATGATTGGCACGTGTTAATGAACGTCGTTGTGTTTCACTTTTTAATGGTACTTGTTTAACTTCATCAAGTTTCATACTCTAATTAAATAAAATAATCATCTATTGTTATAATAATATATTAAACGAAACAAACCTTGAGTAATTTCAAAATGTATGATTCAACTTCAGATTCGCTAGTATTTGGTATTTTACCTAAATGTAACATAATTGTACCACCCTTAATCTTAACAATGGAATGTAAAATTGTTTTAACAGTACGCAATGTTGTATCTAAAGGTTTAGTTTTCCACCAACTTGTAGGGAATTCTTTTAAGAAATTGTGTATATCTAATAATACTAAATCATAATCGACTTCCTCTGAATCCCATTCTGGCATTAACTTGACAACACGCCATAAACATTTCATTACTAATTCTGTATGTCGTGGTGAATAATCTAAACGTACACAATCATGAATTAATTGTATTAAAGCACTAAAAAAAATCAATAATAAAAAATCAATCATCTTTTTTTTTAAAATTCAAAATTACCAAATTATTTTCGTATGATCGGATTTCTCAATAATTTTAACACAATGGAAATTAATAACTCGAATATAAGTTTCCCCATTCGGGCAATTTTCTAATTTGCCATCAACTAGTAAGCTTATAAACTCGTTGATTATATCTTTTAAGACTTCAGTAGAGACTTGACGTCCTAAACATTTACTATGGTAGAACTATAATTATAAAATAGATTAATTTAAATTGAAAATAAAACCAAAGTAATATCATCTTTACCATTTCGATCAACGTAAATATTTTCCTATATAATTTTGCAACATTTACATCAGAAACTGGATCTTGTTTATGTAAATTCTTCAATTGGACTACAATGGCACTATAAAACTCATTTTCTAACTCTATCATAGGATTTGGTGCTGGACTCTTGTAATTTTGTAGAAAATCACAAATTTGATCAGCACCCTTAAAAATAAAAAATAATATTTAATAAAATTCTTTTATAAATAATTTATGAATTACCTTCATTGCTGTATAGATATCATTACTCGATATTTGGTTAATATAATTTGTCAGCATTTGATCTTGACGTTTCGGAATGTTCATCTTTTCCATACTTAATCGACTAACTAAAGATAAATTCGGATCTAAAGGTTTCGGTGGTGATAAGGGAACCATTCTAGCTTTAATATCAGCTTCTGATAATTTTGGAATTTTAACTTCACTTTTAAGAAATTCTAAATCAAATTCTTTTATCGGCTGCATTCTTGGTATTGTCCTTCTATCTAATTCATTTAATAGATCTGGATCTAATTTGAATGGACCTTCATTTGATTCCTGTTGTACAGTTTGTGATGGCAATGTTCTAAATTTTATGTAAAAAAAATTAATAATAAAAAAATATAAATAAATATTAATTAAATCTACCTAACTGGTGGTAAATGTTCATCTTCTTCATCTTCAACATTATCATCATCAATATCATTACTAGGTAAAGGTGGTATTATATCACCATTACCAATTCTTGAAGTAGTTGTAGTAGTGATTGTGGTATCATTATCAGGTAGATTTTGTATAATTGGTTCCATTTTAGCAATTTGTGGCATTTTACTTACTGCCAATTTTTTACTTGAACGTTTTATTCGTTCTTCCAATAATGATAAATCTTTATCCGCAATCTATAAATTTATTTATTAATTTAAGGGACAAAAAACTTATCTAAGAAATACTTACATTTCCAATCATTTTATAAACTTTATCACCAACAATATTGTAAGCTTGTACTACACAATTTAATGCAGCATTTCTAACAGCATTATCACGATCAGAAATTTGTTTAGCCACTTCCTTAAGGCATGAACTAGGTGATAATCCACACACAGACATTCCTAATTGAATTATTTTTTATATTAGAATTTTAATAAAAATCAAATCAAAAAATAAATACCAAATCTTTGTATAATCGAGCCCATAACTTCAAGACATTCAGCTCTTTGTCGTGCATTTTTTGATTTTAATCCCTCCATTACATAGGTGAATAAACGAGTAACTGAATAGACTTCACAAATTTGTTTAAATAAAACACGTACACCATTACGTACAGAATCTTTAGGATCTCCAATCTGAAATTGATTTGATTTTTAACAAAATTTTCTAGTTATTAAATTTTAGTTTTAAACAAACCTTAACCACTAGATACGGTAAAAAGGAGGATGCCTCATTTTCCGTTAAACGATATTTACTATCAATCAACATATTGAAAACACTATGTAAATATTCAAGACCTTTTAATAAAACTGAAGGATTAGTGTCGAAAAAACGTAATGTTAACCATTTTAAAATCAAGTCCAAATTTGAAATTAATGCTTGACTATTATCAGGTAAATCTTCCATTAATGAATCGATAGCTTTAATATGGTATCTATAATTAAAACAGAAGAATGAAGTAAATTATTCAATTAATTAAAATTTGTATACCTGAAATCCATATGGAACATATTAAATATCAACGTTTTATTAACATTAGCAGTGGTCATTTGATCTTTTAATAATTCAACAAATTCCTCTCTTGGTGAAGTAAAATTCCATTTTAATACTTTTAATTTAGTTTCATCGATGGCCCGTTGATTTTTCATATTATTAACAGCTAATAATGGTGATATATCAATATCTTCATCTTTTTTACGTCCACCACTAGTAGCATTTTTTGTTGTTGTAGCTGTTGATTGTGTAGTTGATGTTGTATTTGTTGTATTTTTCGATTTAACAGCATTTTTAGAATTTGCAACAGGTTTAGTACCACGTATAGCTTTATCTTCTTTTTCAGTTTTTTTAGGTAATGGTTTTACAGGTAAATTAGGCCGTATTTTCTCTAATAATGCCATAACAGTATTTTTAGAGCCAGGTTTTAATTTTTCTGTTTGTTTCACCATATTATCATAACCGATATGTATCATAATACCTAGAATTGCTTCTTGTGCATTTTTACGAACATCAACATTTCGATCTTCTAAATTATTGTAAAGATGTGGTATACACACTAATAATTCTTCTCTTGGAATTGATTTAACTGGAACTAGATTTTAATTTTATTAAAATAAAATTAAATAACTTATTAAAATTTAATTTACTTTTTGGTAATTTATCAGCAAGCCATGCCCATAATTCAATACGTAAAGTTGGTGAGCCCCCAGCTAAAGCATCACCAATCATTTCATTTTCAAAAAACTCTTTATAACCACATTGTTCACTGTATGCTGTAATTGTATCATGTGCTGTTGTTCTCATCCAACTTTTATTATCACCTAAATTTTGTAAAAAATGTGGAAAGAATACTTTAATATACTGTTTACATGGTGGGCCCATAACTTTCGCAATTTGTTCACATATATTCAATGCTGTTTGAGCAATTTTCGTATTACTATCACATAAACGATGTGCTAATGCTTGTGGTAAATCACCCAAATTTGGTTTAATAAATTTCGCATCCTGTATTATATTATTTAATTTTATTAAAGCTTCATTGCGTACTTTCCAATTTTTATCTTCAATTTCATTAATTAATGATTCAGTAATTTGACCACTAATATCAACTCTTGGTATTAAATCTTGTAGATTTGGTTGTATATTTTCAGTCTCACCAACAATCTCATCATTATCTAAATTATCTAAACTATTTGAACTTGCAGAATTTTTAACTGTACCTCTTGTTGGTATTGGTGGTTTTTCACCTTCATATTTATTAAATTCTGATGTGATTTGATCACGTAAAGCAGGTTTTTCATTTTCAAAAAAAATATTAATTGATGCACCCATATAGAGGTAAAGTACACCACAAAAAGTTATAGCAGCTTGTCGTACACTCGGATTTGTTGAAGATAATCCTTTCTTTGCATTATCAATAAATAATTTAGGATTTAGATTACTGTAATTTTAAATATATTTTTAAAAATTAAATTAAATTAAATAATCGACTAACCTGAATCCAAATTCTTTGATAGCATTCGACAACCATAATAGACATTCTTGTATAACTTTTGGATTTTTTTGATTGAATGCAAATTCAATTATTTGTACAGATACATGTGATAAACTTGTTGCTTCAGCAATTGATGTCATTGTTTCACCAACTAAACAACCATTTTTTGGATCACCAAATTTCTCAGCTATATCAACAACACAAATATCTGTTGTTGTTGTTGAAAATTTCGAATTTTCAGCTAAATATTTAACAATATCCAATTTAATTTTTAATACTTGAAAATTTGTATCTTTAAGACCTGGTTTCTTAATTAATGTTTTTATTAAAGCTTGTGTAGGTATATCTTTACTATCTAATGTTTGAATTTGTTTTAAAAATTGTTCAGCTGCTTCTAATCTAGTTTTCCAATTACTATCAGATAATTCATTTATTGTATTATTAGTAAAGATTTCAGAAATAATCTGTTCAACATCATCATCTGATAATTCTTTTTCAACTGATTTATTCGTTTTTGTAGTTGGTTTATTTTTTGTACGTACAACTGTTGCTGAACCTGATGAAATCTCTGGTTTCTTTTTAGATGCTGGACGATTTTGTGGATTGCTTGGCGCTGATTTCAATGCTGTTGTTGATGTTGATGATGTACCATTTTGTGGTTTTGTGGTTTTTGTTTTAACAGGCGCTGTAGCGGGTCTTTCTTTTTTCGCATTAGGCACCTTAACAGTTATTACAGCTTTCTCATAAAATTCTTTAATTTTTGCCATTTTCAAATTATCTTTCTCCAATTCAATCAAAAATGGTCCAATTGTTTTCTCACCAACCAATTTCATTAGTGTACCTAATGCTTCAGCTGTAGCATCTCTAACAGCAGGATCTACAATTTTATAAATAATCATTAATCTTATTCATTTATTATTTACAACAAAATTAAATACCTGATTCATTAATATTTTTCAATAAAGGAACAGTTAGAGCTTTTAATATTTTTTTATTAACAGCTGTAGGTAGTGTTTTTGTGAAAGCCCTAGACAAAAAGAGAGCAGTTTCAGTTTTAACTGATGGATTTTTATTGCCCAATGCTTCAATAACGTCTTCCAAAACTGCATCAATTGTTGTCTGTAATGTTGTTTTTTCTCAAATTAAATTTAGCTTTTCAAACTTACAATGAGAATCAACTTACCGTTAAATAAATATTATCTATTGCCTCTCGTATGGCACTAACAACATTCTGTTTCTTTTCTTTGAATTTCTCCAATAGAGCCGGAAAACATGCACTTGAATATGTTTGAAAACGTTTCTTTAGACCTAATGCTAAACTAGCTAAACATCGTCCAGCTAGTGCAACCACAATAACATTACTATCTTTCTGTATGACTTTTTTTAAAGCTCTAACAAGATCACCATAATCACCATTTTCTAATTTTGGTGTTTTTAATAGATTTTCCAACATTTCTATTGCTTCTTTACGTTCTTGCCATTTTTTAGCTTCTAATTTTTCGTAGAAATCTTTTGGTAATTTTGATAATATATCAACAGGATCAGCCAAATCATATGGATCAATTTGTTGGGTTTCAACATCATCGTCATCAACTTCATCAACACCTAAATGTAAATAATCCAATATAATTTCATGCTTAACGATGCATTGAAATTGATAATTAACAAGAGAAAAAAACAAAATATAGAACCATATAAGGATAATTTGACTTCATCATTTGAGTTTATACAAAAATATCACCCTAATATTAATGGAGTGATGATATTAAATTTGTATAAAATTAAATATTAGTTTCCCTATTCACAGTAATGATCCTTTTCTTTCTTACAGCTTGATTATAAAATTAGTTTCTGTGAGTTTTTGGTTTATGTTATCCTCAACTAAATAAAGGTAATTACTCCTTATTAAGTAGAATATTAGTAACGAGCGATCCAATAAATTTCTTATTAGAGTTGGCGTTGAAACCGTCAAGGAATGTCTTAGAATGAACCATCACGACGAACGTCACATTTAGTAGCAATTGTAATACAGAGAGAATTAAGGATTTAGAAGGATTAAGATAAAAATTACAATTAGTGACTAGAATTACATGAAATTTTCAAACAAACGTTACACGTAATTGTTTCTGTCTATATATAAATTAGATACAATTAATTTTTAAAGTTATTCAGGTTCATTCAATTAACGTTCATAAAAAAATCAAAATTAAATGTTGGCATCTAAAATTATTTTATTTAAAACTTTCAAATGTCGTAACTTTAGATGCCACAAATAACTGTATCAATTCAAGACTTACGGCTTCAGTTCCAACGCCAACTCTTATGACAAATTTAATGGATCGCTTATTTATCGCTATTTATAGTTAGAAGAGTCGACAAACATTTTTGATTATGGTAGTTACGTTCGTTAACAGCTAATTAATTGTCTACGTGATGTTTTTTGTATAAATTTCAACAATTTCTAAGCTTGTTTTAAAATAAAATCTTAAAAACTAAATGGACATGAAGCCAAATCACCCCCAAGAATAATCTGTCTTTTGTAAAACCTACCACCGTCCACTTCCTCTTTTTCTGCTTGTAATTCAATTTGTTTTTGTTGTTGTGAACGTATATAACGTGTTGGTACAGCTTTTTGTCCTTCAATTTTTCCAAATTCGGTTTCTAATTCGCTCACTTGAACTGGTTGTAGATTACCTAATTGGGATCTAGAAATAATTTAGATTAATTATAATTAGAGCACTCCTTGTAAATTATTTTAAAAAGACAATAGTTATGATCTCATACTTAAGTGCCGGTCCTATCCATCGATACATTTCAATAACCATCATTCTAGCTTCATCACGTACACCTTTATCACGATCAGCAAACAATGGTGTAATTTTCTTAACCAATGGTTTAACATTGATAATTTTCGAACCGAATTCTCTTAATGCAATTGTACAAGCGTTTATACAAGCAGCAACGATTTTTGGATTCTTCTGTTCCATACCTTTAATTAATTCCTCTTCAACAGCATCATATTTCTCAATTTCAATATACATTAATGTTAATTGTAATGCCAATTCTCTTGTACGTGTCTTTGGTGCTGCCATACATTTAGTTACAATACCGGACATAACATCGGAAACAGTTTTACCAGCATTTGCATAATTTTCAACATAAGCTAATACAGCTTCAACACCTTTCTCTTGACTTGCTGCATTACTATCAATAACAAATTTCTTAACTAAACCTAAATATTTTGCAAATTCCGGTGATTTCTCATCGTCAATCTGACGGAATAGTTTCGTTACTTCTTCGTAACCGTTCAAACGGGCTTTCCACAATTTATGTACACAACGTTCATCTAGTGGCAATTTCTTATATTCATCGTCTTCCATTTTCTTCTCAATTCGTTTCTAGTCAACTAGGACACAATTTTAGATAAGTATACCGGTTAATTTATTTAGATTAAGGACATGATTCATATCCAAATAAGGTATAAACAAATGGTTTATTTATAAATAAAAATTTCTACTTACATTGTTGTAGTAAAATTGTAGAAATTTTATGAGTTCTTCTAGAAACCGATATCTTTTCCAACAATAAAAAAATTTAATGATAACGGAACAAACAAAAAAGACAGTCCACAATCTAACAGTTAACACTCAAAATGTCGGATATTTTAAAAAATATTTATCCCCACCACCGAATTCAAAGGTAACTAGATTCGGTAATAATAAACAAAAGAATAACAACATTTAAATTTACACCATTTATCGATTAAAAAAACACACTCGATTATTAAATTTGTTGAAGATTTCAAATATTTAACGGTTTATTTCCAGTTCGAATTGTGTTTCAATTTTATTCTTACAATATTAATTGATTTTTGTACATCCAACACAACTTATCTCGGATTGATTCGATTTAATTCGATTGTCCACAATTTCGGCTATGTTCGGTCTTTGAATACGTTCTGATTGGCTCGATTTCGTATTAACGGAAATTGTATACAGAGTGATTCATAACAGGCGGACTTTTTTGCAATATGTACCGGGTGATTCACCTCAAACTTAAAGTTATTAAGGCAATTCGCGTTATTTGACAAGCGATTCGAAAAATATTTCAAAGTAAGAGAACATTTTAGCAGAATTTGAACCTCATATCTCATTTGGAAGCTGGTTAAAAAACGATCGGTTCTAATTTAGCTAAAAGGTTTTCTCTCAAGCCCTCTATAAATTCTTAAATTCTTTTTCGAATCGCTCCCGAAATAATGGGAGTTGCCATAAGAACTCTTCGTTTAGGGTGACGAGGTGAATCACCCTGTATACCGTTAATTTATGATTAATGATTATATTGCGGATATTATTGAAACTTGTAGTTCATAATTCATAATTTGTATGAATGGGACAAATAGTACCTGTAAAATATCATTATTAATTAATGATTCATTAATTATGTCAAATTTGTATCGATTGAGAAAAGTGTTGAGGAAATTTTATTGGGGTAATTTAGGCTTTGTTTGGAGCGCATGCGTCGGTTAAGAAACCTACTTTGGTTTAAACTTTGGATTAAAGAGTAAATAATAATTTATTTATGTAATTATAATGTTTATAACAATACTAAATTAATCAATAACATAATTGGTGCTCTACGATTGTTTTAATTGATTTCCCATAAAGATTGTATTATCTTTCTTAAAAATTATAAAAACTGAACGTTTAATCATACCAAGCTGTGCTAATTTTGTCGAAATTTTAATAAAATTAATCAAGGCCCAGTGAACACATGACCTAAAATTGACATCACAGGTGGATCATATTATGTAGGTATGTCATTACAACTTTACGTCAATCTGACATAAAACTGACTCTTCTTATGATCTCAATATGATGTCATGTGTTTGATATTATTGTGACATCATATGGACACAACATTTAACTGTCATATGATGCCATTAAATGACTTACATGTTACGTACATCATATGAAATATTTGAACCATATCGTGAGGTAACAATAACGTCATTTTTTATGTACAACTGAAATATCAAATGTATCATAATATTACATAATTTGTATGTCCCTTTCTTATGCAAAACTGATATAATATAGTTATTTATGAATCATAAATTAAGATACAAGTGTTAAAAGTGTAACACGTGTATCATACAATATTTTTTTGTCAAATCACCTATTTCATGAATAACAGACAGAAATACCAAATCCACAAAACACATCTTGAAATTCCGAAAAAATTTTGCACAGAAGTTCGTTTTGGGACCTCAGGAACCCATATCCACCGTTCGTTAAATTTTTTTCTATTTTGCGTCTATAATAGCGTTGTTAATGTAACAAAAGGAGTGCTTTAATACCTATTAAAGCACTCCTTTTGGGTATTTTAATAGCAAGTATAATTTATTTTCTTAAGGTTGGCAGCTTGTACATGCATCTTTCATTTTCTATGTGATTGGTGTTGCGAAAAACAAAAGTTGACATTGACAATATAACCTCAAATTATTTTGTGATTTTACTTATTTATTTTCGTTAAATGTGCAATTATTATAAACGGTAACGATTACATGAGACGTACCGCTAGAATTTATCGTAATCTCATGTTCATTATTTGTTGATACAAAATTTTTAATGAATTTATTCGTTTGTGATGGTTTCTGAATTTAAATATAATCAATCGAGCAAGTGCAGAAGAGAAAACAATTGAACAATTTTAAAATGTCGCTCTAGTTAATACCAACTGCCGCAAAATTCCTTAAATTTCAAGGGCTCAATTTTTATTAAAAAAAGGGAACAAAAGGGTGCAAAATAGAAAAAATAGTATAAAAAACGCGTTTCAGAAGTCATTCCTGGTCTCGTGCAGGAATTGTCGATTTCTGAAACTCGTTTTTTAATGTACTATTTTAAAATAGAAATTGCTTTGTATTGTCAAAGGACTAAGGGTGGGTATTAATATCCGCCATCATTTTTAATTTCTAGACCACCTAAGCTCTCTCTATCTCTTTCTTACTAATATGTAAGTAGTTCTTCCATGTATCTATTGAGAATACCACTACGGTATAATAATCAAATAAGCTCGGTGCATAGTTTGTGACGTTACACAATAAGAATATGAAGCTTCAATCTGAAATTTAGATCCAACGATGAAACATCTACATTATATTATTTATCTGTATAGTCTTGTTGCATAGCTTGTAGTGCTGTAGAATAGGTATATGAAGCTTTAAAAGCCTGAAATTTTAATGATATAAGAAATTTAATAAAATCGAAATTATCCCACACTAACGCTTGTAAACAATTCCATATTAGCAACTATTGTATTACCAACACAAATTACAGTTTCTTGTTGTAAACGTGTCATAATTATCAATAGACTTTTTTGTATTGATAATGAAGAATTATACCATGGTGTCTCGTAGAAATAAAACAAAGTATTTTTAGCCTTAAAAAAGTGTTGAATTAATTAGAAAAATATTGATTATTAAGGAATACCACAATAATAATTACTTCTTCGGTTAATTTTGTTGCTGGCCAACAATAGAGAAAAAACAGTTGCGATATAATTGCTACAACGTAGAGTAGAGATTTTATTCGACTGATGAAATCGTCAACCCTATTAACGGATAAATATAATTCCAAAGACATTGTAACTATGAAAAGGGTAACTTGTATTAAAATTGCCCATCGAATTATTGAATTAAGTAATTTGAAATAACTAAAACGGAAATTTAATAAATTATAACAAAATTTTAAAGTTATTTAAATTGATTAATTCTCAACCTGTAGAAATAAATATGACCGTCAACCCATTGTTTTATTTTACATGAGACTAAAGCATCATTAAAATCTTCACCAATGCCTAGATCTGTGATTTTCTTATTGAGAATTTTCATATACAAAGTCAATATAGAAATTAGAATAAATGACAATACATCAAATATTACAACAATTGATACAAACAAAATAGTTGCAATATCCTTAATTATTAATGATACTTCTGATGGTACCCATTTTGGAATATAAAATATGAATGTTGGTTTATTAAATAATATAGATCCTATTAAATCAAGAATAGCTATTATAGTGGTCAATAAGACATACAATTTTGCTAATAGTCTTATTCTAGTCATTTCGATTCTATATAAGCGATTAAGATTTTCTTTTAAATCGTTAACTGTGAACATGTTGTTTGTTTTTTCGATTAACAAATAAAATTGTTGATAATTAACAATCAAAATCGTATATTTAATAGTTCCCTAAAAATTTGAAAGAGTAATTGAAAATTTTTGGCTAAATATATGTATGTGAAATATTATGATCTACATATTGTCTTACTTACATGAGTGAATGTAACAATTGCTTCAATAACATTTATAAAATCTTCATAACTCTCAATATCACCGTTCAAAAATAAATAAATTGCCAAATTTAAAATGATAATTAAAAATGTGAAAATTAATAAGATTCGTGAGTAATTTAATTTCCCATCCGATTTTATACCAACAACACCTAAGACATATGTTATAGTTTTAATCATTGTTTCTTGTTCCATGTTGAAATGTTTAAAAGCAACTGAAAAATTGTCTCTTTTGTTTGTTTGTTAGTAAAGTTGGATTACAAGTTTTGTGCAACATATTATTAATTTCGATCGATTTTAATAGAAGATCCAATAGGAACGTAACAAGTACACACATGCAATTATAGAAGTTGAAAGATACAATTGCAGCTAAGTTTGTTTGCTTTTTGTGAAAAATTGTCTCTTTTGTTTGTTTGTTAGTAAAGTTGGATTGCAAGTTTTGTGTAATATATTATTAATTTCGATCGATTTCAATAGAATTAAGATCCAATAGAAACGTAACAAGTGTACACATATGCAATTATGGAGAGATAAAATTGTATATAATATATAATATTATATATAATATACAATATATATAATATATTATATATAATTCTTTTTGCTTTTTGTGAATATCGATTTTGTTGCGAAATTTTAGCGAGTTTTTTTAAAAAAAATTAGCTAATGACGAGATCCTCACTTTTGAATTTCCGAAAAATTGTTGCACAGAAGTTCGTTTTGGGACCTCAGGAACCCATATCCACCGTTCGTTAAAATTTTTATATATATATATATATATTATATATATATATATATATATATATATATATATATATATATATATATATATATATATATATATGTATATCCACGATAACTGCCGTAAAAATAGTCCAATCTTAATGAAACTTGGTACAAAAATCGGTCTTTGGGATAGCTTGGATGAGTTCGTTGGCCAGACTGGTAGGGCCAACACTTTTGGAATAAGAGCTGAAGAAATGTTAAAAAAAATCATTTTCAATATTACATTTGCTTAGATTTTGATGATAATTAAAATAACAGTAGAGCCGACCATTCTCTATGACCCAGAAAAAAAATCATCAAAATCGGTTCGTTGGTTCGCAAGAAAAATGCAAAAATCTCTTTTTTGGGTATAAGCAGTAAAATCGATTATCTCAGGTGGCTATGTGTTCTGACAATTGATATTAGAAAAAAAATTGAATATCGCACTGGGCAACTAATTTTGACAGTTAATATTAGACAAACATAGGTAGATCTAGTATGTTCCAAGTTTTATCGACTTTGCAATACCTTTATCAACTTTTCAAGTGTTATTTCTTTATAAAATTGTTCTTCTTCTGTATTGATTATCGCTACGATATCCACTTGATTATTCGCTACGTTATCTTCACTATCAAATTCCAACAGTTGATATAAACTGAACGAAGTTAAAGTAGTTTTTATTTTTCTGGCCTAGTTTCAATTGGTTTTGTTTAGATGAAATAATAATAAAAAAAGATCTCCAAAGGCAGCAAGTACCTTATATAGCGAATTTTTTTATGTATCTACATACTGAAATATTAATTGCAGAACATTCTTATGATACTGACAATTAATATATTTTAATAACATTGAATCAACTAATAAATTCATTTCCCGATGTTATTTTAATATCTATGATTTTTATTGAAAAATACTTTTAATCCACAAATAATAAGAAACACTAATAAAATTTCATTCGTTTGTTGTTTGTCTAATACGTCCAATCAAGGCCTGCTTGATTTTTTCAAGCGAAATTATCTAGCAGGCCTTGCGTCTAATATTAACTGTCAAAATTAGTTACCCCCCCCCGCGATATTCAATTTTTTTCTAATATCAATTGTCAGAACACATAGCCACCTGAGATAATCGATTTTACTGTTAATACTCAATAAAGATATTTTTGCATTTTTCTTGCGATCCAATGAACCGATTTTGATGATTTTTTTTTCTGGGTCATAGAGAATGGTCGGCGCTACTGTTATTTTAATTTTCATCAAAATCTAAGCAAATGTAATATTGAAAATGATTTTTTTTTAACATTTCTTCAGCTCTTATTCCAAAAGTGTTGGCCCTACCAGTCTGGCCAACGAACTCATCCAAGCTATCCCAAAGACCGATTTTTGTACCAAGTTTCATTAAGATTGGACTATTTTTACGGCAGTTATCGTGGATATACATATATATATATATATATATATATATATATATATATATATATATATATATATATATATATATATACAGGGTGAGCCAAGAGGATGGAACCCTAAAAGTATAAGAAGTTCTACTTGATGGAACTTTATGAAATTTGCTATATAGCCGTTTTGGCACCTGAGCTACCTTTAGAAAATATTCTCGTTGTTCTAGCTATCTCCCTTATATGGGGTAGTGCACCCTACTCCCTTATTTTAAATAGAATGGTATATTTTTTATTACATTTTTGAATTCCTTGAGGAAATCGAAAGGGACTTTGATAACATGACCCATGGTCTAGCGCTGAAAGTTTTTCAGATATTTTAACTTTTCATGAAATTTTTAATTTTGCAGTGCTTAAATAAAAAATTCACAGCATAGAAACTATTGCAGTTAAAATATAGAATTCTAATAGTACAAATAACGTACTTTCTATCAAACTGTAGAACATTCAATTATCTTTCAGCGTTCGGCTGAAATGAATTTTTCTTTCAGGCAATTTTCAAGCTGCAATAACTTGCTTATTTTAAATAGAACCCCATATTTCTGTTTATATGGTTTGATAGAGAAAAAAATTCTGCATCGAACTGTATTAACATTCTCTATACCTATCTTTGATAATTTTTCAGTTATTCAGAATTTTCAATTTCGTCTAATTTTCTTTCCTGAAATAAAATGTAAAACATAGAAAGCTTAGCAAAACAACCTCCAATTCAATTGTCACAATTAGGATGAAATTAATTAATTAAATTTGGACTGTCTCAATGAAATAAAATAACAGAAAATAGTAATTAATTAAATTAATATTTATTTCATTTGCTTTTTGTGTATGTAGGATGGGCTAAAGTTGTAAAAAATACAGGTAAAATATTCATTATTAACGTCATTTGTGGTATTTTGTCATTTTGCTAAGCCTTCTATGCATATTATTATAGTTGAATTATTTTGGCATAGGCGACTAGAAGTATTATATTTTGCTTCAAGGGATTGAACGAAATTGAAAATTTTGAATAACTGAAAAATTATTAAAGATAGGTATAGGAAATGTTAATACAGTTCGATGCAGAATTTTTTTCTCTATCCAACCATATAAAGAGAAATATGGGGTTCTATTTAAAATAAGCAAGTTATTACAGTTTGACAATTGCCTGAAAGAAAAATTCATTTCAGCTAAACGCTGAAAGATAATTGAATTCTGTTTAAATTGGCAACAAGTACACTACTTGTACTACCTAAATTCCAAGTTTCAACATTTCAGATGTTATATCTTCTAAAATATGAATTTTTCAATCAAACACTGCAAATTTTAAAATTGCACTAAAAGCTGAAATATCTGAAAAACTTTCAGCGCTAGACCATGGGTCATGTTATCAAAGTCCCTTTCGATTTCATCAAGGAATTCAAAAATGTAATAAAAAATATACCATTCCATTTAAAATAAGAGAGTAGGGTGCACTACCCTATATAAGGGGGGTAGCTAGATCAACGAGAATATTTTCCAAAGGTAGTTCAAGTGCCATAACGGCCACATACCAAATTTCATAGAGTTTTATCTATTAGAACTCCTTATACTTTTAGGGCGCCATCCTCTTGGCTCACCCTGTATATATATATAAAAATTTTAACGAACGGTGGATATGGGTTCCTGAGGTTCCAAAACGAACTTCTGTGCAAAAATTTTTCGGAAATTCAAAAGTGAGGATCTCCTCATTAGCTATTTTTTTTTAAAAAATTCGCTAAAAGGCATTGATTGATTTAATGAACTTTCTTTCGTAATATTAATGAACTGGTTCACTAATGTGATGAAATTTAATTGTTGTATCAATGATTGTGTTAATTCATTCTACAAATATTAAAACGTGAATTTAATGAATAAGTACATGGATTTGATGAAAAAGGTTCATTATATCAATAAACATGTTTTCTGTATTAAAATCGTTCTTACTTTATTAGAGTTGTTAAAAGTTATTTCTTATTATAACGAATCACTACACTTCTCTATGAGAGAAGTAAAAATTAAGAAAAATACAGAAGTTTATGGAAAAAAGTACATATACATATTTAAATATCTATAAATAAAGAAACACAATAATTAATACTTAACATAAAAATCACAATTTCCATTAACCATTAAGTTTGGATGACGAAAACAGAATCTTCATGACTTTTCTTCAGAGCTTTCGACAGAATTTCCAATTTTGAAAAAGTGTGTTTACCCTTTCTTCTGAAAAAGTGATGTTCCATAAAATTCCATAACATTTCAGATGTTAACCACACATAAAACACTTTATTTTTACATAATGATAAAACTAGCGAAGTTATTCTTCAGTTTTTATTATAAACGATAAATTTGATAGAAATTTTGTTCTAAAATCGATTTAAACAATTATTTGTCCATATTAATTGTAATGAAATAAATAAGTACTTACTTACCTTCAAAAAAACAGTACCTAGTAAGGCTAGTCTGACTTCTATATTATTCTCATGTGAGCTCACTAAACAATCTGGTTTTTCTCTTTCGAGAACAACAACGAGATAGATTCTTAATGTATCGAAATACACTTTTGATGATACCATTGTTAATAATATTAACCGTTCAAAGATTTGTGCAAGATATGAACAAACTCATTTATTGATACAATAACTGAGGGTACAATTTCTGAAATATTGTACATTGATTTAATGTATCGCGTTTATAAATTTGATTTGACCATGTTAATGTAAAAATACTTTCAAACAATGAACTAATGATTGAATTAACCATCATAATCCATTGCAGAAATAAAGATATTCATTGAATTTTTGAATCTGTACATCAGGTTCTAACGAACAGAGTTACATTGTAACTATAAATGATGTCATTAAACAATAACTATTGATTCGTAGTACTAATAAACTTTTTATTGTATCAGTGAAGAAAAAAACAATAATGCATGTTCATTGATATTACGAACAATATTTTTCTCAGTGATGTAAGAGGAAAAACATGAAGCTCGCTCAATATCAAATTTTGAAAATTAGGTGAGTTTCACGGAATATTTGAACCCCCTTTATTCATCTATTATTTAAAACTATTAGAATTAATTAATTTCCTTCAAAATTGATATAAAAACGTCCGATATTTTATACATACAGGGTGTTTGGTCTAAGTATGGTGAGTTCTAAGAAACTCCTATTAGTCGACGAGCGATTCGAAAAATATTTTAAGGATTTGTAGGAGGGTCCTTAAAGAGCATTTCAGCAAAATTAGAATCTCGTAACTCACTTGGAAGTTGGTTAAAAACCGCTCGTTTCTGGCGATGTAGCGATTTTAAAAAACGAACTAAACACGCAAAACGACTTAGAATGACTTTAGCATCCTCCCAAAATTGATTTTTTTGTTTTTCTCCATTTTATTCTGGAACAGGCGGAAATATTTCGTATTTTCTCTGGAATACAATGGAGAAAAACGAAAAAAATCAATGCTGGGAAGGTCTCTGAGTCATTCTTAGTCGGACTGCGTGTTTTGTTCGTTTTTTAAGACTGCGACAATGTCCAAAACGATCGTTTTTTTGACCAACTTTGAAATGAGCTACGAGGTTCTAATTTTGCTCGAATGTTCCCTAAAGACTTATACAAATCCTCAATATATTTTTCGAATCACTCGTCGACTAATAGGAGTTTCTTAGAACTCATCGTACTTAGACCAAACACTCTGTATTTTTAAATTTTAAAATCTAAACGGAGACGGGCAAAAATTCGGGACCGCAATTTAGATCAATCCGCACACCTGTTAGCTGAAAAATCGAATAGACCTCGAGGGAAAGTTTTAAATAAGATGGAAAATTCGAAACTGAAAAACTATTAAGATGCAGGCAATTTAATTTATGATTATAAGAAAATAAAACCGCCAGATTAAAAAGCATTATTATATTATTATAAAATTGAAATTACATCTCGTTAAATTTGAACAGTATTCACTCTTGTCTATCGGCATGTAATTGTGTTGCCCCTAATCTAGCCGGATCTTGACTGGGATAATGTACTGTTGTCTTTACAGCATCACTAGTAACAGTACTTGAACTAGTACTGACAGTTGCAGGTGCTGTTGGTACATAAGCTGGAATTTGTGGTGCATTAAAGAAAAATGGTGGCATCGGTGGTGGTCCAAACATTGGTGGTACAATTAATGATGGTGGTGGTGGCATATTCGGTAATGGTATATGTCCTGGTTCTAAATTAAAGAAATTATTACTCAATTCTGGTAATGTACCAGGTAAACCGGGTACTGGCTCGTATTGTTCTAGATTTGTATTGGTTGTTGTGCCTAAACGTGCTTGTGAACGACCCCATTTTATTGTTAAACGACGACCACCTAATATTAATTTATTAAATGTTTTCTCAGCTGCTGTTTCAGCTGCTTGCCTTGTTGTATATTGAACGAATGCACATTGTTGTTTTGGTACTAAACTAATTGAACGTATTTCACCATATTGATAGAAATGATCACGAATATCTTGTTCAGTTAATGTACCCAAATTACCAATATATAATGTTGTTATTGTTTTATCTTCAGGTGGTGGTAATGCTGGCATAGCAGCAGCACGTTTTAATAATTTATCAGCAACTGGATCATTAACACCATAATAACGATCTTTTATATTTTGATCAGCTAATGGATCTTCAGGATCTGTTGGTTTCTCATGACGGTATGGACATTCTTCACCACGACGACATTCACCTTTCACCCAAAATGAACACACATGAGGTCGATTACGTTTATAATACGGTGCTGTACGTGCTAAACGCATCAATAAATCATTTGGTTCGCTTAATTTACTGTTTATAGCCCCAGCATCTGAGCGTTGTAACTAAAATAAAACATTTATTCTTAATTCAATTGAAAAATTATAAACAAAACTTACTTCACGTTCCATATTTTGTATATAATACTCTTTATTGACTTCACTTTTAGGTAAATCATCTTTTAATTTTAGTGCAGCATCACGTACTTGAATGGGCAGACCGTATTCTAGGTCTAACAAGCATGTCTGGCAGACATTTTTCAATTTACTACAAGTTTGGCAAACTTCGGTTTTTTTAAAACGCATACGTGCACCTGGACACCATCTAAACACTGTAAATGGACGCGAACAAATCTTACACTCTTTACCATATTTCTCTTTTGTCTAAAAAATATAAAATATTACAATAAAAGCAATGTGAATATTATATCATATTTTCTCTTTAGAATTACCATTCGAACATAGGGATTATCACCTAAACATGTTTGGCACAAAATTGGAAAATCCTAAAATGATAAAAGTGAGGTTAGAATATCAACACAGATTGAAAATTATTGTTTTTTAATTTACCGAATCTTCCCAATTCTGTCGATTATAAGTGTTTGTTGTTTTAGAGGTAGCCATTTTATTAAAACTACAATTATACTACAATATAAATGTAATTAATTCTAAATAATTAGTCTCAAAAACTAACCTAATGAACGTTTCAAATCCATTGACGTATTAGTCTATTAGACACTAGAGTCTACACTAATTAGGATGATCGAAACACTTACATGTTGCGCAGTAAACGTATTTACATACATTCTTTAAGTTCATCTTTGTCTTGTGCGCACATTTTTCTAGTACTAAATACCAGTTTAGTATGAATAGACTCTACACTGTTTGGCTATAGTTGAAGATTAGTGGACAGAGGACTCTGTAATTCAGTACAAAGCGCCATCTAAGCAATGAAAAGTTAATCCACAAAACGGCGGCGATTTTGAAATAACTACCCTTATTTTTCATTGAGTAATCTATGCTTTATTAGTGGATTATTTAAAAAATTAGATAAATAATACTTTTAACGATGATTAGTTTTTATAAAAATCGATTCATTTATATAATTTAGGTAGTCTATATTGTGGATTTGAATTAGAATAGGGTTTAAAATCAGAGAATGTGTGAATCTAATTTCCAATTAATTTAAATAAGAGCTGATTTATTATTACTTATCATCATTAATCTTCTCAATTCTTGATTAATTATCTTATAAAAACAATGATAAATCTCTACGATTTCAATATAGTTTAGAAAGATTATGTAATGAATCGTCTCTAATATTACCATCTACAAATCACCATATGAAAAGTTTTTGTGAAATAGTAGTGGTGATTCTATTCACATATTCGATACACTTTATAAAGTTCTTGAATGACTTTCGTTTATGACCCATTTATGTAAAATAGAACGCACATCTTCCTAATTCTCCTATCACACTCATTTAAACACGTTTGAAAAGTTTGTCAATCATCGATGTCGACAAGGGGTGAACTTTCCACTTTTCAGATACCACCTGATACTTTATAAAGCTTTACGAGATTGTAAAGTTTCCGTATTTTTTTTTCTATCAACAACTTTTAAGTATTAGAAACCTTTTAATATTAATTCGTAGTAAAGTGTGTCCATTTATTATTTTTAAATGTTTGATATTTTTATGTAAGAATTGATTACGTGTTAGATTATCTTAAATTCAACCAATTAACTTTATTTTATACGTTTAGGTACTTATATTTGCATGACCGTGAAATAAAGGCATAAATGAATGGAAATTATTGATATTTCCGTAGGTGTAGTTTTCATTAAAGCAAATTTCTAATAACTTGTCGTGTTTTATTATGACTAGCATTATTAATAAGGATATTCTGTGTTATATTTTTGTTTATTTCACCATTAAAATTATTAATATTACTGTTATTTACACGTATTTTTTTCAGTCTTTTTTAATTAATAATTATTATTCCATTTCCTGACCTGTTTCATATTTATGAGTTAGAAAAGAGCGATGAGACAAAAAAGAAAAAATAACAGCTAAAAATCTGTTCCTGAGGGATTTTTTGAGGAAATTTATCCTTGATGAGTTAAACATAAATCTTTCAAGGTATGTAAATGTTAGTTATTTTGTTAATTAATTTACACAATTTGAATTTTAAATGATATTAAAAATCGATAATGCATGTGTTGACAAATCATTAGTTTTTATTTAATTAATTTTAGTTTCTTGTCACATTCATCAATAATCCAGATTTGTTTTCAGTAGCGTAAAGTACAGCCAAGTGCACTGAATATGTGACGACTCTTGAACGAAAAATATCCCTTCTTTTAGTTGTGTGAATCAAGCTTTTTCCACCTTAAGGGGAAAATAGTGTGGCGCAAGGGAAACAGTTCAGAAAACAGTAATATACAAGATAACACCTCGAGTCCCACCTACGATTTCTGGTTGGTTATTTTTCTTCCAAATTCTGACCTACTAGACATCCGCCGTATTGTGAGAACCTCCCTCGTTGGCCTGACTTACACAGCCTCACAACTATCGTCACATTTTCAGTGCACTCAACTATACAATCGGAAAAGCTCAACGTCAGAGAGGGGCAGTGTCAAAGAAGGCTGAACAAAGCTTAAGTCTCTTTTCTTGAAGCATTTTAGTTCAATAATGTAATAACGACTGATTTACCTTCAAGCTCTAGGTAAGTCATTAATTGATTTACTAATGAGTAGAGGGATACTCAGGATCTCAGATTTTCCGTTACGTCACTGTTTGTTTTTATTTTTTATAATAGTGAATATACGTTTAAATGTCCTGATTGTAGTGAAATTGCTGAGAATTAGGACGTTCGTTTTTCTTATTTACCTAAAAATATAGCGTGCAGCGTCAAGTCGTGTTTTCTAAAGTATTTGAAAAACAAACTATCAAAGAATTTTACCCTTATTTCTTGTGAAACAGTTGACGTGAGTTTTTCCTATTTTGTGCTTTTCCTTTTTTGTATTATAACTATTATCCAAATTACCATCATGAATCAGAAACGGAAGGATTTCAATTATTCCATTTTTAAGTTTACTATAGTTTTTTTTTTATATAATTTCACTTTATTAATGTTGGTATATTTTTTAGTTTTCCTGTTCATTCTTCTTCTTACTATTATGTTGATAACTGGATAATTCATGGCATCTATCAATGTACAACTTTTTCTTGTTCTATTTGTCCAACTTGTTCTTCTAGTCATTTATTAGATTGTTTGTGGGACGATATCACTGTAATAAGTTCCTGCTCCTTTTTTTTTAATTGTTTCAACAAAAACCTATCTATAATATTCAAAATTTCCTGGATAACTCTATTTTTCACATTTATTTAAAATATTAGTCTAGTTTGCATATCCGATTGTAGATCAACTATATATTTTTTTGATTTATTCACATCTCTAGGGTGCATTTAGCTATCTAATAGAATTACAACAATATATGATAACATTATTTTATCTTATTTTCGGTAAAATTAATGATAACTAACATCATTTGTCGTTTACAGTCTTTTGCTATATCCGCATTTCCGGACAATTTAACACGATTTTGTCAAGATTTTCGATCTGTTTCATTTAACACTATATCAGATTCAGATTAACACCGCACTCTCTTGTTATCGCTAGTATTATTTCCACTACAGTGTGATTTTTTTACTGTAAAACGATAGATGGTGAATAGGTGGATGAAAAAGTGATGATTCTAATATTGGAAATCGACAATTGTGGGAAACTTTCAAGTTTTTTTTCCCCCACAGATGATCAATTGATTTTTACGTTAGCTTTATTTATAGAAAGTAAATGGCTTTTCTCTTTATCTATTTTCGTTTCTTTTTTTCCTCTTGTAGGTTTGAATTGTGTATTAGTGAACCGACATCACTTGTCGCATGGTTAAGTGCTTTAGATGATTTCTCGCTTCAGATCTTCCTTTAATATAACTAAAAGCATAAGAGAAAGAGTGAGAAAGTTAGAGAGAAAAATCACACTACTTGAATACAATCTGTGGAAATACCAGCAACAACAGAAAATGAACAATCCATGAATTATTACAAAAATTTTCCACATAGTTTTCCATGAATTACATTAGATTTTAATATATTTAGTAATAGTAAAGTTAACAGAACAAAATCAATAAATATAACAAAAGATTTAATTGTCTCATCATAATTCAACAATTATTAAAGTTGAGAGACAATAAGTGTGAACTGAGTGAGCAATGAGAAGATTGTTCATAGGAAAGTTTATATAGAAATTTATAAGGCTCTAGATGTGGAACAAAGAGCAAACACCGCACACCAACATATAAAACAGGAATAGGGGGAATTCTTCCGTTTGTCACACGCACCTTTAACCCATTTTATGATAAAACAAACAGATGATGAATATTTGGTGTCTTTGACGTGACTGGTGTAATTTTTTACATAGTCATGCCAGTATATTTTAACGTAATAATAATTGATCTAAATTCCACAGAATTTCGTAAAACAGAAAGCGATAATGATAATTGAGTATGGCTAACAGGAAAAGTAATACAAGTGAAAAATGAGTCTTTAAGAAAAAATCATCTTTACGTCTTATGTAAAGAGTGCTACTAGATTCCCTAA
Source organism: Mylabris sibirica (assembly GCA_039776855.1). Taxonomy (NCBI): domain Eukaryota; kingdom Metazoa; phylum Arthropoda; class Insecta; order Coleoptera; family Meloidae; genus Mylabris; species Mylabris sibirica. The sequence continues at coordinate 7,777,730 of CM077838.1, forward strand.
TGAAGAATTTAATCTACGTTATTAGCGCTTTTTCTTAAAAGTATATTTGTAATAGTGATGTAACAGAAGTGTCATAGCGGAGGCGAAACCGTAAACGGATCTTCGAAAATATAAATTGACGAAAGCGGAACAAAAACGGATGCGGAAGCGGAACCAATAAAATCTATAAAAAATAATAATAAGAACCCAATTGCATTACAAGTATTGTTTTTTAAAATTTAATTTCTATTCGATTCACATTTATTGGATTTAGATGGATAATCGAAACCCAATTAATAAGGAAATTATTTGACTTCTTTTTTTCTATAAATTAGGGTCGCCCTACTACTTAAATAGTTGCTTACTATGAAAATTGGTGCTGATAAGAAGCACCAATGCAAAGTTTTTCCGAGCGTTTGCACGCCACCTTAATTAATTCCAAGTCTTTTTTCCTGATTGTATTCATTTAATATTATTTTGATCATCGCAATTTGGTCACATTTCGCTTAATTTTCACTTTCATTTGCGTTCAAAACAGATTCAAACGAGAATTGTATTTACAGCCCCTGGCTTGTCGAAGATTGATCTTCTTGTTGGGGGGGGGGGGGAAACTAGGGGGACCATCATCATCTTCATTTTCTTCGTTAACGAATCTGTCCTGGGCTTGCAAAGGCTCAGCAAATATTTTTTTTTTGAATTTCCGTCAACTGTCAACTTCAAGTAACTCGAAAAGTTCCTAGTTCAAAAATAAGAATAAGTGAATTGGCATTTTCTTTTGAATTTTTTATAATATTACCTATACCATATGTGTGTTTTAAAGTGGTCAATTCTTGTGAAACTCCTGTTAGTTGGCGAGTGTTTCGAATAATATTTCAAGGGTTTGTAATGTACACTTTTTAGCAAAAAACTAGAACCTCGTAGATCATTTGAAAGTTAGCCAAAAAAACGCTCATTAAGGAGTGTCGCCATTTTGAACAAATGTGCTAAACACGTAAAGCAGCTAAAAAAATGATTTGAAGAACCTCCCAACATTGATTTTTAGCGATTTTTTTTAAAAAAAATTAGCTAATGACGAGATCCTCACTTTTGAATTTCCGAAAAATTTTTGCACAGAAGTTCGTTTTGGGACCTCAGGAACCCATATCCACCGTTCGTTAAAATTTTTATATATATATATATATATATATATATATATATATATATATATATATATATATATATATATATATATATATATATATATATATATATATGTATATCCACGATAACTGCCGTAAAAATACTCCAATCTTAATGAAACTTGGTACAAAAATCGGTCTTTGGGATAGCTTGGATGAGTTCGTTGGCCAGACTGGTAGGGCCAATACTTTTGGAATAAGAGCTGAAGAAATGTTAAAAAAAATCATTTTCAATATTACATTTGCTTAGATTTGGATGAAAATTAAAATAACAGTAGAGGCGACCATTCTCTATGACCCAGAAAAAAAATCATCAAAATCGGTTCATTGGATCGCAAGAAAAATGCAAAAATCTCTTTATTGAGTATTAACAGTAAAATCGGATATCTCAGGTGGCTATATGTTCTGAATATTGATATTAGAAAAAAAATTGATAATCGCAGAGGCCAGCTAATTTAGACAGTTAATATTAGACGCAAGGCCTGTTAGATAATTTCGCTTGAAAAAATCAAGCAGGCCTTGATTAGACGTATTAGACAAATAACAAACTTAGAAACGAGTGAAATTTGAAATTTTATTAGTGTTTCTTATTGTTTGTGGATTAAAAGTATTTTTCAATAAAAATCATAAGTATTAAAATAACATCGGGAAATGAATTTAAGATTAGTTGATTCAATGTTAATAAAATATATTAATTATCAGTATCATAAGAATGTTTTGCATTTAATATTTCAGCATGTAGATACATAAAAAAAAATTCGCTATACAAGGTACTTGCTGCCTTTGGAGATCTTTTTTTCATTTTGCTCCATTACATTCTAGGAAAAATGCGTAACATTTTCACTTGTTTCATAATACAATGAAGAAAAATGAAAAAAAATCAATGTTGAGAGCGTTTACGAGACATTTTTAGTCGTTTTACAGGGTTAGCTCATTTTTGAAAATCGCGATGTCGTCACAAGCGAGATGTTTTTAACCGATTTCTAAATAAGCTACGTTGTTCAAATTTTGTTAAAATGTTGTCGAAAGACTTTTCTATAGATCCTTGAAATATTATCGGAATTTCTCCATTAGTTTAGTAGAAACGGCCAAATTGTGTACTCTGAGGCCGGACGCTCCGTATTTCTTTATAGGGTTGTGGAGAGCCTATAAAGACTAGCAAGCATACTTTGGTGCCCAATAAATGTCTCTGCGGCCCTGACTCTGTCAGCAAACAATTAATATATTGCTGTATAGACTTCCTCTTTTACGACCTCATCAAACCATTTTTTTTTTGATAAAGAGGGGTGAAGGTATGTAGAAATAGTAGATAGAGAAAACATTCTTGGTCAAATCACGGAATCTAAAATTCAATTAAGCGAAAAGTTTCTTCATCACTCTTTTAAATTCTGTGCAATTTTCATTTTTCACTTCCTCATTTTGCAGTGTGTCAGTATAAACTTTTATGAGTGGTACATATACGGGGTGTTTGCTCTCAGTATGGAGAGTTCTAAGAAACTCCTATTAGTCGACGAGCGATTTGAAAAATATTTTGAGGATCTGTAGAAGAGTCCCTAGGGAACATTTTAGCACAATTAGAACCTCGTAGCTCATTTCAAAGTTGGTCAAAAAACGATCGTTTTGGATAATGTAGCAATTTTCAAAAACGAACAAAACACGCAGAACGACTAAAAATAACTCAGAGACCTTCCCAACATTGATTTTTTTCGTTTTTCTCCATTGTATTCCAGAGAAAATACGAAATATTTACACCTGTTACAGAATAAAATGGAAAGAAACGAAAAAAATCAATGTTGGGAGTCTGAGTCATTTTTAGTCGTTCTGCGTGTTTTTTTCCTTTTTGAAAATCGCTAAGTCGTCAGAAACGAGCGATTTTTGACCAACTTTGAAATGAGCTACGAGGTTCTAATTTTGCTCGAATGTTCCCTAAAGACTTATACAAATCCTCAAAATATTTTTCGAATCGCTCGTCGACTAATAGGAGTTTCTTAGAACTCTCCATACTGAGAGCAAACACCCTGTATATAACTGTAAAAATGCTATTTTGACAACTACTTAATGCCATAGTAGTTTTTTAGTTGGGTTTCAAAATTGTTAGACATTTTTCTATGTTTAACCAATTATAAGAGGAGATCGTTGTAACGAAAGTTTGACTACAAGAAAAGTGTTGAAAATATGCGAAACCGAAATGAGAATAGAACTTCAAAATTTAACAAAATTTCTGCAGTTGCGAAACTGGACGCGGAGGTCTGTTAAACTGTAATAGTAATTATGCCCTTAACTCTTATTAGCGAGCGATACAAAAAATATTATAAGGATTGGGAAGAGGCCTGGAAACCATTTTAGCAAAATTCGAACCTCGTAGCTCCTTTTGAAGTTGGTCAAAAACGATCGTTTTGTACAATGTTGCATTTTCTAAAAAACGAGAAAAGGACTCAAAACGACCATGAATGACTCGTAGATCGTTCCAGCGCTGTTTTCCTTGGCTTTTCTTCATCACATTTTAATGAAAATGCGAAACATTTCAACTTGTTGTAGAATAAAATGAGGGAAAAAAATCACTGATGGAAGGGTTTACCTACGAGTCATTCTTAGTCGTTTCGTGTACTTTGCTCGTTTTTGAAAATTGCAACATTGTCCAGAACCATCGTTTTTGATCAATTTCCAAATGAGCTACAAGGTTCTAATTTGGCTAAAATAGTCTCCACTCCCATACCCACAATCCTAGTAATATTTTTCGAATCGCTCGCCAAATAATAGAAGTTCCATAAGAAATGATCACTAAAAAAACATCCTTTACCTATCTAAGTCAAGTTGTTCCGTTATTTACGTATTTATACGTTTATTGACTTAATAATCCGGTAGAAATTGGTTCTTTGACCTTAATAATAACAACAATAAGAGACAGTCTGGTAGATCTTCTTAACTAGCTATTGTATCACTATCTAAACAATCTTATTAAAACAATATCCACGTAGATTTCAGTTTGAACGATGTGAGTGCGTGCTAGTTGATGTTTGTTTGTACATGCAAATTTTCATGATCATCTATTTCAGCAACATTATATATCTATAGTGTGATAATATTTTGATTAGTAAAAGGACCATTGAGTTTATCATCGTTATAAACATATACCTACATATTAAACTTGACGTATATGTCAGATTTAAAAAAAAATGATGTTGAACATTGTTGGTGACATTTTCAGTTAATTCTCTAGATTAATCAGCATAAATTTACGTAAAATCTCCTGCAATTTATGTTGAAAATGTAACATCTACCGTAAACAACGAATTAACAGGAAGTTGTTGTTTCCGAATAACACTCCGTGCACGATAAGAACCTAACAATCATATAGCTATGCATATGGAAACAATGTGGAGAATTATTATTTTATTAGGTGTAGGTATATTGAAAAAGAAGCAATTTAGCCCAAATTGAATATTCAAATAGCACAATTTATTGTACTGTTGTATAGGTGATTAATTTCCAACGATTTTATTGTAACAAGCAAGATTTACGGATGATTTAATACAAATTTCATAGGTGCACACCATGTATCGATCTAACAGTTAATACCACCAGAATTTGGAGATTTATTGGCAAATATTTTATAGTTAGTACAACACTATTTTTTTTTTTGTAAACTAATAATTTTAATATCAGTGAACGATAAGAGTAGGTACAGGATAAAATTAATAACCAAAGTATTTCATTAATTCGTCATTATTTTGAACGAGCCAACTTAAAAGTTTTCATCAATTTTTTTTCATTATTGTTATTATACAGAAAAGTTGATTTAACTTTCAAATATCTATAACTATATTTAAAGTTTAAAAGTTGAAAAGGAAAACGTTTTTATTTGTGAAATTATGGTCGTGACGACGAGACTTATTATCAGATTTAGTTTGGTAGTGTTATTCACCTGTAACCAGGCCATGCAACTATAATAATGGTTTACATTCTAACAATCACGATATAAAATTTTTATTATATTGATCACATTTTAAAGCATTACTGTTTACTTTCGAGGAAATGTTGGTTCTTATCAAAATATTGACGAAAATATAAACGTATCCTCAACCACATTGAATATTTACAATAATGTTAAATCTTCTTTAGGCTATTTAAAGCCATACCGATAACAGTAATAATATTCAGTTATGAATTCGAAATATAAAGGATCTATCGATTATTCAGGTTATGCAAACAATAGATGAAAGATCAATTTATGACCATTATCCGGATTTTTTGCGGCTTATTTGAACAAAAAAATAGAGACTTCATTACGATACGTTCAGATAATATCAACAGAGTTTATTAAAAATTCAGAGATTGGGGAAAAAATGTAATTTTAAATCGCTCGATTCTCATTCATTTGTTGCGTTTAATTCAACGATTATTTTTCTAATGTGCCGTGTTGAATGTAAAAATAAATAGCAATTGACGGAATTCTCCCGGCGCATCCACCAAATTTCAACAATTTTCTTTAATAATGTCAATGTGAGGAATTCTTTTTCTTTTATTATTAATTTTTGATTGTAAACACACCGAATACTGTTTAATGGATGGTAGAGGCGCATGTCAACAAACTTTTGAATCTGCTAGTTTCATTCAGTATCCTGTTAGATAGCCGTTTCAATACAACGCATTTTCACTAAATACTTAATGCTTTGAAATTGTGCCTCGATTAGTTCACATTTATTTCTTCGTCTTTCTGCTTTTCATCTGTACAAACATACAGAAAAACAGTATTTTAATGAAAGTTTTTGTGTTGAATTAAACCGAGTCTAGTCAACTTTATTAATAGATCTGATCTTACGATTTATGTTAGGTAAGTTGAGAAACTTTTCAATTAAAATTGTACAATTAATAAAGTTTTATTGAAGTAGAAAAAAATGTTGATAAAAGTTTGTTATTATGATGGCTAATCAATATCGTAATTTATTATCATAATGTTGGTCTATGATGTTGAAAATTGTCTATGAACAAACAGAATCAATCCATCAAATTACAGGTGACAAACTGTAATGTATCACAATATCTCATCTAATTTGTGGTGGATATAAAAATTTCAATTTTAATAACGAAATCATATAAAATGCATTTATGCAATAAATCTTCAACTGAATATTTTATACACACCAACTTTATATAATCACTGTAATTAATATTAGTATCAGTATTTAATATTGGTGGAGTAATTAAGTTTCATTTCAACTATAAAATCGTTGATAATTGCCCATTTAAAGTGTCGTAAAACAAGTCAATTTCAATCTTTTTACTACCAGAAAACTCTAATGCTTTATTCAAATTGGAAGCGTTTAAAGCTGCTATAGGAAATTCGCCTATTCTTTCGAAATTTATTTAAATGGCGATTTTCACAAGTCTTTTGCCCATCCTGTTCAATACAATCGATGTCCGACTATCAATTTGAAAGAATAGTTCGACAAAATGTTGTAATATTTCTAAAGAATTTGAATGAAATTATTACATTCTACAATATGATGGGATTTCCGCAAAGTTGCGTTAATATTACGAAATTGTTATTGCTCATTTGATACTTAACTTGCTTTGTATTAAAATCAGAGTTTCTAATTCCATTACCTTGTGGAGTTCCTTATTTTCTCGTCGCTTGGACCCTAAGACGCTGTAAGTTTCTTATAATACTCAATATTTGTACAATAAACAGTGTAATTTAATTTATTTTATAGGTCAATACAATAACAATCATATTAATTGCGTTCGAAACGACCGCCTAAAGGAATTGCCAACAGTTTAAAAAATGTATAATTATGTGAATAAATCATGTAACATGTGCGTTGAGCCATATTTGCGTCTAAGCCCTTCAGTAATACGTTCAATTAAAAATTAAACTCTTCTAGTTAGTGTCAACAATTTTATTTAACAGGAAAATACAGCTTTTATTCAACAAGTCTTGAAAATTTATTATTGTTATTCGAAACGCATTCAAACTAGTGTCTTGCAGATACGCAAACGTGCATTGCTTTAAAAATATCCGTTACAATATTGATAATCTACAAGTTCTTTCCTGTAGAAATCCCTTTAAATTCTCCTTAATACTGATTTTTTAGTTTCTAATCAAGATTAATTATCAGCATGATGCTAATCCATTGAGACGTTGTGAGTTAATTGTTGGTATTCTTGGTAAATGTAAAATACACCTTATTAATGATCTAAACCAATCAAGGGAGTTGGCAATATTTATCAATAACAAATGGAAAATTATAAATCTGTCAATGTTTCGACGAAAAATTACTCCCAATGCGATTATAAAAAAGTTCAATCAGTATAGTTTCCATTAGATTATATGATTTATGGATGCAATTATTTCTCATTTCGTTTGAATTTTCTAAACCAATATCTTTGCTTCCAATCGATTTCACTTAACTCTCTAGCTTCCGTCCTACAGTCTTTAATTTTATTCCATTAAAATTAAAATAGACAAGAATTCGTTCTTGTTACAACATGAAATCGTATAATTTAAGAAAACGTTTACAAATCTATACTAAGAGAAAGATAGAGGACACAAGGAAACTGATTGGAACTTGCAATGATTTCCGTTTACAATTGAAGTAGAGATAATTAATAGAAACTTTATCTATATTTAATTGTAAGTAAACAAAGTCGAATATGAGATTTCTTCGAGTCTTTTTCGATCTTCAGAGAGTATCCGGGTGAATTTGAACATTCTACGTTATAGCTCCATTCACCCAAAATAGAATATATGCAATCGCGACATATATGTGTGTTTTGCATTACGTTATCGTTATCAGTTTTCATGCTCTAAAAGATTTTTTATTATTTATACCTGAAAGCTAAGAAGCTATGTGAACCTTTATATTGAATTTTTCTCTGAAAATATCACGAATAAATGAATATAATAAGCTGGTCAACTGAAATGACAACATTGTTGTTAATACTGTAACGTTCATTTAATTTAACATTTTCAAAGGTCATCTTAAGCAAACATTGCCCTTCTGTTTGGACTGTGAGGAAACACAGAAAAGGCTACACCAATTTCAATTCCAACAACGAATTATTTATTTCACCTAAAAGTATTTAATTTGAGTATCGATATTAGGGACTGTTGTATTGACCTATATTGTTGGTTGGTTCCGGTGGAAAAAGTGCAATATTAAAAGAAATAATAATACAATAAGTCAGTAGTGAGTGTAAAACATTGTAGTGTAAGTAGGACGTGTTTAGAATCATGATTTAAATCTCAATGTCAGTAATAAAAAACCGGATAACAACTGTACTGCTCTAATGTAGAGTAAGACTAGCCATCTGCTTCCGTATGATGGTGGTTGGAAAAAAAGCCACCAACGTTAAATCTAGCACGAAAATGAATGATATGAAATATGTGTGGATGAACTAAAATGCCAATTGCACAACAAATCAAGTGGAAATATTAAAAAGGATTCAATAGAAAAGCATCCGATCTGTATTACACTTTATTGAACATCTCACATATCTATCTGTAACAATATAAATAATCATAATAGATGCAATAAAATTCCGATGATTGATAACTGTAACTTTGATTAAATGGTACTCACCTCGATGATCCGGAAAGAATTTTTTTATATTTTAGTAGAGATGTCACTGAGACAATTTTCAGTATTTGTTCTGAGCAGTCAAGTGTACAAATCTTATTTTTCTTGTATTAAAACCATTGTGCACAGTCCTGGTTGATTGCATCACATAGATCAATCAAAGTCGGTGATAAACTAGAGGTAATCGAAACTATTTCTTGAGAAACTATTGAGACTATGATCGCAATAGATTTTATAGGATTCTTTTAAAAGAATAATAGTGAATTATCGTGATCTAGGTATGTTTATGTTTAGATTGTTATAATCGGTAAAGACACATTGAAGCTTTTGTGATAAATGTCATCAGGGAAATATTGTTATATTCTTGTTTATTTTACTCGCTTTTCCGATTTTTCTCGCTTTTTTCGATTTAATAGTAAATGTAAATATACATAAGAATGGTCAATATTATTCCATGAATGATGATACATGGATCATTATTGGAAATGACAACTTATAAATGAAACAGATGAGAGAACAGAGATACAGGTGTCAAGTTTGTGTTAGATTTATTACACAAAAACGTAATATTTCTTGAGGATCTCTATCTCTAAACTGATGTCACATTGTTGATGTGAAGCTGATCAATATACTACGCCTCCTAATAATACTGTCAGTTCTCATATATTTCTAAACAACCGTAATCTCTATCAATTATTATTAATGTCTCTATTAGTTAATATGTTATATGTATGTATATTGTAGAATCATTGGTAAAGCTAGCTATAACCTATACTTAATACACAATGTTGAATGTGAATTGTTTACAAATAGGTGACTAAATGTTATAATGTTTAAATATTCTAGTGGTATCGCTGTATCAATTCCATTATGTTACCAATTTATCAACCTTTCTTGCAGGACCGTCGTGAGGATATGTTTCGCCCTTAAGGGTAACATACGAGCACTTCCCCCATCATTCTTTTCGAATTATTGTAAGGTAGTCGATATTTATACAAAGGACGTGTTTTGTCTTACAAAATATAAAGAGTGGAATTCCAATTGTTACATTGAATAGAATCCCCTGATCGGTGTGTTAGGTGACTAGGAGTGTCTGTCCGTGTTATTTCATTCATAATTTCGGAAAAATAGATTACCTTGCAGGCTGATTATGAAAAACCGGTAAAGAAAATTGAAAATCGAAGCTCACATTTTTGTAAAGTGAACTTTGCTCGATCTTTTTATATACACGATTATTAAATTTATCAACTTTTACACAGGGAATTTTGTGTTTCGCCAAACCACTCGTTTCAGCACGAAAAGTCACTTTTTCCTTATACAGTGAAAATCCTGTCAAGTTTTCAAAAATCCAAGCCCGTACTTTTGTATACGACTGTATTTGGAATCGAATTCAACTATTTGCTGGTCGCTATCTGTTACCGTTTACGAGAAAAATGTGTTTTACTGTCTAATGGAAATTACATGTAATTGGTTCGGATAGAAGTCAGTCTTAAACAAACAACAAAATCCTGTGCCACTTGTTATTTTACCAAAAACAACGTACACGATCATTTTTAGTTGAATGTATCAACCCCGATCACGGCACAATTTCTCTATTTTTTAATGTTATTGCATAATAAAAGCTCTTCCAATTGAAAACTAAGATGCTAGGAAATCTTTCATTAATAAATAACCCTCTGTGTGTAAACTAAATTTTTCCAGGCGCGATGTGTAAACTGGACCTTTTGGGTAACAGGTGAGTTTTCAAAAGTTTCAAGACTTTTAAAACATTTAAAAAAAATCATGGTTCCTTTTCGAAGTGCCTACTATATGACCCAGAAGAAGCCAAAATCAATATAAACTTTTTCAATTTTCCATGAAATTTTTGTTAGTTATTGTAAAGTTTTAAATAATAGAAAATTAATGCGGCACAGTCAATACAATAGTTTTTCAATTTTCAATCAACAATCGACTTTATTTGACTTCAAGCCGTTTGTTTAAATATCAACTTCTTGTCTAGTTAGTTTGTTCATAAGATAAGCAAAAACGTATTGTTGTAATGATAGAAATTTAGAAAATTTTCTAACATTGATGATAAAAAAATTCATCAATCAAACGTCTCGACACAACAACAACAATAAATTGAAATTCATTTAAAATCGAATAAAAATATAAAAATTCTATTGTTGGTTTTTTGTTAGATGAAAATATAAAACTGCTTATTGAAATACCTACTAGAATCAAACATGTGGCACTAATCTCTATTATCTCGAGATAATCCGAACAATATACACGCTGTTACAAGTTATTTGACGCCCACTAAAGTACCATTCATACCATTGTGAACGATAAGTACCATTATTGAACGGCCTAGCTATAATCACACGGATTATCGGTATTGTATGTGAATGATCGTTTGATTGAGAATTACTCAGCTATTATAAGGAAATGGTGAGAGCTTCAAATTAATAGGGAACACTCTATTACAATAAGCAAATTGTGAATATTTTATTATTTGCTGTAGAAATGTACGAATCGGTTTTAATTATTTTAGAATTCGTAATGAGTCTCTAATCTAAATGAGATAGAAAAAAAGAACAAAAAAAAACCCTTCATTTATTCCTTCATCTATAATTCCTCTGAACTTGTGTCTCTATTTATTTTAACTTCAATATTTGAGATACTTTTTGCGAGATTATTTTATTATTTCGTGTGTTCAATTAAAACACACATAGATAACTTTTCGTTTGCTTTTTACTGTCTCCGTATACGTCCACTTTATCGTATGTGCTTATGGTTTTTGCTTTAAGTTATTATTAATGACAGTAAAGAATAATAATAATAATAATAGTAATAATGATTTTGCTGAGATAAATGTTGTGGAAAATTTATGTGGTAGAGGGAAACTTTTTAAAAGACAGGAAAGAATTTTTTTTCAACTTGTCCTCTATTAAGATTCTAATGAGAAGCTTACACTGAAACAAAGAAATAATAATAAGAATAATGAGAATAGTAGCTTTAGGATAGTAGGTTTATTAACAATTCAAATATAGAATATCTATGACGCAAAAACCAATAAAATCTCAATAAGTCTAAGAACAAAGTATAATACAAATTCAATTTATATTGTAAAATAACATTAACATTTTATGATTACATGATTCGATATTACATAATCAAAATTTTATATGATAACGCCTCAACTATTCATAAATAATTGGTTTTAATTAGTTGTAAAAGGTATTTAATTAAGTACGAAATACGTAATTGGCAAGACACACCTTTTCCACTTTGTTTTACAACCATAGAAAATCTATATTGTTTATAACCGGTAGTGGTTGTAGTTGTAAAAACGACCGAAAAAAAAAACACCCACTATATTTGCAACAGGATTAGAGTGTTTACAATGGGCTATTTTACACGGAAACTCCTCGAGGGATGATTAAAGAAATTACCATGCGTTTCATTAAACATTGCAAAAGCTTTCTATTCAATAATTTTAAACAAATTGTTGAATGTTTTCTTTTTTCAAGTGGAGTTTTACAGTAAATCCGTTTAAATAGTTGAATTGTCCAAGAGTTTTTGGTGTAGTTGGTATGTTTTTGAAAAGTTTCAGTTTCCAATCTGACCGTTGTTATAGTTCACAATCACAAAACAAACTTTCGCATTTATAATGTTGAATGAAACCGGTAAAACAGATCAGAAAGTTCAATATTTCGTTTATATTTCATGCACCAACAACGAGAATTTTGAGTGATAAATTAACTATAATTTACAATGAAGATATTAAAATGGTAAAGAACTGTCGGCTGGAAATATTTATTAAAAAGAAGAAAAATTAGAAGGTGGTTTACGTTTGATTACAGATGGTATGGTTGTAGGGTATATCTTCACTAGTAAATTTTGAGTATAATTCTTGTTTCTTCACTTGATTTTGATCTGACAAAGTTGATCCTTGCTGAATTTCATATAAATTTCATTAAACTTTGTTGATGGAACGACTACTACCACAACTACATTCTCCTTATTTTCTCTACGAATCAGTGGTAATTACTTGACTATAGATAATGAGTTTAGTAGTAGTTTGAGTCATCAAGAAGACTTGAAGGCAGCTATATATTTTGGTAAAATTTGTTGGAAACATTGATTATTTGTTAAATATTCGTGTAACTCAATTTTTACAAAATTAAAATGTACATAGGTAGGTATAGTGGGCTACAATATTTTTCCATTGGAAATTTCATATTTCATGGCTAAATTAACAAGTTGCGTTGTTGTTTTACATTTGAATATCCTCTAGCGTTCAACTTTGAAAACTTTTCCAACGTTTATGGTTCAAATTATTAATTAAAAAATAAACAAATGTATCGATTTTTTTTCACACATTTAATCGGTATACAGGGTTGTTCACGTATGGCGAAAAGTTCTTATGGCAAGTCCCATTATTTGTCGAAAAATATTTCAAGAAGTTTTAAGAGACTCCTTAGAGAACATTTGAGCGAAATTAGGCCTTGTAGCTGGTCAAAAAACGTGTTGTTGTGACAATGTTGCGATTTTCACTAACTGGCAACACCTATCAAAGGATTAAGAATGACTAAAAGATCCTCTTGAAATAGTTTTTATTCGTTTTTCATCACTGGATCCTTGCAAAAATGAGAACACTGATTTTCCGACATCCTTGCTTATGAATGCGAAGTCATTTACCTGATTTTACTGTTTTTAACTTGATGGAGGAAGATTGTTTATGCTGATAAGGTATTTGTCTTTTTTAATGAAAATGCTTGTAATTGGATACATTAAAAACAAAAAAGGAATTTTATTATTTTTACATTAGAGGAAATCGTACCCTATCAAGTTGAAATTAGTGAACAAGAGAAAATGTTACTCACACTAGTTTTGGAAAGAGAGTTTCAAGGTAGTTCCATTATTTGGCGAGCAATTCGAAAAATATTTCAAGGAACATTTTAGCAAAATTAGGGTCTTGTAGCTCATTGTGAAATTGGTTAAAAGATGCTTTATTATGGTTATACCCGTCAAAAGACTAAGAGATCGCCCTGAATCCTTGAGAAAATGGGAACACTGATTTTGTGACATCCTTATGAATAAGGAGATCATATAAGTACCTATTTTCACAATTTTTAACTCGCTGGGGTTAGATTGTTTATGCTGATTACGTGTTTTTCTTTTCAAAAGATGTTTGACATTGGATACATTAGAAAAACAGCTCTTTAATTGTTATTACATTAAACCAAATGTTACCCTATCAAGTTAAAAATAGTAAACAAGAAAAATGGCTATTCACACTAGATTCATTCATTTTTTCAACGATTTATCTCCAACACGGTTTTTTAGGATGGTTTACGAGCCATTTTAAATCGGTTATGTCCGAATAAAGCGTTTTTTAATTTGGCTAAACTGTTCCCTACAAATCCCTGAAATATTCTTTTAAATCACTCGCCAAATAATGGAACTTGCCATAAGAATTATTCGTCTCACGTGAATAATCCTGTATACTCCTCCACCATCAATATTGACGCACGAATTTTCCACTGTTGACGTGTCTATTTTGAATGGATGTGAATTTAGTTTCAGATGAAATTGTCTGGTGTGCAGACGATAATATCAAGTGACTACCTTTACCCACATGGTTGCAGTTTGTTCAGGACATGCAATTCGAGTAGAATTCGTTGTTTATCTTCCTTTTCGATCGAATAATTCTAGTCAGGAACGATTTTACGAAAATCCATCTGATTTTAGTCTTTTCGAAAAATTTTATAATCAGCAAAATTCTCTCACTGTTCCTATTGTTGTTTTTGCGAAAATTTATGACTGTGTTATCCTTTTCTTTCAAATGAATAATGGAAAACCGGAAGGAATTGGAATTAACATAAGAGTCCTTTTTTCGGTTAACATTCGGTGGTGTTTCTATGAGTTCCTATTTATCAACAATCTGGTTTTAGATATAACTTTGTATTATTATCCTAAACAATGCAAATAAACAGTTGCATACATGTAGAGTGCATAATCTCATAGAGATTGTTTAGTTAAATACGGATAGTATTTGCATGATGATTGTACAATATTGTGTACAACAAGCTTCTTGAATTACGTTGTTTTGTAAATCTGTAAGATCTAACCACCTCATATTTCAGGATTATTGCCATTTCTAATATTTCGTTTTCTACTTCAATAAATTGCGGTTGTTGTTGAATTGTACAGTTACGAATCGTTTTGACTAAAAAAAAATAGCTTATCTCTCTTAAATCGATCCAAATAAAATTTATGCGGTTTATTTTTATATGTAGGTACCTAAAGGTGGGTGTTTGTTTTTGTTGACATCAACAATTTCATTTATCTCCTTGATTTAAGTCGAAATCAAAACCACCCTCCATGATTCAATTTTTAAGTTTATTTATTAACAGGAATCTTCCAGTTCGTTTCTAAAAAAAGTCGATTGTGTGGAAATTTTTCCTTGTATTTTACAGACAGAACTTGACAATGTAGTTGATTTGTAATAAAATTCAAATTTGAAATTCAGTTTCACGATAAATTGATAATCAACAGTGTCATCCTAATTGCGTACTTTATCAAGTTGAATCTAATATTGCGTAATTAACAAAGACATCGCTCTTTATTGAAAATACATGAAATTCACACATACAAAGAATACAATTGTACAGACAAAGAAAACCGATGTTTCTATTGTATCTTTATTGAAATTCGCTTCAGATTGGGCCTGAAAATTTCAAATATAAATGCAATACTTGTGTTGAGGGTAGATCACGTAAAAACGTAGGAGAATCAAGTGAAAGATTCAGTCTATTTTGAATATTTTATGGTGTTGTTTGAAGACAATATAACCGCAATTTTACAGTTATTCATTTATTGTCTACGTAAATTTTAATTCATCCCGACGGTTTATTTGATTCAGTTGCTTCTACACACAACAAAGTGCTCTTAATTTCACTGAAATATTTGTGGTAACAATTATTATTCTGATTAACAATATTTCATTCGGTTTTATTTATTTGTTACGCTATAGGTAATGAAAAAAAAACGGGGAAGAATTAGTAGAGATAAGCATGACCTGAAACAATCCGACAATTTATTCAGGAAGATATCGTAAAAAATGTATAATAAAAAATGGTGTGTAACAAATGCTGCCGCCATTTCGACTAATATTCGTTTGATTGTACCGGACTTGTAATAAAGTTTTTGGGCTAAATTGAAAGATTTGAACTTACAAAAAAGTGTGCCAAAGAAAAGGGATAACAAGCTGATTGTGTGGTGTATTTTGATTATTATTCAATATGTGGACCGTATCTGGACAGTTGTTGGAAGTGCCAACATGGGAATTGTCTGATCGAATTATTTCAACAGGAATCGTTTCGGAAATAAACGTATAAAGCATATATCAAGTATTATTCGTGATTTGTCTCCAGTAACATTTCACTATCTGTGAATTGAGATACATACTTTCTATTATCCACTCACGTTGTGTATTAACTAAAATACGTCTTAATGAAGTCGTTTCGAAATTAATTAAATTAATTATAATTGGTACAGAAAGCACTTTGTTGTCGCTGCTTTAATTAATATAATATTTAGATCTTATATTTGTTAATAGAGTGCACCCATCACGTCCCACATACCGTACAAATCTAATATAGGCCAGAAGATAAACTACAATAATAACAACAACAATGACAACCCATTGATGTTGTTATTGAAACCGACAATATACCCTTCCTTACTACAATGTCACAAAATTATATAATGTTCAAATGAGCTGCCACTTTGTGTAGTCACTTCCCACATAATATTACTCCCAAAATATCGCATTAATTTGGTTTAATTACCCTTAAAAACGACGGAATACAAAGTAAACTGAATTGAAGTCGACATTTTCAGTAATATACAGAGTGTAATCGAAATTCCTTACAATCTCTGTGTGATTGCTAGCTTATTATTCGTTTGTCTATTAACTTCCATATTTATGTTATTTTTTTGAGGGACCATACGAAACAATTAATGCAATCAGTGTCGGTCGGAAATGTCGAACAGTTGCAGACCCGAATTTGTGAAGCTGCAAACGAAATTTGATAACAGCCGAAACGTGCACTGTTTCCTGCTAAGTTGAGTGTGGTTTTGTGTGGAATTTTTGTAGTTATTCTTTCATTACATTAGTTTGTGTTATACTGACCCTTCATTCTTATCAACTTAACCAGCGACCATTCAACAACGGTTCAAAAATTGTGCAGTTTTAATAAAAAAAATTGTTCCTTCGACGCTTCAAAATAAGTTTATAGCATTCTATTCCACATAGGGACAGTGAGGTTTGAATACTGTAAGTGATTTTGATTACACCCTCTATACAAAATGAATTTTTTAAATATTTACACAACATAGAAATGATGCTTGCTCTTAACATTGAATACTATAAGGTAATGTTTTTATGTGGCTTTTTGTCGGGTAAGCTTCGAGAAGATCAGTTGTAATCCTATTTCTTGTTATAGTAAAAAAGTAACTCCAATTGTTTTCTAGAATTTACTATACAATAAATAAATGGAATTACAACAAAATTTATGTCTAAGTGTGTTTATCTCACAATGACGTATGTACCATGTACAGACAAGCCTTGTAAATTGCCTGAAATTTAATCTTTCAGTCCGATAATAAATGGTTGAATATCCTCTAATTTGGGTCCATATAGTCATTTATGTAACGAAACTTTATAATATTCCAACCAGTTGCCTAAAATGAATGGTTTTCCTTTAAAACTAAACAGTAATTTAAACATTAGCTGTTAGATTCGTGACACAATTATCGAATGTTTAATGTTAGGAGAGACACCATACATTTACAAAACCACTCACTATATTTTTTTTGTAAAAGTCCTCAGAATATGGGACAGACACCCTTGTTTATATTAAGCTGATTTAATTTTGATGAGTGTTTCCAGAATAGCATCCATAAAGCTTCGCCAATGCCTACCATTAAAATCCTCATCTATATTCTAAATCACACAAATAATAGTCAAAATAAAGTGATGTATTGATGTGGTCTTATCCCATAAAATAATCCTATTACGAGTTGAAATCAAAAATACCGCTATTGAAGAGAAATATTTAGTGTGAATTTCTAATGAATTTGCTCATTTCGTACAATATTTGAGAGTCGAATAAATATTTTGGAAGAGCATAAATTTTACAGAACAAGCTTGCAAAGTTTACAATTTTGCTTATGAATTGTTGAAAACATTTCGAATGCAAAATAGACAGAATTAATTAACATTATTTGTAAAGATTTCTACTGAAATGTGCGTTAAATTTACAGTTACATGAATTATAAAGAATTGTGTTTTTTTTTAATCAAAACTCCTATAATAATGCAAAGTAATTTTTTGCACGTTTGTGGGAAAATATATTTATCAAAATAAAAATTCAATGAATGTTTCCAATTTTTTTTTAACAACAACAACAGCTCTAAATATACAGAGAATATCTTTGAAATCGATGAGGATTATTAGAAATCGGATTTACAAGAAAAAAACACAATTTTATCACATTCATATAACGTAAAAGAAATCGAATGTTCAAGGCGATTAGGCAAGTAAGTATAGTAGTGGACTAGAAATAGTGAATCTTATAAAAAACCTACTTTATGGTTGAGGCATACAAAGTAAAATGTGGATAAAATTATAGATGGATCAAGCTAAGTTTGGCCAAAACTATAGATATACTCCACCATCGAAAGCGTTGTTTGGGTGCCTTAATTTGGGCAAACTTTGGTTGATTCATCTATAACTGCTTTTATAGAATTGTTAGCTACTTCTGTTAAATTATCTGATTCGATTCACAGAATTTACAGTGTTTTTCGGTTTAGTTACAAATGATTTATTTCCAGATTTTTAAATTTCACCCTAAAATGTACAGTGGCAATTAAAGAAAAGGGACCGAGTCTTGAGCGAAAATTTCACATTTTTTTCGTTATTGTGAGTCAGGTAAGAAGGAAGTGTTAGATCAGGTTTCAGCCATAGCATATTTGTAAAAAGTATCTTTCTATTCAGGTAAATACCCAAAATGGCATCAGTAATTCCACCCCCTTCTTCTGATTGAATATCTTGCTACCCAAATGCTGACCTGTTAAGATTCTGTTACATTGTGATGATCGCCCTCATAAGCCTATTTTACACAGCCGCACAAGAGGAGTTTTTTTTTGTACAACCACTGTACTGTAAAAGCTACTTTTAGAGTGTCTATTTTATTTACAGAAAAATCTTTCAACAGGTGTATTATTATTTATATTATAGATGATTATATGCCATTTTTCTAAGTTTTTTGCGACTTTATACTCTATGGTAATTTAGATTCTATACTTAACTTTAATCCCCAGCAAGGGATGAAAACACAGCTTATACTTTTTGATAGCTCTAGCGAATCCGTATTAAGTGGTTTTAGAACCATTAAAAAAATTGAGCCTTTACAGATACATACATATATTTGAACACTGATTTTGCAGGGGTAACTTTAACCCCTATCTCCTTTAAGCTTAATATGGGTACGAACTACAAAATACGCATCCTTTAGAATACCCATATTTCAAAAAATCGTGAATTTTAACCTTGGGTGGTTTATTTGCAAGTTCGTGTGCCCAGGAAAGAAAAAAGCAAATAAAAAAATTTCGTTTTTTTCGGTTTAGTTCCACTTCAAAGCCCTGGCCCTAACCATTGAGTAATTTTTCTATAAAATTCACTATTGCCAGTCGACAACTGTAGAAGTGAAAGTGAAAGGTGTGCTCCCTTAGGGGATAGGTATGAGGTGGGCGTCATAATTAACAGCTTTATATAGAAATAGAGCTGTTTCATCGGTTATTTTTAACGTATATTATTGCCCGGACAACCCTAAAATCCGGGTCGAAGTGGAAAACGAAAAGTTTGATTTGTTCTCGCATTGCTCAAAAATAAATGTGTTGAAATGTGTCTGCTAGTAAATGATGAAATAATAGATTTTTCCCTTGTAGCGTAATGTATGTCAACATTCATATAATCCTATAGTGTTATTAAATTTAAATCAGTGAAATTACTTTACAGTTAAATGCATTTTCCTGTTCACGATGAATTACAATTGAAGAATTTTGATCAATATTTGTAATAACTCCCCGTTTTCCTATCGAGTTTTATTGTCGGCTCCAATAGGGAAGTTGAAATTTATATTTGATGAAAAGTTGAATTTTCAAGAGCACATACAAAAAAAATCCGTTAAATAATTGATATTCAATGTTTATTTACTATAGTCTCCATAATTCTTCTAAGATTATTGTCGTTTCAATTTGTTTTCTTGAAGATTCAAATTCATGACCTATTAATAATAATAATGAAGAAGAAGATGACTAGGAGCACGACGTGAAAGCACAGTTGACGACGTTAAAGATCAATGAAAAGCGATGTGGTAACGTTGTGGAAGTTATTCACTAGATGATCTTCTTGTAACCACATTGAAGGAATTGAGCTGTCGCTATAGAGCTGTTTTAAGCACAGCACTGAATAGATGACGGCTTCAAAGGGATGGGTTTTGGGGGAATTGACTCCACATATAGTAGTTGTGACCTCTTAAATTCGTGACAAGGGTATTTCATCTTGGGATTCCTATTTTGACATTTGTTTGAGAAAAAAAAACTTTCAAATTTCCCCAAATTCAATCATTTGCTTCAATTTTAAAAATTACGTATTCACAATGTAGAAGGAGTGGAATTTAAAAATTTATTGTATTCGAGAAAATTGAACTTTTTCCAATGAGAATTTCTACCGGAAACGTTTAACGTTCTTTTTGTCGAGTTTCATATATGATATTTATATGAATTCATGTTTTTTTTGTACCTTCAATATTTCCTCCATTCTTACTTTCTATGCAATTGTAAATTATTAAAAATCGAAGGAAGTTTACAAGACTTATATTCAACTATTATTCACCATCACGATTCGAAATTTCTCTCCAGTGCATAATGAATAAATTGTGGAAAAGTTATGGATAATCTCTAGTTTGTCATTGGGATGGATTCGATCGTCTGCAAACAAAGATGCACCAGAATTACAACAGTCCGTAAATGTCTACAGGAAGAAATTGAGGGAATAAATTTAGAGAAAGTAGCACGCCATTTAAGATAAAAATGGAAATTTTGCGGTAGTTCGTATGAGCATAAAACAGAATAAAGCTTATGAATACTTTATGATTACTAAAATTTTAAATTATTTACAACTGCCACCTTTTGTTTGTTTTACTTTTTTTTTACTCTGTCTTTAAACATACATTTGAAAAATTTAAATTTTCCCTGTTTTTCTTTTTAAAAACTTCCCATCAAGATGATTTATGAATCTCACATAAATAATACATCGATTTTATTGAATTTCAACAATCTCTTAAATATGCTTTTACTGAGAAGAGAATAAATAAATAAATCACGTTCAATTTTATACTACGCATCCCAATAAAAATGTAAATTAGTTCTCGTTCTATCTATAATTATCCAATTTGTTGTGTAAGATGACTAGGAAAAAAATAGGATTTAACAACCGTCTCGTCCGTTGTTCTTTCTTCAACAAACTGCGAATAAAAAGCAAGCAAGTGTTGATTTTATTATTTGCCAACTTGTAGGAACGATATCGGTGACTCTTTCCCAACATTCCCACTTGTGTCTTGTATTATCTTTTTTTTTCTCGCCTTCCTTTCACTTTTTATTACAATTTTCAAACTTCTAACATCTACTCCTAAACAAATTTCATTTGAATTCACAACGGTTCGTGCAAGAATATCGCACTGATAAGTTGTATTGGGAAATTTCTTTCAAAATTCTACCACATAAAGAAAGAGACTACGAGTAGAAGTATTGTAACTTTTCACGTCTTTTTTCTCTATTTTGACTAGATTTTATTGCAAAAATAGTAATAAAAAGACGGTATATAGGTACGTTGTGAGTCTCTGTTAATGAAATTCTGCCAAATTTATTTATGGACACATTAAGAAAATTAAAATTGCACCATTATTGGGGGCGTATAAGCTTGAACAAAACTGGGTAATATAGAATGGGATCAAGTTGAGAATCAAAAGAAAATCTTTAAATAAATTATGGTAATTATTCAACTTGAATTTGCAATGTAGTGATGGACATTTGATTAAAATTTCCATCGACAAAGACAAATGTCTATAAATCAAAATGGTTAGATTTAATGGGTGAAAATTTCGAAAATTTCGAAATGTAAGACTCCAACACTTAATCATTTTTATTCCATGTACGACAATCGTAATAAAAATCGCAACATATGTACTGTGTACGTTTTTATGATTTTCTGTGTTGACAACAATGTCAACTCTTTATTGACTATTCCGTTCGTCGGTATAAACATAATTGAAAGGCGACCTTTTATTACTTTTTCGAAACATTCGCTTCTGTTTTCATGGACACAATAGTTGATTTAATGATGTTCCGAAGACTTCCAACCATTGACAGCTTTGTAAAGTTACATCACACGCCTCATGACAGCAAATCATAAAATAAACAGAAATTATAAAACGACCATAAACTTTCAGTTAACATTTTCCAAAAAGGAGACCATTCTAATTGGGCAGATTTTATTAGTATCGGTCGTGATTGGAATAGTCAATTTCGTTTCATTAACAATGCGTTTCAAAGGCGCCTTTTAACTGGGAAATTAAAGAGACGGTCGGAAGAACAGGACGGTTAGTTTAGGGTGCGCACATTAATTTCATTGTGACTAATCAAATATTTACAAACGGGCACAATAGAGTGTGAACGTCAATTATGGAAGGGATCTAAATGCTTCCGGCACGCTTTACTTGGGCTTGTTTATAGAACTGATACTATTGAATATAAACGGTTGAATAGGCATACATTACACTTACTCAATTGATCTTAACTTGTTCAATTTGATTTTCGAGCGACAACTCAAAATAAATCTTGTAGGATGAAAGTTTTCCCGGCGCATCCACCATTTTTAACACAAAGTAACTAACGTACATAATTGATTATCCATTAAAATAATTTTTATTATTTTCCTAAAATAAATTTTCCAAGACCTAAGTTTCTAGTAATCCTCCAGAAAGCTACTACCGTCTTGAAATTACACTTGTCTAAACTTACGTACAATTCACAATGAAGACAACAATCTTTCATCAACGTCAACAGGTTCTCAAAAGAGTCGTATAATGTTCAGTTTCTAGAATATGTATGTGTAAAATAGAATGAGAGATTTGGAATACGACTATGTTTGTTTTTTTTTTGCTTCTATTGATCGATCAACAAATTGAGGTATAACTTTCTACAAATTTCACACACGACTGAACAAATTTCCCAGTCGAGGAAGATATCGTTCAGATGGAAAACTTGAGAAAACAATACCCGACTATTTAGTACATTTAAATGGATCAAACTTGATAGAATTTGTTGAATAACAAACTTGGACATTGATCTATTTGAAATACATACTTGAACTATAATTTAAAGTGATAACAAATTTGGTATTATTGATTAATATTGTTTAATTAGAAACCTATCATAAATCAAAAGCTATTGTTCAATGTTAAATAGCTCAATATCTAATTTAATTGGTGATTGTGTGTGGAGTGAATATCATCCAATTTAAATCCATATACACTGTTATCAATAATACATCTGTTTATTTATAAATTTATCCTGTTGCTACTTGATTTTTATATTTAGTGTATTAGATCTTTTATATGTTGTCAGTCAAGCTGTATTGTGTGCTTTCAAAAAGCTTTGAATGTGACTTACATTAGAGACAGGATACTTTAAAAAATTCACACAATCACCGTTCACAATGAAAATGATCAATATCAGAAAAATTATCAATGATTAGATTGTTTTTAAGAAAAAAACAGATATTCAATTGATTGACAATTTTACAATCATGTTGTTACTAAACCAATAAATCTAATAAATTGTATTGTTTCCGGTTTTTTAAACTCTGATTTTACATTCGCCTATAAAACAAACTACTCCGATAAAATGTCAAAGTCAGTTTCACACTCTAGTAATAAATGAACGTCTATAACAATTCCACTTTTCTTGATGTATCAATATAAATAGAACATAAATTTTACAGTTTACTTATTGCATTGCTCCCGTCCTTTATAAAATATTATTGGTTTCAATTTATATACCGAGTACAGCTTGATATTGCAATGCACAAATTTTGTTAATTATTTTATTAAAAGGGGAAAACGACACGTTTTTATAAAGGGACAATAATAAAGCCTCACATAATGGATTTTAATTAAACGATAATGTTTGCAGTCGGAAAGGTTTAAAAAGAAAATCGCTAATTCGAATGTCCAAGCTAATTAAAAACGGTCCCTCTGAAAACAGTTGGAATATAACCAACAACAATAGAGGGGCTGAAAATGAAACAAACGTGTATTGCTTGTTGGATGATGGAAAGAAAAATTCTACTCGTGTATGGGTAGAAGTTTGCGTTTATTACAAAGGGAATACTGTGAAATACGAAAACACTAACACTTTATATTGCAACTAGAGAATATGAAATAGAAAAACTAAAACACTATTCTTTTATAAATAAAATAAAGCTATGTGTTGAGAAAATTTAAATTGAAACTCTTTTGAAAAATAGATAATCAAATGATATAACAAAATATTGTACAAATTTCAAATATAAACTTGCGATACAATTAAAACTTGTTCGAAACTACAGTTTTTATATCAAGTTTTCAAACAGATTTATTCGATGAGATTTGAAACAATACCTCTACCAACAGTTGTATAATTAATTGATAAACTCGACGAAATTAGTTTTCCAATAACGATCAAATTGAGTGTTTTATTAATTGAAAATGTTAAATCGTTGATTTGATTCGAGAACAACAAGAACGATGCAGAATAAAAATTGGTAAAAGTGGTCGAGGAAAATTGTTCAAACAAGCCCTAATCTTCTACAAAATTGTTGTTTTTCTATCGAGTATAAAACAGAGAAATACTAACAACTTTTTGTCATTTTCCACAAATGTCCGCTCTTGTAGTTTACGTTAGTTATTCGTCTAGGGAAATATTGATGACGTTAACTTCTCACCTGTCTATGCGTCCATACAAGACTGATTGTTGTAAATGATGAGTGTAATTCCAATAGGACCAAATAACAAATCGACAGATTATCAAAGTGGAGATCAAAATTCGTGAAATTCAACAGTAATTTATAAAAAAAACGGCGAATTTGCACCCGGCGCATCCACCAAAATTCACATCAAGTCTTGCTTCTATTGCGAATAAAAATAACAATAATAAAGATCTATTTTCCAATATTACGGGTTTATTTTGCCACATTTGTCGTGTTTTTATAATTTTCCTGTTCTTTTTCAAAACTGGACGTCTATAAAAGCACTTACGATCAAATTTGAAAGGCTCCTATATGCGTTGTACAAATATAAAATGCTTTCATGTTGAATTTTCTTCTATTCTCATCAAAAAACCTATTTGTAAAGGGTGAACTTTGTTGTTCTATAGAAAATATAGAGGAGAATAAGCACGATCAGATTTCTACATAGAGTTGTTCCATTTTAGTGACAACATCCTGTTATCTGATCTGTATATTAGTTCAATATTGGGTGAAATTTGTTGTTTAATAAAAACTATAAGATTACAAAATTACCAATTATTATCATAAAAAACAGCAAATTTATCAATGTTGTCTAGACATTTGAAATTTAAATCGATTTGAAATTTAATGATGTATCACCAGTTGATTTTTGTTGTAGAACCAGAAAAAAAAACAGACTATTTCAATAAAATCAACATATTGAAATATAAATGTGATGTGAAATAGATCTTTTTTCAGTAGAATATTTCTCCTGTTCGGCTCGTTAAAAGTATCTTTGTAACTTTTAAAAAAATTATTGTGTTTAGACGGTTTTTTAAGAAACAAAAAAAAAATAGTCTCATTTATTTGTGGATTCATCCCACACTGTCCTCCAGTTAATTACTGAAAATACTCGAATAAATTAGTTTAATTCGTGTAAATATCTAGCGGAAGTCTACGTTCACGCCTATAGTTATGTTGACTAATTTTATAACGTAAGTAGATCAACAGTATATAGCCCACAGTCACCCCTAACTGCCTATTTAGTATTCAAATCTAAACGAAATTTTAAACGTAATTTACATTCTCTCCAATCAAAACATCAGCACATCCTAAATATCAGATCTGTTACTAAGGGGCTGATTTTTATTTTAAACCTTCATCATCTACATCACTGTCTGTACCCAACTGTATATCGTATCTTGACAGCATGCTTAACACAGTTGTGTTATATGTGAAAGGATCTTGACGATCTGTCAGTCTTTGCTGACGCTGACATTTGTCAATTTTTGCTAACGTACTCCGTAAACGTTATAATAAACCGCATCACTACAATTATGTTGTAAGGCATATCAATTTTGTTCGATAATAAAATAATGTCGGCTTATTAAAGGGCAGGATTACAACTTTTTACGTAAAAGGGGAATGCTTGATCCTAACATGCTGGCTTATTTTTTTAAATGTAATAAAGCGCAAACCGTCATGGAAAAGAGCATTTCGTGGTACAGGATAAGAATTATTCTGTTTTTGAAATTTTTGAGAAATTTCTGAATTATAGTCGATAATCTCGGAGCAACAAAAAGTTCTTATAACAATTGTCATTATTTGTCGAGTGATTTGTAATATATTTCAAGAATTTAAAGGGGTCTCCAGAGAGCATTTAAACAAAATTACGGCCTTCTAGCTAATTGGGAAATTGGTCAAAAAAACGCTTTATTTCGATAATGTTCCGATTTCTACCAACCAACTACACGCACAAAATTGATTTTTCCCATTTTTCTCATTTGTATCCTTGAAAAATTGAAAAAGAAACGTAGTGGAGATCGATCGTTGAAAATGAATGAATCTAGTGTGTGTAACCTTGTTGTTGTTTACTATTTTTAACTTAATAGGGTAAGATTGTTTATGTTAATTCGTGTTTGTTTCTTGTATTCTAAATTCCTTTAATGTCAAAATAATAAAAGTCAGGTAGTCTTATTTTTTTCTAATGTTTTCAATGTCAAGGATTTTCTTTGAAAAAAAAAACAAAGACCAAATCAGCATAAACAATCTTCCTTCAACCCCAGTTAAAGATAGTATAAATAGGTAGACGACCTCGTCATTCATAAGGATATCGAAAATCAGCATTCTAATTTTCACAAAGATCCAGTGATGAAAAACGAATAAAAACAATCTTGAAAGGATCTTCTTAGTCATTTGATGGGTGTAGCCGGTTAGTAAAAATCGCGACATTTCTGCAACAAGGCGCCTTATGACCAATTTTACAATGAGCTACAAAGCTTTAATTTCGTTAAAATGTTTTTCATAATTTTCCGGAAAACTAACAAGCCGATCAGGATATGTGTTGAATATTTGGAAAGCTCTTTCAATTTACTACATATAGATAATTTTTCATTTAATATTGATTATTATAGACTGATATATGGGGGAAATATGAGCATAAACAATAAGAAAACATATTCTGAGAAATTTTCTTAACATTTTTAAAATCGGAATAGTTCATGTTTTTACCTTGAAACGCTCTTTCTAAATAGCTATCGCACATTTCTAAGCTTTGAAAAATAAGCGAGAAATCGTGCATTAAAGACTCCCCTTTTTGTAAAAACTTCTGGTCCTTCCCTTGAAAAGTTGATTGTAATTTCCATAAATTAACATAACTGTTTATATTTGTTTCAGTCGTCTAAAACAACACTAAAACCATGTCATCCTTAAACCAAACTTTATTAGAGATATTTGGAAATATTTCAAATATAAACGACTCGAATTCGATGATTACATCAACTGAAATTTTATTGACATCAAATCAAACAATTCCCATAAGAAATTCATCATCGACAACAACAGAGAGTGTCTTCGAAAGCCAATTAATAATACCACTGTATGTTATAATATTCCTATTATCGATTATTGGGAATTCATTAGTATTGATAACATTAGTTCGTAATAAACGTATGCGAACTGTTACAAATGTTTACTTGTTGAATTTGGTGAGTTTTATAACAGGATTGTAAAATATAATTTTTCTTTTTTGTCTATTTGTTTAAAGGCAATTTCTGATCTGTTGTTGGGCGTTTTCTGTATGCCATTCACGCTAGTTGGTCAAGTATTGAGGAATTTTATATTCGGTGCAGCAATGTGCAAGTTGATTCCGTACTTCCAAGGTAAGTAACAAACAGAATGAGTGATGGATCCGGTCGAGAAATCTTAAGATATTTCAACGAAAATATCAAACCATAAATATAAAGTTAAGTGAATATAAAACTAATGTAATCTAAAGATTGTAAAGTAGAATTTATTGCTTTGAATATTTGAATACTGTATTTTTTTTGTAATTTTCTCGATATTTCTTTCAACTATCACATACAACACAGACTTGATCTTAAATTCAATAATCATCTACACGTGTGTTCGATATGAATCAATTCTAATTTGTGTCAATTCCTGTTTTATAAAGTTATTGGAATTTACTATTAAATCATGATCTCAAAATCTCATAAATATCAAAACTTTATTGCTTATTAATTTTACATAAAGTCGACAATGAAATATTCATGGGTACGATAAAGATGAAACGGATTTAAATGGATTATCCTAGATTTACAATTAAATATCTCTAATTTCACAGTGGTTTCGGTATCAGTTGGTGTATGGACTTTAGTAGCAATATCATTAGAACGATATTTTGCTATATGTAGACCGTTAAAATCACGTCGTTGGCAAACACAATTTCACGCATATAAAATGATCGCCGTCGTTTGGTTGGCCAGCTTGTTCTGGAGTGCTCCAGTATTAGTTGTATCATCATTGAAAGCGATGAAAGGGCGACGTATGTTGATAATTATTCCACCTTAAAATTAATACCGGGTGATTAATCTCAAACGAAAAGTTCTTATGGCAACTCTAATTATTTGGCGAGCGATTGGAAAAACATTTGAGTGAGATTAGGGTTTTCTAGCTCATTCTAAAATGGGTCCGACAATATCGCGATTTCAACCCACCGGCTATACCCATCAAAGGACTAAGAATTACTAGAAGATCCTCTTAAAGTAGTTTTTATTCGTTTTTTATCACTGGTGCCTTGCAAAAATCGGAACATGAGAAATGAGAAAAACGGGAAAAATCAATTTTGTGACGGTCTACGAGTCATTTTATTGTCGGAATAAAACTTACCAGCTACAAGGTCCTAATTTCGCTAGAATGTTCTCTGGAGACCCCCCCACCCCACCTATATATAAATTCTTGAAATATTTTTCGAATCGCTAGTCAAATAATGGGAGTTGCCATTAGAACTTTCCGTTTGAGTTGAGTCACCCGGTATGTTTCGATTCTCATTGATGGTGTTTTCAGGCCATAAATGCCGGGAAGAATGGCCTAGTAAAAGCAGCGAACAAGTCTTCAATCTATTCCTAGATGCAATGCTTTTATTAATACCAATGATAATTATGAGTTTAGCTTACTCGTTAATAATGAGCAAATTATGGAAGGGTCTTGTACGTGAAATAAAACACAACACTTCATGTCAACAACAATGTAATCATCAAATAATAATACAATTTCTATTCGCTTAGAAATAAACTTACAATTGATTGTTTCAGTATTGAATCGTTCTAGTAGTTCGCCGTTGATAAATGAAGTTTTACGTAAAAATAATAGTTTTCAATGTAATTCAGATCCGGCTACATTGAACACAACAAGATTACCAATGTCGAATTCGATGCGAATTAACGACAACAATAATAAAAAGGATGCGCGCAATAATAAAACATCAACAATGGGAAATACGAATCGAACGGATTCTGTGAAGATGTGGCTAATGAAAGGAATTGTACAAGTAGGTCATTGTTTTGTTTTTTCTTTTAGAATTTTATTTCATTAATTTTGTTTGTTGTAATTGAGGTGCGTTTACCGACAACGATCCGTACAGGTTATACCTGTGGTGGACGTACAAAGAGCACACTGGTGCCCCAAGCGGCATCTTCAACCAATCATTGTCCGATGAATGGGCATTGTACAACTCCAGCAGCCGCTGCTGCAACAGCTACTGATAACCCAGATTGTGGAACATCTTCAGTAGATGAGACTACTTACCATTTTACACGGCACGCTATTCGATCCAATTATATGGATAAAAGCATTGAAGCCAAGAAGAAGGTACTTGCATTGCCCTATTTTCATCTTCCTACCTCCATCCTCCTCACCACCCCCACAAAAAATTATAATTTAAAATAAGTGAAACTTTATTCGTTTTCCAGGTTATTCGTATGTTATTTGTTGTAGTCGCTGAATTTTTCATCTGTTGGGCACCACTACACATCTTAAACACCTGGTATCTCTTCTATCCTGAAGATGTTTATATTTATATCGGTTCAACTGGTATCTCATTAGTACAATTATTAGCATATATCAGTTCATGTTGTAATCCAATAACGTATTGTTTTATGAATCGGAAATTTCGTCAGGCTTTTTTAGCTGTCTTCAACTGGTATAGGTATGTGCGTTTTTTGTGTTTTCTACCATAATTTACTCAATTAGTTTACAAAACAAAAACAACAAACTTTAACTTGATCGCGCGAATATAAATAAGGCTTGAGGGAAACGAGAAAGAAGCTAATCATTAAAGTTGTACCATGGTCGGATAATTAACTAATAGATTTTTGCGATTATTGCATTAAAGACCTTGCTCCATTTCTTAGATCTATCCAGCTAGGTTCATGTACAACATAATTCAATTGTAAAGATCAGATAGCTTTAATAATGAACAACAGCAAGAAATATTTATGAATTTTGTCCGATATAGACAAGGTCGATGGTGGTTTATCGATCGAAATCAGCTTCTGTAGCAATTTATATAATAAAAAAAAGTATCAGTATGTGAAGGTTGTGTAAACACGATGAGTAGAATTTTAATTTCTACTACTACCGGTATCAAATTACAAAAACAACACTCCCTTTGTAGTCACCATCATGTTTGTCGTACTGGCAATTAAGTCAAACACACCTGTTTCATTTACTCGATAATAATCAACGAAAGAGTCACGTATGCCCTTAAATGCGTTTAAGTTTCTTCTCGGGCTTTCTTCAACGAGATCAATTAATTTAATCTAATCATATAGTTGCAGTCCAGTAAAGTTTACACGTAAATATAAGTATGCCAACACTCAAACACACCATATGAATACTAATAATGTTATACTATACGGAGACGGAAATTTCAACCATAAACACTGAGACGAGTTAGTTGGAGAGAATTCAAATCGTCGAAACCTACTTTTCAGATACATACGTTCTGAATTTATCCAATATTTTTGACATGTGCATCCAGGGCCGACGTGAGGATATGTGTCGCCCTTATTACAATTAGGCAAATAGTTTTATATCGTCCCCCTGTCTTCAATGACCATCGAAACCCTGTGTAAGTTTTACCAAAAATGCAACAACAAAAACAAAACACACGGTCAATTTTAATTATTTAACATGGCAGCAAATCTTTCATCAGTAATTAAGGGTTAATAATTTTCGTCTCCAATATCCAGGTCCGGCGCTATATCTTCTAGGGCCTTGTGCACAGCAATACCTCCTCTAATATGAAAGATATTTACAATAAAAAAAAAATATTAATTTGCCTTTATTAAATTAGTTGTTAATTTCAAGAGCCTACAAAATTGACAATTTCGGAAGAAAATGTCCAAAACTTGAATTAAAAAAATTTTACTTGCAAATTGACTCCACGACCCAAAACTTAATAATTTAGGACCAAAACTTTAACTATGTCTCAAATAAAATATCCTTCTCTAGGCCCAGCTTTACTCTCCTACTTAACTCCACCTAGCCAGAGCTTCCATTAAATCTAGCTAACGGTCGGCACACAGTTGACTGGAAAGTCTGTTCATGTACAGGTCCCCGTCCAAATGTCTGTAAATCCACTTTTAGCTCGATTTAAGGCAAGGTCGCCAAGGCGAGCTTCAGTGGAGCAAGAAAAATTGGCTGTATAGGAATAAATTTCAAAATTCTCTAAAAGTTGACAAAAAAATCAAAACCTAGATTTTATGTCGTGAGTTCTGTTCAAAAAACGATCGCAAGTGCCTAAATCTCCTTACATTAAAAACCAGATTAAAAGTTGTGAATCTAAATCGTATTTTATTTTAACTAAGAACGAAAATATCTTACATTCTAAACTCAAAGTTGAGATTTCAGCTGAGAAAAGCGACTAAAAATGTCTGAAGAGTCTCCTTTTTAGAAATTGATGATCTACAAAAATAAAAATGCTTAAAAATTCCCTCTTATTGATGTTTCATTGCTGGACCGATCTTGGGGAGTGGCCACGCGCTTCTTTTTTTCGGAATTTTTTGTTTTTGACTAATAAAATATTGAAAATTAACGATATTTGAAAAGTTTGCTGGATGTTTTTTAACTGTTGTGCACAACAAATGATCTACCAGGTCCTAATTTTGATAATTCTTAGATCCTACATCCTGAATAGGGCGGCAAATAAAACCTGCACACGGGCGGCTAAATTGGCACGGCACTGTCTCATTGAAAACTTTGCTAAAAATTGAGAACTCCAGCATACGCCTGGCTATGCGTTGATCCGTCCCTGATACTATCAAAATTTTATCAGTAAGATTAATGTAGATAATAAAATTTTGATACATATTTTGAATCGGTAATCTACCTCGATCTGTTACATTAGTATTCCCCAACAAATTCATCGTCTCTATCTGTATCAATGTATTATGTCTATGTTGGTTTTCTAAAGGGAATTTGTGAAAGGGTAGCTTCTATACGCACACCCTTAACCGTTCTAATTGTAGTGTTACAATGGGGGAAATGTTATCATATACCAAATAAAAGCTCGTCCGGGATTAACAAACATCCATTTAATTATCAGTTTCAAGAGGATTTCGTCTCAGATTTCATTCAATGAATTACATTGGAAACAGACAACAGATTCGTTCTATACAGTTTTAATATATATTTTGCTCTTCTATAGCGTATGCTACTGTTGTGTTTGCATCAATCCTGATCCGGTTAATATGGCCACAAGGACAACACATCGTAATGGTATACAAAAGATTGGACAAAATAACTCCGATTTATCGTGTAATGATTCAACAATCTATATTGGTCGTGCTAGTACACTCGGCCGTTCCGGTATATTTATTAATTGTTATTAATTAAATCATTAATTAAATTTATTTTGTCGTAGAAGTAGTTGTATTGGAAGCTGAAGATCGTGTTTAGCAGAGGCTCAGAATATGCATGTGTATCATCATCAACAAGTGGACAACGTTTAGCCCAAGTTGTAGCAGCTGATCCAGATGATGAATCATTCCGTTATCGGATCACATGGATACGACCATCAACAAATTCACAAGGATGTTTGCCAGTTACTTCTACCAACAGTCATCAATCAAATCATCATCATTTATATTCATAAATTCACAACAAGCAAAAAAAAAAGGAAAATATGTATTGTGGGGAAATAGAGAATGGATATTGATTTATCTTATTTGAATATTGCCAGATTTGTGAAAATTTCGGGGGTGTAAAAATGAGAATGTTTACAAATACAAGGCAGAAATTTCCATACCGTCCTAAGCATTAATTAAATTCAACGACTGTATTGTAATTATCGGTTCATAAAGACTGATGATCATCCATCTATACAACTAATTACATAGCTACAAATGACAGAGCTTGAGTTTCTACCTATCTATCTCTATAAATATATATACCTTTATCATTTTGTTTAAGGGTTGCTTCATCCCACTCTAGTATAGATGTGCAAATCTAATTCAAGATTAGCCTATTGGATCTCTTTTATTGTTGTTCGATCTGTCTAATTTTGGTTGAGAAGGAATCGGATTGGTCTTTACGAAATTGCATCGATTCATAGTTGATAAATTGTAAATATTATAAATATAAAAATGTTGATGTTTCAATTATTGAATGTTTCTTCAATTGTTGTTATTATATTCGAATAAAAAGAAGGCAGATTTGTTAATTAGATTCGTAAAAATTTAATTTTATAAATTAATGAATTAAATAAATTACAAAATAAAAAGACATTTTAATGTAATTAATAAGAAAAATACTTGTTCAATGTTTTGATAAATGTAAACCGTCTATCATTAAATAAATTTTATGGAAATTTAAACAAAACAATTATTATCATTAATTAGTGCATGCTGTATTTATACAATCCCTCCACGGATTCCATGTGTATTTAAACAATCGAGGATCGGCTTTTTCTATATCTATATTAACATCAACTTGCGGCAATAGACCTTTACGATATTCAACCAAAGCCCGTTTCATACGTCTGACAACACTCGGAAAGAATTTCGTTAGATCGTTCTGTTCGCATGGATCGCTCGGTATATCGAAGAGGCAAACGGCGCCGGCTAAAATTCCAAATAATTCCTCTATAAAATAATATTAATAGCAATTTTCTACAAGTTACTTACAAGCCGGTTCGCAGGGATTCTTCTTGGCTCTCTCATTCAAGCATTTAATCGCCGAAGACTGTCGTAAACTTACATATTCCTGTTCAGAGAGCGGTGTATAATTAATTTTCTTCACCACCCGCCCAGTTGGACTATTAATAATTGCCGACGTATTATATGACGGTTCCATGATGTTTTCATTGAGTGATGCACCGAAATATCCATCATAATTACCATCATGACTTGTACCGACAATTAATTTCCAATTATAGAATCGCAATCCGGCCAATCGTGTCCTTTCATCAATATTCAATAAAATATCGTTACGTGGTGATGGTAGATCGTACACAAGACTCGACCATTGATCGATACCGTCCAGATCCGGATCTAATTGACTGATATCACCGTTAGCTGCCGAATACAGTGTTGGTAACCAATCAGTTATGTGGATTAAATCATTTGAAATACGCGATGATTGTACTAATAATGGACTCCATATTAATGCAACACTACGTATACCACCTTCGAGTAAAGTATCTTTTATGCCGCGTAAAGGATAGTTTGAGCCCCAATTACGATGGATACCATCAGTAGGCGCACCGTTATCAGATATAAATGCGACAATACTGTCCTGAAGGAGACCGCTAGAATCTAAAGCTTCCATTATCGCACCGACACTATCATCCAATTTTGATACCATAGCAGCGTAAGTTCTACGATTTGGATCTGGGATGTGTTTGAATTTATTTATGGTTTCTTGTGGGGCCTCCAAGAATTTTCCCTCATTAGCTGCATGGACGGCTAAATGTGAAACGATTAGAAATAATGGTTTATTAACATCATGTTTTTTGATTGTTTCTACAGCTTTCTCTGTAAATAAATCTGTAGCATATCGACCAACATCATTCCATGACGGTTCTGTATCTTGACGTAAATCAAAACCACTATAATCGATATCGTTGATTTTGTACGTTGATATATAGTCGTAATAGCTTGTGAATCCGTTATAGAAGCCGAAGAAATGATCGAAGCCGCGATTTGTTGGTGTTTCATTCCATCTAGAATACCCTAAATGCCATTTACCGATTAAATGTGTAACATACCCCATATCCTATAATATTGATAAATTACTTCCAATATTCTCTAGCTAATTAATTAAATAGATTATACTTTAAAATATTGTGGTAATATTTTGCCTTGTGGTAAACTTCTATTTTCACCTGGCTGTAATGATACACCTTGCATACCTAATCTCATCGGGTATTTACCAGTAAATAAAGCTACCCGTGTTGGTGTACCAATCGATTGTACATAATGACTGTTAAGTATGATACCATTATAAGCTAAAGCATCGATATTAGGTGTTGGTATCTGATTGCTACCATGGAAACCTACATCATTCCAACCCTGAAAATGGCGATACAATCATACTCGACTGATTATTGTTATTTTAACTTGTTTATTTGTTTGTATATGATTAGAAAGCGGATATATTCAAAAGTTCAAAGTCGGTTGAACATCAGATAATAAAACAATGTTCTCGTACAATTTTGTGATGACTTCCTCGCTGTTGTTGCTGGAGGTTAATGTTTGTTAATATTTAAATAAATACAGCAATCAGACAATGGAATAAATTGAATGTCGAAACGGACGAAGAGATGGCAAAATATTGATAAAGAAAATCGATTGTTAGGCATGGAATAGAATAAATTTTATTAAGCTTTGGAAAAAATCCAATTATACGTCAACATATTTGTTTCAAGAAGCGTAAACGAAATTATTCACTGTATTGGAAGCAACAGGTACTATTAGCAATTTGGGATATCAGACAGGATCTCCCTAAAGACATTTTTGTAGTTTATTGGACTCTAAAAACACTTGGTTACCTATTTTAGATATTATATACATGTAAATAATTTTAACATGGTGCTGAAATAATAACAACTTGTTTATACACAGAATATTTTAACATGCAGCAGTGCTCACTTGGTGTTGTGGTTTTTCGGTATTTTCACGAATCCATGACTGACAAGCGCCCTAATAAAACACCATGATTATCTTATCTCGAATTTGCACAGTATTTTAATTAATGTCTCCCTAATCCAGCACAACATTGATTTCAGAATTGCTGAAAGTCTAATAGATTAGATAACATTGTGAATGCAACTCATGAAAGTCGAAACAATTTTTCTGTAAAAATTAATTTATCAAGCTTTTACATGTTGAATCTAGTAAAATTATGATCCTCTCTAGAAAGAAAAAACAATAAAAGTTCTGAAAAATATAAGTCATTCGTACGAAAATTAAAAGTTGCAATAGAGCTTTGGGAAATCTTTAAACACAAGTTCCTTTATTATCAATGTTCAAACATTGATACTTCGCTTATTTTTTAAAATATTGTGAAAAATAAACGTGCATTGAATAGAGCATTTTAAGGTGGATGCCTTGAAGCTTTCCGTTAAAGATAAATGTGAAGAAATTCTGAATGGCAGAGAAAACTGTTGAACCCTGTTTTTTTCGTACATTTTTCTTCATAACTGGCTCAGAAGTAGTCAATTTTCAAGAAAAATTTTAGGCTAGCTTTATGCCCCCCCCCCCTTTTATTACCTTTCTAAAAACAAGAGTATGATTTTCTACCTTTGAAATTATGCACAACGTCACTGTTCATTTTTTTTTTAATTTTCTCCAGCTGTGGGAAAACTAACAAACGTATGGGGAAAAATCTTGAACATCTGAAAAGCTCTTTTAATTTGCCATCTAAGTCAAATAGATATTTAAAATCAATAATAGATATTGATAAATTTCGTACGCCGAATCGAGTAACTAGTTCAAAGTCCCCATAAGGAGCCTGGAATTTTCTACAATGAAGACAGAGACGTATCTAGAGTTAAACGGGCCCACCTCGCTTGTTGCCTAAAGATTCCCATACAAGATCTAAACAATAATAATAACTAATAAGTGAAAATCGATTTTGTCTTTGCTTGTAAGAGGAGCGGAGATTCATAATCTTTAGCTTGGTTACTTTTTCGGTTATCAATAGAAGAATTAATTGAGAATTTTATTGTAAAAATGGTTTTAAAAACCATCTGAAATTGAACCTATTAGTAGAGCTTTTTCGTCACAAAAAACAACTGCTTGATTTATAGAGCCTCTAAATATTATTGCTCAAAAGATGAAATCTAGACTAAAAGTTGAAAGATATCTCAAAATATGTACTAAAAAATGGAGAATACAGTTCAAAAGTGCCTGAATCACCTCCTTTTATCGCTTCAAAATTCTCCTCACAAAGTGACAAAGTGTCCAAACAAGACCACTTCACACTGACGATATAAGACAAATAAAATTGTTTGTGACATATTAAAGATCGAGATGAAGATCAATACTTGCTCACAATTTAATCTGAAATTCACTGAAAATGACGTAGAGAACAAAGAATTTAAACTAATTATACACTAATGAATGTAATTAATTAATAAAAAAGCAAAGATATTAATATAGCTCATTATTAAATCAAAAAATTGGAATTTATTTGAACAAAATTGCGTAGAAACGATTTCTAATAATAATAATAATAATGAACTTACAAGATCATCAGCAATAATAAATATAATATTTGGTTGTCCTAAAACACTGCAACATTGTTGTAAATAACAATAAAAAACAATTAAACTATAAAATAAATTAATAATTTTCATAATCATTTAAAGCTAATCTTTCAGGTGCACACACATACACACAAATGTGACAACTTTTTCTTCTTTATTAAATAAGAGCGTGTAACTAACGAAAATCTATAAGAACATGTTTTTTAATTTATACAAAAGTGAGTCTTTCAACAGATCAACAACAATTAAACAAATCTAGACACATGGAATCTAAGATGAATCTTTTTATCTGTTTTTAGCCCCACGGTCAACTTCGTTAGCATGCTCAACTGTCTATGAAGTTCGTTGATTTACTGACATTCAGTTCAAGATAAGCAATTAATTTTTTTCCCTATACATTTGTACTTCTATTCATATTTTTTTTATTGTTGTCTATGCATCTTCATCTAAATTTCAACTATTGTTCGTTTGAATGTATTGTTGGAAATTTCATTCGAAAGGCAAAATAAAAATCATAAGATTAATAATTCAAGATGTTCATAACAAATAGTAAAACAAAGAATTTTTGGAAACAATCGTGTTAATAATTACCGAAAACAAAGCATTCTCTATCGTCCTTCAATCGTGTAATTTCTTTTATTTCTATCATCATTATCAGCATCAGTTTCATCATAATTATTGGTATCATTAACAAGTGAAATTAAAAGCAAAAACTCAATTGATTCAATGTTAAAATCAAAGAATAGAAAAATATGTATCTGTTGTGGGTATTTTAATTTCTTTCTATATTTTTTTTCGTGTAAATTAATATAAAGCGACCTTGATTTGTTAATTAGGAAATCCGTTTATTTGGGTTTTTCCAGAATTATTAACTTATTAAACTAATATTTTATAATTGTTTTTCTGTAATTATTGTATTGTACCTACGTCAACATATACAGTTAATCCTTTTTTTTTCTTATAGCATGAATTAATTCATACTCTTAATTAATATGTTTTTTTTTTCGTATAATTTGAAAAGAAATAAATTTAAGAATCGACGTAAATTATTTGATAAACAAGAAAGATATTCTAATTATTTTTTTCATTTACGCGAATTTGCATTTACTTCTTAATGAATTTACACGTTATTATTATTCTACAAGCGCCGACTCTGTATATTTTTAGCGAATTTTTTTAAAAAAAATTAGCTAATGACGAGATCCTCACTTTTGAATTTCCGAAAAATTTTTGCACAGAAGTTCGTTTTGGAACCTCAGGAACCCATATCCACCGTTCGTTAAAATTTTTATATATATATATATATATATATATTTATATATATATTTATATATATATTTATATATGTATATCCACGATAACTGCCGTAAAAATACACCAATCTTAATGAAACTTGGTACAAAAATCGGTCTTTGTGATAGCTTGGATGAGTTCGTTGGCCAGACTGGTAGGGCCAACACTTTTGGAATAAGAGCTGAAGAAATGTTAAAAAAAATCATTTTCAATATTACATTTGATTAGATTTTGATGAAAATTAAAATAACAGTAGAGCCGACCATTCTCTATGACCCAGAAAAAAAATCATCAAAATCGGTTCGTTGGTTCGAAAGAAAAATGCAAAAATCTCTTTTTTGAGTATAAGCAGTAAAATCGATTATCTCAGGTGGCTATATGTTCTCTGACTATTGATATTAGAAAAAAAATTGAATATCGCGGGGGGGCAACTAATTTTGACAGTTAATATTAGACGCAAGGCCTGCTAGAGAATTTCGCTTGAAAAAATCAAGCAGGCCTTGATTAGACGTATTAGACAAACAACAAACTTCATTATTATTTTTTTTTTTAGTGTTTCTTATTGTTTGTGGATTAAAAGTATTTTTCAATAAAAATCATAAATATTAAAATAACATCGGGGAAATAAATTTATTAGTTGATTCAATGTTATTAAAATATATTAATTGTCAGTATCATAAGAATGTTTTGCAATTAATATTTCAGTATGTAGATACATAAAAAAATTCGCTATATAAGGTACTTGCTGCCTTTGGAGATTTTTTTAGTTTCAACTAGATTTCATAGATGACAGCAATTTCCAGATTCATAATAGGATGGCTTGATCTGATAGAAATACGTTAGCTATCCAGTGACGTCACAAGAAGACGATGTATTTTTGGTTGCCTATACCAAAGAATACATACTCCATAGAAGCTCAGATCTCGGGGTTTTGTGGTTATCAAACTTTTAGTACCTACCCTGACTCACGAAGGGCGACACTTGTTCAATGTCGGTCGGTCGTCGACACTGTTGCCGACGACGTAGGAAGAAAAATCTACTAAATGGTCACGTGATACCCACTAGAAATCCATTTAGTTTATTTTGAAGTCAATATTCCTTTTCTACATCCAAATATGTCCATTATAAATATAAGATAAAAAATTATATAGGTAAATATCTCCAAAAGTTATATTTAATTAGACAAATCAACAAAAAATATTCGAAAAAAAAATCTACCAATTTTCTACTTTTCTACCAGACATTCTACTTTTCTACCAGATTTTCTACTAATCTACTAGACGGAGATTTATCCACAAGACGGGTCGAAATTCCACCAGATCTAATAGAAATTCGCCTGAATCGGCAACCGTGGCCATGAGTTCGGTTGATAAAATCGTCGTGCTTAGCATGTGCTTACCGACATTGAACAAGTGTCGCCCTTCGTGAGTCAGGGTATGTACTAAAAGTTTGATAACCACAAAACCCCGAGATCTGAGCTTCTATGTAGTATGTATTCTTTGCCTATACAAACCGTTTTAATTTCTGACAAAGATATTGGTGAAGTATTATAGTGAAGGCGAAACAGTAAGGGGATCTTCAAAAATTTAATTTGACGAAACCCGAACGAAAACGGATGCGAAAGCGAAAGCAATCAAAACTATAAAAAATTAAATTAACAGGGTTGTTACAATAAAAGCTAACATAATTATTTAGCATCGGGATCGGGTGGTTATTTAAAATTATCGCCCGATTATCGTCAGCGCACGCCATAGACATACGTGACTCGCAATTTTGACTATAATTGTAATTTATAAGTTTGTATTTCACCAAGCACTTGAACCCATCTACTCCCTGCACTTATGAAAATATAACAAGAGGGTGGAAAGCAAAAATCAACTACAGCAAATCGCCTGTTTATTGTTTGTAACTTTGTAACATCGCTAACTCACTTCATCAACTACGCTGAATGATTGTAGTGTTACAACCTTGATAAATAAACATATAATTCCATTGAGAGGTCGATAGAGATCGAGCGCGACTGGGGAATGCTTTTATTCATGTTAGTTCATAGCAGTGATGTCGACGGCACACAAAAGCGGGCAAGTCCCACTACTACATAATTACACTATGGGCGGTATTCTGCTAATTTTTAGCGACTCGTTACCATGGTGATGCGTCACTTATAGGAGACTCGTCACCTATCGCGCACTCTACAATGCTTTATTAATCTCTAATTATTTGGTCAAGTTCATTGCATTCTTCCAAAAATACGAAAAATCTTCTCCTACTCGAGAATAAAATGAAGAGCAAATAACAATTCGTGTTGGGACGATGTTGTAGTCATTCTAGTCGTTTAACATGTACAACTTGTTTTTGAAAATCGCAGTATCGTCGGAAAAGAGCGATTCTGATCAACTTCAAAATAAGCTACGAGGTTCTAATTTCGCTAAAATGATTTCTAGACGCTCTCCTATAAATCATCTGCTTTTAGAGCAACAGGGTGGTATTATAGGAGTAAACATATTTGTTCAAATAAAACTTTGTATTTCACTAAAACTATCAATATCTAACTACATAGTTATACTTATCGTCAGTATATTATTTAGAATAAATTATGTGTTGTACACAATATAGAAACGCTCTATAATGCCATTCAATAAGCATTTCCACTACTTTCAATTTCTGCGCTAGTTTTCAATGTACACCTGTTGCATAGTTTGTAATGCTGTAAAATAGGAGAAAGAAGCCTTGAAAGCCTGAAAATTTTAAAAAAAATTGAAAATTTAATAAAATCAAAATTATTCCACACTAACCTCTGTGAACAATTCCATATTAGCTACTATTGTATTACCTACACAAATTACAGTTACTCGTTGTAAACGTGTCATAATTATCAAAAGACTTTTTTGTACTGATAATGAAGAATTATACCATGGTGTCTCGTAGAAATGAGTCAAAGTATTTTTAGCCTTCAAAAACGGGGTTAAATTAAATTAAATGAAATTATCTATCATTAAAAAACAAATCGCATTACTAATTACCTCTTTAATTAATTTAGATGCTGGCCAACAGTAGAGAAAAAACAATTGTAAAAGAATTGTTTGAATGTAGACCAAACATTTTAAACGATCGATGAAATCATCAACCCTTTGAACAGCTAAATGTAATTCCAAAGACATTGTAACTACGAAAATGATTGCTTCTATCAAAATTGCCCATCGAATTACTGAATTCAGTACATTGAAATAACTAAAAAAGTTTATTAAATTACAACAAAGTTTTAAAATTATTCAAATTGATGTATTGCCTGTAGAAATTAATGTGAGTTTCAACCCATTGCTTTATTTTACATGAGACTAAAGCATCATTAAAGTCTTCACCAATGCCTAGATCTGTGATTTTCGTATTTAACATTTTCATATACAATGTCAATAATGAAATTGAAATATACGAAAATACATCGAACATCACAATAATTGATGCAACTAATATTACTGTAATATTGCAAAATATTAATGATACCGGTATTGGGACCCATTTTGGAACATAAAAGACAAATGCTAGCTGATTAGACAATGTGGGCCCTGTTGAACCGACAATCGCTGCTGAAGCGGCTAATATCATATACAATTTTACAAAGATTTTTATTTTTGCGATTTCTATTTTATATAAGCGATTGATATTTTCATTAAAACCATTCATTATGAACATATCTTTTGCTTTTTCGATTAGTAATTGTAATTGTTGACAATTAACTATCAAAATCGAATACTTAATAATTCCCTAAAAATCAAACAGAAATTATGAAGAGAAATGAAAAAAATTTAGCCATAACTATGCGAAATAGTATGATCTATTGTAGTACTTACATGAGAAAATAAGATAATTGTTTCAACACTATTTGTGAAATCGTCATAAGTCTCAATATCACCGTTAAAAAATAAATAAATTGCCAAATATAAAATAATAATTAAAGGAGTGAAAATTAATAAGATTCGTAAATAATTCAATTTCTCATTCGATTCTATACCGATAACACCCAAAGCATATGTTACAGTCTTAAGCATTGTTTCTTGTTCCATGTTTAAGTGTTTGAAAAGAACTGATGAAAATTGTCGTCTTTGTGTATTCGTTAGTTGGATGACAATTTTAATGGGACAAATTAATTTCTATTGATTTTGTTATAAAATCCAATAGTAAAATGACAACAATATGCAATTAGACAAGATATTTAAATATCATTCTTTTTGTCCATTTGGAGAATATCGATATTATTGCATAAATATTAAATTTTAATACGATTTCTGTGAGAATTCTTCCATATGTTTCATTCTTGACCGTGTACGATATTTATTTTGTAAATTTAAAACATTACAAATTTACCTACTACAATTTATTCATCTTCATATAAACTTTTCATAAATAATTACCAGTCAAATAAATTAACATGCAATAGTTTAAACATGTTAAAAGAATCTTATCTCGCGAATAATTATTAAATTTATTAAATAGTTTGAAATTTCAATATAAAGTACAATTTTTGTAAGAACAAGATGAATAGTTATTTGTTATCGCGAATTAAAATAATTAGAGAAATAAATAAATCAATGTGTTTTCGAGATGAAATGTTGGGATTTGTAGTCTTAAAATTAATAGATGTATCAGTGAAAATTAGCTAAAAATTGAGACGCACCTAGCTAAGATTTGTGTTTTCATCTCATAGCTAATCTTAACTGAAAACAATTCGGAGTTTAATGGGATTTTGAATCTTACAAATTATAAGTAAAAAAATGCATAAATTCTCATTTACACTTAAAAACAGTTGAATTATCTAAAAAGTGTGTATTTTTTTTAATGCATCATTTAAAATTTAAAGCACCAGCCGCTACTTCTTTGTGTTGATGAGAAGAATAATTTTTAAATCTATGCAGTGTGTCGATTCCAAATATGGTCGATTCTATTAAACTCCCATAAGTTGACGGGCAATTCGAAAACTATTTAAAGGATTTGTAAGGGAGGTCTCTGGAGACTATGTCCGCAAAATTAGAGCCTTGTAGCTCATTTAAAAGTTGGTTAAAAAAGTTCGTTTTTTACGATTTCACGATTTTTAAAAATTTGCTACAAATTTAAAATGATTTAAAGTGACTCGAGAATCTTTCTTAAATAGATTTTTTTAATTTG
This sequence comes from Mylabris sibirica, assembly GCA_039776855.1. Taxonomy (NCBI): domain Eukaryota; kingdom Metazoa; phylum Arthropoda; class Insecta; order Coleoptera; family Meloidae; genus Mylabris; species Mylabris sibirica. The sequence goes on from CM077838.1 coordinate 7,822,076, forward strand.
ATTGCAATGCATTCTAGATTAGGTGGAAATGTTTTCTATTTTTCGTAAAATGCAAGACTAAAATGAAAAAAAATGTTGAAAGGATATTTGAGTCATTCTTACTCATTTTATGTGTTTAGCTGATTCTTGAAAATTGTAATTTTGTCCAAAATAAGCGTTTTTTGACCAATTTCCAAATGAGCTAACAATTTCTAATTTTGACAAAATTGTCTCCAGGGTCCCCCCTACAAATTCTTAAAATATTTATTAGTACCTACATGAAAGTATTAGAAAGTACTATATGATTTAACATATTGTGACGTAAAGAATAAAATAATTTCAATTCCATGATAGTCGGTACTAGCTAGGGATTGTAAATTTACTTTATTACAATGTAACATTTATGATCTACAGTAGGTACTTATACAAATTTTACATACTACATCCATCGATAAGTACTTTCAAATAACTATAAGGGACACTGATCAAATTATAAGATTTTTTAAAATTAATTAAACTGTTTAATTAACATAATTTTCGCCATATCGATTAGAAAATGAAATTGTTAATAATTAACTATCAAAGTCGTATATTCAATAATATAACCATAGAATTAAATAAATTAGTGGGGAAAACTGTTTAACATTGGGAGAAAAGCAACAGCATTACACCACTATACTAAATAAAATTATCTATTGTAGTTAATGCAATAACTTAGGGACGTATTCGTTCTTCATTATTAATAAAATATCAAATAGAATAAAAATACATAAATAAATCGCCAATTTTAACAAGACAAATAAATTTTGTGTTCTATATTGTAGTGCTTTAAAACAATTGGAAAATCATCTCCATTGTTTATAATTAAACTAAATTGATTTCTATTGATTTTATTACAAGATCCAATAGAAAATGACAATTTACAATTATTACAATTATTAGAAAGGAGATAGAAATATGATTGGCTTCGATTTTCATCGAATCGACCTATGGAATTGTTGCAACAATTTTAAATTTTTAATAAGTTTTCTTAGCGATGGGAAATCGTTCATATGCTTCTTCATCCTTGACCGATTGACAATTACGTAAAGTTAAAATTAAAAAAGGGCAAGAAAATCTACCGTGTTTTTTTTTTAATTTGGAAGCACATTTGTTTCGTACTATAATCGTAAAACTTGCAATTTATTTTATTAGTTTACAATAATAATTAATAACTAATTATTGACCAATTATCATTATATACATAAGCATTGTATTTAATTTCTTTTTATTTTTGAAATATAAGCTTTATTAATTAAAGTTCATATTTGGGAGGGTGTTGAAAAAGGCTCCAATGTATTTCTGACCCGGTAAGAATATTGAAAATTTCATTCTTATTTAAAATCGCAACGAAATCACTACATAAAGATTCCGATGGATTTAGAATTATTCAATTACATAGTGGTTGAGGATATGTATTTTAAAAAAGATAGAAATTATATCCCTCCTTTTTGTCTTATAAACTTATAACTCGATGCTGCACTCCTGCAACTATAATTTTCTATTGAATTTTCCTATAGAATCAATGGAAATTGATGTGTGCTCGTATTAAATTTATAATCAGATAAAGAACGTATAAATAGGCGGAAAAATAATGAAGTATATCATACAGTTCCATGATGGAGCTTGATGCAATAATCAAATTTTTAACATTTGCGTTAAATATTCTTGGTATCAAATCAAACGGTAAATTGAACTATCTAATAATCTTTTCAATATTTCTACCAACGGTTACCGTTTTATATTTGGCAATTTATTTGATTTACATCGAAAATGGTAGTTTTGAAGACTTCACAAATTGTATAGAATCAATTATTACTTCCTCACATGTAAGTACCTACTAGTAATACTAGTTAATACTATTTATTAATTGTTACATATGTATCTATACATATTATTGTTATTGTTTTTTTAGGTCACTGTTACATATTCGATTATAATTATAAATTATCGAAAATTTCACTTATTAGTCGAAAATTTAAAAGATTTGTTCACATTGAATGATTTCGATGTAAATCGCAATGATTTGTACAAAAATGGAATCAATAGAGTGGGTTATTTATTAAAAACGTTAATTTCATTACAATTTATACCAGTAATGGTAGGCCTACTACAACCAATATTACTTAATAAGCCAACGTTTGTCTACTATGTTCCCACCTGGTTATCAGGAAGTGTATATACAGTCTATAATATTGGTATAATAATACTATTTGCTGCAATTATTATAATATTTGATACGTTTCTATTTACAATAATTTCTTTATTAACATTGCGAATTAAAATACTCAATAAAAAAGTTACTATTCTGGGAGTTGGGAAAGATCCCAATGATGCATTAGTGTTATGTGGGTTGAAAAATTGGATTAAAGCACATAATAATTTCTATAGGTAATCAATGAAGCAATTTGAATTGTTTGTAGAAATATTACCTTTATTATTTAATAAATTCGCTGTTTTGTAGTTATTTCAAATTACTAAACTCAGTAGCAAAATGGGCAATTCTTATACAAGCGATATTGTTTGTAATTTCAATGTCTTTTGAATTGTATTTAACCGTCAATCGAGTTAACGATTTCACAAATCGTATTAAATCGTTAGCTTATATACAAGGAATTGGTTTAGAACTCTTCATGTTTTACTGTTGGCCAGCATCTAAATTAATTGAAGAAGTAATTATTATTCATCAATATAGATACCAATTTTTATCAATTAATTCTAGCTTTTTTTAAGACATCAAATACTTTATTTCACATCTACGATACACCATGGTACAATAGTTCGTTATCAGTTCAGAAAAGTTTATTGATAATAATGTCACGATTACAACGGAAAACTGTCATTTGTGTTGGGAATATAATAGTGGTGAATTTAACATTATTCGCGAATGTTAGTTTGAATTTTGCTTTTTAACAAATTTCTAGTTTCATTAAACTTGTAGGCCTTCAAAGCATCCTACACTTATTTTACAGCACTACAATCTGTACAACAAATGTATGATTAGAAGTAAATAGTCGAAGAATTATATTAGCGGAGAAGCTTATAATATTTACAACTTCAAGTGCTAGCGTAATTAGTTTTTCTTTATCTACGAATTCTGCTCTAATAATAAGTATTTTAATTATTAACTAGTTTCTATGTTTTAGTCCTTTTAATTAGTAATTATGAGAATATTTTTTGGAATAGCAATAATATTATTTACCAGTAACAATAAGGATGAACCGTATGGAAGAATTCACATAATTAAGAAATGTTATTCATATTTAAATTTTATACAGTTTGTCGATATTTTAAAACACGAAAATTATACTCACATTTCTTTCTTTATAATTGCAATAAAATCAATAAAAGATAATCATTGCTTGTGGTGAATTTGTAACAAATATAGCATTAAACAATGGAAAGTGTCTTTTTCCTTTTTAGTTTAGTTTTATTTCTAAACATTTCAATATGGAACGGGAAGAAATAATTGATTCTATAATATTCGCATTAAATATTTATGGTATCAATTGGAATACCAGAATCGATTATAAACGATTGCGGTTATTTTATACACTCCTTGATGTGGCCTTAATTACAGTATTTTAACTCTTTTATAGTGAGAATAATAATTTTTATAGTTTCAAACAATTATTGCAACATAAGTTAGTTGTTTTGCCTATTCTAATGTCTATCCTAAAATTTAATAATATTCACTAAAATTCTAAGCTTTTTTTAGAAGCAGAGGTAAAATAAAAGATACTTTTTCAGATTTAGCTGTTTATAATTTAGATTTGATTGCAGAATTCAATTTAAATTTTATAATTTAATTATAACAACTGCAAAATTTAGTTTTTAATTTTAATTACATAGTTTTACTAAATTCTGGATCACGTCTTACATTCCATCAAATCATCAACGTTTGTATAAACTCATAAATTCCTATTTAAATATCTTCAAAATTAATAACACTGAGAAAATGAAGGGTATTGTGAAATATTTAGATATAAAAATTAAACCTAATAAATAATGCAAAAATTTTAAATTTAAGTGACGATAAAAGATATTCAAAATTTTAATACTTTTACATACTTGATATGAATTTTTCTGAAAATAATCGGTACATCAGTTTTCAAGACAAAAATTCTTACATATATTTATTAGTCTCAAAGTCTTTATTCCAAAAAATTTTTGTAAATGATCTTTTATTTTTAAATTGTAACAGCTGTTTCGAAATTACTTATTTCATCTTCAGACATGTACTTAATTATTTTTTATATAAAATTGATAAGTGCATACTTAGATAAATTGTAATGTGTATACAATATGCATACTATGATATATATATATATGTAAGTAAATAAATTTTTCAAATTGATTAAAGAATATTATAAGAAATAAAATAAAATAAAATAAAGTAAAAAACTACCATAATAATATGTGGATAATTAAATTGTAATTGAAAAATTGAAAAATATTTGTGTATGTATGGTAGTTTTCTTTACAATTATTAAATTATATAATTGTTGAAAGAAAGAAAGGTAACTAAAAATCTGATTTTAAATTTAAAGGATTAATTCTTAATTTATGAAAAAATTGAAATTGAAAATTTTTCATTTCATTTAGTATTGAATTAGGTTTTTTATTATTATATAAATGAATATAGAATTTTTCAATATAATCTATATCAACAAAATTATATGATTTATAAAGAATAAAAATATCTTTATAATTATGATTTTTATTAATAATATGATCTGCAAAATTAGATTTGTCTAATATAATTTTCCTAACATGATTTAAATGTTCAGATTTTCTTTTTATAAATTGTCTAGTAGTTTTTCCAATGTAAAATGAACCACAATTACAAATTAATGAATAAATACCACTTTGATTCATTAAAGGGATAATATCTTTATTATTTGTTAAATTGTTTAAATTATTAATTGGAGAATTAAAAACAATTTTAACTTCAAATTGCTTTAAAATTTTTTTAATTTTAAGTGATATAGGACCTAAATAAGGGATTGAGAAAGTATTTTTAAATTGAAATGTAATAAACATAGACTTTTTTCAATACCAATGTCAAAAAACAATTTTACAATAGAATATAATAACATTAAATTTATAGCATTAAAAAATAACTTTCCTATTCACATATTAAATAAATTATTTCTTAAATTTCAAAATAAACACAATATAAAATCTGTTACTTCTTTAATAAAAGTACCATTTCAATTTAAAAATACTTTCTCAATCCCTTATTTAGGTCCTATATCACTTAAAATTAAAAAAATTTTAAAGCAATTTGAAGTTAAAATTGTTTTTAATTCTCCAATTAATAATTTAAACAATTTAACAAATAATAAAGATATTATCCCTTTAATGAATCAAAGTGGTATTTATTCATTAATTTGTAATTGTGGTTCATTTTACATTGGAAAAACTACTAGACAATTTATAAAAAGAAAATCTGAACATTTAAATCATGTTAGGAAAATTATATTAGACAAATCTAATTTTGCAGATCATATTATTAATAAAAATCATAATTATAAAGATATTTTTATTCTTTATAAATCATATAATTTTGTTGATATAGATTATATTGAAAAATTCTATATTCATTTATATAATAATAAAAAACCTAATTCAATACTAAATGAAATGAAAAATTTTCAATTTCAATTTTTTCATAAATTAAGAATTAATCCTTTAAATTTAAAATCAGATTTTTAGTTACCTTTCTTTCTTTCAACAATTATATAATTTAATAATTGTAAAGAAAACTACCATACATACACAAATATTTTTCAATTTTTCAATTACAATTTAATTATCCACATATTATTATGGTAGTTTTTTACTTTATTTTATTTTATTTTATTTCTTATAATATTCTTTAATCAATTTGAAAAATTTATTTACTTACATATATATATATATCATAGTATGCATATTGTATACACATTACAATTTATCTAAGTATGCACTTATCAATTTTATATAAAAAATAATTAAGTACATGTCTGAAGATGAAATAAGTAATTTCGAAACAGCTGTTACAATTTAAAAATAAAAGATCATTTACAAAAATTTTTTGGAATAAAGACTTTGAGACTAATAAATATATATAAAAATTTAAAAACATCCAAAATAAGAGAAAAATGAACTTCGAATTATATAATTTAAAAATTCTTACGCTTATTTCCCCAATTATTATTTAATTTTGCTACTATTCATTTGACAGGGTCAATGATACACGATATGTGCGATTTCTCATCGTTTAATATTGATATCCTTCATTATGAAACAAGAAAGGATGATTATTAATATTTTATTACTTTTTATACATTTAATTGTCTTAAAAAAATTAGCAATTCATTTGTTTCTATCCCATTCCTGATTAATTAATAATCGAGGATAAATATAAAACAGATCTCAAAAATTACATTGATAGGTAGATACATTTAATTATCTAATTATCATTTTTCGTTAGCAATAATAATTTTATCTTGATGTTATAAATATTTGACAACTCTATATTGAAATGGTAAGCCTAATATAATTATTTGCAAAATTTAAATCCTCAAATATATTTGAACCATTAATTACCCGTTGACTATTGCATATCAATTTATTTGATCGTTAATCATACATTAAGTATATGAAGGTGAATAAATTATAAATTAATCTGTTTTATAAATATTAAGAATGATCGATGATCAAACATATGGAGAAATTCTCAAAGCTAAATGAAATTTAATATTTATACAGCAATGTCGATATTCTCAAAACAGACAAAGAGAATGATATTTGAATTTATTGTCTAATTGCATATTGTTGTCATTTTACTATTGGATCTTCTAACAAAATCAATAGAAATTAATAATATGTTTCATTAAACTTATAATGCAACTAACTAATAGACAAATAAGATAATTTTCTTCAGTTACTTTCAAACACTTCAACATGGAACACGAAACAATGATTAAAACTATAACATATGTCTTAGGTGTTCTTGGTATTAAATCGAATGGGAAATTGAACTATTCACGAATCTTATTAATTTTCACTCTTTTAATTATCATTTTATATTTGGCAATTTATTTATTTTTTAACGGTAATATTGAGACATATAAAGATTTTACAAATAGTGTTGAAACAATTATTGCATTCACTCATGTAAGTATTACAATAGGTCATACTATTTATCATACATATTTAGAGTCAATTTTTCTATTATCCTTTCAAATTTTTAAGGAACTATTAAATTTATGATTTTTATTATTAATTACCAAAAATTTCATCTGTTAATCGAAAAAACAAACGACATGTTCACAGTTAACGATTTAAATGAAAACCTTAATCGCTTATATAGAACTGAAATGACTAGAATAAAACTTTTTGCAAAATCGTATGTCTTATTGTTCACTCTAATAGTTATTCTCAATTTAATAGAATCTATTTTATTTAATAAACCAATATTCATCTTTTATATCCCAAAATGGGTTCCAACAGGAGTATCATTAATCATTAGCGATATTGTAACTATTTTATATGCATCAATTGTTGTAACATTCAATGTGTTTTCATTTATTCTAATTTCGTTATTGGTATCGTATATGAAAATTCTCAATAAGAAAATCACAAATCTAGGCATTGGTGAAGATTTTAATGATGCTTTAGTCTCATGTAAAATAAAACAATGGGTTGAAGCTCATATTCATTTCTACAGGTAATTAATCAATTTGAATAATTTTAAAACATTTTTATAAACTATTAAGTTTCCGTTTAAGTTATTTTAAGCAACTTAATTCAATAATTCGATGGGCAATTTTGATAGAAGTTATTATCTTCATAATGACAATATCTTTTGAATTACATTTAACCGTCAATAGTACTGATGATATCAAGAATCAATTCAAATTTCTGACCTACATTCTAGCAATTTTATCAGAACTGTTTTTTCTCTATTGTTTGCCAGCAACAAAATTAACCAAAGAAGTAATTATTATTGTGGTATTCCTTAATAATCAATATTTTTCTAATTAATTCAACACTTTTTTAAGGCTAAAAATACTTTGTTTTATTTCTACGAGACACCATGGTATAATTCTTCATTATCAATACAAAAAAGTCTATTGATAATTATGACACGTTTACAACAAGAAACTGTAATTTGTGTTGGTAATACAATAGTTGCTAATATGAAATTGTTTACAAGCGTTAGTGTCAATTAATTTCGATTTTATTTAATTTCTTATTTCATTAAAATTTCAGGCTTTCAAAACTTCATGTAGATATTTTACAGCACTACAAGCTATGCAACAAGTCTACACAAATAAATAGTGTGGAAATTTAGGAAGTTATACCTTATGTTATAAGTTATATAATATAACTCATATGTATACTTTACCGTAAATTAAAGGTTTGAAACGTTTTTAATTTGATAGAAATTATTAGAAACACGCTTACTTGTTAGAGTTTCAAACAAAATATTTACAAAATTGTGATCTTTGACGTTCAAGCAATCAAATTATTCAACAACTTTGCTTATTACCATTATTTTTTTTTCACGTTGTTTACAACTGCTATTTTACCATTTTAGTTATTATTAGATATTGTATAATAAGAAATAGATACCTTTATATTTGTTAAGCCATTTTGTACAACTTAAAATGTAAATATGAAGCAATTCAAAGCAACCTAATTGAAAAGAATACTTTACAATACCAAAGAACGTTTAATAGTATGTATAGTCGCGGCGCCTCCACCAAAAGACGACTCAGTCTTTCACCACTTCTTGCGTCTTTCTGTCTTGCGTCTTTGCGTCTGTTATTTCAATTCATAATTTCGGAAAAAATAGATTACTTTTCATGCTGATTATGAAAAACCGGTAAAGAAAATTGAAAATCGAAGAAGACATTCTGTAGAGTAAACTTTGCTCGATCTATTTATATACGTGACTATTAAATTTATCAACTTTTACACAGAGAATTTTGTGCTTGGCCAAACCACTCATTCCCAGCACAAAAACTTATTTTTTCCTTATCCTGTGAAAATGCTGTCAAATTTTCAAAAATTTAAGAAGCCATTTTTGTATTTGACTGCCTTTAGAATCGATCTATTTCCAGGTCGCTATCTGTTACCGTTTACGAGAAAAATGTGTCCTATACTTATATTTTACAGCGTTCCAATCTGTGCAACAATTTTATGATTAGAAGTAAATAGTTGAAGAATTACATTAGCTTATAATATTTATATCTTCAAAAACTAGCGTAGTTAATTTTCATTTATATACTAGTTCGAGTATAATAATAAGTTTCGAGTATTTTAATTAATCTTTCTGGTTTCATCTTTTTAATCAGTAATTGTATGAGAACATTACTTGAAAATCAGCAATAATATTATTTACCAATAAGAATAAGGATGAACCATATGGAAGAATTCACATGATTAAGAAATGTTATTCATATTTAAATTTTATACAGTTTGTCGATATTTTAAAACACGAAAATTATACATTTCTTTCATTATAATTGCAATAAAATCAATAAAAGTTAATCATTGGTTGTGGTGAATTTGTTACAAATATAGCATTAAACAATGGAAAGCATGTTTTTAGTTTAGTTTTATTTTTAAAGGCTTCAACATGGAACGTGAAGAAATTATTAATTTCTATAATTTTCGCATTAAATATTTGTGGTAGGTGTATGAATATTTGAATAACAGAATCAATTACCTACTATTTTAGAAGCAGCTAGTAGCTACTTATAATTTATATTTAATTTTAGAATTATACGTTTATAAAAAGTACAAGTTTTAATTTATAATTTAATAAATTATGGAGCATATCTTACATTCGATCAAATCATCAACATTTATATAAACTCAAAAACTCAAGTTTAATCTTTCTTGAAATTAATAATATTAAAAAATTGAAGGATATTATGGAATACCTATAGTTGAATACAGAAATTAAATCTATTAAATAATTCGAAAATTCTAAATTCAAGTGATGTTTGTTTAATAATATAAAATATTCAAAATTTCAAACCAGTAATATGAATTTTATTGAAAAGCATCGATGAATAAGTTTTCTAAAAGAATTTCTTATAACATATCACCTCTGATTTATGAATTAGGAAATCTCATTATACAAGTGATACAGCTATTAAGTCCACTACTACAAGAAGAAGTCTGAACATTTCATCTTAAAAATTACATCGACATGCTTATTTTTTCAATTATTATTCTATTTGGCTACTATAAATGGCAAATAATCGTCTAGAAAGCAGTGTGTAAGCGCTTTCTCATCGTTTAATATTGATACACTTCAGTATGGAACAAGACAGGATAATTAATATTTTATTACCGTTCACACTTAAAATCACTTTACAAAATTTAACAATACATTTGTTTTTCTATTATTCCCAATTAGTTGAAAGAGAAGGACGAATATATCCCTAAATTATGACTTGTTTGGGGAAATACTGTTGTTACCTGTTTAGCCAACCTGAATAATTGAATGTATTTAAAAAACAACTATTTGAAAATTATTTTCTAACATAAATGAATTTAAAAAATCTATGGAGCAAGAATCTTATAAGTTCAATAATATTCTCTAAAAATAAAAAGAGCTACAATTATATCTCACCACTAATAATTGCATATGTGTACTTGTTACGTTCCTATTGGATCTTCTATTGAAATCGATCGAAATTAATAATATGTTGCACAAAACTTCTAATCCAACAAACAAACAAAAGAGACAACTTTTCAGTTGCTTTCAAACATTTCAACATGGAACAAGAAGCAATGATTAAAACTATAACATATGTCTTAGATGTTCTTGGTATAAAATCGGATGGAAAATTAAATTATTTACGAATCTTATTAATTTTCACTCCTTTAATTATTATTCTAAATTTGGCAATTTATTTATTTTTTAACGGTGATACTGAGAATTATGAAGATTTCATAAATGTTATTGAAGCAATTGTTGCATTCACTCATGTAAGTACTAGAACAAAAATAATATTTCGCATAGTTAAAGCCAATTTCTCTATTAATCTTTCAAATTTTTAGGGAACTATTAAATATACGATTTTGATTGTTAATTATCAACAATATCATTTGTTAATCAAAAAAACAAAGGATATGTTCACAGTAAACAATTTAAATGAAAATCTTAATCGTTTATATAAAACCGAAATGACTAGAATTAAACTTTTTGCGAAATCGTATATCTTATTGCTCACTCTAATAGTTACTCTTGATTCAATAGGATCTATATTATTTAATAAACCAATATTCATCTTTTATATTCCAAAATGGGTTCCAACAGAAGTATCATTAATTATTAGCGATATTGTAGCTATTTTAGTTATATCAATTGTTGTAATATTCGATGTATTTTCATTTATTCCAATTTCTGTATTGACTTTGTATATGAAAATTCTCAATAAGAAAATCACAGATCTAGGCATTGGTGAAGATTTTAATGATGCTTTAGTCTCATGTAAAATAAAACAATGGGTTGACGGTCATATTTATTTCTACAGGTTGATAATTAATCAATTTGAATAACTTTAAAACTTTGTTATATTTAATTTATGAAGTTTCCGTTTTAGTTATTTTAAACTACCTAATTCAATAATTCGATGGGCAATTTTAATACAAGTTACCATTTTCATAGTTACAATGTCTTTGGAATTACATTTAGCCGTTAATAGGGTTGATGATTTCACCAATCGATTAAAATCTCTACTCTACATGATAGCAATTGGATCAGAACTGTTTTTTCTCTACTGTTGGCCAGCAACAAAATCAACCGAAGAAGTAATTATTATTGTTGTATTCCTTAATAATCAATATTTTTCTAATTAATTTACCACTTTTTTAAGGCTAAAAATACTTTGTTTTCTTTCTACGAAACACCATGGTATAATTCTTCATTATCAGTACAAAAAAGTCTATTAATAATTATGACACGTTTACAACAAGAAACTGTAATTTGTGTTGGTAATACAATAGTTGCTAATATGGAATTGTTTACAAGCGTTAGTGTGAATTAATTTCGATTTTATTAAATTTTTTAAATAATTAAAATTTCAGGCTTTTAAGGCTTCATATACGTATTCTACAGCACTACAAACTATGCAACAAGTCTACACAGATAAATAAAATGTTTCACCGTTGAATCTAAATTTCAGACTTTAGAAGCTTCATATTCTTACTCTGTACGAGCTTACAATCAGAAGAAACTAGAATAAAATTACTAGAAAGAAATAGTCGGTGTTTTAATAGAAAGAGTAGCAAAGGGTGGTATGGGATACCCTTTTGTTTTACGCTAATATTAATATTGTTCAAATTATATTGATTTAAAAGAAATTGGACTATAATAAAACTTTCTGAAATGTCCTTTAACATATTCCTGGTAACCAAAACAAACGATTCTACACATTTCTACTTACTTTTACATACAATTACTCTTATTAAAATGTTACATTGAAGTCAAAAATAAAAAATAAAATTCTTGTGTCAGTTCACTCACAAATTTCGAAAAACTTCGATACCATAAGTACATTTCTATTAGAATCAGCAACAATAAATTTACATTGATTTCCAAAAATAGGGCCAATGGTTTACTTAATGTTTAATTAATTTAATATTTAATTAAATATTTAAATTAAACAAGGTAAATTATCCATATACAGGGATGAAAATCTAAATGTATACGATTCGTGTGAAATTCCTATTAGTTGGAAAACGATTCGAAAAATATTTTAAGGATTTATAGGAGGGTGTCTAAAAAAAATTTTACAAAATTAGAGACTCGTATCTCATTTGAAAGTTGGTCAAAAAACGATTGTCTCTGATGATGTAGCGATTTTCAAAAACAAGCCAAACACACAGAACGACTAAGAATGACTCAATAACCCTCCCTACATTATTTTGTTTTCGTTTTTGTCAATTGCATCCTAGACAAAATGGAGGACATTTGCCTTCGGTCCAGAATAAAATATAGTAAAGCAAAACGAGTTGGAAAAGGGGCCGAATCGAAGACCCGGCCTAGCAACTTCCCCGACTGATCAGTCCTAGTAGTTAATCATTAATTAGAAAAAAATTTTTCTACGATCAAGAGAAAATTGTCAAATTTCTGCGAAAAGCACAGTGGTTGCGCTCTCGCCTGACATCTGTTTGCTACGGGGTTCAATTCTCGCCAGAATAACTTTATTTTTTTTCTTTTCAATTATGGAAATAATCATCTTTACTATTTTGTTATTTTATTCTTAACAAATAGAAAACTTTAGTTTACTTACTGCCTCTATGGATAGTAAAAGTATTATTAGATACTCATTATGTTATCCATTACAATAAATTCACAACAAAAGATTAAACAAATATTCCAGTAAAGCTTTTAACAAAACCAAAGATGTCAAAATCAGCACCGAAATTTAAAAAAAAACAACGCAATTATTTACACCTACTCGATCTTTCACGAAACAGTCTTGTTGCTAGACAACGGCCGTAAATCCTGATTTATATTTGATATATTAATGTCTTATTCTTTTGTCTTGCGTACATACTTGATTAGTAAAGAATCACTGTCCATCTAATTAATTTAATCATTATAAGTCGCCAGATTGAAAAATATCGCACATGATGGGTATTATTTCTGACATAAAAGCACATGCCCTTTCGATTGGTGATATCAAATTAATACGTTATCTTACATTTTTTTCAATCAACCCCCTCCCCCGTCCACCCCCGTGGTCCGATTGGCACCAAAAACTAATCAACTCGAAAGTCCACGGAATAGTTGATGCTGGCCAAATTTGAACGCAATCGGTTAAGCCGTTTTTGAGTAATGGTTGGAGAAACGACAGACGCACGCACACACACACACACACACACACACAAACACACACACACACACACACACGGACATCATGCTAAAAACTTCAAAAACGTGTTCAGGGGACCCCAAAACGTAAAGATCTGGTGAAATCTCGAATTCGAAATTTTGGTCCGAAACTAATAACTTCCCTACCCTCTGGTCGGGGAAGTTAAAAAAAATCAATGTTGGGAGGATCCTCGAGTCATTCTAGATCGTTTAACGTGCATAACTCGTTTTTGAAAATCGCAACATCGTCAGAAACGAGCAATTTTGGCCAAATTCTAAATGAGCTACGACTTTCTAATTTTGCTAAAATTATCTCTAAACACCGTCCTATAAATCCTTTGAATATTTTTCGAATCGCTCGCCAACTAATAGAATATGTGTTCTTTTATTATCTGCATTATAAAATCAATAGAAATTTATTGTGCATTACGTGGCGTTTTCAGCAAACGAAACATTAGTAAACTATAGAGACATTTTTTCTATTATCTCCAAATACTTCAATATAGAATGTAAAGAAGTAATTAATTCTATAATTTTTCCAGTAAAATATTGATGTATCAGTTTGAATAATGGAATGAAATGTAGACGAATCTTGTTATTTTTTACACTCCTCGGTGCGACCTTAATTGCACTCTATCCTCATTAAATTAAATCAAAAATTATTAAAATAACAAGCTTTGTAAAAAAGGTTTTTTTTATAAATTTACAATTAGGTAAATTCGGCCATGTGCTATGTCGATTTTATCTAATTTTAAGAGACTGCATACATAGTTCTGCTATTTTAACGTTTTTTGTAATAAATATTTAACGTTAGAATGCAAGTGTAGGATATAAATGAATTTCCATCATTGAGAGTTCTACTAAAAATTTAAAATTTATCGAACAATACACGTTGTCTATGATTTGTGAAAACTAAAATTATATTCGTGAGTATCTCTCTCTTATAATTACACCTTGTGATTTTTAATTTTAGTTTCGATTATAATCAATATACGTTAATAATTTACTATAAGTACTAAACTTATAATTAAAGTAAATGAGTAAACAAAAGAGGCGGTTTTTCATTAGTTAGGTACTTTGAAAAAATTCAACATGAAACGTGTGTCGATATTGAATCTCAGTGAAAATTGTAGTTGTAAATAAGATTTTAATTACTTGCACAAAGACTGCATCAAGTTTTATTTATTTTTCTATCTTGAGGTCGATTCCACCAACGTCTGTTAAATGTTATTGAGCAAATAATTCAAAGAAACAATTGTTTTTAACTGTTCATTAGGCTTAACTGAAGTTGGTGAAATCGTCCCTTATTCTGCTACCACTTTTATTATTTTAATCTTACAAATTTTGGATTTCTTCCAAAACAAATACCCTTGGAAATAATCATTTGAAAGATACGATATTTTAAACTATTCATTAATTACCACATGTTACTTTATTTGATTGCCATTTATGTATAAAACACGATATCAAGACGAATTAATTGTTGATTGCATTTATATAATTATAAATTTCGAGCAGGGTCTAGAATGAGAGACATAGAAGAAGTTCCACAACAATATCGTTATTATCAAAAGCACAAAAGTAATTCTATTTGATTTCTTTAATAATTACATATTATTCTTACGTTTCTATTGGATCTTCTAACAAAATCAATGGAAAAATTATTCATACAACCAATGAAAAACTAACACACTATACAGGGTGATTTAAGAGGATAGGCCCTTAAAAATATAAGTAGTTCTAGTTAATGGAGGTTGATGAAATTCGATATATAGCCAGTGGCGGAACTACCATACAGCAAAAGGGAGCAGTGCGGGGGGCCCGGAGGACCTGAGGGGCCCTCCAGCCATGTCTTTATAAAAAATAATTTGTAAACGTTCACTCGATTGCAATTATTTTACT
This sequence comes from Mylabris sibirica, assembly GCA_039776855.1. Taxonomy (NCBI): domain Eukaryota; kingdom Metazoa; phylum Arthropoda; class Insecta; order Coleoptera; family Meloidae; genus Mylabris; species Mylabris sibirica. The sequence continues at coordinate 7,837,887 of CM077838.1, forward strand.
GGAGTCATTATATCTCACCTCATCCTCATCTCATACTCAGTTCGGTAATCGATATTATATTTATAAAAATAAATAAGAACTTTTTAAGAACTGTAGATAAACTTTGCCGCCTTTGTTTTTATAATAAGGCTCAAGTACACGGGGCGAGTTTACAAGCTACAAGAAGGCTTGTAAGAAGTCGGCGAATTGGCGAGTGCGCTAGTAGTCGAGTACACATGAAATTTCCCACTTGCTTAGTAGCCAACTAGCTGGCACGTGGAAACCACGTTAGGTTATTGTTATTTTAGTTGATTATCAATGCTACTAGCCACTTGTGCACAAACTACTATGAGTACACGTGGCTAGTTTACAAGCTAGCTCGCTCAAAAGCCGGCGAGTGGCGTATAAAGTAGCCGGCAGTTCAACTTTTTCCAGAGAGTTTTTACAAGCAACTAATGGAGCGAGTGCATCAAGTAAGGCTCAAGTACACGGGGCGAGTTTACAAGCTACAAGAAAGCTTGTAAAAACTCGGCGAATCGGCGAGTGCGCTAGTAGTCGAGTACACACGAAATTTCCCACTTGCTCAATAGCCAACTAGCTGGCGTGTAGTAACCACGTTAGGTTATTGTTATTTTAGTTTATTATCAATGCTACTAGCCACTTGTGCACAAACTACTATGAGTACACGTGGCTAGTTTACAAGCTAGCTCGCTAAAAAGCCGGCGAATGGCGTGTAAAGTCGCCGGCAGTTCAACTTTTTCGAGAGCGTTTTTACAAGCAGCTAACGGAGCGAGTGCATCGAGTACATTGGGTTAGTTTACGAGCTGCTTGTAAAAAAGCCGACTTGTAGCTTGTAAGCTCGCCCCGTGTACTTGAGGCTGTACCTACACTGGACTAATTTACGAGCTGCTTGTAGAAAAGCCGACCTGTAGCTTGTAAACTCGCCCCGTTTACTTGAGCCTTAACCGATACTCTCTTTGCTTGTTTCTTATCAGAAATTTTCAGATAATTTTTTTAAATATTATTAATAATTATTATTAATTTTTCTTCATTACTTATCCACAGATATAGACAATTAATCTCAGAATGAAAGTTGAATTACTATATTTATATTTAAGTAGAATTACGAGTATATAACATGAGAGATTTTTGTAGTCCGTTTTTTTTGTAGTTGTTGCGCTTTTAATTTATCTTAAGGCTCAAGTACACGGGGCGAGTTTACAAGCTACAAGAAGGCTTGTAAAAACTCGGCGAATCGGCGAGTGCGCTAGTAGTCGAGTACACACGAAATTTCCCACTTGCTCAATAGCCAACTAGCTGGCGTGTGGTAACCACGTTATTATTATATTCCTTTAGTTCTCTTTTTTGTATTTTCATTAAAATTTTGTGTACAACTACAAATAAACATTATTATTATTATTATTATATAATTAATAAAAAAATGAATAACAATAAAACATCCCCTTATAGATTTATCATTTCATTATTTCAGTTCAACCAAAAGTTGTCAAAGAGGCCCGAACTGAATTTTGCTGGGGGGCCCAAATTTTGAAGTTCCGCCACTGTATATAGCCGTTATGTCCCTTGAACTTTCTCTAGAAATTATTTTCGTTGTTCTAGCTACTCCCATTATATAGAATGATATATTTCTTATTGCATTTTCGAAGTCTTTGTTGAAATCAAAGGGTACCTACTTTGATAACATGATTTATCTCCCAGCGCTGAAAGTTTTTCAGCTATCAATTTTGAAATTTGTAGTATTTAATTCAATTATCTTTCAGCGTTTGTAGGAAACAAATTTTTCTTTCAGCCCCTTTTCAAACTATAATTTCTTGCTTATTTTAAATGGAACACCATATTTCTTTATATGGTTAGATAGAGAAAAAAAATTCCACATCGAACTGTATTAGCATTTCTTATACCAATATTTGATAGTTCTTCAGTTATTCAAGATTTTCAAAATCGTCTAAATTTCTCCTCTAAAAGAAAATGTAAAAACTTGAAGGCTTTGCTTATGGTGTTACATCTAAAATAAGCAAGATATAATTTGAAAATTACCTAAAAGAAAAATTTATTTCAGCTAAACGCTGAAAGATAATTGAATTTTGTTTAAATTGATAAAAAGTAGTAGTACATCATTTTTACTACAGATATTTCACTTTTCAACATTTCATAAATATGAATTTCTCAATCAAACACTGCAAATTTTAAAATTGCATAAACAATAAGAGCTGAAATATCCAAAAAAAATTCATCAAAGAATTCAAAAATGCAATAAAATAAATAGCACTATATTTAAAATAAGATAGTAACGTGCACTACCCCATATAAAAGAGGTAGCTATAACAACGAAAAAAATTTGTAGGGAAAGTTCAGGATAGTGTACGAACTTTCATCAACTTCCATTAACTAGAGCTTCTTATGCATATAAGGGTGCAGCCGCTTGAATCACCCTGTATAAGATGTTGCATTAAATATGTCATACAACTAACGAATAAACGAAGGAGACAATTCTTCAGTTGCTTACCAACATTTCAACATGGAACAAGAAACAATGATTAAAACTATAACATATGTCTTCGGTGTTCTTGGTATAAAATCAGATGGGAAATTAAATTATTTACGAATCTTATTAATTTTCACTTTTTTAAATATCATTTTATATTTGGCAATTTATTTATTTTTTAACGGTGATATTGAAAGTTATGAAGATTTTACAAATGTTGTTGAAGCAATTGTTACATTCGCTCATGTAAGTACTACAATATTTAGAGCCATATTTTCTAAATCTCTTTCAAAATTTTAGGCAGCTATTAAATATACAATTTTGATTATTAATTATCAACATTTTCATTTCTTATTCGAAAAAACCAACGATATGTTCACAGTTAACGATTTAGATGAAAATCTCAATCTCTTGTGTAAAACCGTAATGACTAGAATAAAACATTTTGCAAAATTCTGGATTCTATTGCTCACTTCAATAATGGCTCTCGATACAATAGGATCTATATTATTTAATAAACCAATATTAATCTTTTATATTCCAAAATGGGTACCAATAAAAGTATCATTAATAATTAACGATATTGCATCAACTATAATTGTATTAATTTGTGGCATATACGATGTATTTGCATTTATTCTAATGTCTGTATTGACTTTGTATATGAAAATTCTCAATAAGAAAATCGCAGATTTAGGTATTGGTGAAGATTTTAATGATGCGTTAGTTTCATGTAAAATAAAACAATGGGTTCAAGCTCATATTCATTTCTGCAGGTTGATAATTTATCAATTTGAATAATTTTAAAACTTTGTTATAATTTACTAAACTTTCGTTTTAGTTATTTCAAACTACTTAATTCAATAATTCGATGGGCAATTTTAATACAAGTTTTCATTTTCGTAGTTACAATGTCTTTGGAATTACTTTTATCCACTAATAGAGTTGATGATTACATCAGTCAAATAAAATCTCTACTCTACATGCTAGCAGTTGTATCAGAACTGTTTTTCGTCTACTGTTTGCCAGCAACAAAATTAACCGAAGAAGTAATTATTATTGTGGTATTCCATAATAATCAATATTTTTCTAATTAATTTACCACTTTTTTAAGGCTAAAAATACTTTGTTTTATTTCTACGAGAAACCATGGTATAATTCTTCATTATCAGTACAAAAAAGTCTATTTATAATTATGACACGTTTACAACAAGAAACTGTAATTTGTCTTGGTAATACAGTTGTTCTTAATATGGAATTGTTTACAAACGTTAGTATGAATTAATGTGGATCTTATCAAATTTTTTATTTCATTAAAATTTCAGGCTTTCAAAACTGCATATACTTATTTTACAGCACTACAAGCTATGCAACAAGTCTACACAGATGAATAGTGTGAAATTTAAGAAATTATAACTTATTGGTTATATTATATAACCTATAAGGTAGACAACTTATATACCTTAGCGTACCTAGATTAAATGTTTGAAAGATTCTCAATTTTGTAAGTACATATAATTAGATACACGCTTACTCGATAGCGTTTTAAACAAATTATTTATAAAATTGTGATCTTTATAATCAAATTATTCAACATCTTTGCTTATTATTATTATTATTTTCTTTCTTTACGTTGCTAACAACGGCTATTTTGTCAATTTTTGTTATTATTACTATTACTGTATAGATATCTTTATATTTATTACGCCATTTTGTAAGGCTTAAATTGTAAAAAGGAAGCAATTGAGAGTAACATAATTGAAAGGAATACATTACAATACCGAAGAAGGTTCAATAGTAAGTTAGCTTACCGATTATGAGGTCTCCTAGCTACTGCACTTCTTGATCTCCGGTCAAAAAATACTTTCTTTATAATGTCTTTTTTGTCTCTTTGGGCGACTGGCTCCGCATCTCAACATATAACAGGATAAGTGTAATAAGTTAATAAGAAGATTAAGAAGCCATCGCATCGCATTTGCATACTATACAATGCTCAGATATTTCACCGCTGAATTCAAATTTCAGATTTTCAAAGTTTCATACTTTTACTATACAACTTTACAAGTAATGCAACGAGCTTACAACCAGAAGAACCCAGAAGAAAATTACGTTAAAGAAGAAATAGTCGGCTTTAATAGATATGTATTTGTTTTTTGTCATAGTTCTGCTTTTAACAGTATGGCAAGTTTTAATCTAAATTTTAATTAATGTAAGTATAATTTATTTAGTTGTAACCTGTTTTATTTATGTATTAAAATTTAAAAGTACTTAGATAGTATTCTAATGTAATTTCATAACAATTATAGAAATCTTACTAATTGTCGATAATGCAAATAAAAACTTTTTACAAAAAAATCTTTTACTTAAACATTTAAAACGTTGTTTAATCATTATTGGGAGATGTAATAGAAAACAACATTTTGTAATTATTACAGGAGAATCGTAATTATAAATCCCTCTTTTTCGACAAAACGTAAGTATTTATTAACATTCGTTAAATGCGATACAATGCAATTTTCGCAAACTTTTTAAAGACGCACATCCATTGTGTTCAAGTGTCAATATTTACCAGGGCATCGCACAGGAACTGAACCGAAAACCGGAATTAACCGAAATTTTGGCCGGGGCGAAATCCAGAGTTGAACCGAATGCAAAAAACCGTTTCTTTTCGGTTCAAGCATACCACTTTAACAGGATTTTTTTCTGTTTTTTCTTTCAATCTCCCCTTTCCTGTCTGCCAAGAAAAAGAAGTAAATCACCCGAGATCGAAACTCCCGATTTTGATGATTTTTGGTATATGGGTAGTTCATTCTATTCTAAGGGATGCGTGTTTTGTCGTTTGTGCTCACACTCAAGTTTAAGGGAGATATTGAAGGTTGAAGTTACCCCTGGAAAATCAGTGTGTTTTTTTTTCAAATATCTCTGGGATCGCTGAATATTTTTAGTAGTTCAAAAACTGGATGATAGAGATTCACGAGGGCTATCAAAAAATGAAAACAGCGTTTTCATTCCTTACTAGGGTTGAGGCTTTAGATGATTATATGCCACTTTTCATCATTTTTTTCCAATTTTCTGCTCTATGGTAAAATATATCAACATGAAAATTCTTCTGCCGGTAGAAAATTTATAAAATAAGAGTTACCTGTCCGAGGATTTTAGTGTATTTGAAACACTCACCCTATAAGCACCTTATATGGGTCGTATATTTAGGGGTGAATTTTGACTACGTGTATTATTTTTCAAAATTAAAATTATATGGATCTTAAAGCCTTTAAAAGATCTTTGAAATGGTATATAATCAACCACCCTTACAACCCTTTATTGCATTATAGGACGTGAAGCTCGCTTAAAATCCAATTTTGAAAATTAAGTGAGTTTCACGGAAAATTTGACCGCTGCCCCCTTGTTACCTATAATTTAGAGCTTTGAAATTAATTTGCCTCTCCATTGATATGAAAATGTCGGAAGCATAGGTACTTCATGAGGATATCATTATAATGGAAAATATTTTGAAAATTTTATCTAGAAATTGGTTAATGATAATAATATTAATAATTGTTAGTGTTGTTGTTATTGTTACTGTTACTGATATTATTATTCTAATTTACAGCAAGAATAAATTGTTTATATTTAAAACTTTGAAAATGAGTCACTTGGAACTGAATCGAAAACCGAAAACCGGAACAAAACCGTTATTTTCACAAAAACGAAAACCGGAACCGAACCGATAATTTTTTTTTAATTGAACCGGAACGAAAAAGTAACGGTTCGATGCCCTGATATTTACATACATACATATGTATGAATAGGTATAAAAACTACTGCACACAGGATTTTTTTTAAATAGGTCAATTCTTGTGAAACTCCTACTAGTTGTCGAGTGATTCAAATAAAATTTCAAGAATTTGCAGGGGCGGCCCTAAAGACCATTTTAGCAAAATCAGAACTTAGTAACTCATTTCGAAGTTTGTCAAAAAACGCTCGTTTCTGACAATGTCACAATTTTCAAAAACGACCAAAGGACGTAAGATGAGTAAGAATGACTCGTAGACCCTCCCAACAGTAATTTTTTCGTTTTTCTCCATTTTCAAAACGAGCGTTCTTTGACCAAGTTTCAAATGAGCTAAAATGTTTTCGGGGAACTCCCCACAAATCCTTGAAAGATTTTTCGAATCGCTCGTCAACTAATACTAATTTCATAAGAATTGACCCTGTATGTAATCTTTCACTGAACTACCAGCTTCCAAGATTAGTAAATAAAAGCTTTCAAATAGACAAATCCGTGGTACATTCAGATTTAAAATGTCAACACGCCTTAATTAGTATTGGATTGATTTGACTTAATGAAATCGGACGTTAATTAATATTAAATATTTCATAAAATGCACTTACTCATCGATATCAAACAAAAATCGGGTAAGAACGAAAGATTTTATGGCACGGACCGTTCATTTTATGCCAGTCCACCATTGCCAATGTTAATTTAAGACTGAAAATCAGTTCAAAAAATTTACAATTTTATTGTGAGAATGGCAATCTATTTGATACATTTATTAAAATTTTAAATCAATATATACGTTAATAATTTACTATAAGTACTAAACTTATAAAATAAAAATGAATAAACAAAAGAGGCGGTCTTCATTAGTTACTTTGAACAATTCAACATGAAACGTGTGTCGATATTGAATCACGAGGAAAATTATGGTTTTGGTCAACGGTTTTTTTGAGTTAAAAAATTCAGATTTTTTTGTGCAATGAAGTTTTATTTACTAAATTGTTACTATGTCAAAAAATCTGCTTCTTCCATTGTTAAACTCGTCAGGTAATTATCTTTGTTTATTCTATACTTATTGTTAAATTGATTTCTGTTGATTTTATACAAAGGTTTAATAAGAAATGACAATTTACAATAATTAGAAAAAAGATATAAATACAATTAACTTCAGTTTTCATTGAATCGGCAAATAGAATCAATTAAATCAATTTTAAATTTTTAAGATGCCTCAGGATAAAATACTTGATTCGGCGTGCGAAAATTATCAATTTCCAAACATCGATATCTCACTTGTTTCTTTAAAATATTGAAAAATGAAAACTTGAGCTAGATAAAGCATATCAAGGTGCATGTTGTAAAGCTTTTTATTTTGAAAAAAATATGATAAAATTCTAAATGACAGAGATAACTCTTGGACCCTGGCTAAAACTTAGCCAATATTATTGATTTTCAATAATTCTCATCAATTGAAAAAGCTTCTCAAGTATTCAAGAATTTTTTCGATAAGCTTTGGATACCTAACTAAAGCAAATTTAATAAAATTTCCAACAGTGATGCCTTGCATAATTTTGAAGATAGAGGATCATACTCTCGTTTTTAGAGAGCTAATGTAAAAGGAATAAACATGAAGCTCGCTCAAAATTAAATTTTGAAAATTAGGTGAGTTTCACGGAAAATTCAAACCCTTTTTTAACTTCCCCGACCAGAGGGTAGGGAAGTTATTAGTTTCGGACCAAAATTTCGAATTCGAGATTTCACCAGATCTTTACGTTTTGGGGTCCCCTGAACACGTTTTTGAAGTTTTTAGCATGATGTCCGTGTGTGTGTGTGTGTGTGTGTGTGTGTGTGCGTCTGTCGTTTCTCCAACGATTACTCAAAAACGGCTTAACCGATTGCGTTCAAATTTGGCCAGCATCAACTATTCCGTGGACTTTCGAGTTGATTAGTTTTTGGTGCCAATCGGACCACGGGGGTGGACGGGGGAGGGGGTTGATTGAAAAAAATGTAAGATAACGTATTAATTTGATATCACCAATCGAAAGGGCATGTGCTTTTATGTCAGAAATAATACCCATCATGTGCGATATTTTTCAATCTGGCGACTTATAATGATTAAATTAATTAGATGGACAGTGATTCTTTACTAATCAAGTATGTACGCAAGACAAAAGAATAAGACATTAATATATCAAATATAAATCAGGATTTACGGCCGTTGTCTAGCAACAAGACTGTTTCGTGAAAGATCGAGTAGGTGTAAATAATTGCGTTGTTTTTTTTTAAATTTCGGTGCTGATTTTGACATCTTTGGTTTTGTTAAAAGCTTTACTGGAATATTTGTTTAATCTTTTGTTGTGAATTTATTGTAATGGATAACATAATGAGTATCTAATAATACTTTTACTATCCATAGAGGCAGTAAGTAAACTAAAGTTTTCTATTTGTTAAGAATAAAATAACAAAATAGTAAAGATGATTATTTCCATAATTGAAAAGAAAAAAAATAAAGTTATTCTGGCGAGAATTGAACCCCGTAGCAAACAGATGTCAGGCGAGAGCGCAACCACTGTGCTTTTCGCAGAAATTTGACAATTTTCTCTTGATCGTAGAAAAATTTTTTTCTAATTAATGATTAACTACTGGGACTGATCAGTCGGGGAAGTTGCTAGGCCGGGTCTTCGATTCGGCCCCTTTTCCAACTCGTTGTCTATTATTTAGAAATATTAAAATTAATTAATTTGCTTCAAAAGTGATATCAAAACATCGGAAATTTTATCTACTTCACGACTATATTATTATAAATGAAAAATATTTTGAAAAGCTGTCGGGAAATTTGTCTTGAACTACACCGTATTTGACAACATTGAATATTTCAACATACTACAAACAAAAGTGACCACATCATGTAGGTATCTAAAAAAGCCGTCCCTATTTTTAGCTAAAATCGTAAAAAAACTTTATATTTTATTAGTTTATAATAAAAATTAATTATTTATTACTTTTATCAATTTTTTATTTAGAATAGCACTCGTGCTATTCATATAAAGCGTAAAGAGCATTCGTAATATCACAGCAAAAATATTTGACATAACTTTGACTACTAATGGTAAAATAATTCATGAATTTCATGAACCTGATAAATTTTAACGATCAAACAAGTCATACAAATTTTGGACTTTTTCAAAAAAAAGACACCCTTGGATAGAATTATTTGAAAGATTTTTAAATTATTCATTACCCAGGTAGGAATTGCCAAGGCTGACGATTGGCCAAGCTTTGGGCCAGTCGTTATTTACCAAGGCTTGGAAACTGAGTGTCGGTCCAAGCTTCGTCCCAAGCCTGACCCAGTGGTCAATCTCATCGCACCCAAGCCTTGAAAACTAAGCATTGGCCCAAGCTTCGCCCCAAGCTTGGCCCAGTGATCAATCTTATCGCACTCAAGCCTTGGAAACTAATCATTGGTCCAAGCTTCGCCCCAAGCTTGGCCCAGTGGTCTATCTTATTGCAACCAAGCCTTGGAAACTAAGCATTGGCCCAAGCTTCGCCCCAAGCCTGGTCCAGTAGTCAAACTCATCGCACCCAAGCTTGGGAAATTAATCATCGGCCCAAGCCTTGTCTCGAACTTGGCCCGATAGTTAATCTCATCGCACCCAAGCCTTGGGAACTAATCAATGGCCCAAGCTTTGTTCCAAGCCTAGCTAAATAGTCAATCTTATCGCACCCAAGCTTGGGAAATTAATCATCGGCCCAAGCCTGGTCTCGAACTTGGCCCGATAGTTAATCTCATCGCACCCAAGCCTTGGGAACTAAACATTGGCCCAAGCTTCGTCCCAATTCTGGCCCAATGGTCAATCTTATCGCAAGCAAGCCTAGAAAACTGAGCGTCGGCCCAAGCCTTGTGTCTGTCCAAGCTTGAAAGTCTAAACATCGGTCCAAGACTTGTCTCAATCCTTACCCAATGGTCAATCCTATCGCACCCAAGCCTTGGGAACTAAGCATTGGCCCAAGCCTCGTATCTAGCCTGGCCCAATGATCTTATCGTACCCATGCAAGCCTTATGCATGAGATTGTGTGTGCGCTTGCGGGGACACTTATTTTAACATAACCTAGAACTTTCATATCTATTACTCTTAAAATGAGTTTGTCTCGTAAGCTTGATAGCTTATCAAAGTCATATTATAAAATTTAAATTCACATAGAGAAAACGTAGATAATAGTGAGCCTCAAACTCCCTTAAGTAAGATTAATCAAACTTGGTTCATACTTTATAACATTTAACATTTCTTAACGTATTTTTCATGTGACCGAAGCAAGCTACGATACTACGTAATAGGGAAGGCGCAGCCATCTGTGAGGTGAAATACTGTATGTACATATAAATAAAATAATAAATATTTTCTACAATACATAAAGTGTTTGTTATCATTAATTTTGGTCAATATTATTATTTTTATTTCCCAAGGATTGGTCCAACGTTGGTTTTCTCGCTGCTCGGGGCTAGGACCAACGTTGGTTCATTGTTTCTCCGAGGCTTGGGCCAACGTTGATTTTCTGATTCCCGAGGATAGGGCCAACGTTGATTTTTTGTTTACAGGGGCTGGGGCCAACCTCGATTATTTGTTTTCAGAGGCTTGGGCCAACTTTGATTTTTTGTTTCCCGACGCTTGGGCCAACCCTGATTTTCTGTTCCCCGGGGCTTGGGCCAACATCGACTTTTGATTTCCCAAGGCTTGGGCCAATGTTGATTTTTCATTTCTTCAAGCTTGGCCCATGGCCATCATCCAAGGCTTGAACCAACCCCGCCCCAATGCTCAGCCAAGGCTTGTGCCCAACCTCGCCCAAGGCTGGTAAGGCTCGGCCCAAGCCTGGTCCAAGCCTTGGCCTATGGATTTTTCCTACCTGGGTAAATACCGCATGTTAATTTATTTGGTTGACAATTGTGTATAAAACGCGATATCAAGACAAATAAATTGTTGATTGCATTTGTAATTTGTAATTATGAATATCGAGCAGAGTGTAAAATGAGAGACATGGAAAAATTTCCACAATAGCGTCGGTATTTTCAAAAAAAATAAAAAATAATCATTCTTTTTAATTTCTTTAATGATTACATATTATTCTCACGTTTCTATTGGATCTTCTAACAAAATCAATGTAAAAATCATTCATACAACCAATGAAAAACTAACACACTATATAATATGTTACATTAAATATGTAATACAACTAACGAATAAACGATGGAGACATCTTCAGTTGCTTTCAAACATTTCAACATGGAACAAGAAACAATGATTAAAACTATAACATATGTCTTAGGTGTTCTTGGTATCAAATCGGATGGGAAATTAAATTATTTACGAATATTATTAATTTTCACTCCTTTAATTATCCTTTTAAATTTAACAGTTTATTTATTTTTTAACGGTGATATTGTTACCTATGAAGATTTTATAAATGTTGTTAGAGCAATTGTTACATTCACTCATGTAAGTACTACCATACAATAGATTACACTATTTCACATATGTAGAGAAAAATTTTCTATTACTCTTTCAAATTTTTAGGGAACTATTAAATATACGATTTTGATTATTAACTATCAACAATTTCATTCGTTAATTGAAAAAACAAATTACATGTTCGCAGCGAACTTTTTAAATGAAAACCTTAATCGCTTATATAGAACTGAAATGACTAGAATTAAACTTTTTGTAAAAACGTATGTCTTATTGACCGCTTTAATAATTATTTTCTATACAGTAGGATCTACATTATTGAATAAACCAGCATTTATCTTTTATATACCAAAATGGGTTCCAACAGGAGTATCATTAATCATTAGCGATATTGCAACTATTTTAGTTGCATCAATTGCTGTAATATTCAATGTGTTTTCATTTATTCTAATTTCGTTATTGACATCGTATATGAAAATTCTCAACAAGAAAATCGCATATTTAGGTATTGGAAAAGATTTTAATGATACTTTAGTCTCATGTAAAATAAAACAATGGGTTGAAGCTCATATTCATATCTACAGGTTGATAATTAATAAATTTGAATCATTTTAAAACTTCGTTTCTATTTAATAGGCTTCCATTTCAGTTATTTTAAACTACTTAATTCAATAATTCGATGGACAATTTTGATAGAAGTTATTATCTTCATAATAACATTATCTTTTGAATTACATCTGGCCGTCAATAGTATTGATGATATCAGCAATCGATTCAAATCTCTGCTCTACATACTAGGAATTGTATCAGAACTGTTTCTTCTCTACTGTTGGCCAGCAACAAAATTAACCGAAGAAGTAATTATTATTGTGGTATTCCTTAATAATATATATTTTTCTAATTAATTTAACCCTTTTTGAAGGCTAAAAATACTTTGACTCATTTCTATGAGACACCATGGTATAATTCTTCATTAGCAGTACAAAAAAGTCTATTGATAATTATGACACGTTTACAACAAGAAATTGTAATTTGTGTTGGTAATACAATAGTTGCTAATATGGTATTATTCACAAATGTTAGTGTGAATTAGTTACAATTTCATTTCATTTTCTATTTCATTGAAATTTCAGGCTTTCAAAACTTCATATAGCTATTTTACAGCACTACAAGCTATGCAACAAGTCTACACAAATAAATAGTGTGGAAATATAGGAAGTTATACCTTATTGGTTAGATTAAATAACCTTAAGATATACGAATAGGAGTTTCTTAGAACTCACCATACTTAGACCAACGACCCTGTATTTATTAGGTAAGCCATTTTGTAAAACTTAAATTGTAAAAAGGAAGCAATTGAAAGTAACATAATTGAAAGGAATACATTACAATATTGAAGAACGTCTAATAGCAAGTTAGCTTATCGATTGTGAGCTCGATTGTCTACTGAGCCTTTCACAACTGCAACTTCTTGATGTCCCACAAACGAAATCTTCTTCAGGAAGTCGTTTATCTCCTTGGGAGACTTCGTCCGCATCTCATCATCATCATATAACAAGATGAGTCTCATCTGCTTACGATAAAATGCTCGGATATCCCACAATTTAATCTAATTTCAAAGTTTCATATTCTTATATTATAACGTTAAAGTCGTAAAAATTACTCACATGAAAAAATAAATAGTCAGCTTTAATATTTATTACTTGATGTCATAGTTCCGTCCTTGGCACGTTTTTATGTAAATTTTTACTAGTAAGTAATTCAGTAAATGTATTTATAAGTAATATTTCAATTTATTATATGAGACTATTTCACGAACTTTAGTTAAACTTAATGTACGATTGGAAACAATAGTTGCTAGGATTATAAAAATCGTTTCTATGACGTAATTGTTCGTTAAAATTTAAAAGACATTGGTGAAATCGATCGTATTTGTTTTATTTTTAATACAAATCAAAACTCTCAACAAGAAAATCTCTTATTTGAACATTTACGGTATCGTTTAATTATTATTTTTCGGCTAATCCAACTATTATCGGACAAAAGTAATCATAATCATCATTCTCTTTATTTCATTCTTGAAATATAGACAATTAACCTTTCGATAATTGTGACACAATATTAAATTGAAATTTTTCACAAACTATAAATTATTGTTACTGTATGAAGTTTTTGTATACGTCCAAGTATGAAGTTGAGAATCAGTTCATTCTGAGTATGCGAGTTGCAATTTTTTGTTTTGCTTTCACACGTTTTGTTACATTTAGTGAAAATAAATGTGTCTAAATACCTATATCATCTTTACTTATTGACTTCTGTAATAAGTTTTCATTCGTATTGATCTCGTAACAATGGGTACTAAGTACATTCTATTATTTAACAAAACATTCGAAATTTCAAAATATTCTTTAGAGGTTTTTCGTAATCACAATGGCGTCTAAATATCGCAATTTGATTTTGTGATACTGAACTATTTTCAGTTCCATTTTTTTCGAGCCCCAGAAGCTTGGTATAGAGTATCGAGTGAATTTTCCATTATTTTATCTCATTTCTATGATTCACTACATACATAATACAATTGTTTTTTGTAAGTAACACCAACAACTTTATCTTAAGATGAGTAAAAGCATCATCAGGAGTACAATACAATTAACAATAAGTAAGAGAACTTATAAGTAACAGAACTTATATTTATATTTTATATATATGGTGTTTGGTCTAAGTATGGTGAGTTCTAAGAAACTCCTATTAGTCGACGAGCAATTCGAAAAATATTTTGAGGACTTGTAAAAGAGTCCCTAGGGAACATTTTAGCAAAATTATAACCTTGTAGCTCATTTCAAAGTTGGTCAAAAAACAATCGCTTTGGACAATGTCGCAATATTCAAAAACGAATAAAACACGCAAAACGACTAAAAATGACTCAGAGACCTTCCCAACATTGATTTTTTTCGTTTTTCTTCATTGTATTTCAGAGAAAATACGAAGTATTTCCACCTGTTCCAGAATTAAATGGAGAAAAACCAAAAAAATCAATTTTGGAAGGATCCTAGAGTCATTCTAAGTCGTTTTACGTGTTTAGTTCGTTTTTGAAACTCACTACATCATCAGAAACTAGCGGTTTTTGACCAACTTCCAAGTGAGCTACGAGGTTCTGATTTTGCTGAAATGTTCTTTAAGGACCCTCCTACAAATCCTTAAAATATTTTTCGAATCGCTCATCGACTAATAGGAGTTTCTTAGAACTCACCATACTTAGAACAAACACCCTGTATATATATCAAAACTGAGGGAGATAATTACTTAATTACATTAAAATCAATAAGAATTAATCATTTAAATTGAACAATGGAAATTATACGTATATGCATTCCTCGTGTCATAATTGCATTAAAATCAATAAGAGTTAATTCTATATGCTACGTGGCAAATCGAACATTAAATAATAAAGGCTATCTTTAAGTGGTTTACAGAAACTTCAACATGGAACCTGAAGAGATAATTAATTCTGTAATATTTTTATTAAATATTGACGGGATCAATTTGAATACCAGATAACTGCAATATTAACTTTGACAATATGGAAACAACTATTACAAGAACACAATTGCTACATTGCTTTTTTATGTTCTAAAATGGATTCCAACATAAATAACAATAGCTTTTAGTAATACATATTAAATACTACTACTGACTACTACTAATAATAAGTATTAGCTAAGATAAGTTATCACTAATAATTAAAATATCTGTCGCCTCATTTTAACGAAAATAGGTGACAATTAGCCTACAATTCACTTGTAAAGTAGCTTACAATTAGCACCTAAAGAGAATGGATTTTTTTTTGGTAAAACACACAAAAAAGTAAGCGTATGATTCTTTGTGTATATTTTTAAAAATGAAAAATCATTCTCTTTCAGTGTAAATTGTATATACGCTATTTTCAATTTTGTTACAAATGAAAACGATTTAGAGGGAGCCTTCCAATTGTTACAAAACACTTCAATTTGAAACATAGAGCAATAATTAAATATTACTGGAATGAATAATATTTTTTCCATGCGTATTAACTTTACATCCAACATTACAATTACAAGTCATGAAAGTCAGAGAATCGTTTAAAGAAATTAACAATTTTAATGAGAATCTTAATAATTTGTACTTATTGAAATAAAACTTTTAAAATAGAAATCTTTGTAAGAACGGTTTTTCTTTATTGATTATAAAATTCGTTCTTACCATTAAGGTGACCAGACATGGATGCTCAAAATTCGGAACGATATACAGGATGTTTTTTTTTTAAATGTGGTCAATTTTTTCTTATAAAACTCCTGTTAGTTGGCGAGCGAATGGAAAAATATTTCATTGATTTATGAAGGTACCTGGAGTAAAATTAGAACCTAATAGCTCATCGGGAAATTGGTCAAAAGACGCTCATTTCTGACGATGTTGCAATTTTCAAAAACCAGCTGAACACACAAAGCGACTAAAAATGTCTCAAAGACCCTTCCAACATTGATTTTTTTTCGATTTTCTCGAATAGAATAAAATGGAGGAAGGCGGGAGAAAAATCAATATTGAGAAGATCCTATAGTAATCCTTATTGTTAGTCACTTTACGTATTCTACTATTTTTCGACCTTGTCCAAATAAGCTACGAGGTTCTAATTATGCTAAAATCGTTTCCAGAGATCCCCTACAAATCTCTGAAATATCTTTCGTATCGCTCTATCAGTGAAAGGGGAAAAGGGTGGGGAAAACAAATTCAAAAAGCGCTACATGGAGAAGCCTTTGTTTATACGGCCTGTCAACTTACGCCTGTTTTCTCAATTTGCAATCTACACTACACTAAGGGCAGTATTCTGCTAATTCTTGATGATCCGTTACCATGGTGATGAATCATCTATAGGAGATTCATCATCTAGTAGAATACCGTCAGTCATCTAGAACAGCGCTACCTATCGCACATTCTACAATTCATTATCTATAATAATTTGGTCAACTGTAATTGTATGTATCGTTAGTAAGCTGTTATTACGGATTTTTGCAGAAATTTATAAAGAATTGGTTTAATTAAACATTATGATGATCTAAATTCTTATAATTAATAAAATGTAATTACTTATTTACACTTGATAACGATTTCAGATCATTGGCAATCGAAAATTTGTGTATTATTTTGTGAATTAGTTATAATAAAAACAATGGGAAAGTTCGACAAGTTGTTTCATTTAAAAATGCAATTTATTGTATCATCATATTGTTTAATTACTTCAATTAAACCAATTCCTTACAAATTTCTACGAAAGTCTGCAATAATAGCATCCTAACGATACATACAATTACAGTTGACCAAATTATTATAGATAACGAATTGTAGAATGTGCGATAGGTAGCGCTGTTCTAGATGACTGTCAAATTTCAATTAGGTGATGAATCTCCTATAGATGATTCATCACCATGGTAACGGATCATCAAGAATTAGCAGAATACCACCATAAATATCTGCATTTAAGCTTTTACCTTCTCACACTAATATTTTTTTGGACAATACAATAAATTCGGAAGCAAAAAACGGGACAGGGACTGAAAATTCGGGACCGTCCCGGTAAATTTGGGACGTATGGTCACTTTATTAACTATATCAGGTTTGTGGATTATGTGCAGCAGACTTATAAGATACATAACTTTCCTATTTTTGTTTTACAACTTTTACAATAAATAATTAACGTTAAAATTCTAGAGTAGACTATGAGTGAATTTTCATCATTAAGAATTCTACTGAAAATTTAAAATTTATACAACAATACACGTTGTCTATATTTTGTGAAAATGAAAATTATATCTCTCATAATAATTATACCTTGGCATTTTCAATTTTAGTTTCCATTATAATCAAGGTAAATAATTTACAAACTTATAATTGAACTAACTAATAAACAATATTTCAACATGAAACAAGTGTCGATATTAAATCAGAAGTAAAATTGAATTTTTTACACAATTTATTACTACTTACATTTTTGATTGTTATTTTAAATTTAACAAATCATTTCTTTGTTCATATCATACCGTAATTATTTTTCAAACTTACACTATTAATAAAATTAAAAGGTAACTATATGACGTCACCATAAACATAAAAAGCAAAAGGACTTAGCAATCCTTTATATACACAAATGACTCTTGCTGTTTGCGCACCTGTTGTACTACCAACTTAAAATATTTTAACGGAAATTGAAATTTTACAACAAAATTGTTGCAAAATATAAAAATAAAAGACAATTTCAATTAATTAAAAAAAATGAATAAATATTAGCAAAAATAATTGATTAGAATAAACACTGAAACAAATAATCGTATGATTATAGGGACTTTTTCGTTGCCAACATAAACAATTGACGCGTCTTTAAATTAGGTTATGTTGTTCCAGTCAATTATTTAAACAAATTTAAGAAAATAATTATAAAATAATGGAAGTAAATATTGAAACAGCTGTGCGTGTATGTCCTTTACCATATAATAATAATAATAATAATATATGTTTACAACCAAATACGTTAAATAATACAATCGAATTAACGAATTCATTAATCAATTATCAATTTAATTATGTTTATCCGTTAAATATAAAACAGAATCAAATCTTTCAACAATCTATAATACCGTTAATTAATTACGTAGTAGATGGTTGTGATGTATCAATAATAACAATAGGACAAACGAATACAGGTAAAACGTATACATTATATGGCAATGGTATAAATATATTAGCAAATGAATCAGAATATGGTATAATACCGAGATTTACACGACAATTATTCAATAAAATTAAACAATATCGTAATAGACAGACAACAATACATATAACATGGTCACAAATTTATGGTGAAAACATACAAGATTTATTCGGTGGTTTAGGTAGTATTGAATGTAATTGTGTTAATGATATATTTCAATTAATTGAATATGGTATGGCGAATATAACAGCAAAAAATGCACATACATTATTTACATTAACATTAGAACAACATTGGTTAATTGATAATGTTGTACAGCATCGTATATCAACGGCTAGTTTTTGTGATTTAGCATCAACTGATAAATTATTAATTTATGATAATTGTGGTGTATTACAAACTATACCAACAGATTATGGTATGCAAATATTACAAAAATGTATTGTCGGCTTATCTGAACAATTTTTAAATAATTACAATAATAATAATAATAATAATAGTAATATTAATATACCATATAATCAATCAGTTTTAACAACATTATTAAGAGATTCGTTTGGTGGACGTGCTAAAACTCTATTAATCTGTTGTATATCACCATTAATACAAGATTTAACTGAAACATTATATACGTTACAATTCGGTATACGTTGTCAAACAATTAAAAATTTCGTTACAATCAATTCATATCAAACTAATGATTCTATAAATGATAATTGTGATTTATTTACATTACAATTTACAACGAATCAATTATTTAAATTAGTGATAAATGCTGAGGAGATATTTCATAAATTGTTAAAAAATCAACAATTAACCAAATTCGATTGTGAACAAATAACAAAATGGTTATTATTGAAACAAGAATGCGATGATTGTTTTCATAATGAAGATGATGATGATGATAATCAACAGAATCGTTCATTAGAACGTATAGATGAAGAAATTGAAGATTTCACATCGATTACGGATAGTTTAATCGAAAATACCGATGATGATGATGATGAAGATGAAGATGAAGAAGATAGTGATGAAATAATCGATGATGATACTGACGATGATGATGATGATGATATTGAAAATGATCAAGATTTATCCGAACGAATTGATAATATCTACAATAAATTCCGTACAAATACCAATAAATTAATCGATACTATTTCTAGGAATGATTACCCAAATGATTCATCAATTAAAACAAGTCATAATAGTGTTAATAATAGTGAGTATCATACAAGAGGTGCACGTGGTAGACGTGGTAGTATACATTGTGTTGAAGAATTATCGAATTTCTCACAAAATACCGATGATTTTCTCACTACACCTACAACAACCGATAATGATGAGATGAAAAAGAATGAAACGAAAAAACGACAAATTTTATTCAATTTAGAAAGTTATGAAAAACAAATCAATGAATTAGAGCAAACAATTAAAATTAAAGAGAATCTAATAAAACAATTAATAAAAAATAAAGATACTAAATGTAATATTAAAGAGAAATTCGAACAGAAATTGGAGAAATTGAAGAATCAATACAAAAATACAGAAGATAAATTTTTACAAACACAAGATGAGAAATATCGCAAAGAAATGAAATTAATCGAAGATAAACTACAAATAATCAAAACAATCACAAATGATAATAATTGTAAATTATTAGAATTAGAGAATAGTTTACATATAACCAGAAAACAATTAGAGAAAATGAAGAAACATAAAAGTAAAGAAGAGAAACGTAAAATTTTATACGAAGAAAAACCATCAGAGATTAATGATTTGAAATCAGATAGTCGTAATGATGAAAAATCAAAAAATCTACCGTTAGTTTTATTAGAATCGAAAGATACAACACTTAGTCAAGACGAATTGGAGAGTCTACGCCATGAAATACGCAATTTACGTAAAACACGCGATTATCTTTTAGAACAACGTTACAAAATCGATACGAAAACAAATAAGAAATTATTAAACGATTTAGATGAACGTAAATTATTAAAATATGAAGAAGCTATAGAGGCTATAGATTTAGCTATTGAATATAAAAATCAATTTCTATGTGGTAATAATGATTGTAATATAATTTGTAATAATAATCAAGAGAACTGTGAAGAGAAAGCTGATAAATTATTAATGGAAAATCATTTGAAATTAAACAATAATGAGATGCGTTTATTATTACAACAATTCTTCAATAAAATCATTGATATACGTTTAAATAGTCGAAAATTAGAATTACAATTAATTAATTCTGAACAAGAAAATGATAATTTATTGATACGTTTACATAATTTAAATCAAACATTACAACGTGTACGTTTAGATAATGAAAAACGTTTAATAACATTACAAAAACAATACGAAGATAGATTACAATTAGTATTGAAACATTTCAATGATGATAATAATAGCGGTAATACAGATAAAGTATTATCAAGAGTTGTTGGTACTAGATCGAAACATTGTGCTGTAACATTACAAATGCCTAGTGGTAGTAGTGGTAATAATAATAATAATAATAGTACAAAACAGGTTGATAAAAATAGTTTGATAACAAGATTCACAAGATATGCAACAAGACATGAAACGAGCACTGTACCAAGACAATTACAAAATGTAACACCGGCAGTACCACAAGCTAAAGTTACCAGACAGAAGAATAAGATTTTTATTCAACAAACCAACAAATAGTTACATGATAATACTCAATTTTGTAGAAACTGTGATTTCTTGATGTAATCAATTGTATTATTATTTATTTAAAATAAATATATCTATAATGGAAAAACTTGATTTATTTAAAAATAGCGCCAAATTATCTAGTTCCATTGTTATTAATAATTTTCATTTCATATTCGCAATGTCAGGATAAAGCGCTATCCATTGATATACAGAGCGTATAACGCTAATTCGCCACGCAGTTGGTCATGCCTTTGTTATATCAAGTCGTAGCTTGGTTCATACTTTACTACATTTGACATTACTTAATAAAAAAATAAGCGGTCGAATCAAGCTAGGGTTCTACGTAACCAAGGACATGGCTAATTGCAAGATGAAATAATGTTGTACATGATTTTCTGTGAACTATCAATAAGATATAAGTTCTTATATTTCCGTAACAATTGAGGTGTTCAAAAGGCAGTAAAGATATAAACATGACGATAATCATTTTCCAATACTTATAAAAAAGTTCCAAGAGATGGCATCCGCTTTCAATAAAACTACCAATAAGAAGATTTGAAAATATAGAGAATGACAGGCGTTTCAAAACAGGGGCCAACTGGGCCACGGACCAGGGTCTAAATTACTAGTTGGCCTTGGACATATTCTATTTTTTTTTTGGTGTGCTGATTAAATTTTTTTTTTCTTAAACATTTTTATAATCTTGTACAAGATTATAAAAATGGGAGCCTAATTTTTCGATATGGGCCCAGAGCCTCAACAACGCTTAAAACCTCCCTGGATAATGAGGCGTTATTTTGTATCAGCTTGAATAGTATCTAAAATGTATCAGGTTTTGTGTATGCACGGACAATGAAGTAAGTACCTACTTATCATGTGCCTAAGAACTCTCTACAAGAATCTAACATACATATTAATAGTTTATATTCCGACTTCAGTAGTGAAAAAGTGTGAATACCGGTATCACGACATTGAAGTTCAACTAATAAAAAATTGGTTGTATATCCGTACAAAATTGCAATAAAAATAAAAAGGTACTCACTACTTAGTTGCAACTCTGATCCTATACTACGTTTTTCGAACCTACTGTAATTAGGAAAAAAAACGTTAATAATTTTGTAATAATAGTTTGGATATTTTGACTCACCCTTTCGTTAAACATTCTACCGCATAACTCCAAGGGATGACAACTCCTTCGTTTATAATAGCACCAACACTTCACTATATTTGCACTTGATTATCAACAATTTTTTTAAAATGTTCGTTGGACTAATAACGTTTATTTTATTCCATAAAATGTAACTGATAAATTATACTTTATTAAGTTGTTACGAATTGCCTTCAATAAATGTGGAGGGTCATAAATATGTAAAAGTTTTTAAAACCGTCAAAATTGTTTTTATGTACGTTTAACTTTAATATGAGGTTCACTTATAATTTCATCAAGAAGTAATATACAAATGTCTTTCATGGGCGATAGATGTGAAACTTTAGCCTTTAAATTATTGAACATAATTTCATTCAAAGCCGGTAATAAGATATCTATTGAGAAGAGTTGAAATCGTTTATCCCTATGGAAGAGAAAAAGTCTTGAACAATAATTTCGTCCAAATGGGAAGTACATCCCATGGGCGAGGGGGAGCGGTAGATGCACAAAAATGTTACCATCTTGCGTGGAGCATGGTCAAAAGTAAGGGTGTTTTTTCCAGATCTTTATTGACTCTAAAATTACGTCAAAAATTGAGTAATTCATTAATGCCACCCAGCGATTTTTTAATCGCTTTTAATCAACATACTTGTAAACAGCACTCCTACCGCAGTCTGTAGTGTCTGTCTAGCCCGATTTCTATAAAAATTCACGTTCTAGTGGCATAATACAAAACAATTCTGAAAAAAGCAACCGCCTCCGATGATTGACGGCGGCGGCTGCCGTTTCTACAGGAACACGACAAAAAAATCGCCAGGTAACATTTAGACATGATTTTTAATTTACTTTTGACGTAATTAGCGGTAATAAAAATCTGATAAGAATCACACTAATGTTTTAACATGCTCCGCTCAAGATGGTAGCATTTTCGTGCACCTATCACTCTCCACCTTCCCTTCCCCCAATTAGGGGGACCAAGGGAAGGAATTTTCAATGACCCCCTTATGATATCTACAAAATTTTATTCTTGTATGATTTATACAAACTTCGGATCCCAAGAATCCCACTCTTATCGGAACGGTAAGAGTAGGGCTCTTGGGTTCCGAAGTTTCTATAGGTGATATGTTGATGAAATTTTGTGAGTCTATTGAAGGGGGTCGTTATGAATCTAAAAAAAAATCATCAATCTCCTCAGTTCCCCCTAAGTTGGAGAACACCCCCCACGGGGGATGGGGGGCAGTGGCACCTGCACAAAAATATCACCATCATAAGCGGAGCATGTTCTAAGGTAAGTGTGATTTTTTCTAGATTCTTATTGCCGCTAATTACACCAAAAAAAAAAAAAATCAAGCTTAAATACGATATCTAAATATGTTGTAGGATCGCAGGAGAGCGACTAAAAAATCTCTCTCGGTGACATTTACGCATGAATTATTAATTTTTTTTTGGCGTAATTAAGGGCAATAAAAATCTAGAAAAAATCACACTTACCTTTAAACATGCTCCGCTTATGATGGTAATATTTTTGTGCAGCTATCACCGTCCCTCTCCCCCCACGGGGGGTGTTCTCCAACTTAGGGGGAACCGAGGAGGTTGATTATTTTTTTTTCAGATTCATAACGACCCCTTCAATACACTCACAAAATTTCATCAACATATCACTTATAGAAACTTCGGAACCCAAGAGCCCTACTCTTACCCTTTATTTAATAAATCCACATAACAGCAACCATTTATGAAAATGATTACTTATCCTCTTTCAGAGGACTTTGAAAACGATGCCTTAAAGATTTTGTAACATCACAGCCCAAAACACAGCATTTTCTATAACACAATCTAAAATCATATGATTTTATAATAAGAGTAATTCTCAGTAAATCTACTGCATATCTTACCTTCTTAAAATAACAAACAATGTAGTAATGTAATAAAACAAACTAATTAACGAAAAAAATAACAATTTAAGAACGATTTAAAAACAACGAAATTCACGACTCACGACATCTGTCAAAATTCCAAATAACGTTAAAGACAACTGTGGCGCTATCTGGTGAATAAAAAAGGTTTTAAGTAAGACAAATGAACAATGACAGAAAATGTAGCCTCTATGTGCCCAGGCCTCTAAAAAAAATAGAAACACAGAAATTCGAGGCAAGTTAAACTAACTAAAGGATAGACTGCGATAAATAATTTATCAGAAAGAGTAAGGCAAACTCTCAAATTTTCTCTGTGCCGGTCACAATTCATCCAATACATAATATAGCAATCCTGAATACAATCTGTTCGTTGACTTAAGAGTTTGACTAAAGTAATAAAATTAGTTCACAATAGATTCAGTAACAAACTACTTAACAAAGCTACTGAAATAATTTAAGTCATTTTACCGTATTTGAAAATTAAGCATTAGGCTATTAGGGCGACATTTATACCAAGGTCCAAGACCTGTTTGATTTCCCAACTCAACGCTATCTAACAGACGTCTGCATTTGATGTAAATTGTCACTATTGAGAAAACACCCATTTTTTCCGCATTGGCGCTAGTTGCTAGCGCGCTAAAAGAAATAGCAAGTATTTCCATTTCTATCTTACTCATATAAATCATAATCATCAGTTGTAACGGTCAAATCGAGATTGAAAGGCTAGCTATTTCTTTTCATGCGCTAGTAGCTAGCGCAATTACAGCCAAAACGGACATTTTCTTAAAAGTTTGCTTCTTATTATAGAATTTTAAAACAATGCACAAATCTGTGAACCAGCGTTGAGCTTAAAAATCAAGCAGGCCCTGTTTTTTACGTTTATTGTTAGTTGATGAGTTGATGTTAATATTAAAGCTTTTGTGTAGCTATCAAACAGGTAAAAATTATATCAACATAACCATAACATGATTTTTTCACTGCCGTACTAAACTCAGTAAAAAACTTTCAATACATACGCTTTTTTATGTATTTTACAACTGTATTATACACACTCACATCACCATCTCTTGTCTAGTTGATTGCTCTGCGTTATTGAAATGTGATCACTGATCATTATAAAAGTGACAGTAAACTTGGTGAGATAATTCTTCTACTATTATTTTATATGTATACTAATTTCTTTCTAAATATGAAGTGCGCATCTAGTCATTTCAAAATTTCTCAACAGAAACGTCAATATGTAGTAGTCTTGGTTGCCTATACTTGTTGGCTAGCCAATTTTAGTATAAGGAGCTACATATAGAAAAATTAGAAGTGGACGGTTGTATATCAGTGATACCAACATATATCTAGGGAATTGTTGAAATTGTCATTTTTTGCATTGCAACTAGCTTCACGTATATTTTTGTTTATTTTCGTATATATTTGATGACTTTTAGAAATTGTAATTATTTATAAATAATTATTAATTGTAAGTCGTTAATAAAATGGATTCCTGTGAATTTTTTAAAAAAGAAGACTATTTAATCCAAATCCGTGATAAATTACGTAAAGATTCGATAAAACTATGGTCACAACCGTATTATAATGAAGCCACCGGTCCATCCAACAATGATTTACAGGTAAATTATTTATCACAATTGAAAAATAAAATACATAAAAGAATTGATAAAATTGTAGAAGCTTGCAGAAGATTTTAGTAAATCTTTAAAAATACCATATGATGATTGTTATGAAACATTGTTAGAATTACAAAAGAATTCTTTAGAGAATTTAAAACAAAATGATATTTATAAAAAATCAGGTTTAGCTACAATAAAGATAAAGATTTTACATCAAAATAGCCCACCAAGGATTATAGTAAAGGAAATATTATTATCGATGCTTGTTAGTGAATTTAAACAATTAATAAGTAATGAAATTGATATTCCAATAAATAAACTTAAATTAATCAATTCAGGAAAAGTACTTGTTGATAATGAAAATTTAGTTAGTCAAAATGTTAAGAACGGCCAACAGATATTAGCAATTACAATAAACGAAACTCCAGATGAATTACAAAATATCGAAAATCAATTTAAAGATTTAGAAGCAACAAAAACCGATTCACGTCTATTAGCTTTAGATAATGAATATATGCAAGTACATATTGTTATTATTCATCATTTTTATTTAAGTATTATTAACGATAATTTCTAGTTAGAAGAT
This sequence comes from Mylabris sibirica, assembly GCA_039776855.1. Classification (NCBI taxonomy): domain Eukaryota; kingdom Metazoa; phylum Arthropoda; class Insecta; order Coleoptera; family Meloidae; genus Mylabris; species Mylabris sibirica. The sequence continues at coordinate 7,864,301 of CM077838.1, forward strand.
CAATTTGGTAATATTGTTAAAATACCAGAAGACGAGAAGAAATCGTTAATTGTTGCAATAGCATTACAAGAAAAGGGGCGTACAGCATTAAAATGCGATAATTATTCAAAAGCATTAATATACTTCTTAGAAGCTGACAATGAATTCAATAATTGCAATTCAAAATTATTAGAAACTGTCGATAATTATGCACTACTCGATCTGGATATAGCTTGGTGTTATTTGAATTTACAAAGCGTCAATCACTTACCTGAAGCATACGATCGATTGAAACGTTGTGAGGAACGTTTAAATAAAACTTATGGAGAGAATCTCGAACGTGTTATTGCTGTAAAAGGAGTTGCAAGTAATTGTTGTTTATTAATAATATTCATTGATTAAAATTGATAAAAATCGTAGCAAACGAAGCTGTATTCTTTATGCGTCTACATCTACTACAAGCGATAGTTCTTTACCATAAAAATCAACGTGAGGAAGCTTTGAAATTGTTAAAGAAAGCCGAAGAGGAATTGTCGGTATTGAAAGTTGATGATGATAGTATTACGTTACTTGTTGAATTAGGTTAATTTCTTTTTTGTATATGCTTTTGAAATATTAAAATTTATTGAAATTTATCAAGGTTATACAACGGCAGAAGCTCGTATTGGATTACGTGCAAATCAAGGTGATGTTAATCGTGCTGCTAATTATATCAAAGAGAATCGCGATAAACGTAGTGAAAGCAGAAAGAAGGCTCTAGCTGAGGAGATTTTTGCAAAGTATAAATTTTTTGTTAAAAATCCTTGTAGAAAACTATTTTATTTTGTTTAATAGCAAGCAAAAGAAATTGGGTAAATGTATCGATGGTAAACAGTACGTCAATCCAAATTTCGTTAATTATTTGGTGAATATGGGTTATAATAAAGAAGCGGCTCGTATTGCATTACAACAAACAAATAACGTAATATCGGATAGTATACAATACATACAAGAGAATCCACAACCTGGTCCCAGTCATAGTAAAAGTTTTGAATTTATTTCATTAATTGACGATTTAGTTCCAGAGGTATCAATAAATAACAATAAATCGACATTATTAAATCTATCAAATTTCAGTTAGTAGCTGCCGGTTTTGATCCATCAATGGCTAAAGTAGCTCTACACAAATATAGCGGTGATATAATGAAAGCTGCAGAAGAATTATTAAAAAATAATGGTGTTATTGATGGTGATTTTTCAATATTAAATTTAAAACAAAAAAAGACTGAACAAGACGATCAAAAAATGGAAGCATTTAAACGTTTAGCAGAAGATATAACGATGATTGATGATGATCATTTAGATTTGAGTTTACAACAAGAAGAAATGTTTCTAAAACAATATCTAGCACTACTTGAAAACAAATAATATTCGTATGTAAATAATATATTTACATATCAATTTTTCGATAAACATTTTCTAAAATTTCTGTAATTATTTCATGACCTATTTTATTATTGATTCGTTTTTCTAATTCATCCTTATCGATTTCATTATTGATCGATAATTCAATAAAACGTTCAGCAATCATCTCCATACTTGTCCCTTTTTTTATAAAATCAATCGGTAATTGTTTAATTAATCGATTGATAAACGTTGATATCATCGCAGTTGGTCCTTCTTTTATTAGAAGAATATCATCTAATAGATCTTCAAGAATTTCTGTACAATAATTTTCTAATTCTTCTTCTTCATTCAACTGTAATTAATTATTTTAGATAATTATTAAACAATAATTTGAATATATACTTGAATATCGTATAATGCTAGTAATTTCTCTGCTGTCATTTCAAGTATTGAAACTTTCTCTTCTGGTATTTCTACCGGTAAATTGTTAATTAATTCATTTAACATTTCATTAACATCAAAACGTTCGTAAATATTGTCTAGAATTGCTTTAAAGAAATTCTCTTGGGATTTCTCACTTAATTTAATTTTTAAATTGTCCCACATTTCATTCAGTATATTTCTAACAACACTCTCAGCACTTCTTGATAAACTATTAGAAGAAAAAAAATACAAAAATAACTGAGACGCATGAAGTGTTCCATTTAGCTCAAAGTGGTTTAGCTAGATACAACACTGGATTGCTTTTTATTGTTAAATTTTGATAATTACCGGATTTTAAAGCCGTAGAAGCCTTCCTCTTCTTCCTCCTCTTCTTTCTCTTGTTCTTCTTCAATTGATTCTTCTTCAATTGAAACCATCTCGTCTAGAATCGTTGGTAATTCTTTGTGGACGATTCTCGATGGTAAAACACCTTTAGTTCGTAATTGTTTAATTTCATTTTTCAATTCGAATAACTCGTTGTTTTGTTGTTCAATAATTTTTTCCAATTTATCAATTTCTTTTCGATTCTCTTTCATATTAATTTCAATATGCATTAAATGTTCTTGTTTCTTATTTTGTTGCTCTACGAATATCCTCAATTCGTATTTCTCTTTTAATAACATCTTCAATAATTGTTGACGTCGTGTATTTTCTTCTAGAGTTTCTTTTAATTCTATTTGTAAATTCTTAACATTACCCTTAAAAAAATCTGTTATTTTTAATTTTTTTTAAACTATTTAAACCGAATTACTTTCCATAAATGTAGTTCTTTAGTGTAGATCTTCTTCAAATCTTGTTCAGATAAACGTAAATCATTTAGGTATTTCTGTAAAATTATCTCTTCTAAATCTGTCAGGATATCCTTATTGAAATTTTTATTTAAAAGATTCTTTTGCATTTGCTCAATATCAATAGTATAACCGAATTGTTTACGAATTAATTCACCCATTTCGGATTTTAATTGTTGTAAATTGGTCTCCATAAATTTGATATCGGCGGATATTCGCCTTAGATGATGAATTTTCGGACTTAAATCAACGTTATTTTATAAAATTATAAAACGGTAATAAATAAACAACTTACAAATGTGCTTTTTTCAATTGATCAGTTTCAATTTCTAATTCATCGACTCTTTTATACAATTTTGTTAGTTCTAGCTTTGAAAACACTAAACTATCCACAAAGCTGCTTGCTTGTTGATTTTCATCTAAATTCTTTATTTGATTCAATGATAGGATAACGATTGTTTTAATTTCGTTTAAATTCTCATGTTTTTCTTTCTAAATTTTAAATAATAAAATAGAGAAATTATACAAATATCAAAAATACATACTTCAAGTCTGTGCAAATCTTCATGTGTCGCCTTTATAGATTCTTCCAACAATGATAATTTTTCGTTATAATTCTCAATATTTTCATTCAATAAACTGATAAAAGCTGATTTTTCTTCAATTTGGGCCTCAATTTCGTAACGTTTTGAACGTAGATTTAGAACAGAATCATAAATCGTTGGATCGCATTCATTTGGACAAATTTCTGTAACTTGCTCTAAAACACTTATAAATTAAAAAGAATTAATTAAAATTTCAACACTATTACCACTATCCTCATCAACATTGGACGCTTCTAATTTTCTTTCAAATAATTCTTTTAACATATTAAAGTTTGTATTCTCTTCTACAACTTGTGAAAACTCTACTTGGATATTTTCATTGATTTCCAATAATTTTTCAAAATCTTCTTGATTTTTTTGAATATCTTCATTACAACTACTTATCAAATCATTAATATCAAGCAATTCTCTATGTTTTTCATCAAGAATATTTTCTAAATTGTCTTTTGATTCTTCATAATCTCTTAAAATCACCAATTCTTGATTTAATATTAATATAAAGTGATTTAAAAATTGTGAATTTATCTCAACAATCACTGATTCATCGTTTAATTCAATCAATTTCTGATTAAATTCATTAATTTTCGTATCAATTGTAGAAATAATTTGTTTTTGTTTAATTAATTTACGTTTATAACGTTTTTGATACAACTCTAATTCCCAATTAGTATTCAATTCATCATTTGATGATAATTGTAATAATTCATCAAAATCTAAATCTAAAACATCTCTATCATCAATAATATTTTCATTGTTACAATTTTCCAAAATTTGTCGTTCATATTGATCAAAATTCATTTTTATAATTCTTGTATTACTTTCAATAATTTTTTCATCTTCAAACAGATTCATTTTAATATTAATTTGAAAATTCTTTTCAGGACATTCATAATTTTCTAAATCCTCAATTATTGGAATATCACTACGATCTTCTTCATCTAAATCTTGTTGAATTTCACGCATTTTTAATGTTAAATTTACTAATTCTTGATTAATTTTCTTTTTAATCTCACGTAATTTATATACTTTTAAATTGAAATTATGTCGCATCTTGTATAACTGGAATTAATATAATTAAAACAAGAATATTTTCTATAATTTAAAATACAATACTTTTTCATTTGCTTGTAATAATTGTTTATATTTTTCTAGAGCAGATTCTGTCGATATTTTATAATCTTCAGATGATTTTAATCTAAAATTACCAGTTGTTTCTCTTGCGTGTTCTAATATTGATTGATTTACTGTCGAATTGGTAATTTTCGATGGTTTCTTCGCCAAGAATTTGTTCCACTAAAGAAAATTTAAATTAAGCGCCAATTTAAAGTATAATTGGTTGCCTGGCTACCGTAAATATAAATTTAAGAATATTTTCTAATAAATTATTGTAATTAATTAACATAATAGCTGATTTTTTTTAATTGTCTATCTAAATAATTATTCGACAATTTATGTAGAAATAATAATTGTGTCCTGTAATTAGATAATAATGTAGATATATAAAACGCGCTAGAGTCTGATATAGAGTAGACACAGTAACCAGAAAAATAAGGTCATACACAACGTTGTCAAAGTTATCAAAATAAACAAATTTGACTGGATTTATTATTTGACGTTGTAAATCAAGTAATTTAGACTTAATTTTTTCTCTTGCACAATAAGAGAGGGTTACAGTTTCAATTGCGTATTAATTATCTATAGAAATTTAGTTTATGTTGATAATAATGTGGCAACGTTAATTGTGATACGGTTCCATTTTGGCTGCGTGCGCATTTTGTTGTATTCTGTAGTCAGAAGTGTGTCTTACAATTTAACTAGCCCATAAGTATAACCTAACTTTTTTGTGGAGTGTCATTGTGTTTATATTTGGTTTTGAAAACGAAAATTTTTGTATTTCAGCTCAATAGAAATATTATTCTGATATGGCTTCGACTTCAGGCTTATTTGGTTGGGATCTGCTGATAAAAAGTATTCAATCTGATATAGAAACAAATGATGATGTTCTATTGGCTTTTACACATTTGGTGTTAATTTCGAATGGTTTTAAATGTATTGGTGTAGGTGAATCGAAAACACTCGATAATAATGAACAACAGACTGAAACATTACCAGAAGGATGGAATGATTTATATGCATTACGATATTTATACCAAGGTCGATTGTATAATTTGAAATGTACAAAATTAGATGGTAGTTTGATGATAAATTTGCTACGAATTGATGAACGTACATCATCAGTTATACATTTCAATACGAATTTAGTTGCACAACATTCTGGTACTATTGAACAAATGTTACCGAAACATTCTGATATGACAACAACAATAAAACAAGAATTGATTGATAAAGTTGTAACATCAACAAAATGTCGTGATAATTCCAGTCAAACTGATCGTCAACAAAGAGAACGTAGAGATCTTCCACTACTACAACCAAATCCAGATGATCCATTCCGTATACCAACACGGCCTGTAAATATCGGTGAATATGATTTGTATCCATTTGGACGTAATCCTGGCATTCAACCACCTGGATTTGGTGGTAGTGGTGGAATGTTAATGGAACCACCAAGAGGTCCAGGTTATCCAACTGGACCGAGTTTTGGTCTGCCATCAGGCAGTATACCGCCTGGTGCAAGATTCGATCCGTTTCGGCCACCGGATGTTGATCGTCATCCACCACGACGACAAAATCGACCTGATAATGATGATTTTCCACCACCAGGATATCCTGATGATATGTTTATGTAATAATTTTGCTATTTATATTTGAAATTAATTAAAAAATATTCAAATGGAACAAGAGAATAGAACAGAAAAATAAAGATTTCAATATTATTATTATTACCTGATCTTGTCTGTTTTTCCATTTCATTAAACGACAACGATATTTGTTAAAAGCACGATTAAATTGGTCACCTAAACAATTCTCAATTGTCGTTGGTGATAGATCGGTAAGCAAACACTCATTTGATTCTTGTTTTATGTTTGATGACAAATCTGTTGAAGTTTCTACTTTAGTATCTGTAGATCTAAAATTCATTAATTTTAAAAATGTTTATCTGAGATAAAATCAATACTTACACCTGCTTTATTTCAGCAGTACCTAAAACAATATTTTAAAAAAACGATAATTAGATGAAATCATAGAAATTTTTCACTCCGTCAACGATACGTTATAAATTCTCCGTTAGAGCTTATAAGACCTAAAATCATATCGTATAACGTGTACTTTTACGATATTTTCAGAAATAACGGAAGCAATGAAAAATTGTCGGTATAAACTTCACGTATACAGGGTATTTTCTTTGTTCTACTTACATAGGACTGGATGATACTTAAACATGTTAAAGTGTGATAGTAGTAGTACCACCCACGTTAACACCCAATCAATACTATCACTATCACTCTATAACATGTAAGTATATCGGGAAAGTGAAATAGATTTATGCAGTCCTATGTACATAGAACAAAGAAATAGGCTGTATGGTACCGTATAGTTATAAAATACCGTATCGGTGACGGGCGAAAACTTTCTTATAACTTACTTTTACGTTTATTTTCTGCAATCTTCTCTTTAACAATTTTTAAATAATCGTAATTGGAGCATTTTCTTGTTTGTAAACATTGAACATATAAATTTTTATTGAAAGCTTTAATAGTGATTGGATATAAATCTAAACAATTCACAAGATAATCTTTTAATTTCCTTACACGTACTTGAGATCTTTCTAAATCATAAGCCATATATTGCTTAATTGATTCAAATTCTTGTTCAAATTTCTTATCAATATAATCACGAATACGTTTATCAATAACTAATTTATGTAAAGAAAACATTTGATTTTGTGGTAACCTCCAATTATGTTCTTTTAAATTTAAATAACGTTCAGTTAAATCTTTTAATTTTTCACATAATATTTTTTTATTATCAATTAATTTCTTAATACGATCTTGTTCAATTTTTAACGAATATTCTTCAATTGTTAAATGATCGTATAGTGATCGATCTTCAATTTCTTTCGGATAGAATTCGCGTGGTTGAATTTTTTTGATAAATTCATCTGGTATATAATCAGAATTATCAGGATTAAATTTTAATGAAAATAGATTACCATCATAACCACATGTAAAAATATAATGTTCATTATAACTGAAACATATCTTTGGGATAAAATTATTTATACTATCATGCAATGATAATTCCCAATAATCGCTTAAATCATTCAAATTCAAATCATTTAATTTGTTTATACGAATTTCACCAGTTTGCATTGCGAAAATTAAATATTGTTTATTATAACTGGAAATTAAAAAGTGAAAGTTTTGGGACATTCTCCAAAATACACAGCTGACAACTTAAGCCCGCTACACATACACTAATTTGTAGGGGAAATAGAGTTGGGGGCCCTGCAGACAAATCGTCCCTGCAAATTGGCGTGTGTACCCAGTTTTAGAATTTCTAGAAATTCTTAAGCGGCCTATACACACGCCAATTTTTAGGGGAACTAGAGTGGGGCGCCCTTCCCGAAGTGGCTATTCATATGCTAACCTGCAGGGCCCCTCTATTTCCCCTACAAATAGTGGGCTTAAGTTGCCAGCGGTTCATTATTTTTCCTAGAAAAACATGAGATACTTGTAAACAAACGAATAAATTTCGCTATCATTAGCATCCGGAATTGGGTGATATTTGTATGGTTCTTCAGTGATTTCATCTATCTTGTATTGGTAAAGATAACCAGCATCATATCCGCTCATTGATAATAAAATCGTATTATCATCTTTATTATCAATAATTTGCATCCATAAGATTTTATTAGGAATTTCTGGAATATATAAAGGTTCTAAATCTTCCTCATTTATAGGAATTTCAATATCTGAAATCAATTTTTCTCAACATACTTAAATTCTTAAAAGAAACAAATTACCAGAATAAGAGTCAAAATATGGATTGTTTCGTCTGAATTCCTCAATTTTTTCCTCTCTTATATCAGAAATTTGTTGATTACGACGTATTTGTGATTTACACGATGTAAATTGATTAATTTTCAGTTTTAAATTATCTAAATAATAAGAAACTCTATTTTTGTTGACAATATTAATAACTTCTTTAGTTATTTCAATTTCAATAATTTCACCACGTAAACAACCAATTATTATCGTATTATTCTACAAATTATTTAAATAATTTATTTAATTAATTAATTTTGTGGAAAGATTACGTTAAGATTATGCCACATTAGATATGTTGCAAGATTTGGTAATGTTACAAAACCAATTGGTATCAATTTTGGATAATTTTCGTATTTTATTTGGAAAATAAAAATTGTTGAATCTTCACTAGTACTAATCAAAATTGTATCATCTTTATTGATTATTATTTTCGTTATAGCTGTTTTGTGAGGTTTTATTATCTGAAAAATTGAAATAAATCTTTTATTTGCATAAAAAGTGGTCTTCTGGACCAGTTTTTTAATGTAAAAAGTTTCAGACAAGGCTTCGAACCGTTATTTTTGTTTCAATCCTGCAAGAATCACGGTTTTTTCGGTTTTCACTTCAGTTCTAAATGATAAATTTTCAAATTTTTAAATTTCATCCTAAAAAGTACAACCCCTAAGAGTTTACAGGATAACTATTTTAAATACAGAAAAATTCTTGAACAGGTGTTTTATTTTGTAATTTTCTATTGACAGAAGATTTTTCATGGTGATGTTTTGCCATGTGGTAGAAAATCGCAAGAAACCTTAAAAAACGACATAGAGAGTTATCCACGTTCGGCGAAAAGTTCTTATGATAACGCCTATTATTTAGGGAGCGATCCAAAAAAAAAGCTTAGGATCCTTAGGAGGTCACCTAAAGATCATTTTACCAAAATTAGTAGCTCGTAGCTCATTTGGAAGTTGGTCAAAACACGCTCACTTCTAACGATGTCACGATTTTCAAAAAAGAACTAGACACTCCCAACATTGATTTTTTTGGTTTTTACCATTTTTTTCCGAAACAAGCAGGAATGTTTCTCATTTTTTCTAGAATGCAATGGAGTAAAAATTTCAGTGTTGGGAAGATTAACGAGTCATTTTTAGTCGATTTGTGCCTAGCTCGTTTTTGAAAATCGCGACCCTCTCCAAAAGGATCGTTTTTTACCTACTTCCAAATAAGCTACGAGGTTCTAATTTTTCTATAATGATCCTCAGCTAACCCCCTAAGGATCCTTAAGATTTTTAAAATATTGAGACTTTACCGAAATATTTAAAGAAAAAACTTATTTTGCAGGGGTAACTTTAACCTCCCAATATCTCTTTTAAGACAAAATACGATTTTTTTAGAATTAAATGAACTACCCCATCGAATTCGGAAGTTTTGACCTCAGGTGGTTTTATTTGCAAATTCGTGAAAGAGGACATAAAAAAAGGGAAAAAACGGTAAGCTCGAACCGAGAAAAAAACCGTTTTTCTTTTCGGTTCAGCACCGGATATAGTTCGGGTTAAAATTTCGGTGTGTTTTTTTTTCGTTTTTCTGTTCACTTCCGGTTCGAAGCCATGGTTTCAGAATATCACTACAATTGAATTACTTGAACTAATATTAAATTGGTTGTGTTATCATCTTGAATTGTTAAAATACAAGTACGTAAACCACCATCATCGAAACCTAAAATTAATTCATCGCCAGTTGCCGATAGCTACAATTAAATTAAATTAATTTAAAAATTAAATTAAATTAATTGTATTACATTCGAATTAAACCAAAGAATACATGTTACTTTCGATGGGAATTGATGATAAAATATTTTTAATTTTTCTGTATATTGATATAGAATCAATTTACCATCTTCACCGATACTGATAAGATATGGCCCCCATGGACATGGTGCAATATCCATAATACGACCACCATGACATTTATATAATTGTTCAGGTGATGTTTGTATAGAAATCTCTGTGGTTAAATCTATTAACCATATACCACCATTACCATCCTGTAATTAATTTAATTTAATTTAATTTAATTAGATTTGAATTGATAAAAACTTGTGCAAAATATGTTGAATCCTCTTCATTGTCTATATAGCGTTTTCTTAAACACATAAATACAACATTTGGTATGTAAAAATCATAATTTGGTTCGATTTCAATAATTTTTTTGGTATCGAATAAATTTTCGGTTTGTTCAATCGTACGATACCACCAAAATTTTATATGTCCATCCATTGATATAGTCCATAATTCATTATCATTATGATTATAATAAAATTGTATAATTGGTAATTTATGGCACGTTTTGTTATTTGTTTGATATATTTCCAATTTAGTTGTATCACCCTCCCATAAGAGGATATTACCCCAATCACAACCGGATAAAATTGTACCATCAGGCATTGATAATACACCCATGATATCGGTCGATTGGATTTTATCATATTTACCGATATTATAACGCATTTTAACGCCTGTAAATGTACGTTCGATATGCCAGAATTTTATATGATTATCACCTTTTATAACAGATTCAAAGTTAATAAAGCACAATTAATAGATAATGAAAGAAATCTAACCACAAGTTGTTAATTGGCCTCGAATATAATTAGAGAATTGTATCTTAAAAACATCATTAATATGGGATTTTGTGCGTAATAAAATCCTATTCTCACGCCATACCCATATTGTTATCAAATTATCAGGTTGACCACTCTGTGACGCCAACAATATCCCATCCGGACTGGAAATCTAACAGTAGTCAAGTTGACCGGATCACAATTGTTTTACTATACCTATAATCTAGATCATTATAACAATGCGAAGCACCACCTTTTAATACACGGATTATATTAAATTCCGGCCATTCATAAATTATAATTAACGGTTGTTGATTTTTATAAGAATTCTCAGCTATTGTTAAATAAGGAAATTTCGGATTTGGATTTAATTTTAATGCACCAACACCACCACCACAGGCTGTACGACGGAATTCTAATTGTTTCGTTTCCACATTGAGAATATTTATAAAATTGCCAGATGTAAAAATTAAATTTTCCATATCCGGATTGATTAAATTTAATAATTTTCGACAATTATAACCGAACGAAAAACTAAAATTGTACATTATTAAAATATTAATTGATAATTGTTGAAAGATTACTCAAATTCTAGGATATTTTCAGGCATTGTACAATTTCGGCTTAGAAATGGTCCTGAAATGAATGTTTTTGAATCGTAGACAGTACCCTCTTCTTCTTCGCCTAAATTTTCAACAATTTTCTTATCAATATATTACTCTAAATAAATTTCTAAATTTACCTTCATCTTCTTCGTTGCCCTCTTCAAATGACATATTTTCATTTACGGATATTTTTGAATTGTAGATAGTACTCTCTTTTTCTTCGCCAAAATTTTCTACAATTTTCCTATCAATATATTACTCTAAATAAATTCCTAAATTTACCCTCATCTTCTTCTTCGTTGTCCTCTTCAAATCGCACATTTTCTTCGTGTTCGGATATTTTTGACATTTTGTTCATTCAATTTTTATCCGGTTTGATCGATCGTTGCTAGGATTCGTTTAATTTGAATATTCAATATCGGAGATATCTTCAATTGTATACAATCGAGGTATACACAATTGGCAAGCGGAATTCGAAATATAGGCGATACATACCTATTCCACCATTTCTTTATGTTTCAAATTAAATACTATATCGATTGTTCGTTTCTCTGCCTTCTTTTAAAAATGATGCCATCGAGCTAACTAGGAAGAAACTAATTGTAAGGCTCTTTACAGTGAGATAATCAACTTCGCAAAAACCTAATGAAGTGTCCTTAAAGTCAGAGTCGCTAGTGTTTAGAACACTACCTGAAGGCGACACTTTACAGGGACCCCAAAAACTAATTTAATATACCACGTTGCTGCTCTAACTATACCCAATTCGTATTAAATTCCTCTTAGTTGGCGGATTTATAGGGAGGTTCCTGGTGATCAAATTAGCAAAATTAGAACCTCGTAGCTCATTTGGAAGTTGGTCAAAAAACGGTCGTTTCAGACGATGTCGCGATTTTCAACGAATTGAACACTCAAAATTACTAAGAATGACTCAGAGACTTTCCCAATATTGATTATTTCGTTTTTCTCCATTGCATTCTAGAAAAAATGCAAAAAATTTCTTCCCGTTGCAAAATAAAATGTAGAAAAACGAAAGTAATCAATATCGAGAGGATCCTCGAGTCATTCTAACAATTAGTCGTTTAACATGTAAGTATAACTCGTTTTTGTAAATTATCTTATCACAGTAATGGTCTGGGTCGAAAAAGCTTGCCAATCCGTCACTGCTCACAGTACAAAAACGGACATACCGCCCTGTTGCTTTAAAAGTCGTTTTGCGTATTTGAAAATTGCGACATACCTACCTAGTCAGAAACGAGCATTTTGTGATCAACTTCCAACTGAGCTACGAGGTTCTAATGTTGCTTAAATGTTCTGTAAGGACCCTTTTATAGATCCTCGAAAATTTTTTGAAATCGCACATCAATTTTCACACGAAACAATTACTCATAGAGTAACAGAGCCGTATTTAAAATATTGTATTGTGTAACGAGTAGGGAAAGCTTTGACTGGTTGTTAAACTCTCGTAGCTACTATTCCGAAGATTTCGTCAACATGACTAATAGAAAAAGCCGGTCCTGTACAAATTACAGTTACTGTAAGTATATAATAAATAAATAACAAAAAAACTGTTTCACATGACACATGACTAACATATCTATATTTTTATGACTAATACAAGATTAGTTAACATTATTAGTTTTTTTTACAATTATACAAGCGTTAATTAATTTCATTTCTTATTATTTTCTTCTTAATTCGTCTATTAACGCAAAAGAGGTCAATCATATTTTCCAACTTTATTTATTTATTTTCATTTCTAATAATAATATTAATGATGATAGTAACAGAAGTGACGTCAATGAAAACAGACAGGAAATTTTACAAATCCAATCCGGAAATGAAATCTGTACATGTTGACAACCAATATGTATTATGAATGATAATAATTTCCCATTAAATTTCCAACGAATTTTCAATTTTACACCTTCATACGAATTCCTAAATGATAATAGAAACGGAAACTGAAAATATTTAGAAACGGATGTTTATGGTTTTTTTTAAAAAAAATTTTGGTGGTGATGGTGTTATCAATCTGGATTGTATTGAAAGAAAATAGAGACAAGAAAAACACGCTTATCATAAATTAAATATTAACAAAAATCAACACAATCGAGAAAGGTAGGTAGGTATACACTTAAATATTACTTTAGATATTTATTTATTTGGATATTTTTTTTGAAATTTAATAATATTGGTAGTGTACGGTAGTAAAGTCTTAAATTTTTACAGGGTGTCCAGCCTGGGAGGGTACAATTTGGCTGTTTCCACCAAACTAATAGAGCCATTTGAAAATTATTTTAAGCGTTTATAGAGTAGTCCCTGGGGAATATTTTAGCAAAATTTGTACCTTGTAGCTTACTTAGAAGAGGATGAAAAAACGCTCGGCTTGTGCACGCAATGGCTTTTTTTTCATTGCATTCTAGAACAATGTCGAAACATTTCTACTTGTTACAGAATAAAATTGAGAAAAACGGAAAAAAATAATGTTGAGGATCTTTGAGTCATTTTATGTTTTTAGCTCATTTTTGAAACATGCGACACTATCTAAAAGAGCTTTTTTGACCGACTTCTAAATGAACTATGAACTTCTAACTTTGCTGAAATATTGCCCATGGATTACTCTATAAATCCTTAAAATATTATTTGAATCCCTCTATTAGTTTGATGGAAATGGACAAATTGTACACTCATAGACTGGACATCCTATATATCGAGTGTGACGTAAAATGAAATATTATTATGGCAACTTGCATTATTTGGCAAGTAATTCGAAAAATATTTCAAGAATTTAAAGGGGAGGGTCCCAGGAGAATGTTTTAGCAAAATTGGAACCTCGTAGCTTATTTGGAAGTTGGTCAAAAACGTTCGTCTTGGACAAGGTTGTTGGGAGAATCTTCGAGTCATCCTTGATCGTTTTAAATGTGTAACAAGTTTTCGAAGCAAGCGTTTTTTGATTAATTTCCTAATAAGCTACGAGGTTCTAATTTTGCTAAAATAGCCTCCATAGACATCCCTACAAATCCTTAAAATATCTTTCGAATCCTTCGTCAGTTGCATAGAATCGATCATATTTAGAATTGACACCCTGTATCATGTTGATGCTTTAAATGTTCCCAATTCGGTAAATATTGCAAGGATTAATAGGCAACTTCTTGGAGAACATTTTAGCAAAATTAGAACCTCATAGCTCATTTGGAAGTTGGTCAATAAAGTTAGTCTAATTGTAAGTTAAAAACGAGCGTTTTTTGGACCAACTTCCAAATGATCTACGAAGCTCTAATTAACTACTAACTATTCGTTTTATGTGATTCACCCGGTAATGTTAAAATTAAAATTTTAATAACAATCGTTAGTTTTTTGAAAATTTGAATTCTTTAATTCGATTCTTTTTGTATTGCTTAAACTATTACACAATAGTAATAATAATAATAATAATGATGATGATTTTGATGATGATGATAATTTCCAATGATTAATAAATAAATGACTAACAAGTAAGTCTGATAAATGCGGGTTTTGGTCATTCTATTCTCTCACTTTTTCTACACACATAACATTTATACATTAGTATTGTTGAGAATGTGTGCAGTTGTCGTTTTTATTAGTTTCAATTAAAATTAATTTTTAACCATCCTGTGTGTTTGTGTATTTAATATCTATATAGTGTATTATAGTGTATAGATGTGTAAGGGGACTGTTCTGTTACCATTTTTATCAGTTTAATTGCGACTGTATTGTTGATAGCACATTTCAAATCGTATTCTATCACCTGTTGTAAATTTTTCAAAAAAAAATAATATCTAATTAAAAACCACCTGTATTCTATAGGATGGAAGAAGAGATGCCAAGATCGCAATTTTCGGATCTAGTCCGGTATGTATTATTATTATTATTAGTATTATTATTATTGTACAAATAAGATATTCAACTTCCTCTTGTTGTTTTTGTTTTATTTTCAAATTTGTATTTTCTGTATTTGAAAATATATTAGGGCGCATATGTTGTGCATATGTAAACTTAAACTTTTCCCCCGACACATTTCAAATATATTAATTTCATATCATGATTGTCTTCACTCTTATTATTATTATTATGATTGTTATTAGTGCTAGTGTTTGTCGTATTATTTAAGCTCTTCAATTTATTTATAGAGAGGCTGATTTTAATTTAACTTAATTGATTTGTTTAGTTTGTTTGATTGTTGCAATTGGTTGATTATTGTTATTATTATTATTATTATTATTATTATTATTACAATTTCCTTTAGTTTAAATTTCCTGGTTGATTGACTGATTTGACAAAAAAATTTCTGTTTCATCATTAAAATCGATGATTCAGTTATTGAAATCGAATTTTTCAAATACTTGGTGATTAATTTATAAGTGAGCGTTTTTATTTGGTAGAATTCATTTTAAAATTATTGGAAAAAATAACAAGTTTACAATCTAAGAACACTATTCAGGTATGAATCATTATTGTTATTGTATTGTGTGATTAAAACGCGGAAAGGTGAATAATTTAAACAAATATCTTAATAGCGTTTTAATTGTGTTTACTATATGTACATGTATAGTAATTTTTGTAATTCTACAAGGTTTTTAAAAGAGGAAGGTCACTTTATACCATAAATTTAGTGTACTTACCATTCATTTTCAATAGTTATATTAAAAAATTATCAAAAATTCTGTTTAATAGAGTGATAAAGTCGAGAAAATATACAAGGGCACTATTATTTTTCGTATTTGTACTCTTTTAATTGTTAATTTCCTTACTAGTCTAATAGTCAATTTATTTGTTTCCTTCAAATTCCAATATTGACGTCAAACCAGTACTTTATTTTTTCATCAAGATCACATCAAGATCACATTCAATAGACTTGTATGGACTTTCATCTTGGATGAATTCATCATTTATTTCGTTAATCTACCAAAATTGGAGATTTTGGTAGTTTTCCAGGTAATAAAGGCAAATTTTTGTCATAATCTTTACGAATTCAAATTAGATGAACATAAAAATGTTCCATTCAGGATTTTTTCACGTTTTTTTAGCGAATTTTTTTTAAAAAAATTAGCTAATGACGAGATCCTCACTTTTGAATTTCCGAAAAATTTTTGCACAGAAGTTCGTTTTGGAACCTCAGGAACCCATATCCACCGTTCGTTAAAATTTTTATATATATATATATATATATATATATATATATTTATATATATATATATATTTATATATATATATATATTTATATATGTATATCCACGATAACTGCCGTAAAAATACACCAATCTTAATGAAACTTGGTACAAAAATCGGTCTTTGTGATAGCTTGGATGAGTTCGTTGGCCAGACTGGTAGGGCCAACACTTTTGGAATAAGAGCTGAAGAAATGTTAAAAAAAATCATTTTCAATATTACATTTGCTTAGATTTTGATGAAAATTAAAATAACAGTAGAGCCGACCATTCTCTATGACCCAGAAAAAAAATCATCAAAATCGGTTCGTTGGTTCGCAAGAAAAATGCAAAAATCTCTTTTTTGAGTATAAGCAGTAAAATCGATTATCTCAGGTGGCTATATGTTCTCTGACTATTGATATTAGAAAAAAAATTGAATATCGCGGGGGGGGGGCAACTAATTTTGACAGTTAATATTAGACGCAAGGCCTGCTAGAGAATTTCGCTTGAAAAAATCAAGCAGGCCTTGATTAGACGTATTAGACAAACAACAAACTTCATTATTATTTTTTTTTTAGTGTTTCTTATTGTTTGTGGATTAAAAGTATTTTTCAATAAAAATCATAAATATTAAAATAACATCGGGGAAATGAATTTATTAGTTGATTCAATGTTAATAAAATATATTAATTGTCAGTATCATAAGAATGTTTTGTAATTAATATTTCAGTATGTAGATACATAAAAAAATTCGCTATATAAGGTACTTGCTGCCTTTGGAGATGTTTTTTTTTTTTGAGAAGGCTTTTTTTACTAATTGAGTTTATGCCTCGCTGTATAATATAACAAGAGTCGAATCTACTTTCATTTAATGAACGCCCAATCATATGTCCTGCTGGAAGGAGCTTCCTGAAGGACAG
Source organism: Mylabris sibirica (assembly GCA_039776855.1). Lineage (NCBI taxonomy): Eukaryota > Metazoa > Arthropoda > Insecta > Coleoptera > Meloidae > Mylabris > Mylabris sibirica. Next base: position 7,881,789 of record CM077838.1, read on the forward strand.
TTGTAGACTTCATATGGGCTTGCTGGAATATCATCGATTCAAATGTATTTTGTCCTTTAAGCAGGAGCTTTTCCTCTAGCAGTACATGTGTATAAACCTCAAGGGAAGATAAATAAGTCTTCTTTATTAAAATTATTGAAAAGTACTTCTTGTCCAGTGTACTACGTACAACTGAATAAAAACGTTATTACTCAAGCCACCAAATGAAGTTTGCACTTCAAATAAGTAATTTTTACGCTCTTTCAATTGGTTATAATTTGGTTCTACTGCAAAAACTGCTCCGTATATAAAATCGTCCTTCTTTTAGGACCTGCAGGCAGTACGAACTGTGCTGCCCTTGAACGTTCTTTCATTAAGCATTGCTTAATTTTGCTTATCGATACTTACACCACTACTTTTAGCCTACTTTTGTGCTAAAAATTTGACTTTCCTGCTGCGTTTTAACTATTTTCCTCCCCTAAATCATCAGTTTATCCAACAAATTCTTGATCATCTTCAATTTTCATCTCTCTTTCTGCAGTTCGTTTCCAAAAGTCAAAACAACGCAAATAGAGATGATGTCAATATCCTTCCGGTTTTTTCGACATTTACATTAAATTTGCGTTTTTCTTTTAAATAATAAAATTAAACAATAATTCTATTTTTTTTTGTGGTTTTTCCAGATACTCCCGTCCAATGATGACAGCAGCCGGTATTTTTACATTAATCATCATGATTGTTGGTGTTATGGGTAATTTACTGACAATCATTGCCTTGGTACGCAATTCAAAAATTCGTACAGTTGCTGCAGCATTTATTGCAAAGTATACAATTAATAAAATAATAATAATAATACAAAATTTATTATAATTTTCTTCACAGTTTATGTGTATCTGATCTAATGTTCTGCTTCCTGGTCTTACCGTTTTCGGCAAGTCAATTCTTCCACGGTACTTGGATCCATGGTGATGTACTGTGCGTTATGGTACCATTATTACGTTACGCTTGCATTGGTATATCATTATTGAGTATAGCTGCAATTTCAATAAATCGTTATATATTGATAGCATCACCACAATTATATCCAAGAATCTATACAAAAATGAATGTAATTTTAATTATCAGTTTTATATGGTTGTTTAGTTATGGTATACAAATACCAACATTATTAGGTGTCTTAGGTACATATGGTTTCGATGAAAAATTAGGTACATGTTCAATAAAAGAAGATGAAAATGGTAATAGTCCAAAATCAACATTATTTCTAACCGGTTTCGGTCTACCATGTATTATTATTGTTGTTTGTTATTTGAAGATCTATTTAGTTGTGAAGAAATCACATCAACGTCTCAAACAACACAGTACAACAACAACAACAACAATTAATAATAATAATTCACAACAACAACAACAACAAAAAATCAATTTTAAACGTAGCGAAATGAAAATCACTAAAATGGTATTAGTGATATTCGTTTGTTTCCTTGTCTGTTATCTACCGATAACAATTGTGAAGATCTTCGATCAAGATGTTGAACATGCACCATTACAAGTGATTTGTTATTTATTAATTTATATATCGGCATGTGTTAATCCTGTTGTTTATGTTACAATGAATAAACAATATAGACAGGCATATTTAAATACAATTAAATGTACAGTTAGTAGTAATAATTTTGAATCGCAACAACAAAACAACACACAATCACCACAAAGTCGATTATCGGTTGGTTTTTTGAAGAATGCTGTAAATCAAACGCCGAAAGTTTAACGGTTTTAAACATTGAAAGAATAATCAAACTGTATTTCTAACCATGAGTATTTTTTTTCGAATGATCAAAGACTGTTAAGTTTTAGTTTTAAAATACGATTTCTTCTCTATACAACAATAATCGAAAATTTATTTATTGTAAATAGTCTAGTTTTTATTGTAATAAGTTTAGTAAAATTAAAGAAAGTACAAATATTTTTACCTTATATTAAGGCCTTTTTATAATTTATGTAAATAATTGGTAATTTCCAAATAAAGTTTTTTATTATTAAAGTTCTTCAGATTGTCCGAGTTTTTTATTCGATTTTATATCCGAATTCATCTCGGATCCTAGATATTTTCATCTTTACATTATCCGAGTCGTTGATTCTAAACGACACCAAAAAACGCGCCACCGCCATGCATTTACCTTGCGTATAACCCCAAATTTTCTATTATGGAAAAAGTCGGACGAAATCTCGGATAAGAAATCGAATGGTGTAAAGACTCAAATTTGTCATTTTATTTGTTCGGAACAAAATATCGGATGTAAACTCACAATCAGATAAAGTAAAGTGGGCTTTATTCTACTTGGTTTGCATAGTGCGTTGCTGAAATATTGCAGAATTGGTGGATGCGCCAACTAGTCCGTTCAAACTGTATTAGAACTAATTGAAATTATAATAAATTACGTCATTTTAATTAAAGAAAACATTACAATTATCATTGACGTCATATTTGATAACTACTTCCTTCAATAAAATAGTAACCGTATCAATTAGGCTTGTTTGATATAGAAAATCACAGATATAATAATAGTTATGATTTATTTATAAATGCATATTGTTGCTATTCAAATGAACTTCATTCTTATTCGTATACTTGACCATGGTGTCTTGTTATCAACAAATAAAGGTCAAAATATTTATTTATTCAATTCATTGTTTATTAATTTACAGTAAAATTCCATACAAAATTGCATTTCATTGTTGATTATTTTTATTATTTTGAGTAAAACGAGTCAATCTACATTTTTCCCGCCAAATTTTGTCTGAAACCGGTTAGCAATCGATTCAATAACTGTCTATTCTAACTACAGATTCGCCAAGAAATTTTAATTTTTGTTTCTTTATTATAATGTGTTTAATATTTGCTGATATTTGATAAGAATTTCTATCAAGTATTGTGTAATTTATTAAATGATAACCCGTATATAAATTTCGTTGATAGTACTCTAGTGGGGGGCCCTTTTGCTTACATCATTTAATTTATTTGTTATTCAGATTGTTAAGTTGATTTGAATCTTTTCTAGTCATCATTACAATTGTTATCAATTGAAATTATGGCTAATATTACACGAACGGTAAGTTGAAAATTAATTATTTCCGCTTTCTTTCTAATTACATCTATTAATTACTGTATATACACGTACTATATAGACTTATAACCTCAAATTTTATCGTTTATTTAAATCTAAAAGTAAGCGAATTAAAAATAGAGTTATTTTTAAATAATCTTGTTTTTGCGTTGATTTTTAGAAAAGGATAATTTGAAACAATATCATTTTCTTCATAAAACTCTCTATTTTTTTTTTTTCAAACAACATCTCTCCATTATTCAGCTCATTAAAATATTGAAGTATGTGTGTCAAGTTTAACTCACAATAATTTTCTTGATTTTCTCCTCGGTTAAAACGTTTATTCGTCGAAATAGCGAAACTTGATTCTAAACAAGCCACAATCTTGATCTTTATCTCCCCAGTCGAATCAGGTCAGACAGCTGTCTTTAGACCCAACGAATATCGAGGGGGGCCAAAAAGACCTAAAGAATACTTTCTTTGAATTTCGTTTAACACAAATCTGAACTTCAAGTATCTACTTTGAAAAATTCCAGTTTCAAAATTTTTATGAAACTCCTGTTAGTTGACGAGCGATTCGAAAAATCGAAAAATATTTTAAGAATTTGTAGAGGAAGGCGAGCTGGAGACCATTTTAGCAAAATTCTAACCTTATAGCTCATTTTGTTATAGAACGCTCGTTTTAGAGAATGTCGCGATTTTTAAAATGAGCGAAACACGGCTGAAAATGATTAGAAAGAAGACTTTCCCAACATTAATTTTTTTTCATTTCTCCTTATCGCATCTTAGCAAAAATGTGACACATTTTCACCTGTTCTAGAATACAATGCAATAAAAAGAAAAAAAATCAATATTATAACGTCTACGAGTCATTTTTAGTTGTTTTTAACTTATGTTTGATCAACTTCCAAATAAGCTACGAGGTTCTAATTCTGATAAAATATTCTCTACAGTCTATTCTATAAATTTTCGAAATATGATTCGATTTTCTTTATTACTTTAATAGAAACAACCAAATTGTATGCTCTTAGACGGGACACTCTGTGTACATATCTACAGGATGTTTGGTCTAAGTATGGTGAGTTCTAAGAAACTCCTATTAGTCGACGAGCGATTCGAAAAATATTTTAAGGATTTGTAGGAGGGTCATTAAAGAACATGTCAGCAAAATTAGAGCCTCCTAGCTCATTTGAAAGTTGGTCAAAAACGCTCATTTCTGACGATGTAGTGACTTTTAAAAACGAACTAAACACGCATAACGACTTAGAGTGACATTAGGATCCTCACAAAATTGATTTTTTTCGTTTTTCTCCATTTTATTCTAGAACAGGTGGAAATATTTCGTATTTTCTCTGGAATACAATGAAGAAAAACAAAAAAAAAATCAATGTTGGGAAGGTCTCTGAGTCATTTTTAGTCGTTCTGCGTGCGACATTGTCCAAAACGATCGTTTTTTTGACCAACTTTGAAATGAGCTACGAGATTTTAATTCTGCTAAGATGTTCCCTAGGGACTCTTCTACAAATTCTCAAAATATTTTTCGAATCGCTCGTCGACTAATAGGAGTTTCTTAGAACTGACCATACTTAGACGAAACACCCTGTATAAAGGGTTGGTGGGCCAGTAAAAGCTCTCTCCGGAGCCAGCTAAATGTCTCAACTGCTCTCACTGTCTTGCCCAAACTCACTATGTTATGTTGTGCAAAAATCTATCCATTTATCCATACAGGCTTATTCACGTCTAACGAAAAATTCTTATGGCTATTGCCATTATTTGACGAGTGATTCTAAAAATATTTCAAGGATTTGTAGGGAAGACCCCATAGAAAATTTAAGTAAACTTAGAACCTTCTAGCTAATTGGGAAATTGGTCAAAAAACGTTTTATTTAGATAATGTCTCGATTTCCGCCAACCAACTACACGCATAAAACGAATAAAAATGGCTAGTAGACCATGATAAAATTGGTTTTTCACGTTTTTCTCATTTGTATCGTTGAAAAATTGAAAAAGAAACGTTTTATTGATCAATAATTGAAAAAATGAATGTATCTTGTGTGAGTAATCTTCTCTTTTGCTTAATATTCTTCACTTGATGGGGTAAGATTCTTATATGAATTCAGTGTTTATTGTTCTTTTCCTTTTCCTTAACAAACATCACATAGTCTTACTTGTTTCTAATGTTTCCAATGCCAAGGATTTACTTAAAAAAAGACACAAACACTTAATCAGTATAAATAATCTTCCCCCATCGAGTTAAAAATATAGTAAAAATAGGTAAATGACTTCATCATTCATAAGGATGTCGCAAAATCAGTGTTCTTATTTTCTCAAGGATCCAGTGATGAAAAACAAATTTTAAGAGGATCTTCTGGTTATTCTTTGTCATTTGATGGGTATAACCGGTCAGTAAAAATCGCGATATTTGGCCCTATTCACAGGTTCTTTACAAATTGAAGATTATCAACATGTGAGACAGAAACATTGCCCGTATGAGTGATCTGTTTATCTCACTCTGTACAATTTCATAATACCTAACAATTGAAAAGAGAGAAGAATACAACAATCGTTGCAGAACGTACCGCACAACTATCTATTTCACTCATTTTCATCACAAGCGTTGAACATTCTCCTCATCTCTAAAATTTGTAGTCATGATTTCGTTCCCGTACATAATTCAAATGGGACAAGCGATGAAGATGAGGCCTAGCAAAGAGAAATAGAATATGATCATGATCCTTTAAGGAATCTGTGAATACGGGTCATTGTCGAAATAAAGTGTCTTTTGGGCAATTTCCCAATGAGCTACAAGGGCCTAATTTTGCTAAAATGTTCTCTAGGGAGTCACGTACAAATCCTAGAAATATTTTTGGAATCGCTCGCCAAATCATGGGAGTTACCATAAGATAGTTATCTGTTCAGAATTTTATCGCTATTTTTTCGCTTTATCTAGACACCATTTTTGGCACTCTTGAAACGGAACTATTCAAATGTAGCACCAACAACAAAACTGTTTATCGATGGTAGATTTCACGAATCTCAAACTAATGATTGGATCGATTTACATAATCCTGCAACAAATGAGGTTGTAACACGTGTCCCGAAAACAACCCAAAATGAAATGCAATCAGCATTAGAATCATCAAAGAAAGCCTATGAACAATGGCGACAAACATCAGTATTAACACGTCAACAATTAATGTTAAAATTACAATCAGTTATACGTAGAGATATAAAGAAATTAGCAGCTAATATAACGTTAGAACAAGGTAAAACTTTAGTGGATGCTGAAGGGGATGTTATTCGAGGTTTGCGTAAGTATTGCGATATTCACCAAAACATAGCAAAATTTGTTGATTTCATCTACCAATATCAGAGGTTGTGGAGCATAGTTGTGCTGCTGGTACTCTACTACAAGGTGAGAGTTTACAAAATATATCAAAAGATATGGATATTGTTTCGTATAAAACACCAATTGGTGTTACTGCTGGTATTTGCCCATTTAATTTCCCTGCAATGATACCATTATGGATGTTTCCATTAGCTCTAATAGCTGGTAATACTATGATTATTAAGCCGTCAGAACGTGATCCTGGAGCTACAATGCTCTTGATGGAGCTGTTGAATGAAGTCGGTTGCCCACCTGGTGTTGTTAATGTAAGCCAAAATTTTCGACAATTTGCTATATATAGCATCAAAACAATTTTTAGGTTATCCATGGTGCTCATGATGCTGTTAATTTCATCTGTGACCAACCTGATATTAAAGCAATAAGTTTCGTTGGTTCAGATATAGCAGGCAAATATATTTATGAACGTGGTGGTGCTAACGGTAAACGTGTCCAATCGAATATGGGTGCTAAGAATCATGCTGTTGTCTTACCGGATTGCAATAAAGATGCAACTATTGATCAATTAATTGGTGCAGCATTTGGTGCAGCTGGCCAACGTTGTATGGCATTAAGTGTTGCAATATTGGTGGGTGAAACAAAGAATTGGATACCGGAGATTGTTGAGCGTGCGAAAAAGTTAAAAGTTAATGCCGGCCATGAACCTGGTACTGATGTTGGACCGGTTATTTCACCACAAGCCAAAGAACGTATTTTCAAACTAATCGAATCTGGAATCAAACAAGTTAAAATCAATCCAAAACTACATATCGATTTCAGATGATTATTTGATAAATTGTTACAGGGTGCTAAATGTCCACTAGACGGTCGTAATATCGTTGTTGAAAAGTATCCTAATGGTAATTTCGTTGGACCGACTCTACTAACCGATGTCAAACAGAATCACGAGTGTTATAAAGAAGAGATCTTCGGTCCAGTTTTGTGTGTAATGTTCGCTGATAATTTGGACGAAGCCATAAAAATTATCAATTCGAATCCATATGGTAACGGTACGGCTATATTCACAACTAATGGTAGTAATGCTAGACAATTCGTCCATGAGATTGATGTTGGACAAGTTGGTGTTAATGTACCAATACCTGTACCATTACCCATGTTCAGTTTCACGGGTAGTCGTGGCAGTTTTCACGGTGATTTACATTTCTATGGCAAGCAAGGTTTGAATTTCTATACTGAAACAAAGACTATCACATCATTGTGGCGGAAAGGGCAAGTTACTGGACAAAAACCGTCAGTTTCGATGCCTGTTCATAATTGAATGTCTTCCATAAATTAGAGAAAAGTCTTCCATTGTTCTTACAAAAAAAGAAAAATAATTATAATAATGATGAATGGAAATTTGTTAGTTTTCACTTAGAAATCTTAAATACCTTTCCCAATAGAGCCTTTATAATAAAAATAAAAGTTTAATATTAACACGGCCCGTTAGGAAAAACAATAATAACAAAAATTGTGGTTAATTGTGCCACTAAAATTGCTCTCCTTTCTTCGGTCACGACACCAACTTTACATGTTTCTTCTCTATTCATTTATTTGTTGTTGTTGTTGTTTATTATTAACAATTTCACTAGTTTCTAGTTATTATCAATATTCTTACTTGTTTTAAACAATAATAAGAATAATTACTAAATAGGCTAGTAGAACTGTAATGATCGTCTTATCAATAAAATTTTGATTGATTACTACTCATGTGGAAATAACCCAGTTATTGGTAAGATGCTTTGGAAGAAGAATAATACTAAAACCGTCACACTCTTTGATTTTGTTACAATTTATTTTATTTTTTTATTTTTTATTATTATTGCGACGACTACAAAACAATCATTAATTGATTTGCATCCTAGATATATAATTGCAACATATCGATTAATTTCCTAATTTGATCGATTATAACGGTTTATATTTGTAGTAATTATTGCAAAATAACGGTAATTACAATATAAACAAATTATAAAAAAATCTTTTATTGTTATTAGAGGTGAAAGCCTTTCTTTACCTTGATTTTAATCGTTTCTCACTTGACTTTACAACATGCTCAACAGAGACAGGTTTATAGAAGCGTGTCATTTTTTTTTCTACCTTCCATTGTAATGATGTTCTGTAAAAATTTTGCTCTATATTGGTTGGATAGTAGAAGGGATGGTTTGTACCAGATTTCCAGAAATTATTGTGACGGAACCTTATATTATGAGGTGTTGATTGTTGAATTATTCAGTTTGAATTATGTTTAGTGTAATGAACATGTTGTTATTGTTTAGTTTAGTTGGTTTATGTTTGGGTGATATAATACCAATAACAACAGATTCATCAAATGTTGATACATTACGCATCATTGATAGTGGTCCATTATGGCCTTCTACAACAACAACACGAATAGATTCGGAAATCACGAAAGAACAACAACGGTCATTGGATTTTAGAGATAATGAAGAAGATACAGATGCATTACAAGAATTTCTAACCAAGTACGCTGATAAAGTGAAACGACGTAAGAATCACCAACACATGCATGAATTGGATGATGTAGAAATAGCAAAGAAATCGAAATATAATGATAAACCGAAAAAATGGGATTTGTTAAATGTACAAAAACACAATCATCCGTATGATGATAAAGACGGTTGGGTAAGTTTGGAGCCGATACCGTGGTCTGTATCGAAAATTTCCAGATGGCACACAACCAAAAAACCACCAACTAAACTATCATCGACTTATGATACCGATTACGATGAATACCCAACAAGACCATCATCACCATCATCATGGGATAAACTACAAGATCCTTACTATGATGGTATTACAACAGTTACAATCAAACCGAATGGTTATGATCGTTATTTTTCTGCTGCAAAACCAGTAACTCGTCCAATATTCACAAGACCGTCAGCAATTTACGACCAGAAAGTCCATATCAATTATCCTGTTAACAATAAAGACGATGATTGTGAAAATAATCACGATCGTAGTGATATTATTACAGATGGTTTGCCGGCGAATTTCCCTGATTCCTCTGAAGCGAGTCGACGACGTGGTTCAAATCTCCAATCGAATACCCATCCGTACATGAATGATGGTGAATGGGTGTTGTTATCAACAACAAAAGGCTATCGATATCCACAATATCGACAACGTTCAATGAAAGATATTACAACACCGCAAGCGATCGGTACACATCGTGGTGTCCGTCTAACCGTACTACCACCATCGAAGAATTCTAAAGTCAATATGACAACATCACATGGTGGTCTATTACAAGTTGAATCAACATTTCAAACGGTGGAACAAGCAAAAAATCAATATTTACAAAAACAGAAAGCTAATAAGAAGAAACCGAAACGGAAGATACGCCGAAATAAACAATCAACAAAACGAGTACCACAACGAATTACGGAAACTATGGCAACACCATCAGCATCAACAGCAACAGTAACAACAACATCAAAGAAACGAGATCCACCACCGGATAGTTCGGCACTTTTAGCAGCCGTTGGTGCCGGTATGATACCAGCAACTATGGCAATGTTAGTACCGATGGCGATGAATGGGAAACGGCGACGGAAACGCGACATACCTGAATATCAAATGAAATTCATCAAATTTCTATAAAATGCATTCTCTTTATTTATCTGTAGTTAGAATTAAATAAATATAAATACATACAGTCTTCTATATTTAGATTAATTTTGGTATAAAATCCCGAATCCTACCCAAAAACTCTATCTACATACTTTCGACATTACAAATTGTAATCACGAAAGTATATAAATTTTTCCATAATAAATTAATATTAGCGTTAATTATGATTAATTGAATTTCTGTAATGCTCATCGAAACGTTTTTGTACACGTGTAACATAACTAGAAACTGATTGGGTTACATTCTGTAACAATTCCAAACTCAAATGTATTTTCAAACGAAACAAATCGGCCAACAACTCAAATATTGATTTATTTTTATCGACTGTTGGTGTTGTTGTTGTTGTAGAAATTCTGGTTGTTGTAGAGCTTTCAAAATCAATTTCGTTCTCTTTATCGTCGATTTCCGAACTGCGCTTTCGTCGCGATTTAAGACTCCTAGGACCGTGTTCTGGTACCGATACAGGCGTTACTTGCTCTGTCGTTGTTGTTATTGGCGATATTGTTGTTGGAATATTCCCAACGACGAATTGTTCTTGATAATTATTATAATTTGGATTGTTATTATTGCCTTGTAAGATTCTATGATCGACTTGTTGTGGATAACGTACACTATTCCTAGATGTTGGTTGTTTATAAATATTACCAAATAGGGTATTTTCCGGCATACCAGCAATCACTTTACCTATCGCCTCCTCTTCAGCTATACCCGTCGAATAATCATCATAATAATAATTATTATTGTTATTATTATCAACACGTCGATCGAGTTGATAGCTACGTCTAGCTACACCAAATGGATAGAAAAAGTATGTTAGACCGGCTGCTGCCATTAAACCAACTAGACCAATACCAACAGTTGGTACTACTTCTCTTGATAGATAATTGTACAATTGGGTACCAATCGGTTTTGGTTTGATTTTTGATTTTTCAATTTTCGTTGAATTATTATCGGTTTTATTATCGCTAGGACGACGACGGCGGTTCTTGTTCTTCTTCCTTTTAGTTGATGGACGTTTCGATTTTTTCTCATCTGCTTTCAACAAATCGGTATCGCCGTCTTTTGCTTCGATTGGTAGATTTGTTGAATTCTCCAATTTATTTGTAGTACTAGATAATGGAGTTGTTGCCGTCGATGTACTGATAACGGTACTACTTTGGTTCTTCTTATTGACAGCATTATTTAAAATCGATGCTTTAATTTTTGTTAATTTTGTAATCTCTTTCGATTTTGGTGTTGTAGTAATTGTGGATGGTGTTGTTGTTGTTGTTGTTGTTGTTGTTGTAGTAGTCGGCGTTACCGTTGTACTTCTTGTTGATTTCGGCGAAAATGGTTTCCTTGTTGTTGTCACTCTCTTCTTAAATATTGGTTTTATTTTGTTATTAGTCTCGATGAGCGTATTGCTTTGTGTCTCATTAGTCGGCTTAATTATGGTTTTCCTAAGCGGTTTTAGCGTTGATGTTGTTTGTCCACTTAGAAATACCCATGTTGATAGGCCGCCTGTTGTTGTTGTTGTTGTTGGCTTTTCAATTTTATAAAAATTCAATTTCTTCGTCGCCTCTTCTTCTAAATGAATTTCATCTTCATTCAATGGTATTGCAATGCCGGCATGTGAACTTTCTGAGTTCTCTTGATTTTTATGTTTTTGATTTTTTATAATTTGCTTAATTTTCGGTGGTGTTCTTGTATCTAATGTTACAATATCAACAGTTCGATTAAGTTCCATTAATTGATTGGATAGTTGCTTTAAAGTGTCTCCAATTTGTGTTTTCTTTGTTGTTATTGCTGGTGGTTGTGGTGGTGGTGATGATGATGATAATCTAGAACAATAATTGGAAAAATTTTGGGAAAAAAACTCGAAAAGTTCCAACAATTTTTATTATTTTTTCGTTGATAGATTTAACAACAAGTACAATATGGCGATTTTACAATTGAAATAATAAATAATTTTATAAATAAATAGACTTACTTAAGGTAGTATTTCCTCAATTTTCTGATAGACATCACATAATTAGGAATATTTACATTTTATTGATACGATTTCTTTTTCGCAATTGAGCCTCTAGTGTCGTCTACGCCATTTCCACGATTGACTACTATTATCCCCATATTTTTTCAAAAAATTCTCAATACTTTGCGTAACTGTAACTCCTTTATCAATCCGACTATTTTTGTGATAATAATCGGCAATATTATGCCATGTTTTTGTCTCATGATCCCAAAACCAACCATCTGGATGATGTATTGGTTTATGTACGTGTTTATAGTAAGTTATGTGCGATTTTTCATTATCTTTAGCACCTATATAAAAGAATAATGCCGGCAACCACCATGGAAACAACGATATAATCTTTAAAAACCCTATCAGAAACGATAAAGCCATTGGTATTAAATAAAAATAAGGATTACGCAAGAAGCCAAGTAGACCGCCGAGTCTATCAAATGCCCACATGCAAAAATCTAAAAATCCTTTAAGATCCGGCCACGACCAACTACTACTACCATCACCGCCACTACCACCACTCCCACCACTACCACCACTACCGCCACTACCACCAGGTCCACCACTAGCTGCACCACCGGCATCAGCTTGTGGTACAGGCGGTGCTGGATCAGCTGGTGCTTGTTGTACTGCCGGATCAGCTTGTGGTTGACCTTCTGCTGATTGCTGATCAGCAGCATACGTTTGTACACTAGGAGGTATACGTTCAGTTGCTGTATTTTGATGGTAATGCGAATTTATTACTAAATTCAAATCAGAACATTCTTGTTTTTGTTGTGGTGACATTACTGAACTCGAAATATGTACAGTGGGGCATGGTGAATTTGCATCTTTTGTATCGCCAGTTGGTAACATGTCTAAATTGAATGTTGTTATCGGATTGTTTGGATTAGAATTAGGTTCTTGAATGGGAGGAGATTCGACGATTTCATCGAAATTTTGATCATCGTTCGGTACTAATGATAACGGTGTTGATAAATCACTTAATGAGTACGGTGGGGAATTTGATATGATTTCAGGATTTGGTGTAGGATAGGACATGATGGTACCATCGTACACATTCTGTTTAATTTCAGTAGGTCTATCTGACCATTTCGTTACAATACGATGTACTAATGGCTTTTTTGTTATTGTTAATTCTAATTCTGTATAATTTCGATAACGATTTAAATCATTTTTTGTTTTAATTTTTGTATTAGGCCAAACTTTAGTTTGTGGCTTTACTGTTGTAGTACTAGTAGTAGTAGTAGTAGTAGTACTAGTTGTCGCTCTAACAATTTTTAATTTAAACGGTGGTCTTGTTGATGAAGGAGTTATTAGTGCATTTGTTGAATTTTTTATAACTTTCATACCGACAGGAGCTACATTAACTTTTTTCACTGGCTTTTTTGTTGTTGATAATAACGGTTTTGTTGTCGTGTTAACTTTAAGCCTATTTTTACCTTTCAAATTATCAACAGTGGAAATTGGCGTAGCTCTAACTGCTTTACTCTTATTATTATTATTATTATTATTATTATTATTATTAATATTACCAGAAGTGGCTAATAAAACGTGACTTTGTAAATTACGACTAGTTCTATTTCGATCCGATAATTGATCAGAAAATTGAGGTAATGTTGTGAGCGCTTTGTCTTCACTATTATTGTACCTGGCTGTTGTTGTTGTTGTTGTTGTTATTGTGGTTTTCGCTGATGTTATTTCAGGTGGCATTGATACCACTATTGATAACATTGATAACACCAACAACACTAAGATACTTTGACACTTCATCTGAAACAGAAAATTAAACGTTCACTATAAAATGAAGACAAAATTAATAGATTAATGTCGTTGGGTATGTGTGATATAAGGGAATTTATTCGCCCACCAAATTAGAATCTAGGCCAGTATATAACCGTTTTTTTTCTTCTTCATTCCTTCTGGACATATTCTACAACACCAATCTACCTTTATTAAGTACAGTTTTGAATCATAAACCAGATGGAATGTTTGTACCGTTAAATTTTTTCGCATATTAATAATACCTACCATCAATGTCGCAAAGTTGACTTATATGCAAAAATAAAAGTAACTGTAATTAATGTATACGGAAAGGAAAACTCTCATTATTTAAACAAAACAAAGATGTTACTAATGATTAAAGAAAATAAAACATTGTTAAAATTGTTAGAATTATACCGCTACGGTCAACGACTTTCCCTGACCATTCCGGATGATTCTTACGTGAACCACGAATATATAAACCGAAAAAGGCACCTTTTTATATCCGTTACTGCAACTACAAATGGGGATATCCTCTTTTTTTTCTACAATAAAAAAAATATAAAAAACCCTCTCTAATCTAATTAACCCAATTATTTATTATAAGACTAGTTATTTTTCCCTGAATCTAATTCATAAATTGCACATTAATTTCGTAGTAAAGTTTCTAGTAATTGTGGGGTTGATGGACTAGAATTCTCAACTCTACTGCTTTCTAACAATAATTATACTAAAAATGGATATTTCAACATTGACGATAATAATCTATTTATCTCTTATATTTAATCGGATAAAACTCTTATAAATACTTACGTTTTTTATCGAATTTTTCTTCATTATTCAAACACTGTAAACACTGTAACATCTGAAGAACTACTACTGGCAGTAAAAGCTCATGTATAGCTAAGGAGCTCCGTATAGCGGTATCCATGGCTGTAGCCTAAAATTAGAATATAATTAAAATACTTTAAATTCTATACAACAATCAGTTAATTATAGTCATCATTATAAAACTATAATGTTAATTTAATAAATAATCCGTTATACTAGATGAATTTTACGACTAATTGGAAGAATTTTAAAAATCCCGCTTTAATTGTGTATATTTAGTTGCATAATTTATGTCACAATTTACAAAATTATGTAATTAATTACTATAATTCAATGTAAATATACATAATTTTAAACAATTATTAATAAATTACACTAATAAATGTCGAGTATATTGCAGTAATGGTGTATTGAAAGATATTGTAATTTGTTTAATTACAGTGCGTATATTTAGTTGCATAACATTGGGCGCGTTATTCAAAATTTCGATCGCTAATATTTAAAATTAATTAATTATTCTTTTATGGTAATGTTAGATTAGATTCTAACACAAATTTTATACAACATTCTTTCTATGAGAGAAGAAAAAAAACACGATTAAATTCAAGAAAATCTTTTTAATTAATATTTTGAGGTCAAATAAAGTTGTACTTCCGTTCGACCAACTTTCATGAGATTCTCTTCTATTTTAGATGAAAATTACAACATCCTCATAATATATTTTATTGATAAATTTGCTCGAATTTGTTCTATTTTTAAGACTAACAATTATCGGTAAAGTTGCGTGTAAACTTTTACCTCTACAATGCTACGATCATCAATACGGTAGATCGTGGATTTTATTGAAGATTAAAAGACGAAAAACTGATTAAACTAGAAAATCTCATCTTTTTCGTATCCGGATGTGCTACAATAAAATTAACGTAAGTACGTGATGTAATTGTATTTGGTTGTAACTCGCTACACTTGGCTAAATTCGGTACTTACAGACGATTTAATTACGGTTTATCGTGTAAATTATTTTGCAAATTTCAATTCAATGGCTTGTATAAATAGCAAAATTAATAGAATTGGAGCGGAATAACTATTTCTTTAACAACTAAAGGTGATGACTGTGAAACGACTATTGAACACTACAATTGTAAAAAAAACCTCTGAAAAAGTAGACGAGATGAAGAGAATGTTAACAGTAACAGTAATAGTTTGATAGAAAAATAGTCGGGTCTCTAATTGTAGGTTACTGGGTAACAAATCTTAAATTTAATGTTATTAAAATTTTAATATGATTCTTTGGTTTAATGTTATCGAAATTATTTGCTAGAAATTTGCAAATCTATTGCAAACATACATTGTGTTGTTTTATTGCCACTGATTGTTTAAATAATCAAATCAATTAACAGCAGCTTGTTAATTTTCACAATGTAAACTTTCTATTTCTATATAGTAAACAATTAAATAATTGTATTGTTCAAATTTATTCATTCAAATTTTACGAAAAAGCAGAAAATTAAACAGTTATGCGGTAATTATTCTAAAATAACAGCATTTGTAATTATTTGGTTCAGTTTTATTTAAAGAATTTCAAAGATTTAATTTGAATCGAACAAGAATTTTTTTAATTAATTGTCAATTTAAATTTGATAAAATAATATCTCACCTCATTCCTGGCGAATTTTCCAAAATTTCTATTACAATTAATCCAAATTAACACTGATTTTTTAGCAAATAAACTCCACTCGTGCGTGAATCTTCTCTCACATTATTTATTTATCAATTTTACATGAAGATTTACTGATTATACGCCCGTGGATGCTGTGTTGTTGTTGTTGTTATTTTGCAGATGTGGCCGTACAACATCAACAATAACCACAAGTCGAATCAGCAGGAAGAACTGCTTTTGTAAAAGGCAAACGGTTAATAGCAGGGATTGTATTTGTATCTGTTTTTTTATTAGAAAATAAAGTGGGGGATCTTTTCGGCATTTGAATGAGAATTTACAAAAAAAAGAGAGGAAAATACGGTGAAAAACTGAATTGAAACAGCATTGATGAAAGTTTGTTTGATTAATGGATCATTCGTAATAATAACACGCACAATACGAACAATATTTGAAAATATAGATGAATGAATATGAATCGAATCAATTTCTATTAGGTTCAATTAATAATTGTTGTCAATAATTGAAGAGATAAGGGAAATTTTGGTTCAAATCCGGCTTCAGGAATATCCTGCAGCATTGAATTAATCATCCTACTTTGATTTGTTTTGCAATTCAAGATTCCCACTTGAATATTTTCAATGTAGCTGATTCATTAAGTGTCGCAGTTCAGTCGACACTTATTCTTTTAGTTCCGGTTCAATTAAAAAAAAAAATTATCGGTTCAGTTCCGGTTGTCGTTCCTGCAAAAATTCCGTGGTTTTTTTTAAGTTTCCCATTTTTGGTTCAGTTTAAATTGATTAATTTTTAAATTTTACCTCAAAAGGTAAAAATCCTAAGAGCTATTTACAGGATAAGAATTTTAAATACAAAAAATTCCTTGAACAAGTAACTGAATTATATTTGGTCAAAGTGAGCGGCAACACGAAAACGTAACGCGCAGATTGATGCATCGATTAGTAAAATTGACTTGACATTTATTGGTGATTATAATAACTGATTACGGATCAATCTAAGCACTACGTCCTCATTTCGACGCTTGTTTTGATGGTACGTTATTTGTTAAGATAGTTTGCCTCTTTGAACTTTTTTTGTCTAAATCCACAAAACGCATGACAATTAAACGTTCGCACTCTGCTTACCTTCGAATTTTGTAGTTTTTAAGAGCCTAGATGAAACACAATGTTGAAGCATTCATGTAATTGTTATAGATATACTGTATTTCCTGTGTTAATCTGTAACGACAATTTTACAATTAAATTAACGGTAATATTACATACAGTTTTATAAAACAAATAATAACAAGAACAAATCTTGTTAATTGTCTCTTTAGCTCATTTTAGAAAACATTTACTGTATTTCATACAATAAACAATAAATAGACAAGACGGTATAAAAATGAACCAGAAATGTTCTAATTATTTGTTATTTTTTTCTACTATATCTTCAACATATGACCGCATCATTGTTTTGAAAAAAAAATCATCATCATTACATCATTTAAGATTTGTTTAACCTAAATTTGTACGACGATAATTTTAATTGTTCTTAAACTTGACGAGAGCCGAAGGAGCGGGTTACTTTCCCCAGAAGCCTGGCAATTCTGTAGGAACTTACAAGGGCCCAGAGAATATTTTTTTTGAATTTCGTTCTGTACTTCATGTACTTCAAAGTTTCCAGTTTCAAAATGAGAATAAGTAAAAACAGTTCTGTTTTATATTTTTCATAATTTTACCTATACCGTAGTCAATTGTTATAAAACTCCTCAGATTTGTAGAAGGGTATCTGGAGACAATTTTAGCAGAATTAGAACTTCATAACTCATTTGGAAGTTGGTCAAAAACGCGATTTTCAAAAATTGGCTAAGCACGTAAGACGGCTAAAATGATTCGAAGACCCTCCTAATATTGATTTTTTACATTTTTCTTTATTTTCTTCGGAGACAAATAGGAATCTTTTGCATTTTCTCTAGAATGTTGTAGAGAAAAAGGAACAAAATCAATGTTAGGAGGATCCTTGAGTCATTCTAACAATAAGTCATTTTTCATGTTTAGTTCGTTTTTGAAAATCACGTTATTGTCCAAAACGATCATTTTTTAACTGACTCCTAATTGAGCTACGAGGTTCTAATTTTGAATAAATATTCTTTAGAGACTACTTTATAATTCCTTAAAATATTAGTAAAATTTCTCTATAAGTTTCGTAGAAACAGTCAAGTTGTGTACTCATAGACCGGACACACCGCATTTTTGACAGACTTCCAAATGAGCTCCGAGGTTCTAATCGCGGCAAAATATTCCTTAGAGACTAACTTATAAATCCTCCAAATATTATTCGAATCAGTTTATTATTTTGGTAGAAACACACAAATTGTGTACTCCAGGCCAGTCATCCTGTATATTTTTAAACAGACTGCCAAATGTGCTACGAGGTTCTAATTTTGATAAAATATTTTTCGCACATTACCTTATAAATCCTTAAAATATTATTCGAATGGCTTTATTATTTTGGTAGAAACAGCCAAATTATGTATGTACTCCCAGACTGGACAGTCTGTATATTTTACGAGCATTGTTTAACGACTTCCAAATGAGCTACGAGGTTCTAACTTTGATAAAATATTTTTCGCACATTACCTTATAAATCCTTAAAATATTATTCGAATGGCTTTATTATTTTGGTAGAAACAGCCAAATTATGTATGTACTCCCAGACTGGACAGCCTGTATATTTTTATACGAGCATTGTTTAACGACTTCCAAATGAGCTACGAGGTTCTAACTTTGATAAAATATTTTTTAGAGACTACCTTATAAATCCTTAAGATATTATTAGAATTTTTCTATAATTTTGATAGAAACGGCCAAATTGTGTACTCACCCTGTATATCTTTATAGGGTTGGGGAAGTCGTAAAACCTGGCTCTCCCCGGGACCAGCTGAATGTCTCGACGGCCCAGATTGCACCATATTCGATTATTCACAAGAAAAAACCGAATAAATTCGTTTCAATTAAAAACATATTATTATTATTACACACTTTCATTTAATAAGCGATTTTATTACAAACAAATTAAAAGATTTAAACATCTCAGGCACGATTAGAGATTTTGAATTGTTAAAAACTGGGACAATGTTGTAACTGTCGATAGAAGAGATCATGAAAAAAAAACACTGAACATCCATAATTTATCTTTTTTTTTTGTTAATGTAAAAAAAACAACCGGTAAAAGTTTTGGAAATTTGGTCATATTAATTAGGTATTTCAAGTTGCGCAATCTTTGTTTATCATCAATAAAAAAAATATTTATTTTGAATAAGGTTACGAGGACACCAATAGATAAGCCACCCTTGAAACTTACCTTAAATAACATATTTTATGAATAATTTAAATAAAAACGATAAATATTATCACCTAAAGTTAAATTTATTCACCAAAATTATAGATAATACAAATAAAGTAAATAATAATATAATTTTATTAATAAAGCATTTACCTAAATTGGATAAAATAAAATATAGAAAACAATATTGTACCAATAATAAAAATGGCACAATTTGTGATTTTATAAAAAAATTCAGGTGCTATACACAAAAAAAAAACTTTGTTAAACCCAATACTAATAACGGTAACGATCCTGAAGTGATGATACTACACCATTTGCTAATGAACTCAATTTACCGGCAACTTTTGTAACACCTTGCCTAACACTTTCTTTAACATCTTCTAAATCATAGTTTTGATATACACTTGCAGAACTGGCCGCTTCTATATAATACAAATTTCAATTAAAAAGCAATTTGATTTGTTAAAAAAGTTAAAATTAATTCTTACCTTTACCATTACCGAAGAATTCAGCTGATGATATACTGGAAGAACCTTGGAAACGGTTCAAATTCGCTTTAGTCTCATAATCATTACTATGATCATTAAAGAATTGTTCTGACGATATTGCTTTAGCATTACCGAATTTCTTTTGGGCTGCATCTGATGTTGATTCTGGCAGTCGTAATGCTTTTTCTAATCAAAAATAATTAATTCATAAATTGAAAAATAAAGACATAAAAGTACGAGAAATGTCTAAAAATTACAGTAATCGCCGCTTAATATGATAATTTATGTTAAATTACTCTTGTTGGGTGATTAACACGATACTTCACCTGTATTGTCATCAAATTGTACACGGTATACCGACTACAAGCTATAACTCTAGTTGTCAATACATTTTTTCCGAATTTATACGATTGATTAACGGTACAATTACGCAGATTTTGGAGTGTTGATAATAGTTAAGTCACTTCCGGTTCGACAGGAAGTGAAGCTATATTTCTTATTTTAAAATAGCGATCTATATATTTTTTGATTTTGTATTAATAAACTATGAATTAGCTTTCCAGAGATGTATATAATAAAGTAGAGGTTTTAAAAAAAATAATGCCTGAAGGTTGCCCAAACTAGTCAACCCTGATTTAAGGACAAAACAACAAAAAATAAGACAAATTACATATCAAAACCCCCTGTGTTCTTCAAATTTGCTTTGAATCTCACAGAAGCGAAAGAAAATTTAGAAATTTCCCAATAATTTATGTTTATCTACGACTTATATATTACAACAGTTCTAAAGTGTTGGTCTTTTGTACGATTTTAGAATCGAAAATAATGAAGAAGGTAAATATTCTTGTACACCACCAATAGAAATAAGTCGTAGATAAAGTATAGTATACAACTCGCTATAATGAGTGCTATTATTAATAATAGTATATTATATGTACTATGATTCTTTCAGAGAAAAAATTTGAAAATGAAAATACAAAGTAATAATATTGAACTTTAAAATAACGTAATAAAACTTGTGTTCCTCTTTTATTTCTTAATTCAAACGGATTCTTTTATGCTGGAGAGTCTAAAACTGTCAGTTAATCATAGATCCAAAAAATCTGTTTTTTAGCATCTATAACTAAAATACAAATTGTGGGGTACTAATGAGTATAATCACATATTCAGTTGTTTTGCCCTTAAATCATGACTGATTAGATTGGACCTTTTGCCATTTTCAGGCATTTTTCCGTTCTAAGCTCCCACTTGTTATGCATCACTACAAAGCTAATCTTAAATAAATAATAATAAAGCAAAAAGACATAGATCGCTATTTAAAATAAGAAATATAGATTCACTTCCAGTCAAACTGGAAATGGCTTAACTATTATCAACATTTCAAAATCTGCGCAATTTGATCATTAAGCAATCGTGTTGGCAAAAATATACTGACAAATAACCAAGTTATAGCTTGTAGCATGTTTTCATTATCACCCAGTATAGTTAATTTTGTTCTAAACAAATATTCAAACACCTGTATAATCATTTAATGACTTACTTTACGAATTATTTAAAGTATCTGAAGGTTAATTGAGTGTTATGTAAACTATTTAAAGTAAAATTGCACAAAATAAACGATTGTTCTAGTTTCATAACAATTACTTTATGTTTTTTTATCGAAAAAAAAATGTGTAAAAATGAATGATTACTGTTAGCTAAAACCTTCCATTTCACATAAAATTGAATTAATTTATCTAAGACATCTTAGACATTTCCCGTATTATTAATTGCATTGTAAAAATCTAATACCTGGACTTCTAATTTTTGGTTTTTCAATAGGATCATCGATAATAACCCAACTGTCATGATTACTATTATTATTACTATTACTAATACTGCTACTACCAGCATTATTACTTTCCGATACATATGAATTAAGTTTACTACTATTCCTATTCATATTAAAACCACTATCTATAACTTGTAAATCGTAATCATTAAAGAAACTATCATCAGATATACGTAATTTTCCTAATGAACTCAATGTATTTTGTGTCGGCTGTAAATTCTCCTGTTCAATCACTTGCATATCAGTTAAAGCTGAATGACTTATTCCACTATTTTCCCACATATATACGAGAAAGAAACAAAACAAAAAAAAAAAACATATATGTTAAATAGATTATAAAAATTGATAGAGAATATAATTACGTTCGTGCCCCTACACCCATTCCTAAACGTTCAACTTGTTCAGCTTTTTTCGGATCTAATTTACGTAATTGTTCTTCTTTCTTTAATTGTTCATTACTTAAATCTTTATATGCTAAACGTACAGCAGCTTCACGTTCTTCCTGTTCTTTTAATGATAATGCAGCCGCCTTTGCTGTTTCTTCTAATGCTTTTAAACGTGCCTCTTCAGCTATTTCAGCTTCACGTTCTAATTCAGCAAAATTTGTTTTAACTTTTGTTGCACCCAAACCACCTTTCTTTGTACCCAACTAAATATTACTTTAATTTAATTAAAAATTATCAAAATATAATAATATTAAACATAATACCCCTGATTTTCTTGATGTTGGTTTACGTGTAGTTATTGTTGATTTTATCGGTTCGTTCATTTGAGCCAGTGTAAAATCAACTTTTGGACCTTCTTCGAGATTTTTATTGTCCTGTTGGAGAGATTGTGATGCTTCAATCTATTAACAATAAAGCAATTATTTAAATTGTCTTATTTTATTGTATCTGTAAGAATTAGAAAGATTTAAAAAAAAATCGCATGCGTAACCTACTTTATTATTAATTAGTGTTTGTTGAGGGGCATCTTCAACAGTAAAATTCTCGTGTTCTGTGAAAAAATCCACTTCTCTCTCTTCATTCGTCTCCTCAATATGCGGATGAACGTGTAACTATAGGAATGTTAAATCAAATAAACCAAAATAAGCACACCGTTAGCCAATATTTGTATCATTTTTTATTTTGTTTAATTTCTATTTTTAATCAATGCAAAAGCTTCAATCTTACCTTATTCCAATTGTTATACAATTAGAAAGTAAGACCCTCAAGTTTTTTCTTATTTATTTAAATTAAAGCACACAATTATGATTGAGTGTAATTGTAACTTACCTGTGTGTCTGTTTTTAATGAATTGATAGCTAATTGATGTAATTTTTCACGGTACAATTGTGCAGCTCTTGAATTATATTTCTTTTGTGAATCGGTTGTTATACAATTGTGTTGATTGAAGAATTGTGTAGCATTTGAATTGCCACCTAATTGCATTTGTCTCAATTGTACCCATGTCCAATTTGTATCTAATTGTGTTGATCTAACAAATGTTAAATGCACCCCCAAACTACGATGTACAGCTGAACAATCTATACAGATAAATACACCATATGTTACACTAGCCCATGTTGGATTCTTAGCATCACAATCGAAACACATCTAAAATAAATAACAAACAATTAAAAATGTAATTATTATAATTAATAATCTATAATTAATTAATTCTTAGAAGACAAAAAATACACGTCATATCAAGGACTACATAACCTACAATTGTTGATGGATATTGGAATAATTTACCTTATTCGCTGGTATTGCACGTAATCGATGGAAGACAGCTTCAATATCTGCTTTACTTGGCAACGATTCCATCGTTATTTTATTAATTTATCGTTAATTTTGATGATAATTAAGAACAAGCAAAAAACCTGACACAAATTGACACAATTATCGAATTGGAGAAATTTATTATGACACGTTGGTCAACTTTAATACAGATTAGTTCTATATCACACCGATAGAGGACCAAATATCACGAAAATCCACGAAATTTACACCAATTTCCACTTTACTAACACGTAATTTACAAAATTTAATAATGTTTAATAATTTATGTTTAGGTTTTTCCAAATGTTTTTCTAAATTTGTAAATTCTGTCGGGAAAATTTTAAAACTTATCCGCTATTTCAACCAATAAAAAGCCATAAAATCGATTTGAATAAAGAGTCTAAATATAGCTCCAAATCAGCGTTGCCGAACTTATCTACACGTGAGCTTACAGTGAAATACGCAAATGGTTACGTGACGCAATGTATATTTTGATTGTTCTCTGACACGCATAGTGATACACAATATTTCAAAATAACTCTATTGATATTTATTTCTAATTTAATCCATTTTCCAATGGTTTCTGTATTAAAGTCAATAAATGCAACAATTAAAAATATATCTTTAGAAATGACGAATCTATTTTTTACCAATATTTGTATAATAGACGATAATGGTAACGTTATTGTATACATGTGCAAAATTTACCTAAGCATGAAACAGTAAGGAAAAGGGTAAATTCACGTCATTTGTTTGCAAATTCTCTCTTAAACACCAAATCTCAAGTGATTTGCTGAGATAAAAGCACCAAATAATTATTAGTAAATAATTTGTTTTAATATTATTTAAAGATCGTTGATTTCTCTGATTTTTGTTGTGGTTACCTATGTTCAGTCTTTAATGCCCGTATTTATAGACCGATCTTGAGACCGTCTTGGAGCTTGAGCTTGGCCTTGAGGCCAGAATATGTAACCAAGCCAAGACTGGGTTGTAGCTGCCTTGAGACGAGCTTGACCTTTGCAGAAAGTGCGCGTGCGCACAAAAAGAAAAACTTGGCAATGTAAAATGTAACTAGAATTCGCCAAGTTCTCAACCCTCCATATACTCAATCCTGACTTCCGTCGAAAATTGCCGAAGCAAGACTTATAAACCAAAACGCGTGCTTGGAAGTTAGACTTGAGCTGGAGTCTGAGATCGGTTTATAAATACGGGCATAAAAGTCCAACAGTGACGTCAAAAAATCCCTTGAAATTATTTAAAAAACTATACGCCTTTTTCTTGCACAATTTGGTATTTACTTAAATGTTTACTTTACGAGTTCTTGCCAATACGCACTCGTACTATGAAATTTCACATACAGTCTCAAAATCACGGAATTCATTTCTGATTGCGCTTAATCGAAGTTTTGCATCTAAAGTTATTGTTATTAATTAAGTTCTATCGTCCTGACCAATCATAGCTTTTATAATCTCTGTTTAACAACTGCTTGACGACGTTATCGCTCACGACTGACATTTGCTTGGCAGCGCTACCACTCGAGCAGTGGTTTGATGTAGGCAACCCAACATACACAAAACCATTAGTTGAGTGGCAACGCTGTCAAACAAATGTCAAGCTCGAGCGTTAACGCTGCCAAACATACTTCAAATTGAGACTCTAAACGCTGTGATTAGTCAAAACGATCAGGACGAATGAGCCTTTTTAAGAAGTGTAAAGCCAAAATTTCGATTAAGCGCAGTCAGAAATGCATTATTCTATGAGTGATTTTGTGCTTGAATGGAAAATTCATCACAATCAAGTGAGTATTGGTAAAAGCTCGTAAACTAAACATTTACCCACAAATTTTGCTTATTTATTGTTACAAAAAAGTTTCATATTCATACACGATATATGCTTGACTTAAAATTTTCTATTTTCTTTATTATGTGAAGTGACGTGGCAACGTTGAGTTTAGAGCTACAATTAGTCTTTGGAGTATCGCATTAAAAGCACTGTTGTCATGTGGTGGTCAACATACGAGTTGTAGTGGTGGTTGGTGGTGGTGGTTGTATAGTAACGAATTGTTTTTCCATGTTTTAATGACTGTAAACAAACCCGTCTCTATATCGCATTTAAGTTTATTCTATGGTAATTTTTATTTAAATTAAAAGTAAGACAACATAAAAATCGATATTTAAATTGGTAAAAGCAAATAAATTAAATAACGAATGAGAAATGTACAGAAATGGATGTCAGAACACAAAAATTAGAACAACAAGTAAGCATTTCTTTTAAATAATTAAAGGGCAACAAAAAAAAAAATAATAAGAAACTGTATATATACATACATTTACAAATCAATATATATCCATAATTCATATATCTATTCTAATTTAATTAATTTAATGTTTGTTTTATCGGTATTCTCCTTAGCGACAAATAATGGAACAGAAAATGAAACAGAAACGTATGACTTCAGGTATGATACAAGCATCCGATATAAGAAAAAACTCAGCATCAAGTTTAAGAACAAATAGTGGCGGAAATCGTCGAGAATTACATGGTTTAAACACATAAAAATCTTGTAATTATTAATTAAAATAAAATTGAATTTAATTATAGGTTACGATGGCCCATTACAGTATAGTATGGCTCGTGATAATAATCCCGATCAAGTTATATCAATACTTTCAAGTCCAGATGATGGTATATTAATTAATATTAAATTCATATAGAATCTATTGAAAACATTTTTTTCTCTTCTAGATACTGTAATTGAAGATTTAACAAAAACAAATAGTGATTTAATGGATGTTGAAGATGATGAATCATCACCAATTGCAGTCGGTACAACTACAACAACAACAGGAACAACCACAACAACACCGAATAATAACAATAATCATAGCAATAACATTATAATTAATCCTATCGAATCGACAATTATCAATCAAATCAATAATAGTAATAATATAACAAATACAACAACGACAACAACAAATGAGATTGAAGGTGATATAGAAGGTAATGTGGAGAAATTCGTTTTACAACCAGCACAACAAAAAGTTTTATACAAATGTCGTATAACAAGAGATCGTAAAGGTATGGATCGTGGTCTGTATCCAACATATTTTCTACATTTAGAACGTGATTATGGTAAAAAAGTCTTTCTATTAGCTGCTAGAAAACGTAAAAAGAGTACAACAAGTAATTACTTAATATCAACAGATCCGACTGATTTATCACGTAATGCTGAATCTTATGTTGGTAAGTCTTATTATTATTATTATTGGTATTATTGAATAATTAATTGAATCGTAATTAGTGTGACGTCTAATAGAATTATTTGTTATGTTTATTAATTTTTCTTGTCATAATTTCGCTTTTTGATTTGTTTTTAGGATAGTTCTGATTATTGATCTAACAACATGTTCCAGATTCATTTATAGAAATCAATAGTTGTTGTATCTAAAATAAAATAATTATTCAACTGACTTTGATACGAATTCTAGCAACTTTGAAGATTTCCAATATTTATTTTTATATCGGGTGACTCACCTGAAACGAAAACTTCTTATTTGGCGAGTGATTCGAAAACTATTTGTAGGGAGGTCCCTTGTAGCTCATTTTGGTGTTGGTCAAAAAACGTTCGTTTTGGACATAGTCGCGATTACCAAAAACGAGCTAAAAACACAAAACGACTAAGAATGACTCGGAGACCCTTCCAACATTGATTTTTTCGTTTTTATCCATTGAATTGTAGAAAAAAATGCCAAACTTTTCTTTCCGTTCCAAAATGAAGTTAAGAAAAACGAAAAAAAAACAATGTTGGGAGGATCTGACATCGTCAGAAACGAGCGTTTTTTGATGAACCCTCCCAATAAATTTTTGAAATATTTTTCGAATCGCTCGCCAAATAACGAGAATTGTCCTAAGAAATTTTTGTTTCAGGTGAATCACCCGGTATAAATCTGTATTATATATGTGAATTAGCATACAATAGGTAGTTTTTATGCTATTTTTCAACTCACAAGAAACTATATTGTCAAAATTTTCGAATAGCTGGTTGTTTTTTTTTTTTAGTACAACATTTCAAGATAATTATTCCTGCTTGTTAATTGGTAATTTTGGATTCCAGTTTGAAATTTACTCTGAAATTTGTTCATTTGCATATTTTCTATTTGTGTATCTAAATTTAGGAGAAGAGATCGATTGGAATTCCGGATTTATTTAAAATGTAATGATAGAGTGAAACCATAAGCGTAGCTAGATGGTGCCCTTCAAATACTGCATCCCTGTGCCCTGTAGTAATATTTTTATTACTTAATTCTTGTTTCTATTTACTTTTCACTAACTTTTTTTTTTACAATTTTTCCCAGAGCTCGGCCTGTGTTGATAATTTCTTAATGAAAATTTAATTATACATGGTGTCTTCTAAATGTGGTCCAT
The DNA here is from genome assembly GCA_039776855.1 of Mylabris sibirica. Classification (NCBI taxonomy): domain Eukaryota; kingdom Metazoa; phylum Arthropoda; class Insecta; order Coleoptera; family Meloidae; genus Mylabris; species Mylabris sibirica. The sequence goes on from CM077838.1 coordinate 7,910,026, forward strand.
TTTTATGAAACTCCTATTAGTTGGCGAGTGATTTAAAAAATATTTGAAGGATTTGTAGAGGACGCACTGGAGACCATTTTATCTAACTTTTTCAAATTTTTCCATTGACGTCGCTTTTCCCTCACATGAATAAGCTTTCGAACACGCAATCATCCGTTTGTCCAACAATAAAAACTATGCGAAAAAAATACTGCATAAGCGTGGCCGGGAGTTTTCTTGGAAATTTGTTGTAAATACATAATTAAATTTTCATTAAAAAATAATCAACATAGGCTGAACTGTGGGGGAAAAAGTAGAGAAAAACGAGCTCCGAGTCAATTGTCAGCTTCCTCAACATTTTCCAAAACAGAATAATCTTTCTTCTGCACTTTAAAACTATTTTTCCAAAACGCTATCGCAAGTTTCTACATCTTCAAGAACAACCGAGAAATCGTGCACCAAACATTCCCGTTTTGCGTATAAAACTATAGCCTGCAGCCTTAATTATAGATCAAATCGATAATTATAAATAATTTATCGTTTGGTAATAATTAATATTTGTATTTGGTGTAATAAATTTCAATTATTGCAAATAATTAACTACCACCTGTCTTGTAAATTATCTCTAATAATACTTAAATTTATTCGTTTTTTTGGAATAATAAATTCATATTTTTATGTGTTTTTTTTTATTACAGGTAAATTACGTTCAAATTTGTTAGGTACACAATTTACAGTCTATGATAATGGTGTATCTCCTCGTAAATGTCACCATCTTAAAGATGGTGATATGCCACGACAAGAATTAGCTGCAATCACATACGATACAAATGTATTAGGTTTTAAAGGGCCACGTAAAATGACAATTATATTACCTGGTATGACAGTTGATCAACAACGTATTAAAATCTATCCACAGGATGATAGTGAAAGTTTAATAGAATGTTGGAAATCAAAAAATATGGATAATTTAATTGAATTACATAATAAAACACCTGTATGGAATGATGATACACAATCTTATGTATTAAATTTTCATGGACGTGTTACACAAGCATCAGTAAAAAATTTTCAAATTGTACACGATAGTGATACTGAATATGTTGTAATGCAATTTGGTCGTATTGCTGAAGATGTATTTACAATGGATTATCGTTATCCAATGTGTGCATTACAAGCATTTGCTATTGCATTAAGTAGTTTTGATGGTAAATTAGCTTGTGAATAGAAAAAATATTAAACATAAGACAAAAAATCGAATTTTTAAATGTGCCTCATTGAAATACTTGTACTAAATGTCCCACAAAACATCTTAATTTTAATTCATCTTATAATATTTAGTGAGACATTCAGTATTCAAATTTATTGAAGCTTCAATTAGTTGTATTTAGGTTTTTTTTAAAAAAAAATTTACACATAGATAGCTACCATTAGTTGGTTAATTATGGTAGTTTTTTAATCTAGTCGATTATTATTTTTTAATTTAGTATTAGGATTTTTTATGTAAGATTTTAGGATATTTTCAAATTAACAAATGATTGCAAGTTTGCCTTATATTTTGCCTCTTGTATTTATTTTTATGTTAAATGCACCTATACATCAGGTCTAACTTATTACTATTATAAAAATTTGACCCTTATCCGCAAAAAAAACATTTTTTGAATGTGTAGGTGTATCTTGTGTGCATTTATTGATAAAAAAACAATCAAAAATGTTTTTAACAGGGTCTGCTTGAATTTTCAGCTCAACGCTATCTAACAGGTTGTGTATTTGGTCTGAATTGCTGCTTTTGACAAATCGTTAATTTTTATCGCATTGGCGCTACTTACTACCACACTAAAAGAAAACGCTAGTACATATTTCCATCTCTATCTTACTTATACTATCGTTATTCAACTGACACTAAAATAGAGATAGAAATACTAGCTATTTCTTTTTATGCGATGGTAACTAGCGTCAATGCGGGCAAAATTGGCATTTTTCAAAATTTTGCTTCTTATGCGAATCGAAAAAAATGCACATGCCTGTTAGACAGCGTTAAGTTGAAAAGTCAAACAGTTCTTGGTTTTTAAAATGTTTTACATGTGTCTTGGAAATGTCAATTTTCACCAAGTAGATTTGTTCGATATAATCAAATCAATAGAAATAATAATAATGAAAAATAAATCAAACATTAAATGTTAACTTATAAACTAATTCTTGTACATATTATTAAATGTTCACAAAGAATTACAGTCGAATTCGCTCTTTAGTAGAGTGTGCACATTATTAATTAATTGGCTATGTATGACTACAACTAAAGTTTGAATTTGACTATACAGGATGTTCAACGAGATTTCACCTCTTAATTGGCCATGAATTTGTTATATGAAATCTTTACTTGGTTCATACACATTTGACATTTTTTTATGAAAGAACAAGCGACTGAACCAAGCTAAGATACTACGTAGTGACTAAAAGCATGGCCAATTGCGTGGTGAAATGTACATTTTGTATATTAAACTAACAGTATTTGAATTGTTACAATTTTTCAAATGTACAACAATGTATTAAAGAAAAAGAAAGGCTCAGGTTTTTTCGTTCAAATTTTATTAACTAAATTTGGAAATTTGTCTAAAATTTCGAATGGAAATATTTTTATAATTATATTATTAACCTTTGCCATACACTTTAATCTTATTATCGTACTACATTCCTAATTAAATTTGAATTATTATTTTATGTTTTATGTATTTTGTGAAGTCTGAGATTTTCGGAATTGGTTTTATAGATGAGTTTTATACACGTTTTTGAAGCCTATTTGCATCAATAAAGAGTGACTCACAATTTATTACTATTATTATTATACAAGACGGTCTTTCAAATATGGTTGATTCTTTTGAAACTTCTTAGATGGCGAGTGATTCGAAAAATAATTCAAGGATCTGTAGAGGCCCTTGGGAATAATTTCAGCAGAATTAGAACCTAGTAGCTCATTTATAAGTCTGTCAGAAAACGCTCATTTATGATGACGTGGCGATTTTCAAAAATTTGCTGCACAAGTCAAATGACTCGAGAATCCTCACAACGTTTCTTATTTCATTTTTCTCCATTGCATCGTATTTTTTGAAAAATCAATGTTAAGAGCGTCTTTGAGTCATTTTTAGTGTTTAGCTCGTTTTTGAAGATTGCAGTCCTCTTTAAAACAAGCGTTTTTTGACCGACTTCTTAATTAGCTATGAGGTCCCGACTTTGATAAAATGATCTTAAGAAACCTCTTAACAAATCCTTGAAATATAGGAGAAGTTCTATATGAATCGTCTACATTTAAATTTACAGCCAGGTAGTTCTGCACCACCTTCAATACAAGTTACAATGCACTAAATACATACAGTAGCGTAACCCTATGGGTCAATGTGTTAGAAAGAGAAAAAGCAAATTTTAACCCGAAAATTGCTGACCTTGCGCTACTGTATGTATTTAGTGACTTATTGATGTTATAGATAAAGTGAAGAAGTGTAGAATATTTCATTTAAACTACTTCTTCCATGAACTACACTGAACGAAGGCCATATTATTACGTAACAGATATTCTAACCTTACTCTTTCAGCCAGCAAGTACAGTTACTAAATATACATATATTTAGTTACTGTACCAGCAAGATAAATAAGTGTTCTTTATTTAAATTGAATGAAACAATATACGTAATTTATTCGAATAAAGTAAATACACAAAATGAATAGTTAATACGTTAATAGTGACATTTACTTACATCCAATTCATATTTTTAGCTTACAATTTACAATGGATCTATTACATTTGCCCCTTAAGTTTATGCAAACTTGTATACTTCTGTGATCTTGAGTGTGCATGAGCACTTGTATCCAAAAACTACAAGCTGTTTACTTTTAGAAGATCCGATAAACAAACAGTTATTTATTAACATAAAAACAAACGTTTTCCATATCGTTTCAATAATAATTTAATGTGTTCACTCACGTTTGTATATTTAAATATGTAATATATAGCTTTTTATCCAGTTTTTGATATTTTTTCTGAGGTGAAACAGAATATACAGCTGCGCGCTGTTTATGCGCAGTGACAACTATTGGCCACAAACTTGCCGGAGTGAAATCACTGCTATTTAGGCATGGCCTGGGCACTTACTCTTGTAAATCTTGAAACATCGTAGAAAGAGATGGATATATAAATTTGTAGTACCGGCACATTTCACCAGGTTATCTTAGTCGCTTTTAAACTAAGAGATGGCGTTATAAAACAACTTGATTAGGCAAATACTTATACTTACTTATTGTGTGTTGCCTACGGTAACATAATTTACAGAACTCATTTCAATTTATCAACGGTAAAATCGCTGATGCGCCTGCGTTGTTGATGAATTCTCGAAAAAAATGTTGAATTGTCAAATGTGTAATAAACTACCTAATTAATTATTTACCAAATTTTTCATTTTTGAGTTCAAAAAAGTAAATGTGTGGATCTATTTAGCAACTAAATAACATAAATGGAAATATTTTGTAAGTATATCATTTATTTAGCAAATGTTAAAGTAATTATATAATGTACAAATTAAACTCTCGTTGTTTCATTGTAAAGAAAAGTTGTTCAACTGTGTAAATTTTTTGTTGTAGGACGAAATAGGGAAGTCTTCAATAATAAATTTAGAAATACATTTGTGTGAAGAAAACTAGCTTAAATTGGTATACCCAAAAATATATCACATATAGATGGTTTTTCAACAGTTGTTAATTATTCGACAAGAAGTCATGTCATATGATATTTTGAATCACGTTGTTATAGAAAAGGCATTGAAAACAAGCAAAATCCATCCTTTAGACAGGAATTTAAGTTGTGTCTCGCTTGAAAAGGTGAGATGCATTTTATGATATTATAAATTATAACGTACATGTAATAATCTATCTGTTTGCCTTTATTGTGTTTCCAGACAATAAATGGTGAGACTTTTCTGAAATACTCCACATACTTACGATTTTCCGCTGTCCGAATATTATTTTGCCATTGAAATGGTTGAAGAATTAATCAACAGAATGGATAAATTCAGACGTAAAAATTGCTTCAGGTGGATGTCTGGTAACATTTACAGATACACATTTATCCTAACGGAAATGCACTAATGTTTTCCTTTAATTGTATCTACTTGGTAAGTTTTCTGAAATTGTCAAAAAATAGAAGCATGTTGTATTTCATTAATGTATTCAGTGATAGACTTTAAGAAGTGAGGTGTCTCGAATAGTGTACCTACTTACTTTTGTTTCAGTATTTATTGATAAAATTTATATATTGTATAAGTTTTCTTTTGTAATACATATACATGTGTTTATTAGTTCATGGTTTTCTTTATATATCCTGAAAATGTGTAATTATGTCATTGTATGTTACTGAAATTTGTAATTTGTACTATAATCTTGTATTTTAATGTAGTATGACTACAATCATGCATTAAAATACATAATAGTACAAATTACAAATGTCAGTAACATACAATCGCATAATTACAATAGTTAAGAATAAGGTGGTAATAATTGAATTTGAATCAAACGTATTTCGCGCCTTAACATTTAGTACCGGCACATTTCAAGAGATGTCGTTAAAATACGTCTTCAAAAAAAAATGAGAGTTGCCAATCTATTTTTCTTTTATTATCTATGTATTTAGGTATGCTATGGTATTGTTTACTAGATTTTAACCTATAGCTGTTGTATATAAGCAATTTCTTAGAATTATTATCAAGAAATTAATTAATTAATTAAGAGAAGAAAATGGAAACAGACGACCAATTTTTACATACATATTTCACTCATATCTCTCAGATGGGTTACGATAAAGCTAAAGAACATGTTGTTCGTAAACTGCATATATTTAAACAATTTTCAATTAAAAATCTACTTTATTGCGTTTTTAATTTTAGGAGAAACAAAAAGAAACAGTAAAAGTAAATAACGTACAATTATGGACATTATTTCTAAATTTTCTACAACAATTAATATTAGCCGAGAAAAGTTATTTAGATTTAGGTTTTCTACAACAAAAAAATAAAGGATTTTTACGTAAAGACGTAATCAATCAATAATTATAATTGTTTATCGTTAAATTTAAATATTTATTGTTTCTAGAATTCTTTACGATCAGTTTTTGAATCAATGAAATGTGATCTGAAAAAATGGGAGAACAATTTTCGAATACATCAAGATACAAGGGTCCAAAATTATTGTTTAAACATTTACCAATATATCAATGCTAAAATCAATATGATCGACTTATACGAACGTATTTATACAGTTGGTATAAATAAAATTTATATTTATAATGAAATTCTAAGTCATATAGAAACTTTAATTGAAAAACACACATTAGAATTCACTGATATCAGTTTGACGCCGTGCAAAGCGATTTTTATGTTGGAAATTGAGATTCTACAACAATTATTTAAGGCATTAGCCGAACTACAACGTTTACAATTTTTACCGTCATTGGCTTTAATACATGGGGCACATACAAGACTATCATTATGGGAGGGTAAAATACCGAATCGTGAATCATGGAAATTGAATTTTCTAAAAAATAATACCTTACCAACACTGATACAATGGTTGCAAAAGTTTAAAGGTGCCGTTTTAAGTAAATTCAGTCTGTATTTTCACGATACATTAGCACAACAGACGACACCGAGCGATATGAGGACACTGTGTGCCCGATTACATCACGACCACTATCAGAAGTAAACTTGAATTTCTTTTAAATTAAAATTAATCGATTTAATTTTGATTGTAGAATGGTGAGTTTTCAACGTAAATATGAAGCAGCTTGTGTTATCCTCTTATCAGACAATCAAGTTAGTTGTGATACAACAGATTATGATAGTTTTCCTATTATTGTCTCCTATCCACCGGTATTTATATTTAAATTAATAATTAAACAATTTATTTTAATTTTGTGGTAAATTTTAGAGAAGTCCACCACAATTAGAGACAATTCTAAAAATGATCCAAGAGACTGCTGAAGAATTATCAATAATTGATCGAATTATTTACAAATTCAGTTCACAGGGACAATGTTCATATATTTTAGCTACAGTTGAACCAAATATTTATTTAGTTATATTGTTCGAATCGAAGAAATCTGAGAAAGATGTTTATATTAGTAATTTTATAAATGAATTATGTACAAATTTACGATGCACTAAAGTGTTTATAAATTTGAAAAATTCCACCAAATAATTGTACAAATTTTCTAATTTTCTAAATAAAAACAAGTTTTTTAAAGTTAGCGCCAATATCAAGTTCCTCCAGCGCCATGGCTACAGTTGCCAGATTGATCGATTTGTCACCAACTTAGCCACAAAAATATAATTGATAAAAATAAAATTATTGATATTCACTAAAGTATTGGTCTTCTATTATAAAATTATTATTATAGATATAACAATGAATCTTACTTATTATTTATTTGTCATTAATTCCCAATATATTGGTGTTTTATGAATTTTCCCGAAGATAATCTGGCAACCTTGACGGGATCCCAGAATGCATTGTGGCTCTCTTTTCCGCCGTCAACGAGTGAGTGAACCAGGTTTGTAATATTTTTAATCATTTTTCGGTTATTTTCCTTACATTTATAATAAAGTTACCAAATATATTGATTATATTGTTAATTTTACAATCATTTTTGTATAATTATCGATAAATAGAGGTTTGGTTTTAATTAGTTGAAAAGCATGGTGTTATAACCTCACTAATTCATTTGTTACTATCAAAATTGATTTTTTTACAGTAAAATGCCTTCTGTGACGCTTAAAGACGTCGATCAACACAAATTCGTTAAAGCTTTCGCTCAATTTTTAAAAAAGTAAGTTTTATTGATTACATGGAAAACATAACCTTATTTTTGTTGTTTTCTTGATTATAGAACGGGCAAATTACGTGTCCCTGAATGGGTAGATTTAGTAAAAACTTCACGTGCTAAAGAATTAGCACCCTACGATCCAGATTGGTATTATACACGTTGTGCTGCTGTTGTACGTCATATTTATATGCGTTCACCAATTGGTGTTGGTTCTGTAACGAAGATTTTCGGTTCACGTAAACGTAATGGTACAAAACCGAGTCATTTTTGTCGTTCAGCTGGCAGTATAGCACGTAAAACATTACAAAGCTTAGAAGCATTAAAATTAATACAAAAGAATGCAAATGGTGGACGTGAATTAACACAACAAGGTAGACGTGATCTAGATCGTATTGCTGCACAGGTTAAAGCAAAAGAACGTAAAGCTCTTAAAGCTGGTGTTATTGCATTATAAAGATTTTTTTTAAATAAGATAACTACAAAATAAAAAAATGTGAAAAATCATTGATTTAAAACATGACTTTATTTGTACCCTTACAAGTTTTTCTTGTGCACTTATTTGGGGAACAATTACACAATGACTAGAATTTATATCTATTAACAATTTCGACCTTTATCATATTTTTTTTTTAACACGTAGCAAATATAAGTTTGATTGGCACTATTAGTCTTACAATACAGTGTTTAGAAAAAATTAAAATCGTTATAACAAGAATAAATGGAAATAAAGGTAGTTGAGAAGGCAAATAGAAGTTGGAGATATTGTTTTGCATTTAAATATGCCATACATTAAAAAATAGAATAAAACCATTTATCACGATTAATTTTGTTGCTGAATTATCAGTCAATAGTTAAAATTCCATTCTATCACAAAATTTTGACTTGATTTTCATTTATGTGATGATCATTCAAAAAAAAGATAGTTTTTCCGCAGTCTTATTATACAAGACATTTTCTAACAAAATTAGCCTTTGTTAAGAATTTAAATTTAACGACCAGCCTTGAAAAATCTTTAGTTAATTAAGTTTAACTTGATTCAACAGTTAGTGCGGTCTTGTGTAATAAGAATCTGATTGAAAACTGTTCATAAGGGAAACCAGTTTAAATCTCTATAGATATTTGAATTTTCTAACATATTTGGCATCACTGCTATCTTAATTTATGTTACCTGAAAGTACTCCAGGTTCCAGGAATTCTTTATAAATATTCCTGAATTGATATTAGCGAAAGATAAGCATAAGTTTGATGATATTCTAGGAGGAATTCGTAAAATTCTAAAAATCTTAAAATATAACAATTGTATCGATTATTAATATGTAGAATTATTTTTCATTATCTATAAATATGTGTGCGATTTAAAGTGTAGCTTGCGGTGTATTATTACCACCTTCTAAATTATTATCAATACTAGCTTGTCTTAACCAATGTCGTAGATTTCTTGTACGTTCAATTAATGTTGTCGTTGCACCCTGTTGATTTGTAGCATGTGTTACCATTGTACTTTGTGCATTTGCTAATGCTACTTGTTGACGATAATTATTTAAACGATCAGCTAATGTTGGTATAGATGGTGGTGCTACAGCTGCAGGTACTGATACAGTTGCTCCATTTGTTGTTTGTGCTGTTGTTGTTGTTGATCCTGCTAACAGGGACCAGCCTAAGTCAGGGTAGAGAAATGGTGATGGTATTGGTACTGTGGAAAGAAATTTTCAACATGCAAATAGCCAATTGATAAGGAACCAAAATTTTATATTCTACAATATTTATAGGTATATTATTTTTTTAATTAATATTAAAAAGAATACCTGCAGTTATAGTTCCAGTATGTTGTTGTTGTTGTTTACGTAAAACATCCCAAATTTCACGTATTTCACAATTTAAATTTTCTAAACTTTGTATAATTTCAGATGATTCTTGTAAATGATTTTTATTAAAAATACCATCAGCTGTTGCAAATTCTGTTGAACTTATACCAGAACTAGCACTATGTGATGATAAATCACTTAATGTTGTATCATCTTGACGATTTTCAGCTGTTGCTGTTGTAGTCATTGTTGCTCTTTGTAATGATTGTTCTAAATGTCTTAAACGAATCACTTTCTCACCCAATAAACTTCGTGTACGATGCAAAGATACCTCCATGTCGGTCAATTCTTTCTCCTCCTAATTAGACAACAATAATAATAGTTATTTATACAACAAGGGAATAATGAACATTATTCCCTCTCACATAAGCCAATCAGAAAATAAATAAAACGACTAACAGCAGTTTTAACAAACAGTTCTAAAGTGTCAGTTTTTTGTGCGATATTAGAATTGAAAATGATAAAGAAGGTACATCACCAGTACCTGTACACTTAGAAATCAGTGGTAGATAAACTATAGTATACTACTCGCTATAATGTGTGCTATTATTACCTCGAATGATTGAAATACTCGCTCGCTCGTGTTGTAAACTTCATTTTCGGTAATAATAGCCTCATTGCCAATACATTTAAAAAGTAAAGTAAGAAAGTAAAATATTAGAACAAACAAGGCTTTATTTTTAGGTGGCATGGAAAATTACTATTTTATGAATGACTATACCGTGGTTATATAATATCATACTGTACGACCAATAGGAATGCGAATTTCTATAACGTACTAGTGTGTTATTAGGAATTTTATTTATTTAAAATCGGTATATTAGGACCTCTTTATACAAAGGTGTTAGATACAATTATTATACAAATCGAATAGCTTACTTGACATAATTGTTGGAATGTGTGCCGTGCCATAGAACCATGTTTCAATTTCAATTCTTTCTGTCGTTGTTGAAATAATGATTTTTGATTACGTAAACTTTCTTTTGCACGTTTAATTGAATCCCTTTCTAAATGTATACGATGACGGAAAAATTCCAATTCTGAACTACCTTTATCAAATTTTTGACCATCACTAAATGGATAACGTAAATGATATGTATCATTACAATCATTGTTTGTTTGTGTTGTTGGTTGTGGAAATTGATCTTCTAAATCTTCTAATTTTTGTAATTGCCTACGTAGATTTTCAACTGGTGAACAAGAACGTTGCTGTTGTTGTTGTGTATAATTCCGACGACCCTTCATTCCTATATTATTATTATTATTAGTATTGTTATTATTATTATTTATACGAGATGTTGATGAGCTTTTTAATCGTGAAAAGATCCGCTTACGACTCCTACCAGGATTCGTACTATTATTATCAGACGAATCGCAATCGTTTATTTTATTATCCTTATCATCACTTTTATCATCACTGAATGATGTATCTAAATCTTGAATGATTAATTGACGGGTAGTTCGATGTTCTGGACGATTATGTTTAGGTGTTGGTGGTTTACGTAATGGTGAATTTAATGGTGTTCTATTTAAATAAATATAAATAATTAACTTTTAATTATATTGAAACAATTCTAAACGTACTTATCTTTATTGGTGGAATGACTTTTTTCAGTTTCAGATCCTGTTGTTGTTGTTGTTGCTACACTTTGTTCTTTTCGTTTATTCCGTTTTTCAATTGATAATTTTACATCAGTTTTTAAACGTAAATATTTCTCTTTTAAACAACGATATTTATCTTCTAATAAACGTTTCTCACAACGTATCTTCTCATAATTACGATTCTTATTATAATCATCGTTGTCTTGTAGTAATTGTTGTTCGTGTGCTAATTGATTTCTTAATTCTTGTATAGAATTTTTATGATCGCGTTTTAAACAATCTTCTTCAATTTTAAAATCACGTTTTAATTGTTCAATAATTATTGTATGATTTTGTTTTAATTGTTCTATATCTGAATTATTAATTAATATTAATTCATCACGTTGTTTTTCAACTTTTTCAGCTAAATCTCTCTCAATTTCAACTAATTTCTCTTCGTAATACTTTTCTAATTCCTCTTTTTTATTCTCATAATCTTCCTGCATTTTCTTCACATCATCATCGAATTGTTGTTGTAATTTTCGTTTTAATTCATCGAGTTGTGCATCGAATTTTAAACGTTCCTCTTTCAATGTACAAAATTTACGATTCTCCATCTCGATACGTAAATTCTCCAATTCACTTTTGATTTTATCTTCATAATCTTGTTTCGTTTTTATTAAAATCCGTTCAAATTCACCGTCTTGTGATTGTTGTAAATCGTTGCGAAATTTAATTAATTCATCATTCTTCTCCTCCCATAAATTTTTTTTTAATTTCTCCATACGTTTATCGGCTTTCTCTTCAAGTTTCTTTGATTTCTGTAGAATCTCATCGGAATTATCATCGTTTGAATCATCACTAACTTGTAAAAAATCATTTGGATTCGGTTTTATTAATTTTAAATTATTCGAATTGTTATCAATTTCTTTAACCGGTGATACTGTAAATCTTGTCTTATTTAATCTATTATCAATTTTAACATTAATAATATTGTTTTTATCACTTATTATATCATCATCATCATCGCTTAGACTTTTATCGGAGAATGTGAATCCAATATCTGTGTTTGTATCGAGATTGAATCGGACACTTTTCTTATCATCCTCATCTTTCTCCGATTTCTCCGATGACAATTTATCAAAATCCATACTTTTGGATACTTCCAAACAATTACGTTCGCGTAAAATACCCTTCGGTTCATTTCGATTCGGACTTGTTATCATTTGGTCGTTTTTCTTCTGTGTGTTTGTTTTAAGGAACATTGCACCACCTCCGCTTACTGTCAATTCTTGATTCTTCTTATACTTATCAGCATCGATTTTCTCATCAAAACTACTACTAAACAATGCTGTTTTATGCGATTTCAATAGTTGTTCATCTGATCGTTGTCTGAGTAGTTTATGTGGATTCAATGGAGCTAGTTTTCTTGTTGATAATGGTTGTTCCAGTTTCTTTGGATATGGTTCATCGAAACTTGGTAATTCTTGATTGAATGTGGCATCTTCTGTTTGTTCACCAGCGGCTAAGCTTAAACTTTGACTTTCTGTACGGACTTTTTTGACTAAACCACGATAAACATCATCTAATGGATGCTCCCATTGCGTCTTGCCTGTTAAATTGTTGTAATAATAGTAGCATTTCCGGTTATCATCGTAGCTAATGTCGATTGAAAAAGAAACAAAACGTCTAAATAGAATAAGGGTTTGAAATGGGAATTTGTTGATTTACCATGGCTTCCAGCCGGCCGGTAGACCCTCCATTAGACCTTCTGCTGCTAATGGTAAAAGCTCCGGCTCTGTATCCGGATCTATACCGATTTTCTTTGCATAATCCCGGATTTCTAACAATTATTTCCCGTTTGCAGTAATTAAAATTTAGGGGGTTAATTAATTAATTAAAAATCAACTTACCATCAACAGAGGGGTGGCTGTCCTCGTCGAAAATCTCTTCACACACAATCGACATTTTATTATAATGTCTTTAGAAAATTATAAAAGAAATTGTAAAAAATATTGACAACATTTGGGGGTTTGCCGTGAAAGACAGCTGATAAATGAGTAGGGAACTAGGTTTAAAGGGTAAAAACAAACAAAACTAGAGTAAAAAGCGACATCTATCAAATAATCCAGAAATTTCTTCCTGGAAATTTCCGTAATTTCCGAATGAAAAAGCTATCAATACCGTCTTTTAGATAACAAAAAATAGACTTTATTATGAAAAGTGGACAATTTCGCGTATTATCAGGAAAAAATACGAAAAAGCGAGCTTTTGAGCTTTGAACAGCGCCACATTATCCTTACGGCGGCGAATCAAACTAAAATTCCCGGAAATTCGTGTATTACTGGTTGTCTAAATTTAGGCGTTGATTTTTGAATTGAAATACGATTTCAGGTTGATTTTCAACGAATTTTGGAAGATTTTCAAAAATTAACAAATTTCTGTTATTTATTTCGATAATATCGTTCAAAATTAGAGATAAATTGATTGATAAAATGTTATTTGTGAATGCGACTGTCTCTTGAACTTGTCCAGTGTGGAAAGTGGGGAGCGCATAGTTGCTGGATTCTGGATGGACCCTTATTGATCCTGAAAATTATTCCTCTACCTCAGAGGATAACAATCCACACCCGTCGTCGTGTTCTGGTGGTTGTTCTTAAAAGAATATTTACATTTTTTTTTAAATCATCTCTCATTTAAAACAATAGACTAGCAAGATTAGAATGACTCGTGTTGTTATAATTTTACAATCTTATCAATTATTAAAACAAAAAATTTTCACATAACAATAAATTATGGTTGACGATTTAATTTTAAATAAATGATAGAAGAAGAATGTGGTATTTTTTTTAATTGAAAAATGGCAATATCCAGTGATGGTAAATTGTTAAATACGATAATGGGACAGAAAAAACGTTATAAATGGTGGAAATATTTCGTGCATTTGGACTATTTAAAGCGAATTTACGTTTTTAGTACCTGAGATTCGTTGATAACAATAACAACAATAATAATAAGGAGAATAAAGAGACAAAGCTGAAGTATCTTCCATTAGGCACAAAAAATTTTAAACAATTTCCGTTATCAATCTTGTAAAAAAAAAATTCCGCCATACGCACAAATGTTAAACGTATCCGAAAATTCGTGATAAAATCAACTGTAAAATACGAGAACTTAAAACAATCTATAAATCTACCCTCTCTCTATTTATAATAATTTTTATTAATAATAAAAGCAAATCGAAATTTTTTAAATCATGGTGGATTTAGGTGGTTATGTGATAATTCTAGCTGAAACTAAAGATAAGAAGATTAAGCTTTATGGTAATTTATCAACATGGAATTTCTACGATGATTTATTTATTTATTTTATTAAAGGTTCACCAGCTGATAACGATAATCTGGAAGTTGGTGATGAAATTTTAGAGGTGAATGGTAAAACTTTAGAAGACGCTTGTCATGCTGAAGTTATCAATCATATACATCAGGTATACGATTGATTCTGGATATTTATTAAATTTTTATCTAATTATTCAAATTTTCAGTGTATAAGATCGAGAACGATATGTTTAAGGGTAAAGAGACGTAGTGGGGCACGTTTAGGTGAGTATTGTTGTTTTATGTTTTGTAATTCAATAGAAATACGCCCCCTTGTTTATTATAATTATTATTATTATTTTTTTAATCATTCGATTGTTTCTGTATGAAATCACTAATTAAATTTAGTGCTTCGTTAGTAGTCGTTTATATTCGATATAGCGAACAGGTAAAGGTAAATTTTTGTTTGTATGGTAGAGTATAGACGTGTGTTGTTGGCTTTCTGTACAAAACCAAACTATAATAATAAAACTGTTGTAGTTGTATGTTGTAGTAATAGTAGCGCGATACGCGAATCTATCCACGAATCGCGGATTCCAACCATATTTTGTGATAAATCCATTAATTTCTTGTAAATAATTAGTGTGTGATTATTTCATATACTGTGTAGGCGTGTTTAGTGCATATGGTAATATTTAAATCGGATTTACTGCTAATTAATTAGGAACCATTGAATTATTGCAGGTATGTGGCGTACATATCTACTCGGATTATTAATTCTATTTTACAAAAAAAAAACCATATAAGCACGGTTTAACTTAATCTTTTTATTCTCCACCCGTTTAACTACAATATTATTTCCACATCATTGTTTATTTGAATAATATGTTATGCAATTATTATTTTTTTGTATAAATCAACATTGACAAATCTTCTATTAATGACCTAATTGCCTACATTTCGATTTGATGAACATTAATTATAATGAGAGAAGTATTGGAAAATCCCACAAGTATTGATGGATTTTCCTCCTCGCGCACATATAAAATAATAATTTTCTATAAGTAATCTTTTTCTTTTAAAGACATATTTGAACTCGAAGTCAAGGCTAACTAGTGAGACTAGCTGCTTTTAAACATTGGATTTCGGTTGGTTTTGCGTTTACATTGTTGTTGTTGTTATTTGTTGTTGGAGTAAATCTACATCTTCGTCAACCTGATAGAAAAAATCACCGAAAAATAGTCGTTCCTAATAGTAGAACAATGGCTATTCTAACGAATTATAGACATTTAGAAAATTGACCGGAAATACGGTATTTTTTTCGAAATTTTTCTATAAAAATAGAGAATTACTGATAATAATAGAAGGAGGTACCGGATATTTATTTACACCTGTAATGTCACGCTATACTTATATAAAAAAAACAACAAGTAAAACACTTTATTTTGTTGAATAGAGCTGGGTGGATTTTCAAGTTTTTCGAAATAAAACTAACAGGATTAATTAATTTCGTAAGAGAACAATCCGTTATGTCGGAAGTTGTGTAGATTTATTAATCTCATCCCAAATTATAGTGATTCAAATCGAACTTGACTAATTGTTTGGATGAATAAACAGTCAAATTCCAAGTTAATTCCGGTTGATTGTAAACGAATTGTTTCGTAATTTCACGAGTGTATTCTTCAAATTATTTAATTAGAAATGACTAAGATTTTTAATTGTTAATTGCATGATTCATTATAAAAACTCCACGTTTACGGTTAATTCACAGTGTGTCGAGAATGGAGACGGCTACTTCCGTATTTTTAACACATTTTCAGTAATTTAAAGATCAAAAAATGTTCATGTTTATAATAAACCATTATATTATACAAGGTTACTCACGTACTGCGAAAAGTTCTTATGGCAACTCCTATTAATTTGCGAACAATTCAAAAAAAAATATAAGATCATTTTAGCAAAATTAGAACCCCGTAGCTTATTTGGAAGTCTGTCCAAAAAATGCTCGTTTCTGATGTCGCAATTTTCAAAAACGAGCAAAACGATTGACTGACTCGAAGACCCTCCTAACATTGTTTTTTTTTCGTTTTTCTTCATTTTGTTCTGGAACAGGTAGGAATATTTCTCATTTTTTTATAATGTAATGGAGAAAAACAAAATAAATCAATGTTGTGACAGTTTCCGAATCATTTTTACTCGTTTTGCGTGTTTAGCTCGTTTTTGAAAATCTCGACATCATCAGAAACGAGTGCTTTTTGACGTACTTATAAATGAGCTATGAGGTTTCAATTTTGCCGAAAGAATCTCCAACTAACCACCTAAAGATGTTTAATTTCTTCATTAAGCTCGCCTTAGCAAGGCCTTGCCTTAAATCGAGCTAACACACGGTAGGCTTACACACATTTGGGTAGGGGTCCGTCCATGTACAAGACTCCAAATAAATGTCTGTAAATCCACGCTTAGGTTGTTTTAAGGCACGTTTTTGCTAGAGCGAATTTAAGTAGAGAAAGAAGAACCAGACCTAACTCGTTTTCGTTTATTATAAAAACTTGTTGAAATTCAAGCGAAAGGTCGAGATTTTAGCTAAAAGATTCTAAACTATGGTCCTTTTACGACCCAAGAGCAAAAATTTGTTAAAACTACTCATTTAGGATGATTTTGGGTTGAAACATTGATTAGAACTGAAGAATTCACTTTGATAATCGACTCAAATTGACTAAATCTCCTCATTTTGACGATTACATGACAAAACTTACTAAAAATCATAATTTAGACGCATTGTTAGTTCAGAAATCTACCCAAAAATAGAATTAAGTTTCTAAATCTCTTCCTTTTTATCACTTAATGAAACAACTTACTAAAAATCGTTGGTGTCTGAAATGTTATGCTTAAACTCAAAATCCTTATAAAAAATGAAAATCAAACTAAAAACTTAACTAAAAATCTACGAAAAGGGACTAAACAGTCGGATTTCAAATAACAAAGTCTGCCAAAAAGAAAACAATAAAAATGTCTCAAAATCAAGTCTTAAACTCGAAGGTCCTTCTACTAGATTCAATAAAAATTGATAATTTAAGAAGAAAAGGTTCTAAAACTTTATATCTAAAATTGACCAAACGTATC
The DNA here is from genome assembly GCA_039776855.1 of Mylabris sibirica. Classification (NCBI taxonomy): domain Eukaryota; kingdom Metazoa; phylum Arthropoda; class Insecta; order Coleoptera; family Meloidae; genus Mylabris; species Mylabris sibirica. Next base: position 7,927,755 of record CM077838.1, read on the forward strand.
TGAAGCGAAGTTCGCACATGTCATGTTGAATAATTTATTTGCCAAAATGATCATGTTGTAAAACATGTAAATTTTTGATTCAGTCAAAGTGAACGTCATTTGTGAATTGAGTGTATTTAAAGTAAAACGTTCATTTTCTTTTCAATCCTAAATTAAAGTCTGTAAGAAAAAAACACATAATCTCAGCTCGGCACAATCGGGCTGGCGATCACAAGGCACGAACTCACCCGAAAGAAGTGCTGAGTTTCGGTGAAGCCAAAATTTCGCCTGATTTTTGACCGAAACTGAATCTTTGGCCAGTCACTGCTTGACTCATGTGGAATGAATCAAGTATGAAACGTGAGAGCCTCGCTTAAAGATATTATCAGCAATACGAGAGGCCTTCGGCACATCTGGAGAAAAGCTGATTAAGTTGATAAGGCACGTCAGTTTTGTTTCATCATAATATTTCTTTACGAAATATCGAAAATTACGTGTTTTAATGGAAAGGAAGCAATCTGCGTCGATTTCTTTACGTTTATTGAAATTGAATGACCCTTCCAATCTTCCAATTACGAAAATTGAAATTTCTGTAAAAACTCAATTATTACCATTTTTTTTTAAATGGAAGCTTTAAAGACAATTTCTTTCTCTAACTCACAATTTTAATGTCGTAGGACTCGTAGGTATATGTTGATAAATAGTAGTCGAGTCAATTTTGATTTACTGTAAAGACAGGAATCGAAGAGATCATTAAAAACTATATTGTAACTTGTTCAATTTATCTTAGAATTGCAACGTTATTAATTAGAGAAAAATCTTATAGTATTGGATCATTAAAAAGATTTTATGTCAATTTTGAAATGATCGAAGAATATCCCACTTCAATCAAAGTGCAGTTATTACAGTAGACAGTAGAATAATAATAGGTCATAAAAAAAGAATATTGAAAGCTTAGAGATATCGAGAGTTCTGGATATTTTATCTAATACTAGAAAGACAGTCATTAAGTATGAATATTACGTAAAAGTAGGTCGGTATATCTTTTGATATTCACACAATCAATGGAAATGAATTGAAGAATTTATTGTTTTCTTTCCTTTAATGTTCGTTTATAAGTTTTCGTTTACCATCAAATCAAACCGTTGAAAAATGTCTCTAATTGAATACAATATCAAATAAAAGCCCAATTGTAATTTTGCCTCGATCCATCTTTATCCAGAAAGTTTCTAATCCGATTTCATTCAACCTACTAAAAATACCGGGTGAGTTACGTAAAACGAAAAGTTCTTATGGCAACTTCCATTATTTGGTGAACGATTCGAAAAATATTTCAAGAATTTATAGGAGGGTAACAAAATTAGAACCTCGTAGCTCATTTGGCAGTTGGTCAAAAATGCTCGTTTCTGCGATTTTTTGTGAGAATGACTCAAGGATCCTCCCAATATTGATTTTATTCGTTTTTCTTAATTTTATTTTGGAATAGGTGGGATGTTTTACATTTTTTCTAGAATGCAATAAAGAAAAACAAAATTGGGAGAGTTTACGAGTCATTCTTAGGTGTTTTGCATCTTTAGCTGGTGTTTGAAAATGGCGACTTTGTCCAAAACGAAGTTTTTTCGACCAACTTCCAAATGAGATGCGAGGTCTTAATTTTGTTAAAATTCTCTCTAGACACCGCCATACAAATCCTTGAAATATTATTAAAATCACTTACCAAATAATAGGAGTTGTCATCAGAACTCACCCGGTATACGGTTATTAACGTCGGACGAAAAGTTCTTATGGCAACTCCCATTATTTTTGTAGCGATTCAAATAATACCAAATAATACCCAAAAAACATTTTAGCTCATTGAAAACTTGGTCAAAAGACGCTTTATTCCGACAATCTAGCGATTTCCGCTAACCAGCTACACGCATAAACCGATTAAAAATGGCTCATAGACCAATTGATTTTTTTTCGTTTTTCTTATTTGTATCCTTGAAAAATACCGTAGTGAAGATCGATTGTTGAAAAAATTAATGAATCTAGTTGTCTTTTGTTTACTATTTTTAACTGGATAGGGTAAGATTGTTTATTTAATTCATTATTTATTGTTTTTATTCTGATTTCCTTTAATATAAAAATAATAAAAGTCACTTATTCCTTATTTGTTTCTAATATTTTCAATGTTAAGGATTTTCTTTTAAAAAAACAAAAACTCAATCTTCCTCCATCGAGTTAAAAATAATAAAAATAGGCAAGTGACCTTGCCATTTATAAGGATGTCAGAAAATCAGTGTTACCATTTTCTCAAGGATCCAGTAATGAAAAACGAATAAAAACTATTTTAAGATCTTCTAGTCATTCTTAGTTGTTTGACGGGTATAAACGGTGTCGCAACAACGCGTCTTTTGACCAATTTCCCAATGAGCTACAAGGGCATAATATTCTCTAGGGACCCCCCTTTAAATCTGTGAAATATTTTTCGAATCGCTCTCTAAATAATAAGAGTTATTATAAGAACTTTCCGTCCGACGTGAATAACCCTGTAGATAAAAATGGATTGGTAGTAGTAATTTATAATTGCCAGAGTTAGTATTCTTGTCGACATGATTAGTAGAAATTTCTCTTGTTAGTTCCTTAATATTCCTTCATTAGTTTGTTCGTTTCACAAAATTCACAATGCATCCACTTTTTTAGAACAATAATGAGAAAGTGACGAAAGTCTATGAATAATAACTAAGATCCAAATACATCGACATTATTCTTAGTTTTCTTTTATTTTTCGAATGCTTTTGTTGTGATAATGGGAGAGTTTAAAACAATATTCAATGATAATATAGGCTGTCTGATACGAAATCTGTAAATGAGTCTGTATTCAAGTGGGTGGGTATGGTGTTTAAAAGTCAAATTTCATGTAAATCTCGACCGTCCCTCTATTTAGCATTTTAACACACATCTGATGTACTCGACAAGACAAGGCTTTTATGTAGATTCACTATCAGTGTTTTTTTTTCGATTCATTTGAAGGTCCTCAACGGGTCAAAGGGGAGACACAACTGGGGAAATACTCCAATAACAACAACAACAACAACAAAAACAAGAATTGTTATAGATTGTGTGACTAACGCAATAATGGGATCAGGAATTTAATTTCACAACTAGAGAGAGCAGTGTTGGGGCGAGACCAATACAGTTAGCGGTCACCGAACCCACACCTGGGTGCCCCTTTTGCCATACACCCAATCGAACAATCTTACCATCATCATAACAAAACCACACTGAACCAGAAGCATGGCCGGACAGTGGAGACTCTCATTCGACCCAATATACGACCATTACTTGACTTTTAATTTGTACCATTTTAAAATTGGATTTTCTCTTGTAAAATGATCCTAGTGGAAGAAATACAAACGATTTTCGTTCCGAGTTTTTGTGGTTTTAATTTCACAAGACTTGTATATTTCACTTGTAAGAATTCTTGTCGTTGTCAACGTCAAGGGTGATTATATTCATGTTCGAGTGGGCTTTAGGGAACTTTATATAGGCTTACTGGCTATCCATAATATGTGTTTGGCCATGACTTGGTAGCTTGTTCTACCATCATTCATCATCACTATTATCACCCTTCAATTTTACCATTTTTTGTTGTTTAATTTAGTTATCGTGGAAATTATAAAGAATATGTGAAAAAAATCCATTTTCTTCTTCTTTGTCTATTATTTCTGTTACAGCGGTAGATTTGGATTTGTGTGCTGGTAACGTACAGGATGCCTTCGTTATTGCTGTGGAACAACAGGCTCAAGAGCGTCTGGAACGACTCACGGCGCTCAAACGAGTCAAGCCCGTCGACATGACCAAACTTTCACAACAGGTAAAAGAAAAATTGATGTTTGGAATTTTTCTTTTTACCGCTGTTCTTTCTATTTGTTGTTGTTTTTATTTTATTTTTCTATCATTTTGTTGTCACAATTTTATTATTATAGGATTCTTTTACAATTTTTTTTATAAACAACAGAAGGTGGAGATTGTCTGGGGATTTTAACATTTTAGCCTTGACATTATTTACTTATCGTGACAGAATTTCAAAAATCTCTCGTCGTCGCTTAAATAAAACCATCCACTTAAGATATACAGAGTGTTCCTAGTTCTTATGGCAATTCCCATTATATAACGAGCGATTCGAAAAATATTTCAAAGATTTGTAGGGTAATTCCTAGAGATTATTTTATCAAAGCTAGAACCTCGTAGCTCATTTGGAAATCGGCCAAAACGCTTGCTTCTGACAATACCGCAATTTTGAAAAACAAGAATGACTCGTAAATCGTAGACCCTTCCAACAGTATTTTGGAACAGGTAGTTATATTTTGCATTTTCTCTAGAATTCAGTAGAGAAAAACGAAATAATCATTTGGAGGATCTACGAGTTATTCTTAATGTTAGTCGTTTTACGTGTTTAGTTCGTTTTTGAAAATTGCGAAAATGTCCAAGACGAGCATTGTGACCAACTTTGAAATGAGCTACGAGATTCTAATTTTGTTAGAATGTTTTCCAGAAACGCTCCTACGAGTCCTTAAAATATTTTTCGAATCGCTCGCTAGATGGACCACTTAACCGTTCTTTGTTCTGATGGTAACTCCTATTATTTCTCGAGTGATTCGAAAATACAGTGAAACTTCCCTACAACGAACGTCTGTACAACGAATTTCTCTGTATAACGAATTTCGTATAAGGCATTGCACCTTGAATCCAAATACCATGTTAAAAACACCCTCTAAAACGAAGTAAATTCTCTCTATAACGAATTATTCCACGAACATCACTCTTTAAATGGGTATTGGTAAGAAGGTTTTTCCCAAAGTATAAGGGCGGGTTTTTTCATAACTATGCCGGACGCAGGTAATAAATCCCGACCATAAACTAAACTAAGGAGTTCCGGAAAATATTTTTGAATTTCTGAGAAAATGCGAAGATTTTTATGAGAATAAAAACCGCTCAAACAAAAATTACAAATTATTCATCCAATAAATTGTAAATACATATTGTATATGTAGCTACATAAAATGCATATAAGATACTATGCACTTACACACGTCTTTAATTATGTATATGTATTCAAATAAAGAAAAATGCAAGTAAACGTTGCTTGTTTTGACACTTGGCACTATAGGAACAAATTTTCTGTAAAACGAAATTTCTGCATAACGAAATTTTTTTGCGGATTTAGCGCTTTCGTTATAGGGAAGTTCCACTGTATTTCAAAGATTTGGAGATCATTATAGCAAAATTTGAGCCTCGTTGGTCGAATAACGCTCATTTTGGGCAATGTCTCGTTGTTATAAACGAGCTAAACACGTAAAGGACTAATTGTAAGAATGGCTCTAAGAATCGTCTACAGAGATTTTTTCGTTTTTGTATGTTCCAATACAAAATGGAGAAAAATGAGAAAAAATCAATGCATTTTGACTGACTTCCAATAAGCTACGAGGTTCTAATTTTGATAAAATTATCTCCAGGGGTCTCTACAAATGTTTGAAATATTTTTCGAATCACTCGTCAAATAATGGGAGGGAGTTGTTTCAAGAACTAGGAATAGTTAAGTGGTCCGGTCTAGTTAACGGTCTGGTTATTCTCAAAATTCCTGTCTTCTTATCTTATTGACTACACTAATAACAGAAATATTGTATAAACTTGAAAAAATTTTACCCTAGAATCTGGTTAATGTTAGTAAAATCTTAAATTTCACATTGGCGCCTTCCTACATGCACAGATTGAAAACTATCGACTATAAACAAACCCCCTAGAGTGTCGGCAATTCAATCCATTATGTAAATCTTTGAAAATGTCCAAAAATTAATTTTTTCTTTCTATAATTTCAGTTGAATCAACAAACTACATCTAGTGAAGAATTGAACGGTTTCATCAACAATACACCGATTTATGTGACATCATTAACAGCTACTGAAAATTTAAATAATAATCGTAAATCGGAGGGTATCAGTGGCGGTGGTGGTAATGTTCTATCAAATACAATCTCTGTTGTTGCCTCAAAAGAAATAAATACAACTACAACATCGAAATTGTTATCAAACGGCCATGATACACCATCAAATCAAGATTTAATCCTAAACAATCAACAACAACAACAACAGAATAAGATAGTGGCGAATGATGTACGAGCAACTAGTGCAATTGATAATTATCAAAAATCATTATTAGAGAGTCCACAACAACAACAACAAAATTTAGATATAAGAAAATTAAGCGACCGTCGTGCTTCATCACCATTCCAGAATGGACGTACCGAGTTATTAATCGGTGCTGAAGACAATAAATTGAAGACTACAGCTATTGTTGAAAGCAATAATAATAATAATAATAGTAATAAATTGGGCGTTGAGTCTGAAAACAGGTGAATATAGATAATTTAAACCATTTATTATTATTATTATTCCATTTTGTGAGAGGTTCTTACCAGACCCTCTCACCCGAGCCGTGGTTCGCGCCCCACTGTACCCCGGCCTTTAAGGCCTTTTGTACGCTCGTCAATTCACCTTAATTGGGTTAAATGTCTGCCCCCAATAGTCCCGTTCTTTTAATAAAGTCCAGGATATTTAAACCATTTGCTTACAAACTTTTCAAGTACACAAGTACACAACGAATTTCAAAAGAATTTACAAACTTCCATTTGCCAGATTTTACAAATTATTTTTCATGTTTCTTGTATGTCCCCTTTGATTTTTGGGCGCGATTCCTCAATTTAGTCTTATCTTATTTTTTCAACCCTCCTATTCGATTCTATTAATTCTACCATATATAGTCTTCCTAGGGTGTTTCTGGTTGTTTCGCCACTCCTATACATACATACATTCAAACAGATCAAATCCAGTAGCGTAAATATAAATTTTATGCCGCCGTGCATGATTCGTCTTTCGGGCCCCTTTTCGATATATTCTTGTCAAAAGCATAGCAAAGGTGTAACGGACAGTACTTCAGCTATGGATGCTTGACTCTGATTGTGAGAGGCGCCATTTAACTTAAAGGCTTCCAAATGGTAAAAGTAAAAATCTTGAAACAGAGACGATTTAGACAGTTGTTTAATTATTCTCCATCAATTTTTATTGTCCTACTGCATAAATGAGGAGTTAAGATATTTTTGTCATAAATTATGGATTCTTAGCATATTTTACTAATAAATCGTACAGTGGCGCAGCGAAGGGGGCAACGGTGCCAAACGGTGACATACGTATAAATAATAATCTATTAAATGGTGAAAATGGGGAGTTTAGGGGCGCCTCTTAATAGTTTACCCCAGGTCCTAAAAATCTTCGCTACGCCTTTGGAATCGTTCAGAAAACACAAATTTTGTCACTTTTAATCAGGACTTCAAAAAAATATCGGTTTAGGTCCTGTTTTCGTTCTTGTAAAAAAAACGGTTTTTTTAAATTGCATCTTAAAGAATTAACCCTTAAGAGCTATTTACAGGGTAATTATTTTAAATACAGAAAAACCCTCAAACAGACAAGTTTTATTTTATTATTTTCTATAAGCAAAAGAGTTTTCATGTTGATATCTTTACCATGGGGTGAGAAATCGCATAAAAACATAAAGAAATGGGATATAATCTTCTAAAGCTTCAACCCTCAACAAGGGATGAAAACGCGGCTCCCACCTTTTGATAATCCTATCGAATCTATATCAGCTAGTTTTTAAATCGCTAAAAAATATTGAGCCTTTATAGAGATATTTGAAAAACGTTGATTTTACAGGGATCACTTCAACCCCCGATATCTTCTTTAAAATTGAGTATAAGCACGAACTACAAAATACGCATTCTTTAGAATAGAATGAACTACCGATATATCAAAACATATCGAAATCGGGTGGTTTCTTGAAGAGGATTTTTGAGTTTAAGTTATGGAGTATTGAGATAAGGACTATGTAAGTCTATAAAAACTTAATGCAAATATATACCCATGTATTCTTAATAGATACATGGGAGAAACATTGGTCCCGCCCATGTCCCTTCTTTGTTAAATCACATGTTTCATGAATAACAGACAGAGATACCAAATCCACAAAACACATCTGGTTATTGTTATCTTTTAAAATAGAAACAAAAGAAATTGCTTTGTTTGGTCAAAGGACTAAGGGTGGGTGGTAATATCCGCCATTATTTTTAATTTCCAGACCACCTACGCTCTCTCTGTCTCTATCTAACTAATATGTAAGTAGTTTAGATAATTAAGAGGGCGCTATTGTAGCTAGAGGGTAAAATTTGAAGTCATGTGCCAATATTTGATGACAAAATTAAAGAGATGAGAGCCATTTAAGATAGTCCTTTTTATCTCTATATTCCATGGACCAACCACTACGTTTACTCTTTAGCTACACTAGTGCTATTCTGGACATTTATGGACCCTTATTTCATAATTTCGGTGGACACTTTTTCGGTTGAAAATCCATATGAGATAGTCCTCCTTATCTCTATATTCCATGGCTTAAGTCTAATTTCTGGGAAACTCTTAAATGGTGAAAGGGAAATGATTTTCAATAAATTTTGCTAGTGAGTTGTGGAAATTAGACGATTAAAAAAAATAGTTTATTTTTCAACTGAAATGTCGACTTCTAGTAAAGATTTTCAAACATTTTAGTCTTATGCCAATTTTGTTAAGGAATCATCAAAAAAGTAGTGATTTAGTTACTTAATTTTAAATAAATTTTCAATCCGAATTATCAAATTTTTCTACTCTTTTAGGCGAAATCAAACATGTCATGCCACCGCTTATCATTTGTGCTCGCCCCTAAAAAATTTTTTTACTGCATTAAGGCACCCTGCTCTCGTCTTGCGGGGGTGTAGTTAAGCCCTCATATCATTTCAACAACAATAACAACAAAAGAAAGGTGGGGAAAAGGATCGTCGAGATGAAACATCAAAATTTGATTAAAATTCAATCGACATACAGACTCCTTTTGTAATTCTCAACACACACATTGTGTCTTTCCTGTTTTATAAAACAAATTTACATAAGAACTAATAGTAAAATCATTATTTTCTATATAGAAGAAACTAAGTTTTAGTTTAATATTATTTTAAACCCAATATGGCCTCAATTCTCTAATTGTACGATAAAAATCCTTCGATTCTTATACGTGATTGTATTGTTTTTTTTTCTCTTTGGTCGAAACATTTAAAATTTTAATCAGTAATATGCAAAGAAGAGAGAACCGAGAGGAAATATTGTGGGAGTTTTCATTGTGTTCTATAGACAGGTGTGTCTCTATTTCTTCTACTTCAAATATATACCTGGGCCCATTTTCCCTTATTGCTTACTCACCGGGGGAATTCTTTGCATTTTTCAACTCTTATTATCATTATTATTTCAAATCCAATCCAGTATATCCGGACGATAATATAGAATTTCCAATTGGAATAAATGTATTTCTATGTTTTCATCCTATATACGTTTTCATCGTGGAAAATAAACAAAATGGGAACACTAAAGGTATAAAAAATTTTTTTACCTGTTTTATAATCAGAAAAAAAATCACAATTATTGTTGGTTTTATAACAGTGACCGTGATGGAAAAGTTCTGGTTGAACAATTTCCCCACGGACATCTCTCGTTTTCTTCAACTAAATAACACTAGAAATAACAACAACAACTCATAATAATACTTACCTGTATTCCACAGGTACGCAGTAGTAGTGTAAGATGAATGGAATGCCTGTAATATTTGTTTGGTCAATTAGAAGAAAATATTGAAACATTCTATAGAATTGTGTATAAGAAACTAGTTGTTGTTGTATTCAAAACTAATTTCCTTATACCTGACTAGCACACCCAATTGTATACATACAGAGAACTTGCATTTTATAGTTGTGTTCAGTTTTCTGAAGAACTTTGGCTGGATAGGACAGGTGGATAATTTTGTTTATTACAGTGAAAATTGGGGGTGGTTTTCCCTTAATTGGTGATGTGTGTTATTGTGTGATTTTTATTTTGTTAATTTCGTTTGAAAATCACGCAAAATGAGGATTTTAAAGCTGTACTGGTAAGAGAATTCGAATTTAAAAAGTGAAATTATCCAAAATTAATTCGAAGAAACTACTAGAATTCATCCTTAATAAATTAGAAATAAAATACAGTAAATTCATTTATAATTAGCGGCAATTAAGAGAAATACCAGCTGAATACGTATAATAATTAATCAGAAGTTTTCACCCTTAGACGCGTCTAACTTTCTTCTAAGTTTGTTTAAAATTGAACTTCTTTACTGATTACTCATTCATCAGCTATGCCATTCTGAAATTGTATTTATTTATTTATTTAGCTACGTTTTTTTTTTGTTGTTTTCCCGTATAAGTTTAATGTTTATTTATAGGCCACGTCGCAGATCCGGTAGCAGCATTGTTGTGCTGGACGGTGATCTGGATCAAGTGAAAAAACTACCACCAGACGATTTAGATGTTAATATTGCTGATTATAACAATATGGTTATGATGTTGGCTAGCAGTAATAATGATAATGGACCACATCGTGAAATGGCTGTTGATGTACCTGATACGTTTATAGCAAGAAATAAAACACCACCACGGTATCCACCACCGAAGCCCATTTTACAGGTACTTAACAAAATTTCCCTTCTATTCTAAATTATCATTAGAATTTCATCTTACATTTACTACAATAATTCATAATACTGTTATTAAATGTTGCATAGTACCGAAAAGAGCAAGTCGCATATAAATAATAATTTTCTAAAGAATTTCTTTCATAACTATTAAAAAATTCACCTATACAAATTTTATGTTAGAAAGTTGCTGTAATCTATATTTTTTTTTAAATTAATTATCTTTCTTAAATTATAGCGCACGGCTAATTATCGTAAACATTGATTAATTGTTGTAATTGTTTGAATGATTGAAAATATTCAGTTAAAGTGAATTTAATAGAGATTGAGTTTTTCTACAAAGGGTGACCCAAATTATTTCCGGTTGTATACAAGTGGAAAGGAAAACATTTGAGGTCGTGGAATGGCTTAAAAGAGAGATCTTTAACCGGTGAAAATCAGTCAAATATCACCGTTATGAAATAATCTAAATTGTTATAATTTGTAATATGTAATATAATAACTAATTAACCGTCTAATCAATCATCGATAATTTGATTTATTTTGATAAATAGTACTATCGGAAATGTTGATTTCATAGATAATTTAACAATTAATTGGTGATTTATTTTTAGTTTACATGACCCATCTACATTGACGTAGGGCTAAGTTAACAGTCCCGTGTTTAATTTTGACATAGCTATAGCTTCATGTCCATTTATCCATAATCTTGCTAAAACCCCTTTACATTGTACGAGACTTGTATCCGATTTTTCTATTTGATTTTATATCCGAATTTATCTCGAATCTTAAATATTTTTATTTTTACATTATACGAGTGAGTTGCATGTATACCCAGGCGCTAACGACTCGACATCATAACAACAAACAACCCTGCCACCGTCATACTTTCAACTTCCATACAATCCCAAATTCTCAAAACAGAATAGCTACTACGCATGACACGTTTTGGAAAATCGGATGAAATTAAAGACCGTTGTATCCTGAAAAAATCGGATGAAATATCTCGGATGTAACGTCTCGGATATGAAATGAATTGGTGTAAAAAGAAATTTTTTGTTTAATTAGCTCGGAACAAAAAATCGGATGTAATATCGGATACTGTAAAGTGGCTTCTCGGACGTCGCGCCGTGTTTCAAAGAACGCCACTGCCCATCTATACATCATAGATCTAGTATTTTTATGGATAACGCGGGATAACGCTTTGTCTAGTTCGCCTATATAGCGTCTTAACCATTTAATATAAAATATCGATCCACAAAATCTACTAGATCTATGCTATACACTAATTGTTTCCGGTCAATAAAACTCAAGAGTGTGTTTCAAAGTTTTTCTACCCAAAATTGCCGTGTTGCCTGTTTTAACTTTGGTCGATTCTTATCAAACTCCTATTTCAAGTACTTACAATTAGAAACTTGTAGCTCAAAAGCTGGTCAATGTCACAATTTTCGAGAACTTTTTACACATTTAAAATGACTTATGGTGACTCGAGTATCCACCCAAAAGTTGAATATGTTCCGTATTTTTTCAGGGGTGCTATAGAGAAAAATGAATCAATCTTGAGAGGATCTTCGAGTCATTCTTAGTCACCTAACGTGCTTAGCTTGTTTTTTAAAAGCACGACATTGTCTAAAATGATTGTTTTTAAAATCGCTTTCCAAATGAAATACGTGGCTCTAATTGTACTAAAATTGTCCTTAGGGATTAGAGACCTCTGTACAAATATTCGAACCGTTCTCTAATCAATGGTTTTATAAGAATCGACCACATTTAAAGTATGCATCAAGTAAACGTGAATATTTTACAATCTACTTTGGTTCACGCATCATACACTCTGTAACATTTGATTACTATCTATGAAAATGTCCGGAGGAATTTCAAAGGGATTTATTTACCAAGAAAAGGAAAAAGACTTTTCTCGCGAGAATTTCCAGGAAGAAAGACCTGCTTAGAAGAATATATAAAAGGCGCTCTGGATTAGTCTTTTTTTTTCTAAGAATGTTGGTAAAGAGTTCTAAAGTGATAGTTACTTTGATATAGTGGTGGTTTTAAGTAAATTTTGGAAGCAATTTACCAATTATGGATCTGAGGGAACGCTTGCAAATGAGAAAAATGGAAAGACTCTGCTTGAATGTTGTAAGATTCCTTTAAGACTTGAAGGCTTTGAAAAAATAAATAAAAATCGGACAATTACACAGTTTCTTCACAGCAAGCTTCCACTGAAGTCAAGAAGTCGTACCGAGGATAATAAAGGAAGCCATAAATTAAAGAAGCAATTCGTTTAGCATTTTTTGGCAGAGAACTGCACCAAGTGATCTTTATTGACATATCTAATGGCTAGATACAGTATTTTTCGAATGACTAATTCAAAGAAGAGATGCTTTGGACTAGCTGGTAAAACCCACTTACAATTAGATCTATTATAGTGCAAAAAAGGGCATATCTTATAACAGTCCGATTGATATTGCATCGATGGGCCAACAAGACTCCCAAAAGTACAGTGACGAGCATAGCAAAAAGATCACTTTTGTGGGGCTATGTAAGACAGGCTTTTGAGGCCGGTCGTGACAATGTAACAGAATGTTCACAGAACAAACTTTGGGTAAAAATATATTTAATTATCAGTTGAGGGTGGCGTTACTGGTGCCATTTACCTAAACAAATTTGATCCTACCATCTACCCACTTTTTGACCCTCACGAGAAAAACAGCCTGATTCACACAGGCGGAAAAATGTGTTATTCTCGTTCAAGAGTCGGTCTCTTTTTTATGACTATCACTGTACATACAATTTCTACAATTCAGAGAGCCTAAAAATAACGAAATTTTTTAAAGCAAACCATGGATTTTTCAACAGGACAACGTAACTGTTAGGGCACTCAAAGCTTGATTTGCTGAAAAAATCTCACTTTCAGCAAATCTTAACATATTGATATTCATCCCTATAATTTTTTTAGTAAATTTATAGGGATGAATATCAAGAAATATATACAAAGATAACAAAAAAATACTGTACTACATTTCTATGTAGAGTATCGCACTTTGTATAGCCCCTTCAACGATAATTTCTTCCTGAAAATTCCTGCATGGAAACTTACATTTCCCTTTATAATTGTGCAGTCATTTTTATTGCAGCGACAATTTTCATAGTGAGAGCAATTAAGTGTCTTGGAGTGTATATTATTAACTTACAAGAATTAAAGTAAGAATTTAATAGTTATTGTTCTTTTGAATTAACTTCTATGGACAAAACCGAAGTTTTGCTATACTTCCATGCCAATCGGAAATAATTTGGATTGTATACGTTATTGAAACGATTCTTGTCCCTTTACTGTTTGATTTTTGTTGCTTTATATCCGTTCTAAATTAAAAAATTATAGGTAGGATACGATCGTTTATTAGGAGTGACGTTCCATAGCGGTGGTCAGGAACGTCCAGTTGATGTTAATCAAGAACGAGCGATTGATGTACCTGATAATTTTGTTGAAAGGAAAAAAACACCACCCAAATACCCTACCGTAAAGGTAAAAAGAAAATACAAATTGAATGATGCTAGATACTCATAATAATAATAATAATAATAATAACAATTGAAATTCTATATTTAGACCCTTTACTATTATTTTTTATTTAACATAAATAAACAACAATTAACAGTAGAACTGCTAATCAATAGCACGATTTATCTCTGTTCTATTTTCACATCATTGTTTTGGGGCTATTTTGAATTATCAACTAGTGGAACAATCAGCTTCCTCTGATCGATTCAAATTCTCTCCTAGTAACGATAATAACAACAATAACGTTAATAGAATAGTTGTAAAAATATCAAGGTAAAATAATTTTGGAAATCTTTTCAGAGTGGCGTTAATGGTACCCCAACATCCGTACCACCGCCACTACCACCACCAACAACAACAACAACAGTAACAGCAACGACGACAATAATTACACCTACAACAATAACAACAACAACAACAAAGCCGGTACCACCGCCGAGGGATCATTTGAAAATCGAAAAAGATGGACGTATTGTTAATAAAACACCAGCACCACAATTACCAGCTCGTATCAATAATAATAACAATAATATCATGATAACGTCAACAATTACAGCAACAATAACAACAACAACAACAGCAACAGTGGTAACAACACCAACACCACAAAATACAACAGTTACGGAACCAACACGTGAACAACTCGATAGTATTAAGAAATATCAGGTAAATATCTGTGTATTTAGTATACCATGCGAAATCTATAGGTGCCGAATCAGGTCATCTTGTTGGTTATTCATGATAATTATTTCGTGTATTATGCGTCATTATCTATATTTACCTTTACATAGTTGTATAATTGTCTACCTGAATAGGTGGGCGGTTGTTGTAGTGGGGGGAAAAGTACAGTCTACACTTAAAAATATTGCATCTTTCTATCTTTATTCCACATACAGTTTAAACTATACCTACATATATCTTTGTTGTTTTATTGATTTACCTTTAGTGTTGTTCAATTTATTTATATTTTTATTTTATTATCACACCTTTGTGTACATTGTGTGTCATTATTCAGTATTATGTGTTTTATTACCAATGAAAGCAATACAACATTATAATAATTATGATGCTAAAGTAGTGAAGAGGTAGTTCTATAGATGAATTTAAGTGTTATTTTTATAAATTTCCAGGAGCAAATACGGAAACGTAAAGAAGAAGAGGATCGTATAGCGGCCCAAAATGAATTTTTGAATCGTTCATTACGTGGTTCAAGAAAATTACAGGCTTTAGAAAGCAAATCACAGGGTGCAATAAATGATGCATTTACAACAGAAGATGAACAACAACAACAACAAGATACAGCATCTAGTAGGTCGACAACTCCGGCAACTTCTGCTGAAAAGGAGGTCGTCCATACTGTATATGGTAAGACTTTTTTATCATTTTTGCCAAATATAACAATAAAAAAAAACTGATAATTTTCATTGAATATGTTTCAATAAAAGATAGCGGACGCTGCATAACATCGCGTACAATTCAACAAATAGCGTTGTTTCCGGAATATAACCGGATACGATTATCTTTTTTTAAATATGTATAGAGAATACGATTGTCAATTCTATAGTGTTTACAATTCAGATAATTTAATTTGTAAATTTATTGGTTGCTGTTTTGCAAGGATCTATAATGATATGCCATCATTCTTATTGGAAAGTTCTTTTACAGGGCCGGATTTATGCGTCTTTTGATGGTAAGCGGTATCGTTTATCGGGACCTTAAGCGGCCGTTTACTCAGCTTACTGTATAATCCGGCACTGTTCTTTTACTTGTTGTTGTTATTCAAAATTAGATGAGAATTTCAATTACGCAAAGACCTTGTACCGTATTCTATTCTATTTTTCTATTGATTTAATTATTTTTAAAGGTTATGGGGATTTGGTGGCATCCGTGCAACGCCTCCAATTGCAATTGAAAAAATTCGGTACCGGTGGTGGTGGTTTGAGCGGCTTAGATGGTCGTATAGCTGCAGTACAATCCGTACTATTATCACCGCAATTCGGACGTGCTCTATCTGTACACAATAAAGTCCAATCGGTACGTTTACGTACCCAACCAAGGCCGCCACCAATAGCCCAACAAGTGTTGCGAGACTGTTTAGATGCCTTAGCTAATACGCAAAGTGCTTATGCTGTTGAATTGGCTAGTTTATTAACAGGATATGAATTAGAGGCACTTATGTTGGCACATGATGGTGTAGCATCTATTTTACCATCAGATTCAACAACACCGATTGATGATAAACAATCAACGCAACAACAACAACAACAGAATGATAGTAAATCAAATCAAAAACAAAAATTCACAAATGAAGAGAATATTAAAATAATTAAAATTGAAAAGAGTACGGAACCGTTAGGGGCCACCGTTCGAAATGAGGGTGATGCTGTTGTTATTGGCCGTGTAGTACGTGGTGGTGCTGCTGATAAAAGTGGTCTTTTACATGAAGGTGATGAAATATTAGAAGTGAATGGTATAGAGATGCGTGGTAAAAGTGTAAATGCTGTCTGTGATATATTGCAAACAATGGAAGGTACATTAACATTCTTAATAATACCAGCATCATCACAATCCAGATCATATAACGGGCGTGATCAAGTATTACACGTACGTGCTCATTTCGATTATGATCCAGAAGAGGATATGTATATACCATGTCGTGAATTAGGTATAAGTTTTCAAAAAGGTGATGTTTTGCATATTATTAGTCAAGAAGATCCAAATTGGTGGCAAGCGTATCGAGAAGGTGAAGAAGATCAAACATTAGCCGGTTTGGTGCCATCACAATCATTCCAACATTATAGGGAGAGCATGAGACTGGCAGCTGAGGAACGTATGTCGAAGCCTCAAAGGAAATCATCAACATTATTGTGTGGCAAAACGGCGAAACGTAAAAAACGAAAAGGTGCCTATTCTGAAGGTGGCTATCCGATCTATTCGAATACAATTGATGAGCACGATCCTGAAGAAATATTAACTTATGAAGAAGTCTCATTATATTATCCTAGAGCTAATAATAAACGACCGATTGTGTTGATTGGACCGCCGAATATTGGACGACATGAATTAAGACAGAGACTGATGGAGGATTCGGAACGATTCGCAGCTGCCATTCCACGTATGTCGCAAATTAATCCACAATTTTTTATTTGATAATTATTATTTTTTTTTTTGTAAATTTAGATACTTCCCGTGCACGGAAAGAGAACGAAGTCGATGGTCAAGATTACCATTTTATAACTAGAGCCCAATTTGAAGCCGATATCTTATCTAGGAAATTTGTTGAGCATGGTGAATATGAGAAAGCATATTATGGTACATCATTAGATGCAATTAGATCTGTTGTTAATTCTGGAAAGATATGCGTTTTGAATTTACATCCGCAAAGTTTAAAAATACTTAGAACGTCCGATTTGAAGCCGTATGTTGTATTCGTTGCACCGCCTAGTCTTGAGAAGTTGCGCCAAAAAAAGATTCGCAACGGTGAAGCTTATAAGGTAAGACAACATAATCTTTCAGGGCTGATGTTGTAAAAATACCAAATTCATATGAAACTCCTATTATTTAGCGGGCGATTCGATCTATAGATTTGTAGGGTAATCTCAAGAGAATATTTTACCAAAAGTAGAGCCATGTAGCTTATTTGCAAGTTGGTCAAAAAACGACTTTTCGGCAATGTCGAAATTTCCACCAGTCAGCTATACTCATAAAATGACTTGAAATGACTAGAGGATCCTTATAGAATTGTCTTTTTGTTTTCGACCATTGTATCCTGAAAAAAAAATGAGAAACATTCTCGTAGGATATCGATCGTGTAAAAGCACTATTTGTATATCTGCTTAATTGTTTTTATCTTATCGAGTACGAGTGCTTGTGTTATCATATTTGTTTACTTAAGAAAAACTTCTTGACATTCCATACTTAAAATTACTATGAAACTCCTATTAGTGGACAGGCGATTTGAATAATACTTCAAGGATTTGTAGGGTAGCCCCCAAAGAATATTTTGCGAAAAGTAGAACCATGTAGCTTATTTGCAAGTTTTCCGGCAATGTCGAAATTTTCACTAGTCAGCCTTACTGATAAAATGACTTGAAATGATTCGAGGATTGTTTTAAATTCCATAAACTATTTTTCGAATCATCCGCCAACTAATAGGAGTTTCATACAGTAGCGTAGCTACGTTTTTTGGGCCCCTGAAGAAAAAAAATTATCTTGGGCTCTAAATTTCTTCCTCTTGCAGTTGGCTGTGCCTTTGGTAACGCAGTATCGTAACTTGGTGGTTCACAATTGATATTTGCTAATGTATTTTTCAAATAGCCGAACCAAACTACGATATTAAGTTACCAAAAGCACAGCCCACTACGAGAGGAAATACCGTGATACAGTGTGTATATTCTGAAGGGTTTATAGGAGCGTGCTCGTTTCTGACGATGTCGCCATTTTCAAAAATGAGCGAAACACGTAAAACGACTAAGAATGATTCAAAGACCTTCCCAAAATTATTTTCTTTTCGTTTTTCTCCATTGAATTCTAGAAAAATGGAAGACATTTGCCCCCGCGCCGGAAGAAAATTAAGAGAAACAAAAAAATCAATGTTGGGAGGATCCTCGAGTCATTCTAAGTTGTTCAACGTGCATAACTCGTTATTGATAATTGCGAGCGATTTTCGACCAACTTCTAAATGAGCTACAAGGTTCTAATTTTGCTAAAATGTTCTCGATGAAGCCTCCTATAAATTTTTGACATATTTTTAGAATTGCTCGCGAACTAATAGAAATTTCTTCACACGAATCGTATACATTTAATTTTTCATCTCTGTATTTATGGCAGCAAGCCTGTAAAAAATATAAACGATTTGTTTACTTGTAGGAGGAGGAATTGAAGGATATTATCGAGAAGGCTCGAGAGATGGAAGATAAATACGGCCACTTTTTCGATATGATCATCATCAATAACGATACAGAAAGGGCATACCATCAATTATTGAGCGAAATAAACAGTTTAGAACGGGAACCACAATGGGTGCCAGCAGCTTGGGTCAAAGCACTTTAGAAGAAAATCAAAAACAAATCAAAATGGAGAAAATCGACTGATGTACAATAAACTTTTACTAAAAAATAATAATAATAATAATAATAAAACCGACTGACTTGTTTCTTCGTTATTCTTGTTATTGCTAAATAAAAATATGTCAACTACGGTTGTGAGAATTCAAAGAAACCAATTAAGCAACAAAGCAAAAAGAAGGTGCTAGTCCTTTAAGAAACATTGTTTTCTTTCTTAAAGCCATTCTCGTCTTTCTAAAAATAATAATATTAATAATAATAATAATACATCACGAACGTTGTGCTGTGATCCAATGCTGCAGAATCAAGTGGTGATAATGCAAAATAGAAAAGATTGTAAATGGAGACTTGATTGTACTATTTTTTAAGAAATCTTGACGGCAATAATGATTCTATTTAAATTAAATTTTAGAGAAACAGAGACAAAAAAAAACTTTAATTAGATGAAAAATGAAACAAAAAATTGTTTGAAATCGTGTTTCGATTAATTTATAGCTACTGTAATTTTAGTCAAAAAAACAAAAACCTAAACATACTCACTATAAAACATACACACACACATTTTAAAGAAAATCGAGTGTAATTGTAAATAAGAGTTATTATATTTGTCGTTAGAAATTACTCGATTTGATGAATCGCTCAGAGATTTTAATTAATTAATTTATCGGTGTTAGTTGAGACAAAGAAATAAATAATTAAAAAGGAGAAGAGAAGAAGAAGAAAAATAAAACAGAAAAGAAATCTACACAAATTTTGTTCGTCTTTCAATCAATTTTAGGCATTTACATAGTTGGATTATAAATGAAAATAATTGTGTCGCATCTTCTCATAATTTCTCGTAATTTATTCTAAATTCAAAATAGATTGATGATGATCAACATAAGAAAAAATTTAGACAATTAGATTCTTACTACATCATTCATTTATTATTAATTATAAATTTTATTAATTATTATAGTTTAGATTTTAATTAATAATCAAATCTAGTTTAATTAAATGTATAGATAATAGATTGGTATTGTTCTTCTGTTTATATTTATTTGTTACATTATTTTTATGTAAATAATTGAGTAAATTAATTGATTAATTAATTAACTGATTAATTAATTAATAATTGATATCAAAGTTGTATATACGTATATAGAAAACAAGTCAGACCCTATGGTGTCTGGTATGAAATGACGTCGTGTATATTGAGAGTGGAAAGAAGATGGATAATTAAGATTAAAAATAAAATAAAATAAAAAAATAATTTTTGTTAGAAACTTTGGGGTTCCTTTTATTATTATTATCATCTATTATTATTCATTATTATCATTTATTATTATTATTACTGAATATTTTATTAAAATGCATTAAATAATTGTTTTAGAATTGCGAAATAAAGATTTCTCACTATTAAGAAATGTTTGATTTATGTTTGTTTAAATATCAGTTTTATTGTTGATAACGAAACTCAAGGGTCGTCTTGTTTCAAAACGACAATTTCAACACGTCAAATGGGTTATTAAAAAAGTATTTCGATTTTCTACTAAATCGTGTAGTTGAGATAATTTTGAGGCTTTGAATTGGTTTTTGGCGAGGATTTTGAAGATTAAGGAACGGTTTTTCTTTCCCTACTCAAGGGCTTGCAGTGATCAACTCTCTATCCGATGCCCGAAAAAATGCCAATTTTAATCATCGATATCTCGCTTGGTTTCTGAGATATTGAAATTTCGTAATCAGCATTAAGTCGAACATTTCACGATGCATACGACGATGTGTTCCATTTTAGAAAATATCGGCAAAATTCTGAATTGCAGAGGAAAATCTTATAGTGCATGTTAAAATTTTATTTTCTACAAAAAAGCAAGGTTAACTAATTAATAATAAAAACAAAAACGTTTAATGAATCTCACAAGCATTATTTATTGATACCTACGACATTAAAGCTAATACCATTAAATGAATAACAAAGATTTCAGGCTCATGCTTTCTTGTGTATTCGAAAAAAATGCTCCCGACACCAGGCAGCGCTATTGTCGAAGTACTCCCAAAATTGTGGATATTCCGACCACCAGACGACGACACTATCCAAGTACTCTCAGCGATGAGAATACTATTTCAGAGAAGAACCATCACTAAGTACATCTATTGCCTAGTATCCTCTCTCTCTCTTATTTTTTCTTGAAAAACAAGAAGTTAGAATTGTAACTCTTAACAAATAGATGTCAGCATCTCCCGAGCAAATTTTTCGATTGCAAATCACTCATAAGGCTGAAATCTCTATGTTATTATTCATTCTTGCAACGCTGATACCATCTTCGATTATGATACAAATTCCTCATCCAATCCCATCTGAAAACACACAAATTAAGTCTCATTTATTAGCATCAATACTTACCGAGAATCTTACAGCTTTCGCTTCGGTAATCGAACAAGTTGCAAAATTTGCCGCTGTATTACAAGGATCTGCATCATTTGGTACTAATTTTTAAATGACAGATTAAAATAATCATAAAAATTAAAATAATGAGTATTTTTTTACCATCTGCACATTTATCGAAGATTGTTAACATTTTGCTGTGTAAATCAACGTCTAAATCTTTTAATAGATCAATCGCTTGTCGACCACCTTCAATATCAATAGCACCAGCATCATTTTGCTAAGAAATAAGATTTCGTTGCGATTAAAAAAAGATTTAAGCTTATTACTTACAATTTTGTAGACTTTATGCATGCAAAAGATGACGCATTTACCCTCATGGGATGCTGGGACGGTGTGTTGTTTTAAGGAAGCTAAATCATCTTTTAAGGGAATCAAAAAAAAAAAAAAATAATTTACTAATATAGAAAAGGAATTGTTAAATTGTGTATACCAGGACTTGCATTAACTTCAGTTGCACAATTTTTCAAATTCTCCATAAACATTTCTCTCATTTCATTCATAGTATTCTCATCCAACTAGAAAAATTGATATGGTATTGAAAAATTATTGTTGAATCTTCCTAAAGATACAAAATATACTTACAGCAAATACAATTGTTAGGAAAGCACAGAAAACCAATAAAGACTTCATGTTATTGTTGTTACTTTTAAATTGTTGATTTTGATCTAAATCCCAATAAGACAATGAGCATAATTTTATAGTAAAAACCGTTTCCTGTCCTTCGCTTATTACTTATTAAACAAACATCTAATGATTGTTATAAAATTTTTAAAAAAAAAAACGATTCCAGGATGTCGCGTACTAACAATTATGTATTTTATAATGATTTATAAATAATTGTGTTTTTTTCCCTTCATTGTAAAGGAAAATGGTGATTAAATAAGACTTGGACTTTAACAGTAAGATAGAAATTAAAATAAAATCTTATTCCCCTCGGTTTATATAAAAAACAAAGTTCGTTACAAAAATAAACACATTTTTTTAATTTAATTTAACGTTGTTTATAGTTTATCATTAGATTTAACCGGCAAATAACCAAATTGAAGAGTTAAAATCAGCATGGTACATTGATAATTGTTTAATAGCCTTCAATCTAAATTTGTACTAGTACTAGCTGTAGCCCACGGCTTTGCTAGCGTAGAAGGATATTGTAATTACATTTTAATTTACGTTAATTTAGGATTTCCATACAAACTTTCATCCCCTATTTCACCCCCCTTGAGGATGTAATTAAAAAAAACCGCTGAAACACGTATTTATTTATTTATAATCAAAACCATAAATATAATGTTTCATGCTTTCAGCTTAAAAAATGACGGATTTGCGTATAAACTTTTAACCCTAATTTCACCCTCTTAGGGGTAAAATGTCCAAGAATCTTTCCTTAATGGGTGTTTGCGTTATGAAAGGACCCTACTGGCCAAATTTCATGTGTCTGTCTTCAATAGTTCACGCTCAGCGATGATGGTCAGTCAGTCAGGACAAAAAAAATTATTATATAAAGATTAGTTTTTCGATTTTTCATTCAAATTCGGAGTTTTACCGGAAAATTCAAAGATTCAGAAGTAGCTCAATAGATACCTGGTAAGTCACGTAAGAGTAAGACGAAAAGTTCTTATGGTAACTCCCATTTGACGAGCTATACAAAAAAAAAAATTGAGAATCTTTAGAGAGTTACCTCTACCTGGAGATCATGTTAGCAAAATTAGAACCCAGTAGCCCATTTGGAAGTTGGTCAAAACTTGTTAATTTTGAATAAGACGCAAAACGACTCGGAGACCCTGCTAACATTGTTTTTTTTTCATTGTATTCTAATAAAAATGCGAAACATTCCCACTTACTCCAGAATAAAATTAAGAAAAACGAAAAAAATCAATGTTGAGACGATCTTTGAGTCATTCTAAGTCGTTGAACATGTATAACTTGTTTTTAAAAATAGCGACATCGTCAGAAACAACTTCCAAAGGAGCTACAAGGTTCTAATTATGCTAAAATGATCTTTAGCTAATTCTCTCTGGTCGAAGCTAGGATACTACTTAAGAAAGGCACAGCTGATTGCGAGGTGAAATATCGTTGTACAGCCTGTATATTGAAATATTGGTAGGGTTACGTGAAACACGTACCCGGACGCCAAAGAAGCCTACAGTCCGAGAGACTTTCATAAATAAGATTAAGTAATATGTAACTTTGGGGCCCGCTTTGTAAACAGGAAACAATGATTACATTCTTATAATTTTCATAATTGAGTATCACCTAGCAATATCACATAAATTCAAAATTTTAAAATTAAATAAGCAAAAGAAATAGGAATGTGAAAAAAAAACTTAATAGGAAGTAGACTTTTATAGCTAAAATCAAGACTGTTGCTAAATGTGAAAAAAAAAACTTAATAGGAAGTAGACTTTTATAGCTAAAATCAAGACTGTTGCTAACGTGCTTGCTTATGAATCTTATGATCAAACAATACGAAATAGTTCAAAACACTTTGGATAATTTAATTGACCTTATTTTCAATTGCATTATTGTTAGAGTAATATTCGGACAGCAAAATCTAATAGAGTAATTTTATCTAACATAGTTAATAATTGTAGCATTCTCAGTTGTATTTTATTTTAATTTATTATAAACTATCGATAACGTTACTAAATTCCAGTGGTTGGCGAAATATTCAACCCTTCTTTTCTCAAAAACAAGGATTGACATTCTATACAAATCAGCTCAGTTTTTCGGACCCTATACATGCGGTCTGCAGGTTTAAAAGTAATCAAATTACACCTTGTATACCTGGATTACCATCTTAATATTATATGATAATATGATTTTGTATTTGTATTTCTTGTTGTTAGTAAACAGGGCCGTAGCTAAGGGGGTACAACACCATCTAGCGCAATTCTTTACCCCCTATCCTGTCATGACAAATATTCCTCTCAAATGTTTGCTACTTTAACCCCTTGGTCGAATATTTTTTATAAAGCGTGCCAAACTCACAAACTTAGACGGTTAACTTTGTAATAACAAGTAGGACTCGTAGTTATCATTTTTGTCCCGATCGGCTTATCACGAGTCTAGACCAAGGGGTTAAAAGTTGCCTTCCAAAAAACGCGTCTTCTCACTACGGCCCTGTTCACTTTAAAATTAGGGGCGCAGTTGACTAGTTTTTCCGAACTTGATACCCATTTTACAACTATAATAAATATTTATTAATATTCATTTGTTTATTTTTAATACATTCATTAAATCAGAGTCGTTGTTGTCAACTTGTTTTCACTATTATTGCCAAATTTATCGGTCCAATTCGGTTGTTAAGCAGTGTCTTTTATAGAGGCCGTTTTGCTTCAATTACATTTCGGTAATTTTAAAAACAAGTTGGTTAAGTTCGAATAGACAGACTGTAACGCAAAAATGGACTTTGTAAGATTTTATCAACAAAGAAATAACACGTGTTTATTTAACAATTGTAAATATTTATGATAGCTTCACAACAATGAGGAAAAAATTTATAAACAATACAATTTTTTATCTACAATTATAATTACATAGACCATTCGAAGATAAAGGTATATTGTAAATAAGCGATAAAACAAAGTTCACTATAGAAGAACAATAATTAATATCGTCTTATTATAATAATTGCAATTTAAGAAGGACGGTTAGTAATAAAACGTTCGTGCTCTCCTCGGCACCGACTTTTAATTAGGTCGTTATTCACAAGTTCAACCCGGGAAATTTATTTCTCCTGATCATTTCTATAATCGGGTCAAAATACATTTGAAATAGAGCAATTTTTCTAAAACATAATCAACAATTTTAACAAAAAGTCTTTGTTATTAGGTGGAGTTGATTGTAGCAACGAATTCCCTCTTAATTGCTGCCAAAAATTTATTGATAATTAAAAATTATAATTTAATTGCGGAAAAATAATAAACGATGAGCATGCGTATATCCTTTAACATATTTGTATTTTGATACAAGCACAAACGCGCGATCCTGATCCTTGTGCTTTGTTTTGTTCAGTAGTCGAATCGAGTTACAATTGTTAACATATGGTGTTTTTATACAAAAAAAATCAATAAAACTAACTGTATCATAGATTAATTAATTAATTAATTAATTAATTAACGAATAATTTTTCTAATAAAGTGATTCATTTGAAATGAATGGATTCGTTCTAATACAGCAACAGTAGCAACGCATCTAGTGGATATTTTAGACTGTAGTCCGACCTTCACCTTGAGTTTTGTAAACAATATTATTTATAACAACAACAACAATAAACATTAATTAGATAGTAATTAGAAAAGGATCACAATGAATTATTTCGCGCAAATTGTAAGTTGCAATATGCGATTTGTTTATTTTCAGCTTAGAAATCAAAAACGAAGTATTGATTTTATAAAAATAGATCGAAATATTAATAGAAACAATAACGTAAATATGATGAAATACTAGGTTTTGTTTAATAACAATAGCTTCAAATAAAATACTGATATATAATTAAATTAATCAATAAACTTTCTGCCAGTGGCGTAGTCACGAATTAACAGTCCTGTGTTACAGGCGAGCCCTATTTTTGGAGCTAATAGCTTTGTGTTCTATAGAACCCTGCTCAATACGCCACTGCTTATCGGTTGTAATTGCAAAATAATCGGTAAACACGTTTATTAATTACAATTTGAACGACAGAATTACACCAAAACTGTATGAATTAGTTGTTAAACAACTAAAAGATATTGAGCCTTTAGAGATATTCGAAAGAAAACCTGATTTTTTGGGGTTACTTTAACCCCCCAATATTTCCCTTAAACTGAGTTTGAGCACAAACGACAAAATAGAACACTTATATAACAAAAAATTGGGATTTTGAACTAGGGTGGTTTACTTGCAAGTGTCATGAGTGTCCAGGGAGGGTAAGGGGATATTTAAAAGAACAAAAGAGAGAAAAAATCGTGTCAAGCGGTATGCTTCGGATTTCGTTCCGGACAAAACTTCGAGTTTTTCCGGTTTTTGGTTCAAAATTTTTGGAGTTTTGGCCTCGGCTAGTTTACTTGCAAATTCCTGATAAAAGGGAAAAGTATTGTGTTAAGTGGTATGCTTGAACCGAAAAAAAAAACGATTTTGTTTTCGGATGCACTCCGAATTTCGTTGCGAAAAAAATTTCAGTTTTTCCGATTTATGGTTCAAAAATTTGGGAGTTTTGAGCTCAGGTGGTTTACTTGCAAGTTCGTATTAAAATCCCTGAGTGAAGAGGGGGGAAAGGGCGATAAAAAAGGGAAAAAAGGAAAATCGTGTTAAGTGGTATGCTTGAACAAGCAAAAAACAGTTTTTGTTTTCGGTTCCATTACAGCCAAAATTTCGTTTTTTCCCGATTTTTGGTTCAGTTCGGGTTCGAAGCCTTGAAACTTTTTGTACAGATCTGAGTGCATTGAACTGCGGTCCAAGTCAAAAACCTCATATTTAATGTATTTATAAACTTTTTTTGTTGTTGTTCTAGGTGAAAAGCGTGGGCCCCAAACTGGTGCCATTCTTCAAAACTGTCACCGTATATTTCGTCGTCTTTCTACCGTACGATAAACCATCAATTTTAGCAACAATTTTAAAATGTTTACCAATACTCAGTTTGATGCTGTTTGTCTTATTGTACGGCATGAGTTTTGGTGATGAGTATGTTGTAAATTCTCCCAAAAAAATGCATTAATTAATATTCACTTTTCAGATATAAATATTCACGCCGTATACTGGCCGGATTAATCTTCTGTTGTATCGGTGATGCTTGCCTGATATGGCCCAATTATTTCGAATTGGGCATGTTATCATTTGCTGTAGGCCATTTCGCCTACATATCAGCATTCGGTTTCAACCCATTACTACTACCATTAGCCACAATTTTATATTTAATCAATCTAGTCGGTATATTGTTCCTAATGCCGGGCCTTGATGGTATTCTATTGCTCGGCGTACCCATTTATACGTTCATTTTAACTGGAATGCTGTGGCGGGCTAGTGCCCGAATATTCTGCAAAAATATCTCAACATTAAGTAAACTATCAGGATGTATTGGAGCTGTACTTTTTGTAGCCTCCGATTTGATTATTGGGATCGATCGATTTCGATTTCATGTGGATCACGCCCAGGTAGGTTTCTTTTAAGGGGAAGCTGGAGTCTGAAAATGTGACAATTTTTAATCGTCGATTTCTTGCTTGCTTTTTGAGATATTCAAACGCTGTAACCAGCGTTGAATTGGGTGTTTCACGGTGCATTCGATGGAGTTTTCTATTTTGGGAAATTTTCACTTAATAAAAATTGAAAATCAATAATATTGGGTAAATTTTATCCAGTTATGGAGAAAAATTGTACAAAAAAAACGTGGTCTAATAGTTTTCTCTGCCATTTAGAATTTTATCACATTTTTCCCAAATACAAAGCTTCAGAACATGCACCTTGAAATGCTCTATCTAAGCCACGCTTACTTTTTATAATATCGCAAAAAACAAGCGAGATATCGATGTTTTAAAATTATCAATTTTCGCACGCCGAATCGAGTAATAGATCCACAGCGTCCTTAATGATTACGATTTTTAATTGACATTATTGTTTCAGGCGTTAATTATGTCGACATATTATGCAGCACAATTCGGTATAACTTTGAGTATTGTTGATACGCCATCACAACGTATTAAACAGAATTAGAATTTGTGTTCTAGATAAGTCTTCCACATTTCAATTGAACACAATAAAATTTTGGATAATTTAGGATTTAAATTAGATTAAGACAAATGCTCACTGGATGTATTAATAATAGTCTTCCTTTAATTTTAAATTTTATAGAATGCACATTTTGACTGTGATTTAATTTTTGTAGTAAAATTATCTCTTTAAAATAATCCGCCGCTCGCGTTAGCCTCGTCACAAAACAAAATGAACAAGGTAATTATAAAAAACATAAACATAATATTTACATTGTTTGTTATCAGGTCATAAGTACAGATTCTTTTTTTTAATTTTTAATTGAATTTCGACCTATTTACAGGACATCTATTTCAGAAAAAATAATTATTTTTATTTACATATTGAGATTTTTCGTTTTTCTTTGTAATTGTTAACTGTGATGTTTCAAATGTAAGACTAGAATATACAGAATATGTAAACATTAATATTGATTTAATCAACAATTTATGAATAGATAAAACGTATTAAGTAATATTTTGTGTTTATTATTAGATTCCATTTTAGAATACCATAATTGGTAACCGATACTATTCTTTGTTTTTTCTTGTAATATTGTTTATAAAATGAAATTGATCACAAATGTGCTTGTTTCTCGTCTCGTCGTCGAAATACAACCAACAATACCTCTATTTTTTTATAGATTTTCTATTACATATATATATAAAACGAAAAATATTCTATTTTATTGCTGATAATTGTCAAAATTGTCCATCTGATCCACAACCTTGATATCTGATTGAATAGTCACAGTCTTTCTGTTTAGATGAATTATTAATATTATTATCTAATAATACACCTTTTTCCATTTCATTCATCTCTTGTGAATTACTCATCACACTATTGCCACGTTGTCGGCACATGTATGGTGTTGTATTAGGGGACGGAGAATCACGACCCTAAAATTAATTTTATTTCCTTAATTAATATTAAATATAAATCCTGTATTTAACAAGAAAAAGAAAAACATGGTTATAATTTATAATTGATAATTTGTATCAAATTAAATTCAAAATACTGCTACACCACAACCATTTAAAACAGTGGTGCAATCAGGGAGAAGGCTGCAGGGTTCTAGCCCTTCTCCTGACTCTAGCAACGTCATTTATTTTGCCACTTTATTTAATATTTGGGTAGATTTTTCACTAGAAGTTTCATTAAATGAAGCTTGTTGTTGAATGTCTCAACATAAATAACCTTGATTAGTTCCTAGTGAAACACCCCGTATGTATAGGTAAAAATATTATACAGAATGTCCCGTAAGTCGCGTATTTGCTCCTAAGGGATGAAATTGTAAGACGAAAAGTTCTGTACCACTTTTTCATTTGACTCATTAGTGATTGATTAGGTAGTCAATCTGGTGCCTCTTTGTTTGAACGACTGTCTCTTTTTCCTTCTCTCTTTTCATTACTATAGCCAGCACCTAATTGGCTAGTGGCTAGTTGATTTAATTAATAACTAATTACATGTGCGTCAGATGAACAAATTAAACAGAGCTTTTTGTTTTAGAATTTTATCCCCTATCTGCTCCTCGGGAGGAAATGCACGACTTACTGGGCATCCTATATATCGTTGTGACCAACCTCCCAAGAAATGCGAGACTTATAAGTCATCCTGTATACAGGGTTATTCACGTCCGGCGAAAAGTTCGTAAGGCAACATAAATTATTTGGCAAGCGATTCGACAAATATATCAAGGATTTGTGAGGAGGTTCATCAGTGAAAACATTTAAGCAAAATTAGGATCTTGTAGCTTATTAGTAGTTTCGTTAAAAAACTGGTTATACTCGTCAAACAACTAAGAATGCCTAGAAGATCCTCTTAAAATAGTTTTTATTCGTTTTTCATTACTGGATCCTTGCGAAAATGAGAATATTGATATGATCCGATATCTTCATAAATAACGAGGTCATTTACCAATTTTTACTATTTTTAACTCGATGGGGGACGATTATTTATGCTGCTTAAGATTTTTATTCTAAGAAAATCGTTGACAGTGGAAACATTAGAAATAAATAATTAATACGACACTTTTATTTCTACATTAAATGAAATCAGAATAAGAGCAAGAAGCACTGTATTAACATAAACAATCTTACCCTAGAGAGTTAAAAATAGTAAAAAACAGAGAAAGCTACTAGATTCATTCATTTTGTCCACGGTCAAACTGCACCACGGTTTTTTTTTACAATCTTTTAAAGATACAACTGAGAAAAAACAATTTTATGATGGTCTACGAGCCATTCTTAATCGTTTTGCGTGTTCAACTCGCTTTAAAAACCATAACTTTGTCCAAAACAAGGGTTTTCAACCATTTTAGAAATTAGGTTCTAATTTTGTTAAATAGTTTTCAAATCCTTGAAATATTTTTCGAATAGTTCGCCAAATAATGAGAATTACCATAACAAATGATTCGAAAAATATTTCAAAGATTTGTAGGGGAGTCATCACAGAACATTTTGGCAAAATTAGGGCCTTGTAGCTCATTTAAAAACCGGATTTTCCGACATCCTTATGAATGACGAGATCATTATCGGAACAAAGCATCTTTTCGACCAACTTCTCAATGAGCCACAAAACCCTAATTTTGCTTAAATATTCTCAAATCCGCGAATCACTTGCCAAATAAAGGGAGTTGCCATAAGAACTTTTCGTCTAACTTCTATCATCCGGTATAATGGAAATTTACCTTCAAACAGGCAACATTTAAAACAGTATAAAGTGTCTCGTGTAAAAAAGAAGCCTATAATGTACTAATTTTATAACAAAAAATTTACATACACAAAGAAAATTAAACTTTAATGAAACAAATGTGATCTCAATCAATCAAATTAAAGACGACTTTTTTTTACATGAGACACTACTATTATTAATCAGAATCATAATTTACATGTTTCGATGGTCCACAACATGTATTCAAAACACATGTGTCATTATTTGTAGTCTTTGGACAATCTAAAACACAATCTTCAGTTTGTCCAGCTTCATCTAATCTATCAGGATATTCCTGATAATCAATAAATTCCGGTTGGATTGTTGTTGAATGTATACCTTCATTGTGGAAGAATTCTTTAACTTGTTCAGCAATTTTCATATATTCAGACAAATTACGACATCTATTAATATTAAACAATTATAACAATTATAAATAATCAATAGAAACAATTATACCTTATATGAGCTGATGCAATAATTCGATCACCAGCTAATTGCCATACATGAAATTCATGTACAGCTAATACACCATCAACTTTAGTTAATAAACGTCTTTGTATAGCATCAACTTGTATATGTGTTGGCACTGTTTGTAATAATATTAATGCTGAATCTCTTAATAAAGGCCATACACTGTGCATTATTAATATAACTAATACAATACTTAATGCTGGATCAATATAATAACGATATTCCCATTGTGTTAACCAAAATACTAATGCTGATATTATAACAATAACTGAACCTAATGCATCTGATAATACATGTAAAAACACACCACGCATATTCATTTGTGTTGATGATGCATGTTGATGTGAATGACCATGTTCATCTTTTTCAACTGGTTTTGTTGTTGTTGGTGTTGTTGTTTGTGATGATGGACCAGAATATGTTCGATCATTTTCATTATCATCAGTTATTGCTAATTGTGTTAAACGATTACGACTATGTGATAATTTCCCATGAGAATGTCCATGAGAACTACCATGTTCTAAAGTATAATAATTAATAAATATTTTATTTTAATAATACAAATAAAATTGAACTAACTAACCATGGAATAAAAATAAACCGATAATATTCACTAATAAACCTAAAGCACCAACAGCTACTAATAATTGTGGATCATGTATTGTTTCAATTTCAATAAAACGTTTAAAAGCTTCCACTGTAATTGAGAAACATAAAGCTACTAGAAAAACAGCATTAACAAGAGCTCCTAATACTTCAGCTCTAGCCCAACCGAATGTATTCTTTTTCCATTTTTTCGGCGACATCTAAAAAATATATTATTATATTTATATCTAATAATAGTAATAATTAAAAATGAAATTACTTTAACTGATAAGAAAGCTACAACAAGGGCTGCAACATCACTTAACATATGAAAACTATCAGCCACTAATGCCATTGAATTTGTTATATAACCGACCACGATCTCGACAAAAAAGAATACTGTTGTTAACCATAACATTGATAATAGGCGACATTTTTTTCCTGTAAACTTTCCCATTATGAAACTAAAACAAAATACACATTAAATCGTTATTATTTTCAAATAATTGTCAATCAAATATGTTTTGAGACATATCATAAATATTCTAAAACAGTAAAAATAAAAAAACACTTTACTGATAAAAAAAAGTTAAGGAAATTGATAAGAATTGAAATTACTTAAGATTACGTAAACTTTAAACAATTCATAGATACCATTGTTGCTCTACTTCAAATTGTAAGTTTCTTAATTATTCACAATCACCACAAGGCAAGAAGATTCTAATGAAATAAATACAGGGTTGCTGCTTCAAATATGCCAAATTCGCATGAAACTCTGTAGTTGGCAGGCGATTCGAATAATACTTGAAGGATTTTTAGGGTGGTTCCTGCAGAACATTTTAGCAGAATTAGAACCTCCTAGCTCATAGGGAAGTTGGTCAAAAAAGGATCGTTTTGGGCAATGTCGGAACTTGCAAAAACGAGCAAACGACTAAGAATGACTCGTAGACCCTTCCAATAGTGTTTTTTTTTTCATTTTCTTCCATTGCCCTGTAGAAAACATGCGAAACATTTCCACCTGTTCCACAAGAAAATGAGAGAAAAACGAAAAAAATCCATGTTGGGAGGATTCTCAAATCATTCTAAATCGTTTTGTGTGCTTTGCTCGTTTCTTAAAATCCCGACACTGTTCAAAACGATCGTTTTGACTAACTTCGAAATAAGCTACGAAGTTCTAATTTAGATAAAATGTTCTTCAGTGATTCTCCTAAAAATCTTTTAAATATTATTCGAATCGCCTGCCAAGTAATAGAAGTTTCATAGGCATATTTACAACAACAACCCTGTAGAAATAAAATTGACTTCTTTGCCCAATTGGCGAACAAAATTGACTTAAAATTACACGAAGTCTGACAATAAAAATTTGCAATCTTTCAAGATTTATTATCTCTAACAGTGGGTCCTTTTACATTAACATTACTTAAAATTTATCAAACATTAAGGGTATTCATGTCACGTCGTAAGTCCGTCGTAAACCGCGTATTCTTCGTATTTCGTAAACTTCGTAATATTTCGTAAAATATTTCTATGCATCATAAAAATACGACGTTACGAAGGTAGAAAGCTTCTTAAACTTCGTAAGTTAACGTGTCGTAAATGCTATTTGACAGACATCAGCTGTGATAACTGTTACCAACTCAAAACTTAGGTTGGCAACAACCAACGCCAACTGTTACGCATGTGTAGATTATTCGTACTACCGCCGGTATTCTACCTGTTCACACTTGCAGCGTTTAGTGAGTAATTTACATACGGGAATAGTTGAAAGTGCTATATTTTTAAAAAATGAATTTAAATGTGAATAAAAAAAAGGTAAGTAAATGATCAGGTGCGTATTACTCTGACATGATTGTTTACTGTTTTTAATTCTAGACAAGGCAACGTTCAAAAGCGGTACACCGTTGGTCTAAAGAACAGTGCGTGTCTTTATTGGAGGCAATATGCGATAAAATAAAAGAAGCACCGGAGAAATTTGAGGTACGTATCTAAACTGAAATATTGTAAATAGATAAAAGGTATATGTGTAATTTTTAGAAACCCACAGCAGCACAGTTTTATGAGTCGCTATTTAATGAATACTCATTACACGAAATTGCTGAACTGGGAGTGCTTCTAGCTAAGAATAAAATGAGGAATATGAAAGAATGCTTTATAAAGGCAGAAGATTGGAAAAAACAAACTGGTGCAGGCCTTGTGGAAAATGGAAAAGAGGACAGTATTAAAGGTGAGTAGTAAGAAACCATCAGTCGTATGAAAGATGATTAGATATATGAAAATTTTTTACAGAATATATAGAAAAAATCTGTCCACATTATGATTTATTACAAAATATATTTGGACAAAGAAGGTATGCGAATCTACCAGTGATCGTGGATACCGAATCGCCGATAGTAGACACGTTATTTATGGAGCTTCCTGAATGTGCAGACCAGCTTGAGCAATCCCAAAGTACGAGTATTCTAGATAGTGAACGAGCTGAGAGCAGTAGTCAACCGGAAGAGACAACTACACCACGACAGAACAGTCTCGAGAAATTTAAAAGAAACCTGCAAAGACCTGAAAAGATAGAAACACGTAAAAGGCCACTGAACTCTTCGCTACAATATTTAACTGTAATTCAGGAGCAAAGAAATACAATTGAGCAACAGAAATCGGAACGTCAAATGGTTATTGAAGCACAAAAATTGGAAGTGGAAAACAAAAAGCTTGCACTAGCCGAAGAGCAATTGAAATTTGAAAAAGAGAAGTTTCAGGCGGAGTGTGAGTTAAAACGCTTAGAAATTGAAAAACAGTACGAACTAAAACGGTTAGAATTGGAACTACAATACAAATTTAAAGAGCACTGAGTATTTTAGGATAATTAAAACATGTTTTTGTTCTTTGTTAATTCTTAGTTTTAGTGTGTTATTATTATAATTATTATCATTATTATTATTATTACGTTTATAATATTTATCAAAAGCATTTTATTCATTTTCTTGAACAATTTCCAGAATCGCTCTTCTTTTATTTACAGCCTCTCTGTTACTTTCCACGTCGGTGTCATTCTCGTTCTTGTCATCTGCAGTATTGCCATTGTCAGAGTTTTCTTCATTATCAAACTCTTCATCTGTGCCAAGTTTTCTTATTATGTTGTGCAAAATACAGCACGTCAACATCCATTGGCACGCGAATTTGTTGTTTATATCAGTTCCCGCTCTAATTGGTAATTCTTTCAAACTTCCAAATCTTTCTTTCAATGCTGCGAAACAGTTCTCTACTCGTATCCGATACTTACTTAAATGGTGATTAAAATTACTCCTCTCCTCGGGAGTTCCTTCAGTTGAAGATGTACGATATGGTGTTATTACGGTTTTTGACAATTTGTAAGCGTTATCACCCACTATCCATTGATCACCAGAGAAAAAATTCGTCGCATTTGTGTATAGAGCACACTCCTTATACATTCGGCTGTCGTGAACACTTCCAGGATAACCGATTACTACGTGTCTTATAATAGTATTATAATCGCAGACAATCTGCATTTTGATAGAGTATTGATGTTTCCTCGAAAAATAAGCTTCAGGATCTACTGTTGGTTTTTCTGCTAAACGGATCTCGGTACCATCCACATATCCTATACAGTAAGGTAGTTCGTCGTACGTCAAAGATAGGATCTCTTGACGTTCTTTTTCATCTGGCCAATACAAATAGTTTTTTCGTTGAGCACAAATGGCTTTAAATAATCTTTTTGTTATATTTGCAATAGTTCCTCCATCACCTACGCCAAATAACTTGGCTACTTTACCAATAGATGCACCCTCCCCATAACATCCCAAACGATATAGAACAATAGCAACTTGAATGTCAATTGGAAACTGTTTCCATGAATTCTGACCGTTAAAAACATCGTCGCTTTTAATCATATTTACAATGAAGTTAAAAGTGTTCCAATTTACTCGAAGCATTTCACGGAATCTCTTCTCATCTAAGTCAGGTAAAACATTGCAAAGAATATCTCTACTTTTGGCCACGGATCCATGTTCAAAAGGGACTCCGTATCGCAACGTTAGTCCAATCACGTAATCATTGTAGCAGTTGTATAATACTTCATCAATTTCATCATTGTTGTTCCCTATTATGCATTCATCATTTGAAATTTAATTGCTAATGAATAAGATCAATCAGTAAACAATTACCTAACTCCTGTAAATACAACACATCAAAAATAGCCTTGTCGATTATTGTATCCAACAATTTTTGTTTTTCACTTTTCCGTGGCATTTTTCTTCTCGTTATATTAACATTGACAATTGACAAGACCAATGCACATAACCTCACAAAATTGACAATTACTTACGAAAGAAGACTTACGACGAACATAGTAATGGACGCTCATGTCAAATGAATTACGAAAGTACGCAAAATAATACGAAACTACGAAACTACGAAATACGAAATTGACATGAATACCCTTATTTATAGTTTCATTAAGCAAAACCTTGCATTTAATCTTACGTCTTAGTTCTTTTTTAATTCTGATACAGTAGAAACTAGAAACTACACTTTCCGTAACATAAGACACAGGATAACGTATTTCGCATATTAAACATTTAAAATTTGTTCACTAAGTTTACAACAATACTCCAAATAGTATCACAACATACTTAATTTGATTACAAGTTTCATTGACAATATCAATATGAAATTATTATCCAAAAATGTACGTTGTAAGGTAACCTCAAACGAACATAGTTTTATTTTTTATGAAGGCCAAAAATGTGTCCCCATATTCTTTATAATGTTTATACAGGGTTATGCACGTACGACGAAAGGTTCTTATTGCAACTCCAATTATTTGGCGAACGATTAAAAAAAAACTAAAGATCTTTACTTGTAGATCATTTTAGCATAATTAGAACCTCGTAGCTCATTTGGAATTGTCAAAAAACGCTCGTTTGCAAAAACCAGCTAAACACTCAAAACGACTAATTGTAAGAATGACTCGGAGATCCTCCCAACTTTGATTTTTTTCGTTTTTCTCCATTTTGTTCTGTTTTATTTTAATTTTTTCTAGAATGCAATGGAGAAAAACAAAAAAGATCAATGTTAGGAAAATCTCCGAGTAATTCTTAGTCGTTTTGCCTGCTTTGCTTGTTTTTGAAAATCGCCACCCTGTCCAAAAACGAGCGTTTTTTGACC
This sequence comes from Mylabris sibirica, assembly GCA_039776855.1. Lineage (NCBI taxonomy): Eukaryota > Metazoa > Arthropoda > Insecta > Coleoptera > Meloidae > Mylabris > Mylabris sibirica. The sequence goes on from CM077838.1 coordinate 7,965,082, forward strand.
TACTTCCAAATGAGCTAGGAGATTCTAATTTTGCTAAAACAATCTCCAAGTAACCCACTAAAGATCCTTAATTTTTTTGTTGAATCGCTCGCTAAATAATGGAAGTTGTCATAAGAATTTTTTGTCTTACCTGAATAATAGTAGAAAAAAAAAATTGACCTAAAAATTAGCATATAAATCTAGTCTAAATAGGTATACATAAATAATCTTGGATAAAAGGTCTAGTCGCGTAAAAACCCAAAATAAACAACTTCAAATAATTAAACAAATATTTTGTTCAATACCTAAAAAAGTATAATTAAAAAATAAAAAATTGATAATTTTATGTATATTAAAGTAAGATTTCAAATTTTACCTTTAATAATAAACAAAAAACATAAACAGAACAATTAAACGATAACTAAAATTGAGTTTTAAAAGAGTTAATTGCAACATTTAATCATTTTGTTATTATTCTGATATGGTTTGCTTTTTTCCCAAAAGAAAAATAATAACAAAATGGTATCAATTATAAAACATTTTTTACCGTTAATTGAAAAAAAAATAAGAAAAATTTTATATAATTTTTTCTTTTTAATTATTATCACTTTTTGTTTTAAATTAACGTCATCATATATAGGAAGGAAGATGATATATGTATGTATAATACGATAAAACAATAAAAAAATAATCGTACAAAAAAATAAAATAATCACAAATAAATTAATAAAAGATGCTAATAATAAACAATGATGATAATAAACAATGTTGATAAATAAAAGACAATATAAGTATTTGTAATATGAATTTCATAATTATTAACAATAGAAAAATCGATAAAGATAAAAACACATAATGGCTATAATATTTAACAAAACAACAAAAATCTAAATTATCTACAAGGAAGCAAATTCATATCGATTTATAACTCGAAAATTATAAATTAATTAATTTTCTAACCACTTCGATTGATGATTTTTCTTATTCTCACAGGTTAGTGGAGTGTTTAAATTAGGTAATAATTTAATAGAATTCATGAGGGTTAATTAAAATAAGAACTACTCCATGGATACATTGGAAATTGAATCTACTTAAATCATAATTCGACTTGATTATAATTTTAGACTATTTTAAATTCAAGTAATACAAAGGCCGAGGAAGCTACTTGAATTTTTTTTTATATGTCAATAATAATTCTTCAGTTTAGTTAGTGTTGAAATTTAAAAAGTATTACCTTTCTAAAGAGAGAAACAAATCAACCTTCAAACACGTTCGTCTATCTACACCATATACTTATAAACTCATATACCGCTAATAGGTTCCGAAAACTGAAGCCAAGATCAGAGTGCAGATACATATCTATCTATGCTTTTCTAACAGATCGTTTGAGCATTGAGCGCACGCCTGAACTCTTTAAATTGATTGGTCGGGACAACGTGTTGTATCTATTGTATTCGAATTCGAAAAGAGAAGCTGTGTGACCATATGATGAATCGACACTAAAATATATATGTATGATGGCGAAAGTTAGCATTTATTGTGTGAGATAATGTAAATTTTATACTGGACTAACTGGACTAGAGTAATTGAAAATGATAAATTGCGGTAAAAACACAACGAAAATGTGCGCCCTTTCCATTTCTTTGTTTTCAAAATAATAATTGTTTTGAAAATCAATTTGCTTATTTGTTATTAATATTATTGTAGAGAATAAATAAATAAATGTGTATACAATATGTATATACAATAATCAAAATTTACTATGTATTAACAAGCCTAGGAAAACTGTTGGAGGCCCCTTATGATCATTTTTATTATCGTTTTTATTACTACTCTTCTTCTAATTTAAATGAATAAATAAGTACATATGTACATACTTATTAAATATCTCTTATTCTCTGTCAATTTTTCCATTTTGAAATACATTTTAAGTGTTCTTTTTTGCGAATATTCAAATTTCTTATGGTTTCACCTACATAAAACATTACACAATTACAATGTAATTTATATATTTCACTTTTATTAAAAGCAGGTAATACATCATTATTTGATGTTAATATTTCTGTGTTACTTGAAGTATTAAAAGAAATATTTAGGTAGGTACCTATATTAAAAGATATTAGAATTTTTCGATGAAAAAAGAAATGGAGCCTAAATATGGGATAGATTGAAAATTATTTTTTGATTGTGAAATTGGTTGTAAAGTAGTGATTAAACGTAAAAGAAATTTAGATTAAAATTTTGTGAAAAAGTTTATGAATTAAATATTAAGGGTCGATTTCACTAACGTCTTTTAAATTTTAACCAACAAATAAGTCATAGAAACGATTTTTATAATCATAGCAACGATTGTTTCTAACTGTTCATTTAGGCTTAACTGAAGTTAGAGAAATCGGTCCTAGAAGGGAATTTATTAAAATGAGTAATATATTTATTTGTATTTAATTCAGAAGAAAAATTACTAGTAGACTTAGGAATTGAAAAGGGTCTATGGAAAAGTAAATAAAAGGCTGCTACTTTATAATTTATATGATGGAAAGAAGGATTACTGTTGAAGTTGTAGTTGGTTTTCTATGTAGATACAGAAAAATCCAATTCAAAATCAATTATTTTAATGTTAAGATCTAGAAAAGAAATATTGTTATTGCCGGTTTCTATGATAAATGTAATACTTTTGTGTAAAGAATTAATAAAAATTAAAAATTCATTTATTATTTATTCTTCAGTTGAACCACAAAAAATACCTATTGTCGAGGCCCTAAAAATTTTAAGCCTTCAATTCAAATCCTAAAGTGGAATATTTTTAGGAATATTCCTGAATTTTCTAAACGTAAAAAGAAATCTTCCTAATAAAAAAAACTACATTTAAGGTAAACAAAAGCATTGTTAAAATAAACAAATCCGAGATAAAATAAATAAGATTTGGAATGCTTTCGAATGCTACAGAAGGATTTTAAAATCAAAATTGCAACCCCTCAGCATCTACACTTTAAAACTATATAAGGAACTGAACCAGGGCACCAATGATATAGAATAATAGTATTTATGCAGGTTCTCTAAGTGCAGATTTTGTAAATTGATATACTTGTAAGTACTTATTGTAGGTTTTATTTTCTTGAAAATGCCTTCGAAACGCTGTTTTTTGTGTGAAAAATCTTCAGTAACATTACATCAGTAAGTAATTTTATTCTTTCAGTGGTATATCTTATAAACTATGAAATACCATAATCTGCATGGACTTAAAGGAAGGAAAGTAATAGTTCTTCATTTTTTATTGCAGATTTCCAAAAGATAACGCAACACGTTTATTATGGTTGAAGAATTGTAATTTAAATGAATTTGATAATGTTGCTAACGTTAGAATTTGCTCTGATCATTTTACATCAGAAGATTATCGAAACCCTAAAGCTCAAGAATATGGTGCAGTTTTGAAGTTAAAGTTTGGTGCTGTCCCAACTGTTGCTGTACCCAATTTAGTGTTTACATCTTCAAACAGTCCTGATGTAATAAAAAGTAAAATTACTGAAGCAGGATCACATCAACAAATTGCCACTCAAACTGCGCTTATTTCTGGTATGTGTTGTTATAATTTGGTATACTTTTTATGATTTGCATTATAAAATCACATAGCTAATTGTTTCGTTATACTGATCGATGTATTTGTATTCTATTGTATTTTTTAAAGGTACGAGTAATCAAGATGAACACACTTCAAAGACACAGAGTTATGCAAGTCAAGAACAAGGCATACTGGCAGTAAATGTGTCTACGTCTTCGTTACAGTCAATACGTGAGCAAGCGTTCATTCAAGCTGTAGATATCTCTAGTAAGTATTTGTTATAATTTGTATGTAATTTTGATGTTGCCCGTTATAAAATATGTAACATCCGTTTTTGTCATACAAATATTTCTCACATTAACATGGTTTTGTATGTAATTTAAGATGTTGAGGATCAAGATGAACTTTCCCCAAAAAAACAAAAACTTGACGAACCAAAATGTGCTGAAGATACTGGTTCATTACAATCAAAATGTGAAACAGGAACATCTCGACAAGCCATCAGCCAAGCTGTGGATATTTCTGGTATTCACTCATTATAATTTTTATATATCTTATGTTATACAGTTATACACTATAAATATTTTATTTCAGATGCTATGTATCATTCATCAAAGAAAGTAAAATTGTATAATCCTAGATATGCTGGAGATATTTCTTCATTGGAAATTAAAACTGTGAGTCAAGCAAAAATAAGTTTATCTGTTGCAATGAAAACCATACAACAGCAGCGTCGTAAGATTAAAATTTTGCAACAAAAAATTAGAAGAGTTAACAAGAAAGTAACAACATTAGAAGAGCTTCTTGATCACCTACAAAACAACACCGATATCTCAGAAGATGCTTGTAATACTATAAAGGTATAAAATCAATTATTAATTATAGTACCATCTTGTTTATCTAACAAAAATGGGATTGAGACACTGCCAAATTATCAAAATATATAGGTTACTGAGAGTGGGTACATAATCATTTATTGATAAGAAATAATTGAAATAATTGCTAAACAAACTATATAATTTATTGAAAAAAAAATCAGTTCACATACTAAATTTAAATCATCTACCTACCTACATCCTTATTCACAAAACTATGCAACTTGTAAGTGAAAGGTAGATTATCGAACATGTCAGAGTAACTATTATTCAACACCGTTGTATAAAGAGGCCGTAACTATACCGATTTTAAATCAATAAAGCACCTTATAACATACTAGTGTGTTATATCCATAACACACTAGTATGTATTAGAAATTTGCTTCCTATTGATCGTGATGTCAGTATTGTAGATTTGCCGTGGGTTGCACCATTCATTGTCAAATATTTGACACAATGTCAAAGCCTTAATTAGCAATGCATTGAATTCAATACGTTCAATAAGGTCTGCCACTGTGTCAATTATTTGCCTTAGCAACGTATTGAATTGAAATAGGTTGCTAAGGCTTTGACATTGTGTCAAATATTTGACAATGAATGATGCAACCCACGGTTGGTGTGCTAACGTGCCTGATTTTGTATAACCACGGTATAGTGATAAAATAGTAACTTTCCATGGCAACTAAAAGTCAAGCCTTTTTTGTTCTAATTTTTTACTTGTCAAATAAATTTATTAGAAATTACAAATACTTTTCCAAATTATTTAAATGGTTTTATGTTCGGTGTTATATAAAATCTTGTATACAACTCTTACGTTAAAGGGCAAATAAAAAGCTCGAGCTCCACTCGGCTAACGCCTCATGGGTAAACGTTTTCTCTGGCATTTTATTTGCTTCTTAACGCACTTGTTGTATAAATATGTAGCTATAAATATATAATGTGTTATTTACATGTACATATAATAATAACTAATAAAATGAGAATATAACTGTGTGCATAGTTTTGGGAGGGGTAATCAGCCCCCCATGGATAATGCTACTGATGTTAGATAAATAGTTATTTACGAATGTTGTTTGTGTTTAGAATACTATGCCTGAGAGTGTAAAAGAATTATTGTCTACGAAATTAAAGACAAAAGGAAAGTACACGCCAGAACTAAGAAGTTTTGCGTTGACGCTTCAATTTTACTCTACGAAGGCTTATGAGTACGTAAGAAAAACATTTCATAATTTGTTACCTCATCCTTCAACTATAAGGAATTGGTATAGTGTTGTTGATGGAAGGCCGGGATTTACAAAAGAAGCTTTCCATGCCATTAGTCTTTACACTAAAACATGTGATGTCATTGTCAATATTGTTATCGATGAAATGTCAATACGAGAACAGATGATATTTGAAAATGATGTTTTTTATGGAGGTGTCAATTTAGGCACTGAATTTAATAATGACAATGACAATATATCAACAGCCAAAAACGCTCTTGTTTTTATGGCTGTTGCAATCAATAAAGGCTGGAAAGTACCTTTAGGATATTTTCTGATAAAAAGCCTAAATGGTAGTGAGAGAGCCAATTTACTAAAACAGTGTTGTCAACTGCTACACGAAACTGGTGCGCAAGTATACTCTGTTACTTTTGATGGATCTGCTACCAATATAAATATGTGTACCGCTTTGGGAGCTAATTTCACATATGGCAGTAATTTTAACCCTTCGTTTATACACCCAATTACCAAAGAAAAAGTGTTTGTTTTCTGGGATCCCTGCCATATGATGAAATTAATTAGAAACACTTTAGGCGATAAAGGTGTTCTTCTGGACCACAATAATAATACTGTAAAATGGGACCACATAAAACGTTTACATGAGTTACAAACAGTAGAAGGTCTTCATGCAGCAACAAAACTGACCAGCAGACATATTAATTATAACAACAATAGAATGAACGTGAAATTATGTGTCCAAGTTTTAAGTGAAAGTGTTTACAATGCATTTGTATTCGTAAACTCACTTAATTTGCCACAGTTTAATGGGTGCATGCCCACAGCAAATTTTTGTTTAATTTTTAATAACATATTTGATATTTTAAATTGTCGAAATAAATTTGCAAAAAGAAAAAAATTTAAAATTCCTATTGACGATAAGTCATATCAATTTTTAAAGGATAACGCGGAGGTTTTTATTAATTATATTTTAAATTTAAAAGATGTGTCTGGAACGCCTATCATAAGAACTAACAGAAGGACTGGATTTATAGGACTAATAATATGTTTGCAAAATATATTTGATTTGTATGACTTGATAAAGTGTAAAGATCAAGAATATTTATTATCTTATAAAATATCACAAGATTTTTTAGAAACATATTTTAGTGCCATACGAAGTCGTGGCGGATTTAATAACAATCCCAATGCCAAACAGTTTGAAAGTGCATATAAAAGATTACTAATAAGACATGAGGTTAATACCTTTGGAACTTCAAATTGCTTGGCAGATGGGATTGAGATATTACATGTTTCCTCAAAAAGACAACAATTCAAAGACCCAATTTTAGACTGTACAAATATAGAAACAAATGTATTCGACCATGATTATATCACTACCATGTGGTCACTTAATCCATATGTAGAAAATGTTGTTAAATATATTAGTGGGTTTATTGTAAAAAAAATTGTGAAGAAGCAGTTATGTGCTGTATGTATGCAACATTTAATAAGTAAACAAAATGGTCCACTTCTTACCCAAATAAAGAATCGGGGTAAGTTTATATTTCCATCCGAAGATGTATGTAAGATCTGCAAAAGTGCAGAACGTATTTTTAGGGAGAACATTCATCTAATATTTAAACAGCAAAATATAAAAGATGTGTTAATAAATAAAATTTTTATTCAAACTTGTACAGTGTTTAACACCAAAGAAATGAACGAACATATATCGTCACAAGATATATTAGATAATCATAAGGTGCAATTAATTAAATTAATTATAGAAATATTTATTAAAATTAGACTATTTCATGAGGCGAAATTAAAATCAGAAAAAAATGAATATGTTAGGCATAAATACACCAAGCTGATTTTGTTTAAAAACCAATAGTTTGTAAGTTAGTTTTAAGTGATTTTGTATTGTTACTTTGAGATTTATAGCGTTTTAATAATATATAATTTCAAGTGATTATCTGCGACTATTTCAAATTTAAAATTAACCGCTCGATCGAATTGGCACATGCTTAGAACTTCTAAAAGATTTCAAATATAAGGACATAAATATACTTCTGTCTCAACATGCTGGCTTCACTCACTACACATTGCAGGTATAGGAAGGACGCAATATAGTAGTTTATACATATATGATCTACACGATCAACTTGTAATTAACAAAATTCCAGAAAGATCTTAGTCATGTGAAAATTTTATTTGGTATTACCAATGATTTGAAGAATTTTCTGAGTAATTTCTATGAAGATTTTTAGCGAAAAAAATCAATTTAAGAGAAAGTTGAAACTTCAAATTTAGTATAGTGGTTTAGAATCCAAAATTATAGAAAACTTTCATTTAGAAAATTACGTAAATAGAACAAATCATAAAACAACACGTTAAAAGGATAATTATTGTAATTGTATAGGAGAACAAAGAGAAAAGTTATGGGGTTATTTGGAATTTAGCAAAAATTAAAAATATCCCAGTTTTCCGCCAAATCATGCTTTAAATCAACAGAAATAACATGCATATTTATAATTGTGTTCATTTTTACTAACAATTTCTATTTAGAATTATTCTCTTTATCTATTGTATTTTCAAATTCTTGTAATTTTAAATTAAATCAACATTAAATTAGGTTATTATTGATAAGAATTTGGATAACAATGTTATTGTGTGACTTACGATATACGATAAAATCTATAAATCAAAGATTAATTAATATTGAAAATACTCACCAAATTAATTAAACTCTATTGTTCATTTAGATATTTTTTTATCATTCTTAATGAGACATTAACAGGATTTAAATGAATTTTTACTGTTCGTTTATCCAACTCACTTCAACTCACTCAATTCAATGTACAATATACAACTATCACAGCAATTGTCTAACACCTATCCGATGATACGTCTATAAAATATTCTAATTAATTACAAATGAAATTAATTAAAATACAAGCATGTCGAATAATTATTAATTAACAGCGAATCTTCAATTGCAACAACACACACAAAACAGATCCATTAAATAATAACAGTTGACATTGACATCAGTGACGTCATGACAAAAGAACACTATTTGTAGCTATATTCCGACCATTGTTGCCAGTTGTTCGTTATTCGTGAATAAATCTCCATAAGTTTTGATGTAAATTACCAAAAAAATGTATGCTTCGAAATTTTATCAGTATCTAACGATAGATAGAATAGATTGAGATTATTTCGTTAAAATTTCTAAGCGATTCAAAACTTGATTGGTAAATCTACTGCAAAATTTTCTAGACAATTGACAATCCGACTTGAAGTATGTTTTTTCTAAACATGTGAGATCACGTCCTGTTTTTAATTTAATATATCACGAAATCACTAACCTTCACGTGATTCAATCAATACGGTAAATGAAGACGAAATTGTTCTTTGTAGTTTGCCACAATTAATAAAAAATACCTTACGGGCTACAATAACCGATTACTCATTTGGTAATTCTATCAATATGGAATAGATGACGCTAGTTATAACACGAAATTTAGTGGCGCATTTTTTGAACACAGTACTGAAAATTTTTGAATTATTAGTATAAATGTTTATTGAAGTAAGTTCAAATTGATCTTGTTACAGTAAAGGCTACAAAATATGAGAAAATTATTGTTTAATACTAACACGCTGTTAAATAATAAAGTAAAGCAATAGTGCAAGGTGGAGTTGTTGAATTTTTACATTGTGTTGACCTAAAAGAAATAATAATATTAATAATTAAACTGTAAATAGAAACTTTTTTAATTCAACTTACAATATCATCAATTTTAAGAATGGATCGTACAGTTTCCGTTGCAAAATTAATTGCACTAACACTAACCAACAATGGTTGTACAACATTCTCTTCTAGAATATCAGAAATTGTACCTTTTCTAACATTAATACCAGCTGATAGTTCACCGTTAGCATGACGATTTCTTAATTCTGTTACTGTTTGTATTGGATTTAAACCGGCATTTTCAGCCAATGTAAATGGTATAATTTCTAATGCATTTGCATATGCACGTAAACATATTGAATCAATACCATCCTCTAATTGATTAGCTAAATGATTTAATTTTATAGCTAATTCAATTTCTGGTGAACCACCACCAGCAATTATAGCTGGTTTACGTACTAAACAACGTATAACACATAATGCATCATGTATAGAACGTTCAGCTTCTGCTAATACTAATTTATTTGAACCACGTACTAATAATGTTACAGTTTTACCAGCATTTTGTATACCAGTTATTTTAACCATACGTCCACTACCACTACTTACTTCTTCAACTAATTCAGCATTTACAAGATTTTCTGGTACGAAATGATCTAATGATGCAATCGGACGACAACCCAATGATTTACATACAAATTCAATATCATCACGTTCTATATCTTTAACAACCATACATTTAATTTTATCTAAGAAATGTATAGCTAAATCACTGACAGCATCACGTAATATTGATTTTTGTACCAATAACACATTACAACCGGTCTTTTTAATTTGTTTAACAATATTTAATATATATTGACGTTCCTCTTTTAATACACGATCCATTGCTGCATAATCTGATACAATAACATTATGATCCATATCAGTTTTTGGTGGTGATATACAGAATTGAATAAGAGCAATTTTTGCTTTTTCAATACGTTTCGGACCATTTATATTGGCTGAACGATGTGGAAATACAACACCATCAATCAATTCAGTATCCTCAACAGTACCACCTAACTGTTTAATTACTTTAATATCGGACAAATTCACCACCTGCTCACGACCTATTCAAATATAATTAATACATTAATTAATAAGTTGAAAAGACACGAATATCTTTTAATCTATAATTTAAATAATAGAAAACAAACAGACCTGGTTCCACTACTTTTAATACAGCATCAACAGCTAACGGTGCCAATTGAGATGATTGTTGTGAAACCACTTTAGAATTCAATGAAGTTGATGCACTTTTTACTAATTGTTCACGATTGTCCAATTGAATCGGCGTCGAAATTTCTGTTAAAATCTGAAAAAAGCAAATTTTGAAATATTTCTTATACGGGGTTGCTGATATAAATATGAAAAATTCGGATGAAACTCTTAGTACCTGGCGTCGATTCGTATAATACTTAAAAGATTTTTAGGGTGGTCCTTGGAGAACAATTTGACAAAATTAGAACCTCCTAGCTTACCAAGAAGTAGGTCAAAAAAACAATCCTTTTGGTCAATGTTGATTTTCAAAAACGATTAAAAATGATTTGTAGACCCGTTAAAGAATTTTTTTTCGTTTTTCTCTATTGCATTGTAGAAAACAATAGAAACATTTCTACCTATTCCAGAAAAAAAGAGAAAAACGAAAAAAATAACTGTTGTGAGGGTCATTTTTAGTCGTTTCTGAAAATCGCGACATTGTCAAAAACTAGCGTTTTTGACCAATTTTCAAACGAGCTATGAGGCTCTAATTTTGCTAAAATAATCTCCATATCACCTCCTAAAAATCCTTAAAGGTTTCATTGAATCTCTCGCCAAATAATGAAAGTTAACACAAAAACTTTTCGCCGTACGTTAATAACCCTGTATAATAAAAAAATTACTTTAACAGCGTGTGTAGCAGCTCTTTGGAAAGATTCAGAAATTGCAGTCGGGTGTATACCGCGTGATAATAATTTTTCAGCAGCATCCAATAATGCACCAGCTATTACAACAACAGACGTTGTACCGTCACCGGCTTCCACATCTTGAGCTCTTGATAATTCAACCAACTATAATTACATATTTTTTAATTAAATTAATTAAAGTTAATTTAAACGTATCTGTACCATCTTTGCAGCTGGATGAATAACGTTCATTTGTTTCAATATAGTAGCACCATCATTCGTTATTGTGACTTCTCCATTACTTGCTTGTATCTAAAATTGATAATTTTATGTAATTTAAAATGTTTCATTGATTCAATTATTGAGTTTTTACCATTTTGTCCATCCCACGGGGGCCAAGACTTGTACGAATTGCATCACAAACAGCTGCAAGTTTAAAGTGAATTATAAATAAATTCTCGTTTGTTATCCATAAATTTGATATTAGATATAAATGTAACCATTAAAAAACTATTGTTTCTATTGAATTTTTCTGGAAATTATATTTACCTTTAGCTGCATTGATATTACTGTGCCGGATATCGGTTGGTTTACTTTTATCTTTATAAACAAGATTTTTGGGATTGAAATTTTTATTACTACCACCAACACTAGTTTGGACTGTCATTTTTCTATTTTAAAAATTCAATTTTTTATAAGAAATTATCGAAAATCAAATGGATGATTAACGATTTATTTTTTAATTCAAGATTTTTCCGGAAAATTCTTCTCAAACTGACACTAATGACAAGAATGACATATGCAATATTCTGCGCATGCGCATAAGACAACATCTAGAGCAGGGTTGGCAGATGTAATAGCACAAGGTACAATATTTTCCATAGAAGAGAACATTAATAAATAAATAAATTTTAATCAAAACTTTATCATTATCTAAATTTTAAGCAAGGTTATTATGTGATATGCAATTCGAATTTGTTAAACGTCAGTGCATCTATGGCATCTATTTAGGAAAGCGCTATCTACTAAAGATTATTCCAACTATAAGAGCGAGAGTGACGTTTTGTGATTTTTTATTAAAAAAATTAAGACAATTTTCTCACCGGAAATAGTTTTATCATACATAAACTTTAGTTTTCATTTCGTACACTGAAAATAAAGAACTAATAAATGAAACCTAAGATTATTCTGTAATCTGTTGTAGTAAATTTGGCAACATGCCGATATCATTAAGTTCCTAATTGTAGCGCAATGTACATAATTATTGTTAATTTAAAAATAAACAAAAATTACGATTTTGAAGATTTTATTTGAACTTTAAGAAAAAAAATAAATTACAATCAATTCTATTAATTAGATTATTTAACATATATTGTATATATAACAGTATTGGTGATAGTAATAATGACTGATAAATAATTTATATTTTCAATTATTAACTATTCTTTTAATTTTAATTGTTTTAATATTTGTTCTGAAACTAATTTCGTTGCTTTTTCAGCATGCGGTATTAAAAATCTATCCATATCAGTTATAATTAAATTCTCACCATCCGGCATACCATATTTGAATGTTATTAAATCAGGATGTCGTTTACGTGCTGTAATCTTTACAATAGCTGATAATGGTCGTTTAACAATTATTTCACCTTTATTTCTATCATTTATTGTTTCTCTAATAACAATCAATTCATTTTGTGTTATAATTAATAAACTTTTAAACATAAAACCATTCATTTTAACTTCTTGACAATGAAAATTTGCAATAATATCAGGCATTTTTAATATTGTTGATATATCAATAATTTCACGATTATTATCATCATTTATAGAATGATTATTATCAATATAATCATCATCATCAATTCGTGTTGTTACATTACCATGTTCATCATCAATACTAAATACAGGTGCAACATTTCTATAACGTTTACCATTAATTGTACTAGAAACATGACGATCTTCATTCGTTAAAGATGAATTATTATTAGTATTACCATTATTATTATTAGTATTACTATTATTATTATTCGGGTTTACGATATAATCCATTAATTTTCCTCTAATATCAGCTGATTTAGTTTTCATAACTGCTGAAATTTTACCAAATAAATCGTTAGATGTTGATGGTGTTGTTGTACTACTTGTTGTTATTGGTGTATTTTTATTTTTAATTGTCGTTGTTGTTGGATTATAAACATTTTGTTGATAATATGGTGCACAAACTATACACAATTTTGGATTATGATCAATTAAAAATTCATTAACATTCATATTATTATTAATTAAATAATTATGTAATGATATATAACCACCATTCAATATTGATACATATTGTGTATGTTTTTGTAGAAATGATGCAATAATCATATATAAATATTGATCTTCATCATTACGACCACTACCTAAGAAACATAAATGTTCACCACCAGCTAAAGAATTGTATAAAATTGATTGTTTTTGTGCTGATAATAAACCTTGTATAACTGTATGATAAGATTGTGGTTCTTGTAACATTAAATTACAATCTAAATGATAAGCAATTGATAAATGTCCAGAATTATATTGTTCAATTGGACGACAATCGATTAAAAAAAAACGTACATTATTATTACCACCACCACCACCACCACCATTATTACTATTATTACTACCAATACTATTCTCAAGTAATTCATTTACATTAACTGGTAAACATAATTGTTGATTAATTTGTTGTTGTGGTTGTTGTAATAAATCTGAACGGAAACTTGTTGGTGTTTTATTTGAATAATATTGTGCTAATGAACAAAAATCTTGAACATCATCAATTTCTAAACTATTAGGCATTTGTTGTAAGAAATTTATAATTTTCTCATTATCATTCTTTCTATTATCAACAATATCATCATCATCATCATTATTACTAATATTATCATTAATTTTCATTGATAGAATTTGATCTCTTGCATTAATTATAATAATTAATGATAGAAAAAATATAAAATATGGATCTGATTGTTGAAAATAATAATCCCACATATTTATTATAACTTGTAGATTATTATTTGTTGCAGCGAATAATGTTTGAAACCATTTTAAACAATATTTCTCCGGTTGGATACGTTTCGTGTCCAAAAATGAACATAATTCTGGATCATGGTATAATAATAACAATCTCAATATATTAAATGCATTATTACCATTATTTATACCAATATTATTATCATCATCATCATTACTGTTATGTTGTTGTAAATTTTGCGGTATATAAATATCGATGATTGCCTCAAATATATTATAAATAACAGATTTTGTTATTTTTAATGTTAATAATGGTAATAAAATATCCAACCAACCATTATTACTATAGTATTTAACATTGTGACTTTTACAATAATACGTTATTATCGATTCTAAATCACTAATTATTGACAATTTATCTAAATCATCATTATCTAATTTTTTCGTTATAAATTCTTTACAATCTTCACGTAAGATTGTTTGATTTGGTAAATCGAAGATTTCGTTAAAATGTTCCAATTGATTACCTTTATCACGTACATCGAGACATATCTATAAAGCATTTTTTTTATGTCATTGTTAAAATTTCCAAATTTATTTATAATGACTGTACCTGCCAAACTTCCGGCCTTAAACTTTCCGGTAATGGTTTACCTTTACAAATACAATAAATATCAGTGGCTGAACATTCCTCTAATAAGGCATTCTCTAAATCGGTCACCCTATCGTCGAACAATATAAATCATAATTATTGTTTATTAATTATAAAACATATGGGATTACTATTAATAGATAGTACTAATAATAATAAAAATAACTCACCAACTATTATCATCATCATCTAATGTAGCCATATTTTTCCTATTATTATAGTTGATTATATTCGTTTTATATCAATACATAATAAATGTGTAGAACCGAGTTAATTTTTACAATTAAAATGCACGTTTCTACCTTTCTACTTTTGATAACACCAATAAATAAATAAATGATAACAAAACAGAACACGACAACAGATAAGAAAATTACAAATGTCAAATGAGCGATATAGAAGAGTATAGCAACTTATTGAGAGTGTATGCATATAACAAAATGGCAGAGATTGATACATCAAATTTTAAATTATTTTAAAAAAATTACAATTATTATTATAGCTCAGCTTACATTTTGCTATATTTTACACTTTATTTTGAATTTTTACCCTATAATCTGCAAAAAAATCACAAATATTAAAGAATTTTCATGGTAATTATGCTCTATTTTTAAACTAGAAAAAGTGATTTAAATTTTGCGCGCCTAAATGTTAATTTTTTTATTGGTTACTTTTTTATGTTTTTTTATTGGTTATTTTTTTGTTTTTTTACTAACCCTAAGCTTCGATTAAAATAGAAAAATCATCTTAGCCTAACGTAAGCTGTTCTTCCAGTGTTGCCTAATGTATCATTCCTCTACTTTTAGAGGACAAATTCTCAATAACTATATGAATCAGATGTCGATTTAATTAAAATTGTAGTATTTTCTTTCCGGCTCTCTACTAAAATTTGTTTTGTATTTTAGTCAATTTATAAGCAGTTGGTGAAATTATCTACAAAACGACAACATTGCTCTTACAGTCGATAAGGTAGAAATCGATATTACTAAAAATACACGATTATGCGCTAATTGTAGCGGTAGTTTTAAAATAAATTCAAAAAAGTTGCAAAATCAATAAAAAAAAATTGTAACTACAAATTTTTAATAGGATTCTCTGGAATGGATAAATACAACAATTCTACGATTTATTGATAAATTGCATATCGATGCCTAGACGATTTGTAACTTTTAATTGTGACATTGCTGCATCTCTTAATGAAAATAAATGTGTGATCTCCATTTCGGATCTTGCCAATTTTATTGCTTTATTGAACAATTCGATTGCCACCAATAGATTACCTCTGTAAAAAAATACATGAATTTTATTAAAATATTATTTATAGAATAAAAATTGAATAATTGTTAAACCTTTGCACTTCAACTGTTCCTAAAGTTTCATAAGCAAATTCAGATTTATCATCAATTCTAATAGCTTCATTCATTAATTTTACACCTTCATTAATATCACCTTTCCATTGCAGATTTAATAAGCCACGATGTACATAAATTGATGCATTTTTCGGGTCAATCTCCAAGGCTTTCTTATAACAGTTTTCAGCTTGTTGAAAATCTTGTTTTTCAGTCAAAACTTGTCCGTACAATATATAAGTTTCTATACAATTTGGAAATTTATCTATACTTTTTCGAAAATCATCTAAACTGGCCATTAATAATTCAAAATTTTGTTGTTGCATTGCTAAACGATAATCTGAATAACATTTTTGTATATAAGCAATTGGGAAATTTGGATTTAATTCAACAGCTTTATGGAAATCTTCAACAGCTTCTTTTGTATGCTCTAATAATAATTGAATCTGTCCACGATGATGGTAAACATCAGAGATATTAGGACCAATTTCTGCGGCTTTATTGAAATCATCAAGGCACTCTTGTATCTTCTCTTGTTGCATTAGAATTGATGCACGTTTAATTAATGCATTCACCTTAATCTTACTATCAGCTATATCGTTTTCAATAATGGTAGTTAAGTCGTTGATAGCTTCTGTAAATTGTCCTTTTAAAAAATAGAAGGATGCACGTAAAGAGAAAGCTTCCATTTTATATAAAGATTCAGATTCTGAAGTGTTTATCTCTTCTGTACATGCTGGTATGATTTCATCGTATTTCTCTGTAGCAAAAGCCAATTTCGCTTTTTGGAAACCACGTAAATCACCCTGTCCTAATGGTTCTTCTGTTATTGTATCCAATAATTTTTTATAAACTGGATCTTCAGAGAATGATGAGAAATATGTTTTTATGAATGTTTGTGATGGCATTATTGGTTGTTTATTTTGCATCTCTTCTTGTGCATGTTTTTTACCCAATTCCTTCAAAACACGATCAGCCATCAATAATGCAGTTTGATTTTGAAATTGTTGTATTAAACAAACACTGGTTATATCATCCAAACAATTCTCCCAATCTTTTATAATTTCATAGATCTTTGCACGACGCATTAATGCTTTCTCATATCGTTGATTCAATTCAATAGCACTTGTACAATCTTTAATGACCATTTCGTAATTTTTTAGATTTTCATAACATGCAGCACGATTCTGATAAAATGTTGATAATTCAATTTTATTCTCTTTAGGACATATTTCAATTGCTAAATTATAAAAATTGATAGCCTCATCGTATTTGCCCATTTTAAATAATTCATTGCCTTTCGTTTTATACTCTTGGGCCTTTTTTAATGGTGTTAAATCTTTCTTAACACCATCATCTTTCTCTTTATTTGTTCTTTTATCATTAGTGTTATCATCAATTGAGATGATTTTTCCAATAGATTTTAATGTTTTCTTATCAATCTTCTTTTGTTGTTGTTGACGAAAATACCATAGTGTTAAGCCAATTGCACCAGCCGCACCTAAACCAAGTACAATTTGCCATTTTGGTATCGATGATGATGATGGTGATGATGACATTTTTTTATTTCTCAATTTTTTAAATCATCAGATCATCAGATAAGTTCTTTAAACACACCACCACACACACGCACACACAATAAGTAAAAGAAAAATAATTTATAGGTTAAGTTGGAATTGTGAGGTTATGGTGGTGAGGTGGTCAGTAAAATTTTAATATTAAATACCTATTATTTTGATGAGAATGGAATTTTTGTTGTAAAATCTAAATATTTTGACAATAAGAAATACACGGTAGATCAAATCAAGTTATCAAATTATTAAATTTTGATGTTTAGTATTTGAGCTACAATTAGCGAACTTTAACTAATCGCTAGAGAAATATCAACATTTTCATATATACTCAAACAAAATCAACTTGACTGACAATTCTAAATTTGGACTAACAAAAAATATAAAATCTTTGAGTAAATTGTCTGATATACTACATTTAACTATCTATGGGACGAAAAAATGTCAAGTGTATAGGGTGAGCCAAGAGAATTGACCTTTATAAGTAAAAGAAGTTCTAATTGATCGAAAATAAAATTCGGTTTATAGATGTTTTACCACCTGAACTACCTTCAGAAAATATTTTCATTGTCCTGTCGCCCCGTTATATGGGGTAGTACACCTTACTCTCTTAATTAAAGTTGAATGGTATATATTTTATTGTATTTTGAAGTTCTTAAATTCATATTTTCGGAAGTATTGCGGTTGAAATTTTGCAATTCAAGTAGCACAAGTCATCTACATACTTTATGTCAAAGTTAATAAGTCACATTATACGGTATGATTTTAGGTCTTATAAGCTCTAACGGAGAGCTTGTAATTAACGCATCTCTATTATAGCTTGTAAGGCTTATCGTTAGCCTATACGACTGGTTCAATCCAAAATTGGGGAAAAAATAAATGCAATCTCTATAAATATCTATAGAATTTTATTTTAAATAACAACATCAAGATAATACATTTCATTTCTTTACAAATACGATTGTAAATATCTCATTTGATCAAAGACAAGCACTACAACATTTTCTTAATTATTTTGATTAATAATAATAATAATAATAAAAATAATATTAATAATAATAATAATAAGTCGAATAAGAAAATCACGGAAGTATAAATTGTTCTGAAACTTGAATAATTAAAAAAAATCAACAAGACAAAAAGGTACTTAGAGTTGATTTTTATTTACACATAAAACAATATTAATACTTAAAATAATAATGATAAGTACAAAGAATATTGCAGAATTCGTTGTTTTTTATTTAATTTTTGATAAATAAAAATTAATAAATGATTAAGATTGAAATTAACCATAAATGGTCCATAAACAAAAATTTAACAAATTCTGTAGCACCATAGTTTAATCGATAATAAATCTATGAAACACCAGAATATTATTAATTAATTGAACATTAAACAATAATAATAATCAATATATAGTAAGTAATAAAACAGAAGGGACGTGTTAAAGTTCAGAAAATTTACATTACCCATTTTTTTTAAATAATTATAATTAATAATAATAATAAAGGGGACAACACAGAAGTATAATAATGATAGTGGAAGAGAGTTAAGGAAAATAAATAGGAACAAGTACCATTAACCCATTGATATTTTCTAAATTCTAACTACGTCCCATTATTTTAACTAACCTTTCTTCTTTAATATACATCAACATTGATTAATTAATTAATTAAAAAATTAACAAATTAGAAAACTTACATCATATCTACTATTTATAATTAATAAAAATTATAATTAGACCCATTTCCATCCACCTGATTGCACATATAACCCGATTTATTTGTATTTAACAATTTCATTATTGTGTTTGTGAATGTATGTGTGTAATTTTATGTTTTTACTTAACGTTTACGCTTTTTTGTTAATTAATTCTTCTCAAATTCTCCATTTCCTGCAGATAACTTGACAATTACTATAATAATGCAAAAAGAAAAATAGTAGAAAGAGACATTTTTGTGTAAAAATCTTTAAAGAAATATAATTAAAATTATCACAGAAAGAAATTCAAGATTTGTTGATTAATTCTCCATTAAAATTCAGTACTTTTTTCAAAATCAGAAAAAATTGGACAAATTTTGGCAGAGATTCGATTTTTCGTTTAAAATCATCAATTTTTGGTCAAATTTTATTTTGTGGATAAAAATCGAATCTTCTGCTCTATAAGGGACGGTTTTTTTCTTTTGTCCATTTCCAGAATTTATAGAAAATTTATAGTAAAAAAAATAATAATAAATAAAATAAATTAAGATGAATGTAAATATAATTAGGTACGTACTTGAAGGAGCATATTAGCAAAATTTGAATTTGTAAATTTAAAATGTCGTTTATCGTAAAATTTCAACAACGCCGGACTGTAGGGATGTTTCTCTTTTAAATGTAAATAATGCACCTCTGGTTCACTGGTAGTATGACCACATTCTTCACAAACATAGACTTTTGTACGGCGCTCTTTATAAGCGTATTGATGCTGGACACCATGCACCTTCAAACAATGCGATTCCAATGAACAACGTTGCGTAAACGATTTCTCACACAGGCTACATTTATACGGCCGTACACCTAAAATTTCAAAATCTAAATTAACAGAAACATCGCATTGATAATGCAAAACTACCACCTGTATGGGTACGTGTGTGCCGTTTCAAATCGAACGTATCATTGAATCCTTTACCACAGAATGTGCACAAATAACGTTTAACATCTGAATGGCATTTCATATGTCGATTTAATAAACGTTGTAATGCGAATGTTTTATTACAGATACGACAACAGAAATTCGTTTGACCATCCTCTGTTGTTATCGATGCTACTTTGGTTTTATCATGCAAATGCTCATTACTATTATTAGTATTATTGTTATTATTATTATTATTATTATTAGTAGTACGTCCAGGTCCTTGTCGGATACTCTCCTGGTTCGCTAACGGATTCTTTATACCATGACCACCATTGACAAACTCTAATTGTACCTCCGATGGTAAGCCCAACTGTAACAATAACTAAACAATATGGAAAATAGTCAATTTTGTGCGTTGTTCAGGGATATAAGCATACAATTTGATTTGGGCAACTAGACCGTGGATATAACACACACATTAAAAATAATAATATCAACAACAACACAAGAAAACTTTACTTAATTTGAAAATCAAACAAAAATTATGAAAATTATATTGTTGAGTGAATAATAACAGAGATTTCAGACCCATGCTTTTTTGTATAATCGGAAAAGTACTCCCGACACCAGACAACGCCACTGTCGAAGTACAACCAGCGTTGTGAGTGTTTCAACCACTAGGTGGTGACACTATCGAAGTACAGTATCGGCCAAAAGTAAGGCAATAACATCATCTGTAAGAAATACAGGGCTTTTCACCCTGGACTACTATGGGTGTTAATTGGCAAGCAATTCGAATATATTTCAAGGATTTTTAGGGGACCTTGGAGAGTACTTTAGCAAAATTAGAACCTCATTTGAAGTTGGTGAAAAACGATTGTTTTAGACAATTTTGCAATTTGAAAAAGACCAAAGTACGCAAAACGTCTAAGAATGATTCGGAGACCGTCTCAACACTGTTTTTTTCTCTTTTTTTCTCCATTTTATTCTAGAACAGGTGGTAGTGTTTCCCATTTTCTTTAGAATATAGCGGAGGAAAGCTGTTGGGAGAATCTACAAGTTTTGCCTGCTTTGCTTGTTTTTGAAAATTGCGAGATTGTCCGAAACGATCGTCTTTCGACCAACTTAGAAATGAGCTACAAGTTTCTAATTTTGCTAAAATAGTCTCCAGGCACTACCTTTGCGATTTTCAAATACGAGCTACATGCATAAAACGACTAAAAATGACTCAAAGACCCTACCAACAGTGTTTTTTTTTGTTTTTCTCCATTGCATTCTAAAAAGAAATGCGGAAGATTTCCTCATGCTTCATTTGTGAATCTTAAGCATGCTTTACACTTCTTCCGAAACTGCCTGAAAGAAAATTAAGCAAACGTAATGGCTTCACCCGTTCAGTCACCAGATCTGAACCCCATTGAACGCCTATGGGAGAAGATTGAAAGAAAGATCGATAAGGTCTTTGCTTACAGTAATTGCAATTGTTGCTTTACTTTTGACGCTTATGAAATCATGCTAAATTTTGACTACATTCAATTAATTTTAATTTCTTGTCATATCACTCATATCCAAGCTATAACTACTTAAAGGATTTTTAAGGAAATCTCTGGGGAAAATTTTAGCAAAGTTAAAACCTTGATTTTTTTCGTTTTTCTCCATTTTATTCTGGAAAAGGTATTTTTTATAGAATCCAATGGAGAAAAACGAAAAAATCACTGTTTGAAGGGTTTACGAGTCATTCTTACTCGTTTTGCGTACTTTGCTCGTTTTTGAAAACTCTAACATTCTCCAAAACGATCGTTTTTGACCAACTTCCCAATGAGCTAGAAGGTTCTAATTTTGCTAAAATGGTCTCCAGGGACCACCCTAAGAATCCTTAAAGTATTATTCGAATCGCCTGCCAACTAATAGGAGTTCCATACGAATTTGGCATATTTACAGCAGCAACCTTGTATATTGAAGAAAATCTACTAATAAAATAGTACAATTTGGGGGCTACTATAACAAAACAAATAAAATAATAGCCGACAATTAGTTTAAAATAGAAAAAAAATCCTTTTCCTTAAAAAAACACGGAGTTAGAATTATGACCCTTAACAAATAGATGCCAGCATGTCCCGAGCAAATTTTTCGATTACAAATTTCCCATAAGGCTGAAATCTCTATGATAAAGTAAAGTTTTCCCCTTGTTGAGGACTTAATTTTTGCCTGCATCAAAGATGCTTACCCTGTGTTGTAAAACATTTACTCGGCCATGTAGTGCAGGGGCGACATCATTCGAACTCGAACTACTAGTACGACGTCCAGTGACACTAGCCGCTGGTGGACTAATTGTGCCACCATCGCTATGTTGTTGTGATTGGTGGCCATCTAACGAACAACTACCACCACCCGGTGATGGTAATGATGATACTGTTGCCGATGATGGTGGTGGTGAATCTAAATCTAAACCATTACCGTTAAATGATAATGTTGGTGATAACATTTGTTGTTGTTGTTGTTGTTGTTGATGTTGTTGATGATGTAATTGTATTTGTAACGAATCATTATTCGTCGTTGATTGATAATCATTATAAATTTTTGTAAATTGATGATTATATGATGTATTGAAATTATCATTAATATCCGATGTTGTTGGTGTTGTTGTTTGTGTTGTTGTTGGTACAATATCATCATTATCATTTGTATCATTATCATCATTTGGTAAACGTTGTAGGAATGTTGTTAGATCAGTTGTGCCATCTGTTAAACTTTCAAGTAGGGCATGTTCAGCTGAACTTGAAAATGTTAATGTTGCTGTAAATTGTAATGGATCTATTATTGTACCATTTACCATATCTACCATCATTGATGTTGAATCATCATAACAATTATTATATGTTGTTTGTGATAATAATTGATTTGTTGTTGTTTCATATAAATCAATATCTGTTGTTTCATCTTTCATTATGATACCATTACCATTACTATAAGAGGCATTTTGTAATGTTGAATATTGTTTAGGTGAATTTTGACCATTATTATTGCTATTATTATTATTATTTAGACTTAAATTGGCAAGTTCTTGTCCTGTATCACATTCCATCTGTTGTTGTTGTTGTTGTTGATGTTGTTGTATTAAATAATTCGTAAAATTACTAGCATTATAATTTTGGCCATTATTATTACTATTTTTTAATGATTCATAAAATGGTGGTAGACTACCAGTTGGTGGACTACTAGGACCATAATTTTGTCGTCCATCTCGATTACCACCACCATTACCACCACTACTACCACCAAGTAACCCACCACCACTACCACCTGTACTACCACCAAAACTTATAGTACCACCATTACTACTACCACTAGTTGATGATGTTGATGATGTTGTTGATGAATTATTTGATTGTTGTTGATTTTGACCATTTGATGATGTTCGTCCATGTCCGGCTGCTGCTGTTATTATTGTTGGTGATTTATTATGTGTTGTACCATTCGTACTACCAATAATTGCACGTATTAAAGGTTTTGTTATTTTATTACATTGACACCGTCGTTGTTGTTCACGTAATAATAAACGTTTCTCATCATCATCTTCTGTATCATCTTTACGTTTTGGTATGTGATAATCTATGGGTTGTTCTTGTTCAGGCTCCTGTTGTTGTTGTTGCTGTTGTTGTTGTTTCTGTGCTATAAGGCGTATATCTTTATCTTCATCACGTTTCGTTGTTTTTGGTGTACGTTGTATAACAGAAAAGTGTCGGACAGGTGGTGGTTTTGGTATATCATCATCATTTGGTTTCTTGACTATCGGTAAGATGATTTTTTTATCAGGTGGTATAATAGGGCGACTACCATATGGTATATCACCGCCTAATATCGATGAAATAAACCGACGTGGCGGCGGTGGTAATGGTAATACGTCTTGTTTTCTCAACGATTCGTTCTGTTGTTCGTCTTGCTTCTCTTCCGTTTCCTTCTCTTTATCTAAAATAAAAAAAATATTCAAAATTACAAAAAAAATTAAACAAAGTAGGTTAAGGCAAAAAATAAATTTGAATAAATCAACGAAAAAAACAACGGCTACAACAAAAAAACCAACAATCCCTTCAACGGCGGCTAGTTTCTTGAAGGTCAACTGGGAAGAAGACGACGAAGAAGTCAAGCACCTGCTGCTGTAGGGTACAAACCGGTACCTATAATCTAGACAAGATAGGAGGCATAATGGGGGAAAAAAATAATAAAAACAGGGTGGTGGCCGTGAAGAATTTCCATCGACATGTGGTCGCGGCTCGGTCTCTCTCTCCACACCATACTCATATAACAAGGAAATTATCTAATGCTCAACGGTAAGACCGTTATTTGTAGACGACATTTATTGCGAAACTTTTTAGAAATAATCATAAGTAAAAGTCAAGGCTAAGACAGGATTATTTTATTTTAATAATTAATATTAAAACAAATATTCAACAACAACAATAATTTTGCAATAATTATATAGACAGAAAAGCTATAATTATCGATTTATTTAATTTAAATTATAATCGATTATTGGGAGGCCAAAATTGGTCTAATTTTGGATGCAACTGTGTCAATCACTTTCAATTTTCAAACAAAGAGTAGCAAAACAATAACAATATTTAAATTTCAACTTCCTGTCCAAAAGGATATTTCCATATAGTACCGCTTATAAAAATTTTATTATCATTATTATTATTATTATTATTGTTGTTATTATTATTATTGTCATCATCATCATCATCATCACTAACATCGTAACGGATTTTTCAACTGTCAAGGTTTGCATGTGATAGAATTTTAAATTAGAATTGGGCTTCGTTTTATTTATGTAGATGTGGTTTTGTTCGGGTCGTCGAACGTCGAAAAATCGAAGGACAAATTTTTTTTATTATTATTTTTTGCATCAAATATTTACCCAAATATAGTGAATACTAAATGATTTGCTAATTAACTGTTTTGTTCACGTGTCCCTTCTCTCTACAATCTCTAAAAAACTGGACAGGTGTGGCTAAATTTTCCATCGAAAAATAGATACAGAGTACAAAATCAACCCTATAATAACACCATTAAGGATAAATTGTCTCGTTAATTAATTGATTAATTTGCAAGTAATGATAAATTATTACTTCTAAATACCATATTGACCTCAACTGCCAAATAGATTTATTGTTACTGTACGTTTATTTTGCGTATATGAAAGTTTATTTCGCCACTCTGAGGATGATCTTGGGAAACCTTCGAGATTTCAGTATTCGGTGACTATACAGAATATTTTTTAAAAGTGGCCAATTATGGAGAGCCTGAAGAGTATTTTATCAAAATTAGAACAACGTAGCTCATTTCGAAGGTGGTTAAAAACGCTAATTTCTGATAATGTCGCGATTTTCAAGAACTATTCAAAGGCGTAAAATGACTCGATGGTACTCCTAACATTCATTCTCTTAGGGTTTTTTTAATTTTATTATGGAATAGGTGGGAATGTTTCGCATTTGTCCTAGATGCTATTGGAGAAAAACGAAAAAAAAAACAATGTTGGGGGGGTTTTGCGTGCTTTGCTCGTTTTTGAAAATTGACCAACTTCAAAGTGAACTACGAGGTTCTAATTTTACTAAAACAGTCTCCAGAGTTCCCTACAAATCCTTGAAATATTTTTTGAATCGCTCGTCAACTAACCAGGAGTTTTATAAGAATTGATCACATTTAAAACAACATCCCATAAAGATGTGAAAATAACGGGTGGTCCATGTAAGTTTTTATGGTCAAGTTATTTGGTGAGCGTTTCGAATTTTTTAGCAAAATTAGAGCCTCGTAGCTCATTTGTAAGTCGGTCAAAACGTTCGTTTCTGACGAGTCCGCGATTATCAAAAATTTGCTACACACTTAAATTATTCGTTTTACTCCATTTTAATTTTGGAATAAATGAAAATGATCCGTATTTTTTCTAGAACGCAATAGAGAAAAACGGGAAAAATCACTCTTTTGTTGTTTTAAATACTATTACGAGCATATAAAAGAGATCACGTTTTGTGAGGCAGTGTAAAACAGGCTTTTGAGGGCCGTATAGTGACACAATAGCAGAACTTTCGCAGGTCAGAATTCGGGAAGAGTGAAATATTATTCATTATGAATAATTACTTAACGTAGAACCTACCTCAAGATAGACATGTGGTTATTATGCTTCTCAAATTTTAGATGGCGTTTACTTCACCACGTCTTATATATCTATATTTTTATCCATATTTACAGATTACTGTAATTTATAAATTAAAATTTTAAAATGTGTGTTTTGGAGAAAAAGATTGATGTTGACGCTAAATAATTTCGTTTATATCAAGTTTCGTGGCTGATTCTATACCGTACACTTGGTTTCAAGCGTATACTTAATTCGTTATTTCACCCTTTTAATTATTTTTTTTGTGAAAACTAATCGTTCAAAGTCAAACAAAAAAATACAGAAGCTAAATAAAACTTCATTAAATGTGATAAGAAATTTTGAACAAAATCTGGTATAAGGTTTCTGAGATAAAAAATAAAATAGTGCGAAAACCATGTTTTTCACCTTTTTCTCAAAAACTTCCTACTTACCAGATTTTGTTTAAACTTGGTATAAGTGAAGCTTAGTCAAATATTATTTTTTCTCTAAAAAAACAAATATAAAAGACGGCGTGGCT
This sequence comes from Mylabris sibirica, assembly GCA_039776855.1. Lineage (NCBI taxonomy): Eukaryota > Metazoa > Arthropoda > Insecta > Coleoptera > Meloidae > Mylabris > Mylabris sibirica. The sequence goes on from CM077838.1 coordinate 7,992,181, forward strand.
CAACGCGCCATCTAACGTTTGAGCAATGTAGTAATAGTAGGTAGTGGACCATCTTAAATAGGCAAATATTTTCTCTAAATTTGGTATAGATAGTGGAGATTCGTTCTTACAAGTGAAACAGTCTAATTCGCACGTACCAAAAAACCTGATATTCCTCACTCAAGACTTGGTCTCTTTATATGCTCGTATAGTAGTAGTAGCGACTCTCCAAACCGAGCGACGTTTACCAATCTCCCGATAAGCTACGAGTGTATAATTCAACTCAAAATCTTTGAAATATGACTTGTAACAAGAACTTAAATACGTGGACCACTTGGTATAAGTGGAGGGTTATTTCACGGTCTACTTGTTCTTGTGTTTAAAAAGTGAAAACTATATGTAATTCAATTAAATTTCGGTGGTTGTTACAGAACTCTCCTATTCAGATATGACCCAGAAATGATAACCATCAAGGTTTGTTCTTTTAGTTGTATTTCTTTCATCATCTGAGAGAAAGTTTTGTTATTTTTAAATCAAGGCAAGATAGAGAAAGAAGAACACTTTCTTTTTACATTATATTGTATAATAGATTAAATAATAATTGTAATACAACCTTGAACTTTATTTTTCAAAAATTAGTTCATTGTCAATTTGTCAGATGATGATTTTCACCACCATCCAAATACAGTTAACAACAGTCAACAACAACAATAACAGGTAGGTAAATAGATGGATATCCGTCTGAAATTTTCGAGTATAGTATAGACAAATATTGGCCTTGAGTTGTATAACGTATTCCATCATCATTGTTGTCGCCTTTGTTGGGTCAAACTTTTGCGCAAGCTGTCCCCTTTTCACAATTTTTTCGACTGACGGACTCCCAAACAGCACCTTCTTTATAGGTAAGATTATTTATACGTATATAGACGGATTTTTGTTCAAACATCTATAGATTGGATAATATTTTAAAGCGTATATAAGAGAGGTAAAATATAATAGAGCATTGTTCTTTTTGGATTACACGGTCGGCTAACCTTGGAATCTGTAATGGTTCGGCGAGTTGTGGTGGTTGATTTTGTATTTTTCGCATTATCATTATTATTATCCACAACAATAATACCATGTTCAAGGTTAATTTCTATATATCTTTAACGTTTTTAATTGGTGTTGATGGCCTGAGAAAGCCCTTTTATGGTCTCAATTAATAAAATCTATCTCTATTAGAAAGAGACTAATTAAAATGGTTGTATTAAGGGATTTTCTCACAATCTCACATTTATTTATTATTAACAATCAAAGGAGTTGACCTTAACGAGTTGATCTTGATATGTTAAAAGAAATTACAAAAATTCCAAAAGAAGAAAACCGACAAAAACTTGTCGGTTACTTGCTTGGCTTATCGTTGAAATCTCCTATATTGTACCGGTAAACGACAATTTATTGATGCAATTTATGAATAATTTTATTATTTTTTTCTTCATACCGATTGACAAATTCTTTGTTGATTCTAGTACAGGTATATAAATATTGACACGTGACAAGTGTACAGACTAAAACGGTGCCTACACATCTACATAAAATTTTATAAACTATGCGACATTGATCGTCCATTTTCAGAAATTCGTCGTATTTCAAACAAAAAGACAGTCAGTCATATAAAGTGAGAATTGTTTTGGCCTTTAAAATTTATCTCAACAATGTTAATCGTAAATTGTGTTGTTGACTCTTGTATTTTCGATAATATTAACGGTTCTATAATTGATAAGAATGGAAGGTTCATTATAGGTTGATAAATTGAAATTCTTACCATCTTTCTTCTGGACGATCAATGATAATGGTTGGGGTTGTTGTGTTGTTGTTGTTTCGCCTAATAGATCATTTTTGGTTGTTGCCGCATTTTGGGATTCCAACAAACGCAACTGTTGCTGGTGCAACCTGTTTTTAATCAAAAATATCTTCGGCATATTTCTATTGTAGAGTTCTTATAACACATCCATTAAATTATAATCCAAAAATTATATAAACATCACACACAGTAAACACTGAATCCAATCTTTTTGTTTCTAACTCAACTACAATCACATATCTACACGAAAATCAAAATATTGTTCACTTTAAAAAAAAAAAAATAGTTCCTCTCAATCGGCGACACGTGCTCCTCGTACCTAGTTCTGTTGAAGACTGATGACCGCAAGATGTAAAGGCGATGTGAACCGTTGTATGAAGCCCCTCTCTATGCCCCCTCTAGTGCCAGCCAGTTTAGGCCGACCTGTGTTGAGGTTACAACAATACCTACCTTATTCAAACTAACTTGGCATTGGAGGAGACGCAAACATTATGTGTATACTGTCTGCAATAATTGTACTTGTTACCGGGCCACGACCATCATAAATCATCTAATTATTTCAATAATTAAACAATTAATTAATTGTATAGTAGACGTTACATAAAACAAGTAGGTGCATGACTTGATGGCACGTTGAAATCACTGAAAATCCATCAAAACAAGTGTGAAACATTGGCGATTATTTGATTTGATTATATCTAATTAAATCGATCTTGATTAATTATTTTTTTGTTGTTTGATACAATTAGGAATGTCAAGATCACGGACTAGAATTACATCTATAAAATCGGCATGGTTGCCACATAATATTTCAATACTGGTTCTTTTGCAATAATACTTGAAATTGACAATGGCACAGTTGTTTATGCTGTAATAAATTATTAAATTATTCATTTAAAACAATTATATGTCGTCGATTTTTTTTCCCTAAAAGATACTCAATAAATATTCTTCTCTTACCTGTCAGTTATTGTGTCTATTGTTCTTCATTTGCACGTACACATCCTGTTTAATATTCAACATTTGCATAATGTATTTTTGTGAATTTTGACTCGATAGTCTCCTAAAAGAAATACAACCAAATATATCATTTGATTGATAAAAAATATCAACAACAATATAACTGTCCTGTATTACTTTTTTACCTCTTATTTTTCTAATTTATTCAAAATAATGTAATAGAAACACTTATGACATTTCCTTTGAAGAAAATTCAGCTTCAATGACATCCAGTTATCTGTCACTATATTTATTATTATTGTAATAATTATGAATTTTTTCAAGATTTTAACCATCAGGAAACTGAGAATTTTTGGAATTTAACTGGTAGCTCAAGTTTCGTGTGTGATGTATCGTTGAAGTCTTCACGGAATTTGACTATTTTTAGACAAGATCTTTTCCTCCTTTCGAAATTCAAATGTGGAAAATAAGTCGCATATTACTCATATAACCGGACTGAAAATTGTCTGAACAATATTTTGAAACTCGATTTCAATACATTATGAAATTAAATTGATTTCGCCTTCATTTTTCATCTTTAATACTAAAGCCTGGATATTCTGGAACACTTCACAAAATCGGACTATTTTCTGATTTCTCTAAAAATCTCAAAAATTCTCACTATGGTACCCGGAAATTTTCTCATTAACTCAAGTTTCTTATATCTACATATGTATCATCGAAATCTCTACAGAATAAATTATTAAATAAACAAATAATTTGAATATTATTAATAAATTACCTACAGTAAGTTGAAGTTTCCTGAAATTTATACTTTAACGATGCTGAAGACCGTTTGAATTGCTATTGTTAGTTCACATGGGCTATTTTTAGATAAAAACTTTCAGAAAAATTTCATTAAGTACCGCTTCAAGTCTTACAGATTTTTATCATTTCTTGTCTGCGATTTTTCTTGAAGCCACAGAAAATTATTCAAACTTGATAATTCAAAGCTTAGCATTAGATAAGTGGAATTTTCTTCAAAATTCAGCTGATTAGAGCCTAAAAACCTGGCTTACGCTGTGATGTGATCATTCAAAATAAAACCATCGAATCGCTGAAAAACATTTCAGTTTGGTTTCTCAAGTTTCGTATGAAATCTCTTCGAAATTTCCATTCAAGTCTTCCAGTTTTTATCATTTCTTGTCTGCGATTTTTGTTGAAGCCAAAGAAAATTATTCAAGCTTGATAACTTAAAGCTTAACATTAGATAAGTGGAATTTTCTTCAAAATTCAGCCGATTAGAGCCTAAAAATCTGGCTCAGGTGATGTAATCACTCAAAATAAAACCATCGAATTGCTGAAAAACTTTTCAGTTTGGTTGCTCAAGTTTCATATGAAATCTCCACGAAATTTCCGCATAAATGGGGATTAAGTGAAATTTTCTTTAAAATTTTAACAAGCTGAAAATTCTCAAAGCCTCACTTGTTGTTTCGTCAAGTTTTGTGTGTAACGCATCGTTGAAATCTCCACGTATCTTATGCATTTTCACATAATAAAAGCTGAATTTTTCTCCATACAAAGTCAAAGAATCGATATAAACAGCTGTATAATAATAAATGTAGATTATACTTGATTTTTTTGAATTTTTAATGCAGAAATAAGCGTGATTATCACCAGTACAACAACATTCTTATTTTAATTACTGTTACCATTACAAATCAATTCTGTAATAATTACATAATTATATCTGTAAGGGAGAAATATAATGGAATCATGGAAACTAAAATTATACATTTCTGTTGAAGTATGATGATTGAAAATAAAAAATAATAAAAATAATTGTTTTGTTCTGTTGTTTTTTTTCATCTGAATACTGTTAAAATGTCTCGTGACTTATCATTTGATCACTTTTAGATTTATAAGCCTGGAGGAATAATTCTATGGCCTTGACATTGACAACAACAACAATAACAACAACAACAACAACAACAACAACAACATTCTCCGTGAGGCCCTCGCAAGGCTCTCTCTCTCTTACGGAATCTGTAGAAAATCATCTTGCGCCCACAATACAGACGAAAAATAAATAAATTACCTAATTAAATATAAACTAATTAGCGATAGAAATGGAATTAACAAATTTCTAAATAGAGTGGAACTTGTTTTAAAGAGCTTTAAAAGCAAATTGTTGTTGTAGCGTCATTAGAACATTTCCTAAACTCTATCCAGGATAAGTGCTTTAAGTGAAACACTTCTGTTTCATTATAATGATGGCGACAACGATATACTTCCGTTCGCCATTTTACCGTTAGTTTATTGACGAACAAGTGCCGGCCATATTTAGTGTTTTTTTTTAATTTAATTATATTTAGTTTTGTTTGTATTGTTCGATGTCGCTTTTGTATGAAATATAGTGGCTTTTATCATAGCTGCTGGTAGTAGTGATGATGATAAGAGACATAATTAATGCAATTTACTCGTATATTAACCAGATGACTCTAGATTTTGTTTTATTGATAAAATAATACTTGTTGTTGTTGTTATTAATAATGTTGATTGTAAATCCTGTTGAAAATAGAGGAAATTCCAGATTTTGCAGAATGGAAAGGTAATCGTCAATAACTACAAAGTATATACAACAGAGTGAATTCAGAGATCATTGACGTTTTGAACTTTTCACTCGATTTAACATCATAGACGTTTCTTCGTCGTCTTCGTTCTTATGTATTTTTCAGTCAACACCCAATCAGTCGGAGGTATTTGGTGACAATAATAATATAATAATTGGTACGGATTTCTGTTAGCTCAGTTGGTAGAGCACTAATGTACAGAACCAAAGATCGTGGGTTCTGATCCCACACAGGATTCCAAAATTTTCTCAGTTGTTTCGCGGTGATAAGGCGAGTTTACAAATATTTGCTCAGTATTTGCCTATCCAGCTGGTGCGGATTCCTGTTAGCTCAGTTGGTAGAGCAGACGTGTACAAAACCAAATTTCCTGACTTCGGATCCCACACAAGATTTCAAACTTTTCTCAATTGTTTCGTGGTGATAAAGCTGAATGCCTTTTAATTAATTAATAATCATTGAGATTTTCATTAATAATTCCATCACAGTTTAGAAATATTTGTTTAGTGTTTACCTAGCCAGCTAAAGTGTAAATTCTTCAAATAATGCGCGATAAAGCACTTATCGTTCTGTCCGATTAAATATAAATTCCCTAATAATTGCAAGATTGGTGAGAATTTCTGTTAGCTCAGTTGGTAGAGCAGTGATGTACAAAACCAAAGATCGTGGGTTCTGATCCCACACAGGATTCCAAACTTTTCTCAGTTGTTTCGCGGTGATAAGGCGAGTTTACAAATATTTGCTTAGTATTTGCCTATCCAGCTGGTGGGGATTTCTGTTAGCTCAGTTGGTAGAGCAGAAGTGTACAAAACCAAAGTTCCTGGCTTCGGATCCCACACAAGATTTCAAACTTTTCTCAATTGTTTCGTGGTGATAAAGCTGAATGCCTTTTAATAAATTAATAATCATTGAGATTTTCATTAATAATTCCATCACAGTTTAGAAATATTTGTTTAGTGTTTACCTAGCCAGCTAAAGTGTAAACTCTTCAAATAATGAGCGATAAAGCACTTATCATTTTGTCCTATTGAAGGCTATTAAATATAAATTCCCAACTAATTGTAAGATTGGTGAGGATTTGTGTTAGCTCAGTTGGTAGAGCAGTGGTGTACAAAACCAAACATCGTGGGTTCGAATCCCAGACAGAATCCTACACTTTTCTTAGTTGTTTCGCAGTGATAAGACTGAATGTATATTAATTAATTAATAAGTTATTAGTTAATTAATAACCATTAAAAATCCATCGCATCTTATAAATATTTGCTTAATATTTACCTAGCCAGCCTAAATGTAAACTCTTTAAACATTAACGAGAAAGACGATCTTGTGTACGATAAAGCACTTATCATTCTGTCCTATTAAAGGCTATTAAATATAAATTCCGAACTAATTGTAAGATTGGTGAGGATTTCTGTTAGCTCAATTGGTAGAGCAGTGGTGTACAAAAACAAAGGTAGTGAGTCCTTATTGCACACTCCTCTTAATTGTTTCGCAATGATAAGGATTAATGTCACTTGATTTATTAATGATCATTAATATTTTCATTAATAATGAGATAGTTGCGTTTTATACCGCAGGTAAATTGAGCATTGCCTAGGGTGCCCCATACACGTGTCTGCCTCGTCCTAAATTATAACACCGTAAAAAGGGGCCTCAAATTATTTAACGCATTACTACAATACTAATCGAATCTTTGAATGTTTTTTTTTTTTGAAATTGCACGAAAAAAGGTAAGAAATATCGTCCCAAATTTGCGCAATGATTCATCATTAACATCATCGTATCCTACACATTGATGTAAATATTTCCACGAATCTTGATGGTGATTTCGGTGGACTTCCATTGCCCCATTTCGACTCACAACAATTATTTATTAATGGAATGTTGTTGTTTGGTTGGCTGGTCGGTTCAGTTGGTATAGAACGACCCAATGGGGCCCCCCATATACACATGTGACAGTGACCAATTTGTGTTGGATAAAAGCACAACGATGATAGGTTGAATTTTGCTTGTATATACCATATAATGTTGTGGATAGAATGAGTTTCTGTATGTGTTTGTGCTATAGGAGAGGGACGGGCAGGGAGATGTGCTCGCGGACCAAGCAGCAGGTTCATTGCACCTGACGGAATGGCGAGTCCGGGCACTGACGTGCTGCTCTATAGATTGGGTACCGTTAGCATTTGCGCGCTAATAGGTTCCGCTAACATTTACACACACACACACATAAAAACACACAAACATATACATGCGTAAACAGCGGAACTTATTCTGCATCTGTTATCTCTTATTTCTTCCACATTTTATCCTCTACATCTTCGTCTACGTCGTCTACAACTGTTTCCGTTGAGCTCTTGATTCTTTAGCATCATCCGTTTTGTCTAAACAATAAATCATCTAGATTACAAACGGTAAAATTTTTCTTAATAAAAACCGAGGAAAAACAATAAACGCCCCACAGCAAGGATATTTTCAATTAAATGAGTTGTTATGCGGAAATTCCTTCTTGAATACGAACAATAATAATAATAATATTAACAATAATTGAAACAAGGCCACAAATGCATACATATACATATAAACATGTAGAGACTCGCCTAGTTTATGATGTAATCCGAGTCAAAAGCTCGATTTAGTGCAAAATCAATGAGTAAAATTGTAGAATTTTCAAACACCGGATACTCATTCTAGTCTATTCCGTTTTTGGGTAAAGATTTCCTGTTTTAAAATTTTTCAATGATTGTTGACAATAAAAAATTTCAACCGAAAAAAGAAACAAGTCGTCTCTTTCTCCACTTACTTCACTGTTGCGTTAGTTGATGTACAATTAACTTGGAAAATTTGATTGTTGTACCGACTTCCGCATTACAAGAATTGCGACATCATTCAAGTCCTTGACCGTGATGATTGTATAAGTCTTAAATAATAAAGATTGCCGGTTGTATAGAGGAGGATAAGGAAACTATTTGCCTTTAAGGAATTTGTAAATATATGAATCATTAAAGTGGGGCATGAATTAAAAAAATTGCACAACAAATCGCGTTGAACTTTTAACAATTGGCCCATCTTTCGAGATGCAGCTCTTCAACGACCTGCATCAACAGACCTAAGGTCAGTGGCGCAGGACTTCAAACCGGAACTGAACCGAAAACCGATATTTTGGCCGAAACTAAATTCAGAACTGAATCGAAAACAAAAACAGTTTTCTATCAATTCAAGCACACCACTTAACGCGATTTTTTCTTATCTAGTCTTCCATCCCTTCCCCAAAAATGCCTCAGTAATAGGTACTTCAGGGCACTTAATATCCGAGGTCAAGGCTCTCGATTTTAAAGGTTTTTGCTATACATCTAGGTAGTTTGTTCTAGCCTGAAGGATGCGTATTTTGTTGTTCGTTTCTATCCTCAAGTTTAAGGGAGATATCGGGGTTCAAGTTATCCACCACCTAATCATGTTTCAACTCGTTCAATGGGCCGTGCGAAGCTCAGTCTACCAGGTACTTATACACAAACGAAAGCCAATTGAAAGGACTTTTCAAATCTACAAGAAATTTTGGATCGACTTGTGAGTTTTCTGGAAAATTGAGAAAAACGTGAAAATTTTATCCCATGATTTCTTGTTAAATTTTAAAGATAAAGAATTGTACAATACCTTGTCTCTATCAATACATGATTTATTTTGACCCATTAAAAGTATATAATTATTTTGGAACAAAGTAGCGAACGCGTCGCTACAACTAACCTAAGCTTGTTCAAATTGATTTGGCCCCAAACAGTGCTAATCCAGGGCCCAAGGTTAACCGCCCCTGATTTTAAGACCTTTGGGGCTTCTTTAAATCGTTGCCTGATTCAATGGCGAAACAAGAGGTGATTTTGTTCTCCAATTGGAGGTTTGTTATTGTCTAAATAGACGAAAAAGCGAAGGTCTTGAGGAGCCCTTATTGCCGGCATGTTGAGGGCGGAAGGATTGTGTTCGACCGGTGGGAAGATGTATGGACTAGGGTGTGGGAAAATCGTACAGGTGGTGGTTTTATTTCTATTTTTTTTTTTTTTTTGTATGTATGTACAGGTAGGTGCAGATGAAAGAAGTTGAGAGGACATTCTATTATGTTTATATTCTATTTAAAAATATAAAGGGTTGCAGAAATGGAATGGGTTTGAATTATATGAAAATATACAGAATCAATGTCATTAACAATTTGATGGAATACTTTCATTGTAGGTATGTAGAGAAGATTAGAATTAAATTAATACATAAGTTTAAATAAATAAATAAATTGTAGGTATAAATATACAATTCTTGTTTGAACTGATGTCTTGATTTGTAATTCCAAAAAGCCAACATCGGTCAACTAAATGCGTTCCGAATGGTCGTTGAACTTTTTGGTAGATTTCCTTTCACAATTTTTTTTATTTTCAAATCTATTGAATTTGAATTCTTTTCAACTTGCTATAATTCTTATTTTTATCATTGGAATGGCCTTGATGAATCCAAACTGAACGGACGTCTCACCTTTTTCTCGCATTTTTATTAAAAACCATAATAAAAATTAAAAAACTCCTCCGACGTTGACGATTTTTCTTAATTCTTCACCTTCAAGATTCTTGTTAAATTCTTATAGAATTAGTGGTTGATATTGACGCGCCCACATATTTGTACTTTAAATCGTCCAGAAAGTCCACCCATGATGATTATGATGTTGTTGTTGTTATTGATGATGATGATGATGATAGTAGTAGTAGCGGTGCGGTCAGGTAACATACATACACAGAAAACGGACCACGCAACAAACATAACGGGTATCGGAAAGTAACCGCGATCATTCCTCCTCCGACGCCGCTGCCTCTTCGGCGTCTTCATCTTGTTCATTTCATCAACAGTTATACAAAACAAGGCTTGCTTTTATTCAAATTTTGATTTCGTTTTGCACTCTTTCCAATTGAATGTCGATTGCATCACGCATTCGAGAGGAAGAAGAAGAAACCACAAGAATTCATCTAGTTATCTGTGTTTTTCAATTTGAATTTTCCGGTGTTGAGTTTTTTTTTTTGTAATTATCCTTTGGTGGCGTCGTCGCCGTCGTCGCCACCGTTCTTGGTACGATATTAATGGCGACAGGAGGATTGGTGTGGCGAAGAACGGGTTTGGTTCACTAGGCAAACACAGGTCATTGCTACCTGTACATGATGATGATGATGATGATGATGATGATGATGATGATGATGATGACGACTACACAACGATAGCGCGACCATGGCCATGATTGCATGCATTCACTCACTCACTAGCTCACTCACTCTTCTATTATTGCGCAATTTTTCTTTAACGATTCGGAACAACATTCCATTCAACTATAAACGAATTTTCTTCATTTGTTGTTCTCAAAACCAAATTATCGATAACAACAATATCCTTAAAGTACAGAATAACTGTTATCCAACAGGATGATTATCATTGGTTATTATTAATAAAAATTATTCATGTCCTGTTTTGATGCCAAAGTATATATGACTCAGATTTTATAAGGCAACTCTAATTATATGGGCATACATGTATACAAGAAAGATGGTTATAGATATGAGTAAATGTAGACGTGACGTTATCGTAAAGTAGGTGGATTGAATTTCCATTGAACTTCACCTTTTCGCCTGTTTTACGTAAATTAATTTGTAGAAAAAAAACTACAATAAAATACAGGTCAAGCTCAGCATTTCATTAATTTATGATTTAATTAGAAATTCTAATCGGCTTATTAATAAATATAATTTTTTTCTTTGTAAAATCAAAACGTTCCAATTCTGTCGTTCATCATTAACAAATAATAATAATAATAATAATAATAATAAGAATAACGAAATAAGTGAAGTGAAGAGTGGTAGTGAAATCAGTGTAAACGTGTGTGGATAGCGGTTTTTTGGAAATAATAAATATTCCAGATGGCCTTGTAGTTGTTTCTGTTGTTGTTGTTGTTGATGATGGTGATGATTATGACGACAATGTGTGCAGAACTATGACTTTAACGGTTTTTCTTCTTCTTCTTCTTCGTTTTGTTCCTTCTGGAAAGAAAGGAAAAAAATAAATATCTTTGACTTATCTTTTTGTCTAAATAAAATTTACAATTACTATGATTACAATATAATTTATTGTTATTATTATTATTATTATTATTATTATAAGTAAGTTCCAATATGGCGCAATTCAAGCATCTGTTATTTGTTCTTATAAAATCACTTACAGTTAATTTAAAAAACTATAAAGTAATTTGTTATTAGTAGAGATAGTGGGCCGTATTCTCTCCCTTTGATTAGCGTTAGAGACATCAATTAAATTCACTAATAGATCTATTAAAATTTGATCTATTCTTTCCTATTGATTAAGGATTTAAAGACGTCTATTAATCAAAATTTTAATGAAAGTTTTAATAGACGTCAAATAGTGTTTAAAATATTCTCTAACTTGATAGATGTCAAATATCAAACAAATATCATCAAATAAAGTAAAGTAAAGATGGATAGGTAAAAATTTATTAGAAGCAAAGACGGGGCTCCCTGTCTTATTGTTGGTTTTCTTATTAGTAATTGGAATTTTTCAATATTCAAAAATTTTTCAATAGGAAAGATTTTTTTTAACGTTAGTCATTTTACATAACTTCAATTCTTCCCATTTTCAAAAATTTCAGAAGGACATTTTTGCTTTTAATTTCTATGCAGACTATAGATGTTCCCTTCAAGTTGTTTATAACAATTATTTTATTTTTAACATAAATGAAAGAATTATAGGGAATTTATTGCAACTCCCTATATTTAGTTGGATAGAACCTATTGAAAATTTCATAATTCGTTTGAAGACTTAACCTAACAGCTGTTAAATTTTACCCTTGTACATAATTACTGCAAGATGTTTTCGCGTTTGGATAGGTACCACTTTTTTGCAAACGTGTGTATCCAAATAGGTGATCTTCATGGGATATACATACTTAGGTAGATCTTAAGCTTCAGCAATTTTTATTTAATTATATTTTTTATATTATCTACTATATCATATTATCAAACGAATCACCTATTAATTACTCTATTATACAATTCTGTACTAAAAATGGTATATTAGTAGGTATATTGAAGAATAAAAAAAAATCTGATCTCAAATGTGCTCTCTGGAATTGTAGCAACATGTGCAAAAAGCCCAAATTACATTAAACAAATTTCAAAAACGACACTAATGACATCCACTAACTAATAGATTGTCAAAATAGAGGAAAGAATAGGGCATCTATTAAAATTTTGTTTAAAACTTCTATTATGATCGATTGATTATTTAGTTAGTGAATGTCTAATCAATATTTTAATCGAAGGGAGAGAATACGGCCCAGTGACTTTTCTGTATTATTTCCTGTTTGAAAATACAGTAAAACTTCAATATGCGAAGATGTATGTTTGAAGAAAATCAAAAATCAGAGATTCACTAAGAGCTGAATGATCTCTTGAAGATTAATAGTCCTTATTGTGGCTCAAGATATGATGATTTCGAGCGAAAACATCGAGAATTTCGCATAAAATTTAATTAAATTTCATCCATTAGTAAAATTTGATGAAAAATAATGATTCAAGATAGTAGCGTAGATAGAAATTTCGGACCCTTAGGCAAAATTTGTTCATTAAAAACTATGCCAATAGTTTTTATAGCAACTCATATTGTTTGGCTAGTCATTACAAAAATATGAAGGTTTTGTAGGCTAGTCCGTGAAGAAAATTTGAGCAAAATTAGAGCCTTACAGCTCATTTTGAAGTTGTTAAAAAAACATTCGTTTCTGATGAAATCGCGATTTTGAAAAACTAGCAGCAAAATGACTTACAATAGAATGACTCGAAGATTTCCCCAACATTGATTTTTTTGCTTTTTCTCCATTGTATTTTGTAACAAGTGGAAATGCTTTGATTTTTTTTTAGAATGCAATAGAGGAAATTGCAAAAAAACCATGTTGGAAGGATCTTAAAATCATTCTTATTCGTTCATTGTGTTTACTTAATTTTTGAATATTACAACATTGGCCAAAACGAGTGCCTTTTGACTGAATTCTAAATGAACTCAAAGGTTCTAACTTTGTCAAAATGTTCTTCAAAGACCATTCTATAAGTTGTTGAAATACTATTGCTCAGCTTGGCTCAGCTCAGGCTTGGCACTCGGTATAAATAAACCTATAATACTCAAAAATCATTGCCTAATCTTGCTTATCGATAGCTATGCCAATAATTCAAGACGAAATGGTCTTAAAACCTCCACTGAGCATCAAGAATTTTTAAAGACATCTAAAAACCTAGACTATAATTTGAAGATTCATCTTTAAACTTGGATAGATGTACCTACTTCGTGGAATTTTTGGATCTTTCTTTTTGGGATTCAGTAGCAAAATTACATTGGATATCTACAAATTACTCAAAAAACTGCATTTACTTAAATTGTTTCCCATCCTCAGCTTAAAAGTAAAAGTTGACTGATTTAGAGGCTGAAAATGTCTTAGATCCTATCCAAAAGTCTAAAATGGATATCTTAAATGCAATATATGTAATAGTTTGTCTCTTTTTACGAGCCAATAGTAAAATGATGATTTAGAACAAGAATCTATCAAAATTTGGGCTGCAAGTCAAGATTTGTGCCTAAAAAGTTGATTCAAATTGACTAAATTTTCTCCTTTTGATAACTCAGCAGCCAAATTCGCTAAATACTAAAGACTAACGAAAAAACCTAGATTAAGAGTTCAAAGAGTGACTAAAAATGTCTACATCGTCTTATTTCCACTATTTAAAAGCTTAATTTGCCTGAAAGCCAATTATTTATATCGAATTTATTTTGAAAATTACAAAAACTAGTGATTAACGAAAAAATGTCTCAAAATTTGGACTGGAAAGTCGAGGATTCTGCTTAAAAAATGACAATGTCTAAGAGCAATGCCTCTAAAAACTGCACCAGATTTGGAAAAGAATTCGTTTCAAAGAATGACGAATTTTCTCATTTTAGTGATTACTCATGGGAAAAATGTCTTAGAACTTATGCCAAAAATCAACTAAAAGTGGCTCATTGTCAGTATTCTGTGTTTACTATAATAAACTTAATATTTCGTTGAAGATTCTCATTTTGATATTTTTCATCTGCAATAAAACCTATGCAACGACAGCTTGCACAAAAGTTTATTTGAATTTTTTACGACATTCGAGTCATTTTATTGAGCCCAATTAAAGTGTGAATAAGTAAACATACACGTAGGTTGACTTGAAATTTCTCAAAAATACCATAAAATTCTATTGCGCAATAAATTCGACCGTTTTATAAATGGTCATCTTCCAAGAGTGACAATCACTATGTATTTTTCCGGAATTCTAATAAACTAAAAAGGGTCTTTTTACAGAACATCTAAAAGGAAATCGTATCCTCCTATCCTATACTATACCTGTTCGAATATTTTTTTCATTTTGTAGATTAATTGAAAATGAAATATCTGTAAGGAAGCAGCTGTTCACCCCTTTATCTCATTTCCGACCTACCCCAAAAAAATTCTTCCACAATAATAATATTGATAAAATCTGAAAATCGAGGGTGGTATCCAACTATATAGATGGATGGATTTTTGATACACTGTGAAGAGTGAAGATGAAGAAAAAAGTTCCCACACAACACATCTCAAAATTCAGGTAGGTAACGAAGAATAAAAGAAAAAAACAAATATTAATGAAAACAATTCAAATAGAGGAATTCACGTATCGTATACGTGATACGTGGTGTGTATTTTTAAATAAATAGGACAGAAACATTTATAAAATAAACAATTGTTAGTACCAACCGCAGGATAATTTGCATCAATACATAACGGTCCTATATTATTATTATTATTACTATTATTATTATTATTGTTATTATTTAATTTTTTCTCGTTAAAACTAACCAGTTATTTACAATTGTTATTATCGATTACTATTGATTTTAGGAATTATGTAAAGTAATTCGATAATTTTCAAGACGCTGAGGTCCAGATGTTTTATTAACCACAGTAGGTACCTACAGCTGATGCGTTTTTTTGCCTCATCTCTCTATTAAGAACAATTTAATCAAAATCAATAATGGAGGAGGCTATTCTATTAAAAATACAAACAAATAGACCGGGTGACCAGGTGGCGCTTCCTCTCCACCACCAGGTATCCTATATGCCCAGAAGTTGGGATTTTTTCGTCTCGTTTTACAAAAATGAACAGTTCTCATGGGTGTATAGTGTATAGGTACACCTACACACACACACACACACACACACACACACACACACACACACACACACATATATATATATATATATATATATATATATATATATATATATATATATATATATATATATATATAAAACACAAATAATCGTGGGAATATTTGCAAATTTTTCCACACACAATCTGTATGTCTATCTCGTTTTAATTTATTTTATTTATAAAGAGGGATGATGTTATTGTTGTTATTATGATTATACAGACAAGATGTGGAAGTTCAAGATCCTCAACAGATGGCTAATGCTACCTTGAAGGCTATTAATTTATATTTTTCTTCGCCGTCTTCTACATTTTTTTATCTTTTATTGTTTGTTAAACATCAACTTATGCCAATGATGATTTTTTCTTTGAAAATTACCTTAGGTAATTGATCGATTTTATAGGAAAATCATGAAAGAAAAATCGATTATGCAATCATTACCCATCTCTATCTGCTATCATTCCTTCAATATTCACATCTTGTCTATACTTGTCTTTGTTTAGTAAAAGAAATTGTTGAATGCTTTCAGGTAACATTCAGTCATTGACCTGTTGGCAAACACTTCGCCAACAAGTCTTTTTTTTTGTTGTTGTTGTTCCTTCAAGTTCAAATTTTTATGTAAAATATTTTCTCAGAGTGGAAGACACGAGATTTCTCCTATAGTTGGTTTGCTCATCTTGACTCCATCACCTTGATGGTTCGATTCTAAAAATTATATCGAAATGAATTCTCTTTATGTGTAAATGAATCGAATCACCATTCTCTTTCAAGGGTCAGGGTCTTTGTTGAGAAAATATCAAGAACAAACATTGATCCTGAATTGGGTCTTATTATTTTCGCTTGTTGCTCTTCGAATAATTAACGAAAAAGATTGCAAAATTAACAAAGAAAAACAACGATGGGTTGGTTAATTATTTATAAAAAAAAAAAAATAGAAAAAAAACACAGCTCCGTCTATACAACTCAGATTGAAATAGCAAACAATTATTATAAACTAACAAGATAGAACGGTCTTGACCGAAGAGCTTGCTAGGTTATTGGCCTTCAAGCTTATACTTCCCGGTTTCTGCACAAGTCTCGAATTAAACCGAAGAAAAAAAAGCAAGCGAGATAGACAGACAATTCAATTATTCTATCTCTATCCGTCTATTTTTTCCCATCTTTTTATTTCTTTGAACTTCTTTTAAATCATTTGCTACGCCATGGCCATCAGTTCGCCAACCGTACACAAACAACAGCTTGTCTATTATTGTAATTCTGAGACCATAAACCTTGGCTTCTACTACTGTTTGAATTCAACCAACAACAAAATATGTAACAAATCAAGATTTTTATGATTTATATTTTATATGAGAATTGTAGAAAAACTAAGAAATATTCACAAGAATTCGTTGAACAAAACGGATATTTGGTTTTGTTCTGAAAATTAATATTTGTAATGGTGATTTTAAAAGATAAATGTTTAAAGAAGCATTTTCTTTAAAGTAATTGTCAATACAACGAGAAAATTGAGCAAATATCACGAGTTTTTGGGAGATTTTCACGATTTAATTGGAGACTTCAACGCTGGATTAGACAGGAAACTTGTTATATTTTTGAAAATTGTACAGATATATTGAATTTCTAGCCCCCAATAAGGGTGCTTTAACAATAGATCAGGTAGACGGCCGGATGTCCTTAAATTTACTTTCATTTTCATTGTGGATCTTCGCCCTTGTTGTAAATTGCGCAACCATTAAAATATCCCAAAACCGACAATTTCGGATGTTTTTTTATTGGACTCAAATTGTGTAATTTTGTTGTAATAGACGAAAATTGAAAGTTTCCATATCGAATCTTATTGTACAGTTTTATGAAAATTTACGACGATTTTTTGTGGTCGTTGTTGGTCCTTTTTATTGTCAAAATTCTTCCTGACCTACGCTACATTGTAGGTATATGTATACAGTTTACATTATTTGTTCTATAAAATGTCCATAAATAATTTCGGTTTCAATTTCGTGAAACTCTATGTACAGCTATTTGGTCTCGTTATTCAATCTTGTAATATTACAATTTAATGTAGCGGATCTTCGTTGTCGCCATCGTTTCGAAAGAAAGTGATGTTGATGATGTTGGGGCGATTGTATTCCCCATTACAGCCGCCTCCGCCTTCTCTCTAACTGGTTAAAATATAATACAAACAACAGTAATAATACCACTATACATAAGATCGGTTTCAGTTGAAAAACTGTTAAATAGCGTTCGTTTTCGTCAAGGCTAAGTTCGAGGTCGGATTAGGCCAATTTCGATCTGTTTTTTTCTCTCTTCTCGCCTCTTTTGTGTACATAATTTTTCCGAGTAATTGAAGGCGAACTGTCCAACAGTTCCGACCTCTGAACGACTCAAAAAGTATCCTTGGTGGAAACAGATCACGTTCGCTTTAATATAATTATAGTACATTTTTTTTTCAAATTATCCATTTTACGCATGAACTGATTAAAATCGTTCCTTAATTCTTAGATACAACCTTCTTTTATTGTATCGATTTCAATTTTCTGTAAAATAATTTCCATTACGCTTTCGTTGTTAAGTTTTCTAATCATTTAGGTAGGTAGGTAATAGGAGTTACTTTTTTTTCTGTTATGTTATATTGACAATGAAAGTATTATAATGGTCGTACAACTAATAACAATACCATTATTTAAATGCTTGTCATATAAATAACACAAAAAGCATTCTTTAGGCAACGATATTACGATAACAACAATGATGCATGTACCGTTAGTTGTTCATTTAAAGCTTTTTTAAAAAAAGAATTAGGACAACATATCCTTTTCCTCTTGTCTTCTAATCAACAATATTGGTTTTCCCCCACATTTTATTTACGTTTTCTTCCATTCCCACCAAATTTAATCATGTTTATTGTAGGAAAGAACAAGAATGAGAGGACAATGACTGAATATTACGATTTTTTTTTTTTGTTTCTAGTTCTCATCATCATTATCATCAACATCATCATTATTATTATTATTATTATAATAATCATAGTCATCATCAACAACAGTTTTCATTGTTAAATAGCGTGAAAAAAAATTATACGTATGTGAATAACGTACCGGAAATAATGGACGGTTCATGAATTATTTTTGCTTTTTTCTATAAATAAATAATAACATACAGGTACATATTGTGTTTTAATTAAATAAAATAATAGTGATAATAATAACAATAAATATATAGAATTTTAATTGATTATTTTAGTAATTTTACTGTAAATTACTCACATTTGGAATTTTTTAAAGAATAGTTAGCCTAGTTGTTAGGCAACCTACAATACACAATTTACATCTATAATCCTATTCCCATTAAGGATATAATGACGTCAGATTAATTGAAATAAGGGTTAGCTACAATAAGAGATATAATTCTTTCCTTCTCAGACTCATTAACAAAATTGCGAACGCAGTGACGTCATTTACAAAGTAAACATAACAAGAAGCTCGTTGCTACATTTAGACTTAATACAACAATGCCAAATTCACAGATTTTTCAGTAGTTATAATTATTTGTTTCAGTATGCCTGTAAAAATTAATTCTAATAGTTGATTCAGAATAGAGTGATTGGATTTTAACCGCTATTTCAAGGCAATTAGTTTGTTTGAAAATGGTTAATTTTAAAATAATAAATGAATTTGGCAATTTAGAAAGGAGATAACTGGCAATGGTGTTGATTTAAATTTTCAAAAATTTAAATTAGTGGTAAATTTTACAAAAGTTTGTATTTGTTTAGAGATGATTAGTTTCATTTTGTAATTTTCCGATTAAATTACTAATTTGCTATTTAATTAATCACTCTTTTTTTAAAAGTGCGCTACAATTAATCTCATGAATTTTGACACTATTTTGACAGTTTTAAAATTAGGTTATGATGAAAGTGTGAAAATTCCTTTTTATTCAATAATTTTTTTTTAATTTTCATAGTCAATATTGATTGTTGGATAAATTGATAGGTGAAACGCACAATTTCTGAAAAATAAAATGGAATCACTACAAGAGAAAAGTGAGTATTTATTAAAATATGGTAAATAATAACGTTAAATACTTTTAAGAGGATACCAGTAATTTAAACAAAAAAGAAAAACGTGCTCTTAAAGTTAGAGAAAAACAACAACAGCAACCTTCTGAAAAAGTTTTAAATAAAGAGCAACAATTGAATGAGAAACAAAAACGTAAGGTTGAATGGGAGAAGAAATTAGCCGAACAAAAATTACAACAACAAAATAATGAGAAACAAGAACTATCAAAGGCTGAATTACGACAGAAACGTCGTGAACAACAAGAGGCACAACGTTTAGCTAAAGCTAATGCACCGAATGAACAACAGCAAAAGCAACAACAACAACAGAAACGTGAACAAGAAACGAAACAATCAAATGATAAGAAGAACACGATAATTTCGAAAGAATCTCACAACAAAAAGGTGACAAATCAGAAAGTGTTAACAATAAAAACAAAACCAACAACAACAACAACAACAAATAAGATTCAATTGGTGAATCATCTGTATTTGGAGAATTTACAAAGAATTGATGGATATAAAAATAGTTTAATCAATTATAAGAATGTACATCCAATTTTTATACGTTTAGGTAATCAATATTTAACAAAAACAATATTAGGTTCAAATGCACGTTGTTTAGCATTATTACATGCTATTAAAATATTGATAAAAGATATTGAAATACCACCAAAACAAGAATTTGTACATTATTTTGATTTAATATTACAATCATGTATAAAATATTTACAATATTGTCGTCCATTTGCTGTAACAATGACGAATGCTTTACGTTATTTTAAAGGGAAATTACGTGAATCTATAAAATTATATAGTAATAATAATGATGTACGTTCATTTTTAATCAATTCAATTGATATTTATATAAATGATGAAATTGATAAAGCTAGTGAAGCGATTACTTTGAAAGTACAAGAGAAGATTTCGAATGGTGATATTATTTTAACTTATGGATGGTAATATTAATTATTATTATAATTATGATTATGATGATTATAATATTTTTACAGTTCATCATTAATACGTCGTATACTGTTAGAAGCACATAAAACTGCAAATAAAGAATTCCATGTGATTGTTGTTGATGGACGGCCATTATTAGAAGGTCGTCAATTATTACAACGTTTAGTAAATGATGGTATTAAATGCAGTTATATTCAAATAAATGCAATCAATTATGTAATGAATAAAGTGACAAAAGTTCTATTAGGATGTCATGCATTATTAACAAATGGTTATGTTATGTCACGTATTGGTACAGCACAAGTTGCATTAATTGCCCAAGCTTATAATAAACCTGTTTTAGTAACATGTGAAACATATAAATTTAGTGAACGTGTACAAACTGATTCGTTTGTTTATAATGAAATTGGTTTGTTTATTCGATCTATTATTTATTAATGAATTAATTTTTATTTCGTCATATTTTTCAGGTGATAATTCTTTATTGAATTCTATTGATACATTAGATAATGATCAATTATCATTTACAACAATTAAAAATGATGATAAATTAAATATTTTGAATCTATTATATGATGTAACACCACCGAATTTGGTTACTGCAGTTGTTACAGAATTAGCAATACTACCATGTACTAGTGTACCAGTTGTTTTACGTATTAAACCAACTGATTTTGTTTGAAAAAATTGATTATAATTAATAAAATAAAACAGAAATGATAATTAAATCTTATTTATATTATTTATGAAGATTTGCTTAATTCTACGATATTATCTTTTTTTGTTTAATTATCACGAGTTCACGTTCGCACTGGAAGACAAATAAGTCGGTTTGGTGTGCGAAAATTTTCAATTTTCAAATACCGATATCTCGCTTGTTTTGTAAGATATTGTAAAAAGTAAACGTGGGTTAGATAGAGTATTTCAAGGTGTATGTTCTAAAGCTTTTTATTTTGAAAAAAATGTAATAATATCCTGAATAGCAGAGGAAACTCTTGGACCCTGTTTTTTTCGTACAATTTCTTTCATAACTAGCTAAAACTAATATTACAACGAGGCAATAATGAGTGATATTATTACCGTGAATAAAAGCTACAACACGAGCGAACGAGTGTTTTAATCATTAGAGGTAATAATAGCACACATTATAGCGAGTTGTATACTATACCGTTGAGTGAGTAATACCTAGAGAGTTCACCTTTATGGGGCATTTCTAATTGAAAAATTTGTTCTCGCATCTACCCTGGTTTTTTATATTAGACAGAAACAATGATTTAAATACTATTGTCTGATTGGCTTACTAGAGAGGGAATAATGGTTCATTCTTCCCTCTCGTAATAAGCCACAGTAAGGAATAATATAGGGGAATTATATTGAAAACCACAAGTGTAATAGTCGCTTTATATGTATATAGGGTGATTCAAGAGGATGGGCTATTATTAAAAGTGTAAGGTCTAGTTAATGGAAGTTGATAAAATTTGGTATACAGCCGTTATGTCCCTTGAAAATTCTCTAAAAAAATATTTTCGTTGTTTTAGCTACCCCTCTTATATGTGGTAGTACACCCTACTCTTATTTTAAAAGGAAAGATTTATTTTTAATTGCAATTTTGTATTCTTTGATGAAATCGAAGGGAACTTTGATCCATGGTCTGGCTCTGAAGGTTTTTCAGATTATATTTCAACTTCTAGTGCAATTTTAAAATTTCTAGTGTTTGATTATTACCAATAATGAAGAGGGTAAAATAAAGAAACTAAATTTAATAGGACATTTTTTATTATTGATTAATTTTGGGGCAACGTGCCGACTTTCAGTTACCATGTCAATTCGTTTGAATAGAAACAAAAAAATAGAATTGTAATGAATATAAATGGTTGATGAACAATCAATTGATTTTTGTAATGTAAATAATAATGATTTCCAAATAGTGAATTATTTCTCAATAATCAATACATCTAAAGAGATAAGAATCGGAGTAAAGGCTATATAAATACTCAAAATGTTTCTTCTATGTCTTTTTTGCGTTTTAGTTCAAATTTTGTTATTAAATATGGTAAAAATCTTTCAACAAACATTAAAACAATAATAGAGTGAATTATGTAATTATTATTTTTTGCTTTAATAAATCGAATGTAAAAAAGTTTGGGATACAATTTCAAAATCACCAAGAGAATTAATGATGTATAGTGGCGATTAAGAAAAAGAGACCATCTCTTGTGCGGCTGTCTAAAATAGGCTTATGAGGGCGGTCATGATAATGTAATAGAAAGTTAATAGGTCAAAATTTGAGAAGAAAGATATTCAATCAGAAGAAGCTGGGTGGGGTTACTAATGCCTACCCACCTGCTTACTCTTACTGGAGAAACAACCTGACTCACACTGACGAAAATGTGTGAAATTCTCGCTCAAAACTCTTTTTTTAATCGCCACTGCATGTACTTTCAAATGGATTTAGATAATATGTAATATATGTACCGATACTTTGCAGGATAGTCCCTGAAGATCATTTTATCAAAATTAGAACCTTGTAGCTCATTTGGAAATTGGTAAAAAAACGCTCATTTCTGACGACGTCAACATTGATTGTTTTCGTTATTCTCTATTTTATTTAGGAACGAATGAAAACATTTCGCATTATCTCTAGAATGTAATATGAAAAAAATGACGAGTCATTCTTAGTTGTTTCATATCAGGTTGTTTCTCTCAAGAGGGTAAGAAGGTGGGTAGGTAGAAGAAGTAAGCCAATTTCAACAGTAGCAAATTTTACAGAAAATAAGAATAACTGAATTCTAAATACAAATACAGGGTGTTTGGTCTAATTGTAAGTATGGTGAGTTCTAAGAAACTCCTATTAGTCGACGAGCGATTCGAAAAATATTTTGAGGATTTGTAAAAGAGTCCCTAAGGAACATTTTAGCAAAATTAGAACCTCGTACCTCATTTCAAAGTTGGTCAAAAAACGATCATTTTGGACAATGTCGCAATTTTAAAAAACGAAAAAAACAAGCAGAACGACAAAATGACTCAGAGACCTTCCCAACATTGATTTTTTTCGTTTTTCTCCATTGTATTCCAGAGAAAATACGAAATATTTCCACCTGTTCCAGAATAAAATGGAGAAAAACGAAAAAAATCAATTTTGGGAGGGTTCTAAAGTCATTCTAAGTCTCTAATTTTGCTGACATGCTCTTTAAGGACCCTCTTACAAATCCTTAAAATATTTTTCGAATCGCTCGTCGACTAATAGAAGTTTCTATAGAACTCACCATACTTAGACCAAACACCCAACACCCTGTGTAATTAGATATTATAATAATGGGGGTTGCAGGTTGCCATGTATTACGTGAACAAACCGGTATAATTAAATTCTACCTAATTCGTATTTTTTTCTTCATTGCCAAAAATATAAAGTACTGTCAAAGACAATTTGTTTTATCATTAACAGTAAAATAATGATAATACTTTCATCATTAGTAAGAATCTAATGATATCAGCAGTATTAATGTCGATCAACCTATGAATTATGAAAATACAAGGTAGACGAAAATGATTTTATTTGGAAGATATAATCATCGAAGGACCAGTGACGGCTTTAGGTGGAAGCTTGGTTAGGCGACCACGTAAGGCGCCGAACACTTGAGGGGCGGCTTAATAACTACATGTATTAGTTTTTAACAAATGATCTGACGTCATTGTCTTTCTGTAGGGGCTACAAAAAGTCCTCAGTTAGGGCGCTAAACTCGCTAAGGCCGGCCCTGTAAAGAAAAATAATAAAATGTTCCATCAACAGAAAATTCATTAGTAATCGTTTGTTCTTCTATCGTGAAATAACGATAAAGTTCAAGCAATCATCAGTTAGTTTTTTCATTACAAGTACAATAGGAATTTATTAAATTTGGAAAAAAGTTCAAGATGGAAGATCTATGGAACAAATTAACGAAACATGATGGTTTAATTATTGTGAAATTTTTGGCATCAACAATCTATCAATTTTCTTTTATGAAAATTCTATTGGTATTGTTTCTAATAATACAACTGTTGTGTCAAATAATTCAAATCAATTTGTTTATGAATGAATTAAATGTTTTACAGTGTAGTCAATATTCAGCACCGTTATTTATAATGTTTTATGTAAAGATTAAATTTGATAAAATATCATTAATTTATTAATAACATTAAATATTATTTTGTTAAATTTACAGCCGATGCTAGGTGCAATTATATTGTTAATTGATCCAAAATTAATTGAAAATCTATTTAATGAAGTCAATATGTGGTCGATTGACAACGCAAATGAATTAACAAAAGAAAGAATTCAAAGAGAAATGAAATTACATTTACAGAGCTGGACGTAAGAAAATTAACGAGATATCTAATTATGTTGCCTATTTTTCCGTCTGTGGCTTGTTGGTTTCTACAAGTGCTGTTTATGTCGCTGCTACGGTAAAATATTAATTTTAAGGATAAAAAAGTGAATCATTTTTGTTTTTAAAGGATTCATTTAACTTCTATGACTATCGTTATGTACCAGTAATGTGTTTATTTTGTATAGTAACAACTATAGCCCTTCTAATGTCAGGACAATCTATAGAAACCATTGTAACTAATAATTTAGATTATCCCTTGGTAAAATTGTCTGATAAATATTTATTTTTAAGACTGACAACGCTTACTATCTGCTTCAACAAGTTGAATGGTATAATATGAATATTAAAAATCGAAGAATTTATTTGATGATATTGACCTGTGCACAAAGAAAAGTTGCAATTAACTTTTCTGCAAATTATTCAATTAATTATGCATTAGGATTAGCAGTTGAGTTTTTGTTTCTTTCTTCCCTGAACTGTATCCATTTGTTGTATATAAAATTAATTTTCAGATTATTCGAGGGGCATATTCTGTAATTTCACTTCTGGTTAGTTTCAAGACTTCTTAATTATCTTCATATCTACTTAAAGAAAATGTCACATATTATAATTTATAATATATCTAAACGTATAATTTAATCGATAATAAATGTTCTGTGTTTCAATCATTTTGCTCTTTAATATCGATAATATACAATTATTAGATAAAAAAAATATGCATAGGTATCGTCGTTGTCACTTAAATATGACAGACTTTTAAGGAACCACATGAGAAATATGTCGATTTGGCGTGCAAAAAATACCAATTTCCAAACATCGATATTTCGCTTCTTTTTTACGATATTGTAAAAAGTAAACGTGCGTTAGATAGAGCATTTCAAGGTGCATGTTGTAAAGCTTTTTTTTAAAAATAAAACATGATAAAATTTTGAATGGAAAAGCAAACTCTTGGACCTTGTTTTTTTCGTACATTTTCCTTCATAACTGGCTAAAAATTAATCAAGTTTATTGATTTTCAATAATTATCAGGTGAATTTATATAGACAATTGAAAGAACTTTCCAAATCTTCAAAAATTTTTTCATTACGTTGGTTAGTTTTCCCACAACTGGAGCTAATTTTAAAAAATTTGAACAGTGATGCAGTGCATAATTTTAAAGATAGAGAATCATACTCTTGTTTCTAGAAAGATAATGTAAGGGAGAAGACATGAAGCTCTCTTAAAAAAAAATTTTGAAAATTAAGTAATATATTGAACGCCCTTTTCACCTGTTATTTACAGTTATTAAAACTAATTAATTTGATTGATGATTGGTATGAAAATGTCGAAAATTTTATCTACTTTCACGGCCATGTTATTATAATGGAATAATGGAAAATAAAGATAAGTTACGATGCTCTAATGTTGCTCAAATGGTCTTCATGGGGGCCCTTCTATAAATCCTTGAATTATTATTCCAATCGTTCGCCAACTAGCAGGAGTTTAATAAGAATTTACCAGATTTAAAACAGAACGTTAGTTTACTTATTCCTATTTTCAAACTAAAAACTTTTCAAAGTACATACTTGAAATTCAGACAGATATGTGTTGAACGAAATTCAGTGAAAATATTGCCGAGCCATGGGAAAAAATACTACCCCCCCCCTTTACCAGAATTAAGTCAAATATATTTAATTGCAAGTAGCAACTCATAAAACAAGTCAATAAAAGGATGGTGGGTAAGTTTTGGACAAAACAGGTAACGACGAGTGTTTACAAAAATGAAATTTAAAACTTTTTTTATTAATTATTTTATAAGGTGCTATTTGGTTAAATATATTTGACTTTGCTCTATTACTTTAGCCATTCCTTTATAAAACATAACTTTTATAACATTGTAAGACTATAGGTACAGTTCCTAAAACAATTTTTACTAGTTGTCGAACGATTCGAAGAATATTCCAAGGATTTGTAGGGAGGTCCGCAGAGAAGATTTTAGCAAAGTTATAACCATGTAGCTCATTTGAGAGTTGGCCAAAAAAGCTCGTTTCTGACGATATTAACATTCTTTCCGCATTCTCTATTTTATCCAGAAAAAAAAGGAAAACATTTCGCATTTTCTCTAAAATGTAATGAAGAAAAACGAAAAAAAAATCAAAGTTGGAAATGTCTTCGGGCCATTCTTAGTTGTTTGACGTGTCTAGTTCGTTTTTGAAAATCACGACATAACCAGAAACGATCGTTTTCTAACCGTCTTCAAAATGAGCTACGACGTTTTAATTTTGGTAAAATGGTCTCCAGGAACGTCCCTGAAAATCCTTGAAATAATAGATATGTATTATTAGGTATAATATAATTTAATATTATAATGGGATTTGCCAGTTGTCATAAGAGCTATGTCTTACGTGGACTTACCGGTATAATTGAATTTGAATTAAGGCTGACTTTTGAACATGTGATAGTCGCGGCGCCTCCACCAAAAGACGACCCAGTCTTTCACCACTTCTCCCGTTTCAATTCATAATTTCGGAAAAATAGATTTCTTTGCATGCTGATTATGAAAAACCGGTAAAGAAAATTGCAAATCGAAGAAGACATTTTTGCTTAATCTGTTTATGTACATATATTTATACGTGACTATTAAATTTCTCCACATTTACACAGAGAATTTTGTGTTTCGCCAAACCACTCGATTCAGCATAAAAACTTAGTTTTTCCTTATCCTGTGAAAAACCTGACAAATTTTCAAAAATTTAAGAAGCCATGTTTCTATATGACTGCCTTTAGAATCGAATACAACTATTTCTAGGTCGCTATCAGTTACCGTTTACGAGAAAAATGTGTTTTACTGTCTTATGGAATTTACATGTAATTGGTAGCATTCAGTTCAGTACAAAAGTCAGCCTTAATCAATTAACTATATTCTTTTTTTTGTTTATTGACAAAAAATTCGATACTGTCAAGGTGAATTTGTTTTATCATTAACAGAAAAAATAATGATAATACTTTCATCATTAGTAAGAATCTAATGATATCAGCAGTATTAATGTCGATCAATGTATGAATTATTAAAATCTAAGGTAGACAAAAATGATTTATCCTGAAAGTTATATTCATCGCAGGACCAGTAACGGCTTTAGGGAGAAGCTTGGTTGGGCGACCATTTAAAGCGCCAAGTACTTGAAGGGTGACTTAATAACTACATGTATTAATGTTTAACAAATGATCTGAGATTATTGTCTTTCTGTAGGGGCTACGAAAAGTCCTCAGCTAGGGTGCTAGACTCGCTAAGGCCGGCCCTGCAAATGAAAATAATAAAATGTTTCATCAACAGAAAATTCATTAGTAATAGTTTGTTCTTCTATCGTGAAATGACGATAAAGTTCAAGCAATCATCAGTTAGTTTTGTCATTGCGAGTACAATAGGAATTTATTAAATTTGGAAAAAAGTTCAACATGGAACATCTATGGAACAAATTAACGAAACATGATGGTTTAATTATTGTGAAGTTTTTGGGATCACCAATCTATCAATTTTCTTTTATGAAAATTCTATTGGTATTGTTTCTAATAATACAACTGTTATGTCAAATAATTCAAATCAATTTATTTATGAATGAATTAAATGTTCTACAGCTCATTCAATATTCGGGACCGTTTGTTATAATGTTCTATGTAAAGATTAAATTTGATAAAATATCATTACAATTATTAATAACTTAAAATATAATTTTGTTAAATTTACAGTCGATGCTAGCTGCAATTATATTATTAATTGATCCAAAATTGATTGAAAATCTATTTAATGAAGTCAATATGTGGTCGATTGACAACGCAAATGAATTAACAAAAAAAAGAATTCAAAGAGAAATGAAAATTGTTTCACTTTATACGATTATCAATACAATTGTTGCAATGTACGTTGGTATTGCTATAGTTACTTTTAATCATTATGATTATACATCGTTTTTACCAATCAAATATTTTATTGATTATTATCCAAAATATTCGAATATATTAACAACGATTTATAAAGGTAGTTTGGCTTTTGCAATCACTTTTATGTCAATAGCACACGCTTTTCAAGTTATTTATTATACACAACATATCAAATATCAAGTCTGGATGTTAATTGATTTAATTGATGAAATCACGAGACCGGAAAATAATGATGTTCTTCAAAGTAGATTAATCGACGATTCTGATTATCAACAACAAGTCAAATCAAAATTGATTGATTTTGTTAAACGACATGACGAATTATTAACGTAATTTCTTTAGCTGTTTATTTAAATTCTAAATTTGTTTAAATATTGAAAAAGTTACTTTTACAGATCAGGACGTAAGAAAATTAACCAGATATCTAATTATGTTGCCTATTTTTCTGTCTGTGGTTTATTGGTTTTTACAAGTGTTGTTTATGTGGCTGCTACGGTAAAATATTAATTTTAAGGATAAAGAAAGTAAATAATTTTTGTTTTTAAAGGATTCATTCAACTTCTATGACTATCGTTATAGACCACTAACGTCTTTGGTTTGTTTAGCAACAGCTGCAGCCCTTATAATAGCAGGACAATCTATAGAAAAAATTGTAACTAATACATAATTAGAATTTAGATTAGGTAAAGTTGTATAATAAATATTTATTTTTAAGACTGAAAACCTGAATGGTATAATATGAATATTGAAAATCGAAGAATTTATTTGATGATATTGACCTGTGCACAAAGGAAAGTTGCAATTCACTTTTCTGAAAATTATTCAATTAATTCTGCATTAGGATTAGCAGTTGAGTATTTGTTTCTTTCTTCCCTGAACTGTATCTAAATATTTGTTGTATATAAAATTAATTTTCAGATTATTCGAGGGGCATATTCTGTAATTTCACTTCTGATTAGTTTCAAGACTTCTTAATTACCTTCATATCTACTTAAAGAAAAAGTCACATATTATAATTTATAATATGTATATCTTAGGATTGATTTCACTAATGTCTGTTAAATTTTAACGAACACATAAATCATAGAAACGATTGTTTTTAACTGTTTATTAAGCTTAACTGTAGTTGGTAAATGTATAATTTAATCTTTAATAAATGTACTGTGTTTCAATCATTTTGCTATCGATAGTATACAATTATTAGATAGAAAAATGCATTTGTACCGTCATTTTCACATAAATATGACCGACTTTTAAGGGCCTACACGATATGTCGATTTGGCGTGCAAAAATCGCCAATGCTCAAACATCAATATTTCGCTTGTTTTTTAAGATATTGAAAAAAAGTAAGTGTGCGTTACCTAGATAGAGCATTTCAAAGTGCATACCCTAAACCTTTTTATTTTGAAAAAATTAGATAAAATTCTGAATGGCAGAGCAAATTCTTGGACGCTGTTTTTTCGTACATTTTTCTTCACTAGTAGCTAAAACTTAATGAACATTATTGATTTTCAATAATTATCAGGTAAATTTAATAAAATTGAAAAAAAACTTTCCAAATATTCAAGAATTTTTGTGATAAGTTTCTTAGTTTAAACACCCCGTATATTTAGTGACTGTAGTGTGTAGTATGTGAAATAATTAAACATTGCCAAATGTTATGTCAAAAATTCATTATATGCCTACATGATTCTTAATCAATGCTTGTAATGCTTACAATAGTATCAAAGTGTTATATTTTGCTGATTTATGGATATTATGACAGAAAATCTTGCAAGCTTTAGGAAATTTTCTCATGCAACCCCCTATTATTTTTACATGTCTGGATGAATAAAGATATGTTTTATTTGAAAATGCAATAAAATGTAGATGGTGTCATAAAAAAAATTGATGATTTTTGACAATATTATGATTTCCAGAAATCAACTACAGACGTAAAAAGCAATAGAATGACTCGAGGATTCTACTAACATTGATCAATCAATGTTGTTAGGATCCTTGAGTCATTCTAAGTCGTTTTAAATGTGTAGCTGATTGGTAAATATCTCGCCAACATCAGAAACAAGTGTTTTTTGATCGACTTAAAAATAAGTCACTGGCAATTTGTAATTTTGTTTGCAATTGTCTCAATATTAGTTACACAGTATTGCTATTTACGGTTTGTTATTGCCAATTAATATCATAAAATTAGGAGAAAATTTTGAAATGACATTGTTTCATTGCAAGTTTTACCCTCTCTACTTGACGATAGAGCTCCTTTTAGACATATAAAAAATGCCTTATCTTTCAATTATTATAAATTATAGAAAAATATTATCAACAATTAATAGTGCAAAATTTATACACAATGAGGCAAATTGCATTTATTCTAATATTTTTTGTAACAAATTGTTATGGATTTACTAAAATTTGTAAAACTTTAGATAATCCATCAAATATAATCTCAGAAAATTGTCTAAAACAATTAAAAACTATTTGTAGTAATCATGCATTATTATGGAAATGTGAGTATGTTTCTATTTGTTATAATTTAATTGTTATTTATACAACAAGTGCGTTAGAGGGCAAATAAAACACGAGAGAAAATTTTCTCGAACGTCTTATTTGCCCTTTAACGCAAGAGTTGTATACAAAATTCTATCTAACACTGAACACAGGACCATTTTATATAATTTTGAAAAGTATTTGTAATTTTTCCAATAAAAGTTGACAAAAAAATTAGAACAAAGAAGGCTTGATTCTTAGTTGGCGTACAAAGTTACTATTTTATCACAATTATCACTATACCGTAGTTATACGAAATCATACGAGTTAGCACACCACATCTATAATACTGACATCCCACACTAGTGTGTTATAGATATAACACACTAGTGTGGTATAGGTTGTTTTACTGATTTAAAAGTCTTTTTTACAACGGTGTTGGATACAATAATTAATTAATTATCTTAATTGACAGTATATGATGCTTCATCCAAATATCCAATTAGTGGAATGTCTTATAGTAGTAATATGGATTTCGGTAATTTTGATGAATGTATAAATGTCCAATATGAAGATATGAATGGAAGAATTTTTGGTAAACATTGCCCCGGTAGTATGATTGTTATAAATCCATTATTACCAACTGATCAGAAATTTAAACAATATAATCAACAACAAATTGTTAATTTGAATAATTCATTAATAAAAGACTATAAATATGTAAAAAATGTTGGTGCAGGAGTACTAAAGACAATGTTGTCCATTTGTGTACCTGATCAATGTACAGTCAATGAACTTGGTGCTTCTTACATTATCAGTAATTTAGACAACCTTATCGTTTTGTACATAGACACAATAAGTTGTCAGACTAGCGAAACATATAAAGATTACAGTGATGGTGATATCGTTTTTATGTAAGTTATTCATTAATTGTAGCACTACTTCTATTTTGTTTCCTTTACAGTATAGTTTTAGTGATTATTCTCATTCTAATTATTACTTCCACAAGCTATGATGTTTTCTTATATTATACGGAAAGAGGTACAGATTTTTTTTTTAACGATTTTTCAAAATTAAAGTTGAAATATTTGAATTTTTCAGAAAGTAAACACCCTTTATTTTTGGCCTTTTCGTATCTAACAAATGGCAGGAATTTATTACATATTAGTAGAAACAATACTGGACAAATTACTTGTTTGAATGGTTTACGTTTCATCAGTATGATGTGGGTAATGGCATATCATGCTAGCGAACTTTATTCAAATTCACCAGTTTTAAATAAACTTGACTCTGTCAATGTAAATTTTTATAGTCTTGAACAAGGACCGGCTGTAGAGTTTAAGGGACTTCCTGGCAAAATACTCGATTCAGCGTGCGAAAATTGTCGATTTTCAAACATCGATATCTCGCTTGTTTTTTAAGATATTGTAAAAAGTAAACGTGTGTTAGATAGAACATTTCAAAGTGCATGATTTAAGGTTTTTTATTTTGATAAAATTTGGTAAAAATCCGAATGGCAGAGAAAACTCTTGGACCTTGTTTTTTTTTGTACAACTTCCTTCAATTTATAAAGTTTTTGTGTTTATTGTTATTGTGATTATTTCATAGTGTACTTAAAAGATGGTGTGTTTAAAGATTCAACGTTGCCAGACGTCGTCTACATTTATAAATGCGACCACAGTTCCTGCTTATAGCAGTTCCTAGTAGGTACAAAGCCAAGAATATAAACCAGTGAAGAAAATTCAAATAAATAAATAGAATGGAAAACGAACAAAGAGGAAATCAATCGAAAACAAAACATTTACAAATTTTATGCAAA
Organism: Mylabris sibirica; assembly: GCA_039776855.1. Taxonomy (NCBI): domain Eukaryota; kingdom Metazoa; phylum Arthropoda; class Insecta; order Coleoptera; family Meloidae; genus Mylabris; species Mylabris sibirica. The sequence continues at coordinate 8,025,476 of CM077838.1, forward strand.
TAAAGCAGGAGACGTGATCTTATTTATAAATGTAAGCGATATCTGGCAACGTTGAAATCTCAAATGCACACCATCTATCTGATACACTAAGAACTAATCACAATTACAATAAACACAAATGTGGTCTAGGTTCACACGGATTTACCGAGAGATTTTCAAAGTTTTTTCCACTTATAATGATATCCTCGTGAAGTAGATAAAGTTTCGTTCATTTTCATATCAATCAAGAAACAAATTAACTAATTTTAAAACCTCTACATAATAGGTGAAATGGTGGGGTTCAATTTTTTTGTGAAACTCACTTAATTTTCAAAATCGGGTTTTAAGCGAGCTTCATGACCACTTCTCTTGCATCACATTTCTAAAAATGAGACTATGATTTGATTAATATTATATATTTTTAAAATTATGCAAGGCATTAATGTTAGATTTCGTTTTTAAATTTTCTTTACTTATAGCCGTTATATGAAAACTAACAAACCTATCGGGAGAAATTTTGAAGATTTAGAAAGCTCTTTCAATTTTCCAACTAAATTCACCGGATACATACTGAAAATCAATAATATTGGCTAAGTTTTAGTCAGTTTTGAAGGAAAATATATGGCAAATACAGGTTCCAAAAGTTTTTACTGCCATTTAGAATGTTATCACATTTTTTTTTTAAAAATAGAAGGCTTTAAAACCTTGAAATGCTCTATCTAACGCACGTTTACTTTTTCCAATATCTTAAAAAACATGCGAGATATCAATGTTTGAAAATGGACAATTTTTGCTGGTCGAATCGAGTAATACCTGCAGAAGCCTTTTAAACTCAATAATCAACCGGTCACTTGCATGATTTGATTATAGAGAACAAGACTTTTTTATTTTATAGTGGGGTAAAACATGGTATAGTCAATATGCACAAGCTGGATCTATAGCTGTGGATACATTCTTTTTCATGACTGGACTTTTATTAATTTCCGGTCATATAAGAAAGAATCGTGAAACAGATTGTTTAACACAAATACATGGAATACCATCAGTGATACTTCATCGTTATTTACGGTAAACAATTTAATTTTTTTCACAAATAGAAAATAATTTTAATTATGATTAATTAGATTAACACCAGCATTAGCTATGGCATACTTCACAACGATAACTATTTTGGATAAATTAGGTACAGGACCTATTTATCCATTAATTACAGATTATTTGGTTGGTTCGTGTCGTCAATATTGGTGGTCATTTTTTCTTTATATCCAAAATTACGTTAATTACGATAAAATAGTAAATTACTATTAATATTCATCATTATTGTTAACTAATAATTTTGTAAATTTCAGTGTTTATTTCACACTTGGTATTTATCAGTTGATATGCAAATATTTATCTTATCACCATTAGTTGTAATACCAGTTGCACTATTCTATCAAAAACACTTAAAACAGGTGTTTATAAGTTTTGGAGTACTCGTAATATTTTTCACATTTCTACCAATTATTCTAAATTTTGCAGATGTTGGCAAGGAGAAGTAACTCATATTGGTATTAAATTAATTTATAATTAGTAATAGTTGATTTTTTCCACAGCACTTATAGTACACATTCGAAGGTAGTAGATTTCGTTTTGGGAATGCAAGCAGGTTTAATTTTATCAACAACTAAAGACAAATACTACCCGTTCACTAAGGTACCTATACTAGGTTGAATCAGCCTTTGCGATTTTAGTTATGCATATTATTTGTTATTACGTACAGTCACGAGCATATAAAAGAGACCAAGCCTTCAGTGAGGAATAAAACGTTTTTAGCTTCGTGTGATTCAGGCTGTTTTATTTGTGAAAGCCACCCGCTGGACAAAAATGGCACCAGTAACCCTATGCCTGCTTCTTCTGATTAAATATCTTTCTTACCAAATCCTCACCTGTCAAAATTCTGTTACATTGTGACGACCACCATCAAAAGCCTGTTTTATACAGCGCTGTAAAAAGTGGTGCCTTTTATATGCTTGTCACTGTACAGGGTGAGGCAATTTTGATGTCACTATAGGCTATCTCGGTAACCAGAAGTCATAGAAAAAAACTAATGGCACAATACCGATCTACTTTTTTCCGGCTTGCTCAATGGTGAAAACAAAAATGGGCTATCTTCTTTTGTTTTCGAGTAATAAGCAAAAAGTCAATATTTTGTCATTTCAACAATCACTTATATCTTGAATAATATTATAGATACAAGAAAACCAATAGTACCTTCTACAGGCACTTTTTAAAGTGTAATTCAGTGGTGTGTTTTGTTTTTTGATTACTTTGATAGTTTAAGAGTTATAATATAAAGTTGTATTTTTTTAAATACAAAATATATTTGAAAATTAGATCATCAGAAGGATTATTTTTTGCTGATTTCAAAAATATAAATATTTTTAGTTTTATCTTAAAAAATAATGGAGATATTAATTTTTTTAATTATTTATAATGAGGTTTCATAAATTTGAAGTCAAAGATGGCTATGAAAATTTAATTGTGAACGTACCACTGAACTGTCAACCAATAGTTTGTCATTTGAGCTTATGTATATAGATATAAAGCAAATGTATCACAAACTGTGGTACGTTCACGATTGATTTTCCATACCCAACTTTGATTTCAATGTAAAAAAAAGTATCCGTTATTAATTTTAAATTTATTGAAACACTGTCGCTTAAAAACAGAAAATTTGCCATATTTTGAGAATTTTAATAACTTTTCCTGTTTCACAACAATGTTTAGACGACTACAGCCAACTCGATGTATCTAAATACACATGCAATTGTATCAATAATTGAAAAAAATTAAATATCTTCATTATTTATGAAAATAAGGCCATAGTTATATATATATTTGAAATCAGCAAAAAATAAGCTTTCTGATTATCTAACTTTTAAATATGGTTTGTATTTAAAAAAATACAACTTTGTATTATAACTCTAAAATTATCAAAATAATTAGAAAACAAAATACACCATTGAATTTTACGTTAAAAAGTGGCTGTAGAACGTATAAGTGTGTTTTTTTGTATCTATAATAGTATCCAAGATATGAGCGATTGTCAAAATTACGAAATATTCACTTTTTGCTTATTACTCGAAAACAAAAGAAAATAGACCACTTTTGTTTTTACCATTAAACTAGTCGGGAAAAAGTAGATCGGGATTGTGCCACTAGTTTTTTTCTATGTCTTCTGGTTACCGAGATAGCCTATAGTGACATCGAATTTGCCTCACCCTGTACATGCTCTAGTACAGGGCCGTTCCTAGCGGGCGTGCAGTGCGTGCCCCGCACACAGGCGGCCGCCCGAAAGGATGGCCGATTAGTAATACAGGATGTCCCGTAAGTCGCGCGATTCCTGCTAAGGAGCAGATAAGGGATGAAATTCTAAGGTGAAAATTCCTGTACCATTTTTTTATCTGACGCACACATAATCAGTTATTAATTAAATCATATAACCAAATCAGCTGCTCGATATAGCGATAAAAAGAGAGAAGGAAACAGTCTTGACGGAAGGACGTAGGAAGCGGACCAGTTAGCAGGCTGGCGCGAGAGCCGTTCAAAGTAAGAGAGCACCTGATTGGCTACTTGATTTAATTAATTAAAAATGCTACAGGACTTTTCACCTTAGAATTTCACCCACTATCTGCCCCGAAGGAGCAAGGGTGCGACTTACGGGACGCCCTGTATAGTATAATACAGGGTGTTTGGTCTATGTATGGTGACTTCTATTCTAAGAAACTCCTATTAGTCGACGAGCGATTCGAAAAATATTTTAAGGATTTGTAGGAGGGTCCGTAAGCCTCGTAGCTCATTTGGAAGTTGGTCAAAAATCGCTCTTTTCTAACGATATGTAACGATTTTCGAAAACGAACTAAACACGCAAAACGACTTAGAATGACTTTAGGATCCTCCCAAAATTGATGTTTTTCGTTTTTCGCCATTTTATTCTGGAACAGGTGGAAATATTTCGTATTTTCTCTAAAATACAGTGGAGAAAAATGAAAAAAATCAATGTTGGGAAGGCCTCTGAGACATTTCTAGTCGTTCTGCGTGTTTTGTTCGTTTTTTAAAATTGCGACATTGTCCAAAACGATCATTTTTGACCAACTTTGAAATGAGCTACGAGGTTCTAATTTTGCTAAAATGTTCCTTGGGGACTCTACTACAAATCCTCAAAATATTTTTCGAATCGCTCGTCCACTAATAGGAGTTTCTTAGAATAGAAGTCACCATACATAGACCAAACACCCTGTATACTAATAAATATAGGGGCAGCAGTTGAGACCTTTGCACGCAGGCGGCAATACCCCTAAGAACGGCCCTGCTCTAGTATAAGCATTCCCAATGCTTCAATATCTAATACATGCATGTTCTTGTTGTGTTACTTTCGTCTTTAAATACGAAATTCATAAATTTTAGCTACAAAACTTAATTATTTGGTTTATTGCCTTAATAGTTCTGTTGACTATAGTCATTTATAAAAATGATGTTATTGTACATCCAGATAACACAAAAACTACCTTATTTAGTGGTTTATATAAGCCACTTTGGTGTTTTAGTTTAACATGGATAGTATATTCGTGTCATTCAGGTTATGGAGGTGAATTGTCGTTAAATTTTCCATTTAAAATGCCATTAATGAAGTTTTTTTTGCTTATAGGCTTTATTAATTGGATATTATCAAGACCTATTTTTCAAATTGGTGCACGTTTATCATATTGCATGTATATTCTTCATGGACTTGTTGAACTATATTTTGAAGGAATAATGAGAACTTGTATTTATTTTTCTGATTATGCAATGGTAATGTCGTATAAATTATTATTTATTTTAATTTATAATTTGCATTTATAGTTGTATGTATGGTGCGGTCATTTTATTGTAACAATGATTTTTGCATTTATTTGGACTTTATCGTTTGAATTACCAATACTTAAAATTGATAATTTTCTATTAAGTTCAAGTAGTAAGTAAGAAACAATACTCAGAATTATTAGAATTTGTTATAATTCTTTCTAATAAATAAAATTAATTTATATCGAAAATTATCTTATTATTAGCTTTTATAAAGTAGTTTATCTACGACTTATATACATATAAAGCGATCATTAAACTTGTGTTTTTTGCAATATGATGACCTATATTAATCCCTAAGGGATTAATGGTTCTCGGAAGCCAATCAAAAAATAGTTAATCAAATTAATCTTTCTCTTTAATGTCAAAAAACCATGGTAACGACAAAAATAATTAACACGATCATTTCAACAAGTAGGCCTAAAGTGGGCGTTTTTCTGCAATTATGACATTAGCATTTATTATAGACTCGTTGTATAGTATACTATTATAAGGTGCTGTTTGATTAAATATCTATAATTTGACTTTACTCTATTACTTTAGCCATTCCCTTAGAAGACATAACTTTTATAACGCTGTGAGACGGTACAGTTCCTAAAACTACTCCTATCAGTTGGCGATCGATTCGATGAATATTCCAAGGATTTGTAGGTGGGACCCTAAAGAAGATTTCAGCAAAGTTAGTATCTCGTAGCTCATTTGGAAGTTGGACAAAAAAAATCTCGTTTCTGATGACGCCAACATTATTTTCGTATGCTCTTTAATAACCAGAAACAAATGAAAACATTTCGCATTTTCTCTAGGATGTAATGAAGAAAAACGAAAAAAAAAAATCAATTTGAAAATGTCTTCGAGTTGTTCTTAGTTGTTTCACGTGTCTAGTTCGATTTTGAAAATCACGACATCGCCAGAAACGATCGTTTTCTAACAGACTTCAAAATGAACTGCGAGGTTCTAAATTTGCTAAAATGGTCTCCAGGAACGTCCCTGAAAATCCTTGAAATAATAGATATATGTATATTATTATAATATAATTAAATATTATAATGGGAGTTGCCAGTTGTCATAAGAGCTATGTCTTACGTGGACTAACCGATATAACTGAATTTTAATTGATTAGGTAATTAACTATATTCTTATTATTTTTTTTTGTTTGTTTATTGATAAAAATATTAAATACTGTCAAGGTGAATTTGTTTTATCATTAAACGTAAAATAATTATAACACTTTCTTCATTAGTAAGAATCTAATGATATCAGAAGTATTAATGTCCCCATCAATTAATGAATTATTGAAAAATTACGTGGACGAATATTACTTTATTTGAACGATTCATACATCATCGAAGGACCAGTGGCGGCCTTAGGGGAGAGCTTAGTTGGGTGACCGCCCATTGCGCCAGACACTTGAGGGGCGGCTTTAGAACCATATGTAGGTATTTATTTTTAATAATAATTGATCTGACGTCATTGTCTTCCTGGAAGGGCTCCGAAAAATCCGCGTCCTGCCCGCTAGATTAGCTAGGGCTGGTCCTCCTATCGAAGGTCAATAAAATGTTTCATCAACAGAAAATTCGTTAGTAGCAGTTGGGTCTTCTATCGTGAAATAACGATAAGTTTCAAGCAATCATCAGTTAGTTTTTTCATTACAAGTACAATAGGAATTTATTAAATTTGGAAAAAAGTTCAAGATGGAAGATCTATGGAACAAATTAACGAAACATGATGGTTTAATTATTGTGAAATTTTGGGCATCAACAATCTATCAATTTTCTTTTATGAAAATTCTATTGGTATTGTTTCTGATAATACAACTGTTGTGTCAAATGATTCAAATCAATTTATTTATGAATGAATTAAATGTTCAACAGTTGATTCAATATTCGGCATTGTTTTTTACAATGTTCTATGTAATGATTAATTTAATTAAAATTGGATTAAATATATAATAACTTTAAACTATTATTTTGTTAAATTTACAGCCGATACTAGGTGCTATTATATTATTAATGAATCCAAAATTGATTGAGAATCTATTTAATGAAGTCAATATGTGGTCGATTGACAATGCAAATGAATTAACAAAAAAAAGAATTCAAAGAGAAATGAAATTTGTTTCACTTTTCACGATTATCAATACAACTGTTGCAATGTACATTGGTATTGCTTCATTTTTTTTTTATCGTTATGATTATACAACGTTTTTACCAATCAAATATTTTGTTGATTATTATCCAAAATATTCGAATATATTAACAACGATTTACAAAGGTAGTCTTACTTTTGCAACATTTTTTATGTCAATAGCACACGCTTATCAAGTTATTTATTATACGCAACATATAAAATATCAAATCTGGATGTTAATTGATTTAATTGATGAAATCACGAGACCGGAAAATAATGATGTTCTTCAAAGTAGATTAATCGACAATTCTGATTATCAACAACAAGTCAAATCAAAATTGATTGATTTTGTTAAACGACATGAAGAATTGTTAACGTAATTTGTTAATTGTGTTAATAAAGTTTAAAAATTTAAAAAAAGTTACTTTTACAGATCAGGACGTAAGAAAATTAACGATATATCTAATTATGTTGCCTATTTTTCGGTCTGTGGTTTATTGGTTTTTACAAGTGTTGTTTATGTGGCTGCTACGGTAAAATATTAATTTTAAGGATAAAAAAATGAATAATTTTTCTTTTTTAAGGATTCATTTAGCTTTTATGATTTTCGTTATGTGTATACAAACATTTACAGCCCTTCTAATGGCAGGACAATCTATAGAAACCATTGTAAGTAATGATTAGAATTTAGATAATCATGATAAAGTTGTCTTGTTAATATGTATTAACTTTTAAGACTGACAACCTGACTGACAACTCAATTGGTATAATATGAATATTGAAAATCGAAGAATTTATTTGATGATATTGACCTGTGCACAAAGGAAAGTTGCAATTCACTTTTCTGAAAATTATTCAATTAATCATGCATTAGGATTAGCAGTTGAGTATTTGTTCTTTCTTCCCTGAAATTTGTTTATTTGTTGTATGTAAAATTGATCTTCAGATTGTTCGAAGGGCATATTCTGTAATGTCGGTTCTGGCTAGTTTCAAAACTTCTTAATTACTTTTATATGTACTTAAAAGTCACATATTATAGTTTATAATTTTTAACATACATATTGTAATATTAATTCATAAAATGATTTTGCTGTAATTTTTAAAGTGACATAAGAATTTCTCAAATATGCAAGTTTCCGTACGATTTTAGGTGACACTCACTGTATTTAAATGTATAATTTAATGGATAATAAATGTTCTGTGTTTCAGTCATTTTGCTGCCTTAATATCGATAATACCTATATTATTAGTGGTTATATTTTGAAAATCTTTCGGTAAATCCGGAATTTACGACATTTCCATTTATTTTTTGTTTTGTTTTTAAAATCATATCCACAATGAAAATCAACTTGATTGTTTCGAATGTTTTATATCAAACGATTTTTGAAAAGGTTGCGATTGACAGAATCCTTGTATGGAATATATTTTCCAAGAAGAAACTTACATTTTTTTGTTGTTTTATAATCAGTGATTCGTTTATAGGCTTTTTTATATTTTTGCCTTGATTTTTGAGGTAGCAATTTTAACACCACCTCCTTCTCAGTATCTGTTATCTCTGGTGGTATACCAGGTTCTTCTTCAATTTCCACTTTTTCAGCAATTACCCGCGCAATAAACAATAAATACTTACATAAATGATATATATATATATATATATATATATATATATATATATATATATATATTCAAATGTTGACTTTTGTCGTTTTCACTATCATAGTCACCAGGGCCGTATCTAGAAAAAAAATTCGGCGGGTGGGTTGAAGAATCATTGACAAATAATGTGTGAAGGGATGTATCTGAGGCGGGTTTTGGGTGTTCAGACCCCCAAAACTATACAGTACCTATGTAGTAGTGTCAGTAATGTTAGGTATATTTTATTTAGAATTTCGGGGGGGGGGGGGCTCAAACCCCTAAGCCCCCCTCAGATACGGCAATCACGGTCTCGAATCTTACCTATTGGTCGTCTTGATCGAATAAATCAAATTGCTATTGACTATTATAAAAAAATGCCGCAACCGTTACAAGAAATTGGTGGATGGTTGAATCCACAATTAATAACAATATTTAGAGATGATGTGCACGATTAGCTTTTAAAGAATTTGGGGATGATGTAAAGACATGGATTACATTTAATGAACCTAAACAAGTATGTTTAGGTGGATATGGTGAAAGTTCCATGGCACCAGGAATCAATGCAACTGGATGAGATGGTTACAAATGTGCACATGCATTATTAAAAGCTCACGCTAAAGCTTGGCACTTATACGATTATGAATTTTGTAAAAAAACAAAACTGAAGAATTAGCATTACGATTGATGGACTATGGTTAGAGCCATTTTCAAATAGAATTTAAGATACAAAGGCAGCCGAATGAGCACGACAATTAAACAAACATAGTCATTTATTAAAATTTGAGAATTCTCTATTATTAGTTTTGATGGTTCGGTAATCCAATTTATAATCGAAACTATCCACAAGTAATGATCAATCGTATTGACGCACTTAGTTAGTATTAGGCAGCAAAACATTTCAGAATCACGTTTACCTAAAACTGAAGAAGAACTAGATTATACGTGTGTTTGGCCCCAGTATGGAGAGTGATCATAACTCTCTTATTTAGATGAATATTAAGATAATTGTTATAAGGACTTGAAGGGGAACACCTAGGCTATCTAACGGAGGTGAAAGCGCCCTTCTACAATTATTGGAAATAGAGAAAACTGAAGTCAACTTTTTTAAATTACGTAATACTGTATGAAAATTTACTACTTCCAAAAATTCAAAGTCAACTAAATACAAAACTAATAATTTTCTTGTGAAAAATTCATTTCCTTTCGCGAAAAAAAATCACAAAATTTGTGAATTTTGCGAAAGGTCATTGGCACGGAATCCCCTAAACGAATTTCTTCTACGGAATACCCCTGTCATAAATTTAAAAGACTGTGGGGGGTAGTTACAGCGTTGCCGATTCGATACACTCAAATTCTTGTAGTTTGTTATTTTTAGCGAATTTTTTTAAAAAAAATTTGCTTATGACGAGATCCTCACTTTTGAATTTCCGAAAAATTTTTGCACAGAAGTTCGTTTTGGGGCCTAAGGAACCCATATCCACCGTTCGTTGAAATTTATATATATATATATATATATATATATACAGGGTGTCCCAGGGGTACGTGCAAGCTCCATAATTCCGTTGCTAGAAGACATATCGGCTTGCGGTTTTTTTCTTACAGTATCCATGGACATTCAGTACAACTTAAAATTATTTTCGTTCTTTTAACTACCCCCTTATAGGGGGTAGTGCACCCTACTCTCTTATTTTAAATAGAACGGTATATTTTTTATTACATTTTTGAATTCTTTGATGAAATCGAAGGAGACTTTGATAACATGACCCATGGTCTAGTGCTGAAAGTTTTTCAGATATTTTGCCTTTTCATGAAATTTTAAAATTTGCAGTGTTTGATTGAAAAATTCATATTTTTGAAGCTATAGCATTTAAAATGTTGAAACTTCAAATTTATGTTGTACAAATAATGTACTTTTTATGAATTTGAACAGAATTCAATTATCTGTCACTGTTTAGCTAAAATAAATTTTTCTTTCAGACAATATTCAAACTCTAATATCTTGCTTATTTCAAATGGAACATCATATTTTTCTTTATATGGTTGGATAGAGAATAAAAATATGCATCAAACTGTATTAACATTCCCTATACCTATCTTTGATAATTTTTCAGTTATTCAGAATTTTCAATTTCGTTCAATCACCTTCCTTGAAGCAAAATGTAATACTTCTAGTCGCCTATGCCAAAATAATTCAACTATAATAAAATGCATAGAAGGCTTAGCAAAATGACAAAATATCACAAATGACGGTTAATATTGAATATTTTACCTGTATTTTTACAACTTTAGAACATCCTACATACACAAAAAGCAAATGAAATAAATATTACTTTTATTAATTATCAATTGCTTCCATTTTATTTCATTGAGATAGTCCAAATTTAATTAATTAATTTCATCTTAATTGTGACAATTGAATTGGAGGTTGTTTTGCAAAGCCTTCTATGTTTTACATTTTATTTCAGGAAAGAAAATTAGACGAAATTGAAAATTCTGAATAACTGAAAAATTATCAAAGATAGGTATAGGAAATGTTAATACAGTTAGATGCAGAATTTTTTTCTCTATCCAACCATATAAAGAAAAATATGGAGTTCCATTTAAAATAAGCAAGTTATTATAGTTTGAAAATTGCCTGAAAGAAAAATTTATTTCAGCCAAACGCTGAAAGATAATTAAATGCTCTACAGTTTGATAGAAAGTAAGTTATTTGTGTTATTAGAATTGTAAATTTCAAACTTTTAACTGCAATAGTTTCTATGTTATGAATTTTTTATTTAAACACTGCAAAATTAAAAATTTCATGAAAAGTCAAAATATCTGAAAAACCTTCAGCGATAAGCCATAGGTCATATTATCAAAGTCCCCTTCGATTTCATCAAAGAATCTAAAAATGTAATAAAAAATATACCATTCCATTTAAAATAAGAGAGTAGGGTGCACTACCCCCTATAAGATGGGGAGGTAGAATAACGAAAATAATTTTAAGTTGTACAGAATGTCCATGGATACTGTAAGAAAAAAATCGCAAGTCGATATGTCTTCTAGCAACGGAATTATGGAGCTTGCACGTACCCCTGGGGCACCCTGTATATATACAGGGTGCTTCAAGAGGATGGGCCATTAAAAGTATAAGAAGTTCTAATTGACGGAAGTTGATGAAATTTAGTATATAGCCATTATATCGCCTGAATTTTATCTAGAAATTATTTTCGCTGTTCTAGCTACCCTCCTTATATGGGGTAGTGCACCCTACTCTCTTATTTTAAATAGAATGGTATATTTTTTATTACATTTTTGAATTCTTTGATGAAATCGAAGGAGACGTTGATAACGTGATCCATGGTCTAGCGCTGAAAGTTTTTCAGATATTTCAGCTTTTAGTGCAATTTTTAAATTTGCAGTGTTTGATTGAAAAATTCATATTTTCCAAGTGGAAGCATTTGAAGTGTTGAAACTTGAAACTTGAGTAGTAGAAATGATGTTCTTTTTGTCAATTTAAACAGAATTCGATTACCTTTCAGCGTTTAGCTGAAATAATTATTTATTTTGGGCAATTTTCAAAATGTAATATCTTGCTTATTTTAAATGGAACATCATATTTTTCTTTATATGGTTGGATGGAGAAAAAAAATCTGTATCAAACTGTATTAACATCTCCTATACCTATCTTTGATAATTTTTCAGTTATTCAGAATTTTCAATTTCGTCCAATCACTTCCCTTGAAACGAATTCAACTATAACGAAACGCATAGAAGACTTAGCAAAAAAAAATAGAACATCACAAATGACGTTAATATTGAATATTTTACATGTTTTTTTTTATAACTTAAGATATTCTACATGCATAAAAAACATATCCAATAATTATTGATTTAATTAATTATCAATTTCTTCCATTTTCCTTCCTTGAGATATTTTAAAATTAATTAATTAATTTCATCTTAAGTGACAATTAATTTGAAAGTTGTTTTGCTAAGCCTTCTATGTTTTATATTTTCTTTCAGGAGAGAAAATTAGATGAAATCGAAAATTTTGAATAACTGAAAAATTATCAAAGATAGGTATAGGGAATGTTAATACAGTTCGATGCAAAATAATTTTCCTATTTTGCGTTGGAAATAGACTTATTTTGACATAAAAAGTAGTGTGGAAATGAAATATTTCTTAACTACTTTGAGTGTAGAAATATCTAGGATAATTTATTTTTTAGAAGTTGGTAACACTTGCCTTATTATTGAAATGTCACTTTTTGACAGATATTAAAAACAGTCAATTTAAATAAAAATTTTATTTCATTTAATTCAAATTGTTTCTCCATTGCATTTTCAACAATTTCCCACAGTTCGGGTGGAGTACACGATAAGTGGTCACACATTTTCACTTAAAAATTGTAATGAAAATGGAGACTAAAACAATTGAAAATCAACTTGATGGATACTAGATACAAAAATTGAATATCGGTCACACCTACAATACCAACTCCTATAAAATTCCCTAAATTTCCAAAATTTATTTTTTTTTGCAAATAGGGTGCAAGGGGGTGCAAAATAGGAAAAATAGTATAAAAAACTCGGTTCAGAAGTCAATTCCTGCATTCGACCATTAAAAAACTCGCCGCTTCGCGGCTCGTTTTTTAATATTGGTCTCATGCAGGAATTGTCGACTTCTGAAACTCGTTTTTTAATATACTATTTCTCTATCTAACCATATAAAGAAAAATATGGTGTTCCATTTAAAATAATCAAGATAATATAGTTTGAAAATTGCCTGAAAGAAAATATTATTTCAGCTAAACGCTGAAAGATAATTGAATTCTGTTCAAAATTAATTTAAGTTGATTTTTAGATTTTGAAAAATTTTGAAATTAAAATTTGTCATTTCATTAATGATGCGATCTTGATACGATTTTTTATTAAGTGAAATGTAAAACTGTTCAATGATATCTAAATCAAAATAATTTTTTTGAATGTATAATATAGATATATTATTAAAATTATGATTGCATGAAACAACATGTTTTGCAAAATTAGATATCATTGAACAGTTTTATATCAAGATCGCATCATTAATGATGTGACAAATTTTAATTTTAAAATTTTTCAAAATCTAAAAATCAACTTAAATTAATTTTTCAAAAAATTTTTCAACTTTATCTCTTATTATTTAATTTTTTCATATTATTTATTAATTAATATTTATATTTAATAATAATTTGGTAAGAACATAATAACTTTAAAAAATATTCATAATATTAATTATTATTTAAAAAAGGATCTGATGATGGGTATTTGCCCGAAACACGTGTAATCCTTTATAAAAATAAACTTTATGGGATTTTGACTTCGTGTAATATATAATTGATCATTAATATTATTATTATTAATAATTGATTTTTTTTTCAATTATGATTATTTACTATGATCCCATCACTTTTCTCCCTTGTTAGCTAGCTGTTGGCAGTGGCGATTTCGAAATTTGTGGTTTTATCATTACTTTGAACAAAGATGTTTAATTAGAACTATCGTTGCGGTGTACGAGAAAACCGTTGATTTGTAACATGTTTTACGACACCTTAGGGGTCATGAGACGAATTTTTCGCATCAATTTTCTCCCTTGCTAATTATTTTCATATACTAGAAACGAAGAAGAGAAAGCGAATAATTAGTGATATACGCATGATTTTTTTGGTATAAATGTTTATACAGCTGCTTACGGAAAGATGATATAACAACAGAACACTAGTGATTTAAGTATTGGATATCTACAAGATACTAATTGGCCAAATACATCAAATCCATCATTAAAAGTAATTAAATTTACCTTTATAAATGGGCAAAATTTCGGGATATACTTTCTTTAGAGGTACTGAAATTTCATCAGTTTACGGGAATCATCAAGTTTTCTTGATAATACATTAACTGGACTTAACGAGGAAAGCTTGACTCTCCTTTTTAAGCTGTTTAATTGAAGTGTAATTTTTGTGGGTGCAGCGCCGTAGCCAGGCTAAAGTGTACCAGGGGGGGGGGGGGCAAATGAAAATTTGGGGGAGGGGGGAAGGGAGTACAATTTCTTTTTCGAAACACAATTAAAAGTTACAAAAAAAACACCTTTACAAATTGTGTGACCAATGACAGCGAGTGTGATTACTGATTAATAGCTTATTTGATTCTTTCAGGGGGGGGGGGGGCAAAACGTAGCTATAGGGATGGCAATGCCCCCATTTGCCCCCCCCTTGACTACAAGCCTGTGTGGGTGATGTTCGAACCTCTTTTATTTCCAAAATTGTTCACGTTACTTTTAAAACAATCTACAGCTTTTTTAAAAAAACTATTGAAAATAGCGTAATAAGCAAAGGTATGGTCCACTGTGTTGTACACCCTATTATTAATGTTAATGATACTAGAAACTTAAGTTTTAATTATTGTTTCAATAATTGACACGTTTCATAACATGATCATTTCAACAAATGAATCATGAAATCAACATGAAAACATGAAAGTGAGAAACTTGTTTAAACAATCAACAATGGTTCCCTATTTATTCTCTCTACTTTCCCCATTGGATGATTTTAAATATAAGCAGTATAGAATTACAAATTAATTGCACTTTTATTTTTGGAATTGATAGTTTCCAGGTAAATTTTAAACTTGATACCCCTACAGCTAAAAGCCCGTTTACACGCTCAAGCCATTTGCACAAACGGCTTGCGCAAGCCAAATTTGTGCAAATTTAACTGAATATATGTTGCCGTTCACACGTTCAGTTTGGCTTGTGCAGTTGTAGTGTGAGAAGAAGCACCTTTATTAAAAATTTCAAATTAGTAAAAATTTCAAATTGGTAAAAATAATCAAATGTCGAATTTGGATGAAGACTTATTACTTGCCACAGCTGCAGTGTGCATAATAAAAAAAAAGAAATCGAAAGCCAAGAGGAAATGGTGTAGATCTTGGCTACTAAAAAGGGATTTATTTTCTCATACAAATTTAATTAACGAATTACGGAGCGAACCCGATGATTTTCGTAATTATTTACGCATGGATGAGGCCACATATCAACATTTATTGAATTTAATTACACCCACAATTTCGAAAGAAGACACCGTTATGAGACGGTCAATTACTCCCCATGAACGTCTATCAGCAACGCTGAGATATTTAGCAACAGGAAGAACTTATGAAGATTTAAAATATTCGACATGTATTTCCAAATCAGCTTTATCGGCAATAATCCCGGAAACTTGTGACGCAATTTACACTGCATTGAAGGACTCATATCTAAAGGTAGGTTTATTGAATGATTATAATAATTTCAAATAAAAAATAATACAAAAACTTAATAATAAAACAAACATATTTTCTAACAAACAACAACTAAACATATTAAATCAATGAAATTAATTAATTAATGTTGGATTTGTGAAATGAATTATCAGTAGGTGGTATTTCTGTTATCTGCGTGGTAGTGTGAAATGAGGGTTGAGGGTTGAATGAGGAATGACTATGGAATAGTGATGGATTGTTAAACGAGGGTTGAGTGTGAAACTGTTGTTGAGTATTGAATGGGAGCTGATTGTTGAGTGGTGGATGAGAATTAACTGGAAGCTGCGTGTTGAATGAGGGCTGAATCTGTACAAAACAACTGCGATTCAAATTGCCGAACTGTGCTTCATAAAAAACATCATTAATAATTTTTTCGGCGTGTAGGGCTTGTTGGGCATCGAGGTCTCTCAACTTAGATGCCCATACTTTTCCTATATGATCAAATTTATCAACGTTTGGAGTTCCTGACAAACGTTTCCCGATCACTTCCAACACTTCGTCGCATTTATTATTACGTTGTCTCGATACTTTGGATCGCCGTTCTGATACTTGCGATGAACATGAAGATGGTGTGAGCGGCAATGAGGGAGATTCTGATAGTTCGGCTTCATTGTCAGAAACCTAAATAATAATAATAATAATAATAATAATAATAATAATAATAATAATAATAATAATAATAATAATAAATAATTAAATAAACAAGAGTAGGTAATTTGCAGATACATAATTATAATACAAAATAAATTTATGGGATTTGATTAAGAGAATTTTAATTTACTAATTAATATATAATATATTTATCCCATATTTGAGAATGGATTCCTGTTTTTCCAAAATAATATACAGATATTTGTGTTTGGTTTCAGTTTCCCACTACAGTGAGTGAATGGAAAAAAATTTCAAATGGTTTTCAAGAAAAATGGCAATTTCCTCATTGCTTAGGAGCGATAGATGGAAAACATGTGAAGATTGTGCCACCTCCTGGAAGTGGATCATACTTTTTCAACTATAAAAAAACTCATAGTATTGTTCTGATGGCAATTACAAATGCTAACTATGAATTTATAATGTGTGACATAGGAACCAATGGTCGAGTCTCTGATGGTGGCGTGATTGACAACACCATATTTATGAAAAAATTGCTTGCAAATAAACTGAATTTGCCTACTGCAGAGCCAGTTATTCAAGGTGAAACACCATTAAATTACGTCTTTGTCGGAGATGAAGCATTTGCTTTGAGGCCAGATTTTTTAAAACCGTACAATCAAAAAGAGCTTGATTATGAAAAAAGAATTTTTAATTATCGTTTGTCCAGAGCAAGAAGGATTATAGAAAATGCTTTTGGAATATTGGCTAACCGTTTTAGAATTTTTCACAGTGCTATAAATTTGCAAGTAAATAATATTGACAAGGTTGTTTTAGCTTGTTGTGTACTTCATAATTTCTTGCGAAAAAATTGTTCTACTACATATACATCAAGTGACACGTTTGATGTTGAAGATTCTAACACTGGGACAATTGTTCCTGGTTTACGAACAGACTCAGATAATTTGTTAAATCTTCAGAAGGGCTACAATAGGAATCATACTGCAGAGGCAAAAGAAATACGAGAGCAATTTAAAACATATTTCAACAATTCTGGAAAAGTGTACTGGCAGCACGCAATGGTTTCTCAATAATTATTCTGTATCTGTAGATTACCTGCTTAAATATACCTAAATATAAATTTCATTTACCTGTACTTCGTTAATATTCGACGTACTTTTTCTTGGTATTTCCTGATCTTTCAAAAAATTTAATTGCTCAAAATACCACAAATGTGGCACATAAATCTCTTCCTCCCCAGCGCCTGATTTTTCTGATTCGACCACCTTTTTCAATTCTTTTCTGTAGGACGTACGTAAAGAATTAATTTTTTTTATAACTGTTTCTCTGTTGGCCTCCGGGTCCAACACTTGTAATTTTTCAATTAGAACATTGTATGCTTGGGATTTCGCATTTCGGTCGCTATAATCCCTGCTTTTAATCTTCCATAGGCAAGGAAATGATTTGTACAATTCAATAAATTCGCATAGAATTTGATTGGCGTTCGGCATTGTTGAACATTTATCCTCAACTATCCACTACCACGATTGACGAAACAGGATGTCGAAGATTTTCGCCGATGCGCATGCTCGAGGTTGGAGCGGTGGCTTGAACATCGTTCACACGTTCATGCCAACACACCAACCTCAAGCCGATTTTCTGTCCGGACAGATTTTATTCAAGCCAAACTTTTTGGCTTGCACAAGCCTCAAGCCAGCGTTTACACGTACCAATTATTTGCACAAATTTGGCTTGCGCAAGCCTATTTGTGCAAATGGCTTGAGCGTGTAAACGGGCTTTAACGGAGCTAAAGTGAATTTTAAAAATATCTACATGAATCAACGCAAATGATAAAATAATTTGAAAGATAACAAAAGTGGATACTTTTAAAATCATCCATTATATCAATCATAATTTGTATTGTTTTAAGATTAATTGCATAGATAAAATACATACGTTTATGGTGTATTAAGAAATTATATTTTTTTTTTAGAATTATCTCTGAAATTTTGTCAATCATGTACATGATAAATGACAAGTCATATAAAAATTTATGTTTCAGGTGGTGTTTAATGCAATATGTTTACAATTTGTTTGATATTATTTATTCTATCACCTTTTAGATAATTTTTATTGTTCATTTTTTATTTTAAAAAGCATACAGTGCTTAAAGCTTCATCAAATAATATCTCAGAAACTGCAACACACAGGTTTCCAGGTGGGTTCAAATGGGGTGCAGCAACATCAGCTTATCAAATAGAAGGTGCTTGGCATTTAAGCCGGAAAAGGATTAGTTTTTGGGATAAAACAGCACACAATCGTTCTGGAATCTTACAAAATAATGACAATGGTGATACAGCTGTGATTCTTATCATACATATAAAGATGTTTCTATGTTAAAAGAATTACGTGTAAATTTCTATCGTTTCTCATTATCTTGGCCCCGAATTTTACCCAATGGTTTCAACAATAAAATTAACCCAAATGGTGTGAATTATTACAATAATTTAATAAATTTATTATTAGAAAACAATATCCAACCATTTGTTACATTATACCATTAGGATATACCAATAAGTTATCAATCATATGGTTAATGTTAATGTATGAATACAGAATATTATATAACCCCTGTCCCGTTTATGCTATTCTAATGTTCCGTTTTCGTTTTAAGGAAATATAGTCACCCTAACAATAGGGCAAACAAAATACAAGCATACGTTCGTCGTTTTCTTAGAGTTCTGTTATATTAGTAATCAAGATAACGAGATATCTATCGTAAAATAAAATAGAACAGGGTGACAAATCTGATTAGTTTGTAAAAAATTGATAATATCCTTTAAAAAAAATATCACTTAAATTTTAATCCATTCGTTTTTATCTATGCGCTTACCAATTCATTCTATTTATTTATAAAAATTGTATTTCAAGGTCGATAGTTTAATATATATATATACTTATATAAGCCGCAGTATTGAAGCTGTGGAAAATTTACAATAATGTTTACTGTGAACTTATTTCTACTATTGTTGATCGGGTGAGTTATTATTTTTGTTAATTTCATTACATTTTTCCTAAAATGGTCAATGTTTTCAATCTTGTAGTGCAGCTTATGCTGCTACAAATCGAACATTTCCTGCTAATTTTAAATTTGGTGTAGCAACAGCATCATATCAAGTTGAAGGTGCTTGGAATGAAGATGGTAAAGGTGAAAATATCTGGGATCATATATGCCACACAAATCCAGATTTTATTCTACAACGTCATAATGGAGATGTAGCATGTGATTCTTATCATAAATGGCAAGAAGATATTGCAAATATTAAAAGTTTGGGTGTTGATTTTTATCGTTTGTCATTATCTTGGTCAAGAATTCTACCAACTGGATTTACTGATGAAATAAATCAAATGGGCATCAATTATTATCGAAATTTAATCCAAAGTCTATTGGATGAGGGTATCGAACCAATGGTAACAATCTTTCATTGGGACACACCACAACCAATAGAGGAGCTTGGTGGTTTTACAAATCCACAACTTGAAGAATTCTTTGTAGATTATGCAAGACTAGTGTTTGAACAATTCGGCGATCTAGTAAAGACATGGTT
This sequence comes from Mylabris sibirica, assembly GCA_039776855.1. Taxonomy (NCBI): domain Eukaryota; kingdom Metazoa; phylum Arthropoda; class Insecta; order Coleoptera; family Meloidae; genus Mylabris; species Mylabris sibirica. The sequence continues at coordinate 8,045,620 of CM077838.1, forward strand.
AACATTTAATGAGCCATCACAAACATGCCACGAAGGTTATGGTAATGGTAATAAAGCACCCGGAATTATATCATCTGGTTTAAAAGAATACCAATGTACTCATACATTTTTAAAGGCACATGCTCGAGCCTGGCACCTTTACAATGACACTTATCGACAAGTACAAAAAGGAAGAGTTGGTATTACTATTGATTCGCATTGGTATCAGCCAGAAGATGAAGATAATCCTCTAGATCGAGAAGCAGCCGAACGTGCTTTACAATTTCATGTAAACTGTTTGATTAAATAATTTTAAAATTATTAATTTAAAAATATTTTTCTAGTTTGGTTGGTTTGCTAATCCAATTTTCAATAGAAATTACCCTCAAGTAATGATTGATCGCATTAAAAACCGAAGTTTACAAGAAGGTTACAATACATCCCGATTGCCAGAATTTACAGAAGAAGAATTAGATTACATTAGCGGTACTTATGACTATTTCGGTGTGAATTACTATACCACCGATTTAGTAAGATGGATAGAAGATGCTCCTATTGGTAATGTTAGCTTTGATAATGATCTATCCACATATGAGTTTAAAGATCCAAGTTGGAATACGAGCGCCTCGGATTGGTTAACGGTTGGTTTATTTATAAGAAAATTCACGTAAATCACTTAGTTCAATTAATTCTGTTTATTTTTAACAATAGGTAACACCATGGGGTATACGATCGCTTTTAAATTGGATCAAAAACAATTTAAATAATCCTGAAATTATAATTACTGAAAATGGTGTCTCAGATCATGGTGATTTAGATGATCAATCACGAATCCTTTATTATAAAGTGAAATCACAGTTCTTGTTTCTTTAATAATAGATCAAAATTATAATAAATTTATTTTTAGGAACATCTGGACAATTTATTAAGCGCCATACTTGACGATGGAGTTAATGTTACAGCTTATACTGCATGGAGTTTAATGGATAATTTTGAATGGAGACGAGGATACACGTAAGATTTGCAGTTTCTTTTTCATTTTTTAATTGATGTTTATACGTCTGTTAAAATTGTAGGGAGAGATTTGGTCTATATCATGTTGATTTTAATGATCCTGAAAGAAAACGAACACCGAAAGCATCAGCTGAATATTATAAAAATGTTGTTGCTACCCACAGTATCGATAATTAGATACAATCACTTATTTGACATAAGGTTTACCATTGAAAGTCAATAAAAGTTTTAATTTTAAGGATGTGTATAAAGTTATCAGTTAATTACCTGTAATTATTTTATGAAAGGCAAATATAAATAATTTTCAAGTTCAATTAGTGTTGTGACTGTATAATAAAAACACTAAAGTTTGAAATTTAAATATTATCCACTAAAATCCTTTCTAACAAGTAAACCTACCCAGGTGTCCCCCTCCGATTTTAATGAAATTTGGATATGTTGTTCTTTGTTAAAATGTAAGAGATGCATTTTATTGATCGGCGGAAAAAGATATCTAGGGGGTGAAAATCAACGCTCAAAGTTTATGGTCTAAGGGGATACTTTTCAAGTTTCACATACTTGTAGTTGGAATAATCGAATGGGACAAAAACGGCATTATTTTCAGGATGAGAAATGATGAAGAGCAGCTTTTGTTGCATAGTAAAATATCATTTGGGGTAGAAGTTATAGGGGTTGAAAGTGACAAAATTGCTATAAAAGCGGGTCCACACACAGACACATTTTGGCTGCCTTGGTGTCCCATGCGAGAGCGGTAACTAAAAAAGATCAAAGAGAGGACACATTTTTGTATGGTTGGTTGCCTAAAACGGAACCAATTTTCACACGTTGCCAGCAACATGTGCCTGTGTGTGGACCCGCTTTAAAACAAAGACTATACATACAGTATAATTCATAACAATACGAACATTGGAGAAACTTTGGCCACGCCTATTTAAACTACTTACATATTAGTTAGAAAGAGACAGAGAGACCTTGAGTTGTCTAAAAATTAAAAATGATGGCGGAAATTATTCCCAACCCTTAGTCCTCTGACCAAACACAGCAATTTCTTTTGTACGAAAGAACCTTGAAAACTTTCTATTTTGAAAGATAAGAATAACCAGATCTGGTTTGTGGATTTGGTATTTCTGTCTGTTATTCATGAAACATGTGATTTTGACAAAGATGGGATATGGGCGTGGCCAAAGTTTCTCCAATATTCCTATTTCTAGGACGGAATCTGTATATAGATAACATATCCAAATTTCATTAAAATCCTAGGGGAACACCTTTGTAGATTTCCTTGTTAGCTTGATCCATCTATTTAGAAATATGCGCTGTTTAAATTTAGTGTAATAGAAAATTTTAGAGTATCTGTTTTTGTTCTCAGTGGTGCAAAATAAACCCCCGCAACCCAAGCAGTGCGGAGGTGGCTGCGTCAAAGGGGGCTCAATAAAGTATAAATCTCTTTTATTGAAATATTTTAGCTCAATGTAATAAAGTAATAACTTACAAAGCTTTCTCTCTTAGTAAATTATATACTTTCAAGTTCTAGGTAATACAGATTATTAAGTAATATATTAATAAAGAGAGCAGCCTTTATATTTTGCTGTGGAGGGCTTGCGATTTTCGTTACGCTACTGCTTGCCCCCCTCTCGATCTGCCAGTGAGAGCTGACCGATATTCCTCACAATCATTCATCTGCACAGTTTGAGCTGTAGTAATCTAAACCTTTTCCGATTGGTCGCCTGCTTTGACCGATCAAACTGCACAGTTTTCTACAGTACAAACTTCGGAAAATCGAAAGAAAAGAACTGTACCGATTTTTCCTCTCAGATTTATCGTTGTGGGGATTTTAGAATAAAAAGAAAACTTACCCAAAAGTAATCTATTTCTGATAGCTTCTCTTCAAATAAACAAAATTTCACCTAAAACTATCATTATAATGATGTTTCTGTGGTCTTTTGATTTGATTTGATTCGAATTTCAAGATAGATTCCATCATTTTTTAAAAATTTTGATTTCATCAATGTTGTATGTGGTATAAAAATATAACTCGATGATGACTCCTGTGGCTCATCATTATCTTCATCGCCGGCTTGTCGTTTAGCCGAAATATATTTTGAGAAATTCTTCGGCTATAATCAATCAATATAAAATAAAAATTACGTACATGAATAATAAATAAATTTACAAACATCATCTAAATCTTCCAAGTCGCGTAGAATTACAGTTCCTTCAATATGACAAGGCCATTTGAGTAAATCATCATATTCACCTTTCAGAACATGTATCGATATCAAACAATAGCGATCTTTCCATTTTTTTAAACCGTTTAAATACACTAAAATCTAATTAAATATAATTAAAAAAAAAATATTTCAAAACATCAATGAAACATACTCGAATTTTATATCCAAACTCTTGAGTGTAAAAGATCGGACTCTTCACTACTGTTTCTAATTCTTTTGCTGTAGACATTTTCTTTTGAAAATCGCTTATTTTCCATATAATATGACCGGGATTTCTTGTTGCTAAGCCTTTGTTATTATTATTATCATCATTTGAAACTAAATCTTCTAAAATCTCTAAATCGAGTTTCATTTGCTCTAAATTACGTTTGATTTCATCGAATTGTCGCTCTTGGATTTCTAATTTTTCGGATGTTTCTAATGCAATTTGTGTTGTTGTCTTTAAATCAAATACAATACTTGTTTGTTTTGTTTTATGTTCATTAAGTACACCATCAATTTCGGTGATATCGTTTTGGATTTTTTCAAGAATTGTCTTATGTTCATTCCATAATGCTGCAATTGTTGCGTTCTCTTGCTGGTAGAAATCTTTAATTTCATCCAACTTATTTGTGAATTCTAAAGCTGTTTGTGTGTTGATATTGTGATGTTTTCGTATAATATCATGAATTTTATCAATATCTAATTGGATTTGATTGATTTCCATTAATTTATGTTGAAATGACATTAGATGTGTATCACGTTCATGCTTTGAATTCTCTAATATTTCCAATGATTTTTTTAAATGTTCTAATTGTAAATCGATTGCTTTCTTCCATTCGTATATCGATTGTTGTTGATATTTGACCCGTTCTAATTCCTGTTTGTATTGCATTTGAATCATTCTATAATGTTGCATCTGAGACAATACACCCGAGCCGTGATCACCTGCACGATTCTGTTCGAAATTTTGCAACTTTATATTAATTTTCATCAATTCATCTTGTAATCTATTGAATGATTCCTTTAAATTTCTTGCAGATGAGTCTAATCTACGATCTAAAAATAAACCAATTTAAAGTAGTGGAAACACTATAAAAAAATATTTGTTCTCAATTTTTGAAAAACAAAAATAGAGAGAACCAAAATTTGCTTATCATTTTACATATAGAGATCTAAATTCGTGTGAAACTCCTATTCATTGGAGAGCGATTCAAAGAATACTTTACGGATTTATAGGAAGATGCCAAGAGATCATTTGAGCAAAATTAGAACCTCGTTGCTCATTTGGAAGTTGATTAAGAATTGCTCGTTTCTGACGATGTCGCGATTTTTAAAAAAGAGCTAAAAACGCAAGATGACTAAGAATGACTCGGAAACCCTCCCAAAATTGATTTTTTTTGCTTTTCTCTATTTTTGTTTTTCAATAATTGAGAAAAATGTGGATTTTTACACTTTTTTTCAGTACTGTATGTATCAAGATTAAATGAAATCAATTACCTAATGACAGAGTACTTGCTTCGGTACCATTCAAACTTTCAACATAATCGGTAGTCGTGGTCAATCTTGTCACAGACTTGTTAATTTGATTAACACACTCCCTCTTGTGTTTCGATAGATCAATTCTAGGTATATACGAACCACATTTGTTCGGACAAGGTACTAAAACACTACCACAAACTGAGACATGTCCCTGAAATTTCTCATTAAAACAATAATCTATAAATATAAGAAATGAAAAATTACCATTTCAGTTTCATTAATTATGGTTTTGTGGCAAAAATAACAAGGGAATCCGTGTAAATTTTGTGCCATTTTACACGAAATTTAGGTTAAACTTGTATCATTATTATTGCAATAAACTTTTTTTTTGTAAACACTATACTAGATAGATAAGATAATGCAATTAATAATTGTACAAATATTACTCAATCGCTGGATGTATGGATTTAAGGAGTATTTGGATTTAAATGTAAGAAAATCCATAATGATGAATAATATCGGCATTTATTAATTGAAATCAAAATATAGTTAAAAATGATCCTTGTCAAAAGCAAATATTAAATAATTTACATTTTAAAAATTCTAACCAAAATATACTGAAAAGGTAAAGAAACTGAAAATGCAATTTTCCAGAAAAATTCTGCAATTTCCATCATAAACGATAACCGTCTCTCGTTATTTTCGTTTCATTTAAATTACACACAAACAAAAAATTATATACATAAAAATCATAATTTAATTGGAATTCAATATACTTAATTCTATTTGAGGCTATCTCATTGTGAGAACCAGAAACAAAATTGATTTTTCTTCGAAAAAACCACCCCGATGGACTATTCGAAAATACAATTGACTTTTGTTATTTTTACACAATAAATTTAGATCAGACAAAAATAATAATAATAATAATTAAATATTTAACGAATGACAATAATCTTCATCAAATCCAAACTAGAATCGGCATTTTAATCTCAATATTCAGTTATGTCTATTAGTAGACCTAGGTGGATTTCTGTTTTGTCTAGGCCTATTATTATTATTATTATTATAACTATTATTATTTTGATAATACGATTGATTATTTGGTACATGTCGATTACCACCAGCAGGTCCTTGCGGTTTGTGCGTCACCTCATCTGATTGTGGTTTCCTTTGTAACGATTGCTGTTGTGGTTGTAACTCATCCAATCCATTTTTTCCAATATTCGCATTCGGATTCATTGGAGGTATTTGTGGTGGTGTTATTGCTACTGGTGGCGGTACCACTGTCGGTTGCTGTTGAGTTGGTGGTGGTTGTTGTTGTTGTGGTGGTGGAGGCGGTGGTAAATTCGTTGGAATATTTTGGAATAATGGCAATGCCGTTATTTGTGTTGGTGGAACAGTAGGAGGTACAGTTCCTGTATTAACATAATTTTGATTAGTAAATGTTTGAGACGGTATCTGTTCTGGTGGTGTATCAATTTCTGAATCTTGTAAAAAGAAGAAACTTCCAGTACCACCAAGCATTTCAGTTATAGGTCTTGGTGGTTGTGGTGTTGGTTGTTGTGATTGAGGTGGTTGTGGTGGTGGTGGTTGTTGAAAAAACGCTTGTTGTTGTTCAACCACTGGTGCTTCTAATTGATTTTGTTTAATCATCTGAATTGGTATTGGTTCAATTGTAAGATTCTCTATTGGTGGTATTGCTTGAGATGAATCTTGTGATGGTGGAATTGTTGGATGATTTAATGGTGGTTCTACTTGAACTGTCTCTAATATTTCAGCTTCCAAACCTTCTTCGTAACTTTCAAATGTTTGCTTTAAGATAAATGTTTTAATTAATAAATTTTTAAAGTTAAATTATCAAACATTTACCGGAACTTGATCAAAATAACCACTTTCGTGAATTTTGCCTAAAATCTCTTTTACTTGACTGTAAGTACCGCCGAATACTTCTTTCGGTTTACCATCAACAACAGCAAGTAAATGTTCAGCAGCTGCTTGAACTTCATTAGTAAAAGCTGTTGGATTTCCTGCTTCATGTTTCGGTGTAACTGCTGGATATAAATCATCCAACAATCTGTATAAAAAACAATTATAAAAACAATTTAAAGAGTGCACAAACAAATAATTACTTTAGATCGGCTTCAGTTAATTGAGCTGCACCATTACGTCCATGTAAGAAATCTTCACGTACCGTTTCATTGCCCATTTGATTTAATGCATCTTGTACTAAAAGAATTTCCCTTAAACGTGCCAATTCAGACTGATTTTTCAACGCTGCCTCCTTTTTAGCTTGCTTCTTAGCTTCTTTCTCATGTAATACAGATATACCTAGGAACTGTTTATAAATATCTCGAGCAAATTCTAATGTTTGTAAGACTTCATTGTATTTAGCTACAGCATTTTTTTGATCCGCATTCAATTCTTTTCCAGCATTTTGTAAATCACGATACGTCTCCAATTTAGCCTAAAACAGTAAAAAATCAGCGACGAGATGTATTTTAATTTAGAATATATGAATCAATTTCAAGGATGTTAACGTCCTCAATTTCTAAAAGACTTATACCAATTTAAACATACAATAATGTAAATGTTTGTTTAGTAAATTTAAGCATCCGATAATTACAGAGCACATCAATTGGTAACCTAGTTTTTTTATTAATTTGTTTGATTGTATGTATGGGGAACAACAAAGAGGAGGTGTTAAGATGAAGCAACCGATCCCCAATTATTACTCACCTTTCGTTTCTCCAAATTCCTAATTTTATGTTCAACTAATGTAATAACTTGCTTCAAAGGTGCCGAATTGCTACTATTATTAATAGTAGCATTACTATTGCTATTATTACTTGAAGTAGATTCAGTTAGGGCATTTTCAGGTGAAACTTGCTTATCAATTTTGACGTTAGCCGCTGATGGCATTTTCTTTTTCTATATTTTTGTTCAATTGAAACTAAATTTAATAAACACTAAATAATAACAAGCTCCACTAATTTAAGTAAGAGCTCGAAATAATACAATGAAATTAATTTTATAAATGAAATATTCGTTTAGAAATTATTGATAAATGTTTCTTTTTTAACCTGACAATCGAAACGGATAGAATACCTCCATTCATATAGACTGATTAATGGAACGGAAATCGCCATTGCTGTTATTCGATTGGCTGGCCGGGCCGGAACTCGATGCTGTACATACACTAAGCGGGAATTTTAAAATAAATATAAAATACAGTAGAGCTTTTCTACAACACAGCCACAATGTTTTAAATATTAAAGTTTGAAATTTACTTAAAATAAAGCCACTGATACAAATGGTAATATTTTATTAACGTGCTCTGTTGAGATAACCAATGCGAGTTAAAAAGACAAACAATATCACGTTTTTTTTTTCATTTGTTTTTACATATTAAAATAAAATGGCGAGCACAAACAAGAAATACAACATGGTGAACAACCGTACTAATTAGAAAAAGTAATAATCATAATAATGAAGAAAACTATATCTAAACTATAATAATTACATAATTAATAGTTAATACACTTTTATATATATAAACTCTCATCCAATATATACAATAATTTTGATATTTAAAAGTTCATGAAACCACAATTTTTTCACAAAATAATAGTAAAAATTACATTTCTTTCATATAAATTTATATATAAAAAAGAAAAATATATCATTGCGGCAAAAACACTGAATTATTTTTTAATCTTAAACTGTATTCAATGCAGTCAATTTCAGCCCAATGGGTTCGCACCTCGTAAAACAACTGAAATCAAAACAATTTTATTAATTATAACTTTATTAATTTTAATAAATAATAAATTACCTGATTTAGCCAATTTTCATCAGCTAATAGTTCATTTAATATACACGTTGTATCTTTACTAGGATCTGTAGACCGTTTCTCACTTACACGTTTAGCACATTCAATGTACATTAAATATTTTTGATGTGTCACTCTATTGGAAAGTTCAACACGGTTAGCACACGTCCGGCACATTAAGAAATTCTATATTTAAAAAAAAAATCAATAAAATAATCGATTTAGTAATTTAATAGAAACATTTACTTTCTCATTCATTGCTTTCGGATCTGGTTGGCAGCCTTCTAATGTTGTTGAATTATAAGGTTGTCCATACATTAAAACACGTACAGAGATTTCATGTTGTCCACAAGCTGTACAATTCTTCATTTGCATACCAGTTTCATTTACTTCACGTATTACATTAAAACACGGCCAAGTACATACAGCTGCTTGGACTGATGGTGGCCATCTTAATAGTGACATTAATTTTCGTTTTTTATTTTCAGTAATATCATCAATTGTCTTAACGTTCGATAAGAAATATTCATCTAAAACAAATATCTTTTATATACTGTCTTTTTTATGTAAATATAGCGCGGATGGCAGTAAATTCGCTATAATTAATTATTAATAAAATCAAAATTTCTTTAGAACTTGAAAGGAAACACCTGGGCTATCCATTAGAGGTAAAAACGTCCTACAGTTTTTTAAAATGAGACAAATTGATGTTAACTTTTGGAAATTACGCGATATTGAATGAAAAAATTACCACTTTTAAAAATTAAGTCAACTTAATACAAAAATTATATATTCCTTTTAAAAATTTAATTTCCCTATAAGAAAAAAAATCAAAAATTTGTGAATGTTGAAAGGGGTGAGTGACCTGTTTTGGTAATCTAGACTAGGGGATTCCTTTTCCTAGGAACCATAAAATTAAAAAGCCAAGAAAAGGTGTACAATAAAATTTAATTTAATTTGATACACAGAACATCTGTTTCTATTATTCAATTCTTTCTCTTTCTCTGTCTTGTTCATCCCATTTTAAACTTGTTATTCTACAGAAATTGCCCATTGAAAAATAAAACTAGTCTTTTAAACTTTATTACATATTTCCTTTCTTTTTTAAATTTATGGTTCCTAGGGAAAGGAATCCCCTGGTCTAGATACTCAAAACAGGTCACCCATCCCGTTCAATATTCACAAAATTTTGATTTTTTTTCGCTACAAAGGAACAAACATTTTTTTAAAAAAAAAACACATATTAATTTTTTATTTAGTTGTCAGTGAAGCCATTGTTTAAATAGACTTAAGACTATTTAAACAATGGTGAAGCTTTAAAAGTGACGAATTTCCATTCAATATTGCAGTAATTTTCAAAGTTAACATCAATTTCCCCATTTTCTAAAAACTGTAGAAGAGTGCTTTCCCCTCTAATCGATCGTGTAGACGTTTCCCTTCAAGTTCTTATAAAAATCATTCGAATTTACTGCTATTCACCATATTTACATGAAAGACATACTGTATCTCAAATAGAGATCAAGTCTCCGACAATGCTCTACTCAATTATTTCTTAATATGAATAAAATCAAGTGAAATAATTAACAATTTTTTTATCAGTGAATCGAGTAGACCACATTGGAATTTCCCTAATATGATAAACAAAAAACTACCTTTTTCTTGAAAGATTTCCGTTAAAAAATTACTATCTAATGCTTGAGATATTAATGTTTGTATATAAACTTCAAAATTATCTTGATAGATCTCATTCTCTTTCATACATTTCTCTTTATATTCATTATCAATTATAACGATTTCATTACGTAAAAATTCAACAATTGTTTCTGATTGATTGTGAGATTTAAGTTTAACAGGTACGGACATGTATTGATCTTTATTTTCAGGTGTCCATGATGTATACTATTTAAAACAAAACAATTAATTAATTTACAAAAAAAAAACACAATTAAATCGTAATTTACCATTGAAATATTTTTATATAAAGTAACACCATTCTGTTCAAATGGTTCAAATTTCTGTAATAACATCCTACCATCAACTCGCCACAATACCGGCCATTCTACATGAACTTGTGATTTAATTACAAGAAACTCACCTGGCTAATTATCGAAATAATATAATTAATTACTAATGAATGTACAGTACTGGAAAAAAGTATAAAAATCCATGTTTTTTCTCAGTTATTGAAAAACCAACATAGAGAGAACCAAAACTTTGTAACGTGTAGTATACTGGCCGTCTAGGCCTTATGAATTTCGACTTATACATCAAATTACTTTATGCTTGCGGTGCACAATGAAATAAATAGTAATGGATAACTTATAACTCATACCAGATGCGGACAATCTTTCTTTAAAATCAGGTAGTTTCAACCCTACATTATCCACTACTATTCACACCATGTGAACCCCAACCATAAAGTAATCCGACTTATGAGTCGAAATTCACAAGGAGCAAACTGCACTTGTTTTGATACCTCATGTTTCTTTCTGCTGATAAACACTCTAAATTTCAGTATAAACTCGAATGTGGAGGAAAAAAAACACGAAAGGATTTATATTCTCGATTTATCGTTACATGTGTGGCTAAGGGAGTTTTATAAGATCAGAACTGTACAGTTCTGATCTTAAGATTTATCGAAGCGTGTATGGGGGGCTTTATCCATGAAATAATATCACAATACATATGTACAATGATAAGTAAGTTTTGGTTCTCTCTATTTTTGTTTTTCATTAATTGAGAAAAAACGTGGATTTTTATAGTTTTTTTCCACTACTGTATGAATCAATACAATACCTTAAATGGACTATCATCAGTAGCAGTGAGTGTTGTATTATTCGGTATTGAAGCTGCTATATTATCTTCTAAAGTAGGTGGACTATTTTGTTTACTCTTATTGGCTAAAAATTATAATAAAATTATTAAAATTGCAGACTTTAAATTATAATCACTACCTTTCTTTGTACTTTGATCACTAATATAACCGTCAATTTCGTGTATACCGGCGCCTTGAGCAGCAGCCGTAATAAGATTCCTTTTCTTCTTTGTTGAATCTAAACGAATAAATCAAAAATTATTAAAATAAATAATATTAAATCTAATATTTACTTTTCTTTGATTTCTTTCCTAGACTATCATCGTCATCTTCTTTAGCTTGCGGTGTCCAAGCTGGATCTGAATCTGAATCTTGATATTCTAAAGGCTCTTCAATATCATCATCATTTTTAATTAGATTCTGTAAATTTGTTTTTTCTTTTGCTGCACGTTTACTCAATTCACGTCTTGGTATATTTTCAATACTATTATCATCTTTACCATCTGGATATTTATCTGGTTTTGAACGTTTCGTACGTTTTATTGTACGATCAGTTGAATTTGCTTTTCTACGACGATTCGTTTTCTCTTTATTTTGATTTATTTTCGATTGAAATGGCAATTTTGTATTATTAAAAAAATCATCATCTGAACTAATACCATCATCTGAATCATCAAAACTATTACGTTTACGTTCTTTTGGTAATGGGAAATAACGTGGATCATCTTGTGGATCACCCTGAGATGATAGACGTGTTATTACTGGTGGTACCGGTGGTAGGGGTACTGGTGGTTGAGCTGTTAATTGTTGTTGTTGTTGTTGTTGTTGTGGCTGTACAATCATACCATTCGTTTCCGACACTTTTTCATCAATTTGTTTATTTTTACCCCATGTCGATTGTTTACGACTTGTTCGAGTACCAGGCGGTGGTGAATTATCTCTTTCGCCTTGTAAAAATTTCAAATAACTACTCATAAATCCGGCACCACCTCCTGTTTGTTTATCATTCGGTTTGCTCGGTGGTTTATTTACATTATTTGTTCCCGGTCTTGAAATTGTTGGCGTCGGTGTGGTTTGTGCTAAGAAATTCAATTCCTCTTCAATATTTGGAACAACAACTTTCGGTTGATTTTCTTGTTGTTGTTGTTGTTGCTGCTGCTGTTGTTGTTGATGTTGTTGATGCTGCTGTTGCTGCTGCTGTTGTTGTTGTTGTTGATGATGGTGGTGATACTGATTTTGTGTATTTTGGTCCGTATACGATGATATTGATGGTAAATCAACAGATGAAGGAAATTCAGCTGGATGTGGTGGTAGATGAAACGGTGCAAAATATGGTAATGGTGGTGGTGGATGATGGCCGTGTGGATGTGGTACCATCAAACTTTGATGTTGTTGATGTATTGTTTGTGTTGAGAAGATTTTCGATGATGGTGGTGGTAAATTCCAACGATCAAAATCGAAATAGGCACCGTTTTGTTGTTGATTTGAACCAGATGTATGAGCAGGTGGTGGTATTCTACCTTGTACATCATTCACTTGTACTGGTATTTTTTCAGTACTTTTTCTACGTTTAGCGGGAACTTTAACTTCCTGTTTAACATCAATTTGTGGTACTTGACAACTCTGTTGTTGTAAATTTTTTACAATACTCATTGGATCACCTCTACAACTTGAAAGATCTTGTAATGCTATTTGATGATTTGAGTTTGTATCGAAATAAGCTTGTTGGCGTTCAGTTATCGTTAAACCAGATGCTCTTTGTTGACCCTGTTCATTTCTATTTATTTCAATACTGTTTGCTGAATTATAAGTAGATTGATTTGTTTGATTTTGGTATTTTCTAGAAGCAGCATTCTGTCGTTCATCCCCCCAACAATTTTGATTGTTTTGTTGTTGTGATCGTTCATAACGTTCAGAAAAACTTTTATCACTATTTAGAGCTCTAGTGATCACTGATGGATAAGCAACATTGTTTGATTGAGAATTCGGTCGAGGTACAGTAACATCCAATGGTGATGGTGGTGTAACTTGGTTACTAGAACTCTGTTGCGGCGATGAAATCGAATTCATTGGACTATTATACATTGGATATGCTGGACTTGGTGCATGTCCTAATGGTGATGCCTGTGAATGGGCTTGTAAAGGACTCGGCCGTCGTGGTATAACAACACTACAATCAGGTCCATTTGAAGTATTATAATCTGAACCACTTTTAGGCCGTTGAAAATCTTGTTCAGATTGTGAATTTTGTTGTGTAAAATGTCGATAATTAGCATGTTGAAATTGTGGTGGTCTTTTACCAGATGAATTACTACCGGAATAATTTAGGCGACCGGGTGCATCCATTATTGAAAAACTAATTGGTGATGATTGACTTTGAGTTTCTTCATTATTTCTTTGTCTTTCTGTTTGATTCGTTAATTCTGGATAAATTTTCGTTTGTGCTTTTGTTTGTATTTGAGTAGGAGCTGTTTGTTTGGTCTGATAATTCTTTTCCATTGTTCTTTGTGCATTATTAGGTGATGCTAGAAAACCACGGGTTGGTGCTTGTGGAATTCGATAATCCTTCGAAGATGGTGTATTCGATGGTGTTGAAACAATACATGATTGTTGTATATTGGAAGAATTAGATGTGAAAGACTTGTTTGCAGCCGAATTATTATTATCAGAGTTAGAAAATGATGATGATCCTTGAAAAAATGCATTTGAATTTGTTTGTGTTGATGATTTTGATGTTGCAGCACTAGATACTTGTGGACTTTGAGCTCGATTTGCAGCATTCTTTACTGCTTCTAATTGTGAATTTAAATGATTTAAACTTTGAGCAGCAGCAAAATGTGCATTAAAATTTTCATATGCTGTTGTTTTTGTTGTTGTAGTTGGTGGTGTTGTTGTTGATGCAGCAGCAGCAGCAGCTGCACCAACAACACTCTCATGTGGTAATATACCGAATGGACTATTTTGTTGCCATGCTGCCGCAGCAGCAACAGCAGCAGCACCACCTGAATTCTGTTCAAAAAATGCTGTCTGTGATTGATGATAATCACTACTACCACCATCACTAGATTGTTTAGCAGCAGCAGCAGCCGCCTGAGCTTGTACCAATGCTTGTGCACGATGTTGTGTAACATAATGTGCTGCTGTTGGTTTAGCACTAGCAGCATGATGAAATAATGGACTAAATACTGTCTCATATGGTACTGGTGTTGGTGATAAGAAACCACCAGGTAATAATTGAGCTGTTGTTGTTGATGTAACACCTGATGCACCTGTTGTTGGTAAATGATGTGGATGATGATGTAATTCATTGGAACTGGATGTAGCTGCTTGAACACCAGCAGCTAGACGGTTATACGACGCGTACGCCGACCATGGCCCCACAGGATCCATGTTTAAGCAGAACTAAGATTAGTTGTTTAGCCATCCCATCTATAAAAACAATAATAAAATACAATTAAACAAATAATGAATAATAGTCAATAGAAAGATTGTAAAAATATACAAAATAAACAATTGAATATCTGGAAACAATTATTGCAAAATTCGTATTGAATGATAGGAAAATAACGAGCGGAATTTCAAGTTGATTGCGATATTATTTTGTGTTATTTCCAAGGTGTTACTTCATTTTTTCCAGGAATTCTCCAATTCTTTTAGGATAATCTCTAGACAACGGCTTAAAATTACATAAAATTGCGCCAAAAATCCCAATGGAAACTAGTTAATCCATTGTTAACCTTGACTGCACTCATCATCACACAACAATAATTACAAGTTAATTTATATAATCAAAATACTTTGATTGATCTTATTTTCATCAAAAAAAAAGAAATCATGTACTCTAAAACTGTTATCTATTTACTTTCATAATATTAACGATGAGCAGCAAATTTATAGAGAAACACGAAAATTTATGACCTCTGACTCTGAAGATTTTGTTACAACACAACACACTGTTTAGTAGGACTTTCCTCAAGTAGAAAATCTATGAAATTTCTTAAATAATCTCAATTATTTACAATTAAATTACAATTTTGCAATTAACAAACACTTACTTCTCATTGAGAAAATATCAGTTTATCAATCGTATTATTACACATTTCGTAAATATGGCTTCATGTCTTTATTAATAATAACAAAAACATACAAAAAAAAAGTTTAAACTTTTGTTCGTTAAAATTATAAACTAATAGAGATTTACGTTTGATGCACTTGAACTCGAACAATTACAATGTAAATACTGTATTAAACATAAATTAAACATAATTAATTATTCGTTTTTAATTATTAAGACATATCATTTTAGTCACCAAACTTCAAGTCGCCATTTTAATATTTTCCCTCAACAATAGAAACAGCGCCATCTTTTCTCTAATTTGGATAACTATCGTAGTTTCAAAATACAGTGAAACCTATCTTAAATGAATATTGAAATTATTGGCATATACGAAATCAAAACATTTGCAAATATTTCGGAGAATAGTTTTATTTTAGTGTACTTGTGTAAAATTGAAAATTATATTAAATTTGGCAGAGTAGCGGTCTTTAATTCTCTATACAGCACGATTTCACCTAGCACTTGCCGATGCTTTTGACTATCGCTCGATCGTAATGTTGCATAATTTAATAGTTTACAGCATAGATAAAATGTAATAGTAGTCTTTTATTCACAAAATTGCATTTACTCTATTCCTCACTCTCGACATAGTTCGAGATGTAAGTTAAAAAAAAAAAGGATATCAGGTGTAGGATAGGTTTTACTGCATTTCTGGCAAAAACAGCTGTTTCTATAATGATATATGTTTATATTTCTTTCGAATTTTCGAATTCTATCTACTTTATACAATCATATTTGTCCAATAATAAGTCTACAATTTGGTTTTCATCTACTTTGGCATATCGGTTGGTTAGTTATTACCATTTATACAGGGTGTTTTTTTAAAAGGTGGTAATTCTTGTAAAAATCCAATTAGTTGACAGACGATTCGAAAAATATTTCAAAAATTTTTAGGAGAGTCCCTGGAGACTATTTTAGCAAAATCAGAATCTCGTAGCTTATTCGGAAGTAGGTCAAAAAACGCTCGTTTTGGGCAATTTTTCGATTTTCAAAAAATTACTAATGACTCAAAGACCCTACCAAAATTGTTTTTTTTTTTTGTTCTCCTCCACTGAATTTGAAAAAAGTGAAACATTTGCATCTTTTCCAGAGTAAAATGAAGAAAAATAAAAAAATCAATATTTAGTGAATCTTCTAAGTCATTTTACGTCTTTGAAAATCGCGACATTGTCAAAGAGAGCGTGTTTCTTGACCAACTTTTGATTGAGCTATGAGGTTCTAATTTCGCTAAAATGGTCTACAGGGAGCCCCTTACAAATCCTTGAAATACTTTTCAAATTGCTCGTTAACTAATAAAAGTTTCATTAAAAGTGACCACATTTAAAAAAAAAAACATCCTGTATATTTAAAAATTTGATCTACGAAAATATAGAACCTGTTTTTTTTTATTTTGTTGAAAACAAATTGTTCATATATCACAATCACAAACTAATATCTATTCCAGTTATCACATTTAAAAAAAAATGTTTTAAATTAAATAGAGAGACAACAAAATTTTGCTACAAACCTAACAATTTGCTAAATAAAAATTGATATGCCTTGTCAAACGTAAGGACAAAAAAATTTGGTAACTTTGGCAAGAATAAATAGTAACGTTCAATATTGATCTAGGCCCTTATTTGGGTAATATCCTGATAAAAAGCATTGTCATATATACATGAATTTACAAAAATATATTTACATGAGAGACCAAACGAAAATTTACGAGTTTTAAAAAGGAAAAATTAAAGACTAGAACAATTAATGAGTTGAAGGTGAGGAGATACCATGTGTAACAGAATTTTCCAAAACAACATCTAATTCATCCAATGGTAATAGAATTTGTCTTAGGAATGTCAATAAATTGCGACTTCTTAAAAATGAACTTTCCTCATACATTTCTAGTGTAACTTTACAAGCTGCCATCGGTACCAACATTCTATGCAATAAATGTTCTCTGTAATAAAATAATTATAGAATCATTGAAATAATAATAAGATAGATAATACCTAACACTGAGACAGATGAATAATTGAAATTTACCATCTTTACCTAAAGCCTTACTTGTAAACATAATTTCATCAATTAAATGACAATAACAACGCCAAACGGCTACAGTTTCTTGATGATTTCGTTCTAAATTATTTGCACTACGATTACCACTACTCTCTTCAATCAATTCAATTTCAAATTGTTCTTTAACACGTACAAAATAATCCCATAGATAATGTTTACCAACAAATAATCTAGCCGATTTAAAACCTAATAGAAATACATTTTCTAAACAATGTACAAGACCATTATCACCGCATAATAATGCCGTTAATGTCGTATGACGTTCAGAATTTCTTCTATAATGCCATTTAACAATATTATTAACACAATCACCCAACATATGTTGTATTTGTGATGGTTTCAATTCGTTACGCGGTGGACCTGGTGAACGACAACGTGGTGTTGTACGTCCCAAACTACCAGTTTGATTAATCTCATCATTCTCATTTTGTTTTGGTATTAAATTACCAACTAATAAACGTTCAGTTGAACCATCATCAACACCACGACCCAACCAACGACCACATGGAAATCTATCAATTTATCAATAAAATAATTTTAAACTAAACAAATATTTATAATAATTACGTATATGTATGTCCGGTTATATCATTACGGACAAGTACATAATCAATCATCCATTTTGCATATAAACCGCTATTATCATGCCCGATTCTTAATGTTGTTAAAACACCAAGATTCTTGTGTTTATATTCAAAAATCAAGGTAGATTTTGGCACTGGAATACGTCGTGTTTCTGATAAGGTACCCGATAAAACTACCCATGCGTTTGCTGAAGTTGTTGCCCCCTTTTTATTCGGTACTATCACAATATGGTAAGGTATCACTAGAATATCCAAAAGATTAAACAAATATTTAAAGATTAATTAATAAAAATATACCAGTCGTAGGATAGGTACTGGTGAAGCAAAAATAATCAACCGCGTTTAATGAGAGTAAATGGTATAGAAATTGTTCTCTTTCTTCCTCACATCGTAAAAATGCTGATCTTTTATACTGTCCTCTTAATAGACTGTGATCTGATAATAATGTTTGTAAATGTTTCGATAATTGTTTCTTTTCTAAAGCCAAACGAACCCATGCTTTTGCCATACCAATTCCTGTTTTAACATCAGTCATCGCTTGAATATTCCTATAATAATTATATCAAAATTTCAATATAAAAACAAGATGATAAGAAATTACGCTATATCAAAGAGTAGAGAATCGGGTAGTGGTGTAAGTTCGTTTTTATAATTTTTATTATCACGTCCAGCCCATTGTTCTATTTGTGTTGATAATCGTGGCATATCATTCGGTGTTAAATATTTATTATCAATTTTATTATGATGTTGATGGATCTCTTGATATGCCAATAAATGTGACCATAATGCGGATTTACCACGTTTTCTTTGTAAACCATGTGACCAGACTCTTTCTAAAAATTCACATAATGATGCAACTAATGTTGTCTCTTCAACAGCACCGAATGTATCTGTTGCATTATTACTAGATAATGTTACACCCTCAGCACCTAATTTTGCTAATAGCATTCGTTTTGTTTTCGCTTTACAATCTTTTAATAATTTCTCAACAAATGTCCAATTCGCTTGTGCTATCAATGCTGGTGACATATCTTGATTTGTTGTTGTTTTATTTGTTTTATCAACTTGTAAATTGGTGATTTTTGAAAATGCTAAACTTTTATGAAATGCACTTGCCCTTGGAATACTACCTTTATTAACAACAGGTGTTTTATTTAAAATTTCCTTATCTAATAATGGAAAGTAACGACAAAAATTTTGTTTTGTTTGTAATATTTCACGTGGTAATGGTGATTCAAAATCTGGATTTGTTAATCGACGTTCTAATAATTTTTGTGTATCATGTGCTGTTGTACATGGTTCATATGATAAAGATCGAATTAGATTCTCACCACCATAACGTTGTTTTAATAATTTAATTCGATTATCAAATATTAATAAATTATTATTTTGTTCACCCCATATTGATAAAATTTTATTATCAATTAATGTTGCAAACATTTGAGATTCTAAAAAACGCAATAGAAAATGCCGATGTTGTTCAGGTTGATCAGATAAAAATGATGCTTTATCGAAATTTTGCATTGAATCACGATTATTAAACCAGTCTTCTTTATCTTGATTATTTGGGAATATAACAAAATTCTCATATGATTGAAATATATGTACAAATCTATTTAAAAATATTTCACGTATTGAATTATTAAAACGAAGATCTTCTATATAGGAATCAATTGGTTGCTGTTGTTGTGTATCATTTTGATCTAATGTTACACCAGTACGACGTACAATATCAGCAATACGTTGTAATGCCTCAGAACGTGCTGAACCAGGCGGTGATGGTGGACGATCACTATCTAATGTATCATGTATTGATAATTTACGGCGATTCTGTGGTCGGCCTGGTAAAGTACAACTCCTTTGTTCCTAAAAAAACAAGCCAATCAAGTTAAGACATACGTACTTTTTCTATGAAATAATCATCAAATTAATAAATGTAAAGGACGTTAATACTTAAACTCAGTACAGAGACAATAACTGAATAATATTGATGAAGTTTTAGCCAGTTATAAAGGGAAATGTAGGAATGAGTTTTCTCTGCCATTCAGAATTTTATTAAATTTTTTTCAAAATAAGAACCTTTAAGACATGCACCTTGAAATGCTCTACTTAAACCACGTTCACTTTTCCCAATACCTTAAAAAACAAGCCAGATATTAATGTTTGAAAATTGACAATTTCGGCACGCCGAATCGAGTAATTTGCCCGAAAGCCCCTTAAAAGAAGCATTGTTTTCAACGTTACAAAAACAATAAATCTCAATACTTTGGATTTTACACAAATTTCTACGTGTAGCATTAAAAGTATGTTTAGAAAAGTGTTATCATTCAATTTTACAGAGTGGAATCGTACATTGCTGACTTGAAAAAACTGCATTTATCTAAAAAAAGATCGTTTGATTTACCTGAGTATTCCTAAGATTTTCCGAATTGGGTACATGCACACCATATTTATCCAATGTAGCCCACAATTCGGCTGTAAATGCTTCTAAATGTGGAAAAACAGCAGTCTCTTCAGGTCTTTGAACTTTACATTTATCTATATCAACATAACATAAACTAGCTTCGGATGCTACTTTAATATTTTCACTTGAAGCATATAAACCCATTAAAAATGGTACTGGTGCATCTAAGAAATGATGTAATGATGCCGGTAATATTGGTACATAAACATGTGGCCATGTAAATGGAAATAATAATGATGTTAAACCTTCAGCGACTACCATTAATCGTTGACAATCTATAAAATAAACAAACTCATTAAAATTATAAAAATAAAGCAAGAAATAAAATTGTACCTGTACTACGTAGTAATACTTGATTTTCTAAAAGGAGGCATGTAAAAATCTGTACAACAATATCAACGCCTAACCACAAAAACATTAATCTTAACGGATAATCTAGATGTGGTAGTTCAAATGGTGGTGATGGGCATTGTAAAACGGCAGTATTTAATGGTAATTGTGGATCAGATGGTGGTAAATAAATTAAAAGGCTTCTACCAGGTAGTGGTAGTTCAACTTCATAAATTAAATTAAACACGTAGCTTTCTAATGAGAGACTTGTTGATGTATTCGTCCGTTTCGGTACACATCTGTAGAGATTTTCAAGGAATATTTTAGCGGCATGTACATAAGCTGCTTGACATATTATACAAATACTCTTCGATACGAATAATTTATCTTTAGAGATATCGTAATAAGTGAGAGCAGCCCCGTTTGGATTATGTGGATTTAATTTGAAATGTCTCGGTAGAGATCTGGATTGTGGGCCTTGATTTTGTACTTGTTGTACTGGTCGTGCCTTTAAGCCACTCGATAATTCTGTTACGTACATTGCCTAGAATAAAAACTTTATTACTCCAAAAACAACAAAACAAAAAATGAATAGGTACCTGTAGAGTTTGCATAGCGTTACAAATATCGCGATTACGAACCTCTTCATAGAATACTAAACTGAAACCATAACAACGTTTACCATCTTCACGTGTGATAAGAAACGAATGAAAAACTGGAGCTTGTGTTACTGAATGTTTTTGTGTGCGAAATTTTAAACCTTGTGGTAAACATAACTGGAATTTTTTTAAAAAGAGAAATCAACTATTATATAATATATAAATTGTTATAAATTGAATACCATGCATACGGCTGAAGCATCAAAAGGATTGTGCGATACATTCTCTGGATAATGAGCCAAGACTTTACATTTATAAGAACGTTCAAGCGGTGAAGCATGTAAATTATCTTCTGAAAAATTCAATAATTACATTATTTATAATACATATTAGATATATATGTGTTAGTTTAATTTACAAAATTTACCTGCATATTTATCAGGTTCTAAGCCTGAATTTAAATCTAATCCACAAATTACAAAATAATCAGCAAATTTATTCATCTTTGTCCTTTTTATAGAAATCGATTAGAATCTTTTTTTCCAAGTTACTTAACCTAAATTGTTTATTTTACCCAACAATGATTTCAATACAGTTATTAATTATCACAAAACATTTTAATTAATTTATTGATTTTTGTACTCAGTGTTATTTATTGTTTAATTATTATTGTTGTTAAATATGTTGAAAATTTACACTAATTTAATTCGCCACCATTTTGTTTAATCTTATTGCAATGTTGCCGGATGTCTTTCCTAATTAAAATTATTCTTCTGATTTAACCACCTACGCATGCCTACGCATTAAAGCATAGACAAGCCTCCAAATCCCAGTGAACACATGACCTATAATTGACGTCACGCGTAGATCACATGTATGTCATTACAATTTTACGTCAATTTGACATTTGATCTCAAGATGATGTCATGTTGATGTCCGGTCGCCAATAGCCACAGCGAAATCGGTCATACAATATATATTATAGATGATATGAAATGAAAGCTCTGAGGTGGGCAAAGGCGTGGTTTAAGCAACGTGTCGGATATATTCGGTAGGCACTAAAGTTGAAGATGTTGTCCTGAAAATATAAGTCACATGCGTCATAGACAAATATGGCCTCCCACTCCTAACGGCACCAAGCAAATTAAACCAATCACGGATAAGGGAACTCTATGGCGCTGCTGGAAATATGACGATGTTTTTAAGAGGGTAGTAGACATCGACACGATCTCAGTTGGGTCCATTTAAACGCTCTGCGCACTGAAGGTCAGGGATCTTCTCGTTTTGAGTCATCTCTAACAATGGTAATATTCCGGTTGTCTAGAGCCACTGCGGAATCAGTAGTACAATACAGTAACAACAAGAATGACTGATCGTATTTTGAAAATTTATCATTTGAAAGACTACAAAATATTTTCAATTTAGTGCAGTTTTTCTTACGGATTTTGGTCTGGCTCACATTTGGTTGATTTTACTAGCAAAATCATTTCGTAAATCCGTCGACTTAAAGCATTTTTTTTAATAAGCACTATATTGTGGAAAATTACAACATCTGTAGATTTAATGAAATTTAACAAATGTGGCACTGTTGCAAATAATTATTTTCTACTTTCAATAACATAAGAACTACTACATTAATATTCGTAGTGATTAACAATTTTTTTTCCCTTATAAATCTAAATATTTTTCCACCTCAATTAAGGTACTAGAATTCTGTTTTTTTTTTCTTAGAAATATATTTCATGTTTTAATTATTATTTCAATTGGCTTATTTCAAAGTAGTTCAAACGTATATCAATTTTAGATCTACTATTTATGATTCGCAGCAAGATTCAAGTTGTCCATTGTCGAATTAGATTCAGTACAGATCGGAGGTTACAATTTCAGCTTAATTTTTTTTATAATAATAATAATAATAATAGTAATAATAATAAACTTATCCATGTAATTCTTTTGGGGGCTATTTTATAGGAGAATTACAATAAAAATGACAATTATTGTATTTTTAATTGATACATCGGCATCAATGTTTCAGAGGTAAATATTTTTTGAAAGAGAAAAAAAAAACGTTTCTATATCTATATATACAGAGCAAAAAAATAATATATTCGAGGTTAATTTGGTTGCCTGCATTTCAGGACGTACATTGGTGGTCGTACAACATTGTTGGATGTCGCCAAATCGGCCGTTGAAACATTTGTTAAAATACGACAACGCAGTATGGACAGTCGTATCGATAGATATATGTTGTTAACATTTGAAGAGACACCAAATAATATTAAAGCTGGTATAGTTTACCATTAATTTTATACGAATATAAGATATAAGCATTAAATTTAAAATTGTATTGTTAGGTTGGAAGGAGAATCTAGCAACATTCATGAACGAATTGAAGAATCTTCAGTGTTATTCAATGACAACAATGGGGGTTGCTGTTAAACAAGCCTTCGATATTTTAAATATTAATCGAATGACTTCAGGTATCGATACATATGGTCAAGGTAGATGTCCGTTCTTTCTCGAGACTTCCGTTATTGTTCTAATCACAGATGGTGGAAAAATGACTACAAGTAATATTTTGTTATTATTGTAATTAGTGATATTCATTGATTTATTTCTAGTAAATGGTGTACAGGAGGAGTTCAATTTACCGATGCATTCACCTGTACCAGGTTCAGAGATGACACGTGAACCATTCCGTTGGGATCAACGTTTATTTGCTTTAGTATTACGTTTAGCTGGTACACCAGCAATTGAACGTGATACAGGTCTAGTACCGAGCGATAGTAGTCCAATTGATGCAATGTGTGAAGTAACTGGTGGACGTTCATATTGTATAACATCACATCGTATGTTAAATCAATGTATTGATAGTTTAGTACAAAAAGTACAGAATGGTGTTGTTATAAATTTTGAAAAAATTGGACCAGATCCACCACCACCACAATTCGAAAAAATTGACGATACTATCAAGGATGAAAATAGTAATAGTAATGGTGGTATTATTAATAATAATAATAATACTAGTAATGGTATAAAAGAGAATGAATTTGATGATAGATCAAATACAAACAATCAACAATTACAATCATCAACATCATGGCATAATTGTAGAAAAATGATTTATGTACCGAAAGCAAATAAACAGTATTGTGTTGGTTTTTGGCCAATACCGGAATCATTTTGGCCAGAAGTAACAGCATCTGTATTACCAGCTAGAACAGCACATCCAAATATTAAATTTACATGTACAAGTTCTGAACCATTAGTTATAGAAAATCTACCATTTGATAAATATGAATTAGAACCATCACCATTAACACAATTTATATTATCAAGAAAACAACCGAAAACATGTTGGCAAGTATTTGTTGCTAATAGTTATAAAAATTCAGAAGTCGGCCATCCGTTTGGTTATTTAAAAGCGAGTACAAATTTAAGTTGTGTTAATTTATTTGTTATGCCATATAATTATCCTGTATTATTACCATTATTAGATGAATTATCAAAGGTGCATAGATGGAAACCGACGAATGAATGGCGTACACAATTTCAAAATTATTTACGTACATTACCAGCATACTATGCTGGTCCATTACGTCGTGCATTAACTAGAATGGGTACACCGGCAGCATTAGCACAAACATTAATACCAGAAAATACAGAAAATTTAAGTTATTCAGTATCGAATTATTTGAAACGTCTTAAAAATCAAGCAAAAGCTGAATTAGATAAATTGTGTAGTGAAATTATATTAAGACAAAATACACAAAATAATATGAAAAATAATACAGAACAAATACGTGTATTACCGAAAGTACAATTGAAAAAAGAATTAATAACACATCCTTTATTAATGGATAAATTCAATGCACAACGTGATCAAATCATCGATCAAACAAATACATTTTTAATACAATTAGATAAAGATAGACATAATATTAATTATAAAAATCCATTTGATATACCACGTGATCGTTTAATTCAACAATGTGTTAGAATGCGTAACAATTTCTTACAACAAGATTCAATTACATTAGATCAAGATAGTCAACATTCATTACCAATATCACAAATGGGTAATTATCAAGAATATTTAAAACGGCAAACACCACAACTTAGAGAAATTGAATCGGCACCAGTACGACAACACATGTTTGGCAATCCATTTAAAATTGATAAACGAATGATGGTATAATTTCACTAATAATAACAGAGTGTTTCTTTTAAATGTGGTCAATTCTTATGAAATTCTTATTAGTTGGCGAGCGATTCGAAAAATATTTCAAGGATTTGTAGGGGGTGAGCTGTAGACCGTTTTAGCAAAATTTGAACCTCGTAGCTCATTTTGAAGTCAATGACTCGGAGACCCTCCAATATCGTTTTTTTTTTCATTTTATTCTGGAACAGGTGGAAGTGTTTCGCATTTCATGAGAAAAACGAGAAGATTTACTGTTGTGAGGGTGTAAGAGTCATTTTCGGTTATTTGCCTGCTTTGCTCATTTTTGAAAATCACATTATCCAAAGCGATTGTGTTTTTTTTTTTTGGCAAATTTTGATATGAGCTACGAGGTTCTAATTCTGCTAAAATAGTCTCCCAGTATTACCCTACAAATCCTAAAATATTTTTCGAATCGCTCTCCAGTTAGTGAGAGTTTTATAAGAATTGATTACTTAAAAAAAACCACCCTGAATAATGCAATTAAAAAAATTCATTTTTTTTTTAAATAATAGGTTGATGAAGCTGATATTGATCTAGTTGGATCACCTGGTACTGGTAGAAATAATAAACGACCAAATTTGAATACTGATAATGGTGGTAGGATACCAGTTAAACGAAAGCCAGGACCGTTACCGAAGAATTTCTCAATTCGTCGGCCGAGTATTAGTGGATCGATGACACCAGAACGGCCTTCTCCTGCACCCTCACCAATACCATGGTAAATCGTTAATTTTTTGATAAAAACACTCAACTCTGAAAATTTTTAAGTTTACCACTAGACAGTTTAATTAAGGACAAACTTCCGTACTTTATCTTCCTAATTTAATTTCTATGCATCTAGCTTTCATTCCCAACTATCGTATCGCCCAGGGCTTTGAAACGTTATTTTTTTTTGTTCCGGTTCAGTTAAAAAAAGTATCGGTTCGGTTCCGGTTTTCATAGCTGTAAAATTATGGCTTTCAGTTCAAATCCAAACAATCAATTTTTAAATTTCACCCTAAAATGTAGAAGCCCTAAGAGCTTTTTATAGGATAATTATTTTAAATAGAGTAATCCTTGGAGATGACTTCAAGAAAATTAGAAGCTCGTAGCTTGTTTGGAAGTTTGCTCAAAAAACGCTCGTTTCTAATGATGTCGCGATTTTCAAAAACGAATGACTCTAGCATCCTCCCAACATTGATTTTTTTGGGTTGTCTCCATTTTATTCCGGAACAGATGGGACTGTTACTCATTTTTCGTAGAATGCAATAGTGAAAAATGAAATTAATCAATGTTAAGAGGGTCTCCGAATCATCCTTAGTCATTTTGCGCGTGTAGCTCTTTTTTTAAAATTGCAACCCTATCCAAAACGAGCGTTTTTTAATCTACTTCCAAAAAGGCTATGAGGTTCTAATTTTGCTAAAACGATCTCCAGGTACCTCCTTACAAATCCTTGAAATTTTTTTCGAATCTTTTGCCAATTAGTGGGAGTTGCTGTAAGAAATTTTCGTCTGACTTGAATAATCCTGTATAATGAACTATTCCAATATTACAAAAAACATCAAATTCGGGAGTTTCGACCTCGGGTGGTTTACTTGCAAGTTCATGCTAAGGATCCTTTTGACTTATTATTCGCTTGTTATTTGACTTATTTTGAAAAGTAAACGTGCTTAGATAGAGCATTTCAAGGTGCATGTTCTGAAGCTTTCCATTAAAAAAAAATGTGATAAAATTCTGTGTGGCAGAGAAAATTCTTGAACCCTGATTTTTTCGTACACTGCAAGCAAAAGAAAACGGTTTTTGTTTTCGATTCGACTCCGGATTTCGTTCCGGACAAAATTTCGCTTTTTTTCGTGTTTCGCGTGAGTCACGGTTAATAGTTCTGATATTGTCCATACTATTTTAACTATTATACCAATTCTTAATAATTACAAAAATGTATCCTTTTGTTTTCCAGTATCGATTGTTTCATTTGTTATGCACACTTGTATTTTCTTCAATTCACCACTATTTTATTAATGTAGAATACAGTTTTTTCTCTAATTATTTAAAACAATATCAGCGTTAAATATTTTTTTATATTACAGGTATAGTGGAGTTGAAAAAGATCTTCCAAGTTTCGATGAACGTCCAAATTTAATCACAGTAAATGGTTTAGATAGTCCATCAGCTAGTGAACGTTCAAGATCACCATCACCAACATTAGAATTACCATTATATAGCAACAATAATACTACAAATGAAATTAATTTTATAAACCGTAATACGCCTACCAATCAATACAACAATAACTTTAATAACATTATTAACAACAATATTAATAATTCTGGTGCCTTAGATAATATCAATATGAATAATATAAATGATTTCTATACTAGCACAATGATAAATGATGAAAAACAACATATATCACAGATATTAAAAGAGGCAAATAATATGGCAGTCAATAATCAACAAGAAGTTAAACAAAAAATAAATAAGGTATTTATTTTGTACTCTATTATTATTTATTATTGATATTAATATTTATTTGAATTACAGGTGATTATGGAGAGTAGAGAAGAGATCGATAATCAGAATAATGAAATTAGAAAACATTTACATAAACTTGTTCGACGGCCAGGTAAAAATTTCACAGAATTATTTGATAATATAAAAACATTAAAAGGTAATACGGACGTACAAATTGAAATGATTGAGTTAATTATAAAGGAATCATTGCGTTTTAAACGACAACATTTAGCTAATTTATTACGTGAATATATTCAAAATTTACAAAATGTTGAAAAGAAGACGTAGATTTTCTTTTTTTGTTTTCGTTAATTATATTTATAAATAATTAAAAATTGTATTTTTATGTAAATTTGAACATTTTTGTAAGAAAGGATATAAAGAATTATTTAGATTTAATACAAAATTTTTGTTTATTTAAATTGTGCTTAACCAACATAAATTTCAAAAACTACCATTTCTCTTCCAAACCAATAATAAACCATGTAAATCAATTCAATAAACAAAATCCATAAATATAACAAATAATAAACGAATACTCTTCTGGAATTTAATTTGTAACAATAGAAAAAACGAATTTTTATAGTTACAAATTTGAATTTTATTCTAATGATTATGAAAAAATATAATATCGACTTGAATTTACTAAATACGTAAAGTTCAAGTCGATTTTGTGCCATTTATTAAGAATAACCAAAATAAATTTAGTTGCAATACGATAGAAATTGTATATAAAAATCAGACTTTTTCGTTTGTTGCAAAGGCGATATGTTTTCCGTTCTATATGATTGTTACAAATGGAATGACTTATCACTAATTATTATCATGAAAAAAAAAGAATATAATAAACGGACGGTTTTTCTCATTATAAATAAGAAATAATCAAGTACTGTACCCAGGAAATATATACTACCTGAGCTATTATTTAGTTTAATAATAATGTCATGTTGTTGTTATAACAGGTGTAATATCATTACCCCAACGTATCTCAGGTAAATATATCTCCTGGGCTGTATCCTAGAAGCGATCTTTTCCGGCAAATACATCAGTATCACTTAACATTTGTAGATCTTGTAATTCTTGGAATTTCTCATGGTCACGGATATGTGCATAATTTGCAGCCAAGCACATCAAATAATGAACCTACAAAATTAATTTTAAAAATTATTTGTTTTGTTTTTGTTTAAATGTTGATTTACCAAGCTCAAGATGACAAGAACAGATGCTACAGTTGCTAAAATAAACATAACTTCAACTTTCTCAACATAATCTTTACAGAAAGCTTTTACATCATGATCACCACAAACTTTCATATGATCTTGTGTTGTTCCTTGTGGAAACATGAAATCTTTAAATTATAATTAATAATGATGATAGTAATGAAGATAAGAGGTAATTTAATACAACTTACAGAATTGTGTGAAATCGATACAATCTTGAAATGTTGCTACACGTTCATTTGTACACATTTTCCAAAAAATTGTAAATAGGAATGTTGTGATTACTAAGAAACAGAAAATTAGGATCCAAGCAATTTGAAGAATGTAAGTAATACACATAAACTGGAAAAAATAATCAAATAATTTAATTAATCAAAAAATATGCTTGTAACATGATGATTTGTTGTTAACGAAGCGATGAGAACGTAGGTCGCAACGTGGATCATTCTTTAACACAATAATACTTTTATTAAAAAATAAGTTACGCCCTACGTTCACTAATAATCAGGTAATAAAAGTGAATTGTTTCTATGCCAACAATCATCATATACCAAGCATGTTGTTAATAATTAGCGTTATTTTTTTTTAGGCTAAACTCACAATAGCACAACTGATCCGGCCACCAACACGAGACCGCCAGGCCCTATAAACACGATGCCTAGTTGCACCAGTTGCTAAACAACCAACTGTTAGTATCATTAATCCTAAAGCACCCATACAGGCACCAATTATAACAAAAGTCATCTTAACTGCATCAACCCTTAAAAAAGAAATTTAATTAACTAATTTAATTTAAATTTGTTTTGAAATTTACCAAAATAATTGCATTTTAAATACATCACTGAACATTAAAACAGCCAAAGTGGCCCCACGATACATTGTTGCACAGAATATGACTACCCCTAAAGCACATTGTATCGTTGCTATAAGTGTTGCGTATGGGATTCGAGTTAGACATGAATCACAACCACCTAAAATCAAAAAATTAAACAATAATAATTAAAAAATGTAATTAATAAAATTAATGAAAACAACTTTTATTGGATTCAACAGTGTAAATTGATAAATTCGATCGATTTAAATAGCTTGGTTCAAAATCAAATGATGTTTCTTGTAATGGTGTTCGTGCATCTGCCATAATTTTATTGTTATTATTAAATCACACACAATGAGTAATTTTTTTTTTTGTTTAATAATTGCAAACAAACGTTTGTTAAAAGTGGGGAAATTACACGCCACACCTTTGATAAGATAAGATTTATTGATTATGATAACAATGATACAGTTATTACTTACTCATTTTGATCGTTGTTACTTAATTAATCTTAATGAATTTGAAATAATTCGTTTTAATAATAAGAAAGATGAAAATAATTAATCAAATGAACACATATTCTCAGGTTAACGACTTTGTTTTCTACTCTACTTCCTTGAAATAACTGTCATTGGTAAAATATAGGGACATTTCGCTTCTTAAGTTGCCATGAAGATTTCTCCACAGTGTAATTTCTCCGCAGTGTAAATTACTGTTGCTGAAGACATAGATAAGAGCTGAAGAGCCGATCATAACGCTATACATAAATATAGTAGGGATAGAAATTGTGTGTCAAAAAGTATAGGCAACCAAAATTACTACACGTACAGAATTTATAGAAAAATAATAATAGAAAGTCCAAGGCCGGCTCAATTTTCCAGCTCAACGCTGTCTAACGAACTTACGCATTTTGGTCTGAATTGCTGTTTTGACAAAACGCAAATTTTCACCGCATTGGCGCTAGTTACGACCGCACTTAAAGAAATAGCTAGTTTTTCCATCTCTATCTTACTTATACTGCGTGGTCCAACTTTCATAGGTTATATCATAACAGTAAGATAGAGATGGAACTATTAGCTATTTCTTTTCATGCTGTGGTAACTAGCGCCAATGCGGCTAAAATTAGCAATTTGTCAAAAGTTTATTATCAAATTTTAAAACAGTGCACGAGCCTGTTAGAGAGCGTTAAACTGAAAAATCAAGTTTTGATAAGGTTTATTCCATGCAGTGTAGAGGTAAGGAGGATTATCTTCATACGTTTTATATCTATAAATTGTCCATGAATTTGTGAACAATTATGATGGCGCTAATGTTGCAAAATTACTGAAATGAATACATCTATCTTTCTTTATTTCATAATGTCTCACTCTAACAATTATTGTCCCATTATTTATATTTAGTAATTTGGCAACAGTAGCGCATGGTAGCGCTATCTTAATTGTTCACAAATTCTTGAACAATTTTTATATACGGAGATGATCCTCCTTACCTCTACCTACACTCTATAAAAAACAGAGAATGAGTACACTCTCTTAGTGTTCTTTATTAGCGAGTGGAATTTATTTTCTTTGAGTTGGTAGTTGAACCGTTCAACATTTTTCACTTAAATTCAAATGACAGCGGTTAAACTGGCTTCAAGAAATCTTTAATGATTTTTTATTTTAAATTAATAATAATTAGTGATGTGAGTGTGTGAAATACACTGTTATAAAATATCCCTAAAATACGTTAAAAGTTTAATACCGTATAAAATATGTTGTTGAAAAAATAAGGTTATGTCATTATAATTTTTATGTCTACATAAGAGTAAAATCGAAAACCAGAAATTTGTAATTTCTCTTCATTTTAGCTTAAATATCAACATTTTATTCGTTTGTGTAAATGTCTGATCAGTAATTAAGTTATAATAAACATATGATATGAGCCCAGTGCCGACTCGAGATTATTTGCGCCCTTGACAAAGGGCAAAAGCGCGCCATTTTATAATGATCAAAGTTCGCTTAATTTTTTAGCTCAACGCTGTCTAAAAGGCTTGTGCATTTTTTTAAATCCCATAAGAAGAAGCAAACTTTTGAGAAAATGTCAATTTTGGCCACATTAGCGCTAGTTACCACCGTATAAAAAGAAATATGTAGCTAGTATTTCTGTCTCTATTTTACTGTCATAAGTTATGTTATGACTCATAACCATAACATAACTGTTAATAAATTAATGACAGTGAACCACGTAGTGTGAGTAAGACGTAGATGGCAATACTAGCTATTTCTTTTCATGCGGTGGTACCTATCACCAATGCGATAAAATTGGCGTTTTTTCAAAAGCAGCAATTTAGATCAAATGTACCTGTTAGAGAATGTTGAGATGAAAAATCAAGCAGGTCTTACTACTAAGAAAAATTTATGAAAAAAGAACAAAACACAAATACTAAAGTAATCATTATAAATTAAAATTAAACTGTTCCTTACACTTATTTTTTTAATTATAAACAATGAGTGTAAAATAGAAGAAATAGTATAAAGAACTCATTCATTACACTCATTCTAGTTATTCTTTATAAAACTTGTGTAAATAAAACTATCGGAGCCTGTTTCTTAATATACATATGTATTATAGTATCCTGGAATTATGTGTTCGTTCGTGCTTTAATGGACGAAGAAATTAGTCATCCCTTGGAGTTAGGCGCTAGAAGGTTCAACGAATGGGTAATCCGAGAAATCCAAAATATTATGAGAAAGTTACTCACTTTTTTTTCTAACTACAGTAGATTCGAACAGCGTAGCACAGGAGCAGAAATGCAACTAAGTAGTAAGTGCCTTTTTTAATTTATACTACGATTTTGAATGGATATATGCAACCTTATATTACGAATTGAAATTCTAATTCTACCGGCATACATACATTTTTGTGGAAAGTTTTTATACACTAACATTGTCCTCCTTATACTCACATGCTGGTTCTACACATAAGTGTTCTCGTTTATCTGCTCTTCTCTGTACTTTGCAGAGGCATTTGTGGACAATTATTAGGATCTATTAAGATCTTGGTATACACACTTTTTTAGTTTTAAAGCACTCGATATTGTTTTCACACCTACAAAATAATGTGCGGTCAATAAGTAAGTAGAGGCAACCAAAATTACTACTAGAGAAATATGTCTTGGAATAATAATAATAATAATAATATTCCTAACTGCTATTTCGATCAATTTTAATACAACATTTTGTGTGTTTAATGTGTTGCCTAACTATAGCGCCTCTAGATTCCAGTTTTGATTGAGTATCCATAAATAAGCGCGAATTTGTTCAAATTTGAATTTAAATTTTATTACAATTATCACAAAATTGATATAATAGTAGTTTCGAATAATTTGTACAATCAGAAAATTTTGTGAATATTATAAATATACCAATCGATTTCAACATGAAAACTTCTAAAACTTAATAAACTTGTACAAGTGTGTTTATCTAATTGAAAGTTTTTCCTTTCGCATACACAAATTTTCACAATAGACGTATGTCTTTATATTTGTTTAGTTCTAGTATTTCATCGGCTTGTTATCTATTTTATCCACCATATATTTATTTACCGACAATCTCCAATATCCAATTACTTTGTACCAAGCATCTGTCCACTTCAATTGACGCTACTAACGAGATGTCCTTTTTCTCTTACGTTCAAAAGAAAACAATGTAGCAAAACAAATCGATTGTCTATACATTTTACAGATAACAAGAAGTCCAACTATGCCACAATATTATAATAACAACAACAAATAATAATAATAACAGAAGAGTCTCTCCTAAAAAAAAAATTAAAAGAAATAAATACTCACCCCCTACCAAGTTTCTAACCCATTTATGTCTCTTTTTTTGTGTTATATTTGAATGACATCTGCCCTATTTTTATTATTGTTGTATTGTTAAATACATGGTTTCGTTGTGATTTTATGACCTACTGTCATAAATTAAATTTTGAATAATGTGGTAGTTCCTGTGGTGATTTCCTATTGTAAACTTGCATAGACAAGATCACTTTTCCTTCTCCCTAGTTTCTTTTTTCTCTTGTGTATGTTTTTATTTAATTTAGACACAAATACAAAATATTGTAGTATGTACTTATAGTTCCTGTTTATATAAATCTCAAATTTTTTATTTCTAGTTTCACAACTTAATCCAATAGTATGGATGATGTCGTCGTTTACGTTGTCAATGTTGAGCCTAATTTACGAATTTCTATCAGGGGATCCAGGTGGGTTATGTTGCTTTAATGAGCAGCTTAAAGCACCCTAATAGTAGGTGTCATATGTTGTGTGTTGGATTCTTTATAGGAGAATTAATAGAGAACATCATTAGTATTTGTGTATATGTACTATTACGAGCATATAAAAGAGACCAAGTCTTCGTGTCAGCGTTAAGTGAATCATAATCATAACATAGAAGTTTCAGGCCCATACCTTTTGTGTGATCGAGAAAACCTCTCGGCACCAGGCAGCGCCACTGTCGAAAGTACCTTCAGCGTTGTGTGTATTCTGACCACCAGACGACGTCACTATCGATGATGGGTATACAATATCAGACAGGAGCCATGACTAACAATAAGTACAGTAGCGATAAAAAAAATAGACCGAGTCTTGAGTGAGAATATCACATAATATTTTCGTTAGTGTGAGTCAAGTTGTTTATCTTGTGAGGATAAGAAGGTGTTGGAGCTAGTTTCAGTCATGGCAAATTTGTAGAAAGTATCTTTCTATTCGGTTAAATACCTAAAACGGCATCAGTAACTCCACCCCCTTCTCCTGATTGAATATTTTTCTTCCCAAATTCTGACCTGTTAAGATTCTGTTACATTGTGATGACCGTCCTCATAAGTCTGTTTTACAGACACACAAGAGGTGGTCCCTTTTTTTGACCGCCACTGTACACATAAGCGTTAATTCATTTAACATCGAAGAAAATCTAACAAAAAAATAAATAATTACAATTTGTAGGCCCCTATACCAAAATACGTAAAACTATTAGTCTAAAATAGGAAAAAAATCCGTTTTCCTTGAAAAAAAACGGAGTTAGAATTATAACTCTTAACAAATAGATGCCAGCATCTCCCGAGCAAATTTTTAGATTACAAATCTCCCATAAAGTTGAAATCTCTATATGTTATTATTCACTCAACGGTGTCAGTCTCTCATCGTGAGGGTAAGAAGGTGGATAATGGTTAGAAAGTGTTAGAACAAGTTTCCAACATATCAGACTTGTAGGAAATATCTGTCTATCCAGATAAATAGACAACATAACCCCACCCCTTTCTTCTGATTGAATTTATTTCTTATTTCTTCTCAAAGTCGTGACCTGCAAAAATTCTGCTATAGTGTCATGACTATCCTCAAAAATCTTTTTGTACAGCTTTACAAAAAGTACATGGTCTCTTTTAAATGTTTGGAATAGTACGTTTGTGTGTTGTTTGTTGAATTTCCTTCAACTATCAACTTGTTGTCAACAAATATCAGCATAAGACGACTCTAAAATTAAACTAATTAGTTAAGCAGCATCTTTGCTATCGGTTATAAAAATGGATAAATAAATAAATAAATGAAATAATCGTGTTAATTTTTGAGAAGAATAGTTTGACTTTATTAAAGAATTAAATCTATTGTTGTGTAATTTTCGAAATAGACATTTTAACGTTGTTTAACAATAAAGGCACATATTGTGCATCGTTTAACTTTAAATTGAAGTATAGTACAGTATATCTATTAAAGAAATAAATAAATATAATAGACCCGCATCCGAACTGTATTATTACACTAAACACGCACAATCTTCATCAAATCGTGGTGCGCCAACCAACTTCCTTTTCCCACTATACAACAACCAAAATAATAATATTAATAATAATAACAAAACAACAAATAAACTTAATCATTGTATACTTAAATAATAATAAAAACTAAGACACCCTTTCTAATTATATATCAACATTCATTAAATTCATCATAATCATTAATTCAACTGCTCTATTTCCAAAACACCCCTATTTACACTAATTAACTGTTATTGCAACAGGAAAAAGTTAACGAATCCTAATGCTACCACCACAATCATTATCAACAATAATAACAACCCCGATTTTAACTGTCAAACAAGGCGTTTTTTCAGCGAGAACAAAAATAAATGGTCTTTAGTCCACTATTTACTGCTAAGTCTAATGAATAGTTAAAAACAACCGTTTCTAAGACTTATTTGTTCGTTGAAATTTAAGAGATGTTGGTGGAATCGACCTTAGATAGTCTCCAAATGGATGATCGTTTTAATTTTCGGCAATTTTCTCTTTTAAAATAAAAACTATATACTTTCGTGTTCGCCCCAAATCTACCCTGTTTTCATCCCTCTCGATCTATCAATTTGCTTGTTCAGCTTTATGACGAATTAGGTTTTGTGGGCGATGTCAATGGTAAATAATTGGAAAAATATTCGGGTGGTGGTGGTGGTGGTGGTGATGATTGAGAGGTTTTCGTAGAATATTTTTGTAACATTTTGAAAATAGGGAACAAACAACAAACAAGCTATTGAATATATTTCAGTCGGTCTAGCATGTATATAACAGATAACAGGCACTGTATTATTGGTAAACGAATTTCTAGAAATCCTACCAGCAGATTTGACGGATTAGTTTGCAAATATTTAATCGTCAAAAGTCAATCAATTCCGGTTGGATGGTTGTTTTGAGACCTGCACACAGCATGAAAGTGTTACTTTCAATATTCGTATACAATGTTATTTGTGTGGAACTAGGTGAAATCGTTTCAGAAAGTCTGTAAAAATTGAATAGGGTGAATAGTAACAATTTTGACACTGTATTTGGTTTATTTACTGAAAATGAGATTTTTTCGCTTTTATAACAGGTTTGACTTTGTGTTGAATTTCGAAAGAATATCACCATCATCATCATCACCATGATCCTGTCCAGTTTCGTTTATTTCGTTTTTCATCTGCCTTTCGTTTTGTGCAAACGAACCCCTGAATTTAAGCTAAACAACACAGTTTCATTATCGGATAAGAGGATTTCACTTGTGGAGAATTGACGAGTGGATGACAAGGCCATCCCAAAACTTTTGGTTATTGTGTGCCTGTTTTAAAAATCAACTTCTATTTTACAATTGTGTTTGTCGGCGATTTATAACACAAACTAGAGAGATTTTTTTTGAAAATAGCCGCATTTTCAGTGGTAAATGGTAACTATAACGTGTAGGTGTAGTAGTAGTAGTAGTATTGGTGGTGAAAAGGTAATAATTAACAATAGTATACAATACAACGGATGACGCCACGTGTTTTCTTGTAATCTGCGTGGCAAATGCGAAATGTCACTAAGTAGAAATAAATGGTGGTGTTTGTTGTTGTCCTTTCAGATTTGCCGACAACAAAACAACAACAATAACGAAAATGCAATACATCTTAATCTAGGCAAGTTTCAGAAATTAACAAATGTGATTGTATTTAATACAGGAAAAAGCAAATGGTACACGTATAGAGAGAGGACAGTTATTATATCTATTTTTACGACTACTACTACTACTATACACGATACAAAAGAAGAATCAATATAATAAAAGAAAAAGTAACATAAAGTCATAATTGCCGAGTGTAAACCAACAATGTTTTATTGTAGAACATAAACGTAAATTGTAAATCAAATTGACTTATATCGATTTCATAAAATTTAGAAGAAAAAAACAGTAAAAATTAGAG
Organism: Mylabris sibirica; assembly: GCA_039776855.1. NCBI lineage: Eukaryota > Metazoa > Arthropoda > Insecta > Coleoptera > Meloidae > Mylabris > Mylabris sibirica. The sequence continues at coordinate 8,083,589 of CM077838.1, forward strand.
GTATTTAAATTATGCAAAGCTTTTAGATTTTCGTAACTTAAGTACCATGAAAAGAAACTAAACAACAACCATTAATCATCTATCGGTTAAGTTTTTTCCCATCCATAAAAACCCAATAATTTTCGTTGTGTTTTTTTTTTTATTTCCTCTGTCTTCTATCTGTTATAATTGATTTTTTTTTAAACAGTTCTCTAACAACTCGAAAATATCGTATTGTTGTATACTGTTGTGAAAGGGTGTACGCTTTAGGGTATGATCTGTTCGAAATACGATTCCCATCCTCCGCAGTTGGTTAGGTGTAGTGAAAAATACACCGCGGGGGTTCCCCCTCAACAACACGCATCATCTTATAATTATTTGCTGTTTATTTAGATTTGGCATCGGACACACATACACACAATACAATAGATTGTAACAAGAATCGCAACGTTGTTATGTTGTCCAATAGTGTTTTGTTTCGGCCGCGTGTCAACTGTTTTCGCAACGTGCCCCCTTTTATACAAATCTCCTCATTTTTTTCCCTCTGTATGTGTGTGTGTGTGTATTCTAGTCTGTTTCATCTAAATCTCGTTTCAATTCTCTTTCAGTTCGATTCATGCCGACCATTAAGGGACGTTATCCGTGTATTTTTACATTAATTAATTTAATTGCACCCTCAACAGTCAACGAGTCTCGTTTCACCGCCCCTATTCTATCTGTCGAATAAAACAAGAAAAGGTGTCGGTAGATAGGTGTATAATTAATAAAATAACGCAAAATTAATTTTGTGTATTGTTGTTTTTCTCTCTGTGTCTATGTATATGTGTTTGTTCATTTCAAAGAAAAACTCGATTGTCAGCGGTATTATTACGTAGTGGGTTTTCGTTTAAACATACGATCGAGTTTTTCTTTGTTTTCTAAACGAACTCGACATTGTACAACTTTATAACGTTAACATTATTGTTGCCAACCCTTAGCGGACATATAATTGATTCAATAAGTGGAAAAACACGATCATCCAACCCAGACATCACCAAACATACGGATATTTGTGACTACAATAAAAATAAATATAGAGGAATGAGGTGGTTGTTTTATAGTGATAAGAACGAAATAGGCAAAAATAAACCAAAATAAAATAGATGGATTATTATAGAAGCATATTATAGGTAGATAAGTATATGGATAATGTAGTTTCTTCGTTATGGAATCCTTGACAATTCCCCAAATCTACCATATTTTCAACAATGTCCATTAGTTTGATATTGATCTAAATTGTTGAGATGGGGGTCCATTTGATTCATTCATACTTCACAACAACCATTGAAATTCATGTTTAATTCAAAGCCCGCATTTATAATTTTCAATTGAACACTTCTCACGATATTTTGACTTGATCTAGGTCCATTAATAAGATCGAAAACCATCCATACTATATTTATACAGGGTGTTGATTGTTTTAAATGTGATTCTTATAAAACTTCTGTTAGTTGACGAGAAATTCGAATAATATTTCAAAGATTTTTAGGGTAGTCCCTGGAGATTATTTTAGCAAAATTAGAACTTTGTAGCTCACATGGAAGTTGGTCAAAAAACAGTTTTAGACTATGTTGTAATTTTCAAAAATGAGCTAGACATGTAAATAATAAATAAAAAGGTGGGAAAAGAAAAGATCATCGAGTCATTCTGAGTCATTTTATGTGTACTGTTAGTTGGTAAAAATCGCGATATTGTGAGAAACAGGCGTTTTTTAACCGACTTCTAATTGAGCTACGAAGTTCTAATTTTGCTAGAATGATCTCTTAGGATTACTCTACAAATACTTGAAATATTACTCGAATCGCTTGCTAACTAATTGTAAGAGGAGTTTGATAAAAAACCGCCACAATTACTTAGATTATTACAGTTCTAATAATTGTTATAACAAAATAAGTTATCTTATTGTTAGTTCCATCCACACATCTGCTGATTGTTAAGCAACATGTGTCCCATATTGTTACCTAAAGGACAAATAATAATTATCGATTAAGGCACGAGTTTATACAGGTATGCGTTTTATAATAGCAGAAGAAAAAAAGCACCGAATTGATGGTGGAATTTTAGAAATTAATTTGTTGATCTTTAACATGTAATTGCTACTTTCTAATAATAAAGTCTTCTTGTCATCTTTTACAATTTATGGTTTGTTTTATCGTATGTTTTGGTTAGGATTTATGTATACAAAGTCTAACAATAAATGGAATTTTGGCCAATCAATTTACCGGATCTTTTTCTCTCTTGTGTTCCATGTATTATTCGTCTAAATACAACAACAATAACAACAAGGGCAATATACTTTTATTACATGTCCGTCTTGTTTAGATTTTCACTATAAAATCGACTGTCCAATTTTATTATTATTTATGGCCTGTATATGGTTTTCTACTTAACCGCATGCGGTCAAGGTGGTATCTATTTGAGATAAAAATGACCTATTTCTCGTCCAAAATTTTCCCTAAATCCTCAATATATACGATATAAATAAATAGTAGTATGGATGGTTGTGGAGTGAATTGGGGTTGAATTTCCCATATAAACCACCTCTATAGTTCAAGTCAAGTGTGAAGTAGTGCTATTTTATATATTTTTTCTTTTTGAAAATAAAATCACCCTCATTTCCAAGCGATTAAATATTAAAGTTTGGGAACCACCGCACAATATTATTTCTATTTTTTTTTTTGTATTATTTAGATCCATTTTCAGTCTGTTGATATTAAACAATTCAATAATTCGTTTTGTATGAATTTGTTGATTACAACAATACGCCTAGAGGTTGGCTTGATGGATTAACTTTATGTTTAATCAACGATCTCTCCCTGATTCCTTTCTTTTTATTACCATTACTACCATTATTATTATTATTTTTATTATTGAGATACGATAAAAATTGATAATAAAGTCGCACAAGAGTCGGATGTCAATTAAAGATTGAATTGGAGATGTTAAACATCTGTCTGAATGGGTAGTGTATTCAACAAGCAACCCCTAAATCCTCTTCATGTTGTTAGGTGAGACTGACTTGAATATATCCCAATGGAGCCAATAACTATAAATATTATCACACAAATTGTAATATGATCCAGATCGAATTACATTATTTATTGACCATCATTCTTAAAGAATTTTCAAAAGATTTTCCAATCAACTTGGATGATAATTTCGTACAAATAATAGATAAAAACAGTTGTTAAATAATCGAATTTCATTCGTCTATTATTAGACGTGTAATAATTGGTGATTATTATGGATAGAAGGGTGATTTCCCCCACACAAACACCGGATAAAGATGTTACAAAAACTGACAAATCATATCAATTTTATTGTTATACGAACCGTAAATTCCATTGTTTTTATGATTTAGAAATAGCGTAGAGATGATTGAAATTTCACCATAAACCACAATTATAAAACGCAAATTTTTTGACGCTATATTTTTGATTGTATTCTTGATAAAAATGTGTAAATCAGTTTAATTTCTTTGGCATAATTTCTACACTTTGTCTATTTTCATTCGGTCAACTTGCCAACGTAACCGAAAAAGAGGTTTTTGTAATGAGCTATTGCAGTTTCTAAAGGGACAGCTTTATGTATTTGTAATCTCAGGAATTGGCAAATCGGCGTAATTTCTTAGGTCTCTGAGCTATTGTGGAATTCTTAAGTGGCAACTACTCAAGCTTCGTTTTTTGACTCAATAATGGAGCAGAAACTTCAAAAACTTCCCTGTCTAGTTGCCGAAAGTTGAACAAACAAGGTTTATTTATATAGAAATAAGAAATGTGGACAAAACGAAAATTTGCATTATTTTCACATAAATTCTAAAAAATTTGACATTTTTAAAAGTTTCCATATTTATATTTCATTAATATTATTCCTAATTATGGAATAATTTATTCTAAAACCAGATAGATTGTAAATAGAAGAGAGGAAGCAATTTTCTATAGAACTGAATAAATAACGGCGTTTCTTATTAACAAGTAAAAGAGCAAAAAATAGCTTTTGATTACACTGTTTTGCAAAAATATACCGTTAACAGGACATCTACCTGTTGGATTAATGAAATTATAGACTTTATAATCTTTATTATAATCAACAAAGATCATCCGCGATACAGACGTAAACACTTCTATTTTACGTACGTGTACCATGAATTTCAAAAAAAAGTGACCGACTCTTGAGCGGAAATATCACGTTATTTGGTTTGTGAAAGTCAGGCTGTATCTCTTGTGGGGGAGGGTATGAAGGTGGGCATGTAGGAAATGTTAAAAAAAGTTTCCATCATACCAAATTTTTAGAAAGCATTTTTTTATTCTGCTAATTACTCAAAATGGCACTAGTAATCCCACACCTACCTTTTTATTGAATATCTTTCTTTATAAATTCTCACCTGCTAAGATTCTCTTACATTATTACGGCCGTCTTTAATAGTCTGTTTTACACAGTCGCACAAAAATTGCTCACTTTCTTCAGAAATCGATGGTATAAAAATTGAGTTTAATTTACCCTTTTGTTGCAAAATTGGCGCTTGTTATATTTTTTTAAAGAATAAAATCGTTATTGTGTAGGTATGTTCGAGAAACGATCAAATCAATGTTATATTGTTGTTGTAATACAGACTATTGTCATTAACACTGAATTGTAACACATACCTAGGAAAAAACCAGGTGCCAGAAATAATGGATCGTTTTGAAAATTTTTTAAAATATTATGAATACCCGCATCCCAGTTGTACCAATGTGTGTGTGTGTTGGTATATGTGTTGGATAGAATGTTACCAAATGTTACCAGCAAAATTTACAAAACAAACAAAACAACCCTCTTCTGTCAGCAAACAAGTTAATACACATCCGTATTGTGGTGTGTCCCCCTCCAATCCAGTACAATAATAATGTGGCAAAACGGGTGGAGTTTATCCATCGTTGAAGGAGTGGTTTCAGTTCAACACAAACATCGATTGGTGGTTGTATGAGATTGGTTCATCTATTTTATAGATGTTATTTTAAAGTTGGCTACAATACAAAACTGGTTCTGTACTGAAAATACAACTCAGTCCATAGTCAGCCGTTGTGTGGGAGAGTTGTTGGTTTAAAAAAAAATAGATTTTATTGCAATTATATAAATAATTAAAAAAAAGTGTTGTGTTATGTAAATATGGTGAAGAGGGAAGAAACAATTCTAGTGATACCAACAATGGCACGTACACCGTTAAAATCATCATTTTCAATTAGTTCAATCCTACCAGAGACAGCATTAGAAGCACCAAAAACACCAGAAGATGATACAAATACACAAACCGGTCAGGTATCTGAAGGTGATTTAAGCGATGATTCTGATTGTGATTTGGATGTAACTGGTACACCACCACCGTTAGATTACTCGAAAGATAATCAAGATGATAACGATAACAATAAGGAAACAAATGATGAAAAGAAGAATAAAGAGAAACCACCGTATAGTTATAATGCTTTGATTATGATGGCAATCCGGAATAGTCCGGAGAAACGTCTAACATTGAACGGTATTTACGAATATATTATGAGAAATTTTCCATATTATCGCGAGAATAAACAAGGTTGGCAGAATTCAATACGGCACAATTTGAGTTTGAATAAATGTTTTGTAAAAGTACCCCGACATTATGACGATCCAGGTAAAGGTAATTATTGGATGTTGGATCCATCAGCTGAGGATGTTTTTATTGGTGGTACAACAGGAAAATTAAGGCGACGTTCAACGGCCGCTTCACGTTCCCGTTTAGCCGCCTTTAAACGTACGATAGCCTTAGGTGCTTTATATCAACCATTGCAACCATTCCCATCGCCTTACAATTTCTATCCACCACCATCAGCAATGTTGGCGGCGTCCGTTTATCAACGCTACAATCCGTATCTGCAAGCGGCGTCGATGTTGCCGAAACCGACGCCTTTATTGCCGGCACACCAGCAGGGCTTTAATATGGAACGATTGTTGGCACCGGCACCTCCTTCAGCTAACGATCTATCATCAGCGTCAGCGTCGCCGTTCCTGAGACAACCCTTGGATTTGTACGGCAATTTCCGGATACCGGTACCACAACAACAACATCCATTATTACCAGCACAACACCAACAACAACAAGCTGTATCGCCGTCGAGTACGTCGAGTTCACCGGAACCAAGGCCTAGTCCGGATAGTTTATTTAAACCAGTGACTGTTTTAACTAGACAAAGTTGATGATATTGATGATGATTGGTTTTGTTTTCAAAAGATCTCATTTTTTAGAAATTTTGGAAAGGAATATACTGCAAGTATATAAATGTTATTTTGTATATAATATTACTGTAAATAATTATAAGATTGATGTAAATATTTTCAGGAAATTATGTGATGTACTCAGTTATTTGTATAGTGTATTAATATTATTATTATTAATATCAGAAAAATATATATATTAGAACCCGTTTGTGATGATTTCTGGTGTGTTATTTTCAAATATCCGTCGGCTAACATATGCTTCTATAAAATAAACTTGATGTTAATTAAAAAAATTAAGAAAATTTCCATTTTAATTAAACAAATTCCAATAAAATACTCATTTTAGTCAAAATCTTTGGGAAAATTGACGAGAATCGATTGATATTTTCAACAAGCTTTCTATTTTTGAGATTGTGCTGAGGTTTTGAGTTAGGGTTAAGTTACACCTTGCATTGGAGTTAAATCTGTACAATTTGCACCCCAGTTAGGGAAAACTGATTAAAAAATGGCCTTAAATTGGGGGAATTTCCGGAAAATCTTCAATTTGTTGGTTCATTTTCTATCTTCATGATTTTTGGGGCAAATTAGTCAAATTTGACAATAATTTACGAAATAGAACGATTTTGTGGTGAGATCAGTTCAAAGACTCCATACTTTTTAGTTTTCGAGAAGAACTGGAAGGCTTTACTTTAAAACTATTTTGTTATACTTAATCAAGATAAGACTTGTAATTCTGTCCACTTGCAACATTTTTGTTTCAGCATTGTATGAACATTCTAGTACAAAATTTTTGGAAAAAAATTGGCAATTTTTTTTAGAATCATCATCATATCTTAATCTTAGGCCAACAATCGTTAATTGTCTTTTTAATTTATTGTTATTGGGGGCCTATTGGAGGCCTGTGTTATAAAACAAATTTTTTAAACAAAAAATTACAATAAGAAGAACAGAATAAACTTCTTTAGAAGTCTGCGAGCGTTAAATTTGCTCAGATTTCTCGATTTCTATTTATAAGTCCGGGACTCTAAAGACATATTTCGTATATTTTACCCGTAAATTTCTCTTAAATCGCAGATATTGTACTTAAAATTACAAAATTCTAATAATTGATTATTTTTTCATTTTAATATTCACAATAAACATAATAACTGCATAGTTGCTGGCTCCCAAAATAAATCACAAAATAGATTGAGCAGGGGCAGAACTGCCGTATAGCAAAAGAGTCATTGCTAAGCAGAGAGGGAGAAGGAGCAGAAAGGCTCTAAAATCTGTCTTTATGTAAAATAATTTAATTAAATAAAATAATTTCAGTGATTGTCCATTGATACTACTAATTTAAAAAAAGAAAATAACAAAAAAACATTCATTTATAAGTTTATTTATTCCATTATTTCAATGCAATTAAAAGTTGTTAGAGGCCGAGCTGAATCTTTTTTGGGGGCAAAAATTTTGAAGTTCCAGTTTTTTGGATAAACACGCAATGTGATTTCAACCTGCAGGTACCCAAATGAATCACATCTCACACTCAGAACATTAAAATTTTGAATTGAATTAATGAAACTTGAATGATATACATGAACAGTTAAAAAGTGCCAAAATTCATCTACCTATCCCAATCCTTGGGATCGTTTCAATTTATCCTCTATAAAATCATCATAATCATCATCATCATGGTCACATGTTCGAAGACGATGTTCATCTGATGAATGGGCGAGTAAACATTTGAACTCTTTAACACTTTAATGAGATAATCGAGTGTATTTGTGGTTGTTATACAGCTGCCGGAGCAGTCTCTGATCTATACAATTATTACCGTGTTTCATTCATCAACAAATATATATCTATTCCACTCATTCATTCTATATTTTACTATTTCGCTTTCATAATTTTCGTTCATTTAATTACTGTATAGTTCTAGATGAATAACAAAGATAGATTGATAGAGATGAATTAAAAAAAAGACGGAAATGAATCACTTTAATCATCATCCGCTAAATGCAATCATGTAATGATTAATGTTTCACACTAAATCAAATTGTATTTTCCATATCTAAAGATTTTTCTCAACTTGACTGGAAAATTGTTTCGAATTTATATTTTACGATAAATTGTTTTATTTGCATTTTATTATTGTTAATATTATCATTAATATTGTTTCACTTCATGGTTGTTTTCTTACTTAACCAATTAAGCCGGTGGCTGGTTGCAGAGGAAGTGGGGTCATAATATTTATTATAACTCGTGCCCATTCCATTAAAAACTACCAAATGCCGTTCAATTTAACCCGAATTAAACAATTGACCATGATGCGGTTCATCTTTCTTCTCAATCCGGACGTATATATTGTCATTGCAATACTTTTCTTATTCAACAATTTAATTCTATTTGAAATAGTAATGGAATAAAAAAAAACACTCAAATGATGGAACAGCTGACGAATTTGTTGTAATTTCAAAGAATTAAGCACGAGTCAAATTTGACTTTTGACCCACTCATCCGACTGCTACGATGATGCTAATTAATTGTTAAAAATTTGTGATTTCTATGATTTTGTCGAATTTTCCAACAAAAACCATCGATTATTGTCAGTTTCAATAATCACAAAGAATTGCCGAAATGTCAGTTGTGTTTGTTCAGAGTTTTGACGTTATTCTGTGTGGAAAAAGCCGAAGAAGAATCGTGGGAATTTTGTATTTATGTCGGCGATTTTTTCGGTAAAGTTGTTGAAATAATAAATAAATTCGCTTTAGTTTCCTTCGTCAAAAAAGCAATAAAAAAAAATGAGAAGCAAAGATATAATCGTCTATAGAGTTGTTAGTACTGTTTGCATCGTCGACACAAGTTGTTGCTAAACAACAAGGTTTTTGCTTTAATTCTTTCCGCTTAGTTGTTATGCAGACGTGATTTTATCGTTAGGCAACTAGCTTAGAGACGCTAAAGTCTTAGAGTGTCAATTTATTTATATTGAATTTAATAAAAGATAAACTCACTAAATTACCTTCAATCATACAAACTTGCTATAAAATTTTCCTGCAACTTATACGTGGAATAGTATTTTGTGAGACGTGTAGGAAAATCTAATTCTGCGTCAATAAATATGTCTACAATCGAATTACACGATCTACTCCGTGCTTGATTGTTTGCCATTTAAACAACAATAATATTGACAGTTGTAATTTGTACAGTGGCCTCAATTAACTATTTAAAGAAATCATTAAGCGAGTTAGTCAAGTTTATACAGCCCTGGTCGTTTTTCTGGGTACAGAGGCGGCCATAAAAAATAACTTCTAACAGGTCAAAATTTGGGGAGAAAGATATTAAGTCAGAAGATGGAATTACTAGAGCCACTTTGGGTGTTTACTTGAATAGGTAAATATTGGGATGGTGGAAACTTGTTTTAACACCTCCTACATACCCACGTTCTCACCCTCATGAGAGAAATAGCCTGATTCACATGGACGTAAAATGTGATTTTTTCGCTCAAGACTCGGTCTCTTTTATTGGCCGTCTCTGTACTTTTGGGAAACTTCGGTTTCGCTGGTCTATACCACTATTGTATATGTATAATAAATAAAAAAGTCTATCGAAAATGAAGGATTTGAACCTAACTTGTTGTTGGACCAGTTATTAATTTTTTTTACCTCTGCCCCTGTGCTGCAAGCTCATTTCTTGAATATTTTGTAGCTCATAGAAAATGCGGCTGCCTTACCTACTAAAAACAGTATCTCGAGAATAGTCTCGTCTTTGTTTGATGCATATATTGATCAATGTGTCACGTGCTAATAACATCTGTTTGTTCCTGGTAAAATTGTAAAATCTGAAACAGGTCTCTATACCTAACTTATATGCAAATGGATTAGAGGGACGGGTACTATATTCTTCATATGTGCCCAATTCAGTGCGCAATGCTGTATAATAAAACGGTCATGATCTATCTATTTATCTATCCATGTTTGTATCTGTCTATCTATCTATTTAACTGTCTATATTTTCTACCACCGATCCCACGGAAACAACGTGTGGGTCACATTGTATACAAATATTGACCTCTGACAGATAGACACATTCCCATATGTTGTACTACCTACACACAATTAAAGTTAGACCTTAATCGGTTTTGGGTCCAATTGATGTTGGAATGATCAAAACAACAACAATGACGAGAATTTAAAGAAAATCACCACAATTACAATTTAATTAAATAAACGTTAATTGTTGTTATAATTAAACATTGAGGGCTATACCTATACATATAGGTAATATATAGTGGATGGATTTTTCGAAATAAAGGGGTTGTTTTGATGATTGTTGTTTAGTTATTGTTGTTATGAATTAGTTAATGTTTGTTGTATTGTTGTAATTGTTTAATGGAACGTAGGTGTGCTGCCTTGGGATGTTGGCCTGCGGGTCAATTAGGCATTAAATAAATGTTGACGTGACTTCTTTGATGCGACACAAATATGAATCATCATATCAAAATATTTTAATAGAACATTATTCTATAATTTTCTTTTTGTTCTATATGTGTATATAATGCATGATAATTATTAGAATTATTGTTAATACAACATTAGAACAAAATAAAAGAAAACGCTACTTATATGTATATTTGCCGTTTCCCATTTGAAAAACTCCTGCTGTTTTACAACAAAAGTCGATATTTATTCTATTGTTACACCCATCATTACACTCTCGATATCACACAGGGTAAATCATAACAAGCATTTTAACAGAAAAAAATCACCATCTATGTATGTATATGTATATTGTAGGTTTGAATTGCTGATGCCCAGCAGGCGAAATTGCATCGACATACGATGATAAACATCTTATTAAACACAAAAAAATATAATATACAGGAATATTATTTAGGGTGTTCTCACGCCACTTTTGTGCGCAAATATCCACCACTTTATGTAATTCGCTTTTTACATTTCGATGTTCGAGTGGATTTTTCGAAATTTTCTCAAGCCACTCTTCAATTCTTGCTCCTGATTTTGCAAAACATTGTATTAAAGGTGACACTCGAAGCAACTTCAGGGATGAAAATCTAAATGTATACGATTCGTATGAAACTCCTATTAGGTGGCGAGCGATTCGAAAAATATTTTAAGGATTTATAGGATCATGTCTAGAGATCGTTTTAGCAAAATTAGAACCTTGTAACTTATTTAAAAGTTGGTCAAAAATCTCTCGTTTCTGATAATATCACCATCTTAAAAAAAAATCTCCAAAGGCAGCAAGTACCTTATATAGCGAATTTTTTTATGTATCTACATACTGAAATATTAATTGCAAAACATTCTTATGATACTGACAATTAATATATTTTATTAACATTGAATCAACTAATAAATTCATTTCCCGATGTTATTTTAATATTTCTGATTTTTATTGAAAAATACTTTTAATCCACAAACAATAAGAAACACTAATACATTCGTTTGAAGTTTACTGTTTGTCTAATACGTCCAATCAAGGCCTGCTTGATTTTTTCAAGCGAAATTCTCTAGCAGGCCTTGCGTCTAATATTAACTGTCAAAATTAGTTACCACCCCGCGATATTCAATTTTTTTTCTAATATCAATTGTCAGAACACATAGCCACCTGAGATAATCGATTTTACTGCTTATACTCAAAAAAAAAATTTTTGCATTTTTCTTGCGATCCAATGAACCGATTTTGATGATTTTTTTTCTGGGTCATAGAGGATCGACGGCTCTACTGTTATTTTAATTTTCATCAAAATCTAAGCAAATGTAATATTGAAAATGATTTTTCTTAACATTTCTTCAGCTCTTATTCCAAAAGTGTTGGCCCTATTAGTCTGGCCAACGAACTCATCCAAGCTATGCCAAAGACCGATTTTTGTACCAAGTTTCATTAAGATTGGTGTATTTTTACGGCAGTTATCGTGGATATACATATATAAATATATATATATATATATATATATATATATATATATATATATATATATATATATATATATATATAAAAATTTTAACGAACGGTGGATATGGGTTCCTGAGGTCCCAAAACGAACTTCTGTGCAAAAATTTTTCGGAAATTCAAAAGTGAGGATCTCGTCATTAGCTAATTTTTTTTAAAAAAAATTCGCTAAAAACGAGCTAAACACGCAAAACGACTAAGAATGACTCGAAGACTTTTCTTTTTCTCCATTGCATCCAAGAAATAAATAAGAGACATTTGCCTCCGCTTCAGAATAAAATAGAGAAATACAAAAAAAACATCAACATGTTGGGAGTCATTCTAAGTCGTTTAACGTGTATAACTCATTTTTGGAAATCATGACATCGTCAGAAATGAGCGATTTTTTACACACTTCTAAATGAGCTAAAAGGTTCCAATTTTGCCAAAAGAATCTCTAGACACCCTCCTATAAATCCTTGAAATATTTTTCAAATCGCTCGACAACTACTAGGAGTTTCCCACGAATCGTATATACTTAAATTTTTATCTCTGTATATGGAGATTCCATAAGAAAATCGACCGAAAATATCATATTAGTTTCATTCTACATCAATTTTCTAATAATTCGGAAAATTCACTTTCTGCACTGAAAAAATAGTTGATAAAATGAATTCTAAGACAGATAGGAAGATATAGAAAAGTTATCGCTACGCCTTGCTAGTCTATTCCCGATTTAAATTTATTTTCCGTTTCTCGAAAAGCAGCGTCCAAAGTAGGCCGATTTTTCTAAATTATAACTCTTAATCACACAGCAGGTGTGGTCTTGGCTCTCCTGAAAGTTCAAAAGACCAATCACGTCCTTCAGTAAAAACAGATATCTAATTGTGTCTTACTTTTCTTGGAATTCGAACTTATTGCCGACAATTATCACATTTATCACACACATCTCTACATTTTGTACGACATAGCACGTCTGTTTTAAGGTACATGTTGACTGCCCCTTCAATTTACGAAGAAAGAAGGGGATGTGTTGGACTAGACTAGATGGTTTCTTAAGCGTTCACCTTAATTCTTCATGAAAACGCGCAAAATTAATTGAACTAAAGAATAAAACCCAAACTACGCACGTGCAACGCCTGTATGCGCCTGCGTATTTCTTCCAATACAATCGAAATATGCAGGTCAAGCCGTCCAAGTCCAACTACGGTTGAGTATAATTATTTCTAGCGACTGTTTTCTTTCAAAATCGATTTCCCGTGAATCCATTGACTGTTTGCTGAATCAGAATCCAAAATTAAAACTATGAGTGTTATTCCCGTTTAGATTTCTTAAATTATCTCGAATAATTTCCGCTCATCTGGACATATCCAATTATCAACAGATAACCACCTGCTACCTTTTTGTATCATATTTAATTCTGTATTTTTTCTTCTTTGAAATGTTTGTCATACATCACATTGGAAAAATATGTGAAAAGGTTCAAGTGTGTGTGTGATGGTGACGATGAGAAAGTATAACTGTGGTGAAGATGAAGAAGAAGAAGAAGAAATTTTCTGGTGGATTGTGACAGGTAACAAAATTGGAAACCACTGGTCGGCGGTATCAATCAGCGGGATATTGTTGAATATACCAGCAGGCGAATGGTTATGTTAACACTGTATTAATTTACATCGAACACGATATAGTCCCATATCTAACTGTTGTACGCAGTTGGACATCATCAACACCTACTACAGGAAAGGTACGAATTGAAGGAGAAAAAGTAAAAGAAAATTCGTACGGTGACTGAATTGGGAATATATAAAATTTGTTGTGTTCTTTTTCCCCTTATTTTTCGGCATCAAAATTGTTGCCATTGATGGAGATGATTGGGGAGAAGAAGCTGTAGAGCTGCACGACGACGAAAGTTCATTTAAATCGTGGAACGAATAAAACTAATACTGTCAAGTGTACCGATTAAAGATGGAAAGACTTTTAAATTGTATAGCGAGAGGACTATAATAATTTATATTTTGTAATCACCATTAGTGTCGGTGTTTATCAATAGATTTATTCGTATTGTATAAATAATGCAGCAATTGAGATGTCACGATTCGAATCTACCCAATGATTTATCCAGAAGAAAGAACTTTTGCTAAATAACAAAAACATACTCAAGGCTATTTTATAAACTTTTAATATTGTTATAGGGAAATATCTCGCTTTGATTAGTCGTACTTGCATCCATACCTACACAAATAAAGCAGAGTTAAAAGTATTTTCCCTTGTGATTCCAATCCATAGACTGGTCTTGTATCGCTTTAATGAGGTGTCAGATTTGGACTGATATGTGTTTGGTTGTTATGACGAGGACAGTCCACTGTCATATCAACAGGCTCCTATTCAAGAACTGTTACAAATACACACCTGCACACCAATATATGGGGTGTTTTCTTCTAAATTTAATCCTTAAATATTCTTTAATCTCTATTCAACAGATGGTGATACAAATCAGTTGTTGTCAGAAAATAAGGGTGACTTAAATTTACATACACACATCTATCTACTTATCAAAAGAATGTTGTGGTTGGTTCGTTTTTTTTTTGGCTTCATCATCGAAATAGTGAGATGTCAATTTTAGCATGCAACGTCTTCAATCTTCCCATCGAGTAATTCCCATTTGAGACTACAGCTAGTAGCCACAAAGAACTCAAAGAATGACATTTTGATTTATCACATGGACAGATTTCTTGTTGTTGTTTTGTTTAATAGAAGATTTTTATGAAGATGTCGTGATGTTCGTAGACATCGATCACAAACAGCGGTATTTAAAAGAAATCGATGTTGTTGTTATTGTCGTTGTTGATTGCTTCTATTTCATATAAATATACACGTGTTTATTTGTTGTTGTTGTTGTTGTTATTGTTGTATAAAATGAACGATATTATGTGTAACAAACTTGGACAGGATGTGGGGAATGATAATGTGAAGTCAACAACGCAATTCAAGACCAATTGAGTGGAGACGCTTGAAATCCCGGACACGTCTGCAAGATGATTACCCCATTTATAAATACATAACAACATTAACTCTTGTTGTTGTTGATTGTTTGAATGAAATTTTTGGAGGAAAAACCTCAATACTCCCGGGTGGCATTCCTTCATTTATTCCAAAATATCTCTTCCTTTATATTAGAGTGTTATTGTCAAAGTGTACATCGATGATGAAGAAGAATGAACTAAGAAGGTGTGTGTATTTATATGTGTATATGTGTGTGTGTTGTCTTTGATTGACCGCTTTCTAAAGACGTTTTTAGTGAGCGGGATGGTAAAAACGATTGAATAGATCGCGTTTGTTTATCTGATCTTTGAGCTATTAAAGTAATGTTATTACATCGCGGCATGATGTGTTTTGTATTCTATCGAACAAGATGGATTTAAAATAAAATAAAATAATAATAATAATAGTAATGGTGAAGAGGAAAAAAAACCGTTCTCCCTCTTGACGTTTGAACGAGCACTATAGGAAAGGCTTTCTGTTCAAATCAACCGCACCAGTTAGCTAAATGCACCTTAACAAATTGCGCTTTGTCATATGGTTATGTTTTTTTTTCTACATAGATAATCCCAAATAGACAATTACATAAAAAACAGACAACTTTAGTACTGAAAACTCACTATTGCTGGAAGTTAAACGTAGATTTTTATTCGTCATAAATTAGAAGCAGCTTTTGGGGTAGCGACGTCATAACTCGAACTATATGAAAGCAGAGCGTATAAGCAAAAGCGGCGTATTTGCAGTGAATTCTCTTTGACGCTCACTATGTTAGACCTGAACATTATTTACTATTTAAAAATACTTTATCACAAATATTTCTATTAAAATTTGTTATTAAGAAACAATCCATTTTAATTAAAATAATGTCAATAATCGTGAAAGGAGCAAGTAGATACGCCATATCTAAGAGCCCAGGCACATTCATCAGTAAAATTTGCTAAAAACAACGATTTCGGTGAAATGATTCCTAAAAATCAAGAGTTTGGCTCTGAAACCAGCTAAAAAAATTAAAACCGGATTCTTCTCACAATTCAATAGTAAAATTTATTAAAAACTGATAAGTTTTGATGTTGTGCAGAATTTGATAAAAAATTCATCATTTATTACAAAGTACTCAAGAATTCAGCTCGAAAATCGACTAAATACTCTGCTTTCAAACAGAAAATTTTGCTAGAAGAACAAGAATGTCTCTAAATCTAGTATGAAGTTCGAAAAATCACCTGAAAGTTATTATCCCTTAAGAAATGAATTTTCACGATTTAATAGAAAAATTCGTCATTAATTGACGACTAATGACTAAAATGCCTTACATTTCCCCTCAGAAATAATATCATCATTATTATCAATTTAGTGTTTCGTCTGAATATAGAAATAAATACGTGACACTTATTGGTTTAGTTCTAGCAAAAAATGAGCCAACTTAAGCGGAGCTTAAAGCTCCCATATACCTACACAACTTATAGGGGCGATCAAAAAAAAGTTTTGAGCGAGAATTTCACATATTTTCGTTAGTATGTGAATCAGATTGTTTCTCTCGTGACGGTAAGAAAGTGAGTAGGTAGGAGGTGTTGGAGCCAGTTTCAGCCAGAGAAAATTTACAGAAAGTATCTTTCTATTTAGGTAAATCCCCAAAATGGCATGATTGAATATCTTTCTTCCCAAATTCTGATCTGTTAAGATTCTGATACATTTTGATGACCGCCCTTCATAAGCCTGCTTTAAACAGCCGCTCAAAAGGTGTTGTTTTTTTTTTTGATCGCCACTGTACAATAGGTACAGTTATTTTTTCCGATTTTCTGGATTTAGTCAGACTAGCCTCATTGCCATACGCACAACGATATTCTTTGAGGAAAATCGGTTTAGTCTGTTTAACAGGTCTCGCCACCACTCCGATACTAAATTTTAGAGTACCTATCTGTCCTTTTTCCCCTTATTGTTTGGTTGGTGGGAACTGACAGATATTCCTCACACACACAGATTTATCTGTACAGTTTAAATTGTTTTTAGATTGTATCTGTCTAATTTAACAGATAAAACTGCACAGTTTTCTGCTATACACATTACGGAAAATTAGAAGGAAAGAAATGTACCGATTTTTCGTACAAAATGTTTTGAAGGGAAATTGAATGTAGTGATTATGTTAAGCTTAGGACCTTCTAATGGTTTAATTCTGTATCTTTTCATATCCATTGTTTATTTAAAGGATGTCTTTCAAATATCCCAAACTGACAACGTCTCAATTAGACCAGCATAGATTTTGACAAAACGGAGCTCCTTTTCTTTTTTTTTTGTCGTCAAAAGATCATTGTCTATACGTAACAAAGTAGCCGAATTTCAAGTTACTTCCAGTTACAGATCAACAATCAGCCCCTTTCTACTGAAAATATCAAATTACCCTCTACTATGTGGATATTTTTAGGAACAACCATCATCTTTCTGTATCTTTTTTCCGATTTGTTTGTATATAATATTTGACGAAACTATTCATTAGAACACAGTCGAAAATACGGCGTTACTGAATATTGATTCAGATAAATCACAATCTTTTTGGTGGTTGTACGATATTTATCAGGAAAACATCTGACATTTTAGTTAAAATTCCAGATGATTAGAGGGTGTATTATATGTAGTTTGGAGTGGTAGTAGGGCCCACCCACCTGAAAAACTTTTAGCAATAGAACATTGTGCATATTTGTGTGTGTCCCATATCGGTTGATATGTTCTATAGAGGAAAAACACCGCCACAACAACTGCCACCATGATCGTGTCTACAGGGTGGTAAAGCGATACTACAAACAACACTAACAACCACTAAAATAGAGGCTCAATGTTTTGACACGGTGGCCATGTGTTCACTGTTAAATAGTTCGAAACGTTTGATCTTCACCGAAAACAACATATTCGTTCATCGTTAATAAACCAATAGATATTATGTTTAACATTAAAGGCCGATCCACACACGGAGATATATCTTATAAGACGGTCTCATGGTACGGTGCAATGATATATATCTATCTCTGTCGGTATCATGTATAGACAAAGCTAGATATATATCACTGTACCGTACCATGAGACCGTCTTACTAAGATATATCTCCGTGTGTGGATCGGCCTTAACCGTAAGAGTTCCGTTGTTTGGGTATTATTATGTGGATTGTTAGAAGATTTTTTTTTTGGAAATTTCTAAATCGTATTAGTTTTCAACAACAAACTGATGGACACAATCCTTTCGTTCGTTTATTTATTTGACCAAGCAAGCAAAGAAAAATCATTGAAAACTGGCTAGTTAGTTACAGGCTGGTATTATCCTTCCGGTTGGCATTATAACCAGCGGTCTCTTTACACAGTTGCCGAATTTTCGGGTAAATATTTATTTTGCTTTAACTCTTTCAAAACAGCAATGTCGTACTATACATATAATCAAAATCGCCATTTGATGATGAAATTTCGTAGTCGTTTAGAATTTAGAGATTTTCAGTTAATGGTAACTAAATATCCTAATATTGGGTTCAAGATAATCGGACATGGGTACAAACAACCAAACAATGAACAAATACACAAAGTATTGAATTGCTTATTCTGGATTTTTACGATCAACTAGATCTGATAAAAGTTGAATAAAGGGCAACATATGTATGCGCACCGGCCGACCTACAACTAACAAATAAAAACAGTTTCTTTGTTATTACACTATTCAGTAGAAGAAGCAGCAGAAGAAAAAACACGTACACAAAAAAGAATCAAATTAACAACAAAACATGGCAAAAACCTGTAACTGTAACAACTTGAGCAAGATGTAACTGGAGATGTTGAGAGATTTTTGAGGAAAATTACAGTTGACAACAAATTGAGAATTTGATTCTATCTTATCCGTTAAACAACACAACAACATCATCATCATCATCATCATCAACAATAATAATTCTAAATTAATTTGTTTGAATGATAATAGACTTAGTGGTCGGCTGATGTTAATTACAGGTTAACTTCTGACGTTATAACAACTCGTATTGTGGATGACGGAGCGAATTCCGAAGACAATTCAACGGAAATATGAAGAAATTATCGATATTCAATAGGATTGTGTTTGTGTCAAGCCCCCCACATGCACAGTAAGACTTCCATCCCATTGGGCCTATCGTTCATTAGTTATTGTTAGATTGGAATAAGCACCGTAACATGCTCCCTTGAGATATAATATCCGTGTACCTATTGATTGTTTGAAAATCGACAGAAGTCCGAAACAAATCGACCAGATAGGTGGCCTAGACGGGTGATGTATTTATTACCAGAAATAATTACAAATATATAGAACATTATTATAGTTTTCTTGTTAAAATTATTATTGTTATTACGTTTTTTTTTTCAATGTGTTTCAATACCAAATGTTTTTGAGAGTCGTTGGTGCTTTTGTTAGAGGCACGATTGTTGATAAGGCCGTTTATTCATCACGTACCTGCTATTTTGCAATGATGCTCTCAACATTCTGTTGTCTTTGTTGTTGTAAATCATCAAGTTTGTGTTTGAGCACAAGACAGTAGCTATAGTCATTGTTCTATAAGCTTTACTGCTCTCGACTCTATAAGCATCATTGAATACAGGAAATATTGAGCAAAGATTGAATATTATTGGACAAGAACAGGAAAAAATGCAACGTTATCTATATGTACAGTATTGAAAATTGAAAAAAAAAAACATTAGGGAGTTTCCAGCAAATTTAGTTTAGTGTTAACATTAAAGCTCGACGAAACCTCAAAAGCACATCGATATTATTACAAATTGTTTGCGGTATTGTGTCACAACAATAGACTATATATACAGTTGTACAAATCGAATCATCAATCCGATGATTTCTACTTGGAATCGATTGTATTGTATTGAGTTACTATTTTTTTTTCCTCGTCGTTTTAGTGGGGAGTTAACTACCCTGACAATAGTACCAGTGCTCGAACACACAGCTGCCAAATCCTGCTATTTATTAAACATACGTGTTAATCTCGGGCAATACCACATAAACTTTTCAATATAGCCTTTATATACAACTATGCTAAGGGTAATGTGTTGAGTGAATTGTAACCCACATTTATACAATGTTTCTATTATTATTATTATGTGTAGAGACGGCTTTTGTGATTATTCCATTGAAGCGCTCGTATTTCAGATTAGCCGTGATTTATTCCAATCATAATTAGCTCCAATTCTTATTTCGGCTATCGATAAATTAATTAATAATTTTTATTTAAATCAATTTTCGATAAAACAATATATATCTTGAGAATGCTGATTGAGTTGTGATTTATTTAAGGATATAGGAAAGGGGATCCGCACTAGTGCACTAGCAGCGTGACAAAGCTGTGAAACCGCCATCCGACTAGGGGTGTTTTAACCTTATGTTCACAGGGTGTGTATACATGTAAAACATATCCCCTGAAATAAAGATATTCAACTGTATATATGTTTGGTTTTGTTTGGGGTAGCGGCCTTAAATAAAATATTTCATAAATCATATTTAGGAACTATTGTGGCCTAGATGCCTCCACCGTAACGGATAAATCAGTTCACCATCACCAATGTGTACAGAGATAGAATAGAGGGGTTGGATTTTATAGTTGTCCCCCTTTTTGATCACCAAATCATCCGTCAATAGTGATGATTTTTTCCGAGATAGTGATAGAGAGATCACATCATCTATTTATCTACAATAATCGTGGTTGTGCATGTATGTGTGTGCGTCTATATGTATTATAGTTAGTTTTAGAGTAAAGTGTGCTTATTAAATGTTTATTTAAACTGAGGCACGTGTCTATTGTTCCAAAGTTTTCCATATAGATCAGATTTGAATGGATGGTGAACGTGACACAACAAAAGATGAACATTTAGGATGTGCATCATCGTTTAGTAGACAGCAAAACAACAAAGAATAGACAAATAATAATAATGAGTGGAGAACAAGAAACAATTTCTAAAGTACAATCATCGAATATGCATCAATCGTTATCAAACGATAAACATACGAAATTAAAATATTTAGAAAAGGGACAAGACCGTGTCGCTCCACCATCAGAATAGAAACGACACGCAACATGATAAATCTAAACAGGAAAAAAAAATAGAGTTGTCTTGTGGGCGGTCCCATTCCAAAATTTTTCAATTAGTCTCGATTAACTGGCTGTAAATAGTTTAGAATTCGTTTCTTCGTCCCTTCATATACAATTTTTAGAATTTCTCGCCGCAAAAATATGATCAACACACAGGCTTTCTTCTTTCTGCCCTTTCAATTTTTTTTTTGAAAAGACGTAGGACCATTAATCAAGCGGCAAAGCGGCCAAAGTAGAGCCGTTTTTGGGGCGGAGTAGTCTTTTTATATAGAGCGGCGACAACAAAGTTCACAAAATATTTAAACATTCATGTATACAACACGTATACGGTAGCGTTTAGAAAGACTTTGATGTCTTTATAGTGGTATGTTACTATATCAACTATTGATTTTGACAAAACGACCTTTACCGCTTCTTTTTGGTAAAATTCTCTTTACTGAGACAGTAAAAGGGGTGGTTATGTGATGTAATCTGCTTACTTTTGAGGAACTGTCATTATAGAAATAGTGATGGGTTAGAATTAGTGATTCCGGCAATCTACGTGGAGGTCTTTAAGCTTCTTAACTAACCGAACTCTGGCTATTATTGCTCACCTATCTTGGTTGTCTTGTAATCTTTTTACACCCTTCCATGATTGTAAACACATATTGTAGATCAAAGATACAGTTTGGACAACTATACTAAAACTGTTTTGAAATTTTTAATGGAGAATATCCAAAATTTAAGCCGTTTAACTTAAAACATTTCCATATTCACCACAATAAGTTTCTTTTCCCTTTCATTATACACGAATGTCTAAAATTGATAGATTTGTATCTGTTGTAATAACGAGATGAGGTGTAATTATTGATACAAGCCAGAGTCAGCATTCGGTTTGAATGCTGTACGTAAACCGCATGGTAGTTGGAAATGCTGTTTTGATGACGACGCTGATACTAGGGACGTTTGAGAATAGAAATGAGACTAATCAACATTTCAATTATTTGACAACGACACAAATACGACACTTTTGCTGGAATATTAAACCATCATCTCATTTTTTTTTTTAGCAAATACTGAAAAATGAGAGAAACATGTGTTTTTTGTCGTTTTTGTTTTCATCGAATTTCAGGTAGTTTAACAATTTTTTCTTCTTCTATCCTCAGGACAATAGAGAGGATTCTTGTCTAATTTACAGCAGTTTGTGTAGTGAATTCATCATTGCCAAAAACTACTGATGTTTTTATTACCCATGTCATTGTTGAAGAGATAATCGATTTCTGACCAAAACATTCCATTCTTCTTCCCAATTGTTGGCCGAAAATACAACTAAAGAGTTTCACTATCTATCAATCATGTAATGGAAACAAATTTTTACTATTCTATTTAAAACAAACACAAAATTGATTTATGAGCCTCTACATACCGAGTTTGTTTTCATTGGATGAATTGCAACAATAAATCCGCTATTTTACGAAATTTTCCACAAATCCAATCAAAATTAAGTACATTTTTTTGGGGTAAAAGTGGGATTCTTTAGAATTTTGAAATTTCATCTAAATTGCTTCATGCTTTAATACGGTTACCCACTGTGGCTTTCAGTAGGCTACCAGTATCCTGTCGTTGGACCAACAAAAGAACGATTGCATTCTTGACAATTTACACAAACACACAAGTTTTCTAGAAAAATAGAAGAAGAAAAACACGTTTACGTTTCAGAAAATTTTGCATAATGTCTTTACTGTTACTATTGTGAAAGAGACAGTCTGTATATTATCGATGGTGATGTGATAATATAATAGAAGCTTTCAATTCTCGTTTGTATTCGACACGCTATATTGGGGATACAAGTGTTGTTGTAAATTTTTAATATTGAAAAGGATTAACAATTCCCTTTTTTTCTCCATTCGGTTGATAGGTGACAGTCTCGTTCCTTCTAACCGAATGAGTTCGTTTTCGTTATGGGGCTTAGGGTGTCTTCTCCGATCCATCGGTGCAAATAAATCGAATTAATTAATAACGCCACAATCTAAAATATTTATACGAATTACTGGTAGTATCATTCAATGAATAGATTGTAGATAACATCAGCCGCTACTATTAAAATCTGTCAATTACGTAGTATAGACACGAACGTTTAATATAACTCCCAATTCTATACTAATGTTAGAACTATTAAAAGAATAATTAATAAAAATAAATAAAGGAAGACGAACAAGAAGAAGAAGAAGAAGACAACGGGCGAGGAGGAGAGTAAAAACGTTTCATATGATGATATGTTTGGTTATTTAAAAATGCCGATTAAGTCTTTTTAATCTTTAATAAATAAACGTTCGATCGTTTGATGCTTGGTAAAGTTGGATTATTTTGGCATGTTATAAACACTTAACAGAACAAGAATTCATCAAAGATATTCGTCTACTGTATCAATAAATATTTTAATTCCTTTGAAAATGCAAACAGATAAGCAAAATGTTTAGAGGAATCGCTTCCGTTTGTTCAAGCAGATCGAATAAAAATCGTCTTGGAATCTTCACAATTTCCTTAGACTTTTGATAGTGATTGCCGATTACTGATTACAATCAAATTCAGCTTGACTTGGACTCTAAATTCATCTGTTGTGATGGGGCAAGTTGCGCGAATTAAAATAGACACACTGTATGCGGAATGCAGCCGAATTTCCACATTAAAATAGCCATTCTTTTCTAAAATTTAAGTCATTTATGAGTCATGATGTGTATTTAAAAGCGTAACAACTGTAAACATACAAGCCTCCTGTTTGTTTACATTAAATTTCATGTAAAACATCGGTCCCTTTGATCTTGGCAATACAACATACACGTTCGTTTTGTTTGCCACTTCAACATCTGATTAATGTTCTGTTTTAAAGAAGCATTTTTCATATTTCCTTTTATAACACACGATTTTCAGGTAAATCTAAATTATTAATTAATTGAAAAACAGCAGAATTCACACCGTAAAAATTCGGATATCTTTGAAAGATTACCATGTTGAGAATATTGGTTTTAATGAATTGATGATGGGTTAATTTCAAAAATTTAATACTTGTATCGTTATTTTTTCTTTAAAGTTAACTTAAAACCGAAACGAACTTCTTTTGTATAATACTGATATTTATGTATTTCGGTGTTTTTGTCGGTGTGCTTTTTTAAAATCATCACCGTTGATGATGTGTTTCTTGTTGAAAACTTTTCAAATGATATTTTCTCTTTCATTAATATTATCATTATTTATTTATTTTCATCTTATAGTAAGCTTGATCAACAACCGGTATCTCTATCTTTCTATATTATGATGATGATGATTATGTTGATTATTTTCATCTACTCAGGGATGAAGAAAAATAAAGTGCGGTATCTGATCAAACAATAAAAAAGACAACTATATTAACGTGTCGCCCGTAAATTTCATCCTTTATTGACCACTAGCAACATTAACATCAGTAATTTGTTGGTTGTTTAATATACATGCCGCGTTAAATATTTAAATTCACATGATATTAATTTATTAAAAATATTTATATGAACAGAAGATAGAACTATACACATATACATACCTACCTATATAGGTATATAATCAAGAGTTTTCGGTTATGGGATAGGAGGTTAAAATGAAGTTAAGTTTCCAGGTAAAGCTAATTAGTAGTTTGCATGCGTAAATAATATAATAATATGACAGATATTTAATATCGTATTTTATAAAATATTGTTCAATAATATGTGCGTGTATATGTGTCTTAATTATATTGTACATGGACTCAATCAAAACATCTGCCATGTAGATTTGCTAATTAAACAGCAGGACAGCAGCTGGATAATTGTTTCGATAAATTAGATCAAATAAGAAATCTAAGATTTCGGTGTACACAAACAAATTCATGTCTGACGGAAATCAAGAAGTCATACATGTGTATACATGCTGTGAAACCTTGATAACACTACTACATAATTATTTGATAATTTTTATTGGTGATGTTAATTAAATTTTAGTAAAATGACAGGAACTTTGGGCATATTTATTTAAAAAAAAGGAATATTATCACTTCAATTTGCTAGTATTTTCAATTAGTACATCACACTATAAATTAGTCAGTTTATAACTCTATTTCGACCTTTTGCAAAGACTCTAGAAGATTTCTTCTTCATCGTAGACAACAGTTAAGTTTCCAGTTTTTTCGATTGTCATTGCAGTTTTAGTTTGTTCCTGATCAGGTTTAGAAGCCTTTTACGATTTCTTAGGCGAGTAATCAATAAAAAATCCTTTGCCATTTGCACATCTCATTCGTCTTTTGAGCTTTTGCTAGCTCTCAGAATAGTCCAGGAACTATTAAAATGGAGCTGTTGTTTCTGTTGGAGGTTATTTTATTATCTTAAACTTCCTGAGGTTCACGATTAACTAGAGTGGTCGAAAGATTTGGAGTAAAGTAGATCGTTGGAAAAAGGACTTAAATTGCTCATTATTTTTGTTCAATTTCTTTGAGAAACGGAAGTTTGTAATTAAAAAATTAATTTAGTTTATCAATTCTTTTAGGTACAGTCAAGTGAGTAAAAATTTTAACGGTAAGGTGTCCACCAGCTTTCGTTTGATGGGAACAAACATACTATTGGATATCGAGAGAAAGAAGGGGACGATTTATTGATGTACAGCCAAGTGCGGAAGAATTTTAACGACTCTTGATGCGAATTTTGGCCTGTTTTGTATAGATTGAACCGTTCGTCCACCATTCTTGGTATTGGGGATGGACCGAAGCTGCTTTGTTGCTTTACCTGTTTTAGCGAATAGTAGCTGTTGAAGTTGAACCATAAGTAAGTAGAGGGTGGCAAATTACCTGATCCGTTATAGGGGTGTGGTGTTTTGCTTTATTCAGGTACATGAACAAATCGTCCCCTTCTCTCTCACGATATCCAATAGTATGTTTGTTCTCTTCAAACGAAAGTCTGGATTACACTATACAATCCTAACCGTTAAAATTCTTGGCTGTACCAATAAATAGTCTAGGTGTTCCCCATCAAATTCTTAGAACAATGATTTTATTTTATAAATAAATGAAAAGGCGATAGCGAATTTATTAAAATTTCCATTGGTAGCTGAAGATCCTATATCTATGGTGAAATATAAGATTCTACAGTCAGTTCAGTGGAGAGCAGATAAAAGAGACCACTTTTTGTGCAGCTGTTTAAAATTAGCTTTTAAGGGCGGTCGTAACAATGTATGAGAACTTTCGCAGTCTAGAATTTGGGAAGAAATATATTCAGTCAGAAGAAGGGGATGGAGTTACTGGTACTTATACTTTCTATGAATTTGGTATGGTGAAAACTCGTTTCAACACCTCCTACGCCTTCCTAGTCTCACACGAGAAGCAGTCAAACTCACACGAACCGGAAAATGTGATATTTCTCGCTCAAGAATCGGTTTCTTTTATGTGCTCACTAGTGTACCTCTATTTCGTAAGTCTATTTTAACCAAAATCTTATTGCACTAACAATAAGATTCTCCAATTTATTAAGGCCCAAGTCAATTCAATATTATGACTTGATTCCCACTTTTAGCGAATTTTTTTAAAAAAATTAGCTTATGACGAGATCCTCACTTTTGAATTTTCGAAAAATTTTTGCACGGAAGTTCGTTTTGGGACCTCAGGAACCCATATCCACCGTTCGTTAAAAATTTTATATATATATATATATATATATATATATATATATATATATATATATATATATATACAGGGTGATTCAAATTCGGGTCTATGCATGGGGATCTCGGAAACGGTAAGAGATACGAGAATGGTTAAATTGGGGCAAAGTTACATAATCCGAGGGTCAACATAATGGACCAAAGAAATCAAGGATATCTTGATTGGTTCTCTAAACATTTAGAAATAATCAAAAGTTTCGAAATCCGATTTTATTTTTTTTCAGCCTTATTTGAGAAAATATTGCGAAACGAATACCACATCTTCATTGCAACTTTTAAATTGCTATCTGATGGTGCACACAGATTTCCGATACAATACACCGTTTTTTTCAGGTCTATGGGCAACATTTTTTTCTAAATACGGACCTGTCTTTTTTTATAATTTTTGAAATCCCTACATAGTTCTACATACTATGCTGTTTTTGTTTGGATCGAATTCAAATGTTTTGTTCAGAAAAAAGCCTTTCAAAAATTTCTATTTAGAGCTTTTCAGATTGATTTTATTTATTTAGTTATTACAATTTACGTGATATTTTTATACTTTAAGCGTCAATTTGATCAAAGAAAACTAGAGACGACCACATAAAAATATTTATTTCTGTATTACACTCACATTATACGACAGAAATTACATTTTGGATTGAAACTTATATAAAATCGAATTTCGGAAATTTTGTTATTTCCGAATATTTAGAGAACTAATCAAGATATCCTTGATTTCTTTGGACCATTATGTTGACCCTCTGATTATGTAACTTTGCCCCAATTTAACCATTCTCGTATCTCTTACCGTTTCCGAGATCCCCATGCATAGACCCGAATTTGAATCACCCTGTATATATATATATATATATATATATATATATATATATATATATATATATTTATATATTTATATATGTATACCCACGATAACTGCCGTAAAAATAATCCAATCTTAATGAAACTTGGTACAAAAATCGGTCTTTGGGATAGCTTGGATGAGTTCGTTGACCAGACTGGTAGGGCCAACACTTTTGGAATAAGAGCTGAAGAAATGTTAAAAAAAATCATTTTCAATATTACATTTGCTTAGATTTTGATGAAAATTAAAATAATAGTAGAGCAGTCCATTCTCTACGACCCAGAAAAAAAATCATCAAAATCGGTTCATTGGATCGAAAAAAAAATGCAAAAATCTCTTTTTTGAGTATAAGCAGTAAAATCGATTATCTCAGGTGGCTATGTGTTCTGACAATTGATATTAGAAAAAAATTGAATATCGCGGGGTGGTAACTAATTTTGACAGTTAATATTAGACGCAAGGCCTGCTAGAGAATTTCGCTTGAAAAAATCAAGCAGGCCTTGATTAAACGTATTACGGGAAATGAATTTATTAGTTGATTCAATATTATTAAAATATATTAATTGTCAGTATCATAAGAATGTTTTGCAATTAATATTTCAGTATGTAGATACATAAAAAATTCGCTATATAAGGTACTTGCTGCCTTTGGAGATCTTTTTTACGCTTTCTACTCTTTCTAATTTCCAGTTTTTATATCCAATCTCCCAACTTACAGTTGCACTGAAAGTCATTGGAAACAGCACCAGTACCGGCGATTTGTTGTACAAACATCTGCTGAAAGTGTGTTTGTATATGTGTGCATGTATAACAAACCACACCCTATACGTATTAACACTTATATAGATCAAATATACGTATACATATACACAAAACACGTATACGTCCATTATTTAAAGCAATGGCTTGTAAATTGTGAAACGGCCGAGGGCTGACCCGCTTACTACATAACCCTCATACTATTGGTTACTGTTTATAACACAAACATAAAAGAGGCGTCTACCTCAACTTTATATAATCCCACCCTGAGAATAAATAAGCAACCACACACATAAAACAACAATACATGGGAGAGTTGTTGAAATTAAACGTTCCTCATTCCGATCTGATCTACCATCATGTTACGATCATCATCATCATCATCAATAATAATAATAATAACAGCATCATTAATACGATTATAAAACCGACTTTTATTGTTCTATTTTTGTATTTCAATGATGTTCATTCTGAACGATAAAATATGTGGTTTGAAATAAAATATCGAGATTATAATGGCACAAGATCGAACACCATCTAAATCGTTTACAATTAATTCAATTTTAGCCGATAATCACAATAGTGTTGTTGATAATGATAGTGATTGTGTTGAAAGTGATAATAATGATGTTAATAATGAAACATTGGAGATTAGTGATAATGAATCGGATCTAGATGTGATCGGTGATGTGGGGGATGATACACCCCCTTTGGATTGTTCAAAGAAACCACCAACAAATCCAGGATCAAGTGAGGGTAATTTAAGGTTTTTTTAAATCGATGAAATTTGCATAATTACGATAACAATTTTTTTTGTAGATAAAACAAAAAAATCATCAGAAAAACCACCGTACAGTTATAACGCTTTGATTATGATGGCAATCCGGAATAGTCCAGGTAAACGTCTAACATTGAACGGTATTTACGAGTATATTATCAAGAATTTTCCGTATTATCGTGAGAATAAACAAGGTTGGCAGAATTCGATCCGGCACAATTTGAGTTTGAATAAATGTTTTGTAAAAGTACCCCGTCATTATGACGATCCGGGTAAAGGTAATTATTGGATGTTGGATCCATCAGCTGAGGATGTTTTTATTGGTAGCAATACGGGGAAATTACGGCGCCGTACAACGGTAGCTTCACGTTCTCGTCTAGCCGCCTTCAAGCGTACAATGCAATTCGGTGGTTTCTATAATCATCTCCAATTGAATTCACCATTTCTATATCCGTCCATGTTGGCTGCAGCGTCAGTTTATCAACGCTACAACAATCCGTACTTGCACACAGCCCCAATTTTACCGAAACCAACACCACCACAACCACCAACACCTATACCAATAGCACAATGCAATAATTTAGTTTTGCGACAAAATGGGGCGCAAATGTTGGATTTTTATAATAATTTACGTTTGAATATGGCACAATGTCCATTACAAATACCGTTAAATTGTGGACCAGCTATAAGAACACCAACAGAAACCGATAGTGGGCTATCAACGAATCCTGAAGGGCTACTTAAGCCTGTTACTGTGATAAATAAATTTAACTAAATCATAGTTTAATTGTTGTATAAAATGTTTTATTTTAAATTAAATGTGAGTGAGCAATAAAAATTAACTACAGGATGAACCAAAATTCGCGCAACTGCTTAGTGACCCTTTGTTGAACGTTGAACGGACATCATGGAACATGAAAAAAATGTATCTTTAATTTCATAGATTCATTTCATTTCATTATTTAAAGGTAAATTTGGCAACATTCGATTAAATTTAATAACGCTAAGGTGTCTAATTATTTTCTACCCATGGAAGCAAAAATAATGATAATTTGCTATGTTGCCACACATTTTTTAGGTGAAATCAGTTCAAAATCATATCTTCAAAATGGCACATCTGGCGAAATAAATGATCGTTAACCTAATCATAACTGTTCAAAATGATTATACAACTGACCTACAGAGATCTAATAGTCAAAATTTTCTTAATAACTGAAATTAAAGAACTTAAAGTTCTATCATTGAGGTTTTAAACCTTAAAAACTAAAGCAGATGAAACTTTTTAAACATTTTCCTCATTAGTTTTGAGCTGTTGCGCGAATTTTGGTTCATTCTGTATAAGAGAACGTGCAAATATTGTTTGTAAATAAAAAATAGATAGTGTTCATGAAAAATTTACAGTTGTTTTATTTATACTGAAACCATTGAGTTTCGATCAACCCGACCTTGAACAAAAACAAGTTGACCAACTCGGAACAGACGTACCGTAACAAACTTTCTAATCCATAAGCACAATTCATTTTTAAACAACTATCAATTTAATTAACATTACCATTGATTGACAGGCTAGCAAATGAGTTTATATACATATAATTCGATGATAATAATGATAATAATGATTGTAAGATGTCCTAATTTCGGTATTCTGGTAAGATTCCTTATGATTATCCCTTTATTTTTCCAGCTAGGTAGAGTTAGTACGGTGACAAGGGTGGTTGTTTTGTCGGTATTTTTGCTTGAAATTTGGTATATTATTTGGCGATATCCTTTCGCGGTCGGTATCCTTTTGAGTTTTAAATATCACACACAGACAAAGAACATACACCTAATAGCTTCAGTATTGGTATTTATAATGAAAAATGAAAGGATCAGATAAAATAACATCGATTGATAGAATTCCGATAAAAGTATCGATAAAACCCCTCCATCTCGGGCTACAATGAGGCCAAACAAGCGAGAGAATAAATTGTTGAACATTTTGAAAGAATTTTTAACAATATACACTTAGAATATAGTGAGTTTTGTCTTCTATTTTCTACAAATCACTCAATTTCTAAAGTGTCGCTAGTGATATGTAGTCGAAATTGACTTATCGAAAGTCGAGTCGATCAATTTCGACTAGATTGAGTGTAGATATTAACGATAAAACGTTTTGTATAGATCTTGTTGTATTTGCTTTTATTTTGAACATTTGTATGGAACTCGGTTGGAAATTGACATTTCAATCTTGATCTTCTACAATTCCCAACAGGTCTTGTTTGTGTTCCTTTTGATATTTTTATTATTATTATTAGTCTTCTCTCTTTCATTTTATTTTGCATTTTATAAAAAAAAAGTTAAACACGCAACTCAGCTTCTATAATATAGGTACATACATACATACATAAATATATTAAACATAACAATAATAACAATAATAAATTAGAAAAATAAAATCAGGAGAAAGTATCGATCATCGATCAATGTTGAAGTTTCAACATTCAACAAAAATATTAACATGTGAAGACAACTGTATTAATAATAAAAGATTTGAACATTATTTATTCTAATAGCAATGACAAGAGTTAATAATGTGCTATACTGGTATTTAAGTATACTCCATCTTTGGCCAACTTGTTGCGTCTAAATCGGATCGGTCAAGTCACAACAAACAGAGTATACATGCACCATCAGTCTATGTTTAATTAGCAAAGGGTGACATTTTAAAAATAGAAATACTCTCGATCCATTCTAATTAAAAAAATAATAATAACATAAACACTCAAATATTTCTACATCGGACGGTACACCAAAGAGACTCGTGAACGAGTAATATCACGTTTTTTGGTTCGTGTGAGTCAGGCTGCTTCTCTCGTGAGTGTAGGTAGGAAGAACAAGTTTCCACTATAAAAAATTTGTAGAAAGTATTTTTCTATTCAGCTAAATACCCAAAATAACACTAATAATCACTATCTCCTTCTTCTGATTAAATATTTTTTTCCCAAATCCTAACCTGTAAAATTTCTGTTACATTGTTACGAGCGGCCTCAAAAGCTGGTTTCACACAACTTCTCGTTTATTTGCTGTACAGCCGAGTGCACTGAAAACGTGACGATTCTTGAACGAAAAATATCCCTTATTTTAGTTGTATGAACCTAGCTTTCTCCATCTTGAAGGGAAGAAGGTGTGTTGATGGGAACGGATAGGGAGGGGTAAAATAAAATTTTGAGCCTTCAAAGTGTAGTAACTATAATAATAATAATAGAAAAGCAATCACCTACCTGTTTTAAGAAAGATAACGACAACAGAAAGCTTTAACTACAACCCCTAGTTTGGTTGGACATTTTTTCTTCCAAACTCTGACATTCTAGACGACGCCGAATTGTGAGGACCTCCTTTGTTAACCTGACTTACACAGCCTCACAACTATCGTCACATTTTCAGTGTATTCAACTGTACATATATCAGTTAGGTAGAGGTTTTCTAGAGATGAGATGAGATTTATGAAATACGTGCGCTGTAGCTTGCGCCATGCGTTCTAAATTTATTGCTCGAGTTCAGTATTGGTCGATCATTAACGAATTTATACGAAGTCTTGCGAAGTTGCGCTATTTTGGTTACAATAATCTATTTGTTAAAGTTACAGAATGCTTGTATGTGTTCATATGATTTGTCCTTACTGTATAGCAACGATATAGTTCGTTTATTTAAATTAAGTTGTTCATAAAAAATAATCAAAAAATGTGAAATCTAATTGCCTATGATGGCTAATTTTAAATCTTTAAACATTTGAGTGAAAGTTGGTGTGGTAATAAATTATTCATTTTAATTTTTGTCAAGTCAAATCGATCAAGTTGTCACAGATGAGGTATAAATAACTGGTTTTGTATAAATGTTTCAATAAATATATGGAAAAGAATTTTTTTTATTTCAGTGTCATCCTCATTATGTTATAGTGGCATTGTGATTTAAATTTTAACATTTCTTTGAATTTTGTGATGACAGAATAAAGTTAACATATATATTTCAAGAATAAAAATTGTAGTTTCTAAAGTAAAATTAGTTTCACAACAAAGTGACCACTTTTTGTGTGGCTGTATAGAACAGGCTTTTGAGGGCGGTCGTGACAATGTAATAAAATTCAATCAGAAGAAGTGAGCGGGGAGGGGGTACTGGTGTCATCTTCTGTTAAGCGAGAGAGAGAGCCTGACTTACACGAACTGGAAAGAGCGATTTATTTCGCTCAAGACTTGGTCTCCTTTTTATGCTCGTCAATGTAGGTACAGCTAGGTGTATGGAAAACTTAACGATAGTTGTGAGGCTGTGTAAATCAGGCTAATGAGCAATTTTCTCACCATGTCTAGCAAGTCAGAATTGGTAAGAAGGATATTCAACCAAACATAGTAGGCGGGAATGAATAAGGGTCTTATCCTGCATATTGCGAGAGCCTTTTTTCCTCAACATGGAGAAAGCTTAGTTTACACAACTGAAAGAACGGGTATTCCTCGCTCAGGAGTCGTCGCCTTTTCCATCCACCTTGCTGTACGTCCATCCACTTATGTGAAAATGTAATTCTGATAATTAGTATATTATTTCATTCCTTGATCCTGTCTTAAAAAATAAATGTCTTTTATAAGCGCACGTAAGATGAAAAATCGGAAAGGACGCTAATGGGAGAAGCAGCATGATTCACACGAACCGAAAATCATCAGATTCCTCGCTCTAGTGTCGGTCACTTTTTTGTGAAACCGATTTTACTTAGGTATACGAAATCAAAACGGAAATCTAAACATAATATGAGTTTTGGTTAGAATATCAGATTTATTCGGTGATTTATCACAAATTACAACATTAATGTTAGTGTTATATAAAAAATTAATTTGTTTGAAGTCGTTTTTATACTTCAAAGAATGACATAAAAATTTATGATTTGATTTAGTTTTGTCGTAGTAGTAACAACAGTGCTAAACAAATCATGAAAGCTGTCTTGATAAGAGCAGGAAAACAACAGAATTTACACGAAATACGAAAAACAAGCTATTTAATGAATTTTATAAAAAATTTCTTCATTTTGTATGACATCATTATCAAATAATTACAATTGATTATTTGGTTTTCAGGTACTTTCAATGGGGTTTTGTCAACTTTTGTAAACAATATAGATATACGTGAATTATCGATAATAGTGGGATTATTGCAGATGTTATTTGATAGATGAGGGGTTGAATTAGTTTGATCGTGCCATCTATAACAATACAATATTAAATTTATGAATATTTTAGAAAAATGATTACTGGCCTGTGACCGCAACAAACTCGATAACAAGTACACACAATACAGTAGTTGAACAGAAACTAAATAAAACATCGAATTGATCTATAATTAAAATAGATCCGTACAATATTATTGTACCCTATATCTTTTTTTATATATAATTAGACCAATTATATTGAATAAATATGTTAGATGGTTGATTTATTGATGTCTATAGTAGGTATGTATTGATGAAACAAAGACACGATTTTTTTTTATATTTTGTTGTTCTATCGTGCGGAATTCCAACCGTGTTGTTTCGGTCAAAGGACGATTGTATCGTGTTTGGTGCATATTAATACGGTGTTAACATGTCTCTAGATCGCACTCGCCTGCTGGGCAACTCAAGAACCCCTACAGTACAACGGCGACCACCAAATTATTGTTTGGTAACGGCCGCCACACTATTAGTACAAATTAAAATTACACACCAGTCCGACGATAATATTTCAAATCGTATCGGACAACGGCACGGGGACAACTCTCAACAACCACCAAAACAACAACAACAACAACAACAACAAAAAGAGACATCATTCTGTATACTAGAGAAGAAACAAAACGAAAATAAAGCGCGACGTAAAGCTTTATTATTTATTTAAATCGCATAGAAATAAAAGGATGTTGAATATAAAGCACAATAAGCTGCAAATTCACTAATGATGATTGTCAGTAGAATGCTCAAGCAGGAAAGGAAGCTTACTAAAGCGAACGAATAGAGTGTAATTAGAGCCATATTTGGATGTTTAATTTATAAAATTTTAACCCCTTCTTGTTGGTAGTTGCATAGAATTCCAATGATCACAAAGATAATCTCCAATCGCAACTTTATCCAATTTGATTGATAACCTTTCGGTATGTCAACGTTACTTAATTGACTGATAACAAATACACCGATTTTATCTCACATACACAGATAGTATAATATAAGAAAACAAACCGAGATATCCAAAGAATAGAAGACGAAGAAAAAAAGATCGATGATTCCGACATGACAACGTTGAAGTTATCGTTTATATCTTTAATAAGAGTAAATATTTAAAAAATAAAGGAGGCAATAGAATTTTAAGAGCCAAATTTTTAAAATTATATCTACATGACATTTGATTATATCAGAGAGATTACTGTTATTATCCGTTGTTTTATTTTAATTGGGGTGGAATTAGAGTGTTTTCGATGAACTAGTGAAACTGTGTTTTAGATTAGTCGACAATTTATTTATGAGATGTTTGTCCTGGTATGTTGATGATAGGTGAAAAGGGTCACATTCAGAGCCGGAGCAGTAACAACAACAACAACAACAACACAGAGTGAGAGGATTAAAAATATGAAATCATTAATAAAAAATTCAACATATAAGAAATGTACATCTGGCGGCTTCTTTGACTGTCACTCAATTGTTAAAAGATCCATATAAATAGTTGGTTGGTAATATTTGTGGATGTGTTCAAGTGCGAGAGAGAGAGAGAGAGAGAGAGAGTTGTGGCTTTATATGAAACTATTCCAATATCTATTTAACAAAAAGAAAATGTGCTAGCTAGCTAGCTAGGGCCCTTTTCGTTACGGATAAACGACCGATTAACATCTACAACAACACTAGATTCGAACGATATTAACAGCCATTTTAGCCCTTCTTATTCTATCGATAATAATCGTTGCAGTATATGAGTATAAAACGCATAATCTGTTGTCATGGAACTCAAATTTTTCTCTTTTGATTTTATGAGTTATACACACACCAGATTCGTGATCGGCTTGTTTCTTTGTATTGCTAATAAAGTTGTTGTTTAGGCCAGTCGGCTGTCTTTCTCTCGTTTGAATATCCATTCACTATAAGTAGATAATTGTAATTTATCGGTTAACCTGGACGCCGCGCGGTTCTCACCTTTATACATGTCTCTCCATATTATACTAAGGCCGGTGCTGCCTTTTATACAACAATAATAATAACAATAACAACTTCATCGATTCGTATCACCTGTCGTGCATTTAACGAAAAATTCAAGAAAATTTGAAAAAAAAATCAAATAAATTTCCGGAAGTTTACATGATTTATCATCAAATTGCAAGTTTCCAACTTAAATCAACTTGTACTTGTCATTATCTTGTTTATTATCTGTTGATCTGTAGAACACTTGTCGATTCTATATATTATACGACAATCATTCTTGACTTGGGGTTGTTTTAACAACTTCATTTAACAATATTTTAATTAGTTGGTAACAAACTATCAAAACGCCTACACGTATGTTTACAGGTTTTTACTTGTAATTAATTGCCATGTTGTTTTTGTTGTTTGTGGTTGTTAGGGAAAAGAAACCTGACATGGTGTCGGCATTATAGTGGCTTTGCACTATGTATAAACACACACGTATACACATGTTGTTGTATATACCTAATAATGAATAGAACAATCAGTCGGAAGCCCTACAAAATCATTCAGATAACTTAATTGAGATTAATGTTTTTCGACTTACTTGCATGTTTATAATGTCAATCAAAACGTTGAAGGAAAAAAGAACGGAATATTATCGATACGAATAAAAGAATAAGATGAAAAGGAATAAAAAAAACGACGATGATGTTGATGATGACGATGAAAATAGTTGATATAAGGGGTATTTTAGTGTAAGAATAAAAGAGAAAAAGGGTGAATACTAATGGGAATCATTCGACATAATGGTATTGAAGTAGGTGTTGGTTTTTTTTTTCTGTAAAATTTATTCATTTTATTTTATTTACCATTATATGTATACATAAATTAATTTTTCTGAAAGTAAAGTACAATCATGTTATTCTCTAATGTCGCTCTTTTATCGTACAGTCAAGTGCGTAAAAATTTAAACGATGAGGATTGTATGGCTTAAACCAGACTTTCCTTTGACTGGAATATTGGGTATCGAAAGAAAGAAGGGGACAATTTATTGATGTATACTCGGGTGCACATAAAAGAGACCGACTATTGAACGAGGAATATCACGTTTTTCGCTTAGTGTGAATCAGGCTGTTTCATCACTCGTTAGGGTAAAAAGGTGGACAAGTAGGAAGCTTTAGAATGAGCTTCCACCATACAATCGAACAGGATATGCGCTATATGTATATAGAATTATCGTACAGCTAGATGCATGGAAAAGTTGCCGATAGTTCTAAAGCTGTGTAAGTCAGACTTATACGAAAGAGGTATTGATATGTTTAACAAGCCAAAATTTCAATAGAAATCGATTAAAAAGAAATAGTAGGTGGGAATCAGGGTGTTATCCTGTCTTCCCTTCAAGATTAAGAAAGCTTGGTTTACACAACTAAAAGAACGAGTATTTCTAGTTCAAGAATAGTTACCTATTTCATGCACCTAGCTGTACATACGTTATGTGAACAATTAGGTAGATTGTCCGGGTTTAAACAAAGCTCTCTAGATTACAAAATGAAAATATAAAACGGTAAATAGATAGTTATAATATCTTAATGATAATAATAATTCTATTGATTTTTTGAGTTTAAATTGAGATTGTAAGAGATTTCCGTCACTTAAGTTCTTTTGGCAAACCTTGCAATTTAAATTTAGTCATTTTTCGTCAATTTTCGAGCTTTTAGCTTAGGTTGTAAAGACTTTTAGCGCTAAAATGTGAATATTTTGACAAATTCTGCTTTTCAGTGGCTAAAAAGACGAAATTGCGTTATGTTTAGTAAGATTTAGAGTCAAAATATTTTCGTCTTAAAATCATCTGTTTTATCTGAATATTGCTATTGACTTGTAAAGAAGTTCGATATAAACTATTAGGGGTGAGATTAGGAAGTTTTTGTTTTAAATTATGAATTTTTTTGGTAAATTCTGTTCTTCATTAATGAAAAGGAGAGGAGAATCAAGCACTTCTGGTCGATTTTAGACTCGAAATCACAAATTTATAAAAGATTTTTATTTTAAATCATCGACTGAATTGTGAATGGAGACGATTTTGTCGTTTTAAATAGTTCTCTGATGAGAATTTTGAAATTTAAGTCTAATTTTTAGTTAATTTTTGATTTGAATTCTTGGCTTTTAACCTAGGTCTTAACAAAACATCCTCTAAGGATTTCACCAACGTCGGTTAAATTTTAACGAACAAATAAGTTAGAGAAACTATTGTTATAATCATTGCAACAATTGTGATTAATTGCTCATTAAGCTTAATTGAAGTTGGTGAAGTCGACCCTTAAGCATTGATTTCTAGCTAGATTTCACTTATGAACTGTAAAAAGATTATGATTTGGACATTTTTTTTTTGAGTTAGATTCTTGAGTTTTAGTGAGGATTAATACACATTTTCTTATTAAATCATCATTTTTAGTGAACGGTTTTAAACAGTTACGAGTCGCAAGACGGCTAAACTTAGCCAATTTTAACCCATTTTGGCGCTAGATTATTGTCTTTTAGGCTGGATTTTGACAAATCCTGGTCTTAAATCATCAGTTTGCAGCAAATTTGCCACTAAAACATGAAAACGAGAATGTGAGTGAGCAATCAAGAGCTCATAACATTAAAGTTATCGTTAAATGTTAAAGGTTTGTGAAACAAATCGAAGAGTTGACAAACAAAGGGCTAAATAAGGGACAAAACCTCTCCTTTCATTATCATGTTATATTTAATGGTGCATTAAGTGACACTTGTTGGAATGTCGATCTGTCACCTTTATTTTACATAGATAATAATTATCGTTTCATTTTTTTCTTCTCTGTCGATATAAATCATTAATAAACACCATAAAATCAACAGTAGTTCTGTTTTAAGTGCTAGAATGATTAAAAAAAATTATTTATTAATACCTCTTATTAACATCGATAGATTATAATTTATATAGTAGGTACAGGTACCTACGTGTGTTTGTAGGTATATATGAGTAAAAAAATCAACAGAAAAAACCAATTATAATTTACAATGTTCATGTGATTTACATAAAATTAACAAGAGTCAGAACCAGTAGTTCTATTGGCGTAATATTGGGCGTGATCCATTCCAGTTAACGCCCAGTCATTTTCTCAACACCAACACCAAAGCCAAAGTCGAGGGCGTCATAAAATACGAACAGATAAATTAACACATTTCAAAGTAAATTATAGCATTTTTATTAATTACACACACATCCATTTAAGGATTGAAACACGAAAAAAACGAGGCGAGCGTATAGTGAAACAGCTGCAACTTTGTATGTACCCCTCTATTGATGATAAATTTAGAAAATCACCAAGATTTTCCTTCAAGTATTTACCTTATTTATAAACTATAAGAAAGCTGTTTTCTTTTTCTATTCGTTGTAAGTGTGTCACTTACATTTTCCATACCACTGCTTCTTTATTGTACCGTCTTTACAACAAGAGCGATAGGAAAAAGTGACACTCAATGTTCAACGAAACGGAATAAAAATTTCAATCGAAATTGAATGGGTGACCGTTTAAATTCTAATCGGATTAACAGGACAGTATTCCACTATTAAGTCTTCAATGAAGGAATAAACATCAACCACCATTCGGCCACTTAAGGGTAAATTTTGTAAAAAGCTATACATATAGTTGAAGAGGTTCCATTTTACTAAATGAATTTATTCAAATGGAACGAGGGAGATTATTGAGATAGAGGTGCAAATTTGATGGCTACTGAGTAATCTTCGAACAAGATGTTTAGAAACTTGTATGTGATAACAACTACCATTTTATCTAGTGTGTGGTGTAGATTTGTGTGGTGGTGGTGATGATGATGATGACATTGCTTTGTTGTCAATTTTCGTTTAACAATGGCGGGGTTTCAGTGTAAATTACAGGTCTGTGGTAACATGTCGACAGCTGAAAGCCGTCATCTAGTAGACGACCGGAAAGGGATTCATGTTCACAGTTTGCATTATATTAAATCGTATTTATATGTCGAAAAGACGTCAAGACGGCCATAATTTGTGTGTGTGTATGTGTATTATGATGTCCTACCGCACCTCATCTGTCTCTACATATCGCCGCCGTCATTACAATTCTCTTTTGTTATTGTATTGTTTGTATTTAACAAGGTTTTTCTTTAATTAAAGTGAAAGCTCTACGACAAAATCCCGGATATTCTCCACATATACACATAGCAAGACAGGTGGATGTTTGCCTTCAACAAACAGTTCGGACAATAGATGAAAATTAATTGCATAGATACACAGTGGCGGACTGGCAAACTTTTGCAGCCCGGGCAATTTTTATAGTTTTAACCACTTTTAGTATCAACTAGCTCAATTTTTTGCAAAATAAGGGCTCTTTCAATTGATTTGGTACCTCTTTAACTAACAGGGTGGCAAGTCGTTCATCTTTAGTTAAGGGTCAATTATATAGATCTACCATATCCAGAGCCATCGCCTGTTAACACAGAAGGACGGACCTCCCTCTCGTTTGAAAAATACTTAGTAAATTTTTAATTTCTTTTTATTGAATTATTTGTTGTTTTCAAGTAGTGTACAATAGAGAAAACCCTTTTACTGCTCAAAATGATGATGATCTAGGACTCTAGGACTACTGCGTCTTCAAATCTAGATGAAATCTGTCCCAATCTCCCTTCCAAAAGACTTAACAAAAAAATTGGTGGTTAATTATCAAAATGTTTTAAAATTTGAAACCAAAAATGAGAATGTGGCTCAAAAATCGCCCAAAAATTGTCTAGATATTTTTCTCATAACAATTTAAAGCTGAAGTTTACTAACAATGGATGATTTAAATACACATGTTCCAAAATTCAGGTTAGAATACTGGAATTTAGCTGGAAAATTTATTTAAAGTTATATCCAAATTGTATCTCTAGCTCCGGAGTCATTGTTTTAGGTCCGGCTCCAGCTCAATTACAATAAACGTTTTTGTGACTGTTACCCTTAAACATAAATGCAATTTTGTGGCAATGGAACTACAATATGTACAGGTAGGTGCATCGAATAGTTAACGAGAGTTGTGAGCCTATGTAATTCAGGTTTACGAGGGAGGGTCTTACAATTTAGCATGCGTCTAGCAGGTTAAAATTTGAAAAGAAAGATCTAACCAAAAATAGTAGGTGAGAATAGGGTTGTTATATTGCGCCGAACAATCTCCATGGACCCACCCTCTTTCCTTCAAGATGGAGAAAGCTTGGTTTACACAACTAAAATAACGAGTATTTCTCGCTCGAGAGTCATTAACTTTTCCATGCACCTAGCTGTACCTTGGTAGTTCAAAGATTTAAGTTGGCTAGAGCTTTGCAATAGGGCAACTGCAACTTTATCAAGGGCTGTTTGGTGTATTATTTGACGTTTGAGCGAAAGCTCAATCGGTCGACTAATATTTCAAGGATTGTCGAGTAGCCCCTGAAGGATATTTTAATAAACTTACAACGCTGTAGTGCTTTGCTATCAGGTGCACCTGATGCCCCTAGCTCCGACTCCACTGAATTAATATTCACGAGCCAGAACTAAGCTCCAGCTCTTCCAAAATCTACCGGCTCCATGCCTTTGAGCTCCGACTCCGACCTCGGCTCCCCAACTCTACTTATAACAGTTACTTCTTAAAATCCAGACAGAAAGACAATAATTTGGCTCTATATATAGTAGATAAAGTTTCTAAGTTGTCTCCTTCACAGTTTAATTGATGGTTATAAGGAAAGTATCTTATTTTTTGAACACTTACCGACGGCCCTGACTTTAAGGACACTTATATCATTAAGACACATACATAATCTAAATAAGTGGTATAACAAAAACACGACACGAGAAAATGAAGTATGTAAGTAGTCAAAAAACCCTTTTTTTCAGAATTGCTCACATGCAGCGGATCGCACATTTTCCGGGTTGCCCAGCGATCCAGTCCGCCACTGCAGATACCGCAATTTGTTGTATTGGTAGAAGAATAATTCGGGATATTTATACGAGTTGTAAATTCCAACAAAGATACCACCATCCACTATTATTGTCTGTTTGTAACAACCGGGCGGTTTATGTCTTGATTATAGATGTTGTGTGTTTGTTAACACTTATGATTGGTGGTACAGATAATGATACCAAGTCAGCTTATCTGTCCATTGTCGACGATGACGTTGCACACGATGCTATTATACAATGGCGGCTAACTGTATACGATATTATTATACGGCGCTACCGTTGATGATTTGTTATTATCCAATACAAATTAATCGGCGAACAGAATCCTAGTAGTTTAACTTATTGTATGTCTCATTATTTCCAATGAATTTAATAAAATTATTTTGCAGGTCAATCAAATATTTATATCTAAATACAATAATATATTAGATTGTTAAGGTAACCGTCTCTGTT
Source organism: Mylabris sibirica (assembly GCA_039776855.1). NCBI lineage: Eukaryota > Metazoa > Arthropoda > Insecta > Coleoptera > Meloidae > Mylabris > Mylabris sibirica. Next base: position 8,126,569 of record CM077838.1, read on the forward strand.
GGTAGATAGAGTCTATCTAATACACCCATTCTGATTAACGTCTCGTCTTACATTATAGGCCTTTGTTAACAACAAGTTCCGCTCCTATTCACACTACACCATCGTCTCGGATTTTTTTGAATTTGTACGAAACCAAAAAGAATAAACGCTTAATCCTTTCAGATATACCGCGCACTAATATTGCTATTATTATCATTAGGTACTACTACTACTACTACTACCACACCAACACCATCATTCAGATGGAGTAATTCGAGATTTATTTAGAAAATTCACCGGCCTCTAATCAAAGGGATCGTCTCCAATAAGCCGACTTTTTTCGTCGTTCAGAAATCAAATTAATTCTCCACAATTCCACCATAGATCCAGCAGTGGCGGATTTAGTCTACAAAAGGCCACGATTTTTGGGGGCCGCCATACAAGTGAATCATATTTGAATGGTATTTATTGTTCTGTTTATAGATAATCATAAGACAAAATTGTAGAAAAAATCAGTTCTTAAAGAGGCAGGTATAGATAGATCAAACTAAAAGCCCGGTTACATTGTCCGGTTTTAGTATTCGATTTTATATCCGAATTCATCTCGAATCCCGGATATTTTTATCTTTAGATTAAACGAGGGAGTTGCATGTGTACGCAGACACTGAGAGACAACAGACAAGCTGATACTAAACGACACGACGACACCAAACAACAAACAACAATCCTACTTTCAACTTGCGTACATACAACCCCAAATTGTCAAAACAGTATACTGCGCATGACACTTTTTGGAAAATCGGATGAAATTAGAGACCATTCTATTCTGTAAAAATCGGATGAAATATCTCGGATGTAACGACTCGGATAAGATATCGAATGGTGTAAAGACACGAATTTCTTGTTTGATTTGCTCGGAACAAAAAATCGGATGTAAAATCGGATAATGTAAAAAGGCTTTAAGCTTGCCCAAAAATCATGGATGCACTTACAGATCTTGCCTACAGTGGAAATGCAATAAAGCGTAGATATTCTCTCTCCCCCCCCCTCTCTCTCTAAATAGACACGATCGGTTAAGCGGACTATTCCAAAAATGTTTTAATTCAATAGTCAACATTAAAATAGCAAAATTTGCCAAAAATTGGTAATTTGAGACAATAATGTCTCAAGATATAATCTTAAACTCAAAAATATTCAAAAAAAGAGGTTAAGTATCGGGGTCTCATTTATACAATTTTACATAAAAATTTGATAAAAATTGGTTATAGTTTTGAAGACTTTGTAAACGTTTTTTTTTATGTGGTCAGTTGGTATGAAACTCCTATTAGTTGGCGCGCGATCTGCAAGATATTTTAAAGATTTGTAGGATGGGCCCTGGAGACCATTTTCGCCAACTCAGAACCTCGTAGCTAATTTTGAAGTTGGTCAATAAACGCTCGTTTCGGATAATGTTGCAATTTTCGAAAACTATTTAAAGACGTAAAATGACTTGAGGATCCTCTTAACATTGATTTTTTTTGTTTTTTCTTCATTTTATTCTGGAACTGGTGGAAATGTTTCGCATTTTCTCTAGAATGCAATGGAGACAAACAAAAAAAAAACAATGATGTGTGGATGGTCTACGAGTCATTCTTATTATTAGTCGATTTGTGTGCTTTGCTTGTTTTTGAATATTGCGAAATTGTTCAAAACAAACTTTTTTTGAGCAACTTCAAAATGAACTACAAGATTCTAATTCTGCTAAAATGTTCTCCCTCCAAATTTCTGAAGTATTTTTCGAGTTCCTCGCCAACTAACAGGAGTTTTATAGAAAAACCACATTCATAAAAACACCTTTACAATTTTTGTCTTCATCCCGGGCCTGAACCTAAATCCTCCACTAATCGTGTGGTTTGTGTATTATCGGAAAACAGAAAACAATAAGACAGGTACAACAATGAAATTGCGTATAATTGTGAATTGTAAATAATTGATGTATTTTAAAAGTGGACGTTTTGTGGCATCAGTTGTTAATTTCTCACGGTCTCTACCGCCTTTTATCTATCGTTAATTTGTTTGCATGTTGTGTTCTATTATACGATAATAATAATATTGTAGTTTTGTTACGTTATATCTACTTACAATAGTTGAATAGACAGACCGACAATCTATGCAGGTATAAAGAGAGTAATATTTAAAACGTTCAATCGACTTAATTTGTTATGCAATCATGCATTATTTAAATGATTGACTAGTAGTTGAATCAATACATTTGAATCGGTACTTATCAGTTACAAAAATTCAATCAACGTGCTTAAGTTTCTCTAATAAACGTAATTTTTGCCTCTTATTTTGTAAGTCATTATTGATAATAATAAATTTCACAAGATTGAGACGAATTCAAAAATTAGCGCTTAAATCTACAACGCTACTGATTGGTTTTAATGTATTTATTCTAACAAATCACAGATTACTCTAATTGCAGAAGATTGTTAACAAATATTTGCTATTGCCGCCATCTATTCGATTGATAGTCAACTGTACGCTGCGATCATTTAGTTTAAAGCTCTACTACAGAGGACACTACAGTTGAAAAATTGCAAATATTATACTCAAATTAGTAGGTTTTGAAGAGTTTCAGGAAATTTGGTAAAGTCTGCAAAGAAAAAAACTAGAAAGCTTTTGATTTAATTGTTCTTATTGTATGCAAACTCGCTTGAAGATGAGCTTATGAGCAAAGAGGGGTAAATCAGATAAAATGTAAACATTAAAACGGTAATCAATAGAAGAAATGCACTTTTGAAGTATTAAATGAATGTTGAAAATCTGCAACTTTGCTGCCTATTTTAACTCAACTAGGTACTTACACTCTAAATAGGTGTAATTTGAAGAAAAATATTACTAAACAAGTTAGAAATAACAAGTTTTATTAAATAATTCTACATTCCCTCTTCTAACCGAATTACATTTTTTTTAAATTTACAAACATTAATAAAAAGAAAATAACAAAACTAATTGTTGGAAGATGCTGATAAGTGCACCAATTCCCTTATTTTTACTAAAAAAAGTATTCTAATTAAGTGAATTTAGTGTTTTCGTTATATGCCGTATAATATGTGGTGGTACAGATTCAACAAGTACCCGATGAAAATGTGGATGTTTACACAATGTACCCATTAAAGTTTTAGCATGTTTCCTCACATCTAAACTACCCTCTGATAGACTACTGGCACCGACAATAAAGAATTTATCCCTTGTTTCTTTCGGTAATTGATAGACCTTATCATAACCAATCCGTCCAGCAATATCACTCAATAAACGGGTTGCAGCCGCTCTTACAATACAATTTTGATGTGTTGAACCTTTATTTGTGATAACAGCAACGACACGTGGTACTGATAGATTTAAACTCATTATATCTAAAGCGGCATTAGCATCACCTCTAAGAAATTTATTTGTATCAGCTGTACGTTGTAAAAGCGGACCGGCTAATTCTTCCAATTCCTACAAAAGAAAAAATAATTTAGTGATAATCACAAGAATTTTATCAATTTATCACCATATCTAAGCCTTTACGACTTGTTGCAAATACTTCACTGGCAGCCCGGCAAGCTGCTCGTGCTACCTGTGAACGCAAATTCTTGATATTCTTCGCCAAAGCTAAACAAACCCCATGGATTTGTGCTTCTAAAACTTCTGGATGATGTTGGGCTAGCCGAGTCAAACAATTCAAGCCTTGCATCACCGTCTCCCAATCTGAACTATTCATTTGATTCAAACCTTGTAATAAGGCTTCTTTCGGTCGACTATAAGGCCGGATTTCCAACGGTTTCGACGATACACTCCTTCTCAACGAGCCCCTCGAGTAAATGCTGCGACGATTCAAACGTTTCGGTGCATCATCGTCGGATTGCTTCGCCGGACTTTGTTCGGGTGATGTTACAGAACCTGGTAGTGTTGTTTGAATTGGGGTTGTTTGTTGTTGTTGTTGTTGTTGAGGAGGTGGTGATGGTAGTGATTCCGGATAACGATAAGGCACAACATTAAAATTAATAATTTCGTTCAGCGGCGGTGCAGAGTTGACACTTTTACGCTCAATTTCCGGTAGGATACAATTTATATTCCCTTCAGAGCGTGATTTGGAACACTGATCGAAACTTCGACGATTCTCATTGAAATCAAATTCGTTCAGTGGACTACTCGGATGATTCTCTTGATGATCAACTTGATCGATACTTGATTCACGTTTTTCCGGTTCTTCACTTAAAGCAACCGAACTGCCTGAAGATTGCCGCTGGAAAATTAAAAAAAAAAATAGAAATTCAAAGAAAAACTGTATAATTATAGGCGAGACATACAATGAAAGCGACGTCTTGGTTTTCAGTTTCTGAATCGGCGATTATTTGAAAATTAGGCTCCGGTGATGGGCCACTATTGTTGATTTCCTCTAAAGTTTCTTCGGAGACGCAACGTTCAAGTACTTGATCTTTAAGATGGTGTTCAGGTGGTGGTGTGAAATATCCGGAAGATTCAGAGCCTGACGATCGAGGCGGCGGTGGTGCTGGTGGTTGTGGACTTGGTGGTTGTTGGGGTGAATCACGATTGATTGCAGGCGACGTTTCTGTACTTTCCAGTTTCGTTCTGTAATGCCATACAATAAGTATATTTAAAAAAAGAAAATTATTAGTTTATTATAAATGGATAAATCGATAAATGGATTGAATAGGACTGACTCACTGTGTAGCTTCATCCTTTTCTTCAATTACCCTAATTGATAAGGTTGCTGTAGTTTGTCTTGATTCTTCTGCGGGGGCTACTGCGTGTTTTCGTTTGAAACACGAGCAACACATCCATCTAGTCCATTTTGGGTCTTGTGAGACCCATGCGTTTGCTTCGAAGGATTTTTCGAAAGGTTTCGAGAAAAACGCCGTATTTGTACACAACATATTTTTTACGATTCCGACTTTTTATTTTATTTAATTATTTTTTTTTATGTGTGTGTTCTTAAAGCTTTGGGACACGATTGTTTCAAACCTAATTCTAAAGTGTGTTGGTCGCATTGATTATAATACCTACTAGTTGTTAGCTGACCGGCGTCTCCACCCCCGCACCCATTTGCCCTCAAAATACCGCCATTCTTATAGAGCGGTCATAGGTCGATGGCAGAAATAGGTATAACAATAGCGTCATCATTTACTTATCGACTTTACCTATTTCCATTGTAAATTATATTGAAGAACACAACTAAACTGACCACTTGCAATCATAGCAAATATGAATTTTTATGATTTTTTTTTACCTTGAAGGTAATGATGGAAAAAATGGGGATGACCTTGTTAAAATTCACACGTCTATTATCACAAAAAGAAGGACGAAAACGATCGATAATTCACGCAATTAATTCACAGACAATTCATTCTTTCATGTATTATGTTGTTGTAACGCTTTGCTTTAGAAATTTTTCTTTCACTTTCTGGAAATATTGTGAATAGTTTACGTAGAATGCAAGGATATTTATCACCCACATGTTGACAATGAAACAGTTATAAAGTCGATAGTTTTACCGTTTTTCTCGATTGATTTTTTTCGCTGTATCCAAATGCCGGTTAAAGAAAATTCAACTGTTGGCGATTCGATTCGGAAGCAATTATGAATGATTTTTAATGCTGTTGCCTTGAAATTTTCACTAAATAGATTGAATAGAAGGTGCTATTTTCTTATAAATCAATAATATAGGATATTCCAAAGTATAATTTGTATTTTATAATAAAATTTTGCAGTTACCACCCCTTATTTTCGCTTATTTGGTATACAGGTTGTCGGTTCTAAATATGGTCGGTACTATGAAATTCCTAGTATTAGTTGACGAGTGATTTGAGAAATATTTTAAGGATTTGTAGGGGGGGGGGGTCTTTGGAGACCATTTTGGCAAATTAGTTCATTTGTAAATTGGTCAAAAAACGCTAATAGGAGTTTCATAGTATCGACCATACTTAGAATGGACATCCTGTCTGTCTTATTATTTAAATCTGTGTATTTTTTTTTCTAGGCTTCCATGCAGTTTGTTCAAAACCGTGCATATTCGTCTCGTATTCATGAGGAAACCCCACAATCTTAATCTTCCAAAGTGAATCGACCTCTCAAATTAAGGTTATTGGGGCCATACAGAATGTCTCGTAGAAGTGTAATGGTGTAATGAGTAAATTAAAGAAAGGTTCATCTTCTTTGGCTTAGTTGGAACACCGTGTAATTTTTTTTACAGTACTAACAAGACTGCAAAATACAGGGTATCGATTCTAAATATGGTCGATTCAATGAAATTCCAATTAGTTGACGAGCGATTCGAGAAGAGCGTATTTTAGCGAAATGAGAACTTCGTAGCTCATTTGGAAGTTGGTCAAAAACGCTCGTTCTGGGCGTTGTTATTTTTTCGTTATACTCCATTGCATTCTACGAAAAATGGGATACATTTCCATCTGTTCCGGAATGCATTGGTAAAAAAGGTATCAATGTATCCTCGAGTTACTCTAGGTCACTTCAAAATGAGCTACGAGGTTTTACTTTTGCTAAAATAGTTTCCAGAGCTCCCTACAGATTCTTAAAATACTTTTCTAATTGCTCGTCGACTATATTTAGAATCGACACCCTAGATACTACAGTACAGTAACAAATTAGGTAGGACTCACCTGCTAAAAGCTTCCTGGGCAATCACCGGTCCCGAATACCCATCGCTATGGTTCCGATTGTAACGTAATTTCAATTTTGTATCATTTGTATTGATTGGAATCGGTATACCGGATTTGAACCAAACACCGCTATTTTTCGTCGATGATCCTGTAGATGTTGTCGACGATCGACTTGATAACGAATAGGATGTAGGCTGATCATGTAGTCCATTATTACCATTATTATTATTATTATTATTATGATTATAGATCTGTTCAGATGAGAAACTTTTACGGAATTGATCATTATGTCGGAAACTTCGACGTTTCTGTGTTTCGTTACGATATCGATTTCTCGGCGGTGATGTTGATCGTCTTCTATCGCCGAATTTTTGATTGTTCTCTTCAAGAACATAGACCGGATACAGAGAGACTATATGGTGATATTTTCGATTAAAAAATTCAAATTATTATCGTATTGTTTAAGTGAATTTTCATACCTTTTTGACCGATGTTATCTAATTTTGGGAAATTCGTCCCATCTATCGTCCATATTCGTTCATTGCTTGCATTCGATGATTCTTCCTATAATTAAACAAATAATTGATCAAATCTTTAATTAATTTAAACAATAGTGATAGTACCACAAAAAAATTGTTTAAAGGACGAAGAGTGTATAACCGACATAATAACATTCTAACAATACACTTATTTTAAACTGATATAATATTAATTTTCAATGATATAATAGGTAAACGCTGGTTGTTTTAGCAACTGTCTAGTGGTTGATCAATACAAACTGGCTAACAAATGACACCCTTTTCTAGGCGACAATACGCCCGGTCTACAGCAAAACTTTGCATGATTGACGCTAGTTGACGTCATAATAACTCATTTGCATGTATTGAAACATGTACACAGCTTTTCACCCGAGACTACTCAATTCTTACGGCAACTAGTATTAATTAACGCGCGACCCGAAAAAATATTGCAAGGATTTATAGGGTAGTCCCTGGAGACCATTTATGCAAAATTAGAACCTCGTAGCTTATTTAGAAGTTGGTCAAAAATATTGGTTTTGGTCAAAATCACAACTTTCAAAAACGAGCTACACACGTAAAACGCAGAAGATCTTCCCAAAATTGATTTTTTTTATTTTTCTCCATTACATTTTAGAAAAAATGTGAAACCTATCTGCCAGCTCTAGAATCAAATTGAAGAAAAAATAAGAAAAATCAATGTTGGGAGAATTCTTGGGTCATTCTTAGTCATTTTTGATCGACTTTCAAATGAGCCAAGATGTTTCTAATTTTGCTAACATGATCTTCAGCTATCCTCATATGAATCCTTGTAATAGTTTTCGAATTGCTTGTCAATTAATGGGAGTTGCCATAAGAACTAGGTGAAAAGCCCTGTATGTACAGAAGTGAAAATCTAAATGTACTTACATGATTCGTGTGAAACTCCCAGTATTTGGCAAGCGATTCGAAAAATACTTTAAGGACTTATAGAAGGGTCATTAGAGAACATTTTAGCAAAATTAGAATGTCCTAGTTCATTTGAAAGTTGGTCAAAAACACTCGTTTTGGATACCGTCATCATTTTGAAAAACCAGCTAAACTCACAAAACGTCTAAGAATGACTCGAAGACCCTTTTTTTTTGTTTTTCTCCATTGCATCCTAGAAAAATGCAAGACATTTTCTCCCGCTTCAGAATAAAATCGAGCAAAACAAAAAAAATAAGGTAAGGAGTCATTCTTTGACGTGTACCTATAGCTCATTTTTGAAAATCGCGACATCGTCAGAAACGAGCGGTTTTTGACCAACTTTTAAATGGTCTACGAGGTTCTAATTTTGCTAAAATAATCTATAGGCTTCATATAAATCCTTGAAATATTTTCAAATCGCTCACTAACTAACAATAAGAAGAGTTTTAAACGAATCGTGTACTCTTAGATTTTCATCCCTATATGTAAAAAGCGACAATTAAATATAAATAAGACAAAAAAAGCACAAACTTACGCTATTTAAATTCTTCGATACATCAATATCGTAAGATGAGTTACTATTAATATCAAAATCATGACGTAGATTACGTTTCCAATAATTATTCGACGGTAATTTAATCGAATTCAACGACATTGTTTTACGTATACTCATAACACCACCACACAACCAATCCAACTCCTCTTGTTCTCTAGGACTCGAATAACGGATATTACCATTAATATCTACCATTGGTAATTGTTTCCTTGATAATCTACAATTAAAATCAACCAACCAAACAATTCGATAATTAATTATTTAATTGAAAATACCTCGTTCGGACGATTCGTAAAAGATCTTGATAATCGTCACGGTCTTTGGCTATATTTTTAATAATTTCCAAAATTTTAGAATTACCAGTAATTTGTGCCAAACTAGCTAAGACTTCAAGTGATGCCTGTTTAACAGCACGTCCTGTATCTTTCATACCATCAAATGCCAATTGAACACCACGATTTATATCAATATCCGAACTGGGAAAGATGCGTGATGTTGCTATCAAGATTTGTAAGATGCGTTCTTTTGGTTCGGTGATTGTTAAACTATCGAAAAATCGACGTGGTGATGTTTTCTTCATCAATTGAAGACTTAAACGGATACTCTGCGATGATTCGATTTTTATTAAATTGTTACTGAAGAGTTGCATCGACTCATCGAGGAGTTGTGGTTCAGTAGTTGCAATAATGAGCTGAAGAAGCTCCTGAATTGAGAGAAGAAAAGGCAAAATTAGTCGGAAAATAACATAATAAATAAAACATAATAAATAGATTTTGACACTTAAGGTTATACAGACTTTTCCACCTAAACGACAGCTTTGATATACCACAATTCAATAGCAAAATTCACCAAAAAGCTAGCTATTGACGATAAAAGAATCTTAGGCTCGGTTTCTTTCCCTCTACTTAAACTCATCTTGTCGTTATAAGCGTGCATTGACAAACGTTTGGGTGATGTGGTTAGCCCACTTTAAGCCAACGGCTTGCTAAAGCGAGCTTACATAGGGAAAGAAAAACCGAGCTTTAAAAATCTAAATAGTCTCCTTTTTTTTGACTATCTGAGAGCAAAATTCGCCAAAAAATTGATGATTGTGCATGAAAGTTTCCTAAAAAAATTGCTTTAAAGATTTTTTTTAGACTTCCAAAATTTTTAGAATTCCAAATTTGAGAATTTAGCTAGACTCAATTTGGACACTTTCACGTACAAGATAACCTAAATATTAAAGTTGAAATACCCCCATAAATTTTCCTGAACGACCCTTATATAAAGATATTAAATTATACGTACGTGTACTCGATTCTGTAGTCGATAGTTGGTTTCGCATAAGAGTAAGGCGTGCAAAAGTGGTTCAATGTTGTCCTGTGTCACAATTATCGAATTTTCTTTGAACATAACAAGCAACTCATCCAAATTACGGCTTTGAATACGAATGTCCTAGAAAACAGAACGAATCTAATTATAATAAACATACTGTGACAAAGTTTTAAAAAAAGGGTTAATGTCCTACATTTTCCACCCTTAATATCACACACCCAATCTTTTACGTTTGTTATTATTATTATACGACTACTGATATAGTATATATGAAATGTTACACGTGAATGTAATCAATATGTGTCATTTATTTTATTTGAATAATAAATAGTTGAATAAGGGTAATGACACTTTTTTATGCAGTTGTAGAATAGAGTTGGATATCATTCAAAATATAATTGTGGATAATCAACAGTTAACAGTTAACGTATTGTATACACGATAAATCTTTGTTATAGTTTGTAATATGCAAATATTTTTCCAATGACCTATATTATATTTACCTGTTCTTGGAGATTATCGATAATACGACGCAAAATTGAATCTTCTTCTTTCTTTACGTCATCATGACAAACCTTAAAGCTGTTATAAACGATCAATTTTTCAGTTTCGTGCTCCTTTAATGGAACAGGACTTCGAGACAGATTGTACAACATTTCAACTTCTCTATGTATGATTGAAGGACTATTTTTATCATTATTATTATCACTACTATTATTATTATTATCACAATCGATTTGTATCTTTTTGTTTGTTTGTCTATTTCTTAGCGGGATTTTTGATTTTTGATTCCTCCTCAATTCCGGTGCCGATCTGTGTAGACGTTTATTAACCACTAAGTCCTTCCTCGGTGATGTTGGATATGATCCTGTCGTTATCCTAACTGGTATTAAGCTCTTGTGACGTGTCCTTATAGCGGCAATTTTCTCACTTACTGTTATTTTAATACTAGTCGGTCGATCGATAATCAATGATGTTTGTACATCATTATTATTATCATCACTTGGTTGATTACTATCACTTTCAGGTGTGCGCATTTTTACAACTTCACCACCGAAATGGACTTTTCTTGGACTACGATTCGATAATAATTCACTTTCACTATCATCGGTCAACATTTGTACAAACGGCCGATGTTTTCTATAAATCCAATTTATCAATAAAACAACACGTACCTATTTACATACCGGGTGGTTCACGTGAGATTATACAGCCTTTTTCATGTAAATATGGTCGATTTCAGTAAATTGTTTTTCATTATCAATAAAATCAAATAATTATTACAAGAACTTGAACGAAAGCACTTAGACTATCTATTAAAGATGAAAGCGCCCTTCTACAATTTTTGAGATAGGGGAAATCGACGTTAACTTTTGGAAATTACGCGATATTGAATGAAAAATTGGCACTTTTAAAGAGTCACTGTCAACTAAGTACAAAATCTGTTTTTTTGAAAAATTAATTTTCCTCTGGAAGAAAAACATCAAAAATCACTGACTTCTTTTGAGAATCTAGGCCAGGGAATTCGTTTTCCTAGGAACCATAAATTTGAAAAAGCAACAAATGGTGTATAAAACACATCAGTTACCCCTTTAGATATTCACAAATTTTTGATTTTTTTCTTGCAAAGGAAAAATATCTTTTCAAAAAATAAATATTAATTTTCTATTTATTTGACACTGAATTTTTAAAAGTGGCAGCTTTTCATTCAATATTGCGTAATTTCCAGAAGTTAACGTCAATTTCTCCTATTTTTTAAAGTTTCAAAAGGACTCTTTCACATACAATAAATAGGCTATGTGTTCCCCTTCAAGTTCTTAAGAAAAATATTTGATTCAATTAATGAATCACCATATTTACATGAAAAATCCTGTATAATTGGCAACTCCTGTTATTTGGCGAGCGATCCGGGAAATATTTTGTGAACTTGAGGAATAACTCGAAGATCATCCCAGCATTAATTTTTCTGTCGTTTTTCTCCATTTTATATTCGAGCAGGTGGAAGTGTTTTGCATTTTTTTTTTTTAGAGTGCATTGGGGTAAAACGAAAAAAATTAATGTTGGGAACGTCCATGACTCAATTTTATTCGTTTTGCGTGTTTAGCTCGTTTTGTCAGAAACGAGGGTTTTTTGACCAACTTCCAAATATAGATAGAATTTTTGCTCAAATGTAGCACCCTACAAAGTCTTGAAACTTTTATGACTTGCCATAAGAACTAGTTTTACGTGGACCACCCGGTATAAAAGAATGCGAAAATAACTCACCTGAAATCATCATCACTATCACTGAATTCATTCACAGAAAACCTTGTTGATTCTTCGTGAATCTGCATAGTGATTGCTGGACCTGTATCTAATGTAATTTCAGTCTCTAAAATCACATTATCACTAGTTGAAGATTCCAGAATTAGATTCTCTAATTTGCACATTTCTTCAAATTCTCGAATCGTTTCCGATTTTAATAACGAATTAAATTGATCTTTACCGAGTCGTTTCCGTATTTTCACTAAAGAATTCAATGAGGCTTCTTTAAGAAACTCTAATTTCATACCTTCAGTTAATTGTTGTAACACAAACACCAACATCTCTCGATTGATACCATTAATATTAACAAGATACGGTGTTGCTAGTATTAAGCCTAAAATCAAGTGATTATCTTGCGGTGTGGCCGTCAAAAATTTCCTTAGAATTTCATTCGGTTGTTGACTGTGTTTTAGATGAACGCGAACCACATCGATAGCGCCTTTACGAACAGCCGGCGCCGGGTAGGATAGATTCACAATTAAATCTTGAAATAAAATCTCCATATAGTTGTCCAAGTGATTTTGATCGACTACCGGGATCAGATCGGCAAGGACACGTAAAGCGTTCTGGCGGACCTCGCGTTCTGGATTTCTGAGCCGGTCGCGGAGCACCAAAAATAAAACTTTAGCGTCCAGATTTTCTAACAACAATCAACAAAAACAAATTCAATTTATTGTTAAGTGATAATAATGGAGAAGAACTCACCAGGTAGCCGTCTTGTCCGTACAATTATCTCCCACAACCATGTGAGTGAAAATGTGCTCTCATTAGTGGCGGAAGAGACACGGTTTAGAAGGGTTTCATTACCGGTTGTTGGTGTCGGTGTTGGGGTTGTTTTATAATCAATCATTTTTTCAATTAAACAATTTTCGTATAAGTCACTGATTGTTATTAGCGGTAATAGTGGTGGTGATGTAGTGGAAGCACGTTGGGTTATGATTGAATACAACCCTACCACGTTACAAACATTCGTTTTCTTTGTCTAAACAATCGATTTTCTAATAGGGCGACGGGAAAAAACGTGCCACCACCACCACCACCACCACTGCACGTTTTCGTCTACTTTATGCGACGTCTAAAGCAATGAATACGGGTCTTAATTGCGTACTTAAATTAGAAAAGATAACGCCACTATGTAAAATCCTTAATCAAAGTTTTATCGAAACCAATACCTACATTGAACAACCAAGGAAATTAACAATCAATCGATAATCATAAATTATGTTTATATGTTAATCTTCCTATATTACCACTGCTTGACCTTTTTCAGTGTGATATTTGATAGATCGAATTATTGATAAGGTGGCTTATAGTCGAGCGTGCCATTAAGTTTTCATAACAAATAACAGTAATGATTATTTTCAGATATTTGTTTGAAGATTTCAAAAGTCTAATGATATACTTATATAATTTGCTAAAGTTCAAGGTATTCTCGATGATAATAAGTGAGATATTATGAAAGTGAAAGCGTCAATAGAATCCTTGAAGAATTTCCAATCAATTCGAGTTGTAATCAGTTATTTCAAACGAACGGAATCGAATTTCAGGAAAATTCTCAATTTATGTACTTTCTTCAGCAACTTTCATTGTCCGTTCAGATCGATTAAGTTGATTCAGTATTCTATGTAGGATTGGTTGCATAAGATTTGCAAATATTTTGAATAAATTATACCAAACTGGCAATTTCGACCGATACCAAATGGTGTACAATTTAACGTGAAATCGCCCCCAATTTGTGGCACTATTAGAAACGGTTGACATTTTGTTCAGCATTTAGGGTGACTTCTCATTAAAGGGATGTAATGGGAGTGTTGCATGTAACGTGGATCGTACCAAGTTAGACTAGTATCCAGCTATTTGTACGATCGGAAATTAGATAAATTTTGGCCTTTTATTTTGTAACTGTGTAATCTTTGAGTCTTAAATCATCGATCTGCGTTTGAAAAATATCGCAAATATTTCAAATAACACGGAGAATTGGGTAGTTTTCGAAAAAATTCACTAGGAAAACGACTCGAATGGGTGTTTGCTCAAATTTTTCTAAATAATTTGTAAAAATGCAAATTTCCGTTCCTCTCCCCTATCCCTTATGAGTAGATGACACAATCTTATCTGTTTGGTATAAATCGTCCCAATGATAAGATAAAATAATCGATGATACATACTAAATTCAATATTTCTATCATTTATAAATAATGCTAGAACGATAAAGAACCAAAACCAGAAAGAAAATGTTGACCATTAATCGATTATTGAAATTCAATTTACAAACATCAATCTGTCTACCGATTTTAATTGCAACTTTTCATTTAGTAAGTACAAAAACTAAAAATTTCTTGTATTTCTAACAAAAAAAAAAAATAACAATATTTAGGCGATTTTAACGTTCAGAACTTATGGAGTTGTAATGGATATTATCAATCTTGAAGATTTGGTCGATTTAAATCAAGCCCTTTACATTATTTTAGTCACTCTATTACAACTTACAGTGATAGCTCTCTTATATGCAGGCATAATTAAGGTGATGATAATTATGAATAATTTGTGTTTTTTTTTTTTAAATTCGATTTTCAGCGCAATCATTTATTGTTATTACCATGGCTGTGTTTTACTGGTCCAATCTATGTAATGGTTACAACTTACATGATTTTGTATGTAGCGACAGGTGATCAAGTACAAAATTTAATTAATTTCTGTTTCGTTGGTAATTTTAATTAATTAATTAATCAATTAATGGGTTAATTGGTTATTTATTTGCTTGAATTTTAGGATTATTTTGGTTTGCTTGGTATACAATTTATAACAATTACATCTATATTAGATTATGTAATAATAATAATGCTTATACAAACTATAAGTATTCACAAGTGCCAGATATTGAAGGTGTTAGTGAAAGAATTAGAATCAAAAATATCAAATTGTTGATTTGATTTGTTTGACTATACATAATAATTATCTTAATGTTAAAATTTAAAATTATTACAGTTGTTTTTGACACAAATTTAAATAATGTGATGTAATATCATTCAAAAATTTGAAATTTTTGGCTAAAAATAACAAAAGTTCAAAACTTTGTGATAAAAATCGTTTCCTTTAAGAGTATTTAATTTATTTTTGCTTTTATTTAATTGTAAATGTTTTTAGAAATTGGAAATATTTATAATAATTTATTAACAAATACAGTCTATTCAAAATTATTGACTCACTGTAAGTTCTAAGGGATGGAATCAAATTGAAAATCAAACATTCGGATCTAACCTTCATTTAAATGTCTGTAAATTCAAGCTTAGGTTGATTTAAGGTAAGGTCTTGTTAAGGCGAGCTTAAGTAGGGGATGGAAAACCGGGCCGGAGTAGTTTCTCAAGACGTAGAGGAAAAGTCAAGAATTTAACTCGTAAATTGGGTACAAGGGAGTAAATAGTCTCATTTTAAATAGCAGTTTGTCACAAAAAAACTGACGATTTGGGATAAGAATATCTCAAAATTTACTTTTATAAATATTCTCTTGATAAAGCCACCAAAAATATCAATATTGTCTCTTTTCCATTAACTTATAGCAAGATTCGTTTAAAATTATTATTTAGAAAAGGAATTAATTGTAAGTCAAAACGTTTTGTATAAAATCGACTAGCAAAATTCGCTGGAAAAGTTGATAGTTAATTACAAAAAATACTTTAAAATCTACACAGGAGGTACTAGTGGACTCTGGATTTGCCTATGCGTTGAAGCGTCTCCGAGTCAAAACGTTGCCCAGGCTGACTGACACTGACAGAGGGGGATCTTCAATTTTTCAATTGATAAAACAAAGGTAATCATGTCTTTATTTTTAAGCTCTTTTCAAGCTTGAAGTTGTCCAAAACCCAAACATACTCTATTTTTTAGATTTAACAATCTTTAATATTCTAGAAAACTTCTAATTGAGAACGGATTTATCAAGACTTTTTTTAAAACTTAGGTATATTATTTGTGGTGTATTTTAATTGTTCTTATTGATATGGTTGAACTGATTGGTCCCGGATGTTTTCAATATACTTACACCAAATCCGGTAAGTTTTATTTATCAAAAGCACGCAAAAATATGACCCAATTCGAAAATATGTACGTTCTAGATACATAATACAAATCGAACGTAATAAAACCAAAAAGATTTGAAACATAAATTCAACGATAACACGTTGAAAATTAGAACAATTCACAGTTCAATACACTGTACGTCCTCTCTTCAGCGGTGATAAATTTATTCCAGGGTTCCAAACTGTTATTTTTTTAACTTCCCGTTAAGAAAATTGAAAATTTTCAAAATTTCGGGAAGTTATTGGTTTTACCTTGATTTTCAAAAATTGAATTTTCAGCAGATCTCGACGTTTTGGGACCCTAGGAGGCTATTTTGACTATTTTTGCGAGGGTGTCTGTATGGCTGTATGTGTGTGTGCGTGTGTGTATGGGAAGACTATGTAAGCAGCTCATAACTTTTGAACGGATTGACGTATTGAAACTCTCTTTACGGCATTCGAAAGGGTTTCACCAAGCTTAGATTTCGTGTAAGTTTGAACCGATTCGGCCCGATAGATTTTGAGAAATTCCAAGAAAACCGAAAAATTTCTTTTGTTAAAATCATGTTTTTTCAAAATAACTATTAAGCTGCTGTACCGATCAACTCCATAATCTAATCAGCTCTTAACCTTAACTAATGACGTCGAATGCCGTTTGAACGATCAAAATCGATCGATTCGTTCACGAGTTATCGTTGTCGAAAAATATCGAAAAAAGTGTTTTTTCAATATAACCTCAAAATTACTCAACCAATCAAATTTGTATCCCTCACAATAATTTTAGAGCTTTAAAAACTGCGTCGAATGCCGCAAAGCTCGTCAAAATGTGTTCATTTGTTTGCGAGATATCGTTGTCAAAAGTTTTTGAAAAAGCGTTTTTTCAACATAACCTCAAAATTCCTTAACCAATCAAATTTGTACTCCTCACAATAATTTTGGAGCTTTAAAAACTTAGCGGGAAGTTTCAGGAATGGCCTGCAGGGTCAATCCCATTCCAGATTTTTTGTTTCGGATTTCGTTGCGGTTCAGTTAAAAAAATATTTTCGATTAGATTTTCGGTACAGTTCCAAATGATTAATTTTCAAAATTTTAAATTTCACCCTGAAATATATAACACCTATTTAGAGGGTGACTATTTTAAATACAGAAAACTCTTAAACAGATGTTTTATTTTATATTTTTCTACTAACAGAAAAATTTTCATGGTGATATGTCTTACCATAACATAGAAAATCTCAAAAAAATATAAAAAGGGCATATAATCAACTAAAATTTCAACCCCCAACAAGGGATGCAAACGCGGCTTACACTATTTGATATTCCTAGTGAATCTGTATTAACTAGTTTATAAACCACTTAAAAATATTGAGCCTTTACAGAAATATTTAAAAAAGAAACTGATTTTGCAAGGTTAAATTCAACCCCCAATATTTTCTTTCAACTGATTGTAGGTAAAGGCATAAACGCATTCCTTAATATAGCTATACAGGGTGTTTGGTGTAAGTATAATGAGTTCTAAAAAACTCCTATTAGTCGACGAGCGATTCGAAAAATATTTTGAGGATTTGTAAGGGTCCTCAAACAACATGTCAGCAGCATTAGAGCCTCGTTGGTCAAAAAACGCTCATTTCTGACTATGTAGTGATTTTCAAAAACCAACTAAACGCGCAAAACGACTTTGAATAACTTTAGGATCCTCCCAAAATTGATTTTTTTCGTTTTTCTCAATTTCATTCTGGAAAAGGTGGAAATATTTCGTATTTTCTCTGGAATACAATGGAGAAAAATGAAAAAATCAATGTTGGGAAGGTCTCTGAGTCATTTTTAGTCGTTGTGTGTGTTTTGTTCGTTTTTTAAAATTGCGACATTGTCCAAAACGATCGTTTTTTGACCAACTTTGAAATGAGCTACGAGGTTCTAATTTTTCTAAAATGTTCCCTGGGGACTCTTCTAGAAATCCTCAATATATTTTTCGAATCACTCCTCGACTAATAGGAGTTTCTTAGAACTCACCATATATCAAAAGCTTAGGAGTTTTGACCTCCGTTGGTTTACTAGCAAGTCCGTGTTAAGTGCCCTGAGCGCCCATAGGTATAGGGGAGATTAAAACAAAAGAAAAAAAGATCGTGTTGATCCGGAAAAAATGTTTTTTCTTTCGGTTCAGCTCCGTTTCGGTCACAATTTCGATTTCCAGTTTAGTTCTGGTTCAAAGCCCCGATTGATTCCAATCGAGAATTGTGGGACGTGAGTTGCAAGTATGGGCTTCCGATTAAATTCTAACTATACTTTTTGTATTTTCGGATTATCAGTTGTGTGTGTGTGTGTGTGTGTCGATTTCAAAGAAAAATTTTAGGAAATCAATAAAAATTATCTATTAATAAAATATAGATCGGAATTTTAAGATTTATAGTTTTGCAATGAAATCGTTTTAAATTACGATGAAGAAATTAAATTTAATTAGATGTTATGTTATCATTTATATAAATATTTACTAGTATTTTTTTCGCTAGATGCCATGAACTGTACCTATTGTGATAACCTTTAGGTATTTTTGATCTTTATGATGATTATTTGTAGCCTTATACCAGCAAGCCCACGAATTAGTTGCTTATAATCTTATAAAATAACCATGTAGGAATTGGGAGAAGATATGACTCAATCTTACAGAAAAGAAAATATATAATTTATTATTATATTTATTATTGTTGTACATTTTTACAGGCTAAGAATTTACCTAAAAGTATAGTCGTATATTTGCATTTATCACAAGGTCAATATATTTAAATCATTAAATACCACCAAAATTTTAATCGATTGTTCTCTACAATCGAGCTCTTTTTTGGATTGAATCTAACAATAAGACAGAATGCAGTTCATTTCTTAATAAACGAAAAATGAGCTTCCGTTCCAATATAAGCCAACATAACTATTAAACTAATAATAATAATAATAATAATAATAATATTAATAATAATAATAATAATATTAATAATAATAATAATAATAATAGTAACAATAATATCACAAATTTTGATCTAGAAAATACACGAATCACAATCGAAGAAGGAGTACTTGAGAAGACTTAGAAAAATAGTGGAAGTAGAAGGGAATCGCGACACATATACACACAAACGTAAATACACAAAATATACAGATTTAATTAATTTAAGTCACTGTTCGTTATTTAATTTTTGTGGGGAAGGATGTTTATTTGCCGCAGTACGAGGCTAATTCTTCATATGAACACGGCTTCTGGCAGCATTCATTGAAAACACCACGTTTTCGACGTCGACGAAAGCTCGTTATCAATGATGTTGCACCGGTCTTACTGCGAAATGGATATTCCCCATCTTTCTGGATATCGGAAGTGAATTGGGCATTCCAGAAACTGTTGTCGTAGACTAAACAGAACAATATATAAATATAAAAAAAAATTTATTTTATTACAGTATTGAACACAGAAATTGAAGACTTACTGTTCGACTTTTTATTGAGTGTATTGTAAATACCGTTGCATACAGCTGATAAAGTCTGTGATAAGCGTTTACCGCAATATTTCGTTGTTGATATATTTTGTTTATTGGATATATTCTCAGTTTGACATAAGGGATATCCACAAAATAGCGTGATAATGATGAAAAGCAACCAACGGAGATCCATCTGGAACACGTTAAGTTTAATTCCTGTAGATTATGACTGGCAGACGGACATAATGTACAGGTGGTTATTGCACTTTATAATTATGCTCTTATCGTTCTTATCAATTAATTTTTTTTTGGAAAATTATTGTCAATTACCTTGAGTATCGTCGTCTTGGATTCCCAATAATCATTCCAGTGAAATTGTTTAATTTATAACAAAACTTTATCAATTTTATACTCGACATCACCGAATAAATGTTGGTAAAATATTAAAAAACCTCCAATCATTACAAAATCTCAACAACAATACGTAGATGTAGTGTATCTAGAACGGCAACTTGTTACAAACTGAACAACTATAAACTAAACAAATGTTATTTATAAAGAACGATCATCATTATAGTAGTGAACAAATCACATGTGTATGTGTACCTATACTTAAAAATCACCACAATACTGCACTCTTTCAGTTTTGATTGATTAATTTGAATTTAGTCACCTAAACAGACGGTCGACCGGTCATTTGCCGGAGCTTTGCCAGCTTTCAAC
The DNA here is from genome assembly GCA_039776855.1 of Mylabris sibirica. NCBI lineage: Eukaryota > Metazoa > Arthropoda > Insecta > Coleoptera > Meloidae > Mylabris > Mylabris sibirica. Next base: position 8,147,095 of record CM077838.1, read on the forward strand.
TTGATCGAAATTTTAACTAAACTCTCCACATCAACTTCTTATCAATTGTGAAATTTGCACGAAAAATTCTGTTGATTTTCACCAATAAACGAACTTTGTATTGATACATAATAAGAGTAATAAATAAAAGTCATTAATCTCCAAATTGTTATCAAAAATATTGCCGCTTTTAATTCAGAATTGCATCACTAAAATTATTAGTGAAATTATAAATTTATACAGACGATTCCACCGAAAAGGCGATCAATTTGATTTGAAGGATGGTAAAGAGAGTGGCTTTTGTGTGGCTTTTGTATGGGATTATTTACGTTTTGAAAAGCTCAACGTCCTCAACAACCAGACATAGTAACGTATTGTTTTTCCAAGAATAGATTTTATACCTAGATTATCACAATCGGTATTTTATATTTATAGAAATTATAGAAATATATATACATGTATTATTATTATTATTGTATTATTGTAATACTATTATAAACATTTATAATGAGTGCAGAGGGTCATTGCTTTCTCTAAACAATATTTTATTTATAAATTGAAAGAAAAATGACCAGCCACAGCGCCAGACAATGCATCATTTTATCATAAAAACACCAATTATTTCTATCGATTGACAGGTCTTTTTTGGAATTTTCGATAATTTAACAATTATTAAATTAATTATCTTCAATTTTACGATTATTAATATCATCATTATTACAGTTTCGTTTTTTTTAAGGAATAAAATATTTTCTAAATCAATTTCGAAAATTACGTGCACTTATCATCAATCTATTAATAATTTAATGGACTTTAATAGGTTTATTAGTATTTATTGTTAAAGATAATAGAGGTGACACGTACTTGTGCTCTTTTGACGATTAATTTTCTACTCTAACAATAATTGGCGTAAAGTGGTAGAAGCGACTAGACGCCGATTTCTATTACAGTCCAATTTAATTCCTAACTTTCGTCCTATCTACGATAGAAATTGCATAATTATTATTAATAATAACTACACACACACACACACACTTTATCTCGTGACATAAGATGTGCCCATTCTCAAAATAAGTAAGAAGAATCTAACATGAATCAAAGACTGGAACTCTGATCTACACTGTCCTGGCAAAATGATCTAAAACCCACTACATAGGAAGAAATATAGAAGATAATTTATTTGGTGAAACAAAATTAAAAAGGATAACTATACGATATTGTTTTTCCATTTCCATTCTTCTATTTATTTGAGTACCAATCAGAAAGTGAAAAAAAGTGTTTCCACTTCAACGTGCCAGCAGTGTATAATTAATCTTATACCCTAATAAAAGCTTCTGATTAAGATCAGGGAAGCATTGAGAGATGAATAGGCCATCAGAAGTTATACCTTATTTTTAAATTAAAAAGAATAATGGTCATAGGCGGGTTTACACAAAAAAAGTCACTAGAACAAGTACACTAGGTCGTTTTGGCGTTAGACTTAAATATTTTATACAATTAGGAGCATGTAAAAGAGACCAAGTTTTTAGCACGAATTTCACATATTTTCGTTAGTGTGGATCAGGATTTTTCTCTCGTTAAGAGTAGGTACGTCATTCTAAATTTGTAGAAAGTATTCCGCTATTTAAATAAATACTCAAAATGGCACCTTAATCTTCTGATTAAAAAATCTTTTTTCCTAAATTCTGAATTGTGAATATTCTGCTATGGTTGCACGACCGTCCTCCAAAGCCTGTATTACACGACCGTACAAAAAGCGGTCACTTTTACATGATCGTAACAGTACATTTTCGTATTTAAACAAATTTCGATCGATTTGACACTGTAAACCTGCAAATATTAATTCAACTTGAACTCTATACTATTTGCATTATATACATACATACACACATATGTATATAACCGATTAAATTGGTCGTCATCAGTTATGTAATCATATTAAATACATTACGTGTACAGTGATTTTAAATTCTTCCTAATTAAACGAATCAATTTTAATTAAAAAGAGTCAAAAGTTCCTACTTGATTACAATATTGTTTTAATTATTATTATTATTTTTATTATAACAATTATTATTGTTGTTTATTTTGCTATTTTCTTTGAATAAAAATAAATACGTAAATAAATGAATATATGGCATTATTGCAAAAAACATAAGATACTTACATTTGCAATTTTTTTTAAGTACAACTGTATGTACACCTAGATGCATGGAAAAAGTACCGACTCTTAAACGAAAAGTATCTATTCTTCTGGTTGTGTGAAGCAAGCTTTTTCCGTCTTGATGGTAACTAGGTGGGGTGATGGAAGCAATTAGGGGTGACTTGTTAAATGTTAGAAGTGATGGAAAGCAAATAGGAAGCCAATAATTGAGGAATTTAAAAAAAAAGTAAACAGTCAAAATAAATGATTCCAAATTTTCCGATCACCCGAAAAAATAATTAAAAAGTGTAAACAAAAAGGTCATTGTTACTATTATTAAATATATTAAAAAATTTTGTTCAAATAATATATAATTATTAAGATAATACCCTTAGTCCCTCCTACTATTATTGGTTGAATATCTTTCTGTTCGATTTTCGACTTGCTAGTACTTATGTCATATTGTAAGGATCACCCTCGTTAGCCTGATTTACACAGCCTCACGTCACGTTTTTCATATATTTGGTCACAAAAAAGAGAACGACTCTTGACCGAGAATATCAAATTTTTCCGTCCGTTTGAATCAGGCTGTTTCTCTTGTGAAGATATGAGGGTGGGTACACTCACGAGCACATAAAAGAGACCACTTAGTAAATTATAACTTTCTCTAAAGAGGATGGTTCTACAAATTTGCTATGGCGCAAACTGGCTACAACATTCCCTACCTCTTCACCTTCTTCCACTGACGAGAGAAATAGCCTAACTTACACGAACCGAAAAATATGATATTTCTCGCTCAAGAGTAGGTCTCTTTTAAATGCTCGTGAGTGTACGTAGAGACGGTCCACAAACGCCGGTTTTACACAGCCCCACTAAAGTGGTCGTTTTTATGTGCTCATCACTGTACATTCAACTACTATGTATGTACTGCTAATTTAAATGTGCAAACCAGAACTGTGATGATAATGAATGAAAAGTTGATAATTTTTTTAAATTTCCTTCTTGATTTGTGTTATCATTCTGTCCGACAATAATTATCATGTTAGGCTTACTCTCGGAAGATAGAATAACAACTCAGATGTCCAATTATATATGCATTATCTTTCTAAAAACAAGAGTATGATTTTCTATCTTTAAAATTATGCACAGCATCACTGTTCGATATTTTTTTTTAATTTGCTCTATAGTTGTGGGAAAACTAACAAATGTTTGAAGATCTGGAAAGCTCTTAATTATTATCTAAATTCACTTCATAATTAATTAAAAAAATCAATAATATTGGCTATATTTCAGCCAGTTATAAAGGAAAATGTAGGAAAAAAAGAGGGTCCAACAGTTTTCTCTGCCACTCAGAATTTTATCACATTTCTCTTTAAAAGAAAGCTTTCGGGCATCCAACTTGAAATGCTCTATCCAATGCAGTTTTATTATTCACAATATCTTAAAAAATAAGCGATGTTTGAAAATTGGCAATTTTCGCACGCTGAATCAAGTAAGTAAGTCAATAAGTCCCTTAAGGGGATTCGATAGTTTGGTTTTGAAATAATATAATTACATGGAGATTCCATAAGCGAACTCTTGGCTCGTGTGATTTGTAAACGGTAAGAGGTATCGAACACAAATTTTATTCTTCATTGGGGGACACCCGACTTAAATGGAAAACTGATTGGATTTTCCAAAAATCTGAGAATATCATGACTTTTCACCTAAAAAATTAGTGTTAAGCGGGGCCGCACAGCTTCTTGTGTAGTGAAAATAATTTAATAAAATTTACATGAATAAATAGAGAAAAGTCAACTGCATGGGGGGATGGGCTGCTGTACGATTTTTTATCTTTAAAATTGTAGATAATACGTTGTATTGAATTTTTTTGACATGCTCCGACATTTTCCTCTGCGTGAAAATTTTCCAAAATGGAAAAGTTTGTCGGGTGCACGGTGAAATGCCCAATTCAATGCTGGTCACAGCGTTTGAATATCTCAGAAAATAACCGAGAAATCAATGATTAAAAATTGTCACTTTTTCAGACAATAAAACGAGGCCCACTTACAAATAGCCTTAATGCAAGTCTTCAGGTGGGTTTTACTAATTTTGAGAGATAAAATTGAATTTTGTGAACGATTTATTTTTAGGCATACGAATTGTGTTTTGAAAGATTTCTAATTTCCTTGATTGTTTCGTCTAAAAATATACAAATAATAATGACATTAACAATGTAACAAATTTTAATTATTTGTACATACACGATGATTTATACTACATAAAAGATGCACGTATTCGACAACGTGACAAACAAATTTAATTTGAAAATCTAATTTAAAAAAAAATCTCCAAAGGCAGCAAGTACCTTATATAGCGAATTTTTTTATGTATCTACATACTGAAATATTAATTGCAAAACATTCTTATGATACTGACAATTAATATATTTTAATAACATTGAATCAACTAATCTCTAATTTCTGATTTTTATTGAAAAATACTTTTAATCCACAAACAATAAGAAACACTAATACATTCGTTTGAAGTTTACTGTTTGTCTAATACGTCCAATCAAGGCCTGCTTGATTTTTTCAAGCGAAATTCTCTAGCAGGCCTTGCGTCTAATATTAACTGTCAAAATTAGTTAGCCCCCGCGATATTCAATTTTTTTTCTAATATCAATTGTCAGAACACATAGCCACCTGAGATAATCGATTTTACTGCTTATACTCAAAAAAGAGATTTTTGCATTTTTCTTGCTATCCAATGAACCGATTTTGATGATTTTTTTCTGGGTCGCAGAGAATGGACTGCTCTACTGTTATTTTAATTTTCATCAAAATCTAAGCAAATGTAATATTGAAAATGATTTTTTTTAACATTTCTTCAGCTCTTATTCCAAAAGTGTTGGCCCTACCAGTCTGGTCAACGAACTCATCCAAGCTATGCCAAAGACCGATTTTTGTACCAAGTTTCATTAAGATTGGTGTATTTTTACGGCAGTTATCGTGGGTATACATATATATATATATATATATATATATATATATATATATATATATATATATATATATATATATATATATATATATATATATATTTTAACGAACGGTGGATATGGGTTCCTGAGGTCCCAAAACGAACTTCTGTGCAAAAATTTTTCGGAAATTCAAAAGTGAGAATCTCGTCATTAGCTAATTTTTTTAAAAAAAAATTCGCTAATACCAAATAAATAATCAGATATTACATAGACTTATTGTTAGTACGCATAATTGTTATACAAAAACACATATTTTATTTATATCCCCGAAAAATTGATTATCAAAATAATTAAGGACAACATGTCATAATTCATCGATTAATGTAATTAATTATTAAAAAATCTTCCATTCGTTTCGACGAAAACCAATGTTACATGCCTATTAACAGAAACATCATAACTATCAATCTCGGTACGTACACAAATTTCAGCCCTTTTATAACCATTACCATCCAAATCATTTGAAGTATCACGTACTTGCAGATGGATTCGATGGCCGAAATGTCGATTTAATTCCGGTATACAAACTTCAATGCCATACGAAAGTGATAATCGATCGTCCATTGATAATGTAACGAAACTTGTACGATCATCTAAATAATCCTACAAGTATGCGTATTTTAATGGAAAATTTATAAGAATTAATTGTATGTAATACCATAAAAATTAGGGTCGATTCCACCAACGTTTGTTAAATTTTAATGGACAAATAAGTTATAGAAACGATTTTTATAATCATAGCAACGATTGTTTTTAACTGTTCATTAGGCTTAACTGAGGTTACCCCGAAAACATCTTGCCTGACATCAAGACAAAAAAGAAGAAAACACATCAATAAAAGCTCGACGACTTTTAAGGTATTAAAGGTGTTTTTTGAAGTGATTTTTCCTATGAGCGACATGTTTGAGGGTTAACCTTGCAAATTTAATCGAGTTTAAATGAAGAGTCATATTGAAATCCGCCGATTAAATAACAACTTAGCTTTTAATCAGTATAAAACGATTGTGAATGGTCAAAATTCAATTTTTTAAAGCTTACGATTGGTTGAATGTATTAATCGTATGTAATACCGTAAGAACTATTCATTCAGAGTAGATTTCACCAACTTCAGTTAAGTTTAATGAACAGTTAGAAAGAATCGTTGTTATGATTACAACAATCGTTTCTATAACTTAGTAGTATTTATTAGTTAAAATTTAACAGGCATTGATGAAATCGATTAATTTGCAAAGTTACCCCGGAAAAGTCCAAGAGCGAAGCTCGAGGCCTTTTAAAAGGCGTATTATCGGTGTTTTTGGTTGTGATTTTTTCAAGACAACATATTTTCGGGGTAACCTTGCAAAATCGAATTTAAATAAGTAGTTCGATTGGTATTCGGCGGATTAATTTATAAAACCAATCAAATTGACATTTGTCAAATTGATATTGGCTGATTAAACACTAATTTGGTATTTAATCAGTGTAAAACCACTCTTATTAATCAAAATTTAAATGGCTTATGATTAGTTGATTAATTAATAGAAAATTCTCTACAAATACCTGTAATGTGCGCAATTTTTTTCCATTTTTATCTAAATCACCCCTTACTATTCCTTGTGAATTATAATCGGGATAGTAGGCAGTTAGTGTAACGTTCTCGTAACGTTTACCTCGACATTCGAGATTGATTTCTAATAAAAATCACTAATTCATAATCGATGAATATAAATTAATAAACTTACCATTATCGTACAATCCACTTATAAGAATTATTAATTTCGAAATTATTAATAATTTTAACATGTTTTTGTAATGTGAATCGTCAATAAAACACAACAACAATAAATAAATGAATAAAATCAACGGTTTTATTATTATTGTTTTATAAAAGCTGAAATCATCAAATTTCACAAACAGATATCGACACGTCGACGGGACGATGGTGATGGTTCGAGATATTGTTGACTAGTTTCCATTAATTTCCAAGCAACTGTACTATAAGTATCCTGATATTCAGATCGTCCCATTCTTCTTAAATTATAATCCAATACAGATTGAGGTGCTGGAATGTTAATTTAAATTGGAGAATTTAATAGTAAAAACCGACAGTATGAACAGGGAGGAACAGGGAGCTAATTAATGAAAATGTTGAGACAGAGCCGGCTTTAGGTACAAGCGAAGCAAGCGGCTGCTTGTAGCGCCAACATTTTGAGGAGCGCAACTCGCTATTATCAAACAATCTTTCAAATTAGTTAAATAAATGAAATGAATCCTAGACTACTTTATCGTAAAACAAGCATTCTGTTGCAGTAAACAAAAGACTAATTGTTAGATAATATTGGAATACACATAAGCATTGTTCGGAAAAATTATTATGCTTTTCAATAGTAAGCTGTGTCCGTCGTGATTTTAGTCTGAAATAGAATTGTGATCAGATTTTTGAACAATTCTTTGTAAGAAATTACTTTAACCCTCCATGTGTAAACTATATTTTTTTAGGCATGGTGTGTAAACTGTTTTTTTAAAGTGCAGACAAGTTTTCAAAAGTTTTAAGACTCTCAGAACATCGGGAAAAAATTCATGGTTCCTTCTCGAAGTGCCTACTATAATATGGCTCAGAAGTAGCCAAAGTCAGGTCTCCTCCATTTATTGGAGAGAAATTGGATTTTGAAATTGTCACTGTTCCTATAAAGATCCAGCTTACACACCGAGGGTTAACCAAGCGTAGGGCGCCAAAAACTTGACTGCTTGTAGTATCAAACGGGCTAGAGCCGGCACTGTTTAGAGAGTGAAATAGTTTTGTCAGTATCTTGCTTAGGTACAGTAATCAATCTCCAAACAGTTAGTGAATACCAATCTAGATTTCTCCATATTGTTTCTTTTGAGACCAAAATTCGTGATTTGGGATACAAAAAAAACTTGAAATTTGAGAAATTTAGCTCTAAAATTGGCTAGAAATGGCCAAATCTGCTCCTTTTTGAACTTAATAACAGAATTTGTCAAAAAAAAAAAAAATAGGACAAGAACTCCCAATCAGCTCAAAAATCGACTAAATAGCTCAGTTTAAAATAGAAGTGGCGATTTTTAGTAAGAATATTTCATAATCTCTAAAATCCTTCTTAAAAACGAGATAGAGATGACTTACTTTGTTTGAAATGAACATCAGGACAGACGTCGATCGCCGGCCGAACAAATGTAGAATACCGAAATCTTGTCGGATCTCTATAACCTTTCATTAAAGCACCGGTTCTATTTGATGAAATACCAGATTTTTTTTGTAATTTCTGATGGTTCAACAATTGGAAATCACGTTTATTGTAGTCAATTTGATAAATTGTTGTCAGCTTCTCGTCATCATTATCACACGGATGATCCAAAATTTCACCAGAAACCAACGATATTTGCTTATCTAAACAATCTAATTCTTTTTTTAAATACTGTTGTTTATCCACTAATTGTTTATATTTTTTTAATTGTGGATTGTATAGATGAGCATCACAATGACAATACGGCTCAACTAATTTTGTTACATAGAAATTTTTCGGTTTTGTCGTCTTTGGTGGTGCTGTAGGTCTAAAATTCGAACAAAAAAACGATTACCAAAAAAAAATCCAAATTATTTTTCTGAAGAGCAACTTTGCAGAAAGTGGAACTACATGTGGCCATTTATAATCGATTTTTTGATTTGGTAAAAACGTATTTTGATCTACGGTCATTTTATTATTTGAATTTTGAAGAAATCTTGAAGTTCGTACAAATAATTTTGACAAAACTGTCACAGATCACTTGTTAACATTTTTGCGAATTAGAATGGATCTTATCGCGTACTATCATATTACCCAATTTAGAGATTGCATCTTGATATTCAGTCGTACCGGTTGGCGAATCTAAAAAATGGATCAATTTAAAGTCTTGTACAGCCAAGTGCGTGGAAAAGGTGACGATATTTTTGAGGCTGTGTAAGGGTGTTTGTTTATTTACATAGCCTTACATGACCTCAGCATCGTTCCTTCAAAATAGAGAAATCTTTATTTAGACAACTACTCGCTCAAGAGTCGTCACCTTTTCTATGCACACACCTGTATAAACATTGATAGGCGTGGAGAGTACCGCGTTTGCAGCACATGCCTCGCTATGTGCGTACCTGTATATTCGTAGCGAAACGTGCGCTACACACGTGCGAGCCAGCGTTTGTCGGTAAAACAGCTAAGATAAAAATGCTTCAATGCGATCAGTGCGTTGTTTATAGATGATTGTCTCAACTGTGTGTATGTACTTTGTATTTTCTCAAGCATGTGCCGGTTAGTATATTTTACCACACATGCCTCAAGCTAAACTGTACGTGGCATGAATTGTGTGGCGCACGCTCCGGAACTACCGAATTTTACAAGATAGTAGGACTTACCATGATAACTTGTATTATTTTTGTTATTATTTGACGACTTCTTTTTAATATTCCTATTAAGTAGATGTTCTTTTGTTGTAAATTCTCTGTTACAAGTAGCTCTTTTTTGTGTCCTTGGATCTCTGCTTGTTCGTTGATGTTTATCTTGATCTACTTGATAGGATACTTAATTAAAAAATATAGGATGATTTAAGTCGGACAAAAAATTTCTATGGTAACTCCCATTATTTGCGGGAGTGATTCGAAAAATATTTCAGAGTATTAGAACCTCATTGCCTATTTGGAAGTTGGTTAAAAAATGTTTGTTTTAGACAAGGTCACGATTTTCAAAATCGAACTAAAGACGCAAAACGACTAATATTGACTCAATAAAATTTAAAAAAAAACAAACGAAAAAGACAATGTTGGGAGGATTCTAGAATCATTCTTAGTCGTTTTGCGTCTTTGTTTCGTTTTTGATCAGCTTTCAAATGAACTACGAGGCTCTAATTTTGCTATAATGATCCTACGAATCCTTGAAATATTCTTCGATTCTCGCCAAACAATGTGAGTTGCCATAAGAACTTTTAGTTCGACGTGAATCATCCTGTGGGTATATCATTATTCATTAATTATAATTATGATAATTACGCGATTCACAATAATCATGTTTATATGTTGTTTTCAATCGATCCTGATTTACTCTTGATTCTAAAGAACCATTACAAGCTGCTGTTTTTAAACATTCATAAATGTAAGGAAATTTTTGTTTCAACTAGAAATCATCCCCCATAATCACTCTCTATAATTACAGCAAATTATCAAATTACCTTTTCTAAGAACACTTCAGGTTGATTAAAACGACTGATCTCCGATTGAGGACATTCACCAACTTTAACTGGATGCAATTTAGGATCCAGAAGTGGCTGATTTCCACCAGTTTCTTCTCGTGGCATCTCTTTCATTTTAGATCTAATTGATCGTAAATAAATTATCTGTTAAAATATATTAAATTGTTCATTTTCAATTTATGTACTTTAATCCATAATTTTTCACGGAAGGCCATGTGTAATCACTCTGATACGTTGTATGGAATTGTTCAAAAACCATATTGAAAATTTTGACAAATACACCTAATACATTTAATCGAATGACAATTTTTGGAATTTATTAATGACAAACGCAGTGCGAATATTATACAGGGTGAAATCGAAATTCCTTTAAACTTTCAAGCCACGTATAGTTCCCGCAAAACTAATTGTAAGCCGATTTGTTTAATAATTTATGCGGTAAGTATGGCCCTGTTTTCGATGAAAAAAAGGCTAAAAGTTTCGCCAACATTTTTAGAACCACCGGAAACGAGCAACGTTATCGACAATTTAGATTTGTTTAGTTTAATGCAATGGAAATCCGAGATGTGTTGTACTGACACCCGCTTTTTTGTAAACTCTCGACAACAAGATTACCATCAAACAATGCAATTTTGGTCAATTATAGCCATTTTTTTCCTTTTTAGCCCTTGGCCAAAAATATTATTTGATAATTTTTGAAAACAAAAACTTTATTTACTAAAAAATTTTATTTCTTAGCCTGGATCACCTCGCGAACGCTTTTTCCATACTTTGCGCTAGCTCAGTACAAATGTCTGCCGTGATTTTCTGTCATTCTTCGAATATTTTTGCGATTAGTTGTGGCTAAACAACTACGCTTCGCAATGCTGGCCTTGAGTTTCTGTTATAAATGTTCAATCGGATTCAGGTCCGGAGATCTAAGTGGCGACTCGAAAATATTCTAACCTTATTCTGCGAACCAACGTGTAATAGAAACAGCCTTATAATGGCACGGAGCCTTATCTTGTTGCAATGCTACGACATTTTGATCGACGTTCCCAAAAATTTTTCGATAGAAGAAAGTGTATTTATTGTACTCTATCCCACATAGGGATAGTGAAGTTTGCGTTTTTAAAGGAATTTCGATTTCGCCCTGTATTGTGGGGCGGTTGCTAGGAAAAAATTTGATGCGGCCTGCGCATGACGCCATCTAGAAGCTAAAACTGACATTTTGAATATTTTAAAAGTCATAACTAAATTTCTATAATTTTTGATACTTAAGGGGAATTTGTAGAGATACCTCCTATTGGATGAAGATTTTTATTTAATTATTAATAAAAATAGTAAATTAAATAAATAATATACAAACAGAATGGAGAACGAACAAAAAGGAAATGAATTAAAAAAAAATCTTCATCCAATAGGAACAGGGGCGTGGTCTCATGTATAAATGCAAACGACGTTTGGCAACGTTGAATTGTTAAACACACCAAGGAGATAAACACAGATCACTTACTCTATAGATGTTTCAGTTATATGGAGCTGACGTGGACACATAAAAAGCTTCCCTCCTTCAAAAAACAGATGGCGCTATTTGAAATTTAATGTCAAGTGGATAAAAACGTGTTCGTTTTTATCAACTTATTTTGAACGAATCAAGTTGTTATGACTCAGAAAGTTCAAATTCAAAAAAGACAGTTGCAACTAAAAAAACTTGTAGACGTTTTAGTTTGGTAAACTATAAATAAAATTAGAGTGTATCAGTTTGGTTTTTGTTGAATTTTGAGACTTTTTTACGTTTTTGGCTTAATTTACGTTGTTATTTTAAAAATTGTAAAAGTATGGACTGTATCTGCTTAAAAAAAATTTAATTTGTTTTGTAAGGTCCGTGTTTGAATTGAAATCAAGTAATATATATAGCTCATAGCTAAAGTGATATGTTAAAAAATGCAATATCAATAGCAACAGAAAAAAATAATAAATAATATTCATAATATCGAAAACCGCTGAACCGATCAGTCCAATTTTAAATATTATCAAATAATCAAAACTCTGATTAAGAATTGTTGGTAGAGAAATTAAATTATAAATTTGTAACGTTGTTGAAAACAATAAATATTCTGAAGACTTTATATATATAGGATAGTTGATTTGTAAATCATCATTATTCCTATAGTTTTACTTCATAAACAATTTCGTAATGGCGAATTATAGAAAATGTTCAGTTTTGGGGTGATCTGTCGAGAGAAAAATGACCACACCATCTATCTGGTACACTGCGAACTAAATATATAAACAAAAGCAGCCTCTGTTTGAAGGAGAAAATTTTCATAGATTTTCAAAATATTTTCCAACAAAATAGCAAGATTGTGAAAGTAAATGCATGTCGCAATATTTTCATATCAATTAAGACACAAATATGTAATTAATTTTAATAGCTGTAAATAACAGGTGAAAATGGGGTTCAAAATTTTCCTAAAAATCACGTAATCAACGTAATTTTCAAAATTTTCTTAAAACCGAGCTTTATTACCTCCACCCTTACAATATCTTTCTGAAAACAAGAGTAAAAAATTCTATCTTTAAAATTGTGCCCTATATCACGGATCAAAGTTCATTTAATTTTCTTCAAAATTGGGAAAACTAACAAACGTATCGGGAAAATTCTTGAAGATTTGAAAAGATCTACTCATTTTCCATCTAAATCACTCAATAGATATTTAAAATCAATCATATTGACCAATTTTTAGCCAATTATGAAGGAAAATGTATACTCACGAGCACATAAAAAAGACCGACTCTTGAGTGAGGAATATCATGTTTTTCGGTTCGTGTGCGTCAGGCTCCTTCTCTCGTCAGCGGAAGAAGGTGTAGAGGTAGGAAGTGCTGTAGCCAGTTTCCACCATAACAAATTTTGTAGAACCACCCTCTTTAGAGAAAGTTATAATTTACTAGCTGTTACCTGCCCGCTTTGCTATTCTATTTCCTATCGAAATTTCGTAAATATGGAGAAGTGACAATAACTCCATCCATACCTTGTTCCGATTGGACAACTCTCTTCCCAAATTCTGACCAGTTAAAATTGAGACGACTGCTCTCGAAAGCTGGTTTTACACAGTCGCACAAAAAGTGGTCTCTTTTATGTGCTCGTGAGTGTACAAAAAACATTGTCCAACAGTTTTCTCTATCATTCCGAATTTTATCACATTTTCCTTTAATGAAAAGCTTCAGAACATGCACCTTGAAATGCTCTATCCAACGCACGTTTAAATTTCACAATATCTTAAAAAATAAGCGATATATCGTTGTTTGTTTGTTCTTAAGTTGATTTTTATCTAATTGTGTTATGTTTTATTATAAAATGCTTTCGTGATCAGTTCTTGGCCGTAAAAATTGTTCAAAAAAGATAAAAGAGTTCAACATTAAATGATCAACTTCTTCCCAAAATAATAATTTATGTGCCAGTTAAATCTTAACATGTAAATGTTGTGACAAAATTACTTAAAAATGGTAAGCTTACTTCCAGAAGAATATGTTTTAATTTTGATGGATTTTGCACGCAGAAAAGAGGTGTGTTATTCCTACAGATTCTTCCTCATTTTAGCTCATTAACAATTAATAAACGTTTAATATTTTTTCAATTATTGTTTGACTAATAATAAAAATTATTTAGAAATATTTCTCCTTTTTATTTAATAAATAAAATTATTGGGTAAATGTAAAATTTTGAACTATACCCGTTGATCTAAATAATTTTGCTCCAAACTGACGTCACAATTGTGCGACAGATATAGGAAATCATGTACGTTGACACATTATATAATACTGACGTGACAATAACAAATGATAATTTTGCCATTAAATATTTTCAGAAATTAGCTAATTTAATAAGCGTCTTTTGATAATTTCTTCTCCAGATTTTCCAATAATGTCCATATACTCACTAATAAGATCAACTTGTAAAATTCTATCACGTATCTCTAAAATGATTGTATGTATTAGAATTGTTTCAATTGATTTTTTTTGTTTTTCTAACGAGTCCCTGTTGTTTTAAATGGGGCTGATCTAACTTCCCCCGAATAGATCTCTTTCGGATTTCTAAAAGCATTCTCATAGGAAGTTGATGGGACATGTATGTCTTCTGGCAGTATCACTTTCTTCTTAAGTAACTCTTCTTTTAATTCACGTTCCTTCTCTTTAATATATCAACACTAATTATGAGAGTTAATTAAATCATAAAAATTACCCGGATCACAATAATTCTTCTGATATTCGGTATATTTCCCAGTTATTATCACCTTTTTCACTTTTTCACTTTCGATCGTTTGAGGAAAATAAATATTTGCAATTTTCTCATTTTCTAGTCGAAACTAAAATCTCAAAAATTTAGAAATTTACAAAAGAAATCAATATGAATCACTCTATTCAGGTAAGAATCGAGATTTTCTTTGAAATTTTCAGTGTCGGAGTCATCTAATTTGAGAAACGTTGGATAATTTAGAAGAATTGTAGTTTTTGATTTGAATGTCGGACATTCTTGTTCCCTTTAATTACTAATAATTAATAATTTTTATTCATTTCTGATGATTATACCTACTTTAGGGTTTTTTTAACGTAATCTTGCTTGTATGTTGTTATTTGAACGTTGTGAGACATTATTTTAACAATTTTTTGCGAACATCAAATCATCATCAAGTGATGACAGCTACTCGATTTTTTCTGTCAATAAATCAATAATATTTCATTTAAGGCCTCTTTCAACACACAGAACCATATTCATTTCGCAGGCAAATTAGGCAATTGCCTTAGGCTTCGACTTGAAGGAGGGTCTCAGCACTGTGGAGCACCCATACATACCTCCACTCTCGTCCGAAATTGTCATATTGTTATATAGCATAAAATGGGGTCCCAAAATTTATTTTGTTTAAGCCCCCCACTGATTTGTACAAAATTTGAACAGTGCGATAAAACTACTTCTATAGTTAGAGACATTTACTGGTGTCTGTATTGTTGGTTGCATAAAATATAAATAATGCTCAAATATACCAACCTGCCATCTTGTGTTAAAACCTATACCACAAATCTAAGGGTGGTCACCCACTATTCAGCAATGAGTTTACCTGTAATAGTTGGTAGTTTTTCTAGAATGTAATGGAGAAAAACGAAACAAATCACTGTTGGGAGGAGCTTAGAACCATTCTTAGTCGTTTTACGTGTTTGGCTCGTTTTTGATAATTGTGAAACTGTCCTAAACGAGCATTTTTTTAAACAAACTTCAAATGAGCTGCGAAGTTCTAATTTTGATAAAATGCTCTCCTGGAACCATTCTACTAATCCTTAACACTCTATACACAAAAGTATTTTTTATTGTTGAATAACTGGATGTAATGCGTCTATTGGCAGGGGCAAAAAAGGTAAGGAATCTCAATCGAATTTTTTCTGAAGAAACGAGTTTAATAAAGAAACAATGGAAATAATAATTGTTAGAACGTTTATTTAGCTACTTCTTGAATACAGTGTGTAATTTATTTATTTTAAATAGCTTAAAAGTTTTCAAACTGACAAGAACGGACAATACAACAAAAATTTTAAAAACAATAATATATGAATCATGCCATAGTAATCCTACACAATATTTGAACAATAATGAAATATACATAGATATAAAGATTCTAAACCGTATATCCTCTTACTAAATTAATTTAATAATTTACACAAAAATTTAGTGCAATTTAAATGCATTCAATTCTGTTAATTTATAAACTCCTCCAGAGATCAAAAGTAGGTAAATAGCCCTACGTTTAGCCTACTTCTCAACTGCATAATGAAAATTCTGAATCTGCCCATTGGAAATGTATTTTAAATAGAATCGGAGTGTTCATTTTGAGTGGTATTCACTAAATTTTTGAAGACTCACTACTGTGACTAAACGAGATCATGACAAAATCACTTTTAACAGGGCCATCACTGTCTACAATTTCATTATATCTAATAATTGAAAAGAGACAAATATAAAGTAACTATCGCGCAACTGTCTTATTTCACTCTTTTTCATAGCTGACGTTATGGTTATTGTTTCCGTCTTTACAACTATTTATCACATTATCTCTTCTATAAACAAAAGAAATAAGATAAGCAACAAAGATAATAAATTGCAGATTACTGAAAGGTGACTCTACTTGCAACTAGAGACTACTCTCTAAAGGCGCGTCCACATTTTGCCGAAACAGGTCGGTCGGCCTATGCCGGGCGGCACGGTCACATATATAAGTCAATAAATGATAATGTCTGTTCATTAGTCAACTTTTCACTCATTTTCGCACTCATGCAGCCAGACGAATAAAAACTAGAAAAAATATTTTCGAAAGCAACAGGCGGTTGAAGCTGGACTGAAACCGATCAACATGTCCACACGATGAATTTTGATTCGGTTCGGTTCGGCTTTCTTTGTGCCGGACCGACTTGGATCGGTTTGGGTTCGGCATCGTTCGGGTCGGCTTTTGGTAAGTCGGTGAGGCCTACCGGCTACCGGCAAGTCTACATTAATTCGGCTTTGCAAATCGGCTCAAGCCGAATGATGTCGATCGGCACAATGTGGACGCGCCTTAAGAATTTATTGAATACCACCCAATCTTTAATATTGATCAAATTATAAAGCTTGAGATATAATGTGTAAATGTCTTCTTTAAGTTGTTATGAATTAATTGTTGAAACCAGCTAGAACAGATATTACGGAATAAGCTCCACGAACAACCTAAAATAATTTCCGGATAGTTTTAAATTCAATTAAAAGTAATAATCGGTAAAAGAGAAAGAAAATAATACTCAACTGCTAATCCTAGATTATAATTAATTGAGTAGTTTTCAGAAAATTTGATTGCAATCTTTTTTTGTGCACTTGTTAATATCATCAAATAAATTTTCCGATTTTCATTACTCATCTGGTACCAATCGATTTGCTGCAGTAAATAATAGAATTCTTCAGTCTTGAAAATAATTATCAACAAAACTTGACTCTGATTACGTGAAATCTAATTATTACTTACAATTGTTTCTATAGATTGTCCCGCTGTTATAATGGCTGTAAATGTAGTAAGCAAACCTCCTGGTCCTAAATAACGATAATCGTAGAAGATGAACGAACCCTTTAAACATTAAATTATCCATTTTTCTTTTCAATTTTTATCATTAAAATAATAATATTTACCGTAACCAATACATAAATGATACTTGTAACACACATTAATCCACAGAGTGAAAAATAAGCAACATAGTTTGATATTTCATCAATTTTCTTACGGCCCGATCTGTAAAATAGACTTTTTAAGATAAATTGAAAAATCTAAGCATGTAAATGAATGAATTACGTTAACAATTCCACATGTCGTTTAACAAAATAAATCAATCTTGACCTAACTAGTTGCTGATATTAGTGATATTCATTATCATCTATTAATCGTCCACGTAGAGTATAATTATTTGCTGGGGCCTGTTTCATAAAAAAATACCGTAGTAAATACCAGTGTTGCCTTGGTAACCAGTAAACAGTTTTACTGGTGTTTTGTTTAAAATCTACTACGGTAGGACATTTACTATAGTAAATATCTATGGTAAATACTGTTTTATGAAACTTACTGACGTAAGTTACTGTGGTAAATTACTGTAGTATTTTACTACGGTTTTATGAAACAGGCCCCTGGTGTCAATATTTCATATGTTGTGTATAATAAATAACTTGATAAGAATGTGCAATACCTGCAGTGAATGTTGAAAATGCGAAACTGGCCTTATAAATTTTACTTAAAATATTTGAATATTTTGGATAATAATCAATGAAATATTTGATTGGTAAAAACATTGTGTAATCGTAATGATCGAAGATAAACAAGGCAAAACTAACAACGATTGCACCAATTGTATTGATAATTGTGAATAGAGAAACAATTTTCATTTCTCTTTTAATTTTTTGTTTAGCTGATTCATCAGCATCTTGAATCGACCACATATTGACTTCATCATAGATATTTTCAACTAACTTTGGATTGATTAATAATATTATGGCACCTAAAATCGGCTACAAATTTGAAATAAAAAAAAAGATCTCCAAAGGCAGCAAGTACCTTATATAGCGAATTTTTTATGTATCTACATACTGAAATATTAATTGCAATACATTCTTATGATACTGACAATTAATATATTTTATCTACGACTTATATATAAAGTGATCATTATACTTGTGGTTTTTGTAATATAATGACCTACTTTATATCCCTAGGGAGATAAAGTAAATGAATATCCCTCTCATCAGCCAATCAGAAAATAGTATTTTAATTATAATTTCCGTCAAATGTAAAAAACCCTGGTAACGACAAAAATAATTAACAATAGTTTCAACAAGTAGGCCTAAAGTGGGCGTTTTCATGCAATTTTCAATGAAATGACATTTAATTTTTCTGAAATTTCGAACAAATACTTAGTTGTGAGAATATTTCGTTGTATTTACAACGAAAAGTGGTAAAGAAGACGATTTTAGTAATAGATAATAGTTTGTGTTAAATGTAAAAAACCATGGTAACAACAAAAAATAAATAACAGTTTCAACAAACAGTTGTAAATAAGTGTCAATTTTTTGTGCGATTTTAGAATCGAAAATGATAAAGAAGGTAAATATTCTTGTACACCACCAAGTACCTGTACATGTGGAAATAAGTCGTAGATAAAGCATAGTATACAACTCGCTTATAATGAATGCTAATTATAACCTCGAATGATTACAACACTCGCTCGCTCCGCTCGCTTGTGTTGTAAACTTCATTCTCGGTAATAATAGCATTCATTATAGACTCGTTGTATAATATACTATTAATAACATTGAATCAACTAATAAATTCATTTCCCGTAATACGTTTAATCAAGGCCTGCTTGATTTTTTCAAGCGAAATTCTCTAGCAGGCCTTGCGTCTAATATTAACTGTCAAAATTAGTTGCCCCCCCGCGATATTCAATTTTTTTTCTAATATCAATTGTCAGAACACATAGCCATCTTAGATACGTGATTTTACTGCTTATACTCAAAAAAGAGATTTTTGCATTTTTCTTGCGATCCAATGAACCGATTTTGATGATTTTTTTTCTGGGTCATAGAGAATGGTCGGCTCTACTGTTATTTTAATTTTCATCCAAATCTAAGCAAATTTAATATTGAAAATGATTTTTTTTAACATTTCTTCAGCTCTTATTCCAAAAGTGTTGGCCCTACCAGTCTGGCCAACGAACTCATCCAAGCTATCACAAAGACCGATTTTTGTACCAAGTTTCATTCAGATTGGTGTATTTTTACGGCAGTTATCGTGGATATATATATATATAAATATATATATATATATATAAAAATTTTAACGAACGGTGGATATGGGTTCCTGAGGTTCCAAAACGAACTTCTGTGCAAAAATTTTTCGGAAATTCAAAAGTGAGGATCTCGTCATTAGCTAATTTTTTTTAAAAAAATTCGCTAATTAGTGAAATTAAACGTTTTACAATTCAAATTAAATTAATCATTACATAGGACATAAAGCAAAAAGCTGGTGAATATTGAATGAACTGTTGAACACTTAATTCATTTGCAAACAGATAGATTTGAATCAACTGACACAAAAATTGAATTACCAGAAATAAAATTAATAGGATTTTCATAAAATAAAATTGATAGATTGTTGAGCCCAATAATTTCACAATAATTAAACCATCATGTTTCGTGAATTCGTTCCATAAATGGTCCATTTTGAGAATTTTTGCGAAATTTTGAAATTTTTCGTTGTTTTACGACACAAGACTGAAATAGAACTGCCGAATTTTGTGTTAATGAAACAGTTTTATAACGAAAACCTTCTTCCAATGAAATTACTTTATATTCTCATAATTCAATGATTCATTAATTAACAGACATTAAATACTATACCTAAATTACAATCATCTATACTTCATATAAATATATCATTATTTTACTACTAATGATTACATGTATTGACCTTGATATTTCTTTAATTTTCAATAATTCATTAATTGATCTACATTAAATATCAAAGGTACACTCAGTTTCAATAAAAGGTGGAAAAGTCTTGAGCGAGAATTTCACATATTTTCGTTAGTGTGAGTCAAATTATTTCTCTTATGAGGGTAAGAAGGTGGGTAGGTAGGAGGTGTTGAAACCAGTTTCAGCCATAGCAGATTTGTAGAACTACCCTTTTTACAGAAAATAAGAATAACTAACTTCCAAATATTAGGTAATAACTTTACCCTCTCCTCCTGATTTAATGCCTATCTTCCCAAATTCTGACCTGTTAAGATTCTGTTACATTGTGACAACTGCTTTCATAGGTCTAGTTTACACAGTCGCAAAAGAGGTGGTCTTTTATTTTTGATCGCCAGTGTACATGAATAAACAAATACCACGTCACGTAAAAGCCCCTTTACATTATCCGATTTTACATCTGATTTTTTGTTCCGAGCAAATTAAACAAGAAATTTGTGTCTTTACACCATCCGATTTCTTATCCGAACTGTTACCTCCAAGTAATTTTATCCGATTTTTTCAGAATAGAAATAGATTTACCTAAGATCTTAATCAATGATTTGTCATTTAATAGTTAATCGCTAGGTATGTACGAATAATTATTAGTCAGATTCTGTACATATAGTTAAGTCGAAGAAATATTTGCATATTGAAGGATTTGACTTTTAATTAAAATACATTTAAATCTATCGTAATAATCATTTAATAAATAGTGTACAATATTTTGTCCACGTTCTGAAAAAAAAATATCACTGGCTTACTAATTAATTACACAGTAGCAGCATTTGCACGCTACAGCGTGCTCATCACGTAACTTTTCTGAACTAAATTTAATATAACCGCTGTCTAGTCCCGCCTGATCTTCTTCGACCTCTCAATGAAATTATACGTTTATTTGTTGCGATTGTAACACTACAATCGTCCAACGTAGTTGATGAATTTAGTGAGCGACGTCACAACCAATACATAAGCGGGGTATACTCTCTCTCCTGCGGGAATTTCTGAAAGCATTGGGTAGGTGGGTTCAAGTATATACATGGTGAAATACAAATATACAAATTACGATTATAGTAACAATCGAGAGTCACGTACTATGTAGTGTCTATGGCGTGCGCTGACGATAGTCGCGCAGCAATCTAAGATAAATTCCCAACACCGTTGCCAACTAATTACGGAAAAAATATTGTTAACGATTTTTTTTTACTTTCTTATACTTTTCAAATTTCGACCGAAGCATACAGGGTGTAGATTCTAAACATTTTAAGAAAATTAGAACTTTGTAGCTCATTTGGAAATTGGTCGAAAAACGCTCGTTTCTGACGATATCATGATCTTCAAAAACTTGCTACATACTGAACACGACTTACAGTGACCCGAGGGTCCTCTCAACATTGATTTTTCCTAGAATTTAATGAAATAAAACGAAAAAAATACTGTTGTTGTTATGATCTTCAAATCATTCTTAATCGTTTTACATATTTGGCTCGTTTTTGAAAATCAGAACATTGTAAGAAACGGGTGTGTTTCTACCAACTTTCATATGAGCAACGAAGTTCTAATTTTGCTAAAATGGTTTTCAAGATTCCAGGGACCATTCTACTAATCCTTGACACTCGTATATGTATTTACTGTTGAACAACTAGATGCAATGCGTCAATTGATAGGGGCGGCATTAGACGGTAATACAAAGAGAAAAATTGGTAAAAAATCTCAATTAAAATTTTTCTGAAGAAACGAACTTAAAGAAACAATGGAAATAATGATTGTTAGAACGTTTATTTAGCTACTTCTTGAATACAGTGTGTAATTTATTTATTTTAAATAGCTTAAAAGTTTTGAAACTGACAAGAACGGACAATACGAGAAAACTTTAAAAACAATAATATATGAAACATGCCATAGTAATCTTACACGATGTTTGAACAATAATGAAATATACAACATACAGTTCCGGCCGGACTCCTAGGAACATTGAAGAAACTTTGGCCACGCCTATTTAAACTACTTACATATTAGTTAGAAAGAGACAGAGATTTAAGGGTGTTATAGATGGAAAAAATATGGCGAATTTTTTTCCGCCCACCCTTAGTGCTTTGACCAAACAAAACAATTTCTTTCGTACGAAAGAGCCTTGAAAACATTCAATTTTAACAGATAAGAATAAACAGATGCTCAAAGGAATTTGACATCTCTTTCTATTATTCATGGAACATCTGTTTAAACAAAGAAGGGACTATCCTCAGGACATTATTCTTTCACACAACAATCTTTATTCGATTAATTGGTAATTATAGCATTAATTTGAGTAAGTCAATCAACTAAAACAGACATGAAATAAGTTGAACTAAATTGATATATTAAAAAAAAAAGATTCTAATTGAATTATTAAGTTAGACAAATAAAGAAATATTTAATTTTGACAAACTGTTACTAATTAATAAGAGTAATGATTAACATGATTTTCATTAGAATGGATTAGATAATTTTTCAAGCATTTTTATTTCCAAATCTCTTTTCTCTGTTTACAATGCGTTCTCATAAAGGTACAATAAATCAGCTAAATTTATCGATAGAAGAATTATTTATTAATTTTACAAATAAAATAGGTAAATTAATTAATTGAAAAAAGGAAAAAAATGACAAAAGTAATAATGATATACACATGTTGTTTACCTGAAGACCCGAGTACAACAAACTACATTTTGAACAATAGGGTAGTTTTACAACACTTTCAATAAAATATTCAATTGTGTAAAAGAATAATGTCCTCAGGATAGTCCCTTCTTTGTCTAAACAGATGTTCCATGAATAATAGAAAGAGATGTCAAATTCCTTTGACCATCTCTTTATTCTTATCTGTTAAAATTGAAAGTTTTCAAGGCTCTTTCGTACGAAAGAAATTGTTTTGTTTGGTCAAAGCACTAAGGGTGGGTGGAAATTATACCACCATATTTTTTCATCTAAAACACCCCTAGATCCCTGTCTCTTTCTAACTAATATGTAAGTAGTTTAAATGGGCGTGGCCAAAGTTTCTCCAATGTTCCTAGGAGTCCGGCCGGAACGGTATAAAGATTCTGAACCTTTTATCATATTACAAAATTGATTTAATAATTTACACAAAAATTTAGTGCAATTTACTTAAAATACAATTCATTCTGTTAATTTATAATCTCCTCCAGCGTCCAGAGGTAGGTAAATAGTGCTACGTTCAGCCTACTTCTCAACTGCATAATGACAATTCTTCTAAATTTGCCAATTGGAAATGTATTTTAAATAGAATCAGAGTGTTCATTTTGAGTGGTATTTACTAACTTTTTGAAGACTCACTATTGTGACTAAACGAGAACATGACAAAATCACTTTTAACAGGGCCATCACTGTCTACAACTTCATTATATCTAATAATTGAAAAGAGACAAGTATAAATAACCATAGTGCAATTGTCCTATTTCATATTTTTTCATAGCGGACATTATGGTTACTGTTTCCGTCTTTAAAACTTTTTATCATAGTATCTCTTCTACAAACAAAAGAAATTCGATAAGCAGCTGATAGAGAAACTTTCCAGATTACTCAAAGGTGGTTCTACTTGCAACTAGAGACTACTCTCTAAAGGCGCGTCCACATTTTGCCGAAACAGGTCGGTCGGCCTATGCCGGGCGGCACGGTCACATATATAAGTCAATAAATGATAATGTCTGTTCATTAATCAACTTTTCACTCATTTTCGCACTTATGAAGCCAGACGAATAAAAACTAGAAAAAATATTTTCGAAAGCAACCCAAGCAGCATTTTCCGTCGCCGTTACTAATCAGCGACTATTTCTGGAACCATAAAGTTGTTGTAACTGGTCGCAGATACGTATTTGCTACGGTATTATTACGTGCCTAGGACCAAAATGGGGAACATTTTTCAGGTAGCAGATACGTCCCGGCGAATACACTGGAACTTGTCCAGTTACGAATCCGTGACGTTGCGGCCACGCATCAGGAACGTGGCAATGTAGTTTTCGTCACTTTCACGGAACTTCTCTATTATTTTAGAGGGTGTCGCTCTAGCTTTGTCTTGCAAATACAAAAGTTATAGTATCATCACTATCTCCACTCGTTCAGGAATTGTGGTACTCAAAATGACTACTATATTATTATTTTATTATTAAGATGGAATACGATATGACTGCAAAGTCTTTGACTATTCTTCTGTTATTGTTGTATCGAAATTAAAACGAATCCAACTTTTTCGTCAAATACGATGATGATAGGTCGAAAAATTATAATGCGCCTCATTTATACATATTTTTTTCGTAAACCGCTTATTGAAAAAAAAAATTACAAAAGGGCGTAATATACATGCGAATGTTGCTAAATGCTTTTTTTATATCTGAGTGAGAGAAAAGTATGAAGCAATATCAATTTACAATTTTTGGTGTAATTCTGAAGAAAAAAAAGTTTTTACGTTCTTAATAAGTTACATTAGCAATAATGGCGTCTAGTTTTATAAAGTAAATATGGCGTAGCTTTCAAAAAATTACTTTAAAGTTACATTTTCTACAATATGCGTCTTTAAAGTATTGGCCACTTTCGAGTAATTCTCTTCGGTAACGAAAACGTAAATTTCACTTTGAATGCCACTATTTAGTTATGCGACTTAGAAAACCCGGTTGAAGTCCCAAATACGTGGTTTCAACTTTCTGCACTACTTTAAAGTTGAAAAAACTTTGAAGTGGCCGATAAGTAACATTATAAAGTGATTGCTACTATAATTGCTACTATATGCTACTTCAAGGTGCCAACAACTTTAACGTAATTGTCATTCGTAACTATACCGTTCCAATTACTTTGAAAGCTACTCGTAAGTAATAAAACTTTGTGGTTCCATTCCTCAGTAGAAATTACTACCCAGTTACTAAGAGATTCTAAATTAAAGTAATATTTACTCTTAAGTCACGGATTTAGTATTAGTTACGTAACAACTACTCGACATTAGTTCCGATCTCAGTAGCCGTTACTTTGGTGCTGCTTGGGAACAGACGGTTGAAACTGGACTGAAACCGATCACCATGTCCACACGATGAATTTTGATTCGGTTCGGTTCGGCTTTCTTTGTGCCGGACCGTCTTGGATCGGTTTGAGTTCGCCATCGTTCAGGTCGGCTTTTGGTAAGTCGGTGAGGCGTACCGGCACGTCTACATTAATTCGGCTTTGCAGATCGGCTTAAGCCGAATGATGTCGATCGGCACAATGTGGACGCGCCTTAAGAATTTATTGAATACCACCCAATCTTTAATATTGATCAAATTATAAAGCTTGAGATATAATGTGTAAATGTCTTCTTTAAGTTGTTATGAATTAATTGTTGAAACCAGCTAGAACTGACATTACGGAATAAGCTCCACGAACAATCTAAAATAATTTCCGGATAGTTTTACATTCAATTAAAAGTAAGTAATACTTAATCGGAAAAAGCGAAAAAGGAAAAGATAATAATACTCAACTGCTAATCCTAGATTATAATTAATTGAGTAATTTTCAGAAAATTGGATTGCAATCTTTTTTTGTGCACTTGTTAATATCATCAAATAAATTTTCCGATTTTCATTATTCATCTGGTACCAATCGATTTGTTGTAGTAGGTAATATAAATCGTCAGTCTTGAAAATAATTATTATCAACTAAACTTTACTTCCAAATCAAGACATCTATAAATTACTTACAATTGTTTCTATGGATTGTCCCGCCATTATAATGGCTGCAGCTGTGGTGGTAGTAACCAAACCTCCTGCTCCCAAATAACGATAATCGTAGAAGATGAACGAACCCTTTAAACATTAAATTATCCATTTTTCTATTTAATTTTTATCATTAAAATAATAATATTTACCGTGGTCAACACAAAAATGATACTTGTAAAAGACAATAATCCACAGAGTGAAAAATATGCAACATAGTTTGATATTCCGTTAATTTTCTTACGACCGGATCTATAGAATACACTTTTTAAGCTAAATTGAAAATCTAAGCATGCAAGAAAATGAATTACGTTAGCAATTCCACATGTCGTTTAACAAAATCGATTAATCTTGACTTGACTAGTTGCTGATATTCATTATCATCTATTAATCGTCCAGGTAGAGTATCATTATTTGCTGGTATTAATAATCCATCAATTAAGTCAATTAACATCCAAATTTGATATTTCATATGTTGTGTATAATAAATAACTTGATAAGAGTGTGCAACACATGTAGTGAATATTGAAAATGTTAAACTGGCCTTATAAATTTTAATTAAAATATTTGAATATTTTGGATAATAATCAATGAAATATTTGATTGGTAAAAACATTGTGTAATCGTAATGATCGAAGATAAACACAGCAAAACCAATACCAATTGCACCAATTGTATTGATGATCGTGAATAGAGAAACAATTTTCATTTCCTTTTTAATTTTTTGATTAGTTGATTCATCAGCATTGTCAATCGACCACATATTGACTTCATCATAGAGATTTTCAACTAATTTTGGATTGATTAATAATATAATGGCAGCTAAAATCGGCTACAAATTTAAAGTAATTAAATTTTTCACCATTTTAATTAAATTAATCATTACATAAAACATAAAGCAAAAAACTGGTGAATGTTGAATGAACTGTTGAACACTTGATTCATTTGCAAACAGATAGATTTGAATCAACTGACATGAAAATTGAATTATCAGAAATAAAATTAATAGGATTTTCACAAAATAAAATTGATAGATTGTTGAGCCCAATAATTTCACAATAATTAAACCATCATGTTTCGTGAATTCGTTCCATAAATAATCCATTTTAAGAATTTTCGCGAAATTTTCAAATAATTATTCGTTGTTTCACGACAAAAGACTGAAATACAACTGCCGAATTTTGTGTTAATGAGTCAATTTTTATAACGAAAACCTTCTTCAGACGAAATATACTTTATATTCTCATAATTCAATAATTCATTAATTAACAGACATTAAATACTATACCTAAATTACAATAATCTATACTTCATATAAATATATCATTATTTTACTACTAATGATGGCATGTATTGACCTTGATATTTCTTTATCACCTAATTTTTAATAATTCATTCATTGATCTACATTAAATACCATAGGTATACTAAGCGTTCAAAAAAAGAGACCAAGTCTTGAGCGAGAATTTCAGATATGTTCACCAATGTGAATCAGGTTGTTTTTCTCGTGAGGATAAGAAGGTTAGTAGGTAGGAGATGTTGAAATCAGTTTCAGCCATAGAAAATTTGTGGAACCACCCTCGTTAGAAAAATTAAGAATAACTAAATTCCAACATTGCGACAATTGATTTCATAGGCCTGTTTTACACAGCCGCACAAGAGGTGGTCTTTTATTTTTGATCGCCAGTGTACATAAATAAACAAATTCCACATCATGTAACAATATCACATTTGTATACAGCGATCAGCGATATTTCCTTTCGCAGTTAGCTGAGCGTTTCTTACGTACCTAGTATCGTTACATGGTTCGGCCATTTGAAAAACAAATTAGCAAATGTGAATTGTGAACCAAGTTACTATACTAGGTAGATTACTAAAGGCACAGCCAACTGCGAGAGGAATACTGTGGTACACTGTACACCCGGTATATGTGTACATTGTTAATGAAAAAAGTAATTTGCAAATGTCGTTTTATTACTCAAACAAAGTACTTACAAAGTACTTATTTATTGTCTTTAGTACCTATTTTCCAAATTATTTCTTCATTAATAATAAACAACAACTAAAGGCGATTGAAACCGTTTCTATCGACATATTTCGTTCAATGTAATGTTTGTTTTCACTGTCATTAAGTGACTTGTGGAAATAGATTTACCTAATTTCTTAATCAATGTTTTGTCGTTTAATAGTTAAACGCTAGATAATTATTAGTGTTTATTTATTCGTTAGAGTCTATATAGTTATACATCTCTCAAGGCAAGCTCACAATCTGTGGGCGGGGCGAGCAACCATGTTTGTTTTCTCATCAGGAACTTTGACGTATAGATTCTGACGTCACAGCCAATCGCATTGTATCTAAAAATTTTCCAGTAAAGTTCATATGGTAAATTAATTATTTTCTGGGTTCAACTAGTCAAGGTACACGAATTGATTGACTGTAAATGAGTGATTATTTATGTTTTTTCTTCTCCACATTTAATCATCACTTTTATTTGGAGAATATAGGTTATAATAAACAACAAAGATTGGCAAAACGAACCATCACTGGTTGATTATCTCGCGCTCTCTCGCTTGATCGAAATGATTGGTCGAATACTTCCCCGTCCCCTCACCTGTAATCGGTGATTACCTTGTCTGAAAGATGTTTAAGTCGGTAATAATCATTTAGTGAATAGCGTACAATATTTTGTCCACTTACTGATAATCAAAATTACTGGTTTACTAAATACGGAAAAATATTGTTTACAATTTTTTTCTACCTTCTTATACTTTTCAAATTTCTATCGAAGCGTACAGGGTGTCGATTCTAAATATGTTCGATGCTAGGAAACTTCTACTATAGTTGATAAGCGATTCCAAAAATTTGCTAAGGATTTGTAGGGAGTCCCTGGAGATCATTTTAACAAAATTAGAACTTTGTAGTTGATTTGGAAATTGGTCAAAAACGCTCGTTTCTGAAAATGTCACGATCTTCAAAAACTTGATAATAAACTGAACACGACTTACAGTGACCCTAGAATCCTGCCAACATTGATTTTTCCTAGAATTTAATGGAGTAAAACGAAAAAAAAACACCGTTGGGAGGGTCCTCGAATAGTTGTTAATCGTTTTAGGTGTTTGGCTAGTTTTTGAAAATCACGACATTGTCCAAAACGGATGTTTTTCTACCAATTACCAAATGAGATACGAGGTTTCAATTTTGCTAAAATGGTTTCCAGGAACTATTATACTAATCTTTGACACTCTATATCTGAATGCAAATGATCGTTTCTCCTAAAAACTATGGAGAAACTGGTTGACAGGTATATCAGGGACGAGGTATTGGCGGCGAAGCCGCTACACCAAAACCAATATGCCTACCAGAAGGGAAAATCCTGTGAGCTGGACAACCAACAGGTTATGCTTGGAGCCTTCTTAGACATTGAAGGAGCGTTTGATAACACGTCCTTTGAATCAATTAAATTAGCTGTGGAAAGCCGGGGAATTCCTCGTCAGTTAAGCGAGTGGATCGACCATGTGCTAAGAAGCAGACGAATCACTTCCTCACTGGGAAATACTGTAGTAGGGGTGTCGGCCGCCGGAGGTTGCCCGCAGGGGGGTGTTCTGTCACCCCTTCTGTGGCGCTTGGTGGTGGATGACCTGCTGCTGGTGCTAGAGAGGAGGGATACTACGCGATAGGATACGCGGATGACGTAGCTATTCTAATCAACCGGAGGACGGGACGGACTGTATCAGAGGTGATGCAGTCCGCCCTACATACCGTTGAGGAATGGTGCAGAAAAGAGGGGCTAACGGTAAATCCTAACAAGACCTCTATACTACCGTTCACCCGCAACAGAAACCTCGATTTGCAGGGACTTACACTGAACGGGCAAAATCTACAGACGTGTGCTGAGGTGAAATATCTGGGCGTCGTATTAGATGCCCGATTAACCTTCAAATCACACATAGAGAAGATCTACAACAAAGCCATAAGGGCTCTATGGGCCTGTAGAAGCTTGGTTGGGAAAAAATGGGGATTACAACCGAGGTTGATGCACTGGATGTACACCAAAGTTGTGATTCCAGTGATTACATATTCCGCATTGGTATGGTGGCATAGAGCTACCACCAGTGCGAACATGCAAAAGCTACGCAGGATACAGAGAATAGCCTGCATAAGTATCACGGGGGCGATGTCAACTACCCCAACAGCGGCGATGGAAGTAATGCTGGGACTCAGTCCTCTACACTTATTGGTGGAGGCAGAAGCAACGGCTGCTTCTTATCGACTGAAAACAAATGGGCTAGGGAGGGAGTTCGTTATTAAAGGATCCCATACCGAGATCCATCGAAAAAGAGACAGCATTCCAGTTTTAGGAATGCTGTCTGACAGAATCAACCCAGTTTATCGATTCAACAAGAACTTCAAAGTAGAAATACTGGAAGGGGAAGGAACGATGAACGAGATAAGAAATACGGATCGAGGGGGAGTCGTTTGGTACACAGACGGCTCCAAGACGACCGTGAACGCAGGAATAGGGGTAATGGGGCCCAGGCACGAGGAAGCAATTTCCCTTGCGCTGGGAAACCATTGCTTCATATTCCAAGCGGAACTAATAGCAGTAATGACCTGTGTGCAGGTCATGTTGTGGAGAAACTATAGAAATAGAAGTATCCATATCAAAACTGACAGCCAATCCGTGCTTACGTCACTAAGGGCTGTAGAAATAAAATCCAGACTGGTGCTGGAATGCTTCGAAGCACTTGAGGAGCTAGCAGAACATAACAAGGTTACCTTGACATGGGTGCCGGCTCATCAAGGGTTTAAAGGAAATGAGAAGGCGGATTGCTTAGCAAAGAATGCCGCCAAAACAGCTCTAATTGGACCTGGACCTTCATGCGGGATCGCTTATGCGGACGCTAAAAGGGCCATATGGGACGCATTAGAACGAAATCACCAACTCTACTGGGAGGAATCACCAGAGATGGTTCTGTCAAAGACATTTCTGGATTTTTCAAACCGTAGACGATTCAAAGAACTCCTAAAACTTAATAGGAGGCAATTAAGACAGACCACAGGACTGCTTACTGGACACTGTGGACTGAGGAAGCATCTCAATAATATTGGGATTGAAAAAGACCCAACATGTAGGGCCTGTGAAGAGGAAGATGATACTTCCCTTCATATCCTATGCTACTGTGCGGCCTTAAAGGATCTCAGAGCGTGGTACCTAGGAGAAGAATATGTCTCTCTGGAGGAAATAAAAAGTACTCCCCTAAACAGTATCCTGGACTTTATTAAAAGAACGGGACTACTGGGGGAAGACACTTAACCCAAAATAGGAGAACTAACGAGCGTACAAAAGGCCTTAAAGGCCGGGGTACAGTGGGGTACGAACCACGGCTCGGGTGAGAGGGTCTGAGAAGAACCTCTCACAAATGGATAATGAAATGAATGAATGAATGCAAATGATGCAATCGGCTGCTCCACGAAAAAACACAGTATGTGTTTTTAATCAAATTGTTGGGAAATGAGGAAAGACTTTAAGTAATTAGCCTTAGAAATCTATAACACATGTAACCATAATTCAAGTGCATTTAAACATTATATTAGACATTGTTTTTAGAATTCATATGCAAATTTGACTACCAAACAGGTTAAAGGTTATTAAGTAGTTACTATGTTTTTAAAATCATTGGGTCATTGTTTTAATATATAAAAAAACACACAAAAACAAAGCAACTAACAAATTACAGAAATTTTTTGGTAATAAATTTATTATAATTGAACATTGAATATGAAAAAATTATTATCATTTAAGGTAAAGCAACTAAGTTTATTAAAAATGCAAATGAAATTAAATTTCGTCTTGAATATCGTCAACATCCACGTCTGCGATAAGATCGACCACAGATTCGTTTGTCTCCATATCATCCCAGAATTTTCTTCGACTGGCTGGCATCAGAGGAACGAGGGATTTCACTATATTATCTTTTTTCTGCTTTTTAATTCCTCGAGTTTCTAATAATGGCGGCATAACCTTAACATGGAATTTCTTTTGTAAGAAATCGAGCTCTTTATAGTCTTCATCAAAATCTGTTTTGTACAATAAATTTCTGGAGCCTGAAGTAAATTTTACTTCTACCATTGGTTTTAGCAGTACTTGTTGGAATGGGTCATTATCTTTTTTACGTGGTTGTCTCTTTTTCTTCTCCCACCTGCGGAATTCAGTTACGTCTAAAACTTCAACATTTTTCCTGGAACTTTCTATTGCTACTTTCAAGTCTGCGTAGTCGTAAATGTTTCTTACTTTAGAAATTTGCCTTTCAATATTTCCATGGACTCCATCAGCTGACATATGGGTATGTCCCTTTGTTAAATAACGAATAATTATACATTTGGGGCCACCGGCTTCATTTACAATAACTGTTAGAGCTGTGTACAAGATCCAATTTTTGTTCTGACCCGTACAATTTTCAGTCCAAATCACAAAATTTTCAACATCTCTTTCTTTCTTGATGACTGTTACAATGGAATCTACGATATTGTGACCCTTACGACCCGCTATTGCTTCGTGCCATAACGCACAATAATTCTTCATATTCGCTTCTTGCTTTTTGAGAGAAGCGAATGTCTCGTTGAACACAACGAGCCGGCTAATAAAAAAACTGTCCTTAATAGAAGGCATTATAGGTACCAAAATGACCTTTTGAAGATCCATCGAATATATT
Organism: Mylabris sibirica; assembly: GCA_039776855.1. Lineage (NCBI taxonomy): Eukaryota > Metazoa > Arthropoda > Insecta > Coleoptera > Meloidae > Mylabris > Mylabris sibirica. The sequence goes on from CM077838.1 coordinate 8,179,950, forward strand.
CTAGAGTGGTTTGAATAAGGAATCAAAGAGTCTTCCTTATATTTTGCGTTCGCTTTGGCAGCTTTTGCTTTGTGTAATTTCCAAGCGTCTAAAATATCTGCAGTTAATTCATTACCAGATTTCAGCGCATCTTCTTGTTGCATCTCAAATGACTGACAGTCAACACATTTATCCGACTTTGGCATACACATAGAAATATGCCTAGATCTAAGTACGCTTCTATATGTTTCAAATTTGCAAATGTTGGGATGTTTGCTGTTAAAATTTTCATACATTGACTTAACTGTTATATGTCTGGGCAAATACCTAATATTAGGCGCATTATGCCGACGGTAGTGGCTAACGCAAGGATTGTAGCTTTCTATGTGTTCCACTATAATGTCTCTATTCATTTTTTTTTCTAGGATATTTTCCACGATTTTCTGTTACAGCTGAACACAGAGGAGCCTTTTTCATCGCCGTACACAATTCTGTTATAACAGAATCATTTGTGTATCCTAGTGAATTTAAAAAGAATAATTTGCACACTCTGAGGCTGCTACCATCCCTGGGGAAAAAGTACAATCGACTGTTGTTTATTTTGAAACCATCAGCCGCGTTTGCCTTTGTAGTTGTTCTACGTTTGACCTCAACGATGTGAACATTTGTGGATAGCCATTTTCTTCGTAATCCATAATTCAATGACCAGTATTGCATCCAAATTTGGTAGCGATCATCTTGAGTAAATTTCTTACAATTCATTTTACATTTACCTGAGCATGGTGGTCTCATAGAGTGCTTCTTTCTTTTACGATCATTTTTTTCTTCTTCTGTTAGTTTGTCTTGTCGCAAATTCTGCTTATGTTCTCTTTTTTTAATAATACCAAATTTCTTTATAGGTACTGAATCTTCGATATTATTATTCTCTCGCAGTTCTTCGTCTACATCTGTGAGAAGTGATTGACTTTCAAGTTCTATATCGTCTTGTGTGTCACTAAGCTGAAAATCTGGATCAGCAATGCTGTCGTCAAAGCTGATTTCGCTAATGTGGCCTGTTTGATTCTCTTTATCGATCAGATCGCAGTCAAAAGTTATATCTCTGGTATTATTACAGCTTGACGAGTTTCCTTCCTCGGAAATTTGGCTGTTATCAGCAGCAGCTTGAGGAGTACTAAAATAAAAATTGATTTTTTGAAAGGATTTCTGTAGTATATTATAACCTCACAATTTGCAAACATGATTTTTACTAAGGATGTGTTTAAAACAATAACATTAGGTACCTTGGCATATTTGTAGTAAGTGCCATATTTACCATGCGTTGAGCACGAGAATTTGAAAACATATTGATTATCGTTTTACTACTTAGTAAACAACTTATTCACGCACCACAAACTTTTCCGTGAACGCATAAATAAAGTAAGGTTAAGTAGGTACTGTGTTCTTTCTAACCAGTGGTCTCTATTTTGAAAGAAACAACATAACAAAAACACAGTAACTACCACATACTGTGTTCTTATATAACATTTTATAAAATAACATCACTTACTGTGTTTTATATTGTTAAAAGTGCAAAAGTGATGTAGATACTGTGTACATGGTTTGCAATATCTTCATAAAGAATGACGATAGACCAAATCTGAGTAGCCAAAGAGAAGCGACAAAACACAGTATCTGCAACTGTACATAAATCGCATTTTTGGAAAAAATGTTGGTTACTGTGTTTTTTCGTGGAGCAGCCGCAATGCGTCTATTGGCAGGGGCGGCACTAAATGGTAATTTAAGACAAAAAAAACCTAAAAAAAATCTCAATCGATTTTTTTCTGAAGAAACGAATTTAAAGAAACAATTCAAATAATAATTGTTAGAACGTTTATTGGGCTACTTCTAAAATACAGTGAAAATTTACTTATTTTAAACAGCTTAAAAGTTTTGAAACTGACTAGATAACGAACAATAGAAACAGAGAAAACTTCACGAACAATATAAAAATCATGCAATAGTAATCTTACACGATATTTGAACAATGAAATATAAAGATTCTAAACCGTATATCCTCTTACTAAATTAATTTAATAATTTACACAAAAATTTAGTGCAATTTAAATGCATTCAATTCTGTTAATTTATAAACTCCTCCAGAGATCAAAAGTAGGTAAATAGCCCTACGTTTAGCCTACTTCTCAACTGCATAATGAAAATTCTGAATCTGCCCATTGGAAATGTATTTTAAATAGAATCGGAGTGTTCATTTTGAGTGGTATTCACTAAATTTTTGAAGACTCACTACTGTGACTAAACGAGATCATGACAAAATCACTTTTAACAGGGCCATCACTGTCTACAATTTCATTATATCTAATAATTGAAAAGAGACAAATATAAAGTAACTATCGCGCAACTGTCTTATTTCACTCTTTTTCATAGCTGACGTTATGGTTATTGTTTCCGTCTTTACAACTATTTATCACATTATCTCTTCTATAAACAAAAGAAATAAGATAAGCAACAAAGATAATAAATTGCAGATTACTGAAAGGTGACTCTACTTGCAACTAGAGACTACTCTCTAAAGGCGCGTCCACATTTTGCCGAAACAGGTCGGTCGGCCTATGCCGGGCGGCACGGTCACATATATAAGTCAATAAATGATAATGTCTGTTCATTAGTCAACTTTTCACTCATTTTCGCACTCATGCAGCCAGACGAATAAAAACTAGAAAAAATATTTTCGAAAGCAACAGGCGGTTGAAGCTGGACTGAAACCGATCAACATGTCCACACGATGAATTTTGATTCGGTTCGGTTCGGCTTTCTTTGTGCCGGACCGACTTGGATCGGTTTGGGTTCGGCATCGTTCGGGTCGGCTTTTGGTAAGTCGGTGAGGCCTACCGGCTACCGGCAAGTCTACATTAATTCGGCTTTGCAAATCGGCTCAAGCCGAATGATGTCGATCGGCACAATGTGGACGCGCCTTAAGAATTTATTGAATACCACCCAATCTTTAATATTGATCAAATTATAAAGCTTGAGATATAATGTGTAAATGTCTTCTTTAAGTTGTTATGAATTAATTGTTGAAACCAGCTAGAACAGATATTACGGAATAAGCTCCACGAACAACCTAAAATAATTTCCGGATAGTTTTAAATTCAATTAAAAGTAATAATCGGTAAAAGAGAAAGAAAATAATACTCAACTGCTAATCCTAGATTATAATTAATTGAGTAGTTTTCAGAAAATTTGATTGCAATCTTTTTTTGTGCACTTGTTAATATCATCAAATAAATTTTCCGATTTTCATTACTCATCTGGTACCAATCGATTTGCTGCAGTAAATAATAGAATTCTTCAGTCTTGAAAATAATTATCAACAAAACTTGACTCTGATTACGTGAAATCTAATTATTACTTACAATTGTTTCTATGGATTGTCCCGCTATTATAATGGCTGCAGCTGTGGTGGTAGTAAACAAACCTCCTGGTCCTAAATAACGATAATCGTAGAAGATGAACGAACCCTTTAAACATTAAATTTTTACATTTTTCTTTTTAATTTATATCATTAAAATGATTATATTTACCGTGGCCAATAAATAAATGATACTTGTAACACACATTAATCCACAGAGTGAAAAATATGCAACATAGTTTGATATTTCATTAATTTTCTTACGGCCCGATCTATAGAATAGACTTTTTAAGCTAAATTGAAAATCTAAGCATGCAAATAAATGAATTACGTTAACAATTCCACATGTCGCTTAACAAAATAAATCAACCTTGACTTGACTAATTGCTGATATTCATTATCATCTATTAATCGTCCACGTAGAGTATCATTATTTGCTGGTGTCAATAATCCATCAATTAAATCAATTACCATCCAAATTTGATATTTCATATGTTGTGTATAATAAATAACTTGATAAGAGTGTGCAACACATGTAGTGAATATTGAAAATGTTAAACTGGCTTTATAAATTTTAATTAAAATATTTGAATATTTTGGATAATAATCAATGAAATATTTGATTGGTAAAAACATTGTGTAATCGTAATGATCGAAAATAAACACAGCAAAACCAATACCAATTGTACCAATTGTATTGATGATCGTGAATAGAGAAACAATTTTCATTTCCTTTTTAATTTTTTGATTAGTTGATTCATCAGCATTGTCAATCGACCACATATTGACTTCATCATAGAGATTTTCAACTAATTTTGGATTGATTAATAATATTATGGCACCTAAAATCGGCTACAAATTTAAAGTAGTTAAATTTTTCACCATTTTAATTAAATTAATCATTACATAAAACATAAAGCAAAAAACTGGTGAATATTGAATGAACTGTTGAACACTTAATTCATTTGTAAAAAAATAGATTTGAATTAATTGACACGAAAATTGAATTATCAGAAATAAAATTAATAGGATTTTCACAAAATAATATTGATAGATTGTTGAGCCCAATAATTTCACAATAATTAAACCATCATGTTTCGTGAATTCGTTCCATAAATAATCCATTTTAAGAATTTTCGCGAAATTTTCAAATAATTATTCGTTGTTTCACGACAAAAGACTGAAATACAACTGCCGAATTTTGTGTTAATGAGTCAATTTTTATAACGAAAACCTTCTTCAGACGAAATATACTTTATATTCTCATAATTCAATAATTCATTAATTAACAGACATTAAATACTATACCTAAATTACAATAATCTATACTTCATGAAATATATCATTATTTTACTACTAATGACTACATGTATTGACCTTTATATTTCTTCATCACCTAATTCTTAATAATTCATGAATTGATCTACGTTAAATACTATACATAGATAAACAATTTCTACTTCGTGTAAAAATACCACATGTGTATGCATGTAGTGTACTTTGTTGGTGTCAAAAACAATTTGTAAATGCCGTTTAATTAATCAATTAAAGCAGTTAATAATTATCTTTAGTAGGTAGTAAGTACCTATTTTCCAACCTTGTTCGTCAACAAACGAAACTAAAAACGATTTAAACAGTTTTTATCGACATGTTTCTTTCAATTTGATATTTTTTTGGTCATTTATTAATTAATAACTTATTGAAATAGATTTTCTTAATATTTTCGTTAATGTCTTGTTTTTTTAATAATTAATTAATAGGTCACCAATAATGTTTATTTATTCGTCAAGTTCTACTTACGGTTGAACTCTACTGGATTGAAGAATCAAAAATTTTGAAAAAATAAGCAGAGCTTAGTAGTAGTCTGAGCTTCACTTATACCGAATTCAAAAACAATCAGGTAGGAAGTTTACGAAAAAAAAGTGAAAAAACATGATCTTTATACTATATTTTATTTTTTATCTCCAAAAGTTTATATCAGATTTTATTTAGCTTCTGAATTTTTTTGGATGATGCTGAATCTTCCGTTTTTTGCACCAAAAAATTAAAAAAGCCGTAATATCGAAATAAGTGTATTTAATCCGTGTAGAATCAACGATGAAAACTGATACAAACGAAATTGTTTAGCGTCAACAACAATTTTTTTATCCAACTAAACACATTTAAAAATTTTAATTTATAACTTCCGCCATATTGCTCTATAAGAAAATAAAGTAATTTGCTAATATGCATAAAAATTCATATATAAAAGACGTAGTGGAGTAAGCGCCATCGATCGTTTGAGAAACGTAATATTCGTACCTATTATTCTATCTTAAATGGAAGAATATGCGTATTTATTTGATTATTAATTGAAATACATTCAATTCTATCGTATTTATTGTAAATGTTAATTATCAATTTATCAAGCAATATCATCCTATATCCAACTAAGAAAAGTTTGGTCCTCGAGTGAGAATTGAACACCGCGACCTTTTGTTAACCGGACAATCAATTCAATTTTTTAATTTCAATAACTTTATTTATTACTTTAGTATTACAATTTATTAGGTATATTTTTCAACTATTTGATCTCATGTTCCTTTATTGTGTTGTATATTTCCCATTTTTGTTTGGATAAGAAAATCGCTATCCTTATTAGTAGTATAGTAGTATTACTGACCAAATTGAAAATTTTAAATTACGCGCCCTTCAAAAAATGGGCTGGTAAGCCTGTATTACCAGATTTGTTTAAAAAATTTCTAATTTAAAATTTCAATTTTGATTATTGTTATTTTTATTCATGTGCTTTCGCATTTTTTTCTTCAATGTTTGGAATTTATAAATTGTTTGAACAGTATTTCTTTTCGTTTTCTGATGATTTTAGATTAAAATAAGTGGTTTTATTCAAAGAAATAATTGACACTTCTGGCATACTTACAATTAATTTTTGAGTTCTTTTTAGTAACTTTTCTGTCATTTAGTTTTCAATTTGGTGAATGGGACTAATTGTAAGATAGCATAGAAGATAGCTCTTTGATGTTCGGTTTCTGAATCGATATATATCGATTCAATAAAGTTATGGAATCCATAAAGTGCAACAATCGTTTCTGAAAGAGTACATAGCAGTTATGGATTCAATAACCGTTCCACAAGTTATCGGACACACAAGCATGAGATATGTAAAAGCCCCTTTACATTATCCAATATTACATCTAATTTTTTGTTCCAACAAGAAGTTTTTGTGTTTACACCATCCAATTTTTCTATCCAAGCCGTTGCATCCAATATTTTCATCCAATATTTTCAGAATAGGACGGTCTTTAATTTCGTCCTATTTTTTCACTCGATTTGCCAGTGTCATGCGCAGTATACTGTCTTGGTGTCTTGAGAATTTCTATAAAACGTATTTACACCATTTATAGGTTATGTTCAGACAATCTTACACTAATGACAGATATCAGATGACGATTCTTAAACGTTAGCGCCTGCGCACACACTATCCAATTAAATTGGATAGTGTAAAGATGAAACTATCTAGAATTGGATATGAATTCGTATAGAAAAATCTTATACAAATATTGGATACAAAAATTGGATAATGTAAAGGGGCTTTAATACACTGTAATGTGGCGCATGGTCAGTTCGGCTGTACATACATCCAGCTGTTTTACTGTCTTATGTCCTGGGCTTTTTCCATGTAAATTGTCTCTCTCAACGCTAACATTGTCCATTTGTTTATTTTCATTTTCAATGATAATAGAATAAGTTAAAAGCACCGAATATTGGCAGACATTTCAAGGCATTACAGTGTTTAGCTAGTAGGAATTTATTTTTTATTTTCTATCTTATTGTCCTATGTTCATATTGAATTTACCGCTAGAAAAAACCACGGCAATTGGCTAGCATCTGGAAATACACAAGAGACATCTCTCCTCAGATAGATAAACCGACTTTATAGAATTCATATTTATAGTGTATATATTTTGTTTTCAGAAACAGACCTTCAGTTTATCGAATCCATAACTTTATAGAATTCATAACTGTTGAATCCATAAGAATACTTTCTAGAAACCGGCCATGATTAGTGTAAAATAGTGTGAACTGAGCTTAATCTCGGTTTGAAAATAAATAAGAAACCTGTATTGAATTGACAAGCTTACACTTAGATGTCTCTAATACTACAGCAGTCAATTTTGATCAATTTTGAAACTTGATTACTTATCTTCGGTACACAATAGACACCATTTAGGAATTTGGATTGTTAATTGAATAATTTTTAAAATTTTCGAGTATTGTATAAATTTTTAACTTCATTTTTGAGTTGGTAAATAGAAAATCTGTATAGTGTTGGTAAAATTACTGTTAGATGTCGCTATTATATCTGTCAAATTTGACTTTGCATTTAGCCTAAATTTGGCATTTTCATCACACAATTGTGCACGTTTGTATTCATTTTAAATCGAAATAGTGATGTGGTTATCTGTTTATTTATTGAATTAATTAACTAACAAAATTATCATTTAATTATAAATTATGTTATATCACTATCAACACCCCCATTATCATCTATATCAATATTATTGTTATTATTAAATCGGTGTCGTTATTGTGATGTAATGTTCACCACATCATGAATATTCTCGTCAATATAGACAATATTTGTTGATAATCTATATTTTCAGTGATAAGAATAGTTCGAAGGATTATCCATAAAGTATCGTTTTTAATGTGAATAATAACGGAATTGTTAATATTATTGTTAAATTAATTGGCAATAATTAGAGAATTTAGAAGCACAAATTTAACACTTTTTTGTATTTGCAAAAATTGATATGTATTTGTAGACATTTTTTAAACAAAACAAGCAACAAAAGGAAGAATAAATCGGATTTTTCCAAAAAAAAAAGAAGAATATGGATAATTTACGTCATTTACAACAGTAAGAATCAAATTAAATTTATTACATAATATTCAAATTAAAATAATTATTGGTGGGATAAATCAGATTCTATACAGGTGTTGGCACCTCGATATGATAACTTTATAATCAATACTGATAAAGATCTCGGAATATTCTCAAAAATATCCTTTAGTAGTAGACCGCAAATCGTATACAAAATTAGTATGATGATAACAATAATAAATAATTGTATTTAACTGTATGATTGTAGTCAGGAAATTGTCCAAATTAAGGACTTGTTAGAGTTTGTTTTATTTTTATTTTTGTAACAAATTTGATCTCAAATTGACTTGAAGATGAATCAAAAGCAAAATTAAATGAATGGAGATTTTTATATTTATGATAGGTGAAAGTCCACAATTAACAGATTCGTAATGTTTATTTTTAAATAATGTAATTTTTTATTATTATAACATATGAATTGTTTTGGCATAACAATCAAGTAAATGTTTAAAGGTGGATCATTTGATTATTTTAATTGTTTTATTATCATCACTTGTCTACTATTTATAATCTTGTCTTACTATAAAGAAATTAATTTTCTTATCGTTAATTATTTATTAATACTTTGATTTCTTGTTTTTCTTTTTTTTTAGAAAATGGTACATAATTCTACGAGCTATCTTCAGGCTGTGTTTTATATTAGTGAATAATGTCTATTGTATACCAACATATGTTTTATGGATGGTATTCTTATCACCATTACGTAAAGTAAATCCAGATTTTTATTGGCGTATAGAAGGATATTTTTTCCATTGGTTATTAGCGATGGTATCAATGTGGAGCTGGACAGCTGGTTATGAAGGTAAAGAAAGAATATTATCTATTGAATGTAAATTAATTTTTAATTATCTATTGTCTATTTGGTTTGAATTCAGAGTTCCACTCTTAGTTTTTTTTTTTTATTTAGATTGTCTTTAATATCCTATTGTTTAATCATTCTATAAAACATTTCTAATTATACCGGGTGAATCACGTAAAACGAAAAGTTCTTATGACAACTCCCATGGTGAGTGACTCGAAAAATACTTCAAGGATTGTTAGAGACGTCCCTAGAGAACATTTTAGCAAAATTAGAACCTAGTAGCTCATTTGGAAGTTGGTAAAAAAACGTTCGTTTTGGACAATACCGCAATTTTAAAAACGAGCAAATCACGCAAAACGACTAAGAATGACTCAGAGACTTACCTAACATTCATTTTTTATGTTTTTCTAAATTGCAAAATTCCTACCTATTCCGGAATAAAATTTAAAAAAACCAAAAAAATTAATGTTAGGGGGATCCTCGAGTCATTCTAACAATAAGTCGTTTTGTATGCTTAGCTCGTGACATCGTCAGAAACGAGCGTTTTTTAACCAACTTCTAAATGAGCTACGAAGTTCTAATTTTGCTAAAATTATCTTCAGCTATCCTATAAATCCTTGAAATATTTTTTGAATCGCTCGCCAAATAATGAATTGCCATAAGAACTTTTCGTCTTACGTGACTCACCCGGTATTCTAATTGTTAATGTATTGAACGTTTTAATTAGTGAAATCTCTAATTAAAGCAAAATTTACAATAATTGATTAATATTGCACAATAATATTGATTGTTTTAGATTCTATGTCGAAACAAATTTTAATAATGATTAATTCTGTTTGGAATTATTCGCCATTAATTAAATCTAAAAAACTCGGATTGATAAACATTTATGATCATATTGGGCAATATTAACTTATAAATGAACCAATAAAAATTAATATTGTCTTATTTTCGATTGTATTTAAGAATATCTCATATAAGCTGTGATTGGAACAAATTAACTGTTAAGTTATCAGTTAATTTTGATTTTTCGGTAAACTAATCTATTTATAAGATTTAATTAAGATAATAATTAATTAATATTAAAAACGAAATTAATAACAATATGACAATTGTTTCATAACACATTATGTCTATCTTAAATGGAATTTATTAATTTTCACCTGTAAGATGACTTTTCTTGATAACAAAGCTGTAAAGATTTTACATATTAAAATCATTTTATTGATTTAATTCATTTTTGTGACTTGAGTGTCTTTTATTTAAGTCTTTCTTTAAAAGGTGATTGAAGGCTTGTGAATTAAATCATTCCTTAAAGTAACTGATTACTTTCGGTACTTGTTTAAATAAGTCAGTGCCTTAAGTCAGTATAATTAATATAAAACACTTAAATCGTTTTTGAATGATTTAAATTTCTTGGAACACATTTAAAGCGATGAAAACATTTGATTCTTTTAGAGGTATAGAACTGATTGAAGTCAGTTATAAAGAAAATAAAAATATGTTCATATTCTTACAGTTGTTTCTGATTGCTTCACCTCATTATTAACTTAAGATTGGCTTTAAATTTTCATAGATAACATTTTGAAGAAAATGCTTTAGACTTAAATCATTTGGTGAACGACTTAAGACTTTAATCATTTCAATACCGAAAATATAAATGACTTAAAATTCAAAGAATTTATATCTCAGACTTGTGAGTTGTGATTTGTTTTTTTTTTTGAAAAATATTTGTTACAGCTCTACTTTACAATTATTTAAAAACCGTAAAGCTTATACAAAATTGACATTCATTTGCGTAAAAAAAAAAACGTATCTGTAATGCCAAAAATATATTTCATTTTTTTAAATACACAAGATACAAAAAATCCTGAAAATTTGAAAAAAAAATTATAACTCGCAAACAAATGAATGTAACAAAACAAAGTAGGCCTTTTAATTAAGCTCAAAAAGGTAGTACAAGAATGTGTTTTAAGTTAACTTGTTCCATCACTGCTTACATGAGGTATACTTAAATGCCATCGAAAATAAAACACCCAGTACCTTTTAGTTGTATATTTTTTGCTTTAATTTAATGATACAAGGATTAAATAATTGATTGTTAAATGAATGATTATGAAATGAATGAATTTGTTTAATTCATTTTATAATCAACAATTTCCAATTTTCTAAAGTGTACGTATCAATTAGGAATTGTTCCTTTTGCTTTCTCCCATTTATCCTTGACGTGTGATTATTCTATAGAATCAACTTTAGATATTTATAAAATATAATATTAACCTTGTGGAAATAAATTAAATTTAATGATTTTAATTTGTATATGTGTAGAATTATCTATTGTTTATTAATAATTAATATAATCTTTTTTTTGTTTTTTTTTAGTAATTGAATGTGGTGATGATATAAAAAAATGTGTAGATGATCGTACGTTAATTATAGCAAATCATCAATCAACTGGTGATGTACCATTATTAATGGCAACATTCAATCCACATAAACAAATCTTACCAAATATTATGTGGATAATGGATAGTTTATTTAAATATACAAATTTTGGTATTGTTAGTGTAATACATCAAGATTTTTTTATCGAATCAGGCAAAACAAAACGTGATAAATCAATAAATAATTTAATTAAACATTTATTAGAAACTTATATACCATTAAATAGAAAATGGTTAGTATTATTTCCAGAAGGTGGATTTTTACGTAAACGTAAAGCAATCTCACAACAATACGCATTAAAGAATGGTTTACCATTATTGAATAATGTTTCATTGCCTAGAGTTGGTGCTTTACAAGCTATTATAGAAACAATCGGTTCTAAAACACAAGCTAATAATAATTCATTCAATAATACACATGGTTTGTTATTGTTTTATTTTTGATGAAATTTTCTTAATTTTCCATCAATTTTAGATGAATCAATCAATCCAAACACATCGTCAACACTTGAATGGATATTAGATATAACAGTTGCATATCCTAATGGTGATCCAATTGATTTAGCACAAATTGTATTCGGCCATCGGCCACCATGTAAAACCACATTATTCTATCGTTTATACCATTGTAAAGACATACCACAAGAAGCAGACAGTTTAACAACATGGTTATTTGAACGTTGGCAAGAGAAAGAAGAAATGTTGGAATATTTTTATAAAAATGGACAATTTCGACAGCAAAAAGAACAACAAGAAAATGAAACTGTACAACAAGATTATCTACGTTTCATTGTTTTACATCTATTCTTCATTATATCAACATACGTTCATGTACAAATGTTTCTTGCAGCATATCATTATTGTTGTTATTTGATTTATTAGCGTAGCGCTATCGCATATCTGATCTGTCTTGTACGTTTGCATTTGTAAATTTTAAGATCAGACTTGCGTTATTTGCGTTAAAAAGCCGGTATTTTTTCTCAATTGAGATGATTAATTGGTTTAATTTAAGAATTACGCCGAAGTCTATTCAACTGTGATTTGTAATTTTTGTCTCACAATCAATTCAAAACAGACGTTAATTAATTAATTAAGTAATTTAATTGGCAGTTTAAAAACATATATACAGAAATTAATTGTACTTAGAGTGTCTTAATGTGACAATGGAAGAATTGGGTAATTTGTTTGTCATTTAGGAAAAATTATCAATAATAACTAGTAATAAAAATTAAAACAATATTGATGAAATCTTGCCTTGCATGTTTCAATGTTGATTTATAGTAAAATGATGTAAATACATAAATTTTTGTACAGTAGTTAGGACCAATGTGCATTTCTGTTTTTTTTCGAAAACCAAAATCAATTGTAATCGGTAGCACAACAATACAAAGCTCAATAAAATTGACGTCCATTTTTTTATCAAATTGAACACAAGTCATTGTTTTATTATCAATCCGCTTTAATAACATTTTTCTTCTTATTATAGTTTTATTTAAATTATTGTATTTTTGTAAATTGCGATTTTCCTTTATTAATAAGTTTCGTTTAATAAAAAAACAAACAAAAAGAGACGATATTTTAATGGTACCAAATTTAATACGCAATTAAAACAAATCAGTACAAAAGATTTATGAATAAAAAATACGTTATGGATACACTTTATTGACTTATTTAAATCTTATAAATTAGCTGGCAAAAGTTGTGAAGGTTCTTCTCTTATTTTTTTTTTTTACTTTAACTTACTATCCGAGTAAATGAGTAAATTGAAAAAAAGAAATAGAAACGAAATAAGAGAAATTATATTGTATGTACAAAAAACTTTCATCAATTTTGTGTTGTTATTCAATCATTAAATTAAAACGTAAATAATTTCATGATGTCGTATTTTCACCATTATCCGCTGTGTAATTATTTGAAGTACCATTAACAGCAAACGACGTCCCTAATCCGTACAGATGGCCGGAGAATTTCGAATCATCAATTGTATCCTCGAAAAACATCTACAAACGATTAACATTTATTAAAATCGATATTTTCCAACACTTTATAAATGGTTAAATTGAGATGTTAATCATTTTTGGTATGTAAACGGTTCATCTTAAAATATTGAGTCAGGCCTCTTTGTCGAAAAACTAACGAGCCTATCGGGGAAATTCTCAAAGATTTGGAAAGCTCTTCCAATCTTCTGTCTAAATCAACTGAGCATATTGAAAATCAATAATATTGCCTAAGTTTTAGCCAGTTATAAAGAGAAATACAAAAAAAAAACGGTCCAAGAGTTTCCTTTGTCATTAAGAATTTTATCACAATTTTCCAAAATAAAAACCGTATGTGAAAGCGCCTTGAAACACTAACACTCGATTACTTAGTCTTTCTTGAATTCTATCAACGAATAACTATATTTGATAGCGAGCAGCGAAGTAACAAAAACCGGCTAAAAACACGTCTAAACCTTCTTTTTTTCATAATAGATGCTTTTAGTTGATTTTTGATATCTCAGTTTTGGTAAAACACAGGTTTCGACTTCAAAATTACAGGGTTTTTCATTCTGTTATTCGTTAGTTTCATGATTGTTGTGTTATAAAAAAGTACCTCTTTCATTTTAAAGAACGCCATTCCTGTTAGTAGAGAATCCGATCCTGCTTGATGCTGGGGTCCTATCCGTTCCAAGTCGAGCTGCTCGGCCACCTCTTGTAGACCGCCTTTCAAATTCTTACAAGACTTCATTAAGTACTAAAAAAAACGAAATATAATTAGAATAATGTTATATAGAGAATTATACAGGTGTTTTTTTTTCAAGTGGTCAAATTTTACGGAACTCATATTAGTTGACAAACGATTCGAAAATGATTTCAAGGATTTGTAGGACGAACCCTGGAGACCATCATATCAAAATTTGAACCTTGTAGCTCATTACGAAATTGGTCAGAAAACGCTCGACTAAACATGACTCAAGAATCCTTCCAATATTGATTTTTTGTTATTTAGAAATGTTTCTATTTTCTCTATAATACAATGGAGAAAAACGAAAAAATCACTGTTGAGGGTCTACGAGTCATTCTTAGTCGTTTTGCGTGTTTTACTCGTTTTTCAAAATTGTCCAAAACTATCGTTTTTTGACCAACTTCTAAATGAGCTACAAGGTTGTAATTCTGCTATAATGTTCTCCAGGACAACCCCTAAAAATTCTTAAAATATTTTTCAAATCACTCAACAACTAATGGAAGTTTTATAAGAATTTACCACATTTAAAAAAAAGCATCCTGTATACATATAGTATGAAAATGATATACTTTAACATCGTAAATAGCCGGAAAATAAAGTCGTAACAATTCGAAGAAATCATTTTCATCTTGTGGTAGATGATTGTCAGTCAACAACTTTATTAGATAACCGAAGTCGTAACCGGAATGGAAGGATAGCCATTTTATATTATCCATCAATACAATTCCAGATGTCATCAGCAATTCAGCAAAATCTAATGGTTCAATACCTTCATCTTCGTGTTTTTTGAATTGGATGCCGGAATTTGTTAGCAGATCGATGCTATCTTGAGCGTACATATCTTCCCTAAAATATACAAAAAAATCAAACCTATACTATATGCATTAGAAAAACGTCTAAAATTTACTGTAGATTAAATTTGAAGTTAAATTGCCATGTTGTATAAGAACCACCTGGTGTTTTCCCATTATCATCAAGGAACGTTAATCCTAATTGAATTATCCTTAATAAATCAACATTACATCTCAACATTTGGTATTGATAATCGGCTGAACTTTTAAATTCACCAATTGGCCGGGCAACAACACCAGGAAACTCTGTATCCATTGCAACATAATGATATTTCTGGACTATCTACAAATTTAAAACAATATTGAATCGTTTTATATAGTTTATGTTTAATAATAATAATACTTGTCTGATTGTTCGGAATTCTTCTTCTAAATTGTGGGCCCAAACATCCCTAATTCCACACTCTTCGTTACTTGAGTGGTTATTAACACCACCAATAGCAGCAGGCATATCACCACTTATATCCGTATTTTATTTACACTTATTCGATTATATTAATTCAACAAAAAAGAAGAAAATATAACAGAAAAAAAAATCGGAAGAGGAAACAAAACGACAGCACACTATTCGTCACTTCAAATAATTACACAATCTGTAAATAAAATAAAATAAATAAATAAACAAATTAATTAATTTATCGTGAAAATAATAGTCGGATGAAAAAACTTAACCTAACATTAGATTTTATGCGGGAAAATCTTTTATATTATAAACAATACCTTAATCGTATTCTAGATCTGTAAAGATGATAATTACTTAAATTTACGATAAATATCGAAATTTTCAACATAAGTTGCCATACAAAAGACTATTTGTTGTGAAAATATTTGGAAATCTTTTCGATTTTTGACAAATATGCTTGACATTTCACAACTGCAACCATTATATTATATACAGACAACTGTATTACCGATTGATTTATTCCAGAATTACAACACTAGTGTCACCTTGTAGAATTTATGAAAACTACCAGTATAGATCTAGTTATTATAAGGATAGCGCTTTCCTTTGTTTCGCCTAGAGCGCCTAACGTGCCAAGTTTGAACCATTTAGGTAACAGTGTTTAGTGTGTTACCGTAACACATTAAATACCCCATATGAAAAAATAGGAGGCTTCTTGTAAATTGTAACATTTTTTATAGATTAGTTAAATTGCGACCAATACTTTCAATTTTCAATAGCAATTTCTTTAACAAAAATGCATGTATCGTTTTGATCATAAAAAAATTATGTGATTGCTAATGTATGTATTTATTATGTCATACCAGTCATACTCTGGAATCTATTATACTTATACATATATTTTCTATGATAATAATAATTAGCAAAGCTGTTGAATCACATTATTGCTCAAAGAAACAAAATTTAATGCTTTCTAAATTTCCTAATAGTTTATAAATATTGCCTCTGAAAGTGTATCAATGTAGACGTGCATACAATAATTAATAAAAACTTGAAAATCTTTCAAAATTTTAATTCACGTTAATGTAACTTCCATATTATGTTTCAGCATAGACTTGTTGCATGGATTCCCTGGTGGAAATGAAAACTGGGAAAAACTCGAAATAATGCGGAATAAACACTTAAAAACTCTGATTTTCTCTGAAAAAGTCTGATCTTCTGTGAACAACTGGGAGTAGAGTAGAAAAAGGAAGAATATGGTAATAAAATGGGATCGCGCCAAAATTACTATTATTATTATTGTTATTGCTACTATTACCACTACTACTACTACTACTATCTATCGATCTATCTATTATTATTATTATTATTATCATCATCATCATCACCATTATTATTATTACTACTACTACTACTACTACTACTACTATGAAAACTGTTTTCATTGCCTAGCGGAACAAGGAATAAAAGTTTTTGCAGAGATTGTCAGTGATTTTTAGAGATCATTGAATTTTATTAAAATAAAAAGAGAAAAAAAATCCGAGAACAATTGTTAGAATAAATTGTTTTGCGGATGGGTTTAGGTTTATTTAAATAATTATACGTTTTATTTTTTTTTACGGTTGTAAATTAATATAAATTAATAATTTATTGAGAAAGTGTAATTTTTTTATAGGTATAAAACTGTATAGGCATTATTTATTATTTTCATGTTTTATTTTCAGGAAAGAAGAAAAATATTAAAAACTACTTATATTGTACATAGAGGCATACAAAAAATACACTATTTTCAATAATAAAAATGAACAATAATTAATAAAAATGGTAGTATAAACAATATCTAAACTAAACTAAACTAAATTATTGTCCATACATAAGTCTTTTTTTAGCGCTGGTGATCGCCCGCCCTAAATACATATTTAAATTGCGTAATTCGACATCAATTATGTCGCGCGAATAATTTCTTCTTTTTAAAAATTTGTCATAAAGACACAACAATGTTTCTTTTTTTGTTGGTGTTAATGTCTTTTTATTATTTGTGTTTTTTTGTTGGCGAAGTACTCTTGTCGAGAGTATTTCATGACCCCACATCGCATGCGACATTATCTTTACAAATTTAGCTGGATTGGCAGCATTAAATGCCTCACGATATGCAAGGCTTTGTACATATAAATTGTTTCCAAGATGCACAGTACCACTCATTAAAGTAAATTCTGTGTTTTCAGAATATACTTGTGCTTGTTGTTGTTGTTGCTGCTGCTGCTGTTGTGGCGGTTGTTGTTGTTGCTGTTGTGGCGGTTGTTGTTGTTGCTGTGGCGGTTTTTGTTGTTGTTGCTGCTGTGGCGGTTGTTGTAATTGTAGTTTCTGCAGTTGTAGTTGTCGTTGATGTTCTTGTAATTGCTGTTTTAGTGTTTCATTTTCATTTAATAGTTGATGAATAAAATAAGAAACGCGCTTGCGATCAATAATTTGTTTTCTTTTTTTTACCTCATCATTAATTGCCATCCCGTTATCTTCAAATTTTGTATTACTGCCACTAGCAGTCATTTCCGATTTGTTGTTTCGTATTTCTGCATATGCTTTTAAAATTTCTTGAGATCTTTGTTTTTTAATTTGCGTTTCATTGTTTGCCTTAATCTATTAAAATAAAATAAAAATTAAATTGAATTGTATTTGTTGAGAAATAATTGTTTTTGTATTGTATGTAGTAACAAGTACTTACTTTTCTCTTTTGTTTAGCTACGGCTATTAGAGTATCATCATCTTCTTCAGTAGAAGATTCTAACGAAGAGATATTTGCCTTGGGCCGGCGTATTCTTCCTGCAGGGTTTTTTAATTCCTCTTCTGAATCTAAAATTACACTTACATACTTAGAAAAATAGTTTACCAATAATTTTGTATTCAGTTCTTACCTGCAGTTCTTAAAATTAAGCACTTGATTAGTTTTCCTGAATGCTCTAAGTGATACACTTTATTCTTTATTAGTGCACAGTATTTATTAAAATCTGTTAAATTATTTGTTTTAACAATCAATTGTTTTTTATTGTGTGATGGAGTTTCAATAAGTGCGTATTCCATATCCATAACGCTGCTCGACCGATAGGTACTATCCTTACGTTACGAGAATTGTCGTGCTACTGACCCTACTGACTAGAGCTTTCGTAAATCACAATGGGTTATATACAACTACGATTTTCTAAGGGAAGTTGAACGATTACCATTCGTAACTATTCGGTAGTTTCAAAGTTATGTGTATTCGAATATTTATGCATTTTTAAAATCTTGCCTTCTTTATTTAGGGGCTATTTATAAATTTTTGAAAGTCTTATTTTTTAAGAAAACGTGTATAATAAACTCAAACATAAAAATATTAGTCAGATTACAAAATCGATAATAGAATAGAACCAGATCTGAAAAGATTAGAAGGAAACTAAAGCATTTGAAGGATCCTTCAAATGTCCAATTCTGGATACATTTGAAGGCTTCGTCCCAAAACTCCCAATGCGGTGAACCCTCTTTGACAGCTGCTCTCAAACATCCTAATTGAACAGAAACAAAAAATTAAAAATTAAAATCTTACATTGAGATAACGGTTTTAGGTACTTAATAGCTATATTGAATATCTTTAGATACACTATGTAATGAAACTGAATTTTCAAAATCCATTGTCCTTCTTTCAATCATTGAAGACAATGATTTGATTAGTCACAATCTCAGATCGTTATCAAGTGCTTAACCATAACTATCAGCGACTGTAAGTGATTGAAACGTTATGTTAAATGATTAAAATAAAGACAATGAATTTTAAAAATAGAGTCTTATTGGAAATACTACGTTGTCTATGTTTTTACATTATGGTAATTAAAAATCAGTGATATGATGAACTAAAAATCATTAAACTAACTAGTTAAATGATTGTCGTTAAATAATAAATGATTACCTTCAATGTTGGAGCCACGTCCATTAAAACTGTCAAAGAGGTTGTTCATCATGTAAACAAATTGGGAAGTTCCGGTGGCTTCTGCCGGCAGTTTACCTAAAACGATAATTTCGTTATTGTTTTAACCAAAATATTTCTCTTATGAATAGTTACCACAAGTTATCAACACATCCATTAGGGCAGCCACGGATTGACTTAATACTTGTGCTGCCAGTGATACCTTCATTTTATATTGCATCTCTGGCGCCAAATGCTGGTCTGTAAGTTTACGAAGGACCTGTAAATATCGTTATAAAGGGTCTTTGTTACTGACAGAATCAACCAAATTTGCTACTAATCATTATAAAAACCTTAAAACATACCTTCATAAAATGAAAATAGTTTTAAAGTCTCTAAATTCATGTCTCTTGTATTATATTACCTTCAATCCTGGCTGCCTGGATTTCTCGAATTGGTATAAGAACTCAATATGGGTCCAGCGAGCTATCATTCGGACTTCACGATCACCAAGGGTGGATGGGAAACTGATGGGATATTTAAGGAGCAGGTTTCGGGTACATTTAATGAGATGGGGAGGATCGAAGATGGTAAAAATTTGCCGACCTTCGTGGATAAAATAAGGATGGGATACCGAGGAGCCCATATTCCGCAAAGCACTAACATTTGTTGTCCCCATGTCGCAAATGGTGGCAATAAGGATCACACCAACATGGAGCAACGAGCTAATAACTTCGCGAATTATGAACTCTAACTCACCCGAACAATTACCCCCGTGGGAGAAGTAGTAAGCAAGTGGTTGCTTCCACTTTCCCATAACACCTTGGGCCATGAAAACCAGGGCATGAGAAGCGATATCGCTTCTCCTACCCTGATTTCCAAGATCTACAACACCTTCGATAGCATCTAACGAAGAATTGTAGAGAATGTGCTCTCTTATGCTCATTTCATCAAACACAAGGCAGCACATTCTCTCTTCTTTGTTATATGCACAAAGGCAGTTCGCAAGGTGCTGGAATAAATGCTGGTTTATCCCAGTGTGAAAGGGAACTTTGCCCAGAAGGCGGTGAAGTGTGGTTGGTGATGGAAGGGCAAGGAATCTTCTGAGCAAAGAGTAGCACCTAGGACTTTTTTGATGGAAATTCAGGGAAAGGAGTTTTTCCTCCAAGGTCCATCTTCTACCTTTAGGTGCACGTTTAGCAGCCTTAAGTTGTGTGAGTATAAGGGCAAGAGTTGGTGCGGGAACATTTTTGAAAACATTTCTCACTAATGTTTCCCCGTCACCCCTCAAAAGATCAGCAATTTTGTCCTTATACTCTTTACACTTTTTCTTAAGGATACTAATATGCCGTCGTTTATTTTTCAGCAAATGAATAAGCTGTTTCTCTTTCGACAAACTGCTGTTCATGCACTGAGAAACAAACGACTTTCTCAAAAGTGAAGATGGACCCCGTGAGGATATTTGGGAATTATGGGTAGTATCAGCTACCCCTGAAGATGTGGATGCAACAGGTACATCTACATCTTCAGGAACAGTTGCGGAAATTTGGACGGAAGATAAAGAGATAGGAATCGCACTTGTATTCAAAGTGCGACTTCCAGGATAGGAGTAGGATTGCTGGGAAAAGTGGCGACCGCAAAGTCGTTTATATCGATAGAATTCTAGATCTTTATTCTCCACACCAAGGGCTGTAATCCATGATAGAAGCCTAAAAAGTGGATCACATTAGTAGGCTGCTTCACTTACTTAATTTAACTTCTAAATTGCATTAATTATAGGCAGTTAATGTCAGTCAATATAACATTATATTTGTTTTATTAAGCTTTAAATATTGTACACAGATATACATATATGTCAATCTTCAAGCATCAATTACTCGCTTGTTTATTAAGATATAGTAAAATGTAAACGTATGTTGGCTGGAACATATCAAGGTACATGTTTTAAAGCTTTCCATTGAAGAAAAATGTGATAAAATTCTGAATGGCAGAGAAAAATCTTGGACCTAGTTTTTTTTTCGTACATTCTTCTTCATAACTGGCTAAAACTCAGCCAATATTACTGGTTTTTAATAATAATAAGTGAATTTATTGTAGATAGTAAATTAAAAGAGCTTTCTAAATCTTCAGGAATTTGCTTGTTAGTTTGGCCCAGTTATTGTGTTCAACAGTTTTCTCTGCCATTCAGTATTTTATCACATTTTTCTTCAATGGAAAGCTTTAGAAAATGTACCTCGATATGTTCTAACTAAGGTACGTTTTTCCAATATATTAAAAAACTTCCCTGGTGGAAATAAATACTAGAAATCCCAATTTATTTCCATTTTCTGACCTTTTCCAAGTTTTTCAGAATATGAGAAATTTTCAGTGACTTTCAGAGAACATTTCCACCAGGGATGCGATATATAGATGTTTAGATGTTTGAGAATTGTCACTTTTTGTACGCCGAGTCGAGTAATAAGTCCGGAAATCCTTCAGGATCCAAAACATATTAATTTTTAATGAAATTAGACTTTCAGAATTGTTATCTTTAATACATTTACTATCAAAATTTACTTACTTTGCTGCATTCTTGGGGAAACAATGCAATAATACATCATCCCCCGAATTTCCACAAAGCACGCATCTATCTAAAATAATAAAATTGCATTTTCAAACGGCAATCTTAAGCTTCTTTTCTTTTTTTAGAAATTTATTATAATACTTACATTTTCTTGAAGACATATTATGATAATAATATAATATTCAATAATATTCAATAATCAATTAAAAAAATCAATTCGACAAAACAATTTACAATTTAATTTGACTTGTAATACGATTTTTGCCAGAAATGCAGTTTCGCCAACATTTGAATTCGCCTACTAAAAAACCCCTAAATTCCTTCTAAGAACCCCGAAACTAACATTTTGTAAGATACAAGATATGTCGAAAATTAATTTTTTTTCCGTCTCTAATATAAAAACAGTATCTAAACTGTAATTTGAGTAAAAAATATTACGTTTTTTCCTTATTTGTTTTTAAGTTAGGGAAAAACATTTAAGTTGGCCATACTGTTTCAGCGATATACTGATTTTTGAATTTTTCTTAGCGACATCGACTATGCGACATCTGCCTCCGTTAACAAAAACTATTATTTTACACCTAGTTCTAGTTTCTACTGCTACGCGTCGCCACAATCGAGAAAGTAAATTCGCAAGCGCCCCCTGGATGGAATTGTACATAAATACCACGTGAGCGGTAGAACCCCCACCCACCAATATAAGTGGAAGGGGCCTGGGCCAGACTCTTATTATAGGGACTCTACTGTCCAAGAATTGTGAAATGTAAGGTCTGCTTGATATTTCAACTCAACGTTCTCTAACAGGTTTGTGCTTTTGGTATGAATTGCTGCTTTTTAGAAAACGCCAATTTTAGCCACATTGCCGCTTGTTATCATCAGAAGAAAAGAAATAGCTGATACAGTACGTTCCGGTTAATTGGGCAACATCGAGATTTCAAAATATTTAATTTTCAACAAAATACAATTGTAATTTATAAAAAAAAAAACAAGATAAATAGTATATTAAAAAACGAGTTTCAGAAGTCGACAATTCCTGCATGAGACCAATATTAAAAAACGAGCCGCGAAGCGGCGAGTTTTTTAATGGTCGAATGCAGGAATTGACTTCTGAACCGAGTTTTTTATACTATTTTTCCTATTTTGCACCCCCTTGCACCCTATTTGCAAAAAAAAATAAATTTTGGAAATTTAGGGAATTTTATAGGAGTTGGTATTGTAGGTGTGACCGATATTCAATTTTTGTATCTAGTATCCATCAAGTTGATTTTCAATTGTTTTAGTCTCCATTTTCATTACAATTTTTAAGTGAAAATGTGTGACCACTTATCGTGTACTCCACCCGAACTGTGGGAAATTGTTGAAAATGCAATGGAGAAACAATTTGAATTAAATGAAATAAAATTTTTATTTAAATTGACTGTTTTTAATATCTGTCAAAAAGTGACATTTCAATAATAAGGCAAGTGTTACCAACTTCTAAAAAATAAATTATCCTAGATATTTCTACACTCAAAGTAGTTAAGAAATATTTCATTTCCACACTACTTTTTATGTCAAAATAAGTCTATTTCCAACGCAAAATAGGAAAAATATATTTCAACATCATTTTTTTCCGAGAGAAATAAATTTTTTGACATATCAAGACACTCCATAATTTTTTTTAATAAACTACGTCAAAAATACCGTATTACACGGTATAATAAACATGTATTGTACAAAAAAACATAAACCGTAAACACGTTAATTAACACCACTAATTATGTCACTAAAATAGAGATAAAAACATTACCTATATCATTTCATGCGTTGGTAACTCGCGCTAATATGGTCAAAATTTGCGTTTGCTCAAAAGTTACTTATGGGATTTTTAACTTCCCGCTAAGAAAATTGAAAATTTTCAAAATTTCGGGAAGTTATTGGTTTTACCCCGATTTTCGAAAATTGAATTTTTAGCAGATCTCGACGTTTTGGGACCCTAGGAAGCTATTTTGACTATTTTTGCGAGGGTGTCTGTATGGCTGTATGTGTGTGTGTGTGTATGGGCAGACTATGTAAACAGCTCATAACGTTTGAACGGATTGACGTATTGAAACGCTCTTTACGGCATTCGAAAGGGTTCCACCAAACTTAGATTTCGTGTAAGTTTGAACCGATTCGGCCCGATAAATTTTGAGAAATTCTAAAAAAAAAACTGAAAAATTTCTTTTGTTAAAATCATGTTTTTTCAAAATAACTATTGAACTGCTAGACTGATCAACTCCATAATCTAATCAGCTCTTAACCTTAACTAATGACGTCGAATGCCGTTTGAACGATTAAAATTGGTTGATTCGTTTACGAGTTATCATTGTCGAAAAATTTCGAAAAAAGTGTTTTTTCAACATAACCTCACAATTACTCATCCAATCAAATTTATACTCCTTACAATATTTTTAGAGCTTTAAAAACTGCGTCGAATGCCACAAAGCTAGTCAAAATCCGTCGATTTGTTCGCGAGATATCATTGTCGAAAAGTATCGAAAAAGTGTTTTCAAAATTCCTTAACCAATCAAATTTGTACTCCTCACAATAATTTTGGAGCTTTAAAAACTTAGCGGGAAGTTTCAGGGATGCCTGCAGGGTCAACCGCATTCCAGATTTTTTTTTGAAATGCGCAAGCCTGGCAGACAGCGTTGAGCTAAAAAATCAAGCAGTCCTATTGGAATACATCCTTGATCGCTTGTCAATTTTACTACCAACCTTCAGTATCAAATAAACCTATTAATATAAACAATTTTTAAAAGTATCCTTTCATTTACACAAAATTTTATAAATAAAATGGAAAAAAAGTTGTCAAATGTAGAAGAATTCGACGAAATTATCGACATTTTAAGGAGGTTTGTTGATTTATTGGCGAAACTTGAAAATAATTGTTTTTGTAGAATTGACGAAATTATGGAATTATTTGATATAAATTTAGAAATACAACAGTTAAACCAAGTACCAACAGATAAAATTATGGTGATATTAGCGGATTTGGACATTTTCAATCGTATCAGTATTAAAATTATAAATTTATTGATAAATTTACGAAATCGTTTGAATTATGGCACTAATGAACAGTCACAAGAAATCTTTAATAATTATCGAAAACTTAAAACAATCTTAAAAATAACAAAAACAACAATTGTTAAAGAATATTTGAATGATCAAATAATTGTAGAAGTCTTTATTGAACAGTTATTAAACATAATTGAAAGCGATCTAAAACGAGATGATTATAGAACAAAAGTATCAATATTTAATATAATTGTAAATATAATTATTGATTTGTGTAAAGAACGTAATTATTTTAAGGTGATAATGGAGAAAGTTTTGAAAAAATGCGAAAAATTCTTCTTAATTAATCATTTCGATATTTACGGATTTACATTTCAAATAATATGTTATTATCTTTATATTATAAAACAATTATGTCAAAATAATATTTTTACAATGAAAAATTCAATTAATTTTGAAATTATCAATGATTTTGGACAAAATTTAAAAAAATTCTCCACCACCGAAAATTTGGGCAGTTTAAAACCGATTATTGATGAAATTATTAATTTTATCGAATTGAATCAACTTTGTTTATTTAATACTTATCAATAAATTTGTTTTTTAAAAAAAATAATATTTTAAATTAAACAGCCCAAATTTATGTACGCCAATGGAAATTGTCAAATATAGGTTATGATACTTTGAGGTTATATTGTGGAATTTTCGAAAAAAAATTGTACAAATCATCGAAATTGTCACCAAAACTATTATTTTAGTAAATCTAAAATAGACGTTAATGTAATTTCGATTATTTTTTGTGTATTCAGGTAATAAGTTGTAAAAATATTGTAAAAGTGAAGTTATGTAATCTTGTTTTACAGACATGTCTCGCAAATTGTTGAATTTCTCAATTATTATACGACAATTCGCAACGAAACAACACAAAATTCATCCGGACTGTATAATCGATTGTAAAAACACCAAATTGAATCATTATAGAACAACAATTTATAAGAAATTCGAGCAAATACCGCTAGCATCCAAAGGTTGGGCGCATTATAAATCTAAAGGTGATTATTTCAATGTAATCCAACAACCGGTGACTTACGAAATGGTACCATTAGAAAATACCGGTATTTCAAACAGTATCTTAATTGATAATTTAAAGAATCACTTTAATATAAGGAATTTAACACAGTATCAATTGGACGCAATTGAGATGTTTCAAAGAGATTGCCATCTAATGATAGCTGCTGAAACTGGTTGTGGTAAAACTTTATGTTATTTAATACCAATAATTGAGAATTTGCTTAAACAACATGATATGGATGATGAATTTAATACACCTAAAGCTGTGATAATTGTACCAAATCGTGAATTGGCTTATCAAATAAGTGATACAGCACAGAAATTAGTCGAGAATTTAAATTTAAATGTTGGTATAGTTGTCGGTGGACGTACAAAGAAATTAATGTTAAATCCTGAATTTAAAGATATTGATATATTAATAGGAACACCTGGTGCTTTAGGCAAACTATCAACAATCGGTATTTATCGTTTAAATAAAGTTAAATATATGATCTTAGATGAAGCTGATACTTTAATTGATGATAGTTTCATCGAACGGATGAATGGTATTGTTAAAAGATTACCACAATCGAAATTTGTATTAGTTTCAGCAACATTACCAAAGTCATTACCACCGATATTACAATCGATTGAAAATAATTTAAAACAGTGCATTTCAACGAAATTACATAAACCTTTATTGAATATACAACAGAGATTTTTACGTTTATCGAAATCGAGTAAACCATCAAATTTATTACAAATTGCAAAAATCAACAAACAACCGTTGTTAATATTTACAAATCGTAATGAAACTTGTAATTGGTTAGCAATGTTTTTACGTGAAAACGGCGTAAATTGTTCAAATATCAATGGTGATATGAATTATCTAATACGTATTGAACAATGGAATAATTTCATAAATGGTCGGACACAAATTCTATCATGTACAGATATCGGTTCAAGAGGTTTAGATACGATACATGTCCGACATATTTTAAATTATGATTTCCCCTTGTATGCTGCTGATTATTTACATAGAATCGGTCGTGTTGGACGTTTAAGTAGTGATGAGAATTGTAAAGCGACCAATTTCATTGCTGGACCACAAGAAGTTAATCTAGTTCAACAAATCGAGGTAATAGTAATTAAATTAATTGAAATCGATTTTAATTTTTTTTTTAATTATAGATGGCAATTCGGTGTGATCAACCGTTGAATAATGTCGATGGGAATATTACGAATTTAGTTCAAAGGAAAATTGAACGGAGAATGCAACAAGTAGCTTAGGTTGTACTTATTAGAGAATCGTAATATAATTGAAATGAATAAAATTTTAAATTCTATCTGATTTATATTACAAATTTAATGTTGTTTATTAACAATTAAAGACTGGAGAACGCGGCGCTTTAGATCAGTAATCTCGATCACTAATCACTAATTAATGAAAATTTTATTTAAAATTGTTCAAGCTGTACTCTGCGTTCTTATTTTACGCCAACACAAGCATGAGTCTTTAATTATATTATAAATAATCGAATGGAAGGCAAACTGATAGTAAAACATGTCTGATTTTTTAAATTCAACAATTTACAATTATTATAGAATAATAAAAATATAATTTTCTACGTTTCGTTTTTTAGTGTTGGCTAATTACATCAATTTTAATCAGAAACGTTGGGAATTCGTCCATATGGCTTAATCCTTGACCGTTCAATAATTGCCTTTAATTCTATTGTTATATTATTAAAATATCACAATTTTCTCTCTACCTTTATTTACGATCAAGTTTAATTTAAAATTTAAAACCAACAGTTCTCAATATGTAACAAAAAAAGAATTATTACTAATTTCATGTAAATAAACTCAAATATTCACCCCTTTTAGAAGTGATATTGTAAACTACTATTGTTTGGTTTTTGTATCGTGTACAATTCATAAAAAATAGGTCCATTATGTCTATTTATTTATTAATTTACCACAATAAGAC